>OX155645.1:25000-1275000 GCA_944567765.1 Carterocephalus palaemon
AAGACCACCCCACATGCAACACAGCACACATCACAGAGTTCCTCCGTGGTAACCACCGACCACTTTTGTGAAGCCGGCACGTCCTCCGCCGGGATAACCACCAGCCCCACGCGCGTGCCACAAGACAAACCCTACTCGCCGCGCAAAATAGTGGCACCGGCGTTTGAGAGCCTCACAGAAGACGACTCCGAAGCATCCCAGCCCAAAAATAGAGCCGACGATGAGTGCTCCGACGTGGAGAGTGTCAGCAGCGCAAAGAGCCGCAGGGTAAGCATGCTCCCTGCTACAACGAGAGGCACCGGTGTTGCGATGGACCTTGCAACACAACGCGCCAATGAACTCTTACTAAGTGGCAAGGATGCCCTTGAAAGAGCGGGCAACATGAAGAGGGAGTGTAAGGCAGAAGCCCTTGAAAGCCTTCAGGGCCTATACGAAGCCGTTCTCGCTCTCTCGGACTCAAGGGCTCGTCACCGCCTCGCTTTGGAGCAGGAAAGATGGACGTCGGCGAGGGAGCTTGTCAGGATTGAGCGAGCCCATAATAAACAAATCATGGAGCTCCAGAACACCAACGCCAGGAAGTTGCAAGACGCCCTAGACGAGATAGCGTCCACAAAGAAGACCACGGAGGCCATCAGAAGCTGGCTAAACTTTGAGCTGGACGGCCCGCTGAAATCCATCCAGGCTATCCACGGGGAAGTGAAATTTATTGCCAAGCGAGACCAGCCCGCTTTGCTTCCCTCCAGCCCAGTACCAGCGCCGGCCGCAGTCCCCAGCGAAATGACCGCGAAGATGGACCGACTCTCCATCGATGTTGCCAACGTTGCCATACAGATAGAGGCCCTCACTAAACAACTAGAGGGCCAGTCCAGAGTACAGGAGCAGGCAGCGCCGAAACAGGACGGGGAGAGTGAAACCAAACTAACGCCTGTCTTAGCTGCCCTAAATACCACCAAGGTGATGCTCCAAGAGCTCTGTAGCAAGCCCAGTCCGCCTGCCCCTGCCACAACAGAAGATGTCTGCTCCGCTATTAAAAAAGAACTAGGACCTATCGACCAAAAGCTCGGTAAGACTCTCAGTGTTAATGAGGAGATAAAAGATCTCATCTCTAACCAAATGGCGGCGCAGCACGCACCTGGCCTAGGGACAGAAATGCTTGCTATAGATATAAAAGAAAAGCTCGAGGAGTTAGCCCAGAAACAAGCCAAGATTGCACCAGCAGATCATGACCAGAGAGAAAATACCAGCCAGCGTAAATCAGGCAGGCGTCAGTTCAGTGAAGTCGCCTCAACGCCTAAGCACGGGCTAATCCTCGAATCGATTGACCCCAGACATACGAGTGACGACATAGTGAGCCAAGTTAAGGCAAAGGTAGACGTTATCGGTAAAGGAATTCGAGTCAACAAAGTGGCCAGACTGAGTAAACAGAGGGTGGTAATAAACTGCGACTCAGATACTGACCGTAAAAATCTCCAAGCTGCCATCAGAGAGTCGTCAAGCACCCTGTCCACATCAGAAGCCCGGAATAAAAACCCACAGCTGAAACTTATGGGTGTCGTCGCAGATCTAGACGACAAAAAGATCCAAGAGGCCATAAGAACGCAAAATGGTCACCTAATTAAAGACCTAGGGTCCTGCGACAAGGACTTCAAAATCCTGCGCCGCACAAAGGGCCGCAATAACCTTCTTACAAACGTAGTTCTGGAAGTAACACCGGCCGCATGGCGCACCCTTCAGGACCAGAAGCTGCGGATTGGTTACCAAATTATCCCAGTAATCGACCAATCACCCATTGTCCAATGCTTTAAATGTATGGGCTTCGGACACAAGGCGGGAGGCTGCAGAAACGACATCAGATGCGGATACTGCAGTGGCGAGCACGACACCAGAGCGTGCACTAGGGCAAACACAACACCAAACTGCACCAACTGCTCGTTCGTCCGAAAAGGGACCCACCCGCACCCCGCGTACAGCTCCGAATGCCCAGAGTGGATCAAATGGGACAGGATAGCAAGATCTACGGTATCGTACTGCTGAGGACAACGATACACTACCCACAGCTCTCTCAACTAGCTCCATCCAGTTTGTCCAGGCGAACCTCGGGAGAGGCTATGCTGCAAGCAAAGAATGCCTCCAGGAAGCCATCGCGAAGAAAATAGCTATCCTCATGCTCCAAGAACCATACGTGGGGTCCCAGGCTCAGGTCAGGATACCTCACCGTACGGTCCAAAAGAACACATCTTGCACTGATCAACCAGTAAGGGCCGCAATTGTGGTCATGGACCCTAACATCAAAGTCACCGAAAACCCTGACCTAATTACGGAAGACATCGCCGCATGTGCGGTAACCGTGGGGAACACCAAAATTGGAGTCATAAGCATATATCTCGACAAGACAAAAGACATTGGAACGGACCTGGACCACATCGCAAACGTCATCGACCGATTGGGTACCAAACACGTCATAGTAGGAGGCGACCTCAACGCCAAAAGTCCCTGGTGGGGAGGAGTCGAAGAAGACACCAGAGGACAAACATTTATGGACTCAGTGGCAAGGCTTAACCTGAATATCTTAAACGAGGGCAACACCCCGACCTTTTACATACACCGGGGTAATGCTCTCTACCAGAGTTTCGTCGATGTCACTACCTGCACCGGAAGCATCCTACACAATGTACGCAACTGGCGCGTCGACCCTGACTTCTGCACCCTGTCGGATCATCGAGCCATACGCTTTGAGGTCTACACCGCTAACGAACATTCAACGGAAGTAGCCAGGAGTTCTACCCGGAAGTACAATTCCGCCAAAGCCAACTGGCAGATCTTCAGAGATTTTCTGGGAACCGAGCTAACTGGACATCAACTGCTTGACCGTTACATCAATAGCGTCGACAATCCGGAAGAGCTGGAACGAGTAGCACAAGTATATCAAGACTGCATTTCCAACGCCTGCAATGCAGCCATGCCAGAAGTCCCAAGCAAGGTTAAAGTTAGAACAAAGAAGTGGTGGACAAAAGAGCTCTCAGAGAAAAAACGGGAGATGGTCAGACTGCGTAGGAAAATTAAACACGCAAATCCTAGACGCAGACCATTTGTTGTAGAGGACTACCTGCACGCCTTACAAACATACAAGGCCAGCATTTTGGACACTATCACCAAAAGTTGGAAGGATTTCTGTGCAGGTCAGGAAAAGGAAGGTGTCTGGAAGAGCGCCTACAGAATTATAAAGAGCTGTTCGCAAAATAAAGAAGACAAGCTGCTAAGATCCTTTGAGGACAATAACATCCTGTCCCCCAAAGACTCAGCCCTCCTTCTGGCGAACACTTTTTACCCAAAGGACGAACCAGAAACCGACACACCAGAGCAAACCCAAATCCGGACAAAAGCAACCAAGATCGCGGAACACCTAAGCATCGACTCGACCATCCCAGCAGCTGAGCCCTTCACAGAGACCGAAATCCTCACCGTTATTAACAACATGAGCACCAAAAAAGCACCAGGGTCAGACGGCTTTACGGCGGACATTTGCAAGCAGGCATACACAACGGAACCAGGAGCCCTGCTTGCAATCTACAACAGGTGCTTAAGCCTTGGGCACTTCCCGATCATCTGGAAGGCGGCCACCATAAAAGTCATTCCAAAATCCGGCCGGGATGACTACACTATTCCTAAATCGTACCGCCCCATCGGCCTCCTACCAGTTCTTGGGAAAATCCTTGAAAAGATGTTTGCCAATCGAATCATGTGGCAACTGGGAAACTCTGGCGAGCTCCACCCCGCACAGTACGGCTTTATGCCGCAAAGATCAACGGAGGATGCCCTGTATGATGCAGTCACCGTCATTAGAGAGGCCATGGACACGAAAAAGATAGCCATAGCAGTGTCCCTAGATATAGAGGGGGCATTCGACAATGCTTGGTGGCCAGCAATCATCTCCCAGCTCGCAGGAAAAGGCGTTGAACCAAATATACTTAGACTTGTCTCCAGCTACTTGTCTGACAGAGAGGTACGTTTGCGTTACGCCGGCGAAGAGGTAGCCATAAAGAATAATAAAGGCTGTATTCAGGGTTCAACTTGCGGTCCTCTACTGTGGAACATTCTGATCGACGGACTCCTTCAACAAGTACGAGGTGAAGACATTCACATACAGGCCTTCGCAGACGACATCCTCCTTATCGCCACAGGACAGTCCGGTGAAAAGCTCCAATCTACCATCAACGATACCCTGGCAAAAGTTCTTGAGTGGGGAAAACTAAACAAACTCAAGTTTGCCCCGCATAAAACCCAGGTGATCCTATTTACGAAGAAGCTGAAATTCACCGCCCCGAAGCTCGTAATGGGGAGCACAGAGCTCACTTACAGCGACGACATCAAGCTGCTGGGCTTTGTGCTGGACAAGAACCTAAGCTTCGCCAACCACATCGACTACGTGGCCAAGAAAGCGGCAAACATCTACAAGTCCGTTTCGAGAATGGCAAGAGCACATTGGGGACTCAATTCTGACGTCGTCAAGACCATCTATACAGCCGTAATAGAGCCCACCATACTATACGCGTCAAGTGTATGGGCACATAACATCGACAGAAAGCACATACGGAAACGCCTAGATACGGTCACTCGACTCTTCGCCCTGCTGATCTCAAAGTCGCACCGCACCGTCTCACTCCCATCGAGCTGTATTCTCGCAGGCATCCTACCTCTAGATCTGCGTGCCAGCGAGAATAAGGAAATCTTTGAGCTCAAAAGAGGGAAACCCTGGTTAGAACTTCCAGACCGTGAGCTCGAGAACCCTATTAGTCCTTTTGACCTAGACCACCCCGCGCATCGACTTAACCTTTCCTTCAAGCAGGTCACTAACACCCAAGACCTGGAGACTCTTAACGCTTCCTCAGTTAACATCTACACCGACGGAAGCAAAATCGAAGGAAAGGTTGGGGCAGCCGCTACAATCTGGATTAACGGACAGGAGTCCCTATACAAGAAGAAGTCTCTCGCTTCGTACTGCTCAGTCTACCAAGCAGAACTTCTGGCAATCCTGGAGGGCATCAAGGCGATAAAGAACAAGACTGCACTCAACGACGTGAACATCCTGAGCGACTCAAGATCGTCACTGGAAAGCCTGTGTGGAACTCACAGCCTCCACCCGTTGGCCGTCGACATCAGACACCAAATCCAGGAGCTAGCCGCTCAGGGCAGGACTGTGACCTTGTTCTGGGTCAAGGCACACGTCGGAATACCAGGCAATGAACGAGCCGACGAATTGGCGAAGGAAGCGGCACTAAAATCCAAAACCGTGCCTGCATATAACTTCTACCCTCTCTCCTTCGCAAAGCGGGCTGTAAGAGCAGCGACCCTAGAGAAGTGGCAAAAAAGGTACTCCGAGTATACGACAGGCGCCGTCACCAGGCTGTTTTTCCCTGACGTTACACAGGCCTACAAAGTAATTCGCAAAATGCAAATTAACAACTGCATCGCTCAACTGTTCACCGGACATGGAGGCTTCAAGGCCTACTTGCACAGGTTCGGTTTGAGCAGCGATCCATACTGCGTCTGCGATACCTCTACCAGTGAAACGTTAGAGCACATTATTCTGGACTGCCCCAGATTCACTGGTAAGAGATGGGAGTGCGAAGCCAAAATTGGCCTTATCCTAGACCTACACCGCCTCAGGGAAGCCGTCGACGACGATGAGCGCCGCCATCACTTCCTGGAGTTTGCAACGCATGCTGTCAAATCAGCGGGCAGGGCAAACGGCTCCAGGACTCTTGTGTAGAACCTCATGAAAGACAACGCAAACACCAAGTATCAAGTGTAGCTACACCAGCACAGGATCTATCGTCTGTCCGCAACTCTCCTCCCACGATCATGGAGTGGTGAGGATGGAGTTGCGGGCAGGGAGCGCGCCGGGAGTAAAACGTAAATGTGACGGTTATAGTGAGAGTGCCAAGAACTGTGCAGTGACAAAGTGAAACTGGACAATTAAACGGAACAGACATAGACTGTAATTATAATAAGTAATAGGTTAAAGTTAGAAGCAGGCGAGGGACGCAGGATATACTATCGTTCGGGGCCTGAGGGCCCCGTCTTAATGAGTCCTAACACCCACGGCCACCCTGCGTCCCTCTTTAGCATAGTTAACTGTAGAATAAGGTTTTTGTCCCTTTTCGTGTTTGTCCCCTTGCAGGTGGTTCTCTAGAGACACCCCACCCCCCTCCCAGTTTCCACCCCATGTAGCCGGGACCGCTCTAGATACTGCGTGTCTTCAGCGGTTCTTTGCGCTGCAGCGGGTGAGGTGAAGGAAAACACTAAAAAACCACCCCGTTCCGCCCCATGTAGCCGGGACCACTCGGGACACCATGTGTCCTCAGTGGTTCTTTGCGCTGCAGCGGGTGAGGTGAAGGAAAACACTATAAAACCACCCCGTTCCACCCCATGTAGCTGGGACCACTCAGGGCACTATGTGCCTTCAGCGGTTCTTTGCGCTGCAGCGGGTGAGGTGAAGGAAAACACTAAAAAACCACCCCGTTCCACCCCATGTAGCCGGGACCACTCGGGACACCATGTGCCCTCAGTGGTTCTTTGCGCTGCAGCGGGTGAGGTGAAGGAAAACACTATAAAACCACCCAATTCCGCCCCATGCAGCTGGGACCACTCGGGGCACTATGTGCCTTTAGTGGTTCTTTGCGCTGCAGCGGGCGAGGTGAAGGAAAACACTAAAAAACCACCTCCCACCCCTCCCCGTCCTCGTCTCTAGGGACCCAACTGCATGCCAAATTAGTTGTCATAGTGTCAATTTGTGTTTTTAGTTTTAGTTTTGTTTGCCTCTCTGCTATGTTAAAATGTATTGTCCTAGTGTTAATTTGCGTCTCTAGCTCTTAGGTTTTGTAATACGTATTTAGGTACCATGTATGTCGTATTTGGTGTCAGCTTTTAATGTAATAGAGTAAATAAGCGCGGCAAAAAAAAAAAAAAAAAACAGAGTTAATAGTAATTAGTTATTAGAAATCACAGACAAAAACCACTGAATAAACAATATCAGTGAATAAGCATAGCCATGGGTGCACTGCGATCAGCACAGGCAAACTAAAACAGTGAAGGAAAACACAATTCCATCAAAACCCTAGAGCCGCCACCGATCGCAATGTACTCATGGAAGGAAAAAAAAAAAAAAAAAAAAAAAAAAAAAAAAAAAAAAAAAAAAAAAAAAAAAACCTAACCTAACCTAACCTAACCTAACCTAACCTAACCTAACCTAACCTAACCTAACCTAACCTAACCTAACCTAACCTAACCTAACCTAACCTAACCTAACCTAACCTAACCTAACCTAACCTAACCTAACCTAACCTAACCTAACCTAACCTAACCTAACCTAACCTAACCTAACCTAACCTAACCTAACCTAACCTAACCTAACCTAACCTAACCTAACCTAACCTAACCTAACCTAACCTAACCTAACCTAACCTAACCTAACCTAACCTAACCTAACCTAACCTAACCTAACCTAACCTAACCTAACCTAACCTAACCTAACCTAACCTAACCTAACCTAACCTAACCTAACCTAACCTAACCTAACCTAACCTAACCTAACCTAACCTAACCTAACCTAACCTAACCTAACCTAACCTAACCTAACCTAACCTAACCTAACCTAACCTAACCTAACCTAACCTAACCTAACCTAACCTAACCTAACCTAACCTAACCTAACCTAACCTAACCTAACCTAACCTAACCTAACCTAACCTAACCTAACCTAACCTAACCTAACCTAACCTAACCTAACCTAACCTAACCTAACCTAACCTAACCTAACCTAACCTAACCTAACCTAACCTAACCTAACCTAACCTAACCTAACCTAACCTAACCTAACCTAACCTAACCTAACCTAACCTAACCTAACCTAACCTAACCTAACCTAACCTAACCTAACCTAACCTAACCTAACCTAACCTAACCTAACCTAACCTAACCTAACCTAACCTAACCTAACCTAACCTAACCTAACCTAACCGGAGTTGCACTCGAAAACGCGTGAAAAGAGGCACGTTTCAACTTTGCTCCGCTTTGGAAAATCGTAACTATGGCAAAAAGCGCGCTAGAAACCCGTTTTTTGTGTTAAATTGTGCGTCAGGATACTGTGCTCAAAGTGACATAATTTGTGAGAAAATTCAGTGACTCCTCGAAGTAGAATAGACGGGAAACCGAAGAGAGTGCAGTGAAAAAAACAGTTTATCGACTGGCGTTTCGAAATTAAATCTTTGACCCTATATTTTTATATACCCATTAGAAGGGTATTCTGGGTCTCCAACTTCCCACCGAGTTTGCCTTCCTGCCGATGAAAAACCAGGAAGAAAACAAGGAAAAAACAAAGTTGTTTACATCGCTAACTTTGTAAATAAAAGTGGTTGACAAAAGTTTCACACATATTTGTGTGGGACTTATAAGCGACAGAAACCCGTAAGTGGAAAATTTTTGGAAACCCTCAAAAAACAAGAAAAACCACGACATTTGCGGTTCTGGGACCTCGGGTTCAAAATTCAATCGGACTTTTCCACCCACTTCCTATCGAGGAAGGTGGGCCGTGAGCAGCCTGAAAAGGATCGCCAGTTAAGGAGCAAGAAAATGCAGCTTGAATTTCACTTTTAAGTTAAGTAATTGGATAGATATCAAAACTTTTGCTTAACAATCCCTTACATATCAGATTCATTATAACTTTGTAAAGTAAATTGTACTTAGTTAAATACTTTTTTTCGAACATTATATACACGATATTATAGACTGAGATTAGTAGTATCTAAATTAAATTAAAATAACTTAATATAATCAATAGTATTACATATTTTAACCAAATTGAGTGCATCTAGATATAAGTATACAAATTTTTTAGTAGATGGCGCTGGACGATTAGAGTTAAACATAGGACAATAAACATATTTTTGTTTATTAATTCATTATTATAATATACAAATCTGAGGCTATTGCCCAGACTTTAATTAACCTAAGCCATAGACTTTAGCGCCTTTTGTGTTTTGACCTTCCCTTATTGGGGAAATTAACATATTTACCTCTATTGAGGACTGTATATTATTAATTGTAAGGACATAACCAGGGGTTATTGCCCCGGTTGTTAGCAAGTAAGTTTGTCGTCTTTTTTATTAAAGTGTGTGTAATGTGTGTGTTTTATGTTATGTTATGACCATATAAAAATTATTATATGTGTGACATAAATTAGTTTTAGTACTTCCACTACTAGACGCTAGAGGGCGCTGTCCTGAACCACGGCACAGAGGCCAACGCTAGGGACCAGGCAGTGGACCGCAAACGGCCCTATCCGACACCAGGTGGCGCTGGTCGGAGTCTAATAGAATAGTCTTGACCTATTTCAATATTCAAATTAAGTCTATTGACAACCTTGTTTAAGTATTTTATAAACAGTAACAGTATAGAAGATAAGGCTAGGTTAGGATTCTAAATATTTATTATTATACAACATATTCTAAAACTATATACACTATTACCTATTTTAATTATATTATACTAACATTTACAAATAGTTTTAAACCAATTAGAAAATGTTTCACACCCCTAAAAAGGTTACCAAAGAATTTGAAACCCAAAAAGGTCCGGCAAATAAATTTAAACCACTAAAATTAGATTTTACAGGATCACCTTGTAGCGACACCATCGCTGCCGCGAGTGATACATACAAAAAACCGCTGGTCGGCAGACAGATTGAAAGGCAGCAGTCACAACCACATTCACCCTCCACATCGCAGCACCTCACAGAAGGGAGCCTGGTGGACACGGTGGAAAAACTGGAAAACAGGGCTACAACTAGCTATCAGGGCACCTGTGAAGAATTAAAGAAGTCGGGAAACCTAAAAAAAGAGATAAGAACCGAGGTAGAAAATAATTTAAAAATTATGCTGCAAGTGGTAAAAGACCTAGCCACTCTCTGCCTGAGAAGCACAAACAAAGAAGGTACGTTCAAAACGGAAATGGATCTGCTGGTGGAGGGAATGGGTGAGACTAGGGAGAAGTTAGAAGAGTGTGCGCTCTATACACGCACACTCACAGAACAACTCCAAAAATTGGAGAGCAAAAGAGACGCTGTCATCACTCCCACTCCCTCAACTCACCCGACGCGAAACGGAATTTTATTAGAAAATTCAAAATTCCCGCAACCATTGTACTCGATAATAGTTGCCTCCACTGATACCATTGACACGAGTAAAACGGTTGTGGAGAAGATCAGAACCGCAGTAGATGCCAAAGAGACCCGCATACGGGTCGATAAAATTAGAAAAGCCAGGGACCAGAAGGTCGTCGTGAGTTGTGTCGACAAGGGAGAACTGGAAGCGGTTAAAAACAGACTGAAGGGCTCCACGGCAGGTCTGAAGATCGAGGAGGCGGTTAATAAGGACCCCCTGGTGGTGTTGTTGGACGTGATGTCATACAACACGGACGACGACATCACCAAGGCGGTCCTCAACCAGAACACACACCTCCTGGGCGGCATCAAGGCGGAGGATATAAGGGTCGCCGTAAAATACCGTAAAAGGGCCAGGAACCCACATGTGACCCACGTGGTGCTCCAGGTGTCTCCTCCGGTATGGCAGCAACTAACCGGGGCCGGCCGTGCGCACGTGGACCTGCAGAGGGTCAGGGTACTCGACCAGAGCCCCCTGATCCAATGCACCAGGTGCCTCGGCTTCGGCCACGGCAAAAAGCTGTGCTCCGAGAAGGATGACACCTGCTCTTATTGCGGCGATCCGAACCACCTACGAACTGACTGCCCCACCCGCCAAGATGGAGGACCACCCAGATGCAGCAACTGCACCGCTGCCAAGCAAACGCAGAACAACCACGACGCCTTCAGCACAGAGTGTCCAGTACGGAGGCGGTGGGACGCCATGGCGCGATCCACCGTAGCCTATAGTTAAGGCACTACTGCGGACTATTTGTCAACAACTGGAAACTATATGTATATTATGTATGTATGTGTATGTATACAAAAATATGATATAAAATATATATTTAAGTATATAAATATATCTAGATATTAACACACCACTACAGACATATATAATAAACTATAGTTACTATAAGAGGTTATATAAACTCTGTAGAGTGTGTAAATAACCAAACCAATATATATTATAAAATTGAGAGAAGGAAAGTAAAGAGAAATGGCTACAAAATATATAATAATAGTTATAAATATATAACAGATTATATATTATAATTGTAGAGGATTGAGTTTTAGTTGGATAAATTGTAATAGAATGTATTATTAAATAGAAAGTAGTATAGTTTAAATAAAGTTTAAGTTATTATATCAATCAATATAAATAAATATATGTAATATATTATGTACACAATAATGTATATACTATAAGAAGCAAATCATATACCTTATATGTATAATAACAAATAACATTAGTTTATTATATCCATATCTTATATAATATCTATTAGTAGCAGAATCACTATATATTATAATATTAAATAGTATACTGAAAGATGGAAAGCGACGAAAAAGAGGGAACTATAGCCAACATAGTAGGGTTATAATGCAATATAACAAAGATTATGTTAAAACTATAGTGGAACGTTGAGCTTTGATGGAATAAGTTTTTATTTAGTATATATATAAATAGTATTGTGTAGTATTGTGTAGCATTGTTTAGTATTGTGTAGTATCGTATAATTGAAATCTGTAATGAAAATAGTATATCATTTAAGATAAAATACTGTATTTTATATGTTTTAATATTTAAGTAAAATTGTAAGCTTTTACGTTTAATTGTTTCCAGAATAAATAAAGACAGTAAAAAACGCCTCTGCTCACGGTAGAGAGTGATGAACGTAGCTCGCGGGCCGGGCCTGAGAGCGCCCGGACAGGGAATAAAAAAAAAAAAAAAAACCTAACCTAACCTAACCTAACCTAACCTAACCTAACCTAACCTAACCTAACCTAACCTAACCTAACCTAACCTAACCTAACCTAACCTAACCTAACCTAACCTAACCTAACCTAACCTAACCTAACCTAACCTAACCTAACCTAACCTAACCTAACCTAACCTAACCTAACCTAACCTAACCTAACCTAACCTAACCTAACCTAACCTAACCTAACCTAACCTAACCTAACCTAACCTAACCTAACCTAACCTAACCTAACCTAACCTAACCTAACCTAACCTAACCTAACCTAACCTAACCTAACCTAACCTAACCTAACCTAACCTAACCTAACCTAACCTAACCTAACCTAACCTAACCTAACCTAACCTAACCTAACCTAACCTAACCTAACCTAACCTAACCTAACCTAACCTAACCTAACCTAACCTAACCTAACCTAACCTAACCTAACCTAACCTAACCTAACCCGCGCTGTCTGCCGCCGCGAACACCACGTTTCTAAGTCGCTCCGCTTTCAAAAAATCGGAAAAGTGGTCAAAAGTTACCCGATTTTGGTGAAAATAGTGTCAAAGTGTGTGTAACTGTGCCCTCGATCGATTGGTCGTAACGTTCAAGACCGCACTTAAAAGGAAAATTGAGAAAAGCCGAGAAAACGTAAGTTTTTGCGTTCTTTAGGTTAAATTTTCCCATAAAAGTGCGTGCGCTGCTCGATTAAGATCGATAACCCGTCTTTTTTATTGCGCCATCTTTTGAGGCTTACCGAGACGCACATTTTGACATATCGCACCCTAATTTTTGACCCACTTTCCCGGAGCTATAGGCCAAAAACGGGAAACCACGTGGCCACGTGGTCTTAGAATTAGCGGCGGCAGACAAATTCCTAGCACGCCATTTTAAAGGACAGACAAGCCCCACTCGGGATCTCCAAAAATTTTGAAGATCGGAAGTTTTTCCGGGAAGTTACAGGGATTTTTGGAATTTAAACATCTTTCTCCAAAAATATCTCCGAAACTAAATCGATGACACAGCAATTTTAAATTGCCATTCAATAGAGGTCATCGGCCTGTATCTTCCAGGAAAAGGATCAGATTTTTCCGGCCATTGGTTCAGGAGTTATAAAGCTTTTCAATAATTAGGTCACCACGTGCAAGTGCCAAAAACAGCTGACGGCGCCCATTCAACATCGTAACGTGTAGCCCTCACTGCAGCGACCCCCAAACATCTTTCAGAACCAAATTCCAACGAGTGGTTCTGGAACAGCAGCCGGAAAACCGGAAAATACCTGTTTTTTGCTGACGCAGGGTTTCAGCAAGCAACAAGAGGCTTCACGTTACCGGGAATACACTAAGGAGAAGGAAACGATTCCAACGAGCCCAAACTCGACATATCTGGGACGTCTCCTCTCCAAAATAGTATCCGGACCCCCACTCCGCCGCCATCTTGGATTTGCAGCGAAAAGCTAACTCTGGAACCGAGGGTCGGAGAGACCTGCGGTTTTCGGATTTGAGGAGCTCTCTTTAACGGGAAAATACTGAAATAGACAGGACTGACATAGGCTACCCCCTACTACCCCTTTCAACCCCCAAAAATTCAAATTCCCATAAGTCCTCAACGGCTGAGCTCAGCATCGTCGTGTTTGGGCTCAAACTGTCGGAAATCATATCCTCTACCCATTCCTGTCAAAGTTATCCTTGAATCATCTGTCTTTTTTTTTGGAACTCCTTAATAATCCAAAATGTCGGGGAAAGCCACACAGATCGCCGCCAAAAAGTCAGGAAAGACCGCCAAAGCACTCAGCCCAGCTGTAAAGTATGCAACACTCAGGAAAAGGGTACTTCTGCAAAACGCGTCACAGCCTCCCCTAGAAAGCGCCCGCCCCTTGACTGTCTCCGAGCCCGAGATTTCTACCCCATCCACATCCACACAGTTTCCTCCAGCAGTGTCCTCTGACAGCCTCCAAGTAGCCACCACGACCTCCGCGGGGACAACCACCAGCCCCACGAGTGCTCGACAGGACAAGCCGTACTCGCCGAGAAAAATCTTGGTCCCGGCGTCCGAGTGCTCAACTGAAGATGAAACACCCCAGCCCAAAAACAAAACTGATGACGAATGGTCGGATGTGGAGAGCGTCAGCAGCATAAAGAGCCGCAGAGTCAGCATGCTCCCAGCTACAACAAGGGGCACTGGGGTTGCTATGGACCTGGCAACACAGCGTGCCAATGAACTGCTGCTTAGTGGAAGGGATGCCCTCGAAAGAGCGGGAAATATGAAGAGGGAGTGCAAGGCCGAAGCCCTTGAAAGTCTTCAGGGCCTCTATGAAGCAGTCCTCGCTCTCTCGGACTCCAGGGCTCGTCACCGTCTCGCATTGGAGCAGGAGAGATGGGCCTCAGCTAGGGAGCTCGTGAGAATTGAGCGAGCTCACAACAAACAAATAATGGAGCTCCAAAACATCAGCGCCAGGAAAATGCAAGACGCCCTAGATGAGATAGCGTCCACGAAGAAGATTACGGAGGCCATCAGAAGCTGGTTAAACTTTGAGCTAGACGGCCCGCTGAAATCCATCCAGGCAATCCACGGAGAGGTGAAATTTATTGCCAAGCGAGACCAGCCCGCTTTGCTTCCCTCCAGCCCAGTACCAGCGCCGGCCGCAGTCCCCAGAGAATTGACCTCAAAACTAGACCGACTCTCCATCGACGTTGCCAACGTTGCCGTGCAGATAGAGGCCCTCACTAAACAACTAGAGGGCCTTTCCAGAGTACAGGAGCAGGCAGCGCCGAAACAGGACGGGGAGAGCGAGGTTCAATTAACGCCAGTGTTAGCCGCTATCAACACCACAAAGGTAATGCTACAGGAGCTTTGCAGCAAGCCAACCCAGCCTACTCCCGCCATCACTGAAGAGGTCTGCACCGCCATCAGAAATGAATTGAAGCCAATCGACCAGAAGTTTGACAAGACTCTGAGCTCTACCGAGGAGATCAAAGACCTGATCCATTCTCAAATGGCCATGCAGAGTTCACCTGGTCTGGGGGCAGAGCTGCTCGCTGTTGACATCAAGGAAAAGCTAGATAAGCTCGCTCAAAACCCGGCCAGGACACCAACTGTGGACACAATAGAGGCAACCACGAGCCAGAAGAAGACAGGCAGGTGGCAGTACAGTGAAGTTGCCGCGACACCCAAACACGGCCTGATACTTGAGTCTATAGATCCTAGACACACGAGCGAAGACATTGTCAAACAGGTCAAGGCGAAGGTGGATGTCATCAGCAAAGGCATCCGTGTCAATAAGATGGCCAAGCTAAGCAAGCAGAGGGTGGTCATCAATTGTGACTCGGATGAGGATCGTAAGAACCTGCAAGCGGAAATTAAGGAAAAAACAAGCACCCTGTCCGCAACAGAAGCCCGCAGCAAAAATCCACAGATAAAGTTGATGGGCGTGGTCGCAGATGTAGACAACAACAAGATCCTGGAGGCAATAAGCTCCCAAAATAATAGCATCACAAAGGATCTGCAGCCAGGCGATAAAAACTTTAAGATCTTACGCCGAACCAAGGGCCGCACTAGTCTTCTCACCAATGTCATCCTTGAGGTTACGCCAGCTGCGTGGGGTGCTCTGCATGACCAGAAGCTTCGTATAGGATACCAGATTGTTACAGCAATAGATCAGTCCCCCGTAGTCCAATGCTTCAAGTGCATGGGCTTCGGCCACAAGGCGGGAACCTGCAAGAACTCCATCAGATGCGGGTACTGTGGTGGTGACCACGACACGAGAGCTTGCGTACAGACAAATGTGGCACCGAACTGCACCAACTGCTCATTTGCTCGCAAAGGCGTGCACCCGCACCCCGCCTACAGTTCCGAATGCCCAGAATGGATAAAGTGGGACAAAATAGCAAGATCTACGATATCTTATTGCTAAGGACAATGACACTGTACCCACAGACTTCACTACCAGGTCCATCCAGTTTGTCCAGGCCAACCTCGGGAGGGGCTATGCTGCAACAAAGGAATGTCTTCAGGAAGCCATTGCGAAGAAAGTAGCCATCCTCATGCTCCAAGAACCTTACGTGGGGTCCCAGGCTCAGATCAAGATACCACACCGGACGGTGCAAAAGAACACCTCTTGCACTGATCAACCAGTAAGGGCCGCAATTGTGGTCATGGACCCTAACATCAAAGTCACCGAAAACCCTGACCTAATTACGGAAGACATCGTCGCATGTGCGGTAACAATCAACAACATCGAAATTGGAGTCATTAGCGTATATCTTGACAAAACAAGGGACATTGGCAGAGACTTGGACCAAATTGGTAGAATCATCGACCAACTGGGCACGAAACACGTCGTACTAGGAGGTGACCTCAACGCAAAGAGTTCTTGGTGGGGCGGAGCCGAAGAAGACACCAGAGGCCAAAAATTCATGGAATCTGTGGCCAGGCTCAACCTCAACATTCTGAACGAGGGCAACACCCCGACTTTCTACATTCACCGGGGCAATGCTCTCTATCAGAGCTTCGTTGACGTCACGACGTGTACCGGTAGTATGCTGCAAAACGTTCGCAACTGGCGTGTGGATCCCGACTTCTGCACCTTGTCGGACCACAGAGCAATACGCTTTGAGGTTCACACCGTCAATCAACACTCGACGGAAATAGCCAGAACTTCCACCAGAAAATACAATACGGCAAAGGCGAACTGGCAGACCTTTCATGATTCTCTGGTAGCAGAACTCACAGGACAACAGCTTCTCGAGGCTAACATCAAAAGGGCTCGAACTCCGGAAGAACTGGAAACAGCAGTCCAGCAGTACCAAGACTGCATCTCCAACGCTTGCAGCAAAGCGATACCGGAAGTCCCTACCAAGTTAAAAGTGAAAACCAAGAAGTGGTGGACCAAGGAACTCGCGGAGCAAAAACGGGAAATGGTCAGACTACGGCGGAAAATCAAGCATGCCAATCCGCAGCGCAGACCATTTGTCGTTGAAGATTACCTTCTCGCCCTCGAGACATACAAGGCCAACATACATACCACCATAACTAAAAGCTGGAAAGACTTCTGCGCAGGGCAGGAAAAGGAAGGTGTCTGGAAGAGCGCCTATAGAATCATAAAGAGCTGTTCGCAACATGGAGAAGACAAGCTGCTAAGATCCCCTGAGGACAATAACATCCTGTCCCCCAAAGACTCAGCCCTCCTACTGGCGAACACTTTTTACCCAAAGGACGAACCAGAAACCGACACACCAGAGCAAACCCAAATCCGGACAAAAGCAACCAAGATAGCGGAACACCTAAGCATCGACTCGACCATCCCAGCAGCTGAGCCCTTCACAGAGACCGAAATTCTCACTGTTATTAATAACATGAGCACCAAAAAAGCACCAGGAGCAGACGGCTTTACGGCGGACATTTGCAAGCAGGCATACACAACGGAACCAGGAGTCCTGCTTGCAATCTACAACAGATGCTTAAGCCTTGGGCACTTCCCGATCATCTGGAAGGCGGCCACCATAAAAGTCATTCCAAAATCCGGCCGGGATGACTACACTGTTCCCAAATCGTATCGACCCATCGGTCTCCTACCAGTTCTTGGGAAAATACTTGAAAAGATGTTTGCCAATCGGATCATGTGGCAGCTGGGAAACTCTGGCGAGCTCCACCCCGCACAGTACGGCTTTATGCCGCAAAGATCAACGGAGGATGCCCTTTATGATGCAGTCACCGTCATTAGAGAGGCTATGGACACAAGAAAGATAGCCATAGCAGTGTCCCTAGACATAGAGGGGGCATTCGACAATGCTTGGTGGCCAGCAATAATTTCCCAGCTCGCAGGAAAAGGCGTTGAACCAAACGTAGTTAGATTGGTTTGCAGTTACCTGTCTGAAAGGGAGATACGCTTACGGTATGCCGGTGAAGCGGTTACCATACAGAACAACAAAGGATGCATTCAAGGTTCAACTTGTGGTCCACTCCTGTGGAACATAGTGATCGACGAACTCCTCCGGCAAGTACGCGGCGAAGACATCCACATCCAGGCCTTCGCAGACGACGTTCTCCTCATCGCCACAGGAAAGTCCAGCGAAAAACTCCAATCCACCATAAATGATACCCTGGGTAAAATCCTTGAATGGGGAAAATTAAACAAGCTCAAGTTCGCCCCGCAGAAAACCCAGGCGATCCTGTTCACTAAGAAACTTAAGTACACCGCCCCGAAGCTCGTAATGGGTAACACAGAGTTAACATACAGTGACAACATCAAGCTACTGGGCTTTGTTCTCGACAAGAATTTAAGCTTCGCGAACCATATCGACTACGTGGCCAAGAAAGCGGCAAACATCTACAAGTCCGTCTCGAGGATGGCAAGAGCACATTGGGGACTCAACTCCGACGTCGTTAAAACTATCTATACAGCCGTAATCGAACCAACCGTGCTGTACGCGTCAAATGTCTGGGCCACTAATATACACAGAAAACACCTACAGAAACGCCTGGACGCGATCACTCGCCTGTTTTTTTTTTATTTTATTTTTTTATTTTATTTTAGGCCTGTTCGCCTTATTAATCTCAAAGTCACACCGGACGGTCTCGCTCCCATCGAGCTGTATCCTCGCAGGCATCCTACCTCTGGATCTGCGTGCCAGCGAGAATAAGGAAATCTTCGAGCTCAAAAGAGGAAAACCCTGGCCGGAGCTCCCCGACCGTGATCTTGAGAACCCTGTCAGTCCCTTTGATCTTGACCACCCCGCGCACCGAATGAACCTCTCCTTCAAGCAGGTCACCAACATCCAAGACCTGGAGACCTTAAATGCTTCCTCAATCAACATATACACCGACGGAAGCAAAATTGAAGGGAAGGTGGGGGCAGCAGCATCAGTCTGGATTAACGGACAGGAGTCCATATACAAGAAGAAGTCTCTCGCTTCGTACTGCTCAGTGTACCAAGCAGAACTTCTGGCGATCCTGGAGGGCTTAAAGGCGGTCAAGAACAAAACTTCACCCAAGGATGTCAACATTCTAAGCGATTCAAGATCGTCTCTAGAAAGTCTGTGTGGAACTCACAGCCTCCACCCGCTTGCCATCGACATCAGGCATCAAATTCAAGAGCTAGCCGCGCAGGGTAGGAACGTGGCCTTGTTCTGGGTAAAGGCACACGTAGGAATACCCGGGAACGAGAGAGCGGACGAATTAGCGAAGGAAGCGGCACTAAAGTCCAAAACCGTGCCCGCATATGACAACTATCCACTCTCCTTCGCAAAGCGGGCTGTAAGAGCGACGACCTTGGTAAAGTGGCAGCAAAGGTACTCCACCTACACAACAGGCGCAGTCACCAGGCTATTCTTCCCGGATGTAACCGAAGCGTACAGGATAACACGCAAGATGAACATGAACAACTGCATCGCCCAACTCTTCACCGGACATGGAGGCTTCAAAGCCTACCTCCACAGGTTCGGTTTGAGCAGCGACCCATCTTGTGTCTGCGACTCTTCTACCAGTGAAACAGTCGAACACATCATTCTGGACTGTCCAAGATTCACTGGTAAGAGATGGGAGTGCGAAGTCAAGCTCGGTTTCATCCTGGACCTACATCGCCTCAAAGAAGCCATCGACGACGACGAGCGCCGTCATCACTTCCTGGAGTTTGCGCTGCATGCTGTCAAGACAGCGGGCAGGGCAAACGGCTCCAGGAACTCCTAATCACCGTTCTGTCTGCAACTCTCCTCCCACTATCATGGTGTGGCGAGGATGGAGTTGCGGGCAGGGATGGCGCCGGGCGATTGTGACGGTGTGACAGTGAAAGTGCCTAAAGTGTGGGCAGTGCGCAGTGCGACAAAACAATGGAATTGCAGCACCCATCGTTCTATCTTCAACTCTCCTCCCGCGTTCACAGTGTGGTGAGGATGGAGTTGCAGGCTTAGAGCGCGCCGGGCGATAGACAAAGTGAGACAGCGAGAGTGCCAACTGGACAAGTCAGCCAAAACAGACAGAGACTGAATTAGAATAAGAAATAGGATAAAGTGAGAAGCAGGCGAGGGACGCAGGATAAACTATCGTTCGGGGCCTGAGGGCCCCGTCTTTGATGAGTCTTAACACCCACGGCCACCCTGCGTCCCTCACTAGCATAAGAAACAGTAGCATAAGGTTTTGTCCCCTTCCGTGTTTGTCCCCTTGCATGTGGTTCTCTAGAGACACCCCCCCCCCCCCAGTTCCGCCCCATGTAGCCGGGACCGCTCTAGATACTGCGTGTCTTCAGCGGTTCTTTGCGCTGCAGCGGGTGAGGTGAAGGAAAACACTAAAAAACCACCCCGTTCCGCCCCATGTAGCCGGGACCACTCGGGACACCATGTGCCCTCAGTGGTTCTTTGCGCTGCAGCGGGTGAGGTGAAGGAAAACACTATAAAACCACCCCGTTCCGCCCCATGTAGCTGGGACCACTCGGGGCACTATGTGCCTTCAGTGGTTCTTTGCGCTGCAGCGGGTGAGGTGAAGGAAAACACTAAAAAACCACCCTGTTCCGCCCCATGTAGCCGGGACCGCTTTGGGCACCACGTGTCCTCAGCGGTTCTTTGCGCTGCAGCGGGCGAGGTGAAGGAAAACACTATAAAACCACCCCAATCCGCCCCATGTAGCTGGGACCACTCAGGGCACTATGTGCCTTTAGTGGTTCTTTGCGCTGCAGCGGGTGAGGTGAAGGAAAACACTAAAAAACCACCTCCCATCCCTCCCCATCCTCGTCTCTAGGGATCCACCTGCATGCCAAATTAGCTGTTAATTTCATAGTGTTATTTTGTGTCTGTCCTAGTGTTAATTAGCGTTTTTATTTTTCCAGTTATCTTGAATAATAGTGTCAAACTGTGTGATTGTCCTAGTGTAAAATTTGCGATCTTAGTTCGTAGTTTATGTTTGTCTGTGTGCATAGAGTTAAAATGTGTGATTTTGTTTATTGTATAGTGTTAATATGTATTAGTTATAATGTGTGTCGTATTTGGTGTCAGTTTTAAATGTAATAGAATAAATAAGCGCGGGAAAAAAAAAAAAAAAAAAAAAAAAAAAAAAAAACAGAGATAAGTTAAATAGTTCTAGAAACCCCAGTCAGAAAGCACTGAATGTTCAATATCAGTGAGTTAGCATAGCCATGGGTGCACTGCGATCAGCACAGGCAAACTAAAACAGTGAAGGAAAACACATATCCATCGAAACCCTAGAGCCGCCACCGATCGCAATGTACTCATGGAAGGAAAAAAAAAAAAAAAAAAAACCTAACCTAACCTAACCTAACCTAACCTAACCTAACCTAACCTAACCCAAACCTAACCTAACCCAAACCTAACCTAACCCAAACCTAACCTAACCCAAACCTAACCTAACCCAAACCTAACCTAACCCAAACCTAACCTAACCCAAACCTAACCTAACCCAAACCTAACCTAACCCAAACCTAACCTAACCCAAACCTAACCTAACCCAAACCTAACCTAACCCAAACCTAACCTAACCCAAACCTAACCTAACCCAAACCTAACCTAACCCAAACCTAACCTAACCCAAACCTAACCTAACCCAAACCTAACCTAACCCAAACCTAACCTAACCCAAACCTAACCTAACCCAAACCTAACCTAACCCAAACCTAACCTAACCCAAACCTAACCTAACCCAAACCTAACCTAACCCAAACCTAACCTAACCCAAACCTAACCTAACCCAAACCTAACCTAACCCAAACCTAACCTAACCCAAACCTAACCTAACCCAAACCTAACCTAACCCAAACCTAACCTAACCCAAACCTAACCTAACCCAAACCTAACCTAACCCAAACCTAACCTAACCCAAACCTAACCTAACCCAAACCTAACCTAACCCAAACCTAACCTAACCCAAACCTAACCTAACCCAAACCTAACCTAACCCAAACCTAACCTAACCCAAACCTAACCTAACCCAAACCTAACCTAACCCAAACCTAACCTAACCCAAACCTAACCTAACCCAAACCTAACCTAACCCAAACCTAACCTAACCCAAACCTAACCTAACCCAAACCTAACCTAACCCAAACCTAACCTAACCCAAACCTAACCTAACCCAAACCTAACCTAACCCAAACCTAACCTAACCCAAAATCTTTGAGTTGTCCTGAGAAATTTGGTAGTTTTATATGAGGTAATTTTGCAGTAGTCTTATTTTTACATGATGGTGAGGAAGCTGAAGACTTGACCTCTAGTTTAATTAAAGGCAACAATTTGCGTTACACTAGAACTAGAACTTCAAAATACATATCATCTATCTGCCTGCTCCTGATAAGTGGTATCTTTAATGAGCAGCCATTGCTTCACTCATGATGACTAAAATTATTAAATATATAAAATAAAATTATTAATGAATAGAATGCACTAGTTGTTAGTTTAATTAAATCTTATGTTTATGTTTAGTGTTTTATGTTTTAAGATTATAAGATAGGTAAATGTTTTTGGTTTTATGTTTTAAGTTTATAAAATGAATGTATTGTTTAAAAGATGTATGTATAGTTTTTTAGTTTATCGAATGAATATGTCAATGATATAGGGTAATGATAGATATTAATAACGTTTAAAAACCAGTTCCGTTTTGATTTGACTTGAAATGATGACAGATAAAATATGCTTGTATAATCTACCAAAAACTACTAATTGACAATAAAATCTACTACCAAAACCTACTAATGGCCGGTTTCTGAAGTCTTCAGTTATATTATCAACAGCTATTGAATCAATAAAGTTAAACGTAAGATATATGTCGGATAACTGTCACTGGGTTTCTGAACACGCGAAGAGCCTTCCATTAACTATGAATCCGATAACGAGTACCTTAAACTGCCACTAGATGGGTCTCTTCAAAAGATCAAGTTTTAAAATAGATATTCATTGTATTTTGTACCCTAGGAATAGTTTTATTTGTAAGAAATATTTTTTCCATAGTCAATAAGTAGTAACACCTTGTTTTATTTACCAAATATTGTAATTTGGTATTTATTAGCATCTGTGCATCATAGTCAAAATGTGAACAATATCTACAATTCTAATGTTTATAACCGAAATCGTCAGTCACTTTTGACAAAGTCAAAAGTCAAAGTAAAATAATTTATTTCGATATTTCGATGTCCATAATAGAACTCGTATTGATCTATTGTTATGTCCTACGAATAACTGTAAAATGTTTCACCGGGATTTCTAGACTAAAATTCAATACTATTTAACTCGTACTTAGGCAATTATACCTTATAAGTTTTTGTAATTTGTCATAAAAACGTCAAATAAAGTTAACGAACCGGTAAACGGCCATATTTCGTCAGTTAAGTTAATCTAACTATAAACGGAGTTTATCTTACATTGGGTTGTTCAGAAACACAATTTGAAAAGTTATCGAACCGATAGCGCTAATGAATAGATAAACTGCCGTCAAATGGACCTCAGAAACCGGGCATAAATGAAATACCTATATATGTATGTATACAACATCATCATCATCACATTGATATATATGTTACCACTAGATTAGCAATCACCGCGCATAAGCCTTGCCACAGGCCATACGCCAACTGGCGTATGCGTAGCTAACGTCAGTTCAGTGCTCTGTGTGACGCCGGCCGAGTTGAACTGACAGAAAATATTTTCAAAATGGGCAAATGCACAGTGCAAATGTGCGATTCAAGATCACAAAAACTTAATAAGTCCACTAGAATTACTTTCCACACGTAATTTTATTATGTCTGTGTTTACATCAACGTAAAAACGCAATAAAATAAATAAATTGTAAAATTTTGAAATATAGGTTCAGTGTGACCACTAAAAACTTAGATTTAGATCCCCACAATTCTGGGAGAATTTTAAATTATGGAATAAGTGAATATATTTTTTTTTAAATAATAACAACGTTGCAGTGTACTTAAAGATGCAGCACGCCGTGATAAGTGGGTGGAAATAATTCGATTATTGAGAAAAGAGACAGACTGGCTACTTACAAAATATTAAAAGAATTTGCGATACACCCGGGAGATCACATATCCTCAATACTAGTTGATCATTCCCTTTTAGTGGTGGCAAACTAGTGGACGCCCGCAGCTTCGCTCGCGTGGAATTAGACATAACAATAGTTTCGTTTACCGAGATGAAAAGTACCTACATATCCTACATTTTAATTAATTAATTCAACTATAAACATTTGTTGCTAATATGAAGCAATTCATGAATTCTATTCATCTTATAAGTAATATATCTAAGACTACGCTGCGCGGCGCCACCCACACCGTATTATTTTATTATTGCATTATTTTCTTTAGATTGACATTTTAAATTCGTTATATCTTTTTATTCGTTATTCGGATTTTAATAATTTAATAAGTATTTAACAGGTATTGATACGGTCTTTAATATAATAATATTTAATGGGATAAGGATTAATTCAAAGTTATGAATAATAATGGTTTGATTATTGTCGGCACTGTTATCAACTTTTAAAATGTAAAAAAGTAGTTATAGTGGAATAACTACAGTAGTTGGACATATGGTATCGCGACTTTTTGTAAATAATGATGTGATCTGCTAAGTCGTAGTACATTATTTTATTCTATCATCAATAGTTTTCGCAGCGCACGCGATGTAAAGAATATTTTAGGTAATTTTCACACCTTGGGTAATATTATTGCATTTTTATTAAGGATCCCTATTTTTTTTTAAATGTAATATATGTTACTCAGTGAAGGTGCAGCTTTTTAATGGTGAATGAATTTTCGAAATCGGTCCAGCAGTTTTTGTGTGAAAACATTACAAACATACATTCAAAAACACAAATGTATAATATTATTATATAGCCTATGTCAGAACGTAAAGATGCAGCTTTCTAATGGTGAAAGATTTTTTGAAATCAGTCCAGTAGTTTCTGTGTTTTAACATTACAAACAAATGTTTCCTCTTTATAATATTAGTATAGATTCCATAATTTGCAAATATTTTAAAATAAGATTGTATTACGAAAGGAAATTATTTACTCAAACTTACAAAAAAGAGTTTAAAAGGCAATTGTATACAAAACTTATGTTATAAAGCGGAGTATGATTTCATTAATTTCAGATCATCAAAATTCTATTTACATATGTAATTCAAATATTTTAAAGTTAATTTAATTTAGTATTAAAACTTTTCTATGGCTTAAAAAAATTGGGTAAAACTTCGCGTGGGTAGGCAACCCTGTCGCGCCGATTCCCGTAATTGCATGTTAATATTGCGATCTTTGTCTAATCTACGCGACGGTATTGTTATTGTGACTTGTGTAAGTGAGACATATATATGTTTACATTCAAATGTTTAGTGATTTCAAAGCTACGTCGTCGCGTTTAAAAA
Source organism: Carterocephalus palaemon (assembly GCA_944567765.1). NCBI lineage: Eukaryota > Metazoa > Arthropoda > Insecta > Lepidoptera > Hesperiidae > Carterocephalus > Carterocephalus palaemon. The sequence continues at coordinate 50,314 of OX155645.1, forward strand.
GTGGTTACGCTATATTTGAGGCATTCTGATGAGGTTTGCTTCTCTAGTATATTTAACTCAATGCATCATCATGTAAAAAACATCTAAATGTCGTCGCATCTGCATGTTAGTTACATTTAGAGCTAGACATAGATGATGGCAGCACGTTGTTAGAACTATGAATGTTACCTTTTTACCCCGGTATGATGTGATAGATTTATTTTAAATGTTAAAATGAATCTTGATTCCGAATTTCCGAATAAAAAAAACGAAATGGTAGCTATAATGGTTCGAATATATAAATTCGACGCGTCAAGGACCAGAAAATGTTATGATTTTTTTCGAAAATAGGCAAAATGAATTAAGATTTGAAAAGGAAGAGAATATAATATTATGTTATAGGAATACTCACAGCAAGGTTTACTGGTCAAGACTCAATAGGCGCTGCGTCGTATCCAAGTTCCAAGTTCCAAGTTCCAAGTCTTGATGTATTCGTTCGTTTTGTTAAATTTGAATGTTCACCACACCTAAACAAAACACTACGTGATCACAAAATACACCACTTACCTACTTCCTTCACAAACATTACTTCGGTTCTTTTCGGCGGTTAGATAAAAAATCTTGTGATGAATATTTTGAACTGCTGAGAGCTGGCTTTGAGTGGGCCCGCGGCCGGCGCATCCGCTCGTCGCACCAAACTAACAAACTAAACAAACGGAAGCAGGACTAGGGATGTATTGGTTATATTTTTAGGGATGGGAAAGGATGTACGATAAATTGTACTTGAATGAATGATGAAAACAACCTATATTATGTTTGATGGTTATACATTTGAATTTATAGGTAATAAGTATTTATACGTGTTATATGTATGTATACATATATGTTTTTTATTGCCATAAGGCATTAAGTCCGCCCATTGTATATCTCTTTACAGGTCAATAAAGTTGAATAAATAAATAAAAATAGTGCTGTTGGACATGTTGAGTGCCTGCAAAGCCTATCTGCACAGTTTCAATTTCGGTTTAATGCTGCAGAGATCTAGGGAAGATGTCCTTTAGGACGCCGTCAACATAATTCGAGAGGCCATGGACACGAAGAAGATAGATATAGCAGTGTCCCTTGGACATAGAGGGGGCATTCGGTAATGCTTGGTGGCCAGCAATTATCGCCCAGCTCGTAGAAAATGGCGTAGGGCCGAGTGTAGGATAGATGGTTGGCAGTATGTATGAGTTAGTTTTGGATTTGAAAGTAGGTAATCGTGTTTGCTTATCTGTGATTGAATGAATGAATGAAGTGAGTCTCTTATTTTGCGTTTGATTTAGAGAGCGAGCCGACGGATGATCGAAGAACGATAGCACGTGAGCGAGGGAGCGAGAATGGGAAGGGGTCGGACGAAAGGCGCGAAAGAGGGAAGAAGTTTTTTTTTAAAAAACGTAATAAAGGTCAAGGCTGAAATTGAAGAATCTTTAATTTCGTAGTGCCGCAATCCTACATGTATATAAAATAAGAACACATTAATTATTCTCAATATATTGGTATTTTTAAACGTAGAAAGCTTGCAATTAGTATCGGTACAACATTTCGTCTCGTGCACGGGAGGACCGCTACTCGCGCGCGGTGGGCGCGGGCGTGCTGTCCGCCGTCTCTGCAATATATGCGAGTATTAGTTATTGATTCAGTCGTATTATAATGCTATCACTGTAAAATCATATTCTTAACAATTTGAGCCGGACTACAATTTTCTTCGATTCAAAATTTTAGTGACAAGAATCAAAGCCCAGCGACCACTCATTCGAGAGGACCTAGATCCTCAAATCAAATTGTATACGCCTGCTAGAAACAAATAGCAATATGACTGTAATCTCGACGTTGTGACCGTTGTTTCGTAATGACTTGCAGATTACAGAATTAATAACACAGCCTAGTATTTTTCTTCCACATTGGATAGCGCTCATTGAAACGGTGCATGCATTTTTTCTTTATAGTACGTTTCTGTCTACAACATGAGCGATGTTAAGAGTAGGTATGTCTAGCGGCGCCCGGTCTTTTCAGTAGGGAACGATCGATGTAGGGTTGGTTGGAACTCTCACCGGTGTGCGTGGCGCCGGTGGCGGAGGTGTCGCGGCCGTCGGGCGCCCCGGTGGTGGTGTGCTGCGGGCTGCCAGTGGTGCCCGGCTTCGTCTTAGTTATTGTAATAGGAGTCCAGGGACTTGAGGGCAAAATTTTGTTATAATTATAATTGAAGTGTAATAAAATGAGAGTATTTATCGACAGCGAGCGACTTACATTTTGCTGCGCGCGGTGGGCAGGTAGCGCGCCGCCACTGCGCGCGCCTCCAGGATGCTCCTGCGGGGGGAGGGAGAGGGGGGGAGCGTTACAACAACAACATAAGCAAGTGTTGCTCCCATATCTGATCTACACCTTTGAAACGGATCCTCGAGGTGTCCACGCCGCAAGCCCGGCGCGCCCATATTATTTTACTATAGCGTTACCGCGGCGGCGCGCACCCCTCGAGGGCTGTTCGCGCGCTCACCGCAGCAGGCCGACGCTGATCATGGCGCTGGGCAGGCGCGCCTCCACGGGGTTGGCCACCACGATGACGTCACCGCCCCAGCCGTCCCCGCCGCCCCCGCCGTCCGCCGGCTCCGTCACCAGCTCCTCGTCCAGCTCGGACTCCACGTCGTAGTAGAAGTCGTTGCCCCAGTGGTTCTGGGGACCAGACACACACACGGTTACCGCACTCGCCGGAATGGCATATCTCTAATAACATAATCTTAATGATTGACTTTATTTAATTATTTATTTAAGCTTTTCGTACACAACTTGGTACAAAGGGCGTACTTAATGCCAGGCGGCATTTTCCACGAGTCAGCCCTTGGTGATTATGAAAGCTTGATGGTATGTGTATAGTTTAAAATTATGCTTGATTTCAGCTTTTATTACAAACAAACATACCTTATTTATTTATTTATTTATTTATTTTCTTATTTATTTTCTTTTCTCTTTTTATTATTAGTATAGATGTGTCTTATAAAAGTGAAATTAATTACATTTTATATTAAAAATGGTTGACACCTGCTGTTTATATTACAGCAAACTTGTTCTGACCAATTCCCTTCAATTAAACAATAGATTGTAGGTACCGGCTATGCGTTGAACATTTTAAATTACGTCGATTACGTTGATTACAAATACAAGCGACCATTTCCTGTGCGGAACACACCTTGTTTTAATTCACCCTAAAATTACTGATCTAACCTTGTTAAGAAGCTCACAAGGCCGAATAGGTAGGGACCTCTAGTCTTTACAGTCCAATTCGCGGGTGGAAACGCTCTAGTAAATAGTGCAAATAGCTGTGACGTTGTTTTATTTATTTTAAAAGAATAATTGTTGAAATTCCGGAGCACCGCACCGGGTCGACATCCTGCTACGAGCCGTCGGGCGACGTCAGCAGGTTCATTTAATTCTTGTGGAGAATTCGCGGCCGGAGGATCCAGCATCAACAGTTTCTGATTCTTCCTCCAATAACTCTTCAATATCGAAGTCCAGCGACGCCCTTGTAGTCATCCTGCAGGCCTCACCTTCATCAAGCTGGGGAAGGCCTTGAAGGTGTCCTGCAGGCCCATGGCGCGGCGCGAGGCGAGCGCGCGGCGGAGGGCGCGCCGCGCGGGCGCCGCGTGCGGGCTGCGCGCCAGCAGCGCCGCCAGCCGCAGCGCCGCGCGCTCGTCCCAGCCGCTCGCGTCCCGGTAGCCCGCCGGCGCGCGCTGCACGCTCGCTGCAACATAGCCATTCGACCGGATGTGCCTCGTTGGATTGCTGATTTAGATGATTGTATAATATGAAAGCCACCCCACCTTTGATCTGCACGGCGGGCAAGTCCCGCAGGTCCCGCAGGTCCTCGAGCAGCCGGCTCCGGTGGTGCTGCACCAGCCGCGCCAGCCAGCCGCGCCGCGCCGGCTGCAGTGCCGCCAGAGTCAGCGACGCCGTCACCAGGAGACTGAATTCCTAAGTTAAAATTGTCAAAAAATTATATAAAAAAATGTGTAAAACTTGCTGTTTTATATCGTAAAATAGGACTTACATATAAATACATTGTACAGTGTACTCTTTCTGCGATCTAATCTTGTGTTTTACGACATTTTTAATTTGAAATTAATAATGGATGAAATTATTGTTCTCACGTCTATAAAATTATATTAAACCAAATTACACCTCAATAATAAACCTAATTAAACATCTTTGGATAATTATATTGCCAATAATCGTGCAGACAATAATGAGACGATTTAATTTAGAATAAATAGCTGTTGTTATTATAATTAGTCTAATAAATACCTTATATAAATATCATGGACATTCTCACACACGGGCACACGGCCATCTGACCCCAAAATAGGCGCGAACCTGTACTATGGATGTCAATCAGAGACTGAACTAAATACATAAATATTTTTAAATACCTACTAAACATATATAGATAATATTATTAATATCCAGACACAGAACAAACACAAGATGTTATTGAATGATTTGTATGTATGTTGATTTACATAAAGTTAATTTACATGCAAATGGTATGATAAGTTGATTCGGTGATTGGTAAGGTAATTTTTAGTACGTATTACTATGGGAAACCAATAACCAAAATACTTATTTTATTTCGAAAAACCTAATCTTTTTTTTGGAAAATTTAGCGATTTTGAGTGTGGGACAATTTTTTTTTGGTTTTCTTGGTTTTAACAGTTTAATCTGGCGGAAAGTTAGTATAACCGTTGGCAACACTGTATGTCACTGTCAACAGTGTCACCATGACAAATGACATTTCATTCCCACGTCAATAATATGTCAGTATGTCAGTGGCACGCGTTGCGGCGGCGCTTTCGCGTCTTTCTCACAACGTATTCCTCCGCAGGCAGGCCTGCCAGCTGTGCGCCCCCAGCCCGCGCTCGACCACAGTCTCTGCCGCTTGCGCCCCGCTCCGGCCCGCGCCCGCTCCCGGCACGCTCGCTCGCTCCACGCTCTCTGCCAGCCCGCTCTCCCGCCGCGCCGCAGACATGTACATCGCCGAAGAGAGGGGCTCGCCCTACGCGCCTGACTACCGAGTCTACTTCAGTGAGTACCTGAGTACCCACTACCCCCGGCGCGCGGCCATCTCCACACGTCATTCTAATGCCGAGGGTTAAAGGTCACGCCACGTTAAGTGTGTCAACCTAGGCAACCAATACTTCGAACGGCGCATGTCCTCTCCTTGGTATCAGATAGTGCACTCGATCAGGCTGGAGGTGATAGTAATATCAAAACGTGACATGTTATTCTATTATTTTATTCTGGGAGTTTCATTAGTTACATAGCAGGAAGTTAATAAATTATTAAGCAAACTTCAAGACTAAAGTGAATGTTAGGAAAGGCCAAGGCCATTAGATTGCTAGTCTCTAAATATTATCACTGTACTAGGAAGTTAACTATATTAAAGTGGACCATTAAATTTAGATGAATTTGCTCTAAGAGGTTTCTTGATAAAGTGTTTTGTTTTCTTTAATAGTGTTAGGTACCTAATTAAAATATTTGTAAACGATAATGTCACTACTTTAATAAAAGAAAAAGTAGATTTGCTTATAAAGGTCTTGAAACAATATTATGCCTCACTGATTTTATTTAGCAATTATAACTTTTGTGTGATTTTTCTTCTTTTTTGTAAATACAATGATCCACTTGTGTTGGAGAGAGCTGAAGTGTGCACACACAGATAAGGCTTGTTGAATATTGTTCAAGTGTCAATATTTACGCTGCAAGTACTCTGCTATTTGGGATTTCATCAGGTTCACTACAGTTGTGGCCTATTGGAGCTGGACACATTTGCTCTTCTAACATAAACTCCAAGCAAAGAAAAATTAATTTTTAATAGTCATCCACTCCCTTCAACTGTACAGAAGAAACATTTTTCTGTTTGTATTTGAATTGTAATCTAGTGCTATTAAATAATTTTAATAACAGTTATGCAAGTAGTAAGGTATAGTACATTATTGTGATCTCTAGCAGCATTATAAGAAGGCCCTATCTTATCACTATCAACTCATGATGATAAATAAAATAAATTATAATATGTGGCAGTGCATCCTGGTGATAAGAACATCATGTAGGTATCACGGAAACTGGTACGTAGTGTATTGATTGATAGTAATACATACATAATTATAATTGTTGTTTTATGTCATCAGTCAAATAATGTCCTCCAAAACATGGAAGCGGCCGTCAGCCCCTAGCACCCAGCGGTCACAAACATACCAAGCCACCTTGAGCATAACAACCTAAGTCCATGCACTATGCCTGCTCTGCCTAATACATGGAACATTTACACTGTTAACTGATAAAAGTGGGTGTATTACACACTTCTCCCTACTATTTTCTGAGTGAGTCTATCCTGTTGTCGGGAGACAGCTTTTGTGGTGGTGGTGTTCCAAAATGGTTAAATTAAACCATTTTTTTTTTTTATAGATACAAGATAGCAAATGAGCTTGCAGCACCACCCATCCGCTGCCGCCCATGACAACTGTGACTGACTTTGAACAAGACTCAGTTAGGGACTGGGATGATTAGTCCAATTAGTTGAGAGAGTTAATTAGAACATTAGTTGGTCAGTTGGTTAGTACTGTAGTCTGTACTGTGTGTGTGTGTGTGTAGAGTGGCGTGTAGAGTGGTGTGTGTGTGCGCAGAGGACGCAGAGGGCGCCATCTCGCCGCTGCACGACATCCCGCTGTGGGCGGAGCGCGGCGCGCGCGTGGCCAACATGGTGGTGGAGGTGCCGCGCTGGTCCAACGCCAAGATGGAGCTGTCGCTGGCGGAGCCGCTCAACCCCATCAAGCAGGACGTGAAGAAGGGCGCGCTGCGGTTCGTGGCCAACGTGTTCCCGCACCACGGCTACATCTGGAACTACGGCGCGCTGCCGCAGACCTGGGAGGACCCCCGCCACGTGGACCCCGCCACCGGCGCGCGCGGCGACAACGACCCCATCGACGTCATCGAGATCGGCGAGCGCGTCGCCGCGCGCGGTGACGTCATCCAGGTACCGAGTCGACCGACCGACCGACCGACCGACCGACCGACCAAGTCACGACTGATTTAGTACAAGTCACGACTGATTTTGTCCATAGCCCAATGGCTCGCATCGATTCAATGTGATCGAAAGAGTTAAGCAACGACGGGCGCGGTCGGTTTGTGGATGGGTGACCGCTAGTGGCAAAATTTCATGGACGCTACCGAGCTTCGGAGGGCACGTAAAGCCGTCGGTCCCGGTTGTTTTCAATGCTGGAAACAGTCGTTAAGCCTTCTCGAAGACCTTCGGGTGGCTTGAGAACATGCGACACTGGGTTGGCCACTAACCCCTCCACCAATCCGCATTGGAGCAGCGCGGTGGAGTATGCTCTATCTAGACCTCTCGCAGCAGTGTCTGTGGGGGAGACCCGTGCCCAGCAGTGGGACGTCTATGGGTCGCAGCGATTTAGTACTAGTTCCTACAGTACAGTGATCATTTTCTAGATGTGGTAGTTATATCTCTAGCTGAGAAACATTTATTCAAGAATATAGTGCTTCGGTGTAAACTGAGCGGCGCAGGCTATTCTATGAGCACAGCGATAGAGGCGACGTCGATAGCCTCGGCCGCGCGGCTACCCATAGGCTACCATAGGCGCGAGTCTCCCCCACGACGGAGGCTCGGGAGGCCCGGAGCATATCCACCACGCTGCTTCAATGCGAATCGGTGAAGGGGTTAGTGGCCAACCCAGCATTCCCTGCAGCGGTTCCCTTGGACAAGGCTAACGATAATGGCAGGTGAAGATCCTGGGCGTGCTGGCGCTGATCGACGAGGGCGAGACGGACTGGAAGCTGGTGTGCGTGGACGTGCGCGACCCGCTGGCGGCGCAGCTGGCGGGCGTGGCGGACGTGGAGCGGCTGCGGCCCGGCCTGCTGCGCGCCACCGTGGAGTGGTTCCGCCTCTACAAGGTGCCCGACGGCAAGCCGCCCAACAACTTCGCCTTCGACGGCGAGGCCAAGGACGCCGACTTCGCGCACAAGGTCGTCGACGAGGTGAGCGGAAGCGTGTTGTGGTGGCGTGCGACCCGCCTGCCGAACCGCAGGTGTCGGGCTCAGGTTCGAATCCCAGGCGATATATTTATTTCGCAGATAAATAATAAACGATTTCAAATTGTGTCGTTTTCTGTGTGTCACCCACATGTGTGACAGTGTTAGCGTTTACTGATACTGATAGGCAAAATGATGATGTACAGTCTTGGCCACCGGGCGACAGCTAGTGCAGGAACATGAAACAAACGAGAATCGTGAATGTTGATCAGCCGGGCCAGGTTGCCATTGCAAGGTTCAGTACTGCTGGTACAGTCATAAATTTTACCCGAAAAATATGGCCGCTAATTTGGACGCTCTGATCGATGCGCTGCAGCAGCAGTGGGCGTGAAACATTTCGCTTGTGAGTATCGATTGTCCTGTGGTAGGAAAGCTCAAGCTACTGCACTGCAGTAATTAACTAACACTGGGAATCCGTCCGCAGGTGCACGAGTTCTGGCGCAACCTGGTGTCCGGTGACGTCACCAATGATATTTGCAAGTAAGTTTATGTCCGATATTGCCAGGTGAGAAGCGATCTCACAGAGCAATTGACAAGCAATATAGGGACCTCGGAGCCTTTATAGAGTTTTCCTTAGTACAAAACCGATCAGACGAGTTCCTTTTTATTAGCAAAATAATCTATGTGCTCTAAGAAAATCTAGTTTAGAGTCAACGACTACACCCAAATCTCGTAAACTCTGAGTTTATGTAAGGCTTTATTTTTTTTTTCTCTTAAGAATTTTGTATAGCTCCAGTCAAATATCATGTCTAAGTCACTTTACTGTCTACAAAGAATATGTCGTCAGAATAGCGAATTAACATCAATAGTCATCTGCGAAAATTTGATATTTTTATGTGATACTTATTAAATTCTAAATCATTGACCTAAACAACAAACAATAGCGGCCCCAGGTGGGATCCTTGGGGTACACCAGATGTAATGATTTCATTCAGGAGGTCCACTTCATCAAATGCGTTGGAAAAGTCAATACGTATACATCGCGTGGACTTAATATTGGTCTTCCTTAGTCCTTGTGATATCACTCACATAGTCAAGTAGGTTATAAGTCGTGTCGTGATATGTCGTGTGCAGGAGCAACGTGACGGTGGAGGGCAGCAGCGCGCGGCTGGAGCGCGCGGCGGCGCAGCGCGTGCTGGACGCGGCGCCCGCGCGCGGCCTGCCGCAGCCGCTGCCCGGCAACGGTACGGCCGACTACCTAGCCTCGCAGCCCCTATACAGCAGGAGCAACGTGACGGTGGAGGGCAGCAGCGCGCGGCTGGAGCGCGCGGCGGCGCAGCGCGTGCTGGACGCGGCGCCCGCGCGCGGCCTGCCGCAGCCGCTGCCCGGCAACGGTACGGCCGACTACCTAGCCTCGCAGCCCCTATACAGCAGGAGCAACGTGACGGTGGAGGGCAGCAGCGCGCGGCTGGAGCGCGCGGCGGCGCAGCGCGTGCTGGACGCGGCGCCCGCGCGCGGCCTGCCGCAGCCGCTGCCCGGCAACGGTACGGCCGACTACCTAGCCTCGCAGCCCCTATACAGCAGGAGCAACGTGACGGTGGAGGGCAGCAGCGCGCGGCTGGAGCGCGCGGCGGCGCAGCGCGTGCTGGACGCGGCGCCCGCGCGCGGCCTGCCGCAGCCGCTGCCCGGCAACGGTACGGCCGACTACCTAGCCTCGCAGCCCCTATACAGCAGGAGCAACGTGACGGTGGAGGGCAGCAGCGCGCGGCTGGAGCGCGCGGCGGCGCAGCGCGTGCTGGACGCGGCGCCCGCGCGCGGCCTGCCGCAGCCGCTGCCCGGCAACGGTACGGCCGACTACCTAGCCTCGCAGCCCCTATACAGCAGGAGCAACGTGACGGTGGAGGGCAGCAGCGCGCGGCTGGAGCGCGCGGCGGCGCAGCGCGTGCTGGACGCGGCGCCCGCGCGCGGCCTGCCGCAGCCGCTGCCCGGCAACGGTACGGCCGACTACCTAGCCTCGCAGCCCCTATACAGCAGGAGCAACGTGACGGTGGAGGGCAGCAGCGCGCGGCTGGAGCGCGCGGCGGCGCAGCGCGTGCTGGACGCGGCGCCCGCGCGCGGCCTGCCGCAGCCGCTGCCCGGCAACGGTACGGCCGACTACCTAGCCTCGCAGCCCCTATACAGCAGGAGCAACGTGACGGTGGAGGGCAGCAGCGCGCGGCTGGAGCGCGCGGCGGCGCAGCGCGTGCTGGACGCGGCGCCCGCGCGCGGCCTGCCGCAGCCGCTGCCCGGCAACGGTACGGCCGACTACCTAGCCTCGCAGCCCCTATACAGCAGGAGCAACGTGACGGTGGAGGGCAGCAGCGCGCGGCTGGAGCGCGCGGCGGCGCAGCGCGTGCTGGACGCGGCGCCCGCGCGCGGCCTGCCGCAGCCGCTGCCCGGCAACGGTACGGCCGACTACCTAGCCTCGCAGCCCCTATACAGCAGGAGCAACGTGACGGTGGAGGGCAGCAGCGCGCGGCTGGAGCGCGCGGCGGCGCAGCGCGTGCTGGACGCGGCGCCCGCGCGCGGCCTGCCGCAGCCGCTGCCCGGCAACGGTACGGCCGACTACCTAGCCTCGCAGCCCCTATACAGCAGGAGCAACGTGACGGTGGAGGGCAGCAGCGCGCGGCTGGAGCGCGCGGCGGCGCAGCGCGTGCTGGACGCGGCGCCCGCGCGCGGCCTGCCGCAGCCGCTGCCCGGCAACGGTACGGCCGACTACCTAGCCTCGCAGCCCCTATACAGCAGGAGCAACGTGACGGTGGAGGGCAGCAGCGCGCGGCTGGAGCGCGCGGCGGCGCAGCGCGTGCTGGACGCGGCGCCCGCGCGCGGCCTGCCGCAGCCGCTGCCCGGCAACGGTACGGCCGACTACCTAGCCTCGCAGCCCCTATACAGCAGGAGCAACGTGACGGTGGAGGGCAGCAGCGCGCGGCTGGAGCGCGCGGCGGCGCAGCGCGTGCTGGACGCGGCGCCCGCGCGCGGCCTGCCGCAGCCGCTGCCCGGCAACGGTACGGCCGACTACCTAGCCTCGCAGCCCCTATACAGCAGGAGCAACGTGACGGTGGAGGGCAGCAGCGCGCGGCTGGAGCGCGCGGCGGCGCAGCGCGTGCTGGACGCGGCGCCCGCGCGCGGCCTGCCGCAGCCGCTGCCCGGCAACGGTACGGCCGACTACCTATTTAAATGCTTACTTGAGAAAGTTGACCGCAGGCGACGACGGCAGCGTGACGTCAGTGCTGCCTCGCAGCCCCTATACAGTACTGAATGTAGACTAAGACACTATTATGTATTCTGTGCTAAGACGCAAGACGTATATTTTACGTATTTTCGTGTCAAAATTGGCTGTTGGCAGACAGACAAACAGACCTTTCCTCCTCTTCCGCGGCGCCGTGGGCGCTCTAGCGTTGAGGGAATTCGGAGTTAGGGGAGATCCCCTCTATCCGCCCCGCGCCCCGCGGCGTCTTTCTGTCCGATTGTGTCACGACCGTGTGTTGTTGCAGTGGACAAGTGGCACTTCCTCGCTAACCTGTAGACGCTCCGCGCCACGCCCGGCCACGCTCGGCCACGCTGGGCCAGGGTCCTCCTGCGGTCCGCCGGCTCTGCAAGTCCTGTTATTTATTTGTAATATCTCTAGATGATAAGGTTAATGATTAAAAGCGTTATTTTTATAAATAATGTTTTTTTTTGCATATATAATTATTATGTTGTAGAAGGCCATAAGACTGTTTCCGGTTACCATAAACTTGACTAAAAACTTACAAACTTTATTATTATAAATAGGTATGTATCTGGAAAGTCTGGAAACTATTACTTCTTGTAAGTAGGTGAGTAGTTTATGCTTGAACAAGCAAACAGGTTGTTTTTCAAAGTTCGAGCGCTCTTACTGCTACTATCCACTAGTACTGCTAGTAGTACCTAGTAGCTAGTACTCGTATACCTATCTACTGAGTATCGATACGAGTTGGTATCGATCCAGTCCAAGTTAACGCCGGGCACGGAGAGAGTACGTTATTAAATAGTGAAGTACTGCAACATGATACTACGCGGCCTACACGGGACCTCACCATGACCGGTGAAACGCGGGCCTTATACCTTACTACCACAGAACAGATAAACCTCCTTTATCTGTTCTGTGCTTACTACAACACGCCTCTGCTTACCCCCTGAGGTCCATCCGGACACTAAGTCATCGAACTAGTCGGACTGCCTAAAGTAAGGCGCTAAGGCTGCACCGTGGGCAGTGGATTTAACGGGTTTAATTTTTTTTAATAAAGCCAACTTTGTGAATGCTATACTGAGTAACGAAAAAACTAAGTACTAGATCTGTCGCTCGCTACCGACGATCACGATGTGAGCGGAGCTGCGCGCGCGGCCGCAATACTCGCAGTAGTTCAGTCCAATGGCAGACCTCCCGCGACGATAAGAATGGTGCCACTTGCCGGGCAGCGTGGGCCACGGTGGCGATAAGAAAATAGTTCACCCGTTGCAACAGTATACTCCTCTGCGTGTTGATATAGATCACGACGCTACACGCTACACATACTGACATAATATATTTTTTAAAGTTAGTGTACCTAATGGTCTTACAATTTAATTCTTTCTGAGAATGAGTAGGCATAGCTCATTATTAAACTTCTTATTAGGTACACTAAATAGAACACTTGTGTTGCCAACTACAATAAATATCTCCATTGCATAATTATAAGGCTGTGGGAAACCGCGGCGCTGATTATCAGACGGACCTTTTCGTGAAAATAATTTTTTTGGTCCTTCGAACCGGAATCAAGTAACAAGTAGGTATTTTAAAAACATTTGCACAACTTGTTGTTCACAGAGCAATAAGTTAGAAACGACGACGAAACCGTGGTGCGGTGGTGGCACCACGGTTTGGCCCCTAACTGGCAAACCCAATTGGGGTGGTGAGCCCCTAACTGGCAAGCCGTGACGCCGCGAGTGCAGCGTTGCTTGTTTGTTATTTAAAAGCAAAAAAACTTAAAAATATGGTGACACATGTCCACACACTAGGATTCACAGTTCAAGTTAATTTTTTTAACATAAGTAGATTAAGGCAAACATGAAGTAGGTAGGTACTTATGTTTTATTACGTATCTACCTATCTACTGGTGCCTCCATAGTAGGTACACATAAGTAGCTACCTAGTACATAGTAGTAGGCGAGTCATGCTTTTCGACAAGTAGGTCAAATGAGGCCCCTAGAGTTTACAGTGCGCTTTGCTTTGAAAGCGTCGAAAGCACTGCAGGTGGCGCTGGGGGCGGCGGCGGCGGAGGCGGGGGCGGCGGGGGCGGCGGGACAAGGCGAGACACAAAGGCGCGCGTCCGTCGCGGCTCGGAAGTGCATTCGAAAGCAGCGGACTCGCGGGAGACCGGGAGCCGGGAGAGTGGATGGAGGCTCGAGCGGCGGCGCGGGGCGGCGGCGGCGGGCGCGGGCGCGGGAGGCTGCGGCGGCATCGATCCGGCCGCGGCGGCGCAGACGGGCGCTTCGAACGCCGTATATTTTGTGTACATGTATTTTTTACCTTGGCCTCTACGATTGCCTGGATTAGGATTTACTACTTAAATAGTACCAAAAAAAATTTTGTTTTTCAATCAGGTAGAGTCATCGAACACTGGTTAGGAACTGAAAACAAAAGACCAAAAAATATCGACCTTTCGTGTAACTATTTAGTAATCTGTGCTTTAAGTAGTTTCGTATTTATTACTAATTCCTCCTCTAAATGACGGAATTAGTACGTTTGCATCAAAACATGCTGCCTGATAACCTCCTAGTAACGTACCTACTAAAGTACCTCACTGGGATCACATCTATACTAATATTATAAAGAGGAAACATTTGTTTGTAATGTTCTTAAACAAAAACTACTGGACCGATTTAAAAAAATATTTTACTGTCTATCTACCTATCTATTACCTACCGAACATCGAGTAAATATAATACATACACGTGTAGATACAAAAGGCACAGTTCAGGGAGGAGTGCTACCGTTTGAGGGACTTCAAAAGGCCGATGTGGATGGAGCTTCGGAAATATTAATTTGATTTCAGAGTAAATATTTTGGTCCTTTCAACCGGAATCTAAGCACTCGATGCAGTCTACTTTGCTCGTGTTTGAGGGGGCCCGTTTGTTCTTTCTAGCGAGCGATGAGACCACTGAGGATTTAGTGAGGATGAGACTAACCCGAGGTTCCTAGTTAACAAGTCGCGACGTGTCGGCCGCCGGTGTGAGCGGCGCGGGCGGGGCGGGGTGCGGCGCGCGGGGCGGGGCGGGCGGCGCGGCGCGGGGCGGGGCGGGCGGCAGGCAGTGTCGCGCTGCGCGGCGCGAGAGGCAGACGCGAGCGGGAGCATGCACGCGAGCGGCTGGCTGTGGGCGGCGCTGCTGGCGCTGGCGGCCGCGCGCCGCCTCGACCAGGACTTCGAGTTCGACGAGGCGCCGGTGAGCCGCCTCCCCCCGCCCGCCTGGGCAGGAGGACCTCATCGGATCTCGTTTGACCTTCCCGGGCGTCCCTGGCGCGCGACGAATCGATTCTCCCGCTCGCGGCTATCCCAGCATCGATATCGTTGAAACGATAAATAGATACGATTCCGTTTCCATACTTACTACTGAGTAGTTATACCCAAGTGTCGCGCGAGAAACTGTTACGAAACAATCCAATAAGAATAAGCTGCTTACTTAAATTAAGTAGTATATTTATTATGGGTCACGGTCACATTTTCAGCTATTGTAATTGTAATCAGCTCGGTAAAAACTTTAAGCGGTAATAAGCAGGATAACATGAGCTTAAGACTAAGCGACTAAAATCGAACACGCACCGCAGCGGATCTTCCGCGCTGCCAGCTGTGTCCCGGCGCCGGCGCGGGAGCCTGCGGGCGGCCGGAGCGGCCCGTCCCGGCTAGCGGTCCTATATACCTGGCGAATAGTAAACACTGAGAAGTTCTTAGGATGTGTAGGTTAGGTACGAGTGGCTAGCGAGACTGACCGGCGCTTGTTTTGCAGGACACGGCCACGGCGCGCGCGCGGCGCCCGCGGCGCTACGTGCTGGACCCGCAAAGTTAGTACACGACCTACCCACAGCCGCCCACAGCTGCCCACAGCCGCCCACAGCCGCCCACAGCTGCCCACAGCCGCCCACAGCTGCCCACAGCCGCCTCACCACGCACGCTCCCCGGCGCGCCACATTCGAGAAGTACACCTTTCCGACCCATGTTACTGCACAAGGCCTTGCACATTGTTTATTGCGCTGCCGCGCTGTACAGTTCTGAATGAATCATGGACAGTTTCGTCAATATCGCGCGGCGGCGAGGCTTATCAGCGAATCAGCGAAGCCTTCGAACGGCATTCCAGTCCAATGACCCCGGCTCTCGGCTCTCCTCGGCCGTCCAGAGCGGCCGCACTTTAAGTTTGAGACTTCTTGAACATTCATTACTTCTCAACTGTAGATCCGAATAAGCGGACCAATTCATAATGTTACTCGGCCGCATCCAACATCTCGTATTGTCTTATGTTCGGTGTGGTGTCCGCAGACCCGCTGTGCCACACGCTGGTGTGCAAGAAGCGCGAGGTGTGCCTGCTGCGGGACGCCTTCACCGCGCTCTGCGCCGCCAAGAAGGACGTGCTGCGCCGCGGGTGAGTGACCGAGGCCGCGCTCGAGTCGGTGCCGGTGCCGGTGCTGGTGCCGGTGCCGGTGCTGGTGCCGGTGCCGGTGCCGGTGCCGGTGCAGGACCCTCGCCCGAGCGACGCAACCTCTTGATCGTTTGTCGGCCGCAGGGACGTCATAGTGCCGGCGGCGGGCGGCTGGGAGCGCGCCGACGACGAGGACGTGTTCTACGAGGAGCGCCCCGCTCCCGCCGCGCCCGACGCCCGCCCCGCGCCCGCCGCGCCCGACGCCCGCCCCGCGCCCGACATGCCGCAGCCCGACGCCGAGGACCGGTCAGGACGTTACATGATATAACTATAATATAATAATATTATTTCGTCGTTCGGATAAATTTGTTAAATTTGTGTCTGCTTGCATAAAAATCTTTTTTCAAATGGACATTTTAGACGCGAACGGAGTAATTTAATTAATCGAATGGCGCGCACGTTTCAGATGCGTGGGATGCGGCGGCGCGGCGCGCGCGGCCTTCCTGTGCGGCTCCGACAACCGCACGTACTCCTCGCTGTGCCGTCTCGACCTGCACAACTGCGTGCGGCGCGCGCGCCCGCCCGTGCGCCTCGCCTGCCGCGGCTTCTGCCCCTGCCCCGCGCCCGCGCCCGCCCCGCGCCCGCCCCGCGCGCGCGCCGACGTAAGTCCCCGCGTTACTCGATAAGTCTTGGTCCAAGTCAGACACAGATGTGTCGCTACTCTTGAGGACTAACATGGTCGCCTCTAAAGAAGTATAACCGGAAACCACACTTCCAACCGGACCACAAATATCTCAGCGCCTGAATACTAAAATGTTCGAACGATACGTTGCCAGTGACGATTTACCGATTCGAGACGTAGTCCTTTACCGTCAGCTTAATTCGCAAGCTCAATGTAGCTCAGTATGCTACGGAAAGAGCTACTCGAGGCGGAACTCGTAATGATAAAATCGGTCGACGAACACGAGCTGACGTGGCGCCGGGGACGATGTCGATCACGTCATGTCGTACCGGTGTGCTGACGTGACGGTGGTGGTTCCAGGAGCGGCGGCGGCGCCGGCTGGAGGCCGCGCACAACGAGGTGCTGCCGGAGAGGGCGGCGCGGCGCAACCAGGGTAGGCTGCCGACACTTAATTACAACACCGTCGCTTATTAATTTGTGGTGATGCAATAGAACCTGTTCATTGTTGACCCGCGCCGGCAGGGCGCGAGGGCTGCCGGCTGGACAAGATGGCCGACCGGCTGCTGGACTGGTTCTCCGTGCTCATGGAGGACGCGGGCGGCGCGCCCCCGCCCGAGGACGGTGAGACACGCGCACACACACACACACACACACACGCACACTGCTGGAGGTGATGACGAGGTGATGACGAGGCATGTCGGCAGGGTTCCCGCGCGACTGCAAGCCCGAGGTGCGCTGGATGTTCGCGCACCTGGACGCGGGCGGCGACGGCGCGCTCTCCGCCGCGGACCTGTACGCGCTGCGTGAGTACCCTCATAAGTTAACTCATTTTGATAACTAATTTCGATTGATTAGAGCGAACCAGTTTAGAGGTGTCTCTCTATACTCACCGCAAGACATGA
This sequence comes from Carterocephalus palaemon, assembly GCA_944567765.1. Taxonomy (NCBI): domain Eukaryota; kingdom Metazoa; phylum Arthropoda; class Insecta; order Lepidoptera; family Hesperiidae; genus Carterocephalus; species Carterocephalus palaemon. The sequence continues at coordinate 67,627 of OX155645.1, forward strand.
CCGTGCAGGGCACGACGAGCGCGAGCGCTGCCTGCGGCCGTTCCTGGCGACGTGCGGCGGCGGCGGCGGCGGCGGCGGCGGCGGCGGCGGCGGCGGCGGCGGCGGCGGCGGCGGCGGCGGCGGCGGCGGCGGCGGCGGCGGCGCGCGGCGCGGCGTGTCGCGCGCGGCGTGGTGCGCCTGCCTGCGGCGCGCGGCCCGGCCCTGCGCCGCGCTCGCCCGCGCGCACCCCGCGCTGCCCCCCGGTACCGACAGTGCCGCCGTTTATTTGGTTCACAAATTGAATGTAACACAAGTTAAGAGTATAAAAAAAATTAAAATACAAAGACATACAGGTGTGTCCATTCCTACAGTGTACACAGCATGCAAAATTGGAAAACATGTTAAGTAAGCTAAGCTTAACAAAATTGTGGAGCAAGCTAAGATGACAACATTGTATGCAACACAGAGTGCATTTTTATATTTGTGCGGCACAACGGTACACTAATATATTAATAAATCTACTACCAGAACGTGGAATTTTGAAATATATTTTATTTAAAATATCTGATCAGATGACGTGACCATGTACTGTTACGATGGAGTAATGTAGTAAGTGGTGTCGCAGGAGCGTACGTGCCGGCGTGCGACGCGCGCGGCATGTACCGGCCGCGGCAGTGCCACGCGGCGCTGGCCGTCTGCTGGTGCGTGGACCCGCACGGCGTCGAGCTGCCCGGCTCGCGCACCAAGGGCGCGCCCGCCTGCCCCGGTCGGTACCTCCCCCCCACACCCCCCACCCCCCCACACACACACACGCCGCTCCTATTGGAACGATAGAACTGCGCGGCGCGGGTGGCGAATACCCGCCGATAACACCACAGTGTATATACCTATCTAACAACCGAAACATGGTATAAATTAATCTGAAAAATAATAAAATGACGGGTCGGTGTCGAGCTCGGCAGACCTGCTACAGGCTCGAGGGCAGCCGACCACCCCGCCGCGTCGGTGGCTCGGCTCCATATTAATGATGTAACCGTCGCGCTTGCAGGCGACGACCCGGAGAGCGCCGCGAACGAGACCGAAGCGGACGGGAACGAGGTCGGCGAGGGGGAGGCGCAGGGGGAGGGGGAGGGGGAGGGGGGCGCGCCCGCCGACGACGAGGACGGCGGCGGCAGCGGCGACCGCGACCTGCGCTTCTAGCGCCCCCGGTAGGCCGCCCGAGTGTATCCTAACTGTAGAGCGCGCCCGCGCCCGCCGGCTGACCGCCGCGCCCGATGCGGGACGCATTTGTTTTAGTCTCTAGTAACATTAGACAAAATAGAATTTGACTTATAAAAATTTAAATTTTCACTTTAACTGTATACATTCCCAGATTATAATGACGCGTGTGGTGTCCGCAGGCGGCGCGGCGCGGGAGGCTGACGAGCGGAGCGGGCGTTTCACTCCGTATGTAGGCTTGGTGTTCTTTCGTTATTCTGAGCTAGCAGTACTTCTCGACGTCCGGGCGAGCGTGTCATAGGCCTAGTATCATTGATTTGAATCTATTCTTGACCGTCCCAACTGTATTTATATGTAAAGTGTAAAAAATTGTTGTGCTATTTATTTTGTGTCCTCGATCTGACCCGCTCCCGGGCGGCGCGCGACCGTATCGATATTATTAGACGATAATTTAGAATTAGGTCTTAGAATCGTACGGCCATACTACGTAGTGGGACCCTACAAGTGCGAGCGCGTCGCGCTCCCGACGCTTAGGTTTAGATATATATGCCTGCTCTCCTTTGCATCGGCGGCGATGAAGTGATATTTAGGTTTGATGTAGGCAGTTTCGATAAATGTAGCTTCAAATGTCGCAGACCCAGCACTCACCGGCCACTACACCGTACCGTAGGCCGTTCGCGCGGCGGCTCGAATCGCCCCCGGTAGGCGGCGAACAATAAATTTGGTCCTTCGAGTCGGATAGCATCACTCACATGTGTAGCGATTTACTTTCACGATGTAATGTAACGAGTAGAAAAATCAGTAGGTATTTCGGGTTCATGAGAATAATACTTTTCAGTAGATGATCCCTTGTACAATATGACATCATTTTACTTCGGAACTGCTTAACCTTGCTTGATCAAGCAGCAAACAGCTTCCACCTGATATACAAATATACCAGTGTACGCATACCCCATGTAGCCTGTTACAGTAGAACCAATGAGAGGAACGGTCCTCTGTATCTATGTAGGTGTTCCTCGCGAGCCCGCGGTGCGGCGCCATCTCACGATTACTCCAAAGTGAATGGTGCAGTTATTTGCACTTTTTTAAATGTCACCAGTTGAATTGTAATGAAATAAATATATTTAAACAACTCCGTGCCTTTTTCTTTACATATTTATATTGCTAGTGAGGTCCATTCGATTAATTTTATACCAGTGATGCCACCTCCATAGGATCCAGTCCTATGGCAGATCTGATAAAGATTAAAAACATTTAGATTTAGAACACAAGTGATCCACCCAACCCTAAACAATGGAAAACTTATGCAGGTCTCCTCATGCGATTTTTTTAATCACTGTTACAGCAGGTGCCGTTGACTTGCTACATTCACACACAACTTTTAAAAGTCATCAAGGCATACTAATTAATTTTGAGTCCATATTTATTACCTAATGGTTATAAGTTAAGTGGTGATGGCCCAGTGGCTATCGAACTCGCCTCTCACCCAAGCGGTCCAAACCCAAGTGGCACACACCAATGACTTTTCAAGTTCTCAAGTATGATTTAAGAAATTAAAAGTCCCTTGTTGTAACGGTGAAGGTGATGTGCCTTCACATTACAGCAAGCACATGCCTGACAGTTCTTCATAATGTTCTCAAAGGCATGTGAAGTCTATTCGCACTTGGACAGAGCGGTGGACTAATTTCTAATCCCTTCCATTCTGTGAGGAGACCCGTGCCCAACATTGGGACAAACAAAGGGTTGAGGTGGTGGATATCAGTCTGATGTTGCCACTTCAGTTCATCGATTCTTTTGGTTCATACAGGTTTTATCATATCAATCTGATCATGCAGCTAAATATCAATCACAGTTCTCGTCATAGCTAATAAGCTTTGAGCTCACAAATCAGGCCCACAGTAAGGGACATCCTCTCAGACACCAGCCAAAATAGACAGAAATTTGATTGAATGTGTCAGGTTAGTTATATTGTACTTTTTTTACATTTAAACTTAAAATTAAATTAATTATTAAAGTAACTTAAAATTTAAGTATGTCACTCACAGAACTACAAACCTTACAGAAAGTTTAAGCAGCATGATAAATTGGATATTTGAGCTTTTAATTTGATTTGCTCACCGTGCGAACCTTTAGGCAAGCTGTCACCCATACTGGTAAACAATTTAGATTGCAAGTACCTACAAAGTCAAAAACACTTAATTTGTTCCTAACAGTATATTCAAATTTGCTACCAATTTTAAAAGGTCTGGAGTTTTCTTACATAACAAATGGGAGAAAATATATGACAGACGCGGGAGACAGTAAAAAAACCGACTAGTGTTGATCTTATAATTAGGAACTACATAACAGAGAATAAATTAGCTAAACGGAGGAGTTTGTTCATTCGTCGGTCTTCATGTCCTTGAACTTGCCGTTGTAGTAGGGGATGTTGGCCACGAACACCTTCCAGTCCGTGAAGTACAGCATGCCGAAGAAGGCGGCGCCGCCGAAGCCCACGGCAGACGTCACGAAGCTCGCCGCGATCTCGGCTTGTTTCTTGCCAATGCGACCCAACATTGTGCGGTTGACTTTCTCAAGACTCTTTCAAATTATGGAAACGAACGTAACCTCAATTACCACGTCAAGTTACGTAAAAATGTTTTCCACTTTTGCCAGTAGAAGACAAATTATTTTAACTGACATTTAGACAAGATAATTCAAGACATTAATTTGACTATTGCAATTGACAATGACAACATATTTTGACTTAACTATCATAAAATCCACAGACTATGAATGAAGTGTACATATGTTCGAAAAAGCAAATTGCGTATAAGTTTTCATGAAATGAATTCATTCATATCGTACGATATGGGTTGTCATCAGAATTCGAATTGTCTATGTCATTCATTTAATAAGAACTTATTGATCGATCAATAATTTCGGTAATAGAATGAATGTTTATTTTTTTGATTGCGATAAACAGCAAATCCAATGAACTCTCTAGAGTTTTATTGGTAACAAATTCGCTTTAATGAATCCATACAACTTTTTGAGCATGGGAGTCAGTGTGTCGTCGCGCGCGTAGAACTGCAGCCGTCATTTCCCCCTGATGGTCGGAGGCAAGAAGGTCCAAGTTTTGCTTTTTAAAACCGCTGGAAATCGCTGGTTTCAAAAATTACAGCGTCAGCCCAATGGCTCGCGTCGATTCAATTTGATAGAAAGTGTTAAGCAACGACGGGCGCGGTCGGCTTGTGGATGGGTGACCGCTAGTGGCAAAATTTCATGGAAGCTACCGTGCTTCGGAGAGCACGTACAGCCGTCGGTCCTGATTGTTTTCGTTTATGACGTTATCACGTAAAATTATCGTCCGTAAACCGACTATAAAGACAACCGTTAATTTTTTTTGGCATGTCAGCAATTTATATGTCATTTTGAAAATACTAGATAGAATTACACGTCCAAATTAATTAGCAATTCAATTTACTTCCGTCTACGTTCAAAACCCATCAATCTTGTGACCAATTATATAAGCTCCAATTTCATTGTATGCACGTCAATATTAGTATTTGCATTCTAGAATATTTTTATGTCTCGTGACATTCACAGGAAATTATACTGTTTGACAAACATTTTTTCAATTAAGTCACTTTAAATCAAATCAAAACAAACAAAAAATATTGCCCCGGATTAAATTGCAAATGGCAATTTAGTTGTTAGTAGGCACGTTGGTAATAAGATAATGAGGTGTATTGTATACAAAATCTGCTTTTGACTTTTGACTTAAATCTTACAGTTACACCACATTCGCATGGTACGATTTTTACTTCTGACTAGCTAGATTGATGAACGAATCAATATTATAAAACAAACCCATACCTATGATTTCTTATAAATCTATGTTACACCCATAGACATAGATAGCAATAAACAAGATCGTTGGATAGACCTGACACGATATTGATTTATATTTTTGGTAGTCTGTCATTTGTCAAACTGTTAACTGTCACAATTTGACAAAAGTCGGAAGGTACAAAACAAACATTTAAAACAAAATGTATGAGTTTGTGTTGTGCATAAATGATGGAATAAAATAAGTAAATACTTGTTCTGCATGTAGGAGGTGGCGCGGCCCGCAAACAGCAGCCATGGTGTTCGACCCCAACGTGTTCATGAGCGCGCTGACGCCCAAGTTCTACGTGGCGCTGACCGGCACCTCGTCGCTGATCTCCGGCCTCATCCTCATCTTCGAGTGGTGGTACTTCCGCAAGTATGGCACCTCCTTTATCGAGCAGGTGAGTCGTGCGAGTAAAGCGTTGAAGATACCATTTGATCAGATGACGCCCGCTGAATATTTATGTAGCGTGAGGTTAAAGCTTTGCTCAAGAAGTGGGCTTTCAACTACAAAAATATAATTTTTTGTTAATTCGGTATTTACTGTGACCATTGATGTCGGTCCAATAAAATACTTCATTGACTCGAACTGAGTGGATTACACAACATGCAAGCAGGCAAAGATGTACTCGTGGGCACAAGCACCATTCTAATGTGAGCAAAAGTATGTTCGAACATACTGTTGTTCACATTAGCCCCTTCCAGCAAAACTATTTATACCATAAAATATTGACTGCTTTATTTTGAGTAAGGAGCAGTTTCCTCTGCTGAGATAAACTATGTCCGTTGAAATCTCAGTGAGAATTACTTTTTTCATCTATGAATTACAAACAGAAAAAGTCTGTTGAGGTGGTGTTTCAAAAACGGGATAGTGTCAAGTTTCAAGAAACAAATATATCTGATTACAAAAATACCAAAAGCTCTATCAATCCCAATAATTATCCACAGATACACACATACACATTCACATAATATGTGTGTGTAATATATCTGAAATGTAATAATTTGTTTCTCACTCTATTCACCACAGAAATGAATTTGAGTTCAAATATTTTTTAGGATTCCTCTCAGTAGAAAATGTCAAATTTGAAATTTAAACTTAAAAAGATTTCATAAAGTAGCTTAAGCATAGTATAAAGAAGTCGCTCCATGGCTTAAGCATACAGATGTAAATGTACATTTCCACAGAGTAATGCACGTGCAAAATTTCCCCTTTATGAAGTAGCAACATAACGATGATATCACGCGACAGGTGTCGCTGTCGCACCTGGGCCCGTGGCTGGGCGGCGGCGCGGCGGGCGGGGCGGGCGGCGCGGGCGGCGGGGCGGGCGGCGCGGGCGGGGCGGGCGGCGCGGGCGCGGAGGCGGAGGCGGCGGGGGAGTGCAAGGTGTGGCGCAACCCCATGTCGCTGCTGCGCGGCGCCGAGTACGCGCGCCTGTGGGCCGCCGCGCGCCGCGCGCCGCTCACCTACTACGACATGAACCTCTCCGCCCAGGTGCGCGCCACTCGTAGCCACTCGCTCTTACTGAAAAAACATACATCTATTTAGCTTGGAGTAACATAATTAATTAATTACAATTTAACATGTAGAAAAATTAAAACAGACATATTCCGCAAACCCATTGCCGGTTCGCCCACAGGAAGGCGCGGGCGCGGGCGCGGACGCGGACGCGGGGGTGGGCCGCATAACCGCTAACAAATGTCGCGTTCAAGTTATTATTAAACTATACACTTGCTATAAAATCTGTTATAAGTATAAAATTATTATCCTTCGTGTGCGTGCTCGTAGAATGTTTGTATTGGTAACATGACATGTATGTGTCAGGAGCATCAGGCGTGGTTCGGCGGCGGCGGCGGCGGCGGCGGCGGGGCGGAGGAGGCGCTGGCGCGCGCGTGGCGCGAGCGGGAGCCGGGCACGCGCGTGGCGTGCGCGCGCGCCGCGCTGGCGCTGCGCCCCGACTGCGCGGCGGCGCTGCTGCTGCTGGCCGAGGAGGACGCGCCCACCGTGGCCGAGGTGCGCCACTACCGATACCCTGAGGAGGCGGAAGTCGGTTCAGTTCAGTGTGTACCTTACACCTAACCGTGAATCACTAAGTCGAGTTCGTATGTACCGAGGCGGTGTTGGTGTGTGTCGGCAGGCGGAGCGCGTGCTGCGGCGCGCGTGGCGCTGCGGCGAGGCGGCGTGGCGCGCGAGCGTGGCGGCGGGCGGCGGCGGCGGCGGCGGCGGCGGCGGCGGCGGCGGCGGGCGGCGCGAGGCGGCGGTGCTGGCGCACGTGAAGCGGCGCGCGGCCATGTGCGCGCGGCGGCTGGGCCGGCTGCGCGACGCGGCGCGCATGTTCCGCGAGCTGGCGCGCGACGCGCCGCCCGCGCTGCACGCGCTCGCCACGCACGAGAACCTCATCGAGGTGCTGCTCGAGCAGCGCGCCTACGCCGACGTGCAGGTACCTACTCCGCCCGCGCTGCACGCGCTGCGCCGCACAGACTTATGTATGTTCTATGTTCTCAACCCCCGCCGGCCGCAGGCGGTGCTGGCGCGCTACGAGGACGGCGCGCCGCCGCGCTCGGCCGCGCTGTGCTACACCGCGGCGCTGCTGCGCGCGCGCGCCGCCGCCGCCGCCGCGCCCGCCGCGCGCGCGCCCGCCGAGGCGCTCGCCCTGGAGGTGAGTCCCGCCGCCCCCGCCCCGCGACCCCCCGAGTGCAGTGCCCCGCTGACCCGTGCCCCCCCCCCGCCCCGCAGGCCATCCGGCGCGCCATCGAGTACAACCCGCACGTGCCGCCCTACCTGCTGGAGCTGCGCGCGCTCACGCTGCCGCCCGAGCACGTGCTGAAGCGCGGCGACAGCGAGGCCGTGGCCTACGCCTTCTTCCACCTGCGGCACTGGCGCGCGGCGGACGGGGCGCTGCGCCTGATGCACGCCGCCTGGCAGGTGAACTTTTTCTTTTTGTACATTTTTTGTGTAATTCCACCTAGTGGTGCGCGTGTGACGTGTGTGTATCGCGTGTCGCAGGCGGCGGAGCGCGGCCGGGCGTCGGGCGGGTGGTGGGGCGGCGCGGGCGGCGCGTGCGCGTGGTGCGCCGACCGCGAGCTGCTGCCCGCGCACCACGCGCCCGCGCCCGCGGCCGGCTGGCGGTGGGCGGGGGCCGGCGGCGGGCGGCGCGCGCTGCTGGGCGCGGCGGCGGCGCTGTGCGCGGGCGCGGCGCTGCTGGCGCTGGCGGCGCACCGCTGGCCCGCCGCCGCGCACGCGCTCGCCGCCTGCGCCGCCGCCGCCCTCGCGCGCGTCGCCGCCGCGCTCGACCCGCGCCGCCTTCACGCCTTCTTCCTCGCCGTCTAGCCGACCGCCGGACGTATCGTACCGCTGCTCGGAGAGAGAAAACATTATTACGAGCCACATACGATCCGGCTCGAAGGACCATATATGTTGAAACGCCCGGAGAAAAGTACACTATTCTCTTTATTTTCTTTGAGTTAAATCTAAATAACTTGACAAAGTGGTTACTCATACTCTGCATGGAGTAGCATTTAGGCAATACTTTTAATCACGTAAAATAAAAAGCTTCCCCTTACGGTGCGAAAGTTACTATGGATTATTTAAACTTCAACTATTTATTTTAAATTTGCAATAAACGTTTATAATTTAGATTAAGGGAAGTGTTTGTCCGTTTTTCTATATTATTTTGTAAAGAAAAGAAATATTAATGTGGAGTTCACCTGTGAACTGTTCAAGGCTCGCTTCTGTAATGTGTGTTTTTGAGTTGGAACTAGGAGTATAGGTACATACTATACAATATAAACTCAGCGATTTTGTATTTAAAATCAAATTTCTAGAGGGTTGAAAAAGGGTTTGAAAGTTCTGACTTTAGTTAAGAGAAGTAACGATTGTCCAAGCATACCTAACGTTGCACTTTGACATTAATGTCGTTTTGTTCGGTTGACATTAAGGTTAACATATAACCTGTAACCAAGCGAGGTTCCCGCAGCTGTCCCTGGGGGGGAGTGTGGGAGTGTTTCCAGACTAGTCCGCGGGTAGAACGCGTACCGGCTGTAATCCGCCGGCAGCGTGTCTGCGCGAGCGCAGCTGCAGCCTGTAACTAAACCTTTGTCTTTGTATTATTTCCTTTATAGCGTATATTTATTTCATAACTTTTAAGCTCAAATAAATAGTTATAATCAGATTTACGTTGTTTTTATTTCATCAACCTATTACGCCACTACAATCAATAGGCGTACCAGGGGGGTGGAGGCCTGGAGCGGGGATTGTACATATATAATTTACATATAGATTGTACATATATTGTGTTTAGTCCGATGAAGAAAAACTCATGTCTACGCTAGTCTCACGGCATGACAAATCGGAATTAGGCATACGGAAAACGTGTATGCGGCAAGGCTAAAGAAGTGTGACCACACTTTTCGAACTGGACAAGGATTACTTTTAAAAACAATGATTTCACAATAGAAATGGTACCGTGGCGGTGAGGTACTGCGCCGGACACTTCCGTTAAACGTGTTTTTACAAACCAAATAGGTTTCATATGTTGGAGATTTTATTACATGGTGTCCCGGAGGCAAGAGGGATAAAGGGGGTGCAGTAGCGGTCGTCACCAAGATTATCGGCAACAAGTTGGTGGTCCCTGACTTGACACGTAATCCTATAAGCCGGTCTCATCGCTCGGGCCGTCCCGCCGACAACAGGACCAGACCGCTTATTGTGTAGTTCAGGGAGACATCCGACCGCGATAGCGTGGCTTGCCAAGACCAATCTTAAAGGCAGTGGCGTCACGCAGTCAGAGTTCTTGCCCAAGTGTAGGCACGCCCCTTCATGCAAGCCAGGCAGAGATGTGGGTTAACTAGCTACTGGACCAGAGGGTATAATTCGTGTGCTGGCGGTGGACCATCATTAGGAGACTGGAGACCCTGGCCGAGCTTAACGCTACCCTCAACAAGTCCTTGCGGCTGCAAGCTACAGGCTACAGTATATTATCACGAGCACCATTTAGCAGACGCCTCCCCACAGCTACAGGTAGGCAACGAGTAAACCGATTATTCAGAAACTATGAGCTCTTAGTGAATTTTTATTTATTTATTTTTTCTTTTTAATAGACATTATTTTGGCAGTTGGGAAAGAGAACGCACGAGTTCGGAAAAGGTAAAGAAAAAGCACGAGTGTGTAATAGCTCACTTCCCGAACGCTATACTTTTTGAGCAACTGTATTAAAATATACTATTTTAATACAGTTGCTCAAAAAGTGGCGTATTACAGGGACGAAAAAATGAAGCAATTTAATAAAATAATAAAAACACAAACTAAACTCGCAAATAACATTTTTGGAAGATGGCGCCGACCGTAAAAGAATACAGAGTATTGCAGAGATTTTTTTTTGTTTTCTTCACCCATTCTGGGTAGGCAAAGGGAACTATGCCCATACAGCCAAGTCTTCAGTAGAATTTTTTTATTGACATGAAATTTAATGAGATGAAATGAAACCTAACCTAACTCATTGAACCAAATCATTAAATCTGATATTGAAACAAATTAGTAGCTTCTTTTTAGAAATATTTGCATGCATCATAAAAACTTCTATGAATTTTTTTTTTAGTAAAAACTTCGTGGTTGGTTTTTTCTTTATAATAGACATTATTTTGACAGTTGGGAAAGAGAACGCACGAGTTCGGAAAAGGTAAAGAAAAAGCACGAGTGTGTAATTAATAGCTCACTTCCCGAACGCTATACGTCCCTGTAATACGCCACTTTTTGAGCAACTGTAATAAAAAAAATGTTTCGAAAATTGGTTCAGACGCATGAAACTTTGTATAGAGGCTGGTGGAGTTCTTTTTAGTTTCTCAAAACTTTCTGAGTGTCCCACGTATAACATCCTGGGGGAGCTAAACCCGACCTTACTGATGTTGAGGGATCTCAACGGCGTATCCTCACAGGAGGACGGAGCGGGACTTCCTCATCGGTATCCTGCAACATCGAAGCCAACCGGTGATGTAGCGCAGCAGATCATCCGTACATCCGAATCCTCTCACGCATTAGCGCCACAGAGCGACGGTTCCGTTCGCGGCGGCGCGCGGCCCGCAACAGGCGGCACCAGCGGCACTGGCGTCACCCGGCGTCACCCGGCGGCACTGGCGGCACTGGCGGCAGTACGCGGCAGTGCACGGCAGTGCGCGGCAGTGCGCGGCCGGCTACCGCGGAGGTCGCTACGCGCTCGGCTCAGCCGCGGTGCAAACTTTATTGCGCGGCAACACGGGAAATGTTATCAGTGCATTCGCGAGGTTACCACGCAGATTGTATCCTAAACTCTTGTTAGTGTTCAAGCTATAGTTATTGTTCTTGCTAAGATTTTACGAATAGTAAGAAAATTTTACATAATAACACAATTCGTTTTATTTATGTTCTAAATTTTATTATTGTTAGATACATGGGAAACCTGATGTTTCCGCTTATTTCATTTCAATTCTGTGTCTAACATGCGTGTAAATAAATAAATTGAGGGTTGAACCAATCCTAAAGCTGTAATCTGGACTTAGGTACCTTCTCAAACATTTTTAAATTAGGTAATTATCTTTGAATCCTTAAATAAGTTAAATGATCTCCCGCCAGAGCTCTGCTAGCAACACAGGAGTTTTGAGCGAATTTTTTTTCATTTTCAATTTAATAGGGTTAAATAAAACCCTACATGGCCAAGTATAGCAAAACGCTCGTCTTAGCCGGCACGCCTGCCGCTGCCTCTGAACAGTGCGTCGATGCTATTTGTATAGGTACCTACTCCAAATCTTTCTTTCAGTTTGTCAATATATTGAAATGCTTTTCCGTATTATGAAATAATCTAGTTAATACATTGAATCAATTAAATCTCCATTGACTCTTCTTGCTACTAGGATTCCAGAATAAAGGATTGGTTATCATGTATAAATTATAACAATTTATTATTGCCTGAATTTTTCATTAGGTATCGTAATTAATGAAATTTCTCCAACCAAGAGCTCGTAAATGCCGTACAATAGGCGATAGGAGTGATCGGTGATATAAACCAAAGCGTGTGTCGTTTACGTTTGGTGATTTGAGCTTCCGTGGCGGTGTCGGTGGCGGTGAGGGCGGTGAGGGCGGTGAGGGCGGCGGCGGCGGGCGGTGGGGCCGCTTGATGGTCGCGCGCGGGCGCCGGGCGGCATGGCGGCGCGCCGCCTCGTGCTCAACGGGCTGACGGCGGAGGTGGCGGGCCCGCCGCGCGTGCCGCCGCCCGCGCCGCCGCCCGCCTCGCCCGAGTTCTACCACGAGCTCGAGCTCTACCGGCAGCTGCTGGCGCTGCCCGCGCCGCCCGCGCCGCCCGCTCCTACCGCTCCTACCGCTCCGCCCGCCGCCCGCGTCGCCCGCCGCGCGCGCACGCCCGACCCGCCCGCCAGCCGGCGACATCGCGGTCAGTGAGCCTGCTTCTCTTATTTTTTTTAATTTATTTTATTTATATTTGGGAAACAAACAATTTTTATTACAAATAAGTAGTATAGTATATAAGTAACATATGTCAGTGAAGTTTCCACTAATTACTAATACATAAGTGTTTTACAATTTTTTGTAGTTATTATAATCGCCATGAAAAGAAAAATTTAAAAAAAAATGAATGAAAGATAAAAATGGAATGGAACTACTAATTAAAAAATATTACAAAAAAAAAAAATGTAACTTATGTTTTCTTTAGATTCCCGCATGTTTTCCAATGTGGGGTTACATTGTGTGCCTATGTGTAATGAGTGTCAGGTGCATTGCACTCGCAAAACTGAATCGGCCGGGGACACTATTGGCTCCAGGCTAGTGGTCACCCGCCAGGCTGTCGTCGTGACCGAGAGTCCCGAAACCCGATCGGATGTTGACCCGTCGCCTCCCCTGCCCTGTAGGCCTTTCGACCGATATCCGATGACGCCCCAAACGCTCTACGAAGTCCGGTAAGCGCTCGAGCGATGCTGCGCTCAGCCATTCCGACGCAACCGGTGCGGCTTAACATTAGCTATCGATTGATTAATAATGTCTTCCATATTTCCCCGCAGATGAGCCGGCGCGGCGTTGCCGCACGCCCGCTCCCGCTCCCGCGCCCGCGCCCGCCTCTGCGTCCGCGCCCGCCCCCGCCCCCGCGCCCGCGTCCAGGCCCGCACGGGTGAGTCAGACAGAGCTTTACACTAGACTATCGATCGCTCGACGGGATCGCTCCATCTGGCCGGTGGCAATACGAGCACACGACTTGTCCGTACAGCCCGGGCCGCGGCTCGTGGTGATACTGTGATGTATTATCTACACCACTCGTCACTACTAACATAATATCATCTGTTAACCTATTTAGTATTGTCGCTGAAACTGTACGGATCTATAACTTTGTCTGTAGTTTTCTTAACTCCCCCAACGGCTACGTTACCATACAAATAACAGAAATATTATCCAGAATATTTGATTCAAATCTGTGTCATCGATGGTGAGTATGGTGACTCACATCGAAGCCATCGGAGGCTCCCCGTCTAGCTGCCGGGCTGCCCAGGGCTGCCCAGGGCTGCCCAGGGCTGCCCTCCCGGGCGCAACGTTAGCGTGGCGTGTTTCGCAATTAACTGATGAAAAAGGATAATATTTGGGAAAATGTTATAATGACGGCGGACGAGTTTCCCTGCCACCGCGCCGGCGTTCGCCTGGGTTCCGGAAACTACGGCAAACAAACAAAACATAGGGTCCCGTTTCCGGCGGTCTCCGGACGGTCTCCGGGTGGTCTCCGGACGGTCTCCGGACGGTCTCCGGGCGGTCTCCGGACGGTCTCCGGGCGGTCTCCGCGTGCTCTGCGTATATTTAAAGCGTATTTCCCCGTCTTGCCACGTGTCACCCCCGCGGCGCCCCAATCCCCCATTACTCATATCTGCTTCGTACTCGGGATTTAAATGTCTTATTATAATAAAATGTGCGTCGCGGGACCGAGCACGAAAATTCAATACATTAATGCGGTAGTAACTTGTGTTTTACGTAATTTATGTTTTGCGGTAGAATCAATGTTTTTGACTGTATATTTCTTATTTATGCCCTGATACAGATATTTATTATACTTTTTGTAGTGTTAGGTGTTAGTGGCAAGCAGTCTCCGTGTTAAGAAGGTGCCCGTCCGTATGTAGGTACATATATACGTAGTTGAAGTTGCGGTCCGCGCGGTGCGGTGTGAGCGGCGGCCGCGCGCTGCAGCTTACAAAGAGCGGTGCGGTGTGGCCGCGGCTTGCGGGTCATGCGGGTGCGCGCAGCGGGCTGCACGCAATGATGACGTCTTAATAACTTCGGGTTCAGATGGAATGGCAGCGGATGAGTGGTCCTGCGTGCTTTATTTTTATTTTTTATTCATAAAATTAAAAAAAGCATCGCTTTAAAATATGAATTCCATTATTCAAACAAAACGTAACGTAGCATAATTTGTCGACCGAAGCCTCCGCGAGACCCGCGACGCGACGCAATCCTTTCGAAAGGGCCGGATTATATCTTCTTTATTATAAAAACTATATTACGGAAACATTATCTGTCACAGTGACATAGTTGTAACAAATATTTATATTGTTATTATTGTTTTTATAATTATTTAAGTACCCACAATTTAAATTAGAAGGAGTGAGACCTGAGGAACTGTTTTTGTTGCCGACAAACTGGCCTATAGTTTGGCAAATTTTAGATATTAATAATTTTGTAACTCTTTCTTTGGATTAATATAAAAAAAAAAGGTAATAAGCAGAGGCCGAGCGAAGGGCTACTGTTGGCTGTTGGCTCGACGGGTCAGAGGGAGAGGTCAGAGTTACGTGATAGAACGGAGTCTGTGACACTTCAGGAATCATTGCAGAAGACAGCCCACGTCAGGCCAGGCAGACCCCGACCAGCGCTTGTAGTGCTGGCGGCTCTACTGCCGCGGCCGCGCAGGGGAAGCTGACGCTGCACTGCTGGGCGGTCGCTGTCATTGTTATTGCAGTTCTTCCGTTTGTTTGTCCACGGGCTAAACGAATGGTTGTATGATATTTTCTCGGAAAAAACTAATTTTGTAATAAAAGCTAATTGATGTGTTGACGCGGTGCGGGCGCTAATCCGGCGGCTGCGGCGGCCGCGGCCGGGTACCCGGGACTATTAAATTTGATGAAAAATTTGCAAAAATTGCATTTTAATTTCAAAATCAAATTACGCCGGTATCCGTACGTGTGCGATTTGCTCCGACGATCCGCATCTGAGCAGCTCTAGACTTCCCGAAATTGTCTGTGGGGAAGATCCGAGCCCAACGGTGGGTCGTTTAGGGGTTCCAGCTATATTACTCAGATATATTATTTGTTGTATTGAATTTGACATTGAAAAATTGCTTTGACATCATCAAATCAGCAGCCAGAGCCGATGCTATCAGCGGGCGGGAACCGTGGGAAGGTGTCGTTCCAGGATCAACGTACAATTAAGTTGTTATTGTAATGTTTGACGATAGGAGGAGCTTCAATGTGTTAAAAGCAGTGCCGGAGTGTCCCGGCGCGGGGTCGCCGCGGGGTCTCCGCGGGGTCTCCCCTGCACCGGCCGTACGACACAATTTTCGTTTGAGAAACTATATCGAGCTCGTATCCCGGCGCCGGCGAGGGCGGCCGGCGGACAACCTTTGCGAAGGAAGTTCACTCGGCTTCGCTCTCTCTCTGCCCAAGTGAATTTAATTTAGCTCAAAGTCAGCTACGATGCGATCCTTTTCAAGAAACATCGTAAAATAAAACTTTATCTGCCAGTTAGTTCGGGACGTCGTGAATAAAGGAGGAGCTCAATAAAATCCCAGCGTCCACGCGAGCGCGCGGCGGCCGCTGAGCGGTGCTTAGAGCGGGTCGCGCGGGCGCGCGGGCGTGCGGGCGCGCGGGCGTGCTACGACAGGCGGCGCTGCAATATTTATTATAAGTGAGGCGTGAGGCGCTCTCGAGCGAGCTCGCGACCGCCCGCGCGGCGCTGGCCGCCGGTCGCGCGGGACTCTCGTAACGATACATTTCAAAGCCTTGTTTTTCGTTAAAATGTAACTGTACCTACTTTGGAATAGTTTCGAGGAAAGCAAGATATAGCGCGGGCCGCACGCCTCGCGCGAGCCTGACGCGAGCTAAGTACCTGTACCTATGTTATGTTTTCGACTGCGGGGCAATTCAATATTACGATACAAAAGTTCCTCTAATAAACGTCAAGATTCGCTCGCCACCGCCCGTTGAGAATATGCGTTAGGATGTGTCCAAGACTCTGCGCCTCCTACCGCGATGTTTATTCTGCATACTAATGGAATCGCACTCCAAACCATGCATTACGAATATTACGATGCAGATACGATTCACTCGGTCGCTGCGTGACCTCTCGGTCACTCCTCTCGGCATGAGTCGTGCGGGCATCGACTTCCGCGCGTCGAGGGCCGCGGCGACCTCGAGCTCTTAACGAACGAAGTTCTGAAGGTCACTCAGACTAGAAGTTGTTCAATTAAAAAATAGCTGGAACAAGCAAATAAAGAGAAGCCGCAACAAGTTACAGTTTGTTTAAAAGCAGCGGAACAAAGTTCCTTCGAGCGCTCGCAGCACAAAGGGACCGCTCGAGCGCTCGCGGCTTCTGCAGGCCGGAGATGCAGCCGGACTTTCTTTTGAAAGTTCGCGGCGCCCGGGCGACCGTGCTCCGAATATTGCAGAGACGGCGCTGCTTGGCCGTGCCCGATGGGCTACCAGCAGCGGCCCCGCGGCCCCGCGCTGCCGGGATAGAAACACACACGAACGTGACCGGCTTAGTAAAATAACTGCTCTAGTTCTATTGGTTTAAACGACTTCCTCAAACTTGTACTCGTACTTTGAACATAATTATATTGATTCAGCCTATTGTATTTTGTTACAACGTAAGCTAAAAAGTGGAATTGTCTTTATAGTATCTATAATATGTGTGTGTGTGTGTGTGTGTGTGTGTGTGTGTGTGTGTGTGTGTGTGTGTGGCTAGTCCGCCTGAGCCAACCGGGTCCGCCGGCTCACCGCTGTGTCAATACGATGTGTGCATACAACGTGAGTTCGATAGTTCTGAAGGACTCAGCTTCGTGCCCGCCACGTGTTCGGGGGCATCAGGATAAGTTTGTTTGCAGCTTTCTGAACGGTTGCCCTAGCATGTCGATAGGCTATAATCTATGTTACACTCCAGGCCCTGTTCTATATCAATTAATCGATTAAAAATGATTTTTTTTTGACCATTTCACGGGATCATGCAATTTGCTGGGATAAAATGTATCATAATGTAACTCTCCTAGCCGTAAACTACATCTCGATCCGTCTTCCCATTGAGGCGGAGGTGAAGGACCGACAAAACCCACATTCCCATCAATAATTAGAAGGGACTGGTAAGGATAAGGATGAGCTTCGGGCCCCGACCGGGAACTAAAAAGAAAGAAGAAATACTGAGATGAAGGTTATACAAAAATGTATAAAAAAGAAACAGTACATATTTAGGTCGAAAATTAGGAAATAAAAAATTTCGAGCCGTGACGGGACGCCTGGCAGATGTAAACACACACACTCCACAGAGACGTCGACACAATGTTTACTTATTTTATTCCATCCGTAACTTTACAACACTTACATTTCAAATTCAAATTGACAACAGGAGCTGTCTCAACTGTTGCTACTGCGGGGCTAGGAGACCCGTGTAGCGCTGGTTTTCAGACAGCCCCTATACCCTGAGGTGGAAGGCGGGTATGTGTCCGTTGTTCCCCCATGCCAGCTGATAAACAGCAGAACTAAAATTAACTAACCTATGAAAATGTTACCTAATTTATTTTATTTTATTCACATTTCGCGAGGTGAGACTTTTTGATAAATGACTGCTATCAATCAGGATTCTTCATTGAAATAGGAAATTATATTCTATGTGTCGCCAGTGGTGACGTAGGGATCCGAGACGTAGTCCTTTACCGTTGGCCTCATTCCCAAGCTCAATTCGCGTGCTATGGAACGTTCTACAGGATGTCCCGATATTATTACCTCTCACTAACAGCTCTGGTGTTAATTTATTATCTCGCTGCTCGTCGGCACCGCCTCTTGGATGGCTACGATTGGAATTTTTCTAGAATGATTAGAAAAAACATTGTAAGAACGAGAGTGGGAGCGGAGATTTCCCGCGGGAGGCGCGGGAATTAATCGCGCGCGGCGGCGGGACGGACGGCCGATATCCACTTTTATTATTCCATAAAGCGATGCTCCGATAAAGTGATTCGCGGGCGGCCGCGGGGCTCGTTACGGAACCCAATGGGCCGGGAAATTGTTTTTGTTGTCGACAAACGTCGCCCGGATGCCGGGCTCGTATTATTAGTCCTGGCGATGCGGCCGCCCGGCATGACGCGACTCAATTTAGGCTTTCAAACGTCTTTTATGTTAACCCTCACCGACTTTACTCCGGCTCCCTGACGCAGCCGATCGGGAGATGTGTTTTGTCGGCTGTTTACGCTGGCTGTTTATTGGTGCGCCGACTGACTTAGGCAGTCTCCGTATTGTTCTGTCGTTTACTTTAGTAGGTTGAGCGCGTCAGCAGTCTCGCTGGCTACGCAGGAACATGAACGTGTCGTCACGTATGCGCAGTTGACGCGTGACTGCGCGGTGGGCTATTTAGGTAAAACATAAAATACGAAGGCGCAAAATGGCGTTGAGAAATCACTATATTACGATTTTTTCTTCCGTCGCTCTATACCCGGCGTAACACTTGGCGGTTCGTTGGGTACGTGTTTTCGTATATCCTACACATAATTATGTTCATCGATTCATAAGACGTTTTCACGTCAAAAAATTTAATAAACTACTACTACTACTAGTGTACTATATGTAATTCATTATGATGAATTAATCTTAAAGAAGCTGTGCGAATAAGGAAGTGTCCGACGGAATGATGGCAGCGCGTGCGCGTGGCGCGCGGCGCCTGTTGCTCGGCTCGTCCCGGGAATGCCCCGCGTCCTTCCTCCTCGCGGCTTCCAAACTAACTGTTCATCATCTTAGAATTCATTAATTACTGGTCGTTTTGTGTAATACTATCCTAGCTTTGTATTGGCTTCAATCTTATATAATATATCGGAGACTTGCTTAAACATACAAATCACTGAATCTGATATGTAGTGGAAGAGTTTCCCGCGCCCCTTGCCCGTGCCCCCGTGCCCGTGCGCCCGTGCTCCGGCCATAACTCACAGCCCGTACGTGCCCCCGCCCCTCGCCCCTCCGCTCACGGGAACAATATTTTTATCTGTTCCCAAGTTCTGTCCTCTCTTTAAGACAAATCGTCGTAAAAATAAGCGTTCGAAACAACTTGTTCTGCGAACTTTATGAACAGCCATTCGTTATGTTTCTTTAAAAGTTAAAAGCACCCTTCACGCGGCGCGCGGGCCGGCGCACGTTACACGACACATTATTATTATCAACATTACTTTTGAACGAACAAAAGAATTCTTGTTTCCTTGTTATTTTGTGAATTGTTGGTTCTGTTTAGTTTTTAATCCGTTTAGACATGTGACGTGTCCCTGACAGTCGCCTGGGGCTGTTCCGCCGCGTCTTCGGGACTCATCTAAATGTTTTCGGCGGCAACATTGAGATAATTGTTTTCACAGGGATTCTTGCATAGGGTTGATTATACGTTCAAACTGAAACAACATGCTTTATCTTTTATTTTTTATTTTTTTCTTGACGACATTCTTATTATGATACATTATTCATTTTCAGATAAATCTTTTCTTTATCATTTACGATTTTTTTCTCAGATCACCGTCACCCATCACAGGAGAGTGATTTCCGATGACGATGGCTGTAGCCTATTAGCGTCTCACTGCACTGCAAGGCCTACTTCACCACGCTGCCCCAGGTAGATTAGGGGAGTGGGAGTGGTTAGTGGCTAACCTGCCTATCGAAAGTTTAAAGGCCTCAACGCCGCCGATATGGCTTAGGACGATGCTCGTGATGTGCTACGGCGCTCGTAGAACGTGCTACGGCTCTCGTAGAACATGCTACGGCGCTCGTAGAACATGCTACGATGTCGTTGGCTTCAGTCGTAGAGAAATATTGACTTCAGGCGCATTTATGGCCAGTACAGTGTTCGTACTCAAGCAGTGCGATTGAGCAATTATTATTGTTGTTTTAAATTATTAAATTAAATAAAAATTCAAGATGAACCTCTTTGTTTTCTCGAGAATAGAATGAGTTGTCAGGTATTAATTTATTCATTCATTCATTCATTTATTTAACAATCAGTTTCAAATACAGTCAAACCTAGTACACTCAAACTCAAATTTAAGTCATACAGTCAAACTCAAATTTAAGTCAATGCTGTCACTGCATTAACATTTTGAAGTTGTTTAGACTGCAACAGAATGCTTATCAGTAGATGATATTGCAGCGAGTGCCGTAATATAGGCAGACGGCGGGTGGGCTTTTAAATGTTCACGTCTAAGCTGAATAGCTGATAGCTAGGCCCTGGCAGCTTTTTATCGCTGACTTATTTGCGCCCGTCTGTACCAGTCTGTACCAGACAGCCCGCTTGGCCCCGCGGCACCATCTCAGTGTCGGCTGTCGCAATGTAAAGTGTGATCTCTGGGAAATGTTTTTTAGAGCAAACGCATAAAGGTCGATTCACACATATCAGTGAACCCACAGTTCCGGCACAGTACCGCATCAGTGATAATTATTCTTTCAAACATTCTCTATGGATGTATTCACACTTGTCAGTGTCAGTGTCGTCTCAGTACCGTCAGTGTCAGTGCCGGCACCGGCTATCACGGACGTGATCGGCGACGACGATATTTTGTCACGGATCACTGATGCTTCATGTACCCATTTTTTTTTTCCTCGATTCTCTTCTTTTTCTTCGTCTAAAGCAATGGCTATCATAGCTAATTCTGTGTTATTGAAGAGTGCCATCAAAACAATCGACGTCAACGCTAGTCTGAAGGGAACGTCGTGCACGAAGACCCGCAGAGAACTGTACTGTGCCTGATATGTGTGAATTGAAGCACTGACGCACCACTGTAGCACGGATACGGAACTGTAACGGTACTGTGCCGGAACTGTGGGTTCACTGATATGTGTGAATCGACCTTAAAAGAGGAAATTCTGTTGAGCGAACATCTTAGTAGAAACCTTGCGCTGGTGAGAGATACGAGGGGGATACTTGCGCTTCATCCGATAGCATCTAGTCTATATTAGCAAGTATTCGATTAGTGAAAAATACAATTTTTTACCCCTTCATGTTAATAAGAAAATATTTGGTTGGTCAGTTCATTAATATGAGTACTATACGACTAGGCATTCGTGAATGACTAGTGATAATGAGGTATGTAGTAATGATGATAAATGACATTTTTACAAGAGTGTTAACAATAGCCCCATTAGTAAGAGCATAGAGCAATGGTCAATGTTGTTATAGTCATAAAAGATCCGTTGTAAGCGTTCGAAGAAAAAACACTGAATGTGCGTCTGAACTCAGGCGTGAGGCAGGTTAGACGTGCTCGAGCCTACTGGAACATCGTAAACTGGGTGAATCCCTTTGATCTCGTGCGGGATATTGTTCGTGTCGGGCCGCGAGCGCTGCGAGTTAGGCCGCGAGGTTCTCATAAAGCCTGTTAATATCCTTTCCATATCCTTATTTTCACATAAAATTGTATGAGTGCTGCCGGGTAAACATCGAATAGGCAGTAAATAGTCGCCGAAAAAGGTCCCGCGCGGGCTCGACATAATACGATGCGGAGCGGCCGAGCGGCCGAGCGGCCGGTCGCGGCTCATTGCCTGTCTCCGAGTGGACGGTGTTTTAATGATTCGCTCGTGCTCTGCATAAAAGGTGACAGAAAATGTAACAAATTTACTTGCACAATCCCCGCACAATATGTAAGATAAGGGGCTGGCTGAAAATCAGTGACACAAAGACCCCGCGTAGCAAAACTCCCTCGCTGCGACCCATAGACGTCCCACTGTTGGGCACGGGTCTCCTCTCAGAATGGGAGGGATTAGGCCTTAGTCCACCACGCTGGCCAAGTGCGGATTGGCAGACTTCACATACCTTCGAGAACGTTATGATGAACTCTCAGGCATGCAGGTTTCCTCACGATGTGTCCTTCACCGTTATAGCAAGTGACATTTAATTTCTTAAATCGCACATAACTTAGAAAAGTCATTGGTGCGTGCCACTGGGGTTTGAACCCGGACCGCTCGAGTGAGAGGCGAGTTCGATAGCCGCTGGGCTGTCACCGCAAAACTCCCTAACCGCACGGTTTTCACTGAAAACCAGCGCCGCTGTTTAAGGCTGTGGAAAACGTTACAATTTATGTTTTCAATAGATTTATAGAAATTGGAGATAATAATTTTCTTTAACCATGTATCATAATTTTATATTATGCATTTAAAATAAACAGGTATTCGTTCTTAGTGAATGAATCGATATATTTTTTTGACACCAGTTTGGTTTAGTTGTATCGTCCACGTGTCTGTGTGGCCGGCGGCATGCTGCGTGACAGGGAAACATGCGGTGACATGTTCCAGTACTCGCTACAGGGCACGTGCGCCGTTTATTAGAATTCCTCAGAGAGGGCGCGCCGGGCGGGGGGGGGGGGGGGGCTCCTCCACGTGCGTGTTTGCCTCGCTCCGCCACTAAATTAGAAACTCCTGTGTACATTTTCGATTGCTAATAATCTCAGCGGGCGGGCCGGCGACGCAGGGATTGCGCGGCTGTTTGTTGACGGTAAATAAATAAACACGAAGCTTATTTGTGTTCGTCGGAAAAAGAACACGGAGACAGTTAGTTGCACTTCTCCCGCAAACTTTCTAAAGTAGATTGCACCTGCGACCTCCAGTTTCATTTTTCTTTCGTGTGCTTTTCACGGAATGTGTTGAACACGTTTTACTTAACGAGGAACAAAAGGAACATAAAATGCACTCAACAACTCCGCGCGGGCAGCGTCGTTATGTGCTTTGAATTTAGTGAGAAAATAGAGAGTCGACAAAGTTTGTCAGCTCTCGCCTCCGCACCTGCAGGAGGAGATTACCATATTAACAAGCGCGGCGGCTCTTGGAAGTATATGTTTACAAAGCATTAATCATTGCATATTCATATATACTCGCGCATATGTATGTTTAAATACTGGCATAAACTTGACTTTGTTTTTCTTCCTCAATGAAGGGACGAAAGGCTTCATATGTTTGAAAAAAAAAAAAAAAAGGACACATCGGTGAAGGCTCATAGGCTAAAACTTAAACTTCTCACTCGAGTGAGTTATTCGGGGATAGGCAGCGAATAATAAAGACAGGTACTAGTAAAGCTACACTCGCTTTGATAAAATATCGTAAGTGTGAATATTTATGGCAAGAAAATAAACACTCCAGAGTTCTGCGAATGTATTCAAACAGTACTGCCGTGTCGATGACAGCAGCGGACAGCACACAGCAGGACCGGCTCACCCGTCCGCCTGCCATGAATATTCACGAACGACCACAGTCCCTAATACGCGATCGAGATATACTGCCGTCCATAAGCCTCCCAGAAGTGGACGGGCGTCTCACCTCACTCACTCACTCACGGGCTTCACGTTTTCCTTGACTCAATGGTTAGTGTGGCTTACCATGTTCATGCGGAGGCCTCAGAGCTACAGAGATGCGTCGAGTGTTTCGGTGAATCTTTTGCGCAAGTCAGCTGGCTGGATGCAGAACTTCCATAGAGAAACTTTCAAAAAGAGTTCTTAATACGCGTAGTAATATCATGCATATATGCATGCAGGCTATTACCTCTAAGTACCGAATCTCTTGCGGGTCAAGCTGGCTCCCTAAAACAATTTCAAAGCAACAGAAGAACTGTTCGGTAGAACACCGTTCTCCATTTCCAGCCATGCGTGGCCCATCGAGGCGTGCGATCGCCGCCAGCCATGAATATTCAGCGCGGCGAGCCACATGGCGACCCGCCCGCGATACGGTGGCGCGCCGCTCCAGTCGCTGCCGTATTGGAGACACGTACACCTACCGATAAACTGTAGCTAGCGAGTTGTACACAGAAGAAACACATATTATTATTACAAATAATTATCTGTCAAGGAAATATTCGAACCGAGTGCAGATACATAATCAAATCCCGATGCGACCCTGATATACAATCTTTGCGCACACTTCCGCCAATCGCTTAGTCATTCCCTCGAGCCACAGTGTGATTTCAGATTTTTTTTATTTGGAACCACGGTAGACGACACTACCAGCGCCTCGCCTTTGGAAGTCGCTCGAGGCGCCGAGAGCAAGAATAGAGCTAATGAGGGCCGCGGACGCATGAATATTCAGCGCCGGCGCGTGACGTCATCAAATTACAGTTTGAGTAGTTGGATTATTCAAATTCGATTCATTCGTCCGAATAAGGTGTACACAAGGCAGTCATAAGTCTTATCCTATTCCTATTCTATCACTAAGTGGTGTCGAAATATTTGGAAAATTAAATTCCTGATTCTAAAGATTGCTTATACTTAATTCTATACCTCGGTATGTCGTCACTGCTGTCTATTTTGTCGTCTTTTTAGATACTAATATACATTTCCTTTACAAACTCGATAATGTCAAGAATATTATCTATACCAAAACTTAAGCTACATCATTATTACATACAGCCAATCTTAATTTATCTAATTTTTGATATTCAACAGCTGCGACACACCGTCCCGGTGACGGCCGCTGTTGTTATTCCTTGTAGACGAGGTATACTATTGTGCACCGGTGCGTTCCCTAGTAGATCCCGAAGCCTCGCTATATGCCTCGCTATATGCCTCGCTATACGCCGAGGGGGTTTTAGTGAGTGAAAATCTCACATACCCCGGCCTCCCAGCGGTCGGGCATCTTTCGAAGATTTCCCCCTTGTAAAAAAAAGGTATACTATTGTTCTACCCGAGCGAGTGAGCAAATAATTAAAACTGGCGCGTTTCTCCCTCACGTCTTTTTCATTCACCAATTTAGAGCTTAAAATTGGTGACTAACTGCCGTCGGTCGTTTATAGTGCGAATGTGAGTTAGAGCTTTTATCTTGCAGAGCTGTTATCAGTCGCGAGCGATAGACACTACGTGATGAAAATCTGAAGGAGCAAATTATATTCGCAGGAAACGATAAACTAATCGAAGTTGGAAAGTACTTTTGGTTGGGGTCGGCTGCGAGGCTTGCGGGCAGCGGGAGACCCGCCGGAGACCCGCCGGAGTCTCTGGTAGCCGGTCGCCATGCAAGCTACTACTGGGAATTTCATGAAACACCCGATATAATACTTTGCCCGACCCGGGGGTAGAACCCGGGACCTCCAGGTTACGTTAGGCAGGTTAGGCAGTCACACTAACGACCACTTAAGAGACTGACGAAAAATAATTATTAAGCAACAAGAAAATATCGGTATCTGGAGGAAGGCAAACAATATTTTCACTGCGCGGCCCCGCTCCCAAAGGTTCCCGCCACCGGCACCCGCGGCACCCGCGCGCGCCGCGTTTGACGTTCCAGCGGAAAAACCGCGGGAAAGGCCTTTGTTCCTTTCACCCCTTGCCAGTCGTTTCATTTGAGATTTTTTTTTCTGTATTGTGTACTGTTCCACTGCAAAACCTGTTACATATTCGAATCAGTAACTGACGCAGCCAACGTCTGGTCCCGGGTTCGATCTTCATTTGGCAGGAAAATGTTTTGTTGTGCCCGCTACGTGTAACGTAACATAAGTAAAAGGTAGCGTTTAATGAATGAAGAAAAACTGAAATTTGTCATTCCAGCAACGATTGTAAATAGATAAGATGCTATCCATACATTAATGTTTGGTAAAAGCTATTATCAAATAGAATTTTCATTAGGTGAGGTCCTGCGTTTCTTTGCCTCACCTTCAATAAAAGTAACTTTATAACGCAATAAAGCGACCTGGGAACTTTGCCCCCTCCAAGATAGTTTCAAACCAGCACGCGGACTGTCCTCAATGTACGTTACTTTTGTGTCGCCGCGTTAAGGAATGCCGGCGTCACCGGGCGTTAGATACAATGTTTGTTTCAGGGACGAGCGTGGTATGTTCAGTAGACAGCGGCCTACTTAACATACTGCTGACAAGAACGCTAAGGAATTAGGATGTCATGTAGGAAACTATTAGTCAATGTCAATAGATTACTTTCCTAGATGCTTATATGTTACATACAGTAGGGACTATGTGTATGACGGATAAAACACGAGTCATACATCTACTGTTGGGTTAACTAAGGCATGAGGGTTTTTTAATATAGTCACTTGTATCAGGCGCTACATTGCGGAAATCCATCGTTGTAAAGTTGTGGAGGAAGCGGGCTTAGTCAATACACAGTTTTATAAATAAATCTGAAATTTTTAACATGAGATTTCTGAAAAACACCCGCCGAACCTCGCCATGATGACTTGACTAGATCCATTGCATTCGTATGCATTATAATGGTGTCATTGTTCTGAGGTACGCGTGTGAGGAGTGTGCCTGCGCCGCGAGCGAGGCGCGACCTACAGACTCCTCTGTTGCCGCCGGCTCTGAATGCTAACTCTGTGATGCCGCCGGGGTGCGGGCGGGGAGCTGGCTGTATGATGAAAAGTGCACATACACGAGACGAGTTAGGGAATTAGCATAGCATTTTCAAAATTAGGTGTCGTAATAGAGACCGTAGCGTCCATAGCCCGATGGCTCGTGCCGATCGTATGTGATCGACCTAGTTAAGCGGCGACGATCGCGGTCGTTTGCACGATGGAGACTGGTGGCCATCAGCCACGACTCTGTTGTTGCAGCGAAGCGGTTTATCGCATGACAACGCGTCCTTTTTTATTAAATGTTTGTCATTAACTCACTTGACCTGTACTGGAGCGCTGTTTAATAATCGCTCGCGTGACGTAATCGCTTGACTGCGACATATTATCATTAAATACTATTTAGAGTATCTCTCCGTCCGTCCGCAAGGTGTTCAACACCACTTGTAACTACCATTCTAGTGATCCAAAAATATGAAATTGCCCTTCTTGATCGAGATGACTCGACATATACCGCGCGGCGGGCGGCGAGCGATCCAACACAAAGCGTCTCGACGGAAAGAGGTTAGAGCAGTCCAGCCACTACGGCAGTGTGGAAGGATTCATAGCATATAACTAAGATCCAATGTTGTGTGTGCATCAATAATTGTGTTGTTATAATGCGGGGACTATTACTCGCTCCAGGTTGAGAGCGGTCATTCGTCCGCGGCTCCCCGAGCTCGGCTCAGCGAGCGGTCACCGGTGTAATTGGCTGCCATCGGCTTGAAGCAGATTAGGAGATTATAGCGAGCGCCGGCTCCTTGGCGTCATGACGTCACACGCACTGCCATCATGCGTCTGTGTGCTGCCGTACTCGCCGTACTCGCCGTACTCGCCGTACTCGCCGTACTCGCCGTGTGCTGGCGCGCCAGGCAGGCTGTCGCTCGTTCGTCTTCTGTGGCCTGTGGCTGTGATGCATGATTTTGATTAAGTAGACGAGCAAACTGCATATTAATAATCGAAATAGGTTCTTCCACTGTCGGCCAGGAGTTTTTGGGACATCCACTGCTTAGGCGCAGCGTTTATTAGGAGTCTCCTTTCAGAATAAGATGGGTAGGTAAGTCCACCATGCTGGCTGCATGCGCCTTGCGATATTTTCACTCACCATCATAGCAGATGGCATTTAATTTCTTAGACAGAACTGGAAAAGCGTGCGTTCACCGGTATTTACCGGATTTTATAACCAAGTCCCGAGATAAATCTGCCAAATAAATAAAATCTGCTTGAAAGGTGACGCCGACCTGAAAAAGCACTCGAATTTGTTTACCTTTTACTAAATTTCAATGCCGAAACAGAATAATCGTAAAGTGTTTTAATATCCAGGATTTTTATGTAAATTGTCGGAAATGCTTACCTCTGCTGGATGGCGCGGTTCAAGAGCAACCCCCCCCCCTCCCCCTCCCCCCGCTACACATACTCGTACATAGTTTTTACCAACTTTAAAATGACAGTGCACTAAATTTAAATTAAATTTAATATGGAAATTTGAGGTTTACTTTTGCGTCAGTATTAAATATGCAAACGCATTCCCAAATTACAGTAGGTACCTACTCGGTCCCTTAGTGTAAAGTTGAAATTCTACAACGATATTGACTAGCAGGAGAGTTGTGGACCGTAACGTGACTGCGGCGGCGGTCGCGTCGCCACGATGAGCAGCCAGCTGATGTTATGATTTATTAATCAATCTATCAGTGCTTTTCCGAGACAATGTCTATCTATATGTGACCTTCTGCTATGAAAAACTTAGCATTTAAAAGTGCAAGAGTAGACACGCTCGCATGATCATATGATTAGGTGAAGTATGGTCGCAATCACGGCTTGACGAATTGTATATATTCAAAAGTATGACTATGATTTGTAATTAATGAAAAATGATGATTTTTGTAGGTAATGCCTCTTGTAGTGACGGCTAGTGTCGGCAGCTACACGACCGCCAATGAGTGCGGTGGCGCCGCCTGCGTACCTCTAACTTTTTGTCTCAAGACCGACTTTTACAGCCTAATGGGTGGTAGTCAGTGCAACATGGCGCCCGCAGCAATAGTCGCCGGCATGGCGCCGCGGCCGCAATATCGCCGGCCCTAATGCCAATAATATGACAAGAAACCCTCGAGTCACACTCCTGCCTCCATATTAATATCGGACGCTTCGGGTTTCTTTCGCATCACAGTTTTTCACGAAATCGATCCAATATGCGCGGTTTGAATTATTACCTTCTATTAAAGCTTCGCGAGCTGTAGCGAATCAAAATGTTTGCTGATAAAATATAATTTTATACGTTACCGGCGGCCATTTTTTCTATTATTTCTAAAATCCGTGGTCCAGCCCGTGCACATTTAGCGAGGTGCGATCGCCATCGGGATCATATCGGCGGCCGTTCTCATTAGAGAATAGCGTTTTGATCGTTGTCGCGGGCGCGCCTCGGGCGGCTCGGGCGGCTCGGGCGGCCGGCGACCGATTCAGCCTTAATAAGGTTTGGTTTTCAGGAAATTGCAACGATAACAGATCTGATCTGATAGCAAAATATACCCAGAGCCATCCCCGCTCGGTGCGGACTGTGAAAAGAAAAGAACCCGAATGTTTTGATAGCGTTCAATGCTATGAGAATTACCGAATAAATGGTATAAGGACTAAACGTGAGTGTACCGTTGTTTAAAGATGAATTTCTCTCAAGATACATTTGTTGACAACACCACGAAGTCGATTTGGATTGGACGATTGATCCTTAGCCCCTATGTAGCCCTCGTAGCCCCTACGTAGCCCTCGTAGCCCCTACGTAGCCCTCGTAGCTACATTACTACAGAGCTACAATAACATGTTTGGTATTGCGATTTGCAACATGTACAACAGTGAGTTCAAGGCTAACCGAAGCCCTGCTTGGTAATTGATATATATGTTTCTTGTCCTTGTTTTTAAGTCTATCAAAATCTGCCGATTTTACTTTAGTCAGTTCAGGACGCACAAGCAGATGACCTTTACTGTACCTGCATCAAGGATGCCATCAAACGATCGAGACCGGAGCCCTTAAACATTGACCAAAAATAAAGCAAATACGTCGCACAGACTATCTTAAGCCTTCATATAAATGAGTTATAAAAATATTTTATAAAAAATCTGAAAATAAAGTCGTATAAGCTCATATCGTACGGCGAGAGCTCAGGGTGCCTCCGCTGCATGCCAATGAGCCTTATCTTACCGCCTAACCGCCTCCGATAGACGCGCTTAGCATTCGCCCGCAGGCAGATGCCGGCCGATACGGGCTGATACGGGGTTATCTCGAGAGCTTCACCAATACTGCAACAGCAAAGCTCTCTTTATTAAGTTTGTTTAAATAAATCATTCGGCTTGTAAAATGGATTCACTTTACAAGCCAAGAAATTCTCGCCCTTATTTTATGGAGCTCCATACTCGATCTTAAGTATATTAACAGCGGTGATTTTACTCGAGGTGACGTGCGTTAAAAACCAACTTTTCTAAGTTATATTTGATTTCAATTGAATGTGAAGTCTGTCGCTTGGCCTCTTGGCCACTTGGTCATTTGATATAGTTTGGCGAAACCCCTGCCAATCGGAGAGGATCTTTAGCCCAACAGTGGCACAAAGAAATGATCGAGATACTCGTTTCCTTTTCCATTTCATACCAAGAAGAACATGCAGGTGTAATGACGCTTTTCCGTGAACATTTTGTTTTAACTTATCAAACAAGCAATGAGAGAACACATTTAAAACGGGAAATCGTAACTACGAGTAACTTGTGTAACTTAAATAGCATCTTAATAACTTAAAAATTCAGCTCAATGAAATGAGCGGATATGAAGCGGCAGTAACAATTTAAGCAACATAATTGTTTCGCTGCCCATTTTGGTCGAGCTCAACAGCTCAACAGCTCAACAGCTCAACAGCTCGACAGCTCAACAGCTCAACAGCTCAACAGCTCACCAGCTCGCGCGGGCCCGCTGATCGGCCGCGGCTTATTTATTGCATCGAGATTATCAGCAGCGGAGATAAGAGTAGTTTCAAACTTTCAAAGTCAAAGTCAATCCTAATTAATCTTCTATCTCATTGAGATCAATAAGACTAATCTTCTGGCTGTATCATATATTTACGGATTTTATTTCATTTGGTAATTGAACGAAAAATGCTTGCAATTCAATAAAGGCATATACACATTTATTTATTGTTGTGTTTTAAGTAAATGAAACATAAATAAAGTTAATTAGATTCAGATTCATTTATTTTTCATTATATGGTATTTATATATAACTAGCTGTACCCTGCCACGCTTCGCTGTGGCACATTGTGATTGAATGGTTGCGAAATGAGAAACAAAACAAAGAATACATGTCATATAAGTTTAATTTTGCAATACTTGTGGATATACAATATTTTTCGCGGATATGTGACTGATGCAAAAATTAGATAAAAACAATCCTTGATGCGGATTATATATCATGCTAAAATTTCAGCTCGATCGGTGCAGAACGTTTTGAGTTTTTGAAGCGTACACAAACCAACATAACATTTTTATATATATAGATATTTTATATTCTATTTTGCTTAATGAACGTCATAATTTTTTTTATCGCCGCCGGCTCACAAAGTTGATGCCACTGAGAAGAACACGGCAAGAAACTTGGTAGTTATATATTGGCATGGGACAGTTTAAATTTCAACTTATTGTAACCAACATTAAATTTTTATCCTTTGGCAGGTCCACATACATTAGTAGTACATTTATCTATTGGTACAGTACGCTGTTTTCTCAATCGCCGTCCACCAGATGTCACAGACGACGCTGTTGAAAGGTTGCCAACTGGCAAGTCACCGCGATCGACAACTGAACGGGCGGGCATTGGCAGCACAGCTATGACATCAGGTTTAATTTAGTGCTGGTTCGCCGGTAGTCATGTCGCGTGGCGGGCGGGGGGACGCCGGACCTTAATAGGTTCAAATCCGTGAGCGCGCAGCGGCATGTGCTGGCCGAGCTGCCCCACATGTTCACGTTATGTCTGTTTAGATGCGCAAATAGTGCTTGCATTGTAAGCGAAGTATTTTTTCGAAATTATTTCTAACTCGTTAAGGCTCCGATATTTTAAAATATGCTCACAATTAATTTTTGCTTTCAAACTCGTAGATATATTTTTTAGTTTATTTGAAAACGCACTCGTCCGAAATTTGTTCTCAACGGAACGAACACTTATGTAGAACGAGTTATTTGCTAATAAAATCACGTGTTGTCATGCCAATGAGTTTATATGCTTCTCGACACTGAATTAAGCGGCTACCTACTACCTAGCTACGCTAAGGCTAACTGGCTCCGGGTCGATGTCCCCGGGTCTGTTTCCAAAGCAGTAGCCTTAATAGTTGCGGGGAGCAGAGGCACGAGTCCGCTCGTCGCTCGCTCGCGATGAGTTTTCTTTCGTTATTTATTGTTCGAGAAACAAGTGGTATCAGCGACGAAACTGCTCGGAGGAATGACTTGCTATATTAGTTCTGTTATAAGTTACGAGAACTTATAATCTGTGGACATCCCTATCCGGATGAGTTATTTCTGGATAGGAATCTATATATTATTGCGTCGCGGCCGAGCTCGATGAAGTTTCAGTACAAGAACCGTAGCTAAGAAAAGAAAAGGAGTTCGGTTGTTTTATAAAATGAATTCGATCATGTAAACGTCATCAATCGTATTTACAAAAACACGTGCCACGAATTCCGACAGAACGATTTCAAATTAATAGAATTGTTTTCCAGCCCTCGCAGCCGCGCATTACGAGGTAATGCCTACTCGGGCCAAGCGGCCGGAAACGGAAGCGTCGGAACAAGTTAATGGAATTTAAAGTTTATTCCTCCGAGCGCTGTTAACATGTTGAGTGAGAATTCTTCTGAATGGGAACACTTGTTACGTTAATTCTGGCGATGCGCGGTCGGGATAAGGCTCACTTCGGGCTGCTATTCCAACAAGAGTCGTTTGCTCCTATACCCGTTTGAAAAAAGAACCCGGCACCAAACCAAGTGTTTCAAATTTTAATAGCAAACCAGAGCAAGCGAGCAAGATAACATTCCCTCAGGTAATTGGTGCTACGATTGCTTTACATAATTCGACACTTGGGTGTACGTTATCATGTTGGTGCCGCGCTCGGCTTACATGTTCACGGCCTATACTCGGTGTCGACGGCCGATCGAATGTGATCGAGATTCTATCTCGGTTGAAGGACCTATGAGTCGATCCAACGAGTAGGAAAGAAAGTATTATGGAATTAGTCCGTGAGTGCGTGTGTATTGGGCTAACTAGATATGGTATTAAAGTAAATAAACAAATTAATTAAGTCAGTAATAAACGCCTCTAAGAACGGATCCGATGCGTATCATTTAATCCGATGCATTTTTACCATTGAAATAAGATATGTAAATTATTTTTAATCAATGTAGTTCCTGCAACTACAGCTACACAAAACGTCTGCGCATTTCGTGAGGAGATAATACTGTCTACGCTATAAGCTGCCACCATTTTAACAACTCCGTATCGTTATTCGCGACATTGCCAATTTATTTTGCTGAAGTTTTTTAATGTTTACAAACGGTGGTTTGTCGCTCAGATATGTTCAAAGTAGTGCCGTCGCCGGCATTCCATTTGGTTTAAGAAGCAATAAGGGGTGGACGGGTTGAGAGGGCGCGAAGTTGGGGATTTTTAGTTGCAAGAATTGGCGAGGTATGCCCGCGAGTAAGACGTGGCTTGTCATGCCTCCACAGAATGGCCTTAGCGATAGTGAAGGCAATGATTTAGTATGAAGTCTCTCACTTCGCAAATTTTTTAAATCGTCATTGATAAATTCAGCACGGCTTTTAACCATACCGTAGAGTCAGCTCCTTTCTCTACTATCCTCGCAGGTCTTCAGACAAGAGTAGAAATGCTGATGGTAGCTTCTACTTAAAAGTTGAGGTGCCGATGTCTACGAGCTACAAACTGAGGCAAAAAAAGTGTAGACGGACAATGTAATGAGGAATGGAATGGTGCCACTTAGCACGGCCCGCTCACACGGCGTCGCGCGTCGGGCGCCCGGCCAGGCGCGGCCAGAGTTTTATTAGTTCTACTGTTTACAAAGTAGGGAGTACACGCTCGTAGGTTCCAACTTGTTAGACCCAGTCGCAGTAGAACGGACTCCTATTGAGGTACTGTGAACGAAGATGGGTTACAAAACTTAGCTATACCAGTTTTTAGTAAGCTAATTCAATGCTAAAACTACGTCAATTCGTTGCCGCCTTGTTGCGTGAACCGAAACATATGTTATGCCTTTAATTACCGACGCATCTGCAATTTAAAACGAAAACAAAAAAATATAGGTACATAACTCAAATTTACTTTATGTAAAGCAGTTTGAATTACAATAAGTGATGGTCGGAGCCTGATTCCGGGCAGCGGCCGCGTACGGTCACGGCAGCCCGCGTCGCTCGGACGTGAAAAGAAGCAATACAAAAAAGCCGTTCTGCCAGGAAATGGAGATACGATGGAAATGTGGTTATCTCGCCGTCGCATCCGCGGAAGGCATACGCGACCCTATGTAGAGGTGCATCGAGTAGAGATTCGAGTGCGCCGGAGCGGTCCCGAAACGGTCCCGAGCCGGTCGCGTGTAACAAACGGCGGCGCGGCGACTCCGCATTCCAATTTGCTTCATGCGGCCGCTATTAACGTCAATACGGGAATTATAACTGTTTGAACTGCGGGCTTCAGCAGACGACGCTAACGACGCAAGTTGCTCCATTCAAAACCGGCGCCGCGACTCGGCGCTATAGAGTTCGACTCCGCCAGGAAATAACCTAGTTCATGCAGTTGTCGGGATACACTGGTTTTTATAACCTTCATCTTCCGGATTGCATTACGTGCGATCGAATCCTGTCTTTTATCACCTATGAGACCGATTTATAATGATAATGCACCGTAACTGATCGTTATTCCATCCGAAAATCAGCGCCGACCAAGCTTCAGGCTTTTCAATTGTAAGAAGAGGCCCAGCAGTGGGTCGCTAAGGGCTTGTAGCGAAGCGGAGTGTTTGTATAAATATTGCCCTTGTCTGCATCACGGGAATTTCTTTTGTGCACTGTAATTAATTTCATTATGGTGACGTTCTTGGCGGCTTCGCGACTGATACGCGTCCTGATCCGCCCGCTTGTCACGCGAGGGCTCGATAGTAACGACTTGCCTGCGAATAATGCACAACAAAACCCTGCAAAAACTAGACATAATGGGCGTGTTGTCGTAACATTTATGTATCACATACATAGTTTGACCGATTTAGTTCCAAATGTATCAAAAATAGTCAATTTACTAAATACGCAATACGTCCAGCAATAAAATCCGCAAGTCCTGCAGAATATCGATATGTTATCGCGTCGTTGTTTTGCACGAAACAATTCCATTGCATAAATTCGGTTCGCTATGATTATTATTTAACGAACCGATTGCGTTCTGTTAGTTTAAACTGCCGACTAACGAATGAAATACGGGTTTTCTGTGTTCCCGCCGCGCCCCGCGCGCGTGTGCAGACCGCGGTGTTCTTAGCGGGTGAATTATAATTTTATTTACGAGATAATGTTGTCTGTTCCAAAAAAAAAATTTACCGTTGAATTATGCCTAGTCTATTTCTGAGCAATATTTTGTATATTTAATACCATAATAAATCAGGGTTCCATGAGGATTAACGAACGAAACCCTATTATTATGCCTTCGATGTCTGTCCATCTGTCACAAGACTGTCTGAATATTTGTCAATTTTCATAGAATGCGTGTTACTGTGACCTCTCAACAAGTAATAAATAAACCTTAAAAAATGGGTGATGGTGGTGACGGAACCCGACGTGTACGAGGCTGACTCGTACTTGACAGGTTTTTTTCTAGCAACGTACCCAAAAATATTTGAAGAGGTTGCTTTAGTTTAGAGGGAGACGTCATAACTGTGACCATAAAGACTTTCGGATGGATATTTCACAAAAAAATATCGTGGGATCCGCTTGCCGGGCTCTGATCCGCCGCAGAATAAATAATCTTTAAATATGTAAAGTTTCAGGTTTTAATTTATGTTATAAAAAACCGTTTAAAAACACAAAGCTTATGTTAATCCGAAAACAGAAATCACTTGAAAGAGAGCCAATCGGTGGATTAGTGATACTCAACCAGATTGTAATGCGTCGACTAATCGGATTGCAGGCGGGAGGCCGATTGCATTTCGAAAGAGAAAATAAAACGATATAAAAGCTTGTTAAAGCGAAGATGAAAATGTATTGCATCGGATAGTTTGCGCGATCCGGCCGCGTTCAATCATACGGACGTAATGAGTGCGAAGCTACTCGTACAGTGATTCTGTTTTTGAACGGATTATTTGTAGACCGGATCCCAGATTCATTTTTTTATACATACAATGATGGTTCCGTCCCATGTCGCTCAATACACTCGTCGGCGCGAGTGACGTCCGATTACGACGACGTAATTTACGGTACTAAATTTCTGGCCAGATATTTATGAGTTATTTTTTGGATGATATGAATACAAATATGTTTTATATTTTTAGGTGGTAGAACCCTAAAAATATTTAGTAGTAAAGTATGTAGCTTTCCTCACGATTATTGAATTGTTGAGGAAAATGAGTTCCTTGATCGCATAAAACTAACAAAAATAATCGATGCCGCGTGGAATTGAACCCGAACCGCTCGAAAGAGAGGTGAGTTCGATTCTAACGCCGGACTCGCGGCTCTACAGCTACAGTCGCCACATGTCGGCCTGCGTCTTCCTACCAACAAGCTAGCTTTCCGACAAACCCAGGTTCTCCGCCCGCCGCCAGACATCGGGCTCCCAGTTCAATGTACTCGCTGGAGGTGAGGACAGTCATTGTAAGTGCCCCCCCCCCCCCCCCACTCCCCACACTCCCCCCACGCCCACGCCCACACTGCACTACTGCGCGGTCATTCGATGCACTGGCTCCATTTTTATTTGTTTAATTTAGTGTTAGAAAACCAGAGCCACTTCGCAAGAGCTAAAGCTGCAATTTAAGTGGCGCACGAGAGGTCTGGCTTAGAGCAGTCTTAAACATGAGTTTTCACAATGAGAACCATTTTTCCAACATTCACCATTTGATTGATTTTTGTTTTAATTTTTAAATCATTCTAATTTTTTCTCACTCAATCACTCTTAACGGTTCTGACAGAGTTTTCGGAACCGTTCGATGCCGGATGATAAGGAGCTACACAGGATGTATTCCACACCATCTCAAGATAAAAATCTTTCGAATTCCCTGCTGTTGAATGGCGGCCCATTATCACTAACGACCTGCTTGGGTGTCCCCATCTGTCCCACAATTCACTTAACCATTCTGTAGTCGTACCTGTCGCGGTGCTTGGTACTTGGAAATCTGCAAACCATTTGCATATAGCGTCTACAATAATGAAATAAGTCTTTCCATATATTGACCCATGAAAATCTACATGAGGTCTCGTGAAAAGCCTCGAGGGAATGGACAAACTGCACGGCGGCTCGTCAGCCGGCGCTGGCCCTCCACGGCTTCGATGCCCACCAGGATCATGAAGTCATCAACTAGTCGCTGCGACCCATAGACGTTCCACTGCTGGGCACGGGTCTCCCCCAGAAACTCAGCCGCGGGAGGTCTAGAGCATACTCCACGACGCTGCTCCAATGCGGATTGGTGATCATCAACCAGTACCTTCTACGAAAAGCCCAACCAGTCTAATTCTGTAATCACCTATGCATAGCAGTAAGATGGCGCACACGCTTAACTTGCTTAGCAAATATCAATATTTAGGGCAAGCTGAGAAGTTAAGCCTCCAGTTAAGTATACCATATAATCTCAGCTATTCCTCATGAATCAAAAATAATTTCTTAAATCGGACTCGTAATTCCAGAGATTAACGCGATTAAACAAACAAAAAAACAAAATTTCTCTTCTGCTTTAAAATATTAGTATACGAGTAGATAGATACGAGTATTACATATGCCATGTCTGGGTTTATTCATTATTTTCAATGCACAACGACTGCGTTTGAACTCTCTTCACTGAATTCTCGTCACTCCATCTTAAGGGCCGCTACTGCGTCTCAGCGTGCGAGGGAACTTAAAAATTCTACTTAGTTCGCTCGGGAGAGCGTATAACTTGCTGCGGATCGCGATCTTTGAAGATTGCAGAAGTTGAGCGGCGCGGCAGTCGCATTCCGGTGCATAATTCGATTTGCGGGCACCTCGGTTACCTGAACAAACTGGGTGAACAAAAATGGGAGTATGCACACTTCTGCCTACCACTTCGGGGTACTGCTTTTAGCGTGATGTTATGTTATTGTTTTTGAACCTTTTTGAGAGGGATATCATCGAAAGACGTGTGAGTGAGCTCTGGGGGAAAGGCCGAGGATGTCTTAATATTTTCGAAAGCTTAGGTTTAATTACTGGAAGCAAATGTCATTTGAGTTGACTTTAGCAGGGGATCCGAGTCAACACATACCATAGCCGCTCCACTAATGTTTTCCACCCTATCACTCTATCACTTACTGCAATCGTAGATATCCACTAGCGCCGCCTCAGTAAGCCCCGTATGTCTCTATTCGGGGGCTTCTGAGACGGGGCGCGATCAGAACGTATCACATGGTGTTACTACAATTGGATGTATTGCTGCTTTATTGGCTTGTTTTAACTAAAAAACTGTATAAGGACAATTCGTATTTTTTCTTTTTCATAAAACATATCTTACTTGCCTAAATTTGCCATAGAAATAAATAGTAAAATTGAAATTTCACATTGAACGTACAATCAGGCGCAAGTAAACATCGCTTGCATAACTTTCAGTACTTCATTGTGATTTGGTATTATTTGACAATTTAGACTAATATAATTTATCATATGTATTCATTTTAATACAATTGACATTAAAATAGTGAAGATGTTGCAACTAATTAAATTTCTATCATTTTTATTTTTATATTTGCATGTTAAAAAGCCAAGCACGCATATGGGTCGGCACGACAATTTTGTTGATCGCCGTTGGCGTGATGTTGGACGTGTTGAATTTCCTAATGGTTTATTCTAAAATCGCGCCCGCGGGTCGTGTCTTGCTCCAAGCCCGGACAAGCCTACAAGAGCCTGGACTCGCTCTAATTGCCCATTAACCGTATTATCGGCTAATGATGTGACGTCATGTTATTACACTGAAGGCTAAATACCTACTAATTGATCTATGACGGTTTCAGTGAGCATTACTTAATTAGCTCGCATCAGCATTATCCCTTTGTGATGACATTGTTAATGTTAATTTTATAATATTATGTTAGTCGCGTAAGAGTAAATGTCACGATATAGTCGATAGTCCCGACAAGCAAGAAATATGAAACGAACACTCTAGTAATGTAAAAACCCTCTTAATCATAACGAATTATCAAACCTATTTTAGTTATAGATTGTTTTGTCTTCTTTACTTTTAGTTCTTATTAATTTCTTATGAATAATAGGGTCAGTATCTACCAGCCCAGACAGTAAGAACCATATACACAGATATATATATGAAGATATAAAGCTATGCT
Organism: Carterocephalus palaemon; assembly: GCA_944567765.1. NCBI lineage: Eukaryota > Metazoa > Arthropoda > Insecta > Lepidoptera > Hesperiidae > Carterocephalus > Carterocephalus palaemon. The sequence goes on from OX155645.1 coordinate 106,821, forward strand.
TGATACTATGACTGTCTCACCATCATTATCCTACTCTACTTTTTAAATGTGACCGCTCACCAAAGACTTTTCTTCTTTATTTCCAGGTAAGGCATGCAGTAGGGAGAGGATGTAAGCCGTCTGCGCGGTGAGGCTAGGTAGTAAGCCGGGACGTGTCTAATTACAGGCCGTTATAAAAACATCGTCCATCGCGACTTATTTATTTAATAATGAAATATAATTAACACGTACCGACGGCTGCGAGCCCGAGAGCACCACTTGCGCGCCGCCACGCCATCGGACATGGCTTGTCTGGCGGCTGGAGATGCGTGGAGCTCAAATGCTCGTATTGCTAATCCAAAACAATTATCGCGATCTTAAAGATTATTCTTATTATTAATTTGAGCTCGTCTCTGCCCTCCTTTGGCAAAATTGTCAACCTCATAACAATCCTTACCAATATCACCTAAACCAATGGGACAACATGATTCTTAAAAATGTCCCATGCGGTGTTTTACTCCCATAATGTAAAATAATGAACCGTGACCGTGTAACGAAAGAACGAAAGCGCTGAAAAAATGTAGTCCAACTGCCATCCCACTTTTAACATTAGATATTATGGTTTGATCTTCCCGAACAACGAATCGCCTTTAGCTCTGTTCGCCCTGTAGCCGCGGCTAGTTAGGATTCAATCTCGCGACAGCTCCGGTCGGACTTTGCGCGGGATGAATGTAATTACCCCGCCGAGATCACAAAGTCATAACCGGCTTTTTGTCGGGGGAAGACCGAATATTAACCCCTCGAGCCTTCGGGATACTTAATTACGTCGGAAGCTCGCACTCGACCGCCCGCCGCTGATGAAAAACCGTTTCCGTCTTTGTGCTACATTTTAAAAACGACTTTAAATACCTTTTGTATTTAATGTTATTTAGTTAGCATAAATGCATTTTTGATGTCGTTATATTGATATCCTACATTCACCACAGTGAGAAGGGAAACTAAATTCCCCAAACATTTCTTTTTAATTTTAATCAAAATTTAACGAAGATAATGTTGTTTCATTATTTAGTCTGTCTGCTGGGCAGGGGTCTCCATTCAGATCGGGAGAGGGTAAGCCGGATCGCCACGCCTCCACCATGCTCGCCACGTGCGGAGTGCCAGGCTTTTTGAGTTATGGATTTTTTTTCTCTAGGCTAACCTACTATCCCCGAGTCCTGGGCAACCGTCGGCGGAGCAGCGGAAGTGTGCGAAAGCGTTCCCGCAGCTCCGCCGGAAGACGGCGAGGAGGAACACCGCTGGTTTTTAGCCGGTAAGAGTCCGGCATAACCCGACAGCGCCCCCCCGCGCCTGTCGGGTATCCATGAGGATTCGTAAACTTGACACGTAATTTTCCTGTACCTCATACATTACATACATTACAAATAAAATCAGCGGGAGTACAATAGGACGTGAGCGTCCCGGGCGCTGGCCGCGCGCCAGGCAGCGCCGCAGGACCGTATTGTGTCTGTATCGGCCGGGGCGGGCGCGGGCGCGGTGCCGTCGGTCGTCACATGCGGCCGTAATCTGTAGCCAGGGTCTGTGCTGTGTGTCCTCGTGCAAGCTAAAATACTTCTAGTCGGTATCACAACATTATCATTCAGTGACTCTACTTGTGTTGTATGAAATGCATGATTGCACGGAGAGGCGCGTTCATTCCATACACGCGGCCGTGCGTAGCCGAGCAGCCATTAAGTTGAAAGCTTGTAAAATTGTTAATTATTAATTCTTACGTACAGTATATACGTACTTCGTCATATAAAACTACAGATACGAAGTTTTAACCGATTTCGAAAAAAGGAGGAGGTGCTATGTTCGACTGTTTGTATTTTTTAATGTGTGTACAGATTTTACTTCGATTAAATCGTTCACATAATTACAATCGAACATTACTATGCTCGTTTGATTGTAAATTCTTTTTGATTGATAGAACTTACGTCGAAAACACTTAAGTTACATATAAATTTTATGAAAAAATTCTACCCCTAAGAGTAGTAAACAAGCATAAAAAGGGTAGCAATGTAATAGTTGTGTTAATTACCCTGTGGTGTTGGGGTTTGTGTATGGATTTTGATGATTCTACTTTCATTTGAGAGGTTTTATCACAGAGTAGATTTTTTGTATTAGTAATTGTTACCCTTGAAGTAGTTACAATTCAGAATAAACATTAAATGGGAAAATTTTGTGAGTTTATTGAGTGAGCGGAATGAAAAAGAGAGGTCAAGAAGAGTTCAAGGGCAAAGCCTTCCACTAAAATAACAAACTAACACTCAAATGTTAAAAATAAAATTACAATATTAAACTTGAAAACTAATAATTCATAAATAATAATTCGTTGGTGGGCACAGCTCCCTCCGAGGTTTGAAGTCGGTATTTTGATATTTTAATATCATTATTTTATTTTGAAGTTAGATGGGAGCAGGACTAGGAAATAAGGAGCGGTTGCATTCAAATAGCGGGTGATAGTATGAACATTAGTTAGTAGTAGTAGTTAGTAGGTATAAGTAGGTTTAACTTGCGTCGCTTCGCTCCGTACGCCGCGTGGATATTTTTTCGAGTCGATTTTAATTCATGCGGATAGTTACCTACTTAGTTGAGTCATCGTCTTGCACGTGTTGTTTTGAACCAGATGTGCCGCTCAGCTTCGCTAGCGGCACATTTAATTTTGATTTGTCGTTTGGATTCACTCCATTGATTATTTGGAGAATAGGGTTTACCACAGTGAACCCTACTCTGCAAAAATAATAATAATAGTATTGAATTGCTTAATATATCTGTGGGTAGGAATTGTTCTGTCTTTATAGGAACCAACGAAATTTGCCAACTTCGAAAAAGAAGTGGGTTATTAATTGTTGGTGTTGTTTGGTTTTTTTTTTTTTTTGTGTTCTGTTTGTTGTTGTCGTCTTTGTTGTTTCGCTTGGGTGGCTATGTTCTGTAGTTTATTAAACTAGTTATTTCTTTGTGTCCCTCTCCGTTGACCTTGCATTTGGCCATGGAGGATATCACGGGAGTAGACACTGATATATCGGCGGGAAGCAAGAGGCCTCACTCGGCTGTCTCAATACAAGACACCGAAGAGTCGGACTCCGATACAGAGATTGAGACCATAGCATCAGCCAAATGTAGCAGTGCTCGTCGCGGTAAAGCCGCAGGAAAGGCTAGGGGTACTGGGCTTGCCCGTGCTAGGGCCGAGATAAAAAAGATGGAACTGGAGGCCAAAGAGGAGGCCTTTGAAAGAGCTCTTAGGAGTAGAACTTTTCGGAAGGAGTCTCGTCCAGTCCTAGAATCTGAGTACTCTTCTTCGTCTGAGATCCCTAAAGATATCACTAACAGCCTTAGTGCCGAAGAGCTGAGGGCTATTGCAGGCCGGAATACAGCTACGATTGTTGAGATTGCTCAAAAATCGAGCAAAATAAAGGGTCCTATGATAAAAAAGCTACAGGACTCGGCGGCAGCAATTCAAGAGATCGTAGATACTCTGGCGTCCAGAACTGAGGCCGATGAAACCCGTAACTTGAGGGCTGATAACAGCCGCCTCCGCAAGGAGATAGAAAACCTAAAGTCCGAACTTAAGGTCCATCGGCGTGAGTTTTCGGACATGAAAGAAGCCGTAAAAGAGGCAGCTTCGATTCCCCTTCTTGATGGTAGAATTGTCGAAGAGCTTAAGGGTTCAATTGTGTCCTCCGTCGGTGTTATGTTGGACGCACGATTTGCGGGAATCGAAGAGCGCCTGTTACCAGCAAGGCTGCACCGCCCGCCCCTTGCAGCGGACAGGAGAAATGAGGAGATACAAGCGGCTTTAGCACCTATGACGTTGCCTCAACGGGCACCGCAACCGGCACCAATGCCTAGTGGGAAGCCTTCTGTAAACCAAGGAACAGCAAGGTCTGATGAAATGCATATTTGTGTTCCTCAATTAGCAGAGGGCACTGTGGCCCCTAAAGAGTCGCATGTTGCTCAGGGTGATGGCTGGTCCACTGTTGTCAGAAGAAATAACAAGGGAAAGAAGGCTACGACTGACATCGGCGCAGCAGCTTTGACGACTACAACCGAAGTGAGGTCACCACACGTGGTAAAGCCAAAACTGGCCTCCCCTCTCACTGCTGCGGTTGTTATTACGCTGGAACCAGAAGCAGCAGAAAAGGGAGTGACGTACGCTCAAATTATGGAGCGGGCCGAAAACGGCATAAACCTGCAAGAGCTTGGGATTGGCGGCGGTATGAAAGTGCGCCGAGCTGCCACTGGAGCAAGGCTGCTGGAGTTACCTAAGGAACAGACTGCGGAGCAGGCTGACCAGCTGGCGGAAAAACTACGCATAGTACTAGATGGCATAGCTAGTGTTGTTCGGCCCACAAAACGAGCAGATTTGAGAATCACGGGCTTAGATGATTCGGCCACCGCGGAAAAAGTGGCTACCGCTATAGCAAAAGCAGGTAATTGCTCTTTAGAAGCCATTATGGTTGGCCAGGTACAGACCGGACCAGCAGGAATGGGCACGGTAATTGTTAGGTGCCCCGTCGCGGCAGCCAAAATCCTTTCAGAGGCTGGTAAAATACTCGTCGGTTGGAGCGCGGCCAAGGTTCTGGTCCTCGAGCAGCGTCCCATGCGCTGCTATAGGTGCCTCGGCATTGGGCATACTAGAGCGCTTTGCCCCTCAAGCATCGACCGTGGAAACATGTGTTTCCGATGTGGTCTCGACGGTCACAAAGCGTCTGATTGCTCTGGCGCTTTGCGCTGTGCGGTGTGCGCCGATGCGGGCAAGCCAACCGGACATACAATGGGCGGCAAGGACTGCAATCCTCCCCCCACTAATGGCATTCCGGGTCAAAACACCAGGAGCATCCCAAGTGAAAGGCGTCAAAAAGCACAGGAGGAATCTAACATGTCATCATGAATACAGTACGACATGTTAGTTTCCTCCAGTCGAACATAAATCATTGCGCTGGAGCACAAGACCTGCTATTACAATCTATGGCAGAGTGGGGAATCGATGTAGCCGTAGCTTGTGAGCCGTATTTCGTACCGCACAATCAGGACTGGGTCGGAGACTTGGATGATGTGGTGGCAATTTTAACAAAGGGCAATTACGGGCCCCCTCTTACACCAATCGAAAGAGGCTCGGGATATGTTGTGACAGGGTGGGGAAAATTTGTGCTAATTGGCATCTACTTTTCTCCTAACCGCAGTCTTGCAGAGTTTGAAGTATTTCTTGATTGTGTCAGGGCTGCGTGTAGCAGACAGGCGTCGAAACCCGTAATCGTCCTCGGCGATTTTAATGCCAAATCTAGGGCATGGGGAAACCCCACTACGAACGCGAGAGGGAGAGCCCTCCAGGTCTGGGCTGTTCTTTGTGGTTTATCGCTTGTCAATCAGGGAACTGCATTAACATGCGTGCGCCAGCAGGGCGGTTCTGTGGTAGACCTAACATTTGCGACTCCTACAGTCGCATGCAAAGTAAAGGATTGGAGAGTGGCAAGCGATGTGGAGACCCTATCGGACCATAAATACATCCGCTTTGAAGTCTGTGACTCAGTAAGGCGTGCAATTTCAAGACACGGCCGATGTCACTTCCCCCGTTGGGCATTATGTAAATTGGATAGGGAAATTGCTAAGGCAGCCGCCATCATGCAGCGGTGGGTTTCTCCTGACTACAACGAAGGAGTCAGTGTTGACGAGATGGCTGATCAAATGCGCAGGGCCCTAACCGAAGTTTGTGATGCGGCTATGCTGAGGGTTCGAACCCAACAGCGAAGGCACCAGGTCTATTGGTGGTCTGCAGAAATATCTAACCTCAGAGTAGCCTGCAACAGAGCCCGTAGGGACTACACCCGAAGCCGCAGGCGCAACGGACATGACCCAGTATTAGATTCTCAACTTCTGGATGCGTATAGAGAGGCTAAAAATAATTTAAAGCTGGCAATCAGTCAGGCAAAGGCTCTCGCCCGGGAAGAAATGCTGGCTGAACTTGACCGAGATCCATGGGGACGTCCCTACCGTGCGGCACGGAATAAGCTTCGATCTCGGAGCACCCCTATTACGGAGACACTAAATGTGGATGACATGCAAAACCTCGTTGGGGAACTCTTCCCGGATCCTCCACCCCACATTCCTCCGGAGATGTCCACTCGAGTTGAGAGCGATGAACAGGAATACCATATCCCTGTCATTACTGAGGCCGAGATGGAGGTAGCTATGGACTGCTTGAGAGTAAAAAAGACTGCGCCAGGGCCAGACGGCATTCCAGGGCGCGTCCTCGTTATTGCTTTGGAATTCCTGGGGGAAAAACTTCGGAAACTTTTTAACAAGTGTTTACAGTCGGGGAGGTTTCCGAAGTCTTGGAAAAGTGGCAAACTCTGTCTTTTACCAAAAGCCGGTCGTCCTATCGGTTCACCTTCAGCATATAGGCCCATAGTGTTGCTAGATGAAATCGGCAAGCTATTTGAGAAAATCTTGGCTACCCGTCTTACCCGGCACCTTGCAGAAGTTGGTCCTGACTTATCTGAAGGTCAATACGGATTCAGGATTGGTCGTTCGACTATTGACGCACTTAAAACCCTTAAAGCTATGTGCTCGGAGGCAGTTGAATCTGGAGACGTTATTCTGGCGGTATCACTAGATATCAAGAACGCATTCAATAGCCTACCTTTTGAAACACTGACGGAAGCATTAAGGTACCATAACCTACCAAAATACCTGGGGGGACTATTGAATGCGTTCCTTCTTGATAGAGAAGTCCTATGGGTGGGAGCTGATGGGCGATTGTTTCGGCGTAGGGTCTACTGCGGTGTTCCGCAGGGATCGGTTTTGGGCCCGCTTCTGTGGAGCATCGGATTTGACTGGCTGTTGCGGGCTCCTCTACTTCCTAGAACGAGGGTGATCTGCTATGCAGATGACACTCTCGTCACGGCTCGTGGGAAAAACTATGAGGAGGCGGCTCGCCTTGCCACCGTTGCTACTTCATTAGTTGTGGAACGGATTGATCAGCTGGGACTTCAAGTATCAGTCTAAGACGGAAGCTGTCCTATTTCATGGGCTACGCAGAGGTCCTCCCCGGGGTGCCAGAATATCAATACAGGGCGTAATGGTGCAAGTTAAAGCCCAAATAAAATACCTTGGCTTGATCCTAGACGGAAGATGGAAATTTAAAACGCACTTTACACAACTCGCACCCAGGCTGGTAAGTGCAGCTGGCGCCCTTGGCAGACTCCTTCCTAATTTGGGAGGCCCAGGGTCACCTTGCAGACGTTTATATGCGGGGATTATTCGGAGCATGGCATTGTACGGTGCACCAATCTGGGCGGACTCTCTCACCGTTGAAAATAAGAAGCTCCTCCGTAGGCCACAGAAAGTTACAGCGGTGAGAGCTATCAGGGGATACCGTACTGTGTCATGGACGGCTGCCACACTACTAGCTAGTGACCCTCCATGGGAGCTTCAGGCAGAGATGCTATCTAAAGTGTATTGCTTTCGTTCTAATCTCCGATCAGTGGGTGAGCGGCCAGCGATAGAGATTGAAAGGTTCCGAAAACTGGCCCGCCAAGACATGATCCAAATGTGGAGGGAGGACCTGGAATCTCCTGTTGCTGGCCTAGAAATAGTGGAAGCAATACGCCCACATTTCAATAGATGGATATCCAGAGGGCACGGAACAGTCACGTTCAGGATGGCACAAATGCTTACTGGACATGGCTGTTTCGGAGATTACCTACACAGAGTAGCAAGACGGGAGGTAACGCCTGCCTGCCACGAGTGTGACGCGCCTGAGGATACGGCACGCCATACCCTCAACGACTGCGCTGCTTGGGGGCCCCAACGTCACACGCTGGTGGCAATTGTTGGCGGGGATCTTTCACTGCAGGGTGTGATAAATGCCATGCTTAGCAGTGAAGGATGCTGGCAAGCAATGGCAAGGTTTTGCGAGGAAGTGATCTCCCTAAAAGAAGCTGCGGAAAGAGCGAGGGAGATCAGCGCTCGCGCAGGATCTCTCCGCAGTAGGAGACCAGGGGAAAGAAGACGGCGCTATGCGCATCTACTTCCCCCATAGACGAGAGCACAAAAAAGTAGGTGCCGTAAGGCACGCGCTGAGGCGTCACGGTAGCAATGCGCAAGCGATCCCGTGACGCTTCATCTTAAGCGCTGACGGTGCCGCTGGGTTTTAGTGGGTATTCTGGTCTTCAGCGAGTCCCACATACCTGCTTGTGTTCTCATAAAACCAGGCAGGATGCGTAAATGCATTTCCCAGCGAAAAAAAAAAAAAAAAAAAGGACTAGGAAATAAATAACATTGTTTAATAGAAAATTAAAATAAAATAACGTTTACAATTTCATCGTAATAATCAATTTCATACTTCGTTACAAAAGTGAGGATCGGAAGTTTGTTATGCATAAGTTAAACATTACAAATTAATATCATAACGAGGTCTGATAACGAATCGGAAATCAAATATGCGAATCCGATATAAATATTAAATCGGATCCGTCCGGTAATGCGCGGGTGGAGAGTAAAGTCGCAAATTAAATTAAATGACTGCCGGCTGTCCGCTGGTAATGCGACTTCGTCATATATAATGGAATGGAATATGGAAAATATGGAAATTGGCATCCAGGCCGCGTGCAGTGTATCTAGCAGGCGCTGGCCGAATGAACTTATTTTGGATTTATATCGAAGCAGTATTTTTGAAAACGAGAAATGCAACAACTTTATTGAAACATTTAACTTCGACTGACACTTTATAATGCAGATTAATTTCACTATGGAAAATGAATCGCAGGTAACATTCGAACCTACAACCTCCCCGTAAGTACTGGGAGTGCCCTAAGTGGCTCTAACCTAGTCTAACCTGCCACGGCCCGCCCCACCGTTTTCTCAAACATCTGTTTTGAAAATTCTCGATGAAAATGCGTATGCGGAGCAAATATCTTCAGTCTTTAAAACATTAATAAATTCGTTTTACAAAAAGATACTTAAACGTCTAAGTATCGCTAAAATAGAATATTTTGTACGCATGCTACCCTCGAGGTATTTATCGTAACATCTATTAAATGATAATAAGGGAAGGTAAGCGTTTGAAGAAGAAATTCCCCACACAAGATTTCACACGGTGGACAGCAGGAATTCGGATTAAACGAAATCCGTGCAAATAGTTGGCTCCCAATATCGGTAACGAGGCCCGCCCGCATTCTTCGCCCCCAGCGCGCGCCGCGGCCGCAAGCCGTACTAACTCTGTTGCGAATTTTCTTCTGAGCTTCTCGCCGTCAAGGCAAAGTCTATTTTGTTTATTTACAGTCGGATTAGCGATTGGTATTATCCTCCCGCTTATGAAAATCGCTAACGTTAGTTCGTCATCGTATCTATGATCCTGTAAGTGTCGGGATGGCCGGCGAGGAAGTGGGAGCTTCGTTTACAGATACAATATACGATATATCTCTGAAGGGACAGCCGGAGGTACGTAGTAAACCCATACTTTTCCAGATGTTTAGGTCCCACGTGGGTGCCTAGCGCCAATATCGCCATGCACCGGGTACAAATCCAGCCTCCGACCTACTACCACAGAATATGCTACTACCTACTGGGAATTACGAGTATAAAAAACTATAAAATAGTTTGCTCGATCCGGTTATCGAATCCAGAACCAGTAACGTAACATTCGCGGTTACGACCACTATTCCAGCGAGGCAGTCAGTTTCAACATATACTATGAGTTACATTTGCCTTGGTTGCTGTTGTGCCCCCGTGGTTGTGCCCGCCCCTACTGTTCGCGTCGTTTAACAGCTCAGTGCAAGCGTGTATTGTCTTCAGAACATATTTCAGCGGCGCTTAAGCCGGTTCACGCGCTGCATTGTCGACAGTCTCTCGCTCTAAAGCCGCTGCAGCGCTTTTCGCATTCATAACTATGTTCTACATTTACACGCCCCTGGTCCGAACACCAGAATAAAGCATTTATAACTGGAGGCATCCATTAATTTAAGAGTTTTGTTAGGTATGGTTTAGTTATAATTATTGTTTGTTTTAAAATTTTGTGTTTTTTCTTCGATCTCCGGTTTATCCTCAAATGACAGCTCACTTATATTTTCCCCAATGAATTTTCAAAACATTATGTTTTGTATCGTATTAGCAGGTTTGTATTACTACGTGTAAGCAATGTACGCCTGCTTACGGCGCTAGCAATAGCTCGCACTACTAGCTCAACGTAAATCAGGCCTAACAATCAATCTTACATCTATATACATTGTTATAATTACTATCATAATAGTAATGGATTCCTAATTTGAATAATCAATTAGTGTCAATATGCCTCGCCGGTGGTCAGGAAGTGACTTAAAGAAAACAATACGTTATTAATACGTACGTACGAGATAATTAATTTGTTTTACCAGATGTCTAAGACCCATACAGGCATTAAGTCCGTTTGTTTAAAAAAATGTGTATTTATTTCACGAGAAACATCGGAAATGTATTCCCAGGCTCAACCAGTTATTGTTATCGCAAACCTGATGACATTTGGAGCTTTCTTAAGTCTGTTGGTATCAGCAAATCTCCTCCGTATTAGTATTTTTTTTATTCAGTTCGAAAATACTTAATGTGTATAGTGTAAAAATAGTCAGAAGCAGTCAGGAGCAGTGGTGGGAAATACATGTAATTCCAGCCACAACGAATCGAAGTTAAAAATGGTTCATCCTGTAACTACAACAACAGAAACAACAATGATTTCTTTTCGTACGGAGAAATGCATTCCCGACGGCGACGCGGGCTAGACAGACATGTCTTAACTTGGCCGACGTTCCCGCAACTTGCGGCCGCGGCTAACTTGGTGCAGCCACTGTCGGCGAACTCCCGAAGTTACCGCGTGTATTATAATAGATGTCCGTAAAAACATGTCCAGGGACGAAGCTCAGTATTGAATATACAACCGGCCGTGCGGAATGTTCGGTTGCTAGATTCCCACTCATATGTACAGATAGAGGACACAGGAGGAGAGAGCGAGTAGGTTGCATCACGTTTTTTTCGATACGTGAATAGTTACGAGTATCTACCGTAAGGTTAAAGAATTTTTTGAAGATATTAATATCTGCTTGGACTTCGCTATAAGTCTGCCTAAAATAGGCCTGACGTGAACATTGAGTGATTGTGGTGACGATGTAAATGATGTGGATTGGTTGTTAAAATAAACACATATTCGATCGCGGTCGGTTGGCTTGGTCTCATCTGACACATACTGTCCAAAGGTCCAAAGCATGTCGATCCTAACATTCGTGTGGTTGAACAGTGTAGATTCGCTGACCAGCAATAGTTTGGCAACAACGCAACAAGGCAACAACGCGAAGGCTCCGCGGCGCGCACACAACTATCCCGAGTGCTCATTAAGTTGAAGCACAGTCTAAACAGTCGCACTCGCTCCGCCGCCCCGGTGTTCTGGCTAGTTCAAATAGTTTCATACATGGTTATCAAAGTTTGCGTTACAAAACTGCTTGAACCCATGCTGTTTTTTGACAATGTTAAATTATTAATTTTAAGGTTCGTTTATACGAGTGGAAGTTTTCTTAATTAAGGATTCTGTAGTGTTGATTGTTCATATGAGTAATAGGCAGCAGGATACGCTTGAAACACACCTTTCAAGAATTAAGCATGTCTCAATTCTGTTATTTTATACATATACATATTATATACAAGTACGTATTTGCTAGTTTAAAGAATAATACACATGAGTTTTTCACAAACATACTAAAAGGGTTGTGTTGGTGTAAACGAGCACCACCCATCCATTACCGCTAATGCCAACTGTGGCCGAACACTCGGACAAGACTCGAACAGGGACTGGGATGGTTAATCCAGTTAGCAGAGGGAATCGATAAGAACATTATTCGGTCGTTACTAGTTATGAGGACTGCGGCAGGGCCCGCTGGGCAGTTGTTCCTGTAGGTTGTTGCTAGTAAGAGTTTGACTTGAATCGTTCATAAATCAATGGTTCGAGTCTATATAGACTCGAACTATATAGTTGGGCGCGTTTATGGTTGAGTAACCGCTAGTGTACAATGTGTACATAGCATGGGCGATTCCGTGCTTCGTCGCGCATGTAGAGCTGTCGCGCGTCGATCCCGGTAACTTTCAATTGTTGGCCACGAACCCTTCACCAATCCGCATTGCAGCAGCGTGGTGGAGTATGCTCTAGACCTCCCGCGGCGGTGGGGGAGCCCGTGCCCAGCAGTGGGACGTATATGGGCTGTAGCTTACTAGTCAGTAATTACAAGAAAGTCCAGGATCTTGCGGCACGGCTAAATGCGAGTGACGTCACACGTAGTGTTGCGGTGGTGATTTATCCCGGGCGCGCTGGAGCTGGAAATTGAAAAGCGTCCGGGAAATATATCTGGCTTCGAACACTTCTTTCATCGCTTGCACCGCTCCCGGGAATATCAACTTTGAACTGCAGCCCATTTATTCCGGTCTTAATGTTCTAAAGATTGTCTTTCAACAGCTCCGATCTTTCCCACTGTTTGTTCACTAATGGCTTAAGAAACTATAACGTTTTCCCTCGACTTTGCCGGAATAGTCGTTTGCTTCACTACCACCAACACGACCCTTTCTTTGTCCCACTGCTGGGCTCGGATTGGTCAAGTCCAGATTGGCAGGCTTCAGGTACCTTTGAAAATATTATGGAGAATTCTCAGGAATGCAGGTTTCCTCACCATGTTTTCCTTCATATTTACAGCAAGTAATATTTGATTTCTCAAAATGCAAATAACTTATTATACCTACTTAAAATTCACCGGTGCGAGCCACTTGAATGTTTGAAACCCCCTCGAGTGAGTTCGATAGCCGCTGGCCGTCACCGCCACAACACCGGCTTGCGAGAGATCTTCACGAATACTAATAAGTGTCCTCGTTCTTACGTCGTTCGCAATCAGCGGCGACAGATTTTGCTTCTTTGACAGTTGTGGCAAACGAAATGGACCGGGAGTTTCAATGTAAGTTGCATACGCTTGAACAACCTTTTGTAGTGAAAATAAACCTTTCAGAATATAGAGGGTACATATTAGTTCCGTTTATAAGGTGACATAACTGCCTCTTTGTTACTCGATAAATCAATTATTTTATTAAAATTTTCATTGCCCGGCAACCATAGTTTAAATATCAGGCTGGTTGACTGGCTGGCTGAAAGACTGCGCTATTAAATGGAACATGTTATTCCTATGTTTATCGGCGAGGAATCCATTAGAAAGCAGTGGCGGGTTGCTTGCGAGCGACGGAGCGCGGCGCGATGAATGGCCGGCGGCGGCGCGGGAACTGGAGCGGCGGCGATGCTCAGCCGTCGAAGGAAAAATAATGCTCAGTAATATTTTTAATATTGGCAACACGCAGATCGTGCTATACCTACCGCGGGGAGAGCGTGACGAGGCACATGTAGAGCGACCTCCTGCTGTGGCGCAACGGCGGGAGCGGGCTGAGAAAAGATAGGCTCAGTGCTTTAGAAAGGCCTATGTCCAGCAATGGACTGAAAAGTGAGCTACGCCATTTGATCGTGCTACGCCGTAGCATGTAACACGCCGTATATCGCGCTACGCCGTAGATCGCGCTACGCCGTAGATCGTACAGATTACGCACAAATTAATATCACTTGCTACAGCGATGAAATAAATTCTTACAATGAATAGTCTCAAGAGAGTTTTAATAAGAGTAATAAGAAAAGTAAATTGAAACTTAGTAACGTAGTATCTTTATAACAATGGATTTCCAAATCTAACTAATTAGCCTTAGCCGGAATACGGCTTAGCCGCTGGAGTCCGTGCCGGCGGCGCCCCCTCGCGGATAACGGTGCAGCCGCACTACTGATGCGGAGGCGCGTCCCTCCTAGCCTCCTAGCACCTCTGACGTCATTACGGCCGACATGAATAATTTACGATAACGTGGATTACTCTTGCGACTGAGCTCCTTGATGGAGTGCTGGTGGAGTTATTGATTTGGTCTGCTATTCTTATAACTCAATGCAGATCTATAATACCGTTGGCTCGGGTAGCCGCAGCTTAGGAAGCGATTTCCAGTGTTCATTTGATTACCTATTATTGCTTGCTTTGTATTATTGCTTAATTTTTATAACCTACTAGTGGTTTTTGTAAATAATAATGTGATCTGCAAAGACTTAGTACATTATTTTATTCTATCATCAATAGTTTTCGCAGTGAACGCGATGTAAAGAATATTTTAGGTAATTTTCACACCTTGGGTTATACTATTGTATTTTTATTAAGGATCCCTATTTATAAAAAAATGTAATAAAGCTTTTTAATGGTGAAAGAATTTTTGAAATCAGTCCAGTAGTTTTTGTGTGAAAACATTATAAACATACATACAAAAACACAAATGAATGGAATATACGTATAATCTTTTGATACTTAGAAAACCCAATGGATTTGGGATTTGGGAAGATATAATCAATTGAGCTACATTTAATTTTCGTCGATAGGTGGAGGCGATTCTACCAAACCATAATTATATTAGAGCAGTTGGAAGACTTTCTACATCTATATACAAATATAATTTTCCCTTACTGGAAGTGTTACAAGTATTATAAGCAAAGTAATGAACGTCATACACGTCCATAAGTCAAGTGTTTAGCCTCACGTCATGCCAAGTGGCGGCGGTTGCGGGGTTTCAGGCTTTACAAGGACCGTCCGGCGACCGCTGCCCGCGCGCGCCGGTGCAACAGGTCACGCGGGGAAGCATTATATGATGTGAAAAGTGCCTAACTACTTTACTAGTTTTTACCGCATCAATGTTAGTGAAAGAAATTAAATCAAAAACACATTTTGATGATTTCTAGATCTCATACACAATATCTCAGAATGCACCCAGTGTGGATGGCTGGAACCAATGACTAAACATAACTTTTGATACGGAGAAACATAGAATATTGATCAATCGAATTGAGCCCAGAATTGCTCCACAAAATGCATATTAAGGTAACAGTTTGAAGCGAAGGCCAGGAGCGAGCGTTGTTTGCGTGAAGCGCTGCATAATCTTTTTAATCTGCTAACTCCGGCGACGCGCAATTTGCGAACTTCTTAACTAAGCGAGTCTGCGGCGCGGCTCGTTACAGTTGCTTCCATACACTTTATTGTCTTTAGATTTCACGTAACTTAAAGCCCCGCGCACGCCGCGCCCCGCGAGCCGCGAATCGCGCTCCAACACAAACCGGTATCCTATTTCAAGTTGGATCCTATTGTACGACGGGGGTTGGGCTTACTCACTAAAACCGAGGGCGGAGGGCTGTCCTGCGCATCTCCTTACTTAATTATTATTTCACGCCTCATCAAGTGATTACGGAAACCAATTCATAATGTGATTTTATTAAATATGCGGTGCTAAAGCCGTTTTATACTGTATATGTTATACTAAAGCCAGCCGTCAGCTGGAACGGTTCCTTTGCCAGCCTATAACAATCTTTAATGTAGTCCAGCGAGATTGTGATTTTCATAACTCCTCGTAATTACTCCTTCAAATATTTAGAAATCGACTCCATAAGAAAAAAAGAAACACCGAACAAGTGGACCATTCGGGCCTGTTTTCGTCTCAACTAAAATAATGAATAAACTGGAGGATTTCCAATCAGGCGCTCCGCAATTGGACAACAGCGGAGTGCTTTCCGGTGTACCGGCCGTGCAGCCTGCAGGGCGGCTGGCTCCGTGGCGGCGGGCGCTAGCTTGGCCTGACTTTATATTAAAGTACTCGCAGCTAGAAAATCTTTGAACTAGCCCTTCATTTACCGACTCTCTCTTCTCTTTCTTTGCATGGAGACATTTTACTTAACTTTTTCTAATATTGTCATTTCCGTATGTACCAATGTGTTATTCACTTAAAACTATGTATTGAATCAATTAAATCTTTATTTCAAACATACAGTTAATAGACTAGGTTAGTGACGATCTATCTCTGTTGCTAGTATTTTAAAACAAACATACAATCGAATATAAAATCTCCTCTTCTTTTTCAGAGTCGTTTGAAAATATAGACATAATGCACATAGTCGATAGCCTTACACACACAGGAAACACAATTTAATGTCCACGACTCGAGTACAAATATTAGCCTACGAAATAAATGTCAGCCCGGAATCAACTCCGGGGCGCTGCGGGGCAGGGCCACCGCGCCACGGAGCCGTCGCGCACGGCCGCGTGTGCTAGTTATTTCGCTCTCCACCTTTGCGAATAAAGAAACGATTACAATTACGCTTATTCCCAGCAGCGTCCTAAACACAGGCGGCGTGTTGCCACGGACAATAGCGCGGCAAACATTCAAGCGGCAGCTTTGTTTGCCGTTTTTGACAACAAGACGAAAAAGTATGCAGGATGAAAGGGAGGTCGGAGAGTAACGATGTGCGCCCAGCGAATTGTAGCTGCGATCAGATTTGAGCGAATGCGGGCTTGCAAGTTCTATTTGGAGTTTTATTGGTTATTTTAAGTGTATATTTTAGCGAAGAAAGAGTATCTATATGAGTAGAGCAAGATGATGGAAGACTTTGATCGGTTTTGTTGGTATTTGGATGGGTGAGGCGCTACTGCTTAGATTTATTCCTGAGCTCCGATTGAACACAGTGTATGTAACCTTGTTTTTATCTCAATTTTATAAACGTATGATTCCCAAGTAAGTCCTTAGAACGAAGAAAACAATGGGTCGCACAGCAACAATCAACTCATATACTCTTGTTCCAAGAGCATTCCGAAACGTAAGGATATGTACTTATTTAAGTAGACCGCCATACTAGAGTTGTATGTATTATACTCCCAGCGGCGGCCGCGCGGCTCCCCAGGCCGCAGTCCTTGTCCTGTTATTTACAGACGAGTCCGCGAGCTAACTTTTTGCGAAAAGCTTCACTCGCCGACATTTACGACTGTTATTTTGAAGCTTACGGCTATGTTTTATTTGCAAAACGTAAAAATAAAAGGGCTCAGTCTCGTTTCATTACGCGAATGTGAAACGATAAAAAGATTAAAGCACTATTATGTGGGTAATCTGTGGCATTGTGACCATCGTTAAGCGCTTGGAGCCCTGTGGAACGCATCTATCGTACGTGATCGACCGAATTAAGGAACGTCAGTCGCGGTCAGTTTGTGGATGAGTGTGATCGCCAGTGGCAAAATTTTGCAGTTTATCGATCGTTAAGCCTTTTCGAAGGCCATTGGGAGGCCTATGACCATTCGAATCAGGGTTGGCCGTCATCCCCTTCACCAGTCCGCATTGGAGCAGCGTGGTGGAGCATCCTCTAGACCTCGCTCGACTGAGGCTGTAGAGACCCGTGCCAAATAGTGAGATAGAGAGCGCCTATGGGTATCAGCTTGACCGACCGTCGTGTGTATCATGCATGTTAGTTCCCGTCAGAATATTAATGACTAAAAGTGTAAGCTCAATGTAAAATTCAGTAGTTATTGCTAAGCTTTGATTTGGAAGTATTTCGATCCATTACGCTACTGACAGGTATCTGGGGCGCCATCGGCCCGAAATAAATATTGAAGTTGGAACTGAAATATAGTCGCTTGCATTTCAAATTTAGTTTGAAGCCTTTGAAGTATGGAAACCGTTTCGAAATGACATCCCTCGAACAGTTGGAAAAATATGTAGCAAATAAATAAAAGCATCGTACCTATAATGGGAATACCACGCGGACATACTTAGGTCATTAATAACGTTTTTTAAAATATATATTAGCTCATAAATATTAGTAATGAAACTTCGATAAATATGTATTAACTAACTGTCAGCGGGGAAACTCCAACTTGAATTAGTTATTTTATTAGACTTTACTTTGCAGACTTTGTCGTTGTAAATGAAAAAATATGTCTAATCGCAATTCAAATGTATTGAAATGTTCATGTATTTAATACGTTTAAAACCGACCATCTAGTAATGTAGAAAGCACCCGCAACAAGAATAACTTACCGTAAGAGAAGATAGATAGATGTCAAGTAAACTGTAAGCCCACTGCTGGGACCGGCCTTCCATAGCAGGCGGAGGCTTCCCAGTGCTTCAGCCAGGGATAGTGACGATCCCGGTCGTCGGAAATACTCCCGAGTGGGGCCGCTACGACCGTTATTTGAACAGAAGCGCCCGATCGGTCATTACGGCCGTTCATTGAATATGTAGAATCAAATGGAAAATACGCGTCGAGAGCTCTCTCGCCCTAATTGGGATCAGAGATAATGCACGCTCGCCTCCACTTCACTTTGATTAGCAGTTTTTAGGATCCGATACAATCGGACCTCGTCGGATGGAGCGGAGGGTCGGTGTAAGCTATTTCTGTTAATTATCAGGTAAGCGGTGGAAAGGCAGTTCCAAAAGAATAAGAACGCATACCTACCTAAGTCCTAACTAAAGTGTGTTCATAAATCATAAAGTAAATAAATAAACGATTTAATTTTTACAACTTTTAAGAACACCTACAGTTACCAAACAGGAATGATGAAAAAAGAACAAAAAGCCCTCTACTACTAACACTGTCGCTGGCCCACCGCTGGGCACAGACCTGATAAGACGCAGGGCAAGTACAACTTATTCGTATTATTGCAACCGGGTGAATATTGTATTTAATCGATACAACCCAAAATTTAATGGGCGCTACCGGGCTTCGGAGGGCATGTTAAGCCATCGGTCTCGTTGTTTTCAATGATTAGACAATCGTTAAGCCTTGTTGAAGCTTGAGAACATTCGACACTGGTTGGTTCAACACTAACTCCTCCAGCGATCCGAAATGGAGCAGCGTGGTGGAGTATGCTCTGGAATTCTCGCAGCTGTCTCTGTGGGGGAGATTCGTCCCAACATGAATTTCGAGTACGGCGAGTTGAATAAAACTGTTGAAAAATTTCATCAACGCGACATTGTAGTTTCGTGGAAATGGAAATGGACACATGTAAAAGTTCAACAAATGCGACAACAGTTGATATGGCTTGTCAATACCGACTTTACAACTTCTGGCTGCACACTCTACCCTCGTGAGGTTGTGGTTATTAATTAAATTTACGCGTAGATTGATTCCTCTAAGTTACGAATTTTCTTGATGAATGAGCCGTTCATTGTAGATGCTTACTTGAAGCCTCCATTTGTCAATACGATAAGATCATAAAATTGGTTAACATAGTCCCCTGTCGCCAGACCCTCATTGTTGGCAGGTGAGCGGAGAAATGGCCCATATTTAGAGATTGCGTCTTCCTGCTGAATATCAAGTAGGCTTCTTCGCATATTTGGGATATATTGCCGATACTGCCGTCAATGCGCGGCAGCTTCACATTTAATATGACTGCTTTTGGATTCGGTAGAGTGGGAGGTAGCGGGCGGTATCGAGAGGTAGCGGGTGGTAGAAGGTGGTAGCGGGCGGTAGCGGGCGGTAGCGGGCTGGAATAATTGTGGTAATTGTAACAATATTTCGCTTTAGTCAGTGTTCACTGATTAAATGTTTGATTATTAAGTGTTTTATCTAGGCTCATCTTAGGTTAGGTTTATAAAAGGGACCTTAATATAACTGGTGACAAGTGGGTGTCTTACAAAACGATGCCTACCCCTTTGTGGCAATACAGGCGTGTAATTTTTCTCTTACTATGTTATTTCTCATTAATTTTTCATCTTGGAGTAGTCCCCAAAAAGTCTGTCTTCAGTCCTCACATCACATTTTTGTTCTCCTGCACAGATCACGCTTAGCCATTCTTCATTCCGACGCGGCGCTTGTGTGCTGACGTCTTCACTCCGCAATATCTGTTTACGAGCGCGACAATGCACCGCGCCGCGACAAATGGTCGGTGTTAATATTAAAAAGCTTTTTGTGTCGGCGAATGGTGTCTGTCGACTATTTCCTCGAGGTCTTATTAGCGGGGCCGCTGTAATACCGTTTATGGCTTATGGCCTAATTTCCCTATTTATAACAGCGCCACTGTCGGCCCGCTGTCTCGCTCCCTCTCACTGCGAGTGCTTAGGTGCGAGCAAGCAGGCGAACCGACGCGCAAGAGACTGTTCCAAACATAAGGAAGTTGTGTTAGGAAGGGGCTTAGTTTTCGCTGAACGTTGTTGATGCTCGTTTCACTGTTTAAATTACATCAACGGCATGCTGTAGAATACTTAAATTTGTATGATGTTAGTCATTTAAAAATAACTGGTCCTTTACTGCAAAAAAAAAAAATCCTTCCGAGTCTTAGGTAGATACATTTTTGAAGACTCAATGTAACTTTTTTTTAATAAATATAAGATCGGTAAGTTCGTATGAAAAATTACGAAACTAAATAAAAATATACGGACCAAAAGCTTCCAATTTATAACAGTACCTACACCAACACATCCGCCGACTTTGTGTTGGAGCTAAAAGCGCTTTTTCTATAACATAAAATTACCCTTATAAGATTGCCGTACTTGTGATAACCCCCCAACTCCCCCCACCACCCCCCACCGCCCGCTCGGCAGCATCAATCATCGTCGCAGCAAATGGCGGCACCTCGTCATTTTAAAGCTACTCGGCCGAGCACCGCCCGCCGAGTAGCCAACAGGTAGCTGCTCTGGGTTTAGCTCACTTATCTAAGTAGATCAAGTTGGTAGGTAAATTAGTCTTACTAGAACTAAGTTATTCTAAGGTTCTTGGCAGTAAGTTTTAACTTTAGCTTTAGTAGCGGCTCTTGGCCTAAACGCGTTCGATTTAGCAGTCATTACTTGTTAGTCAATTTAATTGAATTTCAATTGTGTTATTTTGCTTCAATTGAGTTATTGAGCTTTGTAAACAACGTCATTTTTAAATTTTCCTGCCTGACAGGTTCATACAACTGTTCAGCTCATTTATTTAAGACTAAATTAATGTTAATATTAATTCATCCCTAACTATAAAAAACCTACTAAGCTTTGTTTCCATTCATTATATTTTTTACACAATGGTTGGAAACAAGCATTGGAATTGCAGGGAATTGAATGAGCCGTGTTCCTACCGCAGCCTATAGAAGTCCGCCGGAGAGTCCCCTGGCGGTCGTGTCCCGGCGCGGGCGGTCAGCCGCACCCAGCCCCAGTCCGCACGGTGCGGCCTTTATCCGCGTTCAGTCCGTTTCAAACGATAGATCCGCTTCGCTCCCGCGGACAGGCCGGCACGGGACCGGTTTCCTCCCAGGAATTTGTAACTAAGAGACAGATACCTCACGAGTTATATTATAAATGCAAACTTCCTTGAAGACGGAAGAAACAGGTGTTTTTATATTTATTTATTATTTGCTTAAAAAAGTATATTCGTAATTTTTAGTGTTTTATTTATTTTTAGTCATATTGTCATTTAAAGAGTTAATTGAGCTACTAAATAATCTTCATAAAATTCCATCTGAAGATGTCTCAGTCAATCCATTCATCAGAATGCCTGCTTATTCAGTAAGATTTAATTTAAATAAATGGTGATTAATCGACAACTTAACCGTAACCCGGAAACGTGCGGCTGTCTAACTCGATTCAATAAATTACACAATATCAATTTCAAACAATACAAAACGAACGAAAAATTATATAACGTTAAGATATTTAATGAAAATCTTTAATTAAAGTTGGGAAAAGGAGAGTAAGAGGCGGCGGGCGACGCTCCGCTAGACGTGTGCAGATTCGCGGATATCTCGAGTTTTGATTGAGATAATGTGTTGGCAGCACACAACACATTATCTCAATCAAATCTCGCCTCTTCATGAGCCGTTTGCTGCGGCAACCCGTGTCTAATTCTAACATCGGACACCTTGTAGTTTCCCGGGGAATAATACAGAGCCTAAGTAACATCTCGGACAATTCAAATGGCTCTGTGGCAATATCTATGCGGATGCGGATTTTTTCCGCATTGCAAAGACGAATTGCAAAGGTACGCGAAGACAAGACAATTAATATAATATCACCTTTTTATACATTGGTATCATAGACAATACTCTCTGGGAGACGGCAGAAACCACTCTAAACTTAGGTCCACATATGGGAGAATAAAAAGAAGAAATAAGATGACATTATAGGTGTATGCATGCGCCCATGTGAAGCTGATGGCGAGGCGAGCACTTGGACCACAAAGCCTGAGTAATTGCTGTGAGCGCTCCGGCGGAAGCGGCAAATGTAATTAAATTATTCCACGAATCCTTTACGTTCATGTTTGCTGTTACGGAAGTTTTAATGTTCCGCTGAAAGTTAAAAATTGAGCGACGCGTGCGCGCGTAAAAACTAATCGTTTATCTCCGCCCGCTAATGGCGCAACTTGGAGGAATAAATTGCTGAGAAAAATGGCGGCAAAACCTGCTGCAGGACAGATGCGCCTTGTTTGCGCTCATTTGCGCCGTTTGCGCCACCAATGTCAGAGGGGTGCAGAGAAGACGCTAACATGGACGGGCGGAGTTCAAATCCAAGGGCTTTTATTATTTCGGATATGCTTTCGAGGCTATTAGAAAATCTAGTTGAGTTTTGTACCCCGAAAAACTGTATAACTAACTCTGTTGTCTGCTTCAGAGATAAGGATGAAAATTATATTTTCTTTTAAATGTTATAAACAAGTATAATAGTATTTTATAAGTATTCCTATTCAAGAAATCTGATTACGTATTTTACAGAATGAACAAGATTCATACTTATATTACACGATTGGTTTGTGAGAAAATAATTCGAGTTTATGCCTACTGCATGCTTAAAATTAATTTAAATCAAGATTGTTAAACAACGAAGGTCTTAATCGTCAAAGTTGGAAGTGGTATTCCTCGAGAGCTCTCCGTCGCCGACAATCACAGGCTCGGGATGTGGTTTCGCTCGAGAGATACTCGTATGAACTCCTAAACAAACTGAAATTATAACTGTGCGAGACGAGTGTATCTTGACGACGCGGATACACCTCGGCTAGTTAGTCGTAACATCTTAGTTACATAACACGACACCTGTATTGCTCCCATGGGGTAGGCAGAGTTGTGTACTTGTTAGTTTTCTACTAATTAGCAACTACTTACATTTAAGTAGTTCTTGTACTGTTAATGTTATAGAGGGTAACTGCCATACATCGGGCACAAACCCACACTGCGTTATCTCATTATGCAAATGATATTTGCATGTTTGTTACTTTTAACCATTTCTAGAGGTGCCGAAGGCCTTTCCGGAACTACGAAGAAGAGACGGAAATCATTTTAATTTTTTTTAAGACTATGAATAAAACTTACAAATCCGTTAAATAAACAAATGACTTGATACAGGCCGGTGTCCAGGTGTCCAGGTGTCCTGGTGCTGTCCGTGAGCGACATCGTCTGCCATCGTGTAAACACAAGTCAGCATTCCCGAGCAGATGCGGCGGCGTGTGTTTTCATTTTATTACAATCCTGTAGCAGTCTCCCGCCCCGCGGGACTCGTCGGACTGTCGTTCCATTTTAAATGTCAGTGGCGGGTTATCGCAATTATCTCATTACTCGGCCGGCCCCGCGGGCTGCCCTCCGGAAATAGGCTCTTCTTTGTAGAGTTAACGCTGGTTGAAAACCTTTGATTTTTGTCCCTCATTCATTAGCAATTTATCATTTAAACAGAAATGTAACTTTTGTTTTAATCTTTATATAATTGCATTGGTGAGGGATTTAAATCCGTTGTTGTCAATCGTTGAAATATTTATAGTTTGTTTAGTGTCAACAAAATGATCAAGTCTCAATTGGCACCGTCCGCCGCTCGCTGTGCCGCTCGCTCTGCCGATACCGATCGTTGGGATCGCCTGCCTCGTGTCCCGTGCTGACAAACGCCATGATAATATGTATAATAATATAATGAATAAATGAATAATTATAATATAATGTTAAGATGTATACATTTTAGACATTTCTGATTTCAAATGTTGTTTTCTGCAAATTTCCTCCAATTTAATTCCAATTAAGTGTACTTATCTCTTTTTTTTGATAAATCTATGGATAACACTAAACGTTATATGAGGCATAAACCTGTCTTGAACGTGACCTGCTGGGTACAGGACAACATCGTAAGGAATTTTCCCTAAAACAGAACACAGCAGGTGGTCTAATTTATGGTTTGATCGTCACGAGGTGCCGACATTCACGCCTCGTCCCAGCGTCATCGTAGATTACTTGGCAGCAGCGAGCACGGGCAATAATCACTTAAGTGGATTTAGAGCCCACACTCAGATGAGCGCATTATCTGGTAATGTGGCAGATGCATCTGTGGGGATTAGTGTTCTGTGGCGACTATGGCCGCTGCGAGCTGCGGCGGGCCACACACACTCGTATACACTTAAACAGCTTAAGGCCGGCCGAGTTCAATGAATACTACTGGAACGGCAATGGTTGGTCTCCCTGTACGCTTTTGATTCTAAAATGAACGGAATTTGAAGCAAGCTAGTTCTAAATGTTTACAATGTAATAGGAATTGTTTGTTAAAACGGCTTCACATTTCTCTGGATATCATTTCCTTTGGTAAAATCCACAGGATTTGACCGTCGCCAAGAGCTGCCTGGTGGAGAATGCATGCATAATAATATACTGTTTATCATTATTACATAACCAGACATTGCCTTTTTTAAATCTTGACCAAAATTTTAAAATAAAATCCGAATAAAAGTAAATAAAATATATTTACACGATAATATATTCTTAATGCAGGCGATTTCTACATACTTGTCAATCAATTAATATCTAAATAAGCATCGCAATGTTAACAAGTCAACTTTGTTGAGCGCCTCATGTCAGTCGAGACCGCTTCAGTGAGTAGCCGGGACGCAGACGTCACCGTGTACAGACTCCGCTTTACAAATCACCGCCAGCCGCCGCTTATGGTCGATACGCTTACCATATTTTTAGAATACACTCCATATGTATGAGTCCCGCTACCGGCACTCCCGGCTCCCGATATAACAAAGCGATTGGCCGTCTCCCGCCGCGCCGCGCGCGCCCCCTCGCGGGAGAGACCAAAATAAAAGGCTCTATCGGTTTTTCGTGACACTAAATCTGGTGTCACGTGCTTTTACATTTTCGATCACAGAGTTAATCTTTTTTGTATACATTTGTGTCATAGTCTTCAAACCTTTCGTTAATTTTTTATAACAAATAGTTTCAAGCAAAAATATACATTAACTGAATAAGAGAATAATCTATATACGGAGAATAAATTACTAGTCTATTTATGAAATTATGAAAAATACACTAAACATACTCAATAAACACACTTTTCGATTATATACTTTAAATACGTACCGGGTTTTTTATTTACCTGTGATAACACAGTTAATTAAATTCTAACAATTTGTCTCCTATAATCTTATCCGCATGTCGTTGAAACTTATTAACTCGAACGGTGTGTTGTGGCTTAACCTCAGTCCAGTCTGTAGTTGTAGTCACAGAGTTGTACGTGGTTGTAGTAAACGCGTGTCAGCAATAACAATCCCCGTTTACTGTCGGATACCGGGCGGATACCGCGGGACGCGCCGAGACCCGTCTGTTCTAATGTATGGCTTGTCAGGCACGCTGAACTACAGAGAGACAACAAAAACACTAGTATGTGAACATGATGTAACATGATCTAACATGATGCCTGTATTTCTCAAAGGGGTAGGATTCACGTTGTAGTAATATGTCCTACGTAATATAGGCCAATGAGCCATACACCGAACTTAAAATTTTAAATCTAGCCTCCGACTTCTGGAAAACCCAGGCTACTCTTGAGAATTAAAGGTAACAAAATCCTATAATACTTTGACCGGCCCTGAGATCGAAATGGGCACCTCAGTTTTTTTTAAACAATGCGCAGCAGTCGCGCCTGTGACGCTACTGCTCAGCAACCAACAAGGCAATCCTTGTTGGTTGCTGAGCAGTTGGTTGCTGGTCAACTAATCGACTACTCAATAGTACTCAACTATGGTAGTATGTAGCGAGAAAGTGGTAAAATCTATATGAAAGTTCCCCCTGAACTATGCTACTGCCGCTGCGGAAGATAACACTGTGCGACTCTACTACTATATCCATTATTGGTGTGAATAATTTTTTTTAGCAATTACTTACCTATTTATTTATTTTTTATTTATTTATCTGATGGGGACAAGCTGGAGCACTTTTCTAAACACTTTCATCCCCCGTCACAAGGGCTGACCTTAGTCCGATACTTCGAACGACGCCTTACTGTCATTTTCCTAATGGATGTCAATTTAAATTCTCCCCTCTATCCATCAGACAGCATTTAGGCGTAGGTACACACTCAGACTTACTGGCATCACTAAGAGATATTTATTATGATTTTACAAACGAACTCCAGAAGAACGAACCAAACAGTACAATCACTGCACTGCACCGCAGCGACTGCCCGCCTGCCTCGCGAACGCGCTTCAGGGTTCCCCTAAACGCTGCAATATTTTTGCTCCTTTGACATTTCCGTCAAAAGAAATCTGACATTAGACTGAAATGACATTAAGAACAGATATCTGCTATTAAGTACGGAAGGTGCTCTGTATGGTGCACTCTCCGCTTGCTTTTTAGTGACTTTGCAGCAGAGTACATTGTAAATTTATTTAATTCCATCCATTGATAGGTATATATGTTACATTCCATCGAAATGAGTGATATGATATTTTTTAATACAGTTGCTCAAAAAGTGGCATATTACAGGGACGTATAGCGTTCGGGAAGTGAGCTATTACACACTCGTGCTTTTTCTTTACCTTTTCCGAACTCGTGCGTTCTCTTTCCCAACTGTCAAAATAATGTCTATTAAAAAGAAAAAACCAACCACGAAAAAAAAAATTCATAGAAGTTTTTATGTTTCATGCAAATATTTCTAAAAAGAAGCTACTAATTTGTTTCAATATCAGATTTAATGATTTGATTCAATGAATTAGGTTAGGTTTCATTTCATTTCATCTCATTAAATTTAATGTCAATAAAAAAATTCTACTGAAGACTTGGCTGTATGGGCATAGTTCCCTTTGCCTACCCAGAATGGGTGAAGAAAACAAAAAAAAATCTCTGCAATACTCTGTATTCTTTTACGGTTGGCGCCATTTTCCAAAAATATTCGCTGCGAGTTTAGTTTGTGTTTTTATTATTTTATCAAATTGCTTCATTTTTTCGCAACTGTATTAAAAATAGTTGTTCAGTACACGTGCGGAACCGTCATTGCAACTTGTTCCGACTGTCAACCCTCGCCTTCGGCTCGGGTAGACATTTGTCGGAACTCTTTGCAATGACAGGCTTTCCGCACTTGTAGCGAAATATACTATTTTGGGACATTGTGCGTCGTCTGCGCGAGAACGGCCGATCGCCCGCCAAGCCGCCGCGGCGCCGCGCGCGTGAAGCAACATGCGGCGCGGTCGCTACGCTACATCAACCTCGCATGAGATCAACCGGCCAGCGCCGTAGCCAGTGTTCAGCCATCCGTCAAAGGAAAATTGCGTTATAATTTTATGAAAAACTTAAACTGCGTCGCCTCAAACGTAAACGATTCCGCTTTGTGTGCCCTATCGGGCCCCGCACGCGCCTCGTTACGTTTTATGGCGCTCACATTAATTTCTACTGCAAAGGAAATACCTCTTCGTAGCCGTTTCGATCACGGTTTTAATTTAAATGAAAATAAACCATAAAACACTGTTGTTAGTTCCAAATTTGGGTGGCGTTAAATTTAACCCTTCTCTTGCCAGTTTGATGTATTCTATACATGTAGTACTATTTTTATTATTATTACTATTTTAAATTTCACTTTAAATACAATTCAAAATTGGGAAGAGTTGCCTGGGGACACAGGTCCATTTCTATATATATTTACAAACTAGAAAACAACATAAAAAATAAACAAAAAACCAACGTGTTATCTCTACTTTTAGTTTAGGTATAAGCTTTAACTAATTACTTTACTTTACTATGCCATTGTCATTCCAGACTTTTATCATTAGATGTTTATTCAGTTTAATAATAATAATGCTCGTAGTTAAAAGTTTTATAAACGATTGAATATCATTAATGACAAAATATAAAAAAGAATATTTAATTCCTCAGACGTGCTTAGGATACCCTAAAATAAATATTATTTAAATTAAAAAGACGCATCTCCTTTGTATCGCGGCGGGCGGCGGGCGGTGCTCGCGAAGTTGTAAGAACTGCGATCCGTGTAACTTTAATGGCGCCAAGTTTAATAACACAGGTTGAGACACAGCCTGATTTATTGGATATTTATTCTCAAGCGAGCAGCTGTGGTTCAAGAATTAAGTATTGAGCTCGCGGGGTAAGGTCGCGGTGCCCGGCGAATTAAGCTGGAGCGGTTCAACATTAAGCTTGCTTTTGTATTTAACTTGTTTTGTTGAGAATTTTGGCTTTTTTGCATTACGAAGCTATTTTGGTATATTTATGTGTTTAAGATGGCAAACAATCATTCAGCTCCGCCTATATTTGACCCGTGACAGTTGTGACAAACATCGAAGAGCACTTACAAATGACGAGTAGGTATAATAGTGAGTAGGCGAGAGATAGTCTCGTAAGTATAAGGTCTTAATAGAAAAAATTGTGGGTAGGATATATTAACAAACTGAAATGCTTTGAATGAATTTCGGTAGTTGTTTAGACTACGATCAGTTTTCATCTTTGCCGCAGAAGCAGAAGAGTCACTTCATCTGTCACGTGGCCTGTGACGGCCAACATAGCATGGGATGGTTACCAATGCGTTGCCGGTGTAAAGGAGAGCTCATAAGTTGAAGCCAGTGGGTAGCAAGTGATTTATTGCGGGCCAAAACGACCGCTCGGCGCCGACGTTTTCTTAATATCCGACCATTAAACGGTTAGGTTCGTAATCGCCCGCTCGAAACTTCAGCACTACAGTTTCTGAAATGAAACGGTTTAACAAAGATTAAAGATATATCGCCCGTCTTGATACTTTGACCTAGACGCACGGTGATGTTTAAGCCATGTTCTAAATACTAGTTGGAGAGTAACGATAATTCACTTACATCAGAATATAATATATGTTTTCTACTTGTATGTAAAATGTTATCTAATTTATTTCTACTGAAGCTTAAACTTTAGGCAGTATCATCGTGTGTTTTTAACTTGGATGTTGACTGCGTGGTCGACGCGTGTTGCTTATTAACATTCACATCATCAGATCACGCCACATGTAGGTACGTAGGAATTGTAAAAAAAAATGTTACTAATTTTGCAATCAGTCGTGAACATTTTATAGTGAAGTTCAACATGAAACTTTTTATTTAAACGACCAACAACTTATCGTGATAACTATTCATTCGTCGAATTATTGTTATTGAATTTTCTTGCAAACTTGGCTACCATTTTCATATTTATTATTTTGGAAATATTAATTTTCCGCTTTCTGTATTGTTATGAACTTGAGCTTCAGGTCTTAGATCTCACTGATTGGGTTAAACTTAAATTTATTTGAGAAAGAAAGAAATTGAAGAATAGCAATTGTATTATATTTCAACAAACAAAAAGATGAATGGATTTAAGTTTTCCATAGAAATTGGAATTGCTTTAGCAAGAGGCAAGAGTCCCGGGCTCGATCCCGTCGGGCAAAAAACTATTGGGTTTTTTCAAACTCGAAATTCCCATTAGTAGCACGGAGCAACCAAAGTGTAACTATAATGAGCCATGTGTGAATTGTACCTAGCGAATACTACAGGCCTGTGCCTACCCCTCCGGGGAAAGACTGGCGTCATATGTTTAAGTAGAAGTTTACGATAAAAAATTAGTGCAGTAAAATGTCTTTATACTAAACACTAAACCCCTTTAGGACTAACATACAACATACTACCTATCAGCATAACAATATTAACCCTAAATTATCTGTGTATATCATTGATCACTCGGCAAACGCAAGTGGAATCTCATATCGAGATTAGTTAACACTGAAATTAGCTAATTTCGCTAAGACAGAAATATATGCGCTCGAGACGCAGACGTAACCAATAAATAAAATTAATTATGCGGTTTCTGTACCGCTCCCCCTCCGCCGTGCGTCGCCTATGAGTCAGCGCGTCGCCGCCGTCGCCTGCGTAGCCTACGCGTCGCCGCCGTCGCCTGCGTAGCCTACGCGTCGCGTCGCCTACTCGCAGCCGCCGCGCGTCACGCGCGTGTTAATTCTGTTCAGCCGCCGAGCTCAGTTTGCTTGTAAACTTTTCTATTTAATAATGTTATATTTGACTTATGCTTTAGTTAATTCTGAATATTATTATCATTCAAATGAAAGGTGATTTTAATTATTACTTAAGAGTCCCTACGTTATTAATGCTTTTTAAATCATCATGAAGTATTCTATACTTAAAAAATACCACAGATACCTCACCTTACCCTTTTTATCCCCCCTTAAGAGATGATTTTCGAAACTCAATAAAAAGCCTTCATAGGTACTGAATTTTATTCGAATAACATCAAAAACGGCAAAGTTTCATACTAACTTTGCACCCCCGTTTTACCCCCTTAGGGGGTGAATTTTCAAAAATCCTTTCTTAGTGATCCCCTACGTTATAAAAGGAACCCCTGTGCAAGATTTCAAGTTTCTAGCCCTTATAGTTTGGGCCCTGCGTTGGTATGTCAGTCAGTCAGTCAGTCAGTCTGTCAGTCAGTCAGTCAGTCAGTCAGTCAGTCAGTCAGTCACCTTCTCCTTTTATATATATAGATTGAACCACTTCACAATCCATGACATACATAAACTATATTTACAAATATTATTCATAATCACAAAGAATATTATGGTAACCTACCCAATTGTAATTTTAGAAGCAAATAGAGAATTTATAAATACCTTTAGCAAAAAAGCAAAAAAAATTTATTTATTTTTCCATGGTTTCATGAATGTAGAATGTATGTTTCAATGTGTTTGATCATTTGAATGACCAAACCTCGATATCAGTCACAAATATAATTCTGTTTTACTTTGAAATCCTTGAGATTGTTAGACAAAATATCAGATTTCAAATGCTATATCTTATTCTGGCGGAAAAGCTTTTGTGAAAAGTGTACAAAGCGGCTTGCAACTTGCAAGCTTTTAAAATATCAGATTTCGCTTGACCATTGTGTCGAGACGCATCTGTGGCGGACGGAGAGGGCTACGGCGCTACGCCGTGCTACGAGGCGCTACGTAGTGCTACGAGCGTCTACGCCAGCGCTATGGGCATTGGACGTCTTATAGTATTCTGTTATATTGTGTAGTAGATTGCAAAAAAATGTTTAATATTGTTATTCTTATGATTGTTATTGAAATTATAAATTGAAATTGCTAATATTTGTAAGCCTGAATTGGTTAAGTCACTAATATGTACTTAAGACAAATAAATAATTTGAATTTGAATGATAAGGGCCTAACCTCAGAATAAAACGCGATACTGATCTTAAACAGGTGCCTTAGATCTTTGAAAAAATCTATTGTACGCATATGTAAGGCGACAGGCTACCGTCCAACGAGTGGTTCGATTGGTGAAGACTGGGGGTACCGCGCCTCTGACTACCTAAATACCTAATAAATAAAATGACGTCACGCCTGTATTTCTCCGAAGAGGTGTGCAGAGGCATACCTCTTATACTACACATACGAGTGGCTCACCCACTTATCACCAGTTATGTTAGGTTCCATGTATTAGATGCTGAGCATACTGTCATACACTGGGCACAAGTAGCCTCCGAGCTGCTAGCGGGCCCTCACTACTACTACTCACCCAGTACTTCTAGTTACGAATGCTATGTTATTGCACAATAATAATGTCGTGTGTATATATTAACCTTTGATCTGTATAATCAGTAACACAACATTAAGGAATAATCATTAAATCATTAGCCTCAACAGTGGCCCTGCTTGGCACGTGGCTGCGGACGCCGGCTGCGGGACAGTCTAATCTATTGCGTCATGCGGACTTCCGGTGATTAATTTCCTCCGTCCGGCACACGTATCAACACACATACGCACTCACATATACATAAATGCACACACACGAGAACATGGTCGTTAATGTCAGGAGCAGGGTAGACAAAGGTGAAGGGATCCTTTATGAGCAATAGGTATCTATTCCTGACCATTTCAATGTCATCCATAAAGTCAGGAGACATTTGTATAGCTCCCTGCGGGAGTCGAAATGTTCGATAAAATTGAGCGGTTTGCATTATTTAAACACTGGGTGGGTCTTTTTCACGAGTGAGGAGGCCTGGAGGCAGGTGGCTCCAGGGCCAGTTAGCAAACGACCCGATACGGAAGTTTTCAGGCCGCCCAAAACCTGTGACGTGTCCTGATGACAACGATACTCATACGAAACCACAGACATTCTCTAATAATGCTGCCGACATCGGTCACCGCCACCTGCCGACCGCGGCTGGCGCGGCTTAGCTTTCGATTAGCTGATAATGTGTGTGTAATGAACCGCGCGACCGAGCGCCATAAATTGTTTAAACAATTTTCTTTATTATTTTGACATTTTTTGACATGTGGTGACATATTGGTCTGCTATAACTATAACAGTTTGATTATTAGTTTAAATTAATTTCTGGTAGTAAATAAACTTAAGTTAGTTTAGTACTCTAGTAAAGGTTGCTTCACCATAGATCAAACCTCATTAGGATTTCTCACAGTTCATTAGCATATCTCGGCTCAGATGGAATCAGACAATATTGGTCATATTAATGAATACATATATCAAATCATGAAGACGTGAGCGACGATCAATATCTACTTAAAAATAATTATAAAATTAACTGTAAAAAAAGTCGGTATAAGTTCATAAATCATGTCAGTATCGGTGTGTAAACTTATAAAAGATATAACCTCTGATAATGATTTATTTCTGTCGATAGTTCTCGCGAGCATTTCATGCCATTTTCCGCATTTTTCTTATGTTTCATTTCTAAGTATCTAATAAGCCGGCGTTGTTGAAAACTCGCTGGCGGCGGACGCTCGCTCGCGAGGAATTTAATTAAGCTGAAACAGTTGGAGTTCACTTTGTTTTTCAACTCGTAACGGAGGGCATCGATGCTACAAGCTGCTACAAGTTATTAGGAAAATTAAGAAAGACAATTATATACTCGTATATCATCACCACCACAAGCCTTTTACTATCCCAATGTTGGGCGAGGGAGACCCCCCGAAACCAGAGGTTAGTCTGTAATTTTCAATTTATTACAATTTATTTATGTATACAAAAAACATATTTATACATAATTAACAGCCAACACATTACATTGCATGTAACCTTAGATATGGACTACACAAACATTACTAAGTTAAGTTTAAGGTTACGTTCGAGTGCAGGTTGGCAGACTGCACACGCTTCGGGTGGCTTGAGAAGTCAAAGTCAAATAATTCATTTCGCTATGAGGTGGCGGGCACGCTTAACGAGTCTAGGTCGCTACTAACTGCTATAATGCTACTCTAAGTTGTCAGATATAAAACAACATTGATTTACTTACAAACGATCTAATGTGAACTCACATCATATATCAATACCGTCAATCGTAAGCGATATTAGATCGGTGGGGGGCGCGGGGGCGCGGGCGGGCAGCTGAGCCTGTTGCTAATGCCTCGAGTTTAACGCTATTTGTGTGGAACTAAGGGTATAAGTTTTAGCAGATTTTTAACTTTACTTTCTACTTTGATTTTTCGTTTCGTTTGATTTTTTTGAGTGCAGAGTAATGGTGCCATCTTCCGATGAGAGTTTAAATCATCTGGCACTTGTTTCGCAATCACCCGTTCGATGAGCTCTCACATGTTTCCTATGGGATTAATATCTGGTGAACTCAGATCATTCAATTCATTAAATCAAAACAGTGACATGTTTTTCAGAGAAGAATACAGTAACTTTCCATCTCGTGGCACGGTGCGGAGTCATGCATAAAAGAGAAGTCGTCATCATCATTCAATGAGCCAATAGAGGCGCGCCTCGTGATGTAGCACCGCGCCCGCTCAGCACACCGAGCCTCCTCGGCTGCATGTGTGGCATCGCTGCAGACCTCGACACCCAAAATCCTTCCAATACTCAATACAAGTATATAACCGTCTTACCTAATCAAATATTAACGTTCGGCCTCAGCGCCCGCCTTCCGGGCACTTTACTCGCGCCCTCAATAAAAATGCAAAACAAATGGTTATTATAATAGGTGAAATTAGGTAAGACAATGTTGAAGCCGCCCTCGCTGTAATGATTCGATGGTTGGATCATTGAACCCGGAATGTCGGGGCTGGCAGCCACGTGGGGTAACGACGGTAGCCGAGTAATTGGATGACCGGTTATTGTATGAACAGACGTTCTCTACTCTAATTGGAGGAGTTTTACGATAACATCAATTTACAATATCTAATCCATCTTTAAAACGATCACGTCTCCCCGCGTAACTCAATGT
The DNA here is from genome assembly GCA_944567765.1 of Carterocephalus palaemon. Lineage (NCBI taxonomy): Eukaryota > Metazoa > Arthropoda > Insecta > Lepidoptera > Hesperiidae > Carterocephalus > Carterocephalus palaemon. The sequence continues at coordinate 141,149 of OX155645.1, forward strand.
GACCTGTTTAGCTCTACTTCTAAGATAATCGAGAAAACACCAGAGTAAGCGGTAACCATTAATCCTCCGCTGCCAATACCCACCTCTCACGCACCGGGACACTTTGACAGTTCCCGCGCCCCGGGATCGGCGGCCCAACCCTTGAGGACCTCTGCCCGCGACGTGGCCCCTTAAACTGATTTAAATACATCATGGATAATCTATCTCCGGATGAATGCTTACATTATACCGATACACAATAATCAAACGGAAAAACAAGCTGAAAATCTAATCTTACTCTCGGGAGCTTATAAGTTCATGTTATTTGTGGAGGAAATGTCAACGAGGCGTAGCCTGACTGTCGAGTTATAGTTGACTTAGTATTTTAGCGAAGTTTTCTCCGTACTTGCGTATTCTGAAAGTTTAAATCGAAGTAAGAAAAACATTCACAGACTACTAAACTTAACAACTAAACTTGAGTACTTTTAAGAATATTTCGCATGATTTGTAGATGTTTTGACGCTCGGCACAATGTGTACACGAGCGTCGCGTTCCGTTACCGCGTAATAACATTTCAAGTTTCTTAAAACGCTTCAAGCCCCAAGTTTTAATTAAAGTAGCTGCAGTATTTAGCGTTGCTGGTGGGGGCGACGTCAGCGCCGCTGGCTTGTGCTGTGGCGAAAGTTGACAACTTGTGACAGATGTTAAGTAAACATTTCATAATGTTCATAGTTGAAATTGCCGGCTATCACGTGTGATTTAAGTCGGATTTCATAATGTCTAAATTAATTCAACATTTAAAATCATTATCATTAATTGCACTAAATAATACACATTTAATTTTGAAATATACAAATTACAACTTTTCCAGGCAAGCGTGAATCCACAGCGGTCACAGTCAACACCTTGCAATCAATCTACATTCACCACCCCCTACATTTAGTAGTGCGAGTATCTAATGTCGCCCCCAAATCCCTTACGTTTCTGAGCATAAATTGGTTGATTAAGCTCTGTTTAAGATTCGAAGCGCATGGTCTCCCGGTATGAGCACGCCGCCGCTCCGCGTCGTAGTTTTCGAGTTGCATCAGAAACAAGATAATAATAATTTAATACCCAGATGCAGTGCGGAGTGGTGCGGAGTGGCGCCAGACGGTGGGCGTACACGAACACTTATATGTTTGGTGTAAACATTCTTGTATTAATAACATAATTATTCTGTACTGATTTTAGCGGCTCCAAAAGGCCAAAGTGCAGAATTGCTTAATTAAGACTGATTGCAATATCGTACCTTTTGTTTGCTACCATGACTGAATCAAGAAGTGTGAACAGTTTAAAAATTTGTTTTCAAAAAAACAAATTTTACCCCATAGATTATAAATTTACATTGTAAGGGTAACAATATATTATTCGTATGAACACGATGCCTTGTAGCGTTGATGATTGTGTACGTGATTCACATCGTTTTCATTATTTTATTTTTATTTGAAAGGCCTTATTGCAGAGTAGATCTTATATAAATTTCATTAAAAATTAATTGCCCTTAAAGTAGTTACAATACGAGCAACTTTTGTGTGTATTCTCTACAGCGGAGAGAGATGTCAAGAGAGGTGCGCGGGTGCAAATAAAATAACGATATTCAAAGATCTATTAATTTTACAGCGGACTCAATCGCTACCATGCATTTTCCTACCAAGAATAATTCAAAATGAAATGACACACCTAAGACGGAGACTCATTCAGTCTCTCGCTCGTTTAAAAACAGCTGATAGCATGAATCTCGTTTGATTAAACTCACGCGAACATGAGAGCGGAGCCAGCAGAGTCGGCGAAAACTAATACGGCGAGAACTAATGCAATTTGCCACTCGCAGATTGCTCAGATATAATTGTAATAATGGGTCATAGCGAGTCGTAACGAGTCATAACGAACGATAACGAGTTGGCCCCAAATTGCCTTTTTATGGGCACACGTGGAGGGTAGGAGCGTTATCTCTCCCGATCAGTCGCGGCCGTCGTCGCTCCGCCAGCGGCGCGAAGTTTTTACGAGTTCTGAAGCGACTACAAGTTTCCGCTGTTGTGCTTTCGGTTCGCGGATGAAAGGCGAGCCCGGGTGCTGCTACAATGTCATTACTCATTGTAATATTTGAATGTTTCATTGTTCAGTTTGAGCTCTGCTGCGTTTGATAGCCAATTTATTGTTGTTACTTGTTATACTGTTTGTAATGTATCCTACAAGATTATAAGTGGAATAGTAATTCCTAGCTTACTTTTTCAACGATATACTTCGTTGTATATAGTAGTACTATGGATTGATAATTTTGCCGCCGCAGCGAGCTGACCGTGCCATTACCGCCGCTCTGAATTCGTTATTTCAAATTAATTATAGTGATTTACGGTCTGTTTATACACAGAGATATATTAAAACAATAGAGAGTTATACGGTCTGTTTATACTCACACGTCACTGATATAGAGCGAGAACATGTTCGTAACATTACATTTCAGCCAGGACTCTAATGGTTTATTCATGTTGTTTTGTGGAATAAAATATAAAAGTATAATACAAAACCACCAGCGCTGCAATGTTTTCAATATCCCACTGTTAGGCATCGATCCATAGGATGGGTTAGTCCATGGTCCACGCTGGCCATGTGCGGTTTGGCAACGAAAGCTGCTAATCCGCTAAACGCTTCTGCATTCGAGAACATTCTGGAGAATTCATCGGCATGCAAACTTCTTCATAATATTTTCCGGTGATGGCAGGTGACAATTAATTTGTTAAAACACACATAAGGCCATTATGATCATTGAGGCCAAAGAGCCGCACCTCGTCCGGCTAGGGCTTCCCTAGGGCTTCACCTAGGGCTCCGGTTAGGGCTCCGGCTAGGGCTCGGCCCGCCCGTCTCGCTGCCGTAGTAGTGGGCAACATATTTGTAACCTTATACTCGTAACTTTACTCGAGAGGAAACAACAAAACGAAATCTGCGTGGTCGAGATCCAGCATTTCCTAAAAGTCTGACAACATGGTAAAACTGGCCAGCTAAAGCTCAGAACCGTTTGTTTCAAATACTGAACACATAATATATACCAACAAGGTATGGTTTTCAAGAAACGCATGAAAATCAGCGCTCGTCCATGTTAATATCTTTCCAAAACGAATATTGAACATAATTCACTCTACGATAAATTATGAGTGCGGCTTGAATGAGCCAGCAGAATATCCATCGGAAGGTAATTTATAGAACCCGGGACCTCCGGTGGCGGCCGGCTAAAAGGGAATTAAACGTTATCTGTGACGCACACGAGTCCTGAACTTTCACGTGCAAACGCTATTTGCTTTTTAGAATAGACGCCATATTTAGGATTAGGTAGAACGAAATGGTTTTGTTATTAAATTTACGTTTATTTTGGGAGAATTAACCACATGTATTTCATAATATTGATAAGGGTATAGAGTAATATGAGTCGTGTAAGCTTGAATCTAGCTCTCTTGTTGAAGTATTACTAGTTAAAAAACAATGTTAATAGCGCGCTAGTTATCGCAGCGACTACAGGATGACAGCAAGAAACAATACAGGAAGTGTACGTCCCGCGGGAAATTATCTCTTCCATTGAACGGTTATTGAAATCTGGGTCTTGTCCCGCTGAGCTCGCCTCTGAGAACTCTCCTGCCAGTGGGGAGACATGCTGGTGGAGATAGTCAATAGCAGGCTATAGAGGGTTTGGAGCGATTCAAGCTGCATCCACAATCTGCATCTTTTTGTATACTTTGTTTAATTTATGAATTACATCCGGCAAAACCTGAGAGTAGGTATGATTGCTTCAAAGGAAATGTATTTATGAAGTATTTTTTGAACAATATATGAAGAAAATGCGCGCCTTCCATCGGGTGAATATTTATACTATGATAATAATAAGCTAAGCAACCCTTAGACGTCCCACTGCTGGGCACGGGCCTGACCCACAGACACAGCTGCGGGAGGTCTAGACCATACTCCACCACGCTCCTACAATGCACATTGTTGTTGTGGTTAGTGGCCAACTTAGTGTCAAATGCTCTCAAGCCGGAGGTCTTCGAGAATTTATTAAAATTAGCGATTGTTTTCATAATCGACAACAATCGGGAGTGGTGCCCATGAAATTTTACCGATTACCGATTATTCGAAATATAGCCGCCAGACGCGTGATTTAATGTTAAAAAAACGCATGTGAGATGTGCCTTCTTGATCTTTATTCGTAGATTTTGAGTGGTCTCTGCAGTACTGCAGTACACGTCCAGGTATGATTATGTAGTTCTCTACTAGGTGTAGAATCCGAGCTGGCGGCAACATTTCGCTGCAAGTTAGAATCGCTAAGCTCTAGATCTAGTTCCACAAAGCTAAGTCGTCGCTTCTATTACGCTAGTACACATTACTTCAATGCCGACGTCATGAGATTTCTTCCAAGTCACATACCTAAATGAAAATCATTTTATTAGTTTAGGTCCTGGCAACCATGCAATCCGTTAGATTTCACTAAGTTCACGTTTGTGAAAATATCTCTCAATTATTCGTGGAAAGACTACGTGAGAGCAAAGTCGTAAAGGGAATAAGAAACTTAAGAAACCTAGAAAATTAGCCGAAATCGAGCTCGATCACGACACGTCGTTTACAAAGGCTTCAGTGTAAAGTTCCGCGAGCCCCGGGAGACGCGGCGGTCGCTCACAGCGTGCTTCATTCCCCGGGCGCAGGCGGTCCGCCCGATAGTTGGAATGGTGGAATCTTGTCGATACTTTGTAATGACCTACTAAGTAGCTTTGGGCTAGCTAGGTCCGCTTCGAAAGTGTATTTTGAGTCTTGCTCAAATACAGTCACAGTTGTCATGGGCGGCGACTGCATGGTGCTGCAAGCTCGTTTGCATAAAAACAAGTGTTGCAACAAGAACAAGCCGCCCGTCGTCGGTCCACGATAAAATTATGTATCGGTTGACTTTAAAGATATCCCAAAATAAGACCTCTTGCTTGTTTATATGGGTTTGTTTACAAGAGACCAAAAATTGGAATCGTTTAATGACTCCACTCCGCGCGGTGGTAATTTCCCGCGGGCTCGATACAGGCCCGCGTCGCTCCGTTCCGCCTTCACAATATCATCGATATCGTCGTTTGGATATCTTTGAAATGCGATAAAATCGCTGCGAGGAAGGATACAATCACGACGGTAGCCAGATAGCTCGGACTGTTTGTATTTGGAGCTGTTGATAGTGATAACATAATTTAGAGGAGATCACGAGCCACTTCTGAGTGCTTCTGGCGTGCGTGTGTTAATAAATGTTCATAATCATGCCGAATGTTATAATGATAGAGATTAGGAAGAAAGTATGATTTGCCTAGCCCAGTAAATGACAAATTTCCATTTTACTCACTGTTCTTAACATTTCTAAACCACTAACGTGGTGGAATAAACGTACCTGAAATGTATTTTAACAGAAGGTTATAACACCCACTTGTAAGCCTAATCGACAAATAAAATATTTTGATTTTTTTTCTGCTATCATGTACAAACCAGTGGGCATACATAAAGAAAACCTGATCTACAGTACTTTTTTTTAACAGCTGTAAACGGTACATTTTATTTTACACAACTCTACCTCACCAATCAAATGTCAGATACTGACTGGTGATTGCACTTTTTATCGTGTGTCCCATGTCTCGCAATAAATATAAAGGTTGTTATTACAATGGAATGAGCGCAACAGCCGCAGCCCGCGCGGGCGCCGTCGCCGCTATTCTCACGGAGCCCGTACATCACTCCCTGCTCGGGTTTCCGGCTGCATTTTGCTGACTAGTATTTTTATTGTGGCCAGCTCACCTGAGCACTACCAGGCCAAGATGTAAGTTCATTCTCAAATGGTACAACTATTTACCATTGGCATTGAATTGAGCTTCAGAAAAGATAAAATTACAAGCAAAAACTTGTATAACAGTTTGCTCGGCGACCGGAGAAAAACACAGTATGCTGCTTAATGATTTCTGCGACAGCGACCCGTGCCCAACAGTGGGACGCCCACGGGTTGAGCTTAGCTCTTTAGCTTTAGTTATACTTAGCTTAGATTAGTTTCAAGAGAAACGACTCAGGGGAGTATTGCGGAGCAACATTTCAAAGCGCCTTTTGTGTATTTGTATAGTACAAACGGTTATAAACTGTTATGGATTCTTCTATGTTATATCCATTGACTCTGATCTCACCTCACAATCTGTCGACACGCTTTGAATGTGTTTCATCAACAATTAACCAGAACCTTACAGCTAACTATAATCATAAACCATTTCATCGGCGGGATAATAAAGCGGGTAATTGCGAAGTCACGCATAATGTTTGGCTGAATATAATTGTTCCGACGCGGAACTGTAATTGTTACAAATGGTTCGGAGGAGTACAGGTGTTGGGGAGTTTCCAGCGCCTTCTGCAGCGCGCCTCGGGGTGATTTGTGTAAAACAAGTTAGAGGAACTTCCGACGACGACAGAGGAAGTGCTGGAGATAATCAAGATATTGTTGGGTTGGAGATGTATTATCTATATATATAAAAGGAGAAGGTGACTGACTGACTGACTGACTGACTGACTGACTGACTGACATATCAACGCAGGGCCTAAACTATAAGGGCTAGAAACTTGAAATTTTGCACAGGGGTTCCTTTTATAACGTAGGGGAGCACTAAGGAAGGATTTTTGAAAATTCACCCCCTAAGGGGGTAAAACGGGGGTGCAAAGTTAGTATGAAACTTTGCCGTTTTTGAAGTCGTTAGACGGGTAGACGTAGTTAATGGGTCTAATTCTACGCGAGCGAAGTTGCGGGCGTCCACTAGTTTCGATATAAACGATGGGTGACACTTTTTTCGCTAGCCACACTATAGCAATTAGTTGGTGAAATGAAACACTCGTTTTAGTTGTAATCAATTCTATCGATAACGTAACGTATCATACCGTAACAAATATCACCGCGCACTGACCGAACTTGCGACATATCTTGTAGTATATTGCAAGATTGCGGCCAAGATTGCGGCACGGGGTATACGCCCAGTTCACCGTTCTATCTTGATTAATTTCTGTAGGTGAACCTCACAGAACTCCTCTTAAGCAGGCATATGTTGTTTCTGCCGGCCGGCGAGTTGAGAAGTGCTCAGGGGAACAACGCGTGAGTTGAACACGGTGTCCCCGCCTGTGTTTTATTGCTTTTGTTTTCAATACATAATGCTGAAATATTATAGTCCCGCTAAGAAATGAGCATTTCACGTATGTGTCCCAAGTTTACTCGAGTGTATTTCGGTTACGTACAGACTTCACACTGAAATTCCTGCAGAAATATGAAAATCAGTTTCTTATACTTAGCTAAAACCCATAGGCGTCCCACTGTTCGTTGCTCGGGTGTTGACGGTGTGTGTGTGTAATGTGGATTGCTGGAGGGTAGAAGGGGGGGGGGGGGAGGTGTAGAGCATACCTCACGAGGTTCGGGTACCATTTAAAGGTTTCCCAGTCGTAAATTAAAAAGACGGCTTACACGCACTGTGTCGCGGGTAGCGGGCAGCCACACAATTTTACATCCATGACCCGAATACAAATATTTATCTGTGAAATAAATATCTGCCCCGACTGGGATTCGAACCACCAGCCAGGTTCGGTAGCCAGGGACATTTACCACCGCACCACGGGCTCCTCTAATACACACCCCAAATCTACCGTTTAGACATTATAGTCCTATTTCCATAAATTTACTCTCTTTGTTTAATACAAGTGCATTCTATCCCGGTTTTGTTTATTGGACTAATCCTTTTGGAACGAAACGAAAAAACTGCTTCACCGCACAAATTGGTGCGCCGTGAGAAATGGGTGCGGCGGGGGTCCCAAATTTAAACAAAACGACAGACGACTCGTGGCGCGGTGGCGGGGAGGGCTGGAGGGGAGAGCGGGGGCACAGGTTCAGATAGTCTACCTGCTCGTTGACGCTTTAAAGGTTAGCATGGCCATTCGCTGCGACCCATAGACATTCCACTGCTGGGCCCGGGTCTCCCCCACAGACACAGCTGCGGGAGGTATGGAGCATACTCCACCACGCTGCTCCAAGCAGACACGAGCAATAAGGAACTTAAATGAAGCTAACTTTGATATCGGTGTGCTCTGTACTTTAGTACTGAAAAGCAAGTCAGTGATGTTCAAAGCAGTACAACCAACAGATAACAATGAAGATAAGTACGGCGGAAGGCTCAGTATGATGTGTTGTGTGGAGTGGACTCCGCTCGTTAAACTTGGCTGTTGTTGTCGGATAAACTTTGACGTATTACTTGCGGCGACGGGCTGCGGCGGGTCTGCTTCCTACAACTTACCGGACGGAACTTACGGTTTGCCGTTTATTTTTAAACTTTTTTAATGGATATTAGATGGCAAACGAGCTTGCAGCACCACCCATCCGCTGCCGCCCATGACAACTATGGCTGACTTTGAACAAGACTCAAACTGGGATGGTTAGTCCAGTGAGCTGAGAGAGTTAATTCGAACATTAGTTGGTCAGTTCGTTAGCTATGAGGACTAGGGACTGTTAGTGATAGGGAATGAGTGCGGACTTCGCATAATTCAGTAGCGTAAGCACACATTCCTTTTAAAAGAATCTCGAACGGAAAGCGTGCAAATGAGGCTTGTAGCAAACCTCGTAAAAATCTCGATTCATCAAAACTAACAATACTCCATCAAGTGTGAATAAGTAAGACGGGAATGTGTTTCGACAGCTCTCTTATTTAATGCCTCTAGCTTACAATATTTGACAGAGGAGCATCCGTGACCCTAGATTCAATTACTCCATATTATTTTAATATTACTAAGTTAACTAGATATTCTCACAAAGAGCCACCACAAACAAGCAAATCGAATTTTAAACTAATTTCCAGGCCGGGTGAATGACCCCGATACTGTTTTATTTTGTTCCTCTCGGAAACATCTCAGCGGCCCTCAGAAGTAGGTATTGCCTCTTTATATTGTAACTACTAGTTGACGCCCGCAGCTTCGTTTGTGTGCTCATTCTTTGAGTATTTTTTTAAATAATTCATTGCATTGTCATTGGCCCTTTAAGAGTGTAAACAGTTTCAAATTAGTTCGACGTTTTGAAATGGGCGAAAATCACGTTTAAAGAATCCGGTATATACATACATACATACTTATATACTAAGCTAATAAAAGCGTGTGAAAAATAAACCTACCTTCCCTAAACCTTATTTTTTAGCCTTTAGACGAACAAATTATTAAAATGTCTAGTGGTCGCAAGGGCGATTGCTAAGCTATGGCCCGGGTGCGATCCTCGGGTCAAGCAAACAACAGAACTGTTGTGATTTATGTATAAGAGATAGGTACATGCTATCGCGGACTTTTAGGTATTTAGATTGACTAAAGCAGTAGTAGTAGTAGAGCATTGTAATAACCTATGAAGAAGCAGTAAGACGGCGCACGCGGTTTAAGGATTTTAAGGGGCGCGTGCCCTCCCGACTTGCTTAGCAGCACAGCACTGGATGGCCGCGTGGGTGTGGTGTGCAGTCCAGAGGCGGTAGGGACTCTGCCGCCGTTTACAACAGGCAATAAGATGATGAAGGCCTTTGATGAAACCGTTGTACAAGGAGCACTGCAAGTACTGCATGCTGCAACTGTCTCCGGAGCCAGCACACGCCGCGGCCACATCGAAATGGCAACAAGTCTGCGGGGGGTGAGTGACCGCCGGCTCCGAATGGGCAGGATCGGCCGGTGACGTCACGGGTTTTCGGCCGCAGTGGCCGCGCGCCCCGTCCGACCGGTCCGCCGGTAAGACAACCGGTTCGCCACAGATCACCCGGCCGCAGAGTGGACAGTGGTACTTAACCTCCGGCATGACAATAAAAATTAAATAAAATGAAATAAAAAAATGAAATAAAAGACAATTGCGAAGACAGGTACAATTAATTTTCAAATGTTAGAATTTCTTTCTTACAAAATGTTAAATAACCGTCTGGAGCATTTTATGGATCACATAGTAGTGCCTAAAGGGGATTTAATGAAATGTTTGGTTTGAAATACTACATAATAGAAGCGACCATCACTCATTTCGTTGAATTAAATTCGTAAAGGTTCAATGCTTTTCTATGATTGTAAATCTTTTGTGAATTATGGTTTATTAGATCTAGGTGTATATCTTTCTGTCACACTTTTGCCTACATTAGCATTTTGGGCAACTTGGGTCTCTCTCCGCTCTGAATGAGGTCATAGTGCACATTGCTTTGTCCCACTTTTGGGCACGGGTCTCCTCTCAGAATGGGAGGGATTAATAATTAATAATAATTTTAATTAAAATTAAATTAGTAACCAATAGTACCTACTCCAGTTAGTAATTGTTAGTAAAAGTCTTCTTCTAAGTCACAAATGGATTACTACCCTTGAGGACTAAGATGATCACCTCTGAAGAAGTGTAACCGGAAACCACACCTTTTTATCTGCCGCCTAACGCCTCGGTCTGATTCATTCTCATGTCTGATTTCTTCTCATGTGTGTACCTCAGATAAGTCTCAGTCTTGTTAGACATATCGATGATCCCTGTACGTAGCTGACCTTCTGAGCGGGACGTGTTCTGTGCCCGGCGACTCCTGCGCATGTTTTGGTCGCGATGCGCGAGAGCCGCAGGGCCGTGCGGCGTGCGCGGTGGTGTCGCGGACTGTCGCGGACTGTCGCGAGTGGTGGTGGCGCTGTGGTGTGTGGGGAGATGTGGTGGCGGCGCGCGCCATGCTGGCCGTTCGCCACGCGAAGGTATGTCGACGAGGCTTTGGATTTTTGGGATATTGTGATGTTATGTGACAAAAATTGTCATTGTTTATTTACACATGGAAACATACGTAGTTATAAACAAACAAATTTGAAATCTATGTACAAACTTTTACAAGTTTTAACTCGCAAAAAAATAGTACATTAGTACATTATACTAAAAATATAATAAAAAAATATTAGTGAATTTAGCTTAATTTACCCTACAAGTACCGTTGACTCAACTATCGCTACTTCCCCCTTACGTTTAATTTAAATCATTGCCAAACTTTTATAGGCTCAGGTATAATGAAGGGAATTAAAGTTATTATAAAATAGGTATATAATACGATTGCTTCGTGGAGGTATAGCATGTATGTTAATTAATTCAGGCGCTCAGCGCGTCGACGGAGGGCTATTAATCATCCCTCGAATTATGTTTTGTTCGCAAAGTAAATTGTTTCGCTTTGTACACAACATCAATAACAGCACGAGGGTCCCCCTGGAGGGGGACCCTCGTGCTGTTATTGTGGAACATCGGACCTGCCGCTAGTGCCCGGTAGGCCTTCTCATAAAACAGTAGGACTTTGTCCTAAAAATACACTTATCTGTATCTGGGTATTATAAAACAGAATTTTAGATTTAAACTTTGCCTTATTATCTTTTCAGCATGTTACAAAGGGTGTAATAAAGGTGCTAATCATCTATTAAAATTAATAACCTTTGTCGAACTTAAACCTCCATTTCGATTCATTGCTCACGCTCAAAGAGAGTAGAGGAACCCAGTAAAACCACCTTTGATTGATACACCTACTAGTTGTTGCCCGCGACGTCGCTCGTAGCCTACCCATCTATACGAACTCTTCGAATCCCGCGGCTTTCCACCAGTGCACCTAATCGAAGGGCGCTTACCAGGTGCCTGCACTACACTCGGTGTAACTTTTTAACTTGATATTTGATTACTATAAAAATGTTAGGCACCTATATTGAGTCCTTAAAGATATAACTACATAATGCTGTTTAGTAGTAGCGGGATGTTATACAGCCTAGAACCTTCCTAGATAAATGGACCATCCAACTCAATAATATTTTATCAATTCTAAGCAGCAGTTCCTGAGATTAGCGCGTTCAACCAAACAAACAAAATCTTCAGCTATTTATTATATTACTAGTGGACGCCCGCAGCTTCGCTCGCGTAGAATTAGACCCATTAAGAACGTCTACCCGTCTAACGACTTCAAAAACGGCAAAGTTTCATACTAACATTGCACCCCCGTTTTACCCCCTTAAGGGGTGAATTTTCAAAAATCCTTTCTTAGTGCTCCCCTACGTTATAAAAGGTACCCCTGTGCAAAATTTCAAGTTTCTAGCCCTTATAGTTTAGGCCCTGCGTTGATATGTCAGTCAGTCAGTCAGTCAGTCAGTCAGTCAGTCAGTCAGTCAGTCAGTCACCTTCTCCTTTTATATATATAGACTAGTGGACGCCCGCAGCTTCGCTAGCGTAGAATTAGACCCATCAACGACGTCTGCCCGCGTTCAGGTTGCCCACTTGACTTCAAAAACGGCAAAGTTTCATACTAACTTTGCACCCCCGTTTTACCCCTTAGGGGGTGAATTTTCAAAAATCCTTTCTTAGTGCTCCCCTACGTTATAAAAGGAACCCCTGTGCAAAATTTCAAGTTTCTAGCCCTTATAGATTAGGCCCTGCGTTGATATGTCAGTCAGTCAGTCAGTCAGTCAGTCAATCAGTCAGTCAGTCACCTTCTCCTTTTATATATATAGATTAGTAGGTATAGATTTCCTCATACAGCCTGCCTTATTTATATACTAGTGGACGCCCGCAGCTACGCTCGCGTGGAATAAGACATTTACTAACTTCAAAAACGGCAAAGTTTCATACTAACTTTGCACCCCCGTTTTACCCCCTTAGGGGATGAATTTTCAAAAATCCTTTCTACTAAGAAAGGAAGGAGGAGCACTAGCTCCCCTACGTTACTATACGCATTCGACAAATATGTCAGTCAGTCAGTCAGTCAGTCAGTCAGTCAGTCAGTCAGCTTCTCCTTTTATATTATATAGATATATATTTGACATGAATACCAGGCAAACAGAACTAACATAAATTTTGGCCCGAAAGTGTTTTGCGTGCATAAGTCGAGAAGCAGAAGTTTCCGAAGCAATAATATGCAGATCAGCGAACTTGCAGCTGCGGGGTGTACTGGAATTCGCATTTTCCAAAATAGAAGCAGTTTCTTGCACGGTACCAGAGACGAGAAAGAAGTGGGAGAGTAGGTACAGATGCAGGTTATTACATGTTTGTGTGGACGCACTGCGCGGGTTCATAGAGGAAATAACTTTAAATTACGATAGGCAGGTACTATGTTATGTCCACACGGTCCAAATCAATTCTCCGCGAGTGCGATTCGCTTCTTCACTAACGAGTAAGTACGCTCGGATCTATTTAGATTGTGAGGATGATTATTCAAATAATTGAAAAAAATCGTCAGCCAGACATCACTATCTCTACATGTGAAATCATCGGCCAAAGTCGACTTATATTTCACCATCCTTAACTCTTTCAAACTGCACTCTGCAGTAATAATTTCTGGCATTTTGGCCGCAATGCAAGGAAGATGCATGCCTTTACTAGTTCCCGGAAAGGCTCTCGCGTAATGAACCGAAACTTCCGTAATGCGAGAGATAGCAGCCGCGAGTGCGGGCGAGCTGCGGGAAGCGAAACAATAATATGATATGTCGCAGAGGATATGCATTGCCTGAAACGCAAAGACGAAATACAGTACAATACAAAACAATATCTTTAGTTGCTCAAAATTTGGTTACAAAAATATTAATATTGTGCTCTCATTTGCCCAGTAAAGGTACGCTTTTTTTTTAGTGTTAAGTATACTAGAGGTATAAGTAAATAGCGTCGATAGCCCAGTGGCTTGCGTCAGTTCAATGTAATTGTAGTTGGCCCCTAATCCCTTCACCTATCCGCATTGGAGCAGCGTGGTGGAGTATGCTCTAGACCTCCCGTAAGTCTATTGGGTGCAACTTAGCTTTATTTCCATTTGTATTCTCGTCATCTATTTGTTGTCTTGTATTCCTAAGTTTAAGGTTGCCGGGAAGAAATATTTGGCTAGCGATAAGGCCACACTTTAGTGCGACATAAAAATATGATGTTTTTTCTCTATTATCTTCTGGTGTGCAATATAAATGTGCAATATAAATTATATACCTCGAGTGCAACCCTAGAGCGCTTCAATAAATTATTTAGATAAATGTTTGTAACTAATAAAATAGTTTTAGACGCAAAATGTAACTGTTTACTTTGTGTCCGCCTGCAAGAACAGCCGTGGGCGCTGGACCATAAATATTAAAACGCTGCCACGGACTGCAACCAAGTAACAATACCCCGGCCCGTCGCCTCATCGCATCCCAGCTGGGGCTATAGCTATAGGCGTCACAGTCATTTCGTTCTCCTATTTATCTCCCGCCAACAAGGACGCGCGAACACTCATTAGGAAAAAACGGCGCGTAACGCGCGAGGCGGGATTTCGCACTTATTTATTGCCCGAATAAGCTAATGTGTCTCCCGGCAGGCTCTGATGTATCGGGGGGTAGGGGCATAAATAGTGGCGTTATATGTCACGCGGTAACCTCTCCTCCTAAGTGGCAATTCAAGTTATACTCCGGAGGCAGCGGCGGTGATTTATGCGGCTCCATCGGCACGGGCAGGCCGAGTGAAGCTCGCTGTTCGAGCGATCACTGTCAGCCTATCTAGGCTCCAGTTAGCAACATTTCACTTTTACTTCACGAGTCGGTAATTAAATTTTTTCCTTCCTCTTTTTACTTTTGTAACTAGAATAGAAAACGATCGTGTAGCTGAATCTTTTCACAGCCTGGAAAATCCCAGTTAGTTTGTGAGATAAATTAGGAACAGACTAATTGCCGGCCAACTAAAACTATATAGTTGGCCGGCATACGTCGGTGATTGTCTAAAGGTAGGTATTTCATTGTGACTTTTTCTCGGTTGATTCGCTCCGTGAACCGAAATCTTGTGAACTAACTTATCCATATTTATTTATTTGTTAATATTTACTATAATTACACGAAATAGAAATGAACAAAACAAAAGATAGAAACAGGTGTACAAAGGAACTGCTGCTCATGGAAATAAATCTTAGTATTACGAGTAAAAATAATGACATTGCAAGTCCATAACGTCTTATGCGACGCGCACGTCATAGTCAGGTGACTCGATGCTTCAGTAATTCCCCCGTTTCGGTATCCTTTACAACTATTCCATTTGAGTAGATGGGCACCAGCGTGATTCTTCAGCGGTCAAACCGTGTACCAAATTTCTGCCTTCTCCTCTAAGATTAATTGCGAGGTCGTCAGAGGGCGCGCGAAACGTAAACAAACCTCGACCCGGCCGCTCCCGCGGGACCCGGCTAGTGTCTGCCGTGCAGTACACTGCTGCACTGGGCTGCAGTTGAGTTCGCTGTGACGTTACAAATTTATGTCATGGCTAAGTGTTCTGTCTTTTCAATAATTTGACCGTCGCAATCAAATGTGTTTGACATTTTTGTTCTACGAGGGTCTACACTACAAAAGTACCTACCTAGATATCATGGGAACGATACTGGGTTATGTGGGATTTTCACGCACTAAATAAACTGAGTGGCTTCGGGACCTCCGTTAGGCTGGGCTACGAGTTGAGCGGTGGTTATGTCTGTGAAAAAATTATGTTAATGTACGGCAATTACTTATACATAATACATTTGACCGGGAAACCTTCACAGCCAAGTAGTATTTACAAGCAAAGAGTAATAGTCGACCAACTTAATGTAATGTACAGAAATTTTGTTAATTGATAAAGTTGTTCGTTGTGTAAATTCCTGTTATCAGCCCCTTCCACTCGTAAGTTTGCATATTATCACGGGAAACTAGGAAACAGAATATTGCGCGTGGCCCGACACGCACTTGACCGGTTAATTCTTGTTGGTATTAAAGTAACCTTCGATGTGTAAATACAGCTTCTATTGAAGCTTTTTCTTTTACAAGTATACGTGTAACTCAATCAATTATTACAGTTTATAAGCGATGACAGCTCAGTAGCTATCGCCTGATAACTCGCCTCTCACTCGAGCCGTCAGGGTTCAAATCCTAGCGTCACGTGCACCAATGACCTTTCTAAGTTATGTACTATTTAAGAAATCAAATGTGACCTGTAGTAACGGTGAAGGCAACGTCTGAGGCCACCTGCATGCCTGACAGCGGGGTGGCGGTTCGTTGCCCCGCTCATGAGTGACTCAGTCGACTGGCTAACACTTCGAAAGTCTGAAGTCAAACCAGGTTCGGAATTCATGGTAATGATAGACCTTGTATACAGTTCACAGAATCACCACCTATTTAAATGTAATATTATTTTCATTGGCTGTACCGGCTGGGTGATACCGCATGCTCGTTTGCTACTCTCCAAAAATTCTGCAAATGAAAACATTGTTCGGAAACAGTCGCGATATTTTTTTATTAGTATCATCAGAGGCACCCCCGTCTACCGGGGGTTCCGGGTTCGTATTCCAGCCGGGTAACAGCTAAGTAACAGTTTCCTGTGTTTAAACAATCCATAATTTACAACAGTATTTTCAGCAGCCAGCGCTCCAGTACGTGAGTTATTCAATTCAATCAATTTCCCGCCACAAATAAGTTTCGCGTTTGAAATTCCGATGGTTTGCATGCCAGCAAATTCACTATTCAAATTCCGTCCATCCATACTTATACGAAATTCGTGTTTTAAAATCACTTGTACTATGGGCAAGCTCTATACAAAACCATTCATTCATACATATGCGGCCCCACCAATATAATGTATAAATTCCATATAGGCCTCGATTGAAAATTCTATAACCTCGGATGTCGACACCACTCTATGGTTATTGCCAAGAAAGTATTATATGCTATATTTATATATGCTTTATTATTCTCAGGAATTCTCATTTTCATTTATTTACATTTCAAGGCATTTTCTTCACAACCCTTTCTTTGTCCCACTGTTGGGCACGGGTCTCCTCTCAGAATGGGATGGATTAGGCCTTAGTCCACCACACTGACCAAGTGCGGATTGGCAGATTTCACATGCCTTCGAGAACATTATGAAGAACTCTCAGGCTTGTAGGTTTCCTCATGTGTCCTTCACCGTTACAGCAAGTGACATTTAATTTCTTAAATCGCAAATAACTTAGACAAGTCAATAGTGCGTGCCGCTTGGATTTGAACCCGGACCGCTCGAGTGAGAGGCGAGTTCGATAGCCCCCGGATGTCACCGAGGCGTTTTCATTTTATTTAAACCCTAGTTAGAACAAGTTAGAACCCAGACCCTCTGCCGAGCCGACTGCCAGCCACTGAACTATAAATACCAATTACAGCAGCATAAACACGGGAAACGCGACAAATAGTCTCCGGACGAAACAAATGACGCGCGGCGCTGGTGAGGAGCAAGCGCCGGCCAGAAGCGCCCCCACATACAAATCGAACGTATGGTCAATCGCGTAAGAGTTTTCAGCAGCACCTGACATGGTTGTCATAACCTAACAATGATAATGTTGGTTAGACATTACGATTCACCGTCATGCTTTATTGCTTGTAAGTAACATACTTGCATCTAAGTTTTTAACTTTTCATACAAAAGTAAGTTCGAGGTTCGAGGCCTCGATAATTAGCGCAATCTTAAGTCAAACTCCATTTCTATCCATTAGTTTTTTGTATACATCTAGTCTAGAAGCTTTTGCTTCGTTTCGGATGTTGTAGTCTCCTCTCGCGGACCTTTAACCATCGGTGGTCGGTCCAACAAGCGATTGGTCTGCCGTTTCTACTTTAGGTTGCTAAAAAGGCAAGCAAATAGTACGTTTGCTACCTGCGGTTATTATCGTTTCGAATCTTGCCTCGAATGATAAAGAGTTACGAACGCCTATTCAGTTTCTAACTGACCCACTGGCACGGCCTACTCTGTGCGGGCGCTAAACAGGCGATCAGTCCGCGTCGCCTCAGACAGACTGCTTTATCCGCCGGCGCGGACGTCGCCCGCGGTCGTCCGCGCGGGCTGGCGGCGGACGCGGACCTCGCTTTATGTTCATCAACATTCAGGAGACAATTCGTTCATATCTCAACAAGCTGATTACTAGCTCTCAGGACTGCGACAGACTACTTAATTATCTATTAGATGCTTTTAGGAATTAAATGTATCGATTATAAAAACTATATTCGAAATGCCGACATGAAAATGATAAAAATATAAAACGACATAACAAAATGACACAGTTTTTTTTATAAAATATGAAAATGAAGAAAAATAATAACTATAAACGTTTTACAGGAAAAAAACTTAACAAGAACAAAATAGCTAAGTTAATGAATTTGCTGAAGAGCACTCGGGGATATTACAAGTTACAACTGGTCAACGAGCAAAGATACTGTTACCAACTCAATCCATCACTGACCAATCACAATACCCAACCACTGAGTAGCATTCCAACCAATTATTACCTCATTAAAATCCCACGCGCACCCTTCAATCAAATTGAATCATGTTGGAACAGTTTAACATCGTGCACAACATTGTCAATGTGTCAATTTATCAATTATCTGCGCGCGGAATATCTCGATCGGTCGATGTCAGTTGTAACGATGTGCAGTTTTTGTAGCAATCAGTTCGAATTGAGAATGCAATTGCAATTACAGCGGCCGAGGCGTCCGACTACTGTGGGGCTGTAATATGGAATTCGAACGAACGAATTATTCGTTCGAAAAAAGCGATGACGTGTGAAGTCTATCAATCCGCAATTGGCCAGCGTGGTGAACTACAGCCGAACCCCTCACATTTCGAGAGAAATCCCGTGCCCAGCAGTGGTATTAAGACAGGATTGCTGTGGTAACGGTGGCAGAAGGGCCGCGCGGACCGATCTCGAACAATTCGAGAGCAAACCTGTCGGCTGCCGCCTCAATGAATACCGGGCGGGCGGTAGAACCTGCCACTGATCGGGAGTACACAACGGTCTAGCGAAACTTATTGTTTCTTTAGCAAAGTGATTTTGTCTCATTGTTTTTCTAGTATAACACAAAGACGAAAGAGACTTCCGAGCGTCGCAGGTTTGAATCTCGGCCGGAACAGATATTTATAACCCAACTTAATATTTGAGGTACTAGGGCTATAAATGTTAACTTGTAAAATAAACATTCAACACACACTTTCTCGCTGACATTCAGGAAAAGCCCAAACGTCGTGTATAAATATTAATATTTAACGGCTGACCCACTCGTCGATTCGCGTATTATTCTGTATATATTTATCTGTCCACCAGTTTCAAGATCTCCATCAGCAGATCCAGTGCGATATATCTATTGTTCCCTTCACATTGAAACATTCAGAGTATATTAAGGTGTAATCTGGCTCGAGATCAGCCGACGCGGAGGACTGCATCAGCGAGCGGGGCCCGCGCGCCGGGACAACAGGAGAATGATCGCTCGATTAAGGCAGCAAGGCGCGGGTCGCACCGCTGGAGCTCGTTTTGAATCGCTCATGAATTGAATTGACAAGGGAAATTCTTTACTTTTGTATCACTAGATTACAATTACTGGTATTAAACACCACTGGATGAATGATATGTCAGTAATAACTCAGTAAGCCCTAGTAAACTAGCTCTATTGCTATGGTTTACAGACTAAAATTGACTGAGTACGCTTGGCGTAACACTTGGCGGTACGTTTGGCGGTACATTTGGCGGTACATTTGGCGGTACATTTTGCTGTATGGGTGGTTATACTTTTTTTCGTATGTGTAGGCGGTCATCGATTTATAAGACGTTTTCACGTCAAAAAGAACCTGCAACCTGCAAGCTGCGACTCTTTAGCTTAATAGAAACAATACCGTACTATTTAGTGTATTGCAATGTTCTGTCCGCCAGTCGAGTGCTTAGCACCAGTGAGTAGTTATCTCACCTCGCTTTGCTCGTCGGCCGCTCGCGGGGCGGCTGCGCTTAAGGCGTTGATAATGTTAAGGCGGCTCAGATAGCGCTCGTTACCGATTGAAATAAATAGGCGCCGATGACTCAGATGTCTTTTGATAAATCGCTTCACTTCAGTTTTAGCAGGTTCTAGGTTGCTGGACGACTCCCGAGAACTAGTGTCGACTGCAAACATTGTATGGCAGATATTTTTAGATAAGGACGGCTGTTTTACCGAAATTTTTCATGTTATTTTATTTTTTGCTTAATTTAAAAAGCAATTTTTATTTTGATTGTTTTTTGTGTAATTCCAAATATTGCAATAATTTTAGTCTTGAATAAAATTTGAGAGGCTGCGAAAAATGTTGCATGTCTTGCTACGCTGCTTCCATTTTAAATATCAAAATAACAAATGAAAATAAATGTTCACACTCGGTTCGACATTTATTTGTGGTCCACCACAATACAGCAAATCTAGAGCTCATGAAAGTGTTAAAGTTTCACCACAGATGCGGGCAGCTGCTGCGTAGATTACCAGGTTTCACATCATTTCATCAAGCTATAATTAAGTCAGTCACAGTTTTCGTGGGCGGCAGTGGATGGATGGTGCAGCAAGATCGTTTGCTACCCTATAACCGTAAAAAAATTAGAGATGGAAGAAAGTACTCTCACACTCATTAAGTATCATCCCAAAATTTGAAGTAGATGCTAAACGAAGCGCCACTGTCAGCCGCATCAGGCATCAGCGGCGCCCACGTTGACAAACGACAGCAACTTAACAGTAATAAGTATGTCCCGCATTCGGAGGGAAAATGAACAGCATTTTAAACCAAAAACAAGCCCCACCTGACAAATGTTCCAGCTTTGTTTACACGCGAGCGGCAATTTTCACGGATAGCGGCGCAGCGGGTAATATGCAGTAATATGCGGTAACATGCGGTAACCCACCGTAAATATGCGGTAAAATGCAGACGTAACGAATCCGTATTTATGCTTGCACGGCCATCAGCGAAATGGCCCGCAAGCAGTTTTTAATTACGAATAATTTAGCACGCACGCCGCGCGACCGTATTCTTAATTCAACGTGGCGTTTTGTTTACAGTATTTTTTCTGCGGGCATGCAAACCTGAGGCCAGTGCTGGCCATAAACAGAGTAGCAAATATGCGGGGAAGTGTCTTGGCTTGCCTCTGCTTTCTTCTTGGACCCGGACGACCATCGCATTGGTCAGAATCTAGAATTATGTAAACAAAATCTTTTTAACACGCTTTTTTACGCATGGTACGTGTGTATTTACGAATATGTAACTTATTATGTACTTTATATGTGATTAATTTGAAACTTTGCACACTTATCAAGGACCGATAACAATGCAATAATAAAAAAAAAAAGGTTATCTACAAAAGCGTGTTTCTTAGTTTGTGACCAAAGTACCTATTCCCAGCGGGCGCCGCCCCCCGCCCCCCACTTCGGTTACCATCAAAGTGGGAATACTCCGATAGTAATGAGTGATTAGCAATTCTAACGTCTTCCCGTTGTAAAGCTGTGACGGGCTAGTGCTGCCTTCTGGTGAGGTCATACAAAGTTGGGACTATGAAGATGTGAGGCTAATTTCTCATTCTTGTATTTTAACTTTATCATTTAATACTTACTACTACTGACTGCTCATTAGAAGCTCAACGCGTAACCTCTCAGAAGAGTTTAAGCTGTTTGGCCTCCGACATAACTTAACGATTGTTACGATCATCTTGCACCGGATCCGGTGTCTGAACGTGCCCTCAGAAGCACAGATACGCTCTGGAAATGATTCCACCAGCGGTCACCAAACCAACAGTTGGTCGCGATCCGGACGGCTTAACACTATCAATCCGATCGATCAGTTTATAATTTCTCAAGCTGTGCTATCCTTTAAGGCACATTAAAATCTTGCTGATTTACATACGATTAAGAGTATTGTGTAGTCTGAAGGCTCGCCAACCACGCTCACTAAACGAAGATTACGTCGTTCAAGTAAACGTCAATGTAACTTTGTTCGATGTCGAATGTCGAATTAAACCGACTCCTTCGAGATCGCGAGGCTCGAGAGGTTCGTGGAGGGTGCGGCGATAGGGCTGGCAGGTTTGAATTAAATTGTGATTTACATCATTATTTCAACTTATAATCATCACCTATACATGGGACATGTATAACTGGTGAAGAGTGGATGTACCTAAGCTGTATTTATGCTTTAAACTGGTCTAATAAATATTCCATCCATCCATCCATCAACCTTTTGAGGTCCACTGCTGGACATAGGTCTCTCCTAAACGACACCACTCCGACAGGTAATGTGCCTTAAATATAATGCCTATGCCGTGTAATAATTATTAGACCATTTTAATATGCTTAGTTACTCATTTAGCCCTACTCTAAACATAACAAGGCGCGAACTCCGAGCTAAGTGATACGAGAAGGACACTAACAAAGAAAATAGTGTTAGATACGAGAAGGACACTAACAAAGAAAATAGTGTTACGTACGGACATAAACAAGAACGATTACGGTTGAACATACATGAAGACAACATTAACTTCACGTTAACCAAAATCTTAAACAGCAGTTATTTACATTTACTAATACCTTTAACTGTTTGTTCGACATTACATTGCACTTTGTTTTTACGAGACAAATCTCGATCGACCATGTTTGACAAAAAGAGAATCGAACCCCATTTTTCAAATCTTTTAACTTTGAATTTTTGAAACGGAGGTGGCAGCCCTGACAATAGGGAAGTGGCATAATTGGAGGACGTGAACTTCTTTGATTAAAACTTATGCAAATCTGCGAGTCGAGTGGCGCAGCGCCTCGCGCCGCCGCGCGGGCCCGCTCGGCGCCTGGCGGCCTCTTGAGTATGAAATGAATTGTTCTGGTGAATGACAGTACCAGTTGTTTAACTACGAGGTTCAGTACTGGCCGTGAGGGCTTCGCGTGAACAACCGTTCGTAATAAACTTGGCTGATTGTTGCAAACAACTCCTAACTATTAATATCTATAACGATCGATTATTTGAAACTAACGTCCGACTCAATTAACTAAATATCATTGATATGAGTGTACTTCAGTCGTGATCGATAGAGATATTGTAAACGCGAGTCTTTTATTCTGGATCTGATGCAAATAATATATTGATTGGTATTTTAATTTATTCGTCTTTCAAGTCCAATAAGGATCCATCTGATGTGTTTAAACAGAAATGTTTAAACACCGGAGAAAGAACTTCCCACATTTCAAACTTGTAAGTAAACGCAGAGGTTCACGCGAAAAAATGAAATAGTTTTATCAATTTCGATAGCGTCATCGGATAAATATTAAAATCTATTTCCACTATAGGTACAAAGGTTTTAAGGTACATTACCTTACATTGAATACGAATTGTGTGCGAATGAAGTTAGCTCTAAATGTGGAGAGCAGGAAATTAATAGAGAATTAAAAATCCGGTTAAATCTGGGTCGGAGTGGAATGAATATAAAATAGTCTCAAAATGTATGCGAGAGCGCCGCGGGGCCGCATTAGCGGGCGAGCCCGGCCGATCGACGATGGCACCCGTTCATTGGCGGGGATTTAGTGCTTCCAGCCGGCCGTCAGTTGACCCTATCGCATGATATATCAACAGTCGTTAACAATGTCATCTATATCTATATATATAAAAGGAGAAGGTGACTGACTGACTGACTGACTGACTGACTGACATATCAACGCAGGGCCTAAACTATAAGGGTTAGAAACTTGAAATTTTGCACAGGGGTTCCTTTTATAACGTAGGGGAGCACTAAGAAAGGATTTTTGAAAATTCACCCCCTAGGGGGGTAAAACGGGGGTGCAAATTTAGTATGAAACTTTGCCGTTTTTGAAGTTAGTGAATGTCTAATTCCACGCGAGCGAAGCTGCGGGCGTCCACTAGTCATTAAATAAACGCTTCACTCACACCTGCAATAGGCCTAGGCCAGTGTTGCTGTGTTGCTGGTGGTGGACACGCGCACAAGACAACACAATTTAACATCCATGACACAGAGTGCAAAAACATTTATCAGATAAATAAATATTAGTCCCGGCCGAGACTCGTACCCGGAACCCTCGGCTCACCGGGCAGGGTCACCAACGCGCCACGGAGTCGTCTTTCATCGCACGCAACCCTTCGGGAAGTCCACGTTGAGAAAACCCCTCCCAAATCGTCACTACCCTGCCGCTGTGCCATCAAAATCATTGTCTTATGGTCCACTTTTTTTACCGAATCTTGTCCCACCTCTTCTTGTAGACTCTAGGCTAAGAGGTAACCTCTAGGCAGTGGTCCCCCATCCGCTTGGCACGAGTTAAACGCTCTTATCGGCTTCCCTCAAATAGTTTCACAAACGAGGCACCCTTCGCTCAACTCAGTAATGCGGCCAGCGGGAGGCCGGGAGCCGGCAGGAACCAAAGCCAGATTAAAACTATGTAGTTCAAAGAGTCGGCCGGGCAGGAGATAATCCCGCCCCGTGGCGCCGGACGCGGGCGGTAAGTACACGTAACTATCTTCCACTGGGCGATACGAGTTACTAAAACTCAAAACTACCTGATCCCTTTTTGACCTTTTGCTTTAATGATTAAAAAGCACCTGTAGAATGACGTATAACTACGGTCTTAAAAAATATATAAAAAAGGTCGTTTCATTAGCTTTGTAAGGCCCACTGTTGGACATCGACCTCTTCTAAACGACGTCCAGTCGACCGATCCGATGCCTAAATAATTATAGCGGCCATACCGACTGTGTATGTATGTACAGACCGACCGACAGAACGACATCCGGGGTAAAACAACACAACGCTCGCGTTTAGGTTAGTTCTGTTAATGACCTCGTTTATGTCGCCACTTGTTTCGTAAACTCTATTTCGCGAACACATTAATGCTATTTCAAGTTAATGGCAGAGCCTTTTTATAGCGTAGCGAGAATGTTGCTTAGAATATATTTTTAAAATAATAATTTTATCTTAAGATACACATCCGAAGCAATTAAAAGTAAGAAAAGTAAGAAAAGTAAAAAAAAGTTCAAAATACAGTTCACAGTTAAAATTAATTTGTCCTTCTGTTTGGTAGTGAAATCAATTATGTATTATACTTACCTTTTTAGGATCTGGACTCGTAGTCAGGCGTCGTATCACACAAGATGGCTGTCGCTAAAGGCCCTCTAGAGGACAGCCGGTCGAAGGGTTTGTTACGAGATACTCGCACAAGCGGAATTTGATACTGATTTGACTTTTACACACATTTTTTCACTTTTATATAGGCACATAATTTATCACCACTATCACCATAGCAGCTATCACCACTGCTTTAGAGCAACAAGATCACTTTCACTTGAGTTTTTCACAGTTTACCGCCGTGCCGTGCCGTGAGCCCGCGATTCGGCCTTAAACAGTCGAAAGTTCTCGACTTACTAGAATCTAGCATAGATAATTCCAACTTTGTAAGCTTTGTTCAAAAAAATTCACATTTGAATTTCGAACGGAATATTCCATAGACTATGAAGGCCAAAGCATTTTTTGCAGAGTAGAGTACGTGCAGAGACATCATTTGCGAAATAATAATATGGTATTAGCAATTATGTATTCTGTTGTATTAGTAAAACCGAAATCTTAGTATTAATCGTTTCAACGTCTTCGGAAAGATTCAATAGAACCGACACGACCGCAGCAGCTCTGACGATCACGTTTGGCGACTTGAACACTTTTAAATTGACGCCTTACATTCGCGTACCATTTTATTGCAATTTCAACTTACATTTTTGCTGGTTATAGAAAATAAAATAGACATGCCAGTACATAGAATATAAACGTAGAAGTGGTATAGCTCCAAAATATTTCACAACTAATAATTATACGAACAGTAAAACCAGTACAACTATGGGATCAAACCGCCCAACTGTAAACACAGTTTAATTAAATTTTGTTTCCGGCATCCTGGACAGTACATAAAGTTGTAGGCCACGGTAGCGCCCGGAGCCGACGAGGTTAAATATGGTGAAAACTTTCATAGGAACATTGTTATACTCGCTGCATTTTGGAGTGTCACCGGACACCTAAGGTCTGCCTGGCATCATACCAGGCCTGGTACCATTATTACTTGTTCTATTAAGTATTCTGTGCCATTATTGCCGCGTAATAAATTGTACTCCGGATGGCCAGGTGTGTTCCAGTGACCCTTTTCTAGAGACCATCTTAGTCCTCAATGGTAGCAACGCATCTGTGGCGACCTTGGAACAAAACTGTTAAGTACTAATACGAAATAAATGACTAGTTCTTTAACAGTCCTTGCTTCTGCTCCTATAGTTCACATAGAACTGATCAACTAATGTTATTTTTGATTTCTTTTATTAACTGCATTTACTAAGTCAATCAGGCTATACAAATCTACCGAGTTGGCCACTAGCTTGTTACCTGTTACCTTCTATCACCAGATAAAGTTAGTTTGGTAAAGTAACGTTAGTAAGTAGGTGTTCGCAGTAAGTAAAAACAATATATCTATCGTAGTCGTCGGTAGTTCGACAGCAGAGCGAACACAGATCCAAGTAAACATTCGATTTAGGGCAAGTCTTAAATCGTTCGAGAAGTTTCTGCTCAAAAAGTTTTGATGTCAAAATCAGTATCTACCGCTCGGCAACAACAACAACAAACCTATATAAGTCGGGTGTCTTGCAAACTCACCCGCTGGAGATTGATGTTGGCTTAGGTCAGGGATCAAGCCGTGTACGAAAGACAACCCTACCGGTATAGCATAAGGTTGTTTTTTAAGTGTGGTAATGCCATTTAATGTTTGTTTATAGTGAATAAGTACGTGATATTGTGGTCAATCTGTGTACGCAAGCTGCATCTCAAGATGGCTTTAGAGTAGATAGCAGTTACGAGATAAGTAGAGATAAGAGTATCACGTTACGTTATGCATTTGATTTTAGATTATGACTACTTGTACTATTATTCTGTGGTATGACCTAATTTATATACAAAATGGTACTAAACCCTTTCTGGGGTTACTTCCATTTTGCTCGCTACCTTGAACATACATAACTCAAAACACTGAATAATTTATTTATTTAGTATAGTTGAAACGGTTACAACCAATTAAATTAATTGTAGACACCAGAGTTATACTTCTCGTTCACAAAACATGAACCATATAGACAATATTATATTTATGTTACGACGTCGCTATGTAGAAAGCTCTATGCGTTCATTACTCTGCGGAAATACCACGGTGCTTGAACAACTCTAAAATAATCTTACGTTCCTAATTCAAATTCTTCCAGTACTTTCGAGAGAGGCTATAGATAAACTCGAGCGTGGTAACGCTGGATTCAAAAGGCACAGAACCGGGAGTTCGAAATTTGAAAAGTATTGTTCTAGTAAGTGAAGGAATAAAATAATGTAATGTGCGAAAAAGTGTGATAAGTGTTGTGAGTGTTGATCAGTGTTGTCACAACGTGGTCAACGTTGTGACAAAGGAAGATAGATCATATTTAGGTTGGGTAGCACTCTTGCTTGTGTGGTGGGTATCATTCTGAATCACAATTAATTTAGAGATAGTAATAACTCGTGATGTGAATAACTTTGCGCGACTGCATCTGTGTGTATTTATGAAAACTTTATCATGTTTTAACAAAAACACTCAGTTTAACTTCAATAATATGTAGGTAGCTACTATATTTTAGCGTTCGCGTGGCACGTTGAAGCTGAAGTATTTGTAAGTTTTATTTTAATATATTTGTAGTACTTATCTACTGGCACAGATTTAATAGTGCCTACTATCATTTAGCTGTAGTTTTTCAAAAGGCCAACCATTTTTACAAAACAAATGTTATAGTCGCTGAAATTTTTACTACCTACCTATGTTATTTTTAGCGGAAATACAATTTTTCTTTTACTTTCGGTAGAGTTTCGGAGAGGTATATGTAGATGTAAATACAGGCAGTACGATACAATAAATACCAACTATGTACAGTTGTTAGTTTGAAATTCCACCCTCGTAGGATAGTTTGAATTTATTTTTAAACATTTTCATGTGGCGCCATCTCTTGGCTCGTACACACACTACGTTGGAAACACGAGACTCCCTTCTTCAGCGGACATACGTAGATGCAATGCGGGCACCACCCAATAGATGGCGCAGCTTGACGTACTCGTAGTAATATTGCCAAAACACTACAGATGGAACTACCATCCACATAGTAATCTTACAGGGTATCTTTCTACATAAAGAAGGAAAACAAACCTGTACATAATAACTACAGGTTTTTAAAAGCTTTTATTTAACTTCACTCGTATGTATCTTGTATGGATGTCCTGGAATCTTGCAATCAATATTTCACCCACTTCCACTGAAGCTATCGAGCTGAAATTTGGCACACATATTTGGTTCCGATGACAATGCATGAAAATAAAAAAAGTTTTAATAAGCTTGTATAAAAAAAAAAAATTTTAACGGTATAATTTATTAAATATGCTTCTTATGGCATTTTGACGTTATTATACTATTTTTTAATAACTATACAAAATAATACGATTTTAGTATGGTATTTTTGGTAATTTATTTTTCCAAACAACAAATACTTTTAAGTAGGTAGTACCTAAATAAGCATTGTGACAAAAAAGTGTGATTGTGAATAAATTCTTCAAAACTTCACTTATGTAATAATTTTCAGTGAGGCCGGAATATGAGGCTCTTATTCATATCAATAAGAAAAGCGGCCTGATTTCAGGTATTAAGCTGACACCAAATTTCCCTAATTCCTAATTCTTGAATCTTTATTTCTACCTGTCGATACGTCCTAGCCCTCCAGCTCCCACTCTTGCATCTCATAATATAACATGCGTACAATAACACAACAAAGAATGCAAAAAAGACATTCCTCCAAACCGCCCCTCCGAGCCGCGCGCGAACCGCCGCGCCGGCTTAGCCGCGTGACGCGAGACAAAGCTCATAAGTCGCGGCAGATCGCATGAAAGCTTATATCTATCGCGGATGATGACTTAGAAGGTCCGCCGCAGACGAGGATCGGGTGTCGGCGGCAGTAATCACGGTGCAAAGCCACGCCAAATTGCAACGATCGCTTAGTCTGTGGTATTACCATGAGACTAAAGAAGAAATATTCACTCTTTGACATGTTAATAGAGACAGGTTTTGATCAAGACTTATATAAGTGTCAATCTCTTACCTTACATATCTTACAGGTTTCAAAAGATTCCGACAAGGAATATAAGTCTTAGCTAGGTGTATTACTTTCCATTTGAGAACAATCATAGATTTTTTTTTGTTATAAAATTTTTATTAAAACCAACCAATGACTGAACGAATACATATTAATTTATAGGATCTACTTTCATATGATATTTAACTCTTTAGCCACTTGCTAACATGCCCGTTTGTTATGTCAATAAACATATTTCAAGATTAGTTAGCTCGATGCCGGAGACTCGTATGGTCTGAAGAAGTGTAAGCAACTGGCACACGAGCTCGCTTTAGAAACCTACTGACCTGAAATGACTCTAATCATAACTTGAATACTAAATTGTTCTAGTTTTAGGCTTTCATCAAGTATACTTTGCCAGTTTAAATGGAAAGAGTAAGTAAAGGGAATTCATTAAAAAAATCTGTCCATCCCTGAAATAAATAATTATAATTATATTTTGATCGAAAACAAAATTGGCAAAAATGGTGTATTCAATACGGCTAATACAAATTAAATGTGAACAAAACAATTGATGTCATATCATCAACTGTCGAAGAGTTCCACTGTCAACAAATACAAAATGTCATATTGTCACAAACTAAAAAATGTCATCCGAATAAGACTGCAGTGTTCTGATTTGACAAAGTAACAAACATTACAAGTTAAATAAAAGCTTGTACATAATGAGTTATTGTTCGGGCTTAAAGCGCGCAGGGCCGCCCCTCAGGACTCAAATTACTCCCTACGCGATATGAAAGTGATATTGTGGGATTTTGCATGTCTAGGCTGAAACTGCATTATTATTCAGCGGAGGAATATACCTCGTTTTTTTATGAAACTAGAACTGCTGGTGATCATACGGCTCCATTCATATTTGAACATATTTGAACCTATTTGAACATATTTGAACCTTAAACATAATATGTATTATTTAAAATGTATAGTTGGTCAATTTCATATTTTGAGTATAACCATGGCTATCTAGGAACGACAGAAAAAGAAGTGGCGACCTCCTGAAGCGACCGTGGATACAAATGTGATCGGATGGCATATTCTAGTATAGCATAGTACAATTAGGTATGTAAAATTTGTCTTTCCGATCTGTCCATTTTTCCGTCCCTCGTTCAATAACCAATAAGCCGTCTATTCACTTAGGGCCAACCGCAAATCCACTGATTCAACCCCCCGTAATATAACTTTCCAATTTCAGGGGTCACCGAAGGGTGGTCTCGGACAAGGGGTAGTCGAGCCCCGTCGTTCTACCATCTGTGCTAAATTAACGATAATAGTATTCTGATGCAATTATTGCGATTAAGCTGCGGTCAAATAAAATAGACATAAAAGTGGATTACGTTTTAGAGCTGAAGGTGATTGGCTATTGAAGAGACTCTGGAGGGGAAAGTGGATCAAATCTTTATACACTTTTGAAGCGCCACTAGTGTCAGCAAATCGAATTACCTTTGCTTGAGTAGTTACTAGTATGTTGCAGCTTTTTTATGTTGACTGAATTTACACATTGCCTGCAGCCGGGAAAGATTTATTCAACTGCTTCTCAATAAAGGACTTTGCCAATTCCATTTCAAATTGGCAGGATTGACGTGTCAGAGCTAATTTTTTGTCTGAGACAAGACAGATGTAGCTTAAACTGAATGGTTTCCTATCTCAATAACCAAATAACTGGCTCATCTGGTGTAATCGCTCGCCACGGCCACATAATACACGCCACAGCACACTTTTTTTTATGGATACAAGATAGCAAACGAGCTTGCAGCACCACCCATCCGCTGCCGCCCATGACAACTGTGACTGAGTTTGAACAAGACTCAATTAGGGACTGGGTTGGTTAGTCCAATTAGTTGAGAGAGTTAACATTAGTTGGTCAGTTCGTTAGTAGGTATGAGGACTGGGGACTGGGACACTTTTGGTAGACTTCCACCACGGCTTGCACCCACATGCGGGCTGTGCAAATTGGCTCTTTTAGGCGTGCGTCTCCGCGGCTCCGCATTGAGCTCATAAACCATGACCTTTTTTTATTTTGATTGGCTCCCGCGTTCAGCTAGGCTAGTGACGGTAGATGACTCAGTAAAGGTGTGTCGTTGTTGCAGTACCTGGGTTCGTTCCCGGCGGCGGGCGGGGAGCACGCGGCGCGCGTGGACGCCGTCTCGCGGCGGCTGCATCTCATGAAGGTGAGTCCCATTTCCTTTGACGAGACAGTGGTGGGCGAGGGAGAAAGAGCTCTCGCAGATCCGCTCCGACAACTCACAACATACGGAGTAAACCAAGCATTCCACAAATATATTAGTTTATTAGTGTTTAATATTGCGGAGCTTAGTCGTACGCGGAGTCATGAAAGATTTTGCTTTTGCGAATGAACGCCGAAGTTTGATTTAACTGTTGCTTCGCCCTTCAAACTATCATTCAGTTTAAAATAAATTATATTTGGCTGGCGCTGGAATCTGGCGACTGGTACTACTAGCATTATACATTCTAATACTTGCATGCCAACCTGAGTTTTTGGGTCAAATTCACTACTGCGGCAAGCTTAAAATAAATGTAGGAAAAACACTGAAAAGAAACGAAAACATTTCGCGAACTTATCTCAGAAGTAGAAAGGTCGGAGCTATAGAATCTGCTGAAACGGCGCTGACCCTTCTCCCGCCGTCAGCGGCCACATCGGCTGCGACTGCTTAGCCCTTGGCACTTTTGCTACATTTATCAGGGTCCCCGAATGAATGTCGCCGTCCTGTTCTTTCGCGAACGTTGGGGCGAGACGAGGAGATGTTTGACTTAGTTTTTCGAGTGTGAGACAATGGTGCTTCCTTTGTTTTCGAGCTGTGAGCTGCGACGCGTTCTGTTTCGTGTTTGAGGGCTTTATAGGTTGGCTTTTGTGTGATTTGAATGAAGGAATCGTGCTGCAGAGGACAAGGCACACCGAAAGTCCCATTATCATTCGAACTTACCTCGAAACCACACCACAGAACAGTCAGAAAAACAATGGGATGAATTCTTGGTAGCGTAATTGTCATCAATGAAAACTTTAGACAATTCTATTTTACTGTAAATCACTAAGAAAAAGATAACATTACATTCACTCAATCATCATAATCTAACGATCCAATCGTAAAGTTTATATGAACTTTACACACAATTGGAATTATGGTTCACAAGTACAAATATAGATCGTTAAGTTTAAGATGAATTCATCTTATAAAATATTTTACGCAATAGACACGCATGTCTTTAAGTTGCAAGGAGATACTCAACTTAGGCAACGTGCTCAACTTACCAGTGAAATCTGTTCAGATCTCACTATCATTAACATTAACTCAATTAAATATTCTAAAGATGCTAATTTAAAAATTGAAGTTTTTAACTGTTTATACATCCTTATTTAATCATGTTTGGCCAACCAAACTTGTTGAGATAAATGCGATCAGTGACGTCGACGTTGGAACGATAAAAGGAAGTGACGGTACCCGACAAGTGTATAGAGTTAGCGAAACGCGTTTCCCGCGCGCGGGCTCGCAGGCGGCGCGGCGGGGTGAGACCGCTTCTCTAGCGGGTGCGGCTTGCTTACGGCGAACGTTTTGAGGCAATTTGAACCCGAATGTATACCATGGCTGTACTCTAATGAAAGGAACCACCACGACCCTTTTACTGCCCCACTGTCGGGCACGTTTCCTCTCGGAATGGAAGGGCCTTAATTCCTGAAAACTCTGAGGCATGAAGAAACCTACAATATGTTACCTTCACCGTTACAGCAGGTGACATTAACATAACTTAGAAAAGTAATTGGTGCATGTCGTTTGGATTCGACCCCGGACCGCTCGAGTGAGTTCGTCCACTGGGCTGCCACCGCTGTAATACTCATCAACGAACGAGCTGTGATACGATGCGTACGTAAGCCCCTTCCACAATATTTCGATGTTCGGGGTAGCAAGGCGGCACGGCAAGCACGGTGCTGGCAGTGCTGCTGGCTCGGGACGGGATGCGCGACGCGCTTAGTAAATTTATTCATTGGTTCTTGTTTCGGAGCGCGCGTCGAGTGTGTGTTGCTGTCATTATTTGAATATCACACGCGCACTCGAATTATTTCGGTTTTGTTCCCTAGTCTGCTGGGTAGAGTTATACCCGTGGTATGGCATAGAGCCATAGAGCGTCCATAGCACAATGGCTCGCGTCGTTTCAATGTGATCGATAGAGTAGTGGCAAAATTTCAGGAGTGCTACCGTGCTTCGGAGGGCACGTTAAGCCGGCTTTCCCGGTTATTTTTAACGGTAAAAACGATCGTTAAACCTTGTCGAAGACCTTCAGGAGGCTTGAGAACATTCGCCACTGAGTCGGCCACTAACCTCTCCACCAATCCGCATTGGAGCAGCGTGGTTGAGTATGCTGTAGACCTCCCGCAGCTGTCTGTGGGCAAAACCCATGCGCGACAGTGGGACGCTTATGGGATGTAGCTAGATGGCATAGTGGTTTAAAATGTCAGCGTGGAAGTCACGGTCCTGGGTTTAAATGCGTGTAGTACAGTCTGCCAGTCAGCACCTGTTCAACGATGGCTATGATAGTTCATGTCTGATGCCATCGCGTCGCTAGATGATTGTCACCTGTAATGTAATGAGCCAGTCGTGTAATAAATAAATAAATAAATAAATAAAATATCTTGGACATTCTCACACACGGCCATCTGACCCCAAAGTAGGCGCGAGCCTGTGTTATGGGTGTCAGAGACTGATACATACATAGATATTTTTAAATACATACTTAAATAGATATTACTAACATCCAGACACAGAACAAGTACAAGTGTTCGTCACACGAATATTTGTCCTGAGTGGGATTCGAACCCACGACCCCTGGCGCAACAGACAGGGTCACTACCGATTGCGCCAACGGGCCTGTAATGTACTCGTAACTCCTGACTGTTATGGTTACGGAGCTTCAATTAAGTTTACATTTTCAAATTTGCGAAGGGGTTATGTTTAACTCTGCGGTTAAATGGATATTGAAGTAGTAAATCCTTAGCGCGTATACAGCGAGCGACGGTCGTAAGATCAAACGATGAGCCAACCCGTCCTGTTATCATTCTGGGTCATAATAAGCCAGTTCTTTAGCTCGTGGTGCGTGGTAGAAGCTATAAACGGTACGTAACGCGTCACGTTTTTATCATGTTTCAACTAGTCCTATACTTAGATAACATTACCGCGCTTATACCTCATCATCATCACAACTCTTTCTTTGTCCCACTGTTGGGCTCGGGTCTCCTCTCAGAATGGGAGGGATTAGGCCTTAGTCCACCACGCTGGCCAAGTGCGGATTGGCAGACTTCGCATACCTTCGAGTTATGATGAACTCTCAGGCAAGCAGGTTTCCTCACGATGTGTCCTTCACCGTTACAGCAAGTGACAATTAATTTCTTAAATCGCGAAAAGTCATTGGTGCGTGCCACTGGGGTTTGAACCCGGACTGGGCTGTCGCCGCTTATACCTATTGATACTTATTTGAATAATTTTGAAAATGCTGTTGAAATGATAGATAACTTCGGTAAGATACCGTGTCCCACTGTAACCCCTATTTTCTCGATATATTCAAATGACACAGTAATATGCTGACGCAGGTCACAGCTGGTGCGTCTCGGGGATTAGGCCTGCATGAGAGGGCGTTCTTTCCAAGTCTAAAAAGTTCCGGATAGACAGGGAAATGCACTCCGGGACGCGCCGGCCGGGGGGATCGATCGAAGACTTCAGACATGGCGATAGGTCATAGAGGCTCGCGTCGATCGTGCGTGATCGACCACGTCAAGCCACAGTCGACTGATGTTTGTATGTGGATGGGTTATCGCGCGTGGTAAAGATTCATGAGTACTTCCGTGCTTCAGAGGGCAAGTTAGCCGATGGTTCCGGTTCATGAAGAACAATTACTTGGACATAGACAGTGAACTGTTAAAGGTTTACTCCTATAAAGTGAATCTCGACTCTCTGAAGCCGTAATTACTTTTTATGACATCACAGCGTAGGGAACTGCAGCGAACGACCGGTGCGGTAATGATGAACAAGTGTATGTATACCTACCACAGCTCACAAATCGTTCAAACGTCTAATATAAAAGAGTTACAAAGAGCTACAAAGAGCTACGCCCACCTCAACAGAACTTAAGCACACCGCCCCCGCCTGCAGTGCCTTCCGAGGTTTAAGGAAGCGTGATGCTTTCATGAGTGCATTATTAAAGTACGACGCTAATTAGGGATTGCGTAGCTTTGTGTTTGAATATAAGGTCTTGAACTAAAATTTAAAATTGAAATAAATAAAATTATAACTTTTTAACAACGTTTTTTTGTGTACCTAATATCATGATTGATTATTGCAAATCATGTGAAACATTTAAAAAGAAAAATTATTTCTTTCTCAAATATCACGTTGTACCTATCGGATCGGTAAAAACAAAATATAGTTGTAATAATCGAGTATGCTAAGTGAAGTAGTACACCGAACAAGTGTACCGAGTTGAAACACACCGCGAGGGCCGCATGCATCTCCTGAGGGAACTCGTTAGCACCGATATCAAGCGAAGCGCGGTATCATAAATAATCAGCAAACTTTTAAAAGCTTCCTCGAGCACGCTTTAAGCTCCCGAACTAGGTTGTGACCTAGGCTCCATAGGACGTTATTAGTTTGAGCTGCACACCCCACATCCATTTCAAAGGGCCCTAATGACACAGCTGGGTGAGGGGCCCCTTCTATACACTGTGAAGCACCCTATCGGCCGCACCCCTGGTTTGTGTCATACTAATTTAATGCTCATTTTAGGGGCCTACGAACCATCAAACAAATCATAAACGCTCGAGGCAAACCCACTGTGAGTAATTCTCTTAATGATATTGGATCATTGCCAATTATTGATACACACAACACACCCTGTCCCTTTCATTCCACTACATCCTTTTCTTTGACCCACTGTTGGGCTCTGATCTCCTCTCAGGGTGGGAGGGGTTAGTCCATAGTCCACCACGCTGGCCGAGTGCTGATTCGAAAACTTCACGTTTTTTTTTATGGATACAGGATAGCAAACGAGCTTGCGAGCACCACCCATCCGCTGCCGCCCATGACAACTGTGACGTGTCCCCGAGAACAGTATGTTTATGTTCATATTTGAAGTTACCGGCTTACTCACGGAAATAGTTTTCGATCTATTACGATGATCATCTTCAGGAGTGAACGCGCTCGCGGCGGGCACGCCGCACAGAGAATTGTACTACAGACTATAATTACTACATGATTGCGATAAAATTAACTTCAAATGCATTAGTAACGTACACTCTGTTTAATAGGACTATATTATTATTATAATTAAATGAATGAATTTAGCAAGTATCAAACTCACTCGACTGGGTACGAAACTTACGAGTCGCGGGCGCGCTCTCGCTAGGGTTAGAGCGTAGAGGTGAGAGCTACCAAAATGGTACGTCTTAGGTTTGATGACTGTTAATACATTTCCGGGACTTCAGGTCCCTGTTATGGACTTAAAAGTGACAATGAATTTATTAAGTACTTACACCCAACGAAAACTAAACTAAAATAAACTTCTGTCATTATAATAAAGAGACTGCACGTCGCTGTATGTCGTTTTGAAAAACAGGCTTAATACAAAATTTTCTAGTTTCAAAAGGGTGCTTTGTCAAAAAGTTGAAATTGTTGTTTCAAAACTTGTGCCTTTCAGAGTCCTAACAAAGGTCTATTAGAGGGAGTGGCTCCTGTGCCCACATTGAGATTAATCTGGGTAGGGCGGCCACGCGCCCATAGGACTCCTTGGGATTCTAGCGGTTACTACTTATTCATCTTTAGTCTATGGTTGAAGCGTTCATAGCCTTACGGCTCGCGTAGAGCGTTCACAAACATACCGTATTACGAAGGGCAGGGTGCCCTCGGCCCAGTTATTTTCAATTCTAAAATAATCATTAAGCCTTCTCACAGGCCTTCTGGTAGCTTGAGAACATACGCCACTTGTCTGGCCACTTACCCCTCACCAATGCGCATTGGAGCACCGTGGTGGAGTTTGCTTTAGATCTCCCTCATCTGTGTCTATGCGAGGGACCGTCCCCAACAGTCGGAAGAGTTGTAGCTTAGCTTGGTCTAACTTAAGTCTCACTTATGTTGGTCTAGCTTGGTCTAACTTAAATCTCACAAAGGTTTCCCACCCACAAACAAAAAAGGTAGGAGTTTAGGAGATTTTATATATGTATAATGTCAATACGTCGTCCTCAGTAGGTACAATAGTAATAAGTACTGATTAATAAATACCATTCATGAAAATATGTGTTTTTCCAATCGTTGTATTGCAATTATCGAATAAATTGAACTATCAACTGTAATCTAAAATTTTTAAGAAAATTCCCACTCCAACCATCAGAGAAATTTGGTGGAATTGGACCTATTCTGCGACCAGTTATAGTTATGAATGTGCACTGCGCAGTAAAGCGAAATCTCAACTAGGCTAGTGGTAAAATGCAGATGCATTTCAAGCATTTCTGCTAAAAAGTA
Organism: Carterocephalus palaemon; assembly: GCA_944567765.1. Lineage (NCBI taxonomy): Eukaryota > Metazoa > Arthropoda > Insecta > Lepidoptera > Hesperiidae > Carterocephalus > Carterocephalus palaemon. The sequence continues at coordinate 178,688 of OX155645.1, forward strand.
CGTGATGCAAGGCCTCAGGAAATCACTTAAGGCCCGCCCCAGCTTGCACGCAAGCGATCAGATCGTGAAGGAATGTCACGAATTAATAAGTTGAAAAGGAATCCTTAGCAAGAGGTGCGATGGTGGAAATAAAACGCCCTATCGAACAGCTCAATACCCAACGATGAAGAATGTCTTTGTATCAAAGACTCTGATTTTGTAATACTGTCTGTCTCAGTTAACAAATATGCAAACATCCAAAACGTATGATCTTTCACATTTGCAATATTAGTAGGATTGCTACCCAGGTACATGGACCTCGGTGCCTTTTGAAATTGATCATAAACCATATTTCCAAGGATATACGACTCGTGGTCGCCCCAGCGGCCGCGGGCGGAGAGGCAGACAGACTGCAAATTAAAGTAAAACGACACCGGACAAATCAAAAGGCAGCCTTTGTGTTGTGCGTCGCGGGATTAACATCGCAGCGCTGCGGGAACATCGCGCCGATAGCGGCGAGATCGAGGCCGCGACTTACAATAACTGAAACAATCTGAAAGTATCTATTGTACAATAAATTATTCCCTATTTTTATTCTAGTAGGGTTCCGTAACATCGAGCGATGTTTAAGGTTACATGTATGGAGACCCCCTTTGAAATCTAACTTTTTATTATTTGTTGCTATATCGGCCACAGTAACACGCATTCAGTGAAAATTTCAGTTGGTATACCCATTTGCGTTTAGGAGATAATAATATGATCGATAGGCAGACAGCGGCGGCATTTTATAGGGTTCCGTTTGTCACCTTACGGTGCGGTACTACTACTCCATAAAATTGGATGCTGTTAAATCACGTTTTATCACAATCATCAACAACAAAATACATGTTGTACTAAAGTGTACTTTTATTGTTCGAGTTTATTGGTGGAACAGTAGCTGCTAGTCCAGTAATCTACGAGAGTAATATTCCAACAGCCTTCACGCGGCACCAATTCTAATCAAAGATGGCTAACAGCTCGGCTGGCATCGAAACCGGCCGAGCCGTGGCCATACTGAGCGAGGCACAAATCGGCACAATGAAGCTTAGCGGTTACTTAGTTTTGCAATCAAATACAACAACTGCCTTAGGACGCCTTTTTCTCATTGCTGTTTTTTTTACTTCTTGATCTTTGTTCACAGTGTAATATATTATAGTCGTACAGACTATTAAAATACATTTTATATTATCACATAATCAGGAACGAATGAAAAACATATTTTCTTCATTATTTCAATTAGGGCAGGTAAAGTGTGGTCATTAATTACCAGAGAAACCTTAATAAGGCTATTTCCTCATAAAAAATACGATCGTATAGCTCTTCACACAACACTATCTAGCTTTAAGAAATTGCGCTGAGACGGCTCATTCTGGAACCAGAGAAATATTCACTCTAACTTTCCCTAGCGAGAATATAGCACTAGCGGCGAGCCGTGAGGCAAAACATGTAACGTTACTCGTCGGTGTCGGCGGGCCCTGCAGGATCCAATCCCGGGAACGAGCCCCGCGGGCCCGGGACGCGCCTCCTCGTTTACTTTTCCTCACTGCTTACTGCGAATAGCCTGTGTCGGGATCGGCAACGGTTGCGGTGTATTTTCTCGGTAACTTTTGTTAGCGGTAACAAGATTTCAGCCTACACATTGAATGGTTGAGATAATTCTTCTTATTTTTGTAGCTTTCACCAACTGAATGTAATCTTAAATTGAATGTTCCGATGTACCTAAGCGCTTCAGTAGTCATTTTTTACAAATCATCCGATCCGATACGCCTTCTACTCTCTATAAAAGGAAACCGTTCTGACTGTTCTAAGTTGTCTTTTATTATATATATGTATTGATACTTAGTTTATTTATTTATTTATTTGAGTTAAGGCATCCTAACAACATTTCACAGATTATTAATGGTGTTGTGTGCCAGAGTGAAAATGTCACTTACAAGGAAGCACAACTTACTTATAGTTCGTAGAGGCATCGCACTCTAGGTGATGTACTATTTCGAGTAGAGAGTTATATTTTATCATTCAGACAAAGGCTGTTGGTAAGTGGTCAGTTGAAGGACCCAATAACATTTTGCATGCTTTGTGTAGGCTAAGTGGACAAATATATAAATTGATTGATTGAAGGCGTTTAACTTTAAAGCAAATAGCTGTACAAGTAAATCAATATTGAATCAGCGATATCAATAGGTACATTATACAACAAAGTTCCCCGCCGTCTGTCTGTGTCTATTCGCGATCGACTCAAAAACAACTGAATGGATTTTCATGCGGTAATTACTGTGTCAATAATCCATGAAGGAGGTTGAGTGTATAATTTGTTAAGGTTTTGTGCAAATTGGTTGAAATATGACACTAATTGTTGACTAATTGTTAATGTCGACAAAAGACAACCGCCTTGCCTGTACAACAGATTGTCTGATTGATAAATGGATTGTTACTACTTACCAAGAATGGGAAGGTAGACTACAAGCTTTATAATAATTTGGACTAACCATCCCAGTCCCTAATTGAGTCTTGTTCAAAGTCAGTCACAGTGTCATGGGCGGAGCGGATGGGTGGTGCTGCAAGCTCGTTTGCTATCTTGTTTCCATAAAAAAATAAAAAAAAATGCTATTTTGAACGCAGCCGAAGTCAGGGGCAACGGCTAGTATTTACATAACCTCGACACACAAAGCAATTGTAGCGATTTGGCGTTCCCGAAGCCGAGTCTCTCCCTCGGGCTGTCTGAGCGCTGCCTGGATCTGACATTTGTTGAAAGTCGAAATTGCTGTCAAAGCTTCAAATCGCAGGGAAACAATAAATCTGGGACGCTCCGACAAAGCAAGCGGACATCTTAGATGGCTTTGGAGATGGCGCTGTGCGCTCCTGCTGTACTCCACAGCGATGACTATGTCAGATGGGAATTTGTAGAGATCATTCGGAGTATGTATTCATTTTGATATGACTCGGCTCGACGTAGCATAGTTTCTATTCTGTGGTAGTGGTAATAGTTGTAGTATAGTAGTTGGAGCTACATTTGGAGTTGAATTTTTTTTATGAACTACGTGAGAAACTATAATTTTAATTCATTTTTATAGGTAGCACTAAAAGGGACGGCGATATTTGAGCAGTTTTGTGTTTGCTGTGTTTAAATACTTCAGATCTGAGGAAGTGAATGCGAATGCTTATAAGCTCCTCCGAAGACATTTGATAAACAAATGCATCTTTTATCTAACTGTACCGTCATTTAATACAGTAGAATATTATAAATAACTAGTGGACGACCGCAGCATCGGTCACGTGGAAGACAAAATAATAGTTTCTTTTACACCTAGTAATATTATTTAGCCTATGTCACTCAGAGAAGATGCAGCTTTTTAATGGTGAAAGAATTTTTTAAATCGGTCCAGTAGTTTTTGTGTGAAAACATTACAAACAAATGTTTCCTCTTTATAATATTAGTACAGACAAGTACTTGGCACTCACTCTTACATTTCTAATACCTAACCATACAATATCAGAGATGCAATAAACATCGGCAGAGCGTTTACCGAGCACACCAGCCTCGCGTTAAGGTTATCCTTCAGCTTTTACGACGTCGACGTTTCGGCCACAAAAGTGTCTCGTTGAGTGCTTGTCAATATTTGTATTCCGCCAATAACAGCCAATATCCAGCCTGGTGACGGCTCGTTAACTGCGCCGTAAAAGTTGTGTGGTTACATAGGGTCACGTCAAGGTCGGGCTGTGGACACTTTATGGTTTATCGGGGGTACAATCTGAAGGTCCAAGTGTACGGCTTTAAAGGTTTTTTTCATAGTTTCACCGTGGTTTTCATAGTGGTCACCGTCATGCTTAGAAACGAGCAACAGCGATGCAATCCAGAAGCAAAGCTATCGCCCCCTTTTGAAGAGCTTCGTCTAATAACACACAGAAAAACCTCAAAATTAAACTACCACAATTTACTCCCGCAACAAAAAATTGGTTATGTATTGGCTAAAAAAATAGTACAATATACGTATAGGTGACTGCCAACGCTACAGGAATGCACAGATAATGGCGACGGTTTAATATTTATTAAACCGTCGCCATTATCTGTGCATCAGTTTTCAACTCCATATCATACAATATTTGATCATCGCCGATATGAGCCTCCTTTCTCCTGCGTGGAACATAACGGGTAGTAACACCGAACGCACGTAAACCTCCCCGCGTGATGAAACTTTGATTATATTTTTACGATCTCCCCCTCCCCCACTCCCCCCTTCCCCTCCCCCTCAGCCCTCTAGATTACGAGGGGAACCTTGCGAGGAATTAATTATGAGTGTCAACATGGTACTACATGCCTGCTGGGCGTACGAGATACGTGCAGCTGAGCAACAACGGATCAATTGATACGGTAACAATAAGGTATGAATAAGGCATTAGTGTAACCTACCCTATTATTGATTCACACTCACTGGATTCGGTGACCTACAATTATCTCTCCTACTCTAAAATAACATTTCTACCTAACCTCAATAATATTCGAGATTTCTGGTGAAGTATCATATTGGCCCTTTGTTCTTGCTCAATGGTATTAGAAACCATAATACCATATTTCTTACCACTTTCATCGTACAATGGTAAAACTATAGCCGCAGATTCATGAATGAATTGCATGCAGCAGCATATTGCAGTTTTCATCGGACAGTCCCATTGCAATGCAATTCATAGAACTCTTTTGAAGGATTTGAATCTTTTGGGAAATGGTTCCTAAGCATTGATATTGAAAGCGGCCGATAGCTCATGAAAAACGAGAGGCCACTCTTGTGGCGGGAGATTGGAACTGCAGTCTGCTGCACTAGGGATGGCAATCATTATGAAAATTCAAGTTTCAATAAGTGAATACTCTTTTAATCACAATTTCAAAATCTATAATTAATATAGATTATAAAGCGGGACACATTTTTGTTTGTTTGTTTAAACGCGCTAATCTCTGGAACTACCAGTCCGATTTAACTGTCGGTAATCTTCGGAGTAGGTAGTCGTTAATAAAAACTTTAATTATTACTTCAAAACAACTTCTGGATAATAGAGGTAGTTTTGCAAGTATGTAAAAAAATTTGTTACGGTGCGTTTCGAAATACATTCGAGTACGCAGCTCGCCAGCCCTACGCCGCGCAACATTCATATCTCCGCAGCGCCGCCGCGCCGGTCGACGACGAGTTTTCGGCTCATTTGTCTAAAAGGAGAAAGAAATAAAAAGGAACAGCGACCCGCCCGAGGCTTTCAGCAGGCTTCGATTGCTGCGGAGGGCGTCAGAAGGGAGCTGGCAGTGGCTGATGCATTATGGCGATATTGCGTACCCTGGGGGAAGACAGTTACAAACTATTATCACAGTATTATTTGTACGTAGTATTATATATCTCTGTGGTATAGTGATAAATCTTTCAAATATCATTCATGCAAAATGCATTGCTATTTGCATTTTTAATCATAGTTATAGACAAGTGAATGAAAATTCAAATTTTTACTTTCCATGTTAATAGGTGGAGGGAAATTTTGTAAGGTTACAAGGCTTGATTGTGGACAAATCCATGGATGGGTTGTATTGTAAAGATTTTAATTTTATATAAACCTATATACTTACATCAAAATACATTGGCAGTGCATGCATGACATAAAATTTCTCATTATAAATGTATTAAGCGCTTCATTTTAGTGTTGTATAATTTACGCTTACTCGTAAAATGAGGTGGTCCGCACTTGGCAGGCGCTTCGGAGAACCCTTCACGCTCCTTCCAAGGCGGGAGCAGGAATGTTAACACTAGCGTGCACCACGGAATTCCGTTTATAATGAGTATTTTGGCGGGAATTACTCTCCAATTAACGCAATTAGCGCCGCCCCGGGACGCGCGCACCGCATTTAACTGTTGTTTTTTCTCCGGACCAGACCAAGAAGTAACTAACGACGATGTAGTGGGTCATATGTAGATACCTATAGCTAGCAAGTAATGCTTATTTTTGTCTGAGTCTCAAGAAGCCAAACACACCGGATTCCTTGCTCTGCATGCTCTTGTTAATTCAAACTCCAACAAACAAAGATGATTCCTACATCATCTTTTCAAGAAACTTCCCATCAATCATGTTTTCATAAAGCTAGGGATAATATTATTAGAGTAACAAATTACAAAGTTTAGCAATATCTTTAGGCAATATCGCAGTTTCATTATCTCCAGGCTTCCTCAATTTTAGAGCAAGCTGTAAAGCTCGATCACACTTAAGACAACCGGAGTTTTAATGGTGCAATCAGTGGCTGCAAATTTAGAACTATTCCCGTACCTAACGTTATAATTTAAATTATTTGTAAGTGGATATTTCATAACCTCCTGTCATCAGCGATGCAGGAAGTAAGGAGTCAAATTGACCATTTTCGTAGCTGTTCGTTCTACTAGTTGTTTTTAGAAAATGATGTCACTCTTGATTTTAAGTGCATGAATTTTGAAGACAGGATTATTCGCTCTCCGCATATCCTGCTTGGACAACCTGCATTATAACACACTAGTAAGCATAAACACTCTGCAGCGCGGCGGCGCGGCTGATCGCGACGTTACGGCTTAAGCGGAGAAAGCATCAGAACCCTTTTAAAAGTGCCTCCTCCGCCAAGTGTAGTACTTGAGTGCTCACAAGTTTTAAACAATGTGCCCCTTGTCGTCTCTCAACGAATTTCCAAAACTAATGTATCCAGCTAAAAGGTTTATTTAATAAAATTTTAATATTACATTTCATACGACATTTAACTTTGCAACTGCCTTGCAAGGACACGGGGACTTTCCTCCCAACCTTGCGTAGCGATATCGGGTTATTAAATTACCTGCTTCATTTCTTCTGGGATTCTAGATAGGGTTGTGATTTCTTACCCATATGGTACAGGACGACACTAAACTAGGAGGATGTAATCTTAACAGCTTCACATCATATATTCTCTCATCTCTCATTATATTCTCACGATGTGACCCTGCAGAAGACTTTCATCAGGCATTAAATTAATCAACCTTGTCGGGGTGCATTTCTAAACATTATATTGATGATTAATTCAGTTTAAAACAAGAAATAAAACAGACGCCATTACGAAAATATTACAAAAATCGATATGAACACCACATGTAATAAAATACTAACAAGTACATTGAATAAAAATTCTCTCAGGAGTTGATAAGTAAACAATACAGATTCTGAATGACGAATATATTCCTGGAAAATAAGGAAGTTCCCATGGGATGGAAGAATGTTCGAATATTCGTTAAATTTCATTATAAGAGAGTTTAACCGGTATAGTAAAGAAAAAGTAGAGTCTTTATTTATAAAGTAACTACTAGTACACTCGCCAACGCCTGTCGCCGATGGCCACGAAACTGTTGTTATGTCTAATTCCACGCGTGTTTTTATTTGTTTTTAATAATTTAATAAGGCATAATGTAAAAGCAAGAAAATCGCTACTGCTGCTTGTTTGTTACAAATAAATTATTTCTTTCTTTCATTCTGAAATGTTGCGGGCCTCCGCTAGCAAAGGATCTAGCAATCTTGGCTTTTAGATTTTAATAAAGTATCGTCTACGATCAAAAGGAGGAATATTAAAAAATAAAGATATAGCAACCCTTAATTTATAAGATTCACGGGCAAAGTTTGAGCATCACTGGCAGAAGATATCATCGGGCGGCCAGAACCCGCCCCGGGCGAGACCGGCGTTGATAATGTTGGGATGCTTTGATACTTTTAATATAATAATGTGAGTTTGAAACTGTTTTACTATTATTCCAATGTATACCGGTAAAGTAAAGTATAGGCACGTAGCTACCTACATGTTTAGTTTCGCTTTTGTTCGCTGCGATCCAAAGACGTCCCACTGCTGGGCACGGGTCTCCCCCACACACACCGCTGCGGGAGGTCTAGAGCATACTCCACCATGCTGCTCCAATGCGGATTGGAGGGGTTAGTGGCCAATCCAGTGTCGAATGTTCTCAAGCCACCCGAAGGTCTTCGACAAGGCTTAACGACTGTTTTCAGCATTGAAAGCAACCGGGACCGACGGCTTTACGTGGCCTCCGAAGCACGGTAGCGTCCATGAAATTTTGCCACTAGCGGTCACCCATCCACAAACCGACCGCGCCCGTCGTTGCTTAACTCTTTCGATCACATTGAATCGACGCGAGCCATTAGGCTATAGACGCTACACGGATGGCTTTCGCCTTTGACTCCGTCTAAACTCACACTCAGAGGCAACAACAATATGTGCTTCAATAATTTGTTTGGCTATATTCCTCGCATTCGCGGCCTGTTCAACATAACCGGCTCATTAAATTAGTTATTGGTTACTGTCACACATGTTCCAGCCGTATTGTTAGTTAAGTAGTGTAGTGTATGGCGGGAGGCTGAGCACAAAAGTTGACCCGGTGGGCGGGGCACGGCGGGGTGCACAGGCACAGGTCACCGGGCCGCGCTGCGCTCTGCCGTCCGATACTCTTTGTATAGAATGCACTTTTTGTTCCCAAAATTTTTGCTTGTTTTCTCTGTTACTCGATTCAGTGTGTGCTGACTGCTCATGTGACACGATAAACTGTAACAACTCTAACGCTTTTTGTGATCTTTTTAAGTATTTTATTTTCGTTCGCGGCGTCTTATTAGAAAAGTTAGGCAAAAAAACGAGTAGGTACTGCGCAGAAATATAATCAAAGGGAGAACTTGCGTTCGTTCGTTCTTAATATATTGGTTTTGAATGCAGTCTGTCAATTTTTACTCAACTGTGACCTGTTAGCGGTATTATTCAGGGCAGAGACGCGACCTTAACAGATGGTTTATGATGACCGAAGGTTGAGAAAACGAATAAGTCAGATCAGTCAAGGTTGATTATTATATTTCACGCATCCAATTTCCCACAAAAAATGTGAATGAAATTTTTATTTCATGTTGCTGCATGCATGCTGTTTTCAGCAGGCGCTTAAATAATCTTGCTTAAATAACGAACTTTCTAACTCTGAACATTTTGTGAAGCTATTTGCGTAACATTTCATGAAGTACCCGGCCTTAACCGGTTCCAACATGGCAGCCGGATTTCACCCCAGTAGCAATACTTTGTGGCTACTTCAAATTTTGTATAAGTTTTCTTAATTTTGATTTTGATTTGGAATTCCGTGAGACTAGCGCAGAATTTAGTTTTTCCACCACTTTCTTTAGCTAGTTAGTTATACAGTAAACAGTATCGAATGATACTGAAAATTAAACTCAGTTTATACAAGTACGAGTAGAGTAATAGAGGTTGTTTTACAATCAAGATACGAGAAACGCCTCATCATTCCGGCTTGAACACCGCTTGGAATGGAATGATGGCATCTACCGGAACACTATAGACGGACAATATAGACTACATTGTCGTCTGTAGAACAGACACTACTATCAAAAATATGTGTTCTACACGGGATCCGAAGACATTAAACACCAGCCGCGTCCTAACACCCAGAGCTTCGGACCGTCTGTAAGCTCCGGGTAGCTTATCGGCGCGTTTCAAATACATAAAGCTTTATCAGCGTGCTTGAGCTTTTGAATGTTTTCATAAAAAGCCCTCGGAGGCGAGCTTTAGCCCGGAGCCTGGTCCGTCTTATCGCTCGGAGTCCCTTGCAAGTCTAGCGTTGCTTAATCACGATCTGGGAAACGATACATAAAATTTCTTGTCTCCCACTGAGATTGAGTTTCCTATCTGAATTAGGTATTCCACCACGCCGGCCAACGGGCGATTGGCAGACTTCACACATCTTTAAAAATATCACACCACATTCATATTTTCTGAGGGATTGTTAGTTGTCCAGATGTCAAATAGATTTTTCAGATGACACTGCTTATAACAATAATAAATCTTGGCACCTTATAATTCAGTTCCAACATACTCCTAAAAACAACGACCAACTAATAACTCTTGCTGAAAATTTACAGCCGTAGAGCCTTACACAACCTTAGAGATTACACAACCTTTCATTATACCGGAGTTAGAATGTTATTAAAGCTGACAATATATTCCGGAATTAGCATTTCATTATCATCCGATTTCCGTCGCAGTCCTTTGAGCTGCATGCGCTTGCATCGCTCAAGTAGCAACCGGGAGTAGTGACCAGGCACAAGCAAAGCGATCAGTAATATTCATTAAACCTGATTTTAATCGGCTTCAAGCAACTAACTAAGTTTTACTTGATGGACTAGAATGTGCAGTTTTTCTAAAATATGCAAAAAGACGCAACCCTTTTAGTGCTGTCCATGTTCAAGAAGACGGAGAAGATTTAACATTTGGTTGTCTGAAGCAAGTAATCTCTTACAAACTAGTTTTAGTCCCTCAGTCCCTTGCTGAGTCTATCTAGTGAAGGTTGGTAACAGTTGGCCAGAACAGAGGGACCGTGCCGCGCCGATTTGGTATCTTAACCCACTACCGTTACAAAGATGCGGTAAGTAGTTCGAACATAACACCCGGCCTCGCGGCGTGCGCTCGGCCCTCGACACGGCAGCGGAGACGAGTGGCGACCGACAGCCCTCAACAAGTCGACGGAATGTCTTCACTACTGCAGATGCAGGCTGAAGTAATGCGCTTCTAGGTGGCAATGTATGTAAGGCTGAGTGGTCTGGATCACTGGAATTTGCTCGACTTCATCTGTAGGTTTTAAATTCTTTGAACTTAACTATCTATTTACCTTATACGTGTATTTCCAACACCTTTTAGTAGGCCCCACTCCTCTGATGAAACATTTTCATGGTGTGGTATGTGTGGTGATCTCTTGCACGTCGCTAATCTGGACCACCGTATGGGATGCTGTGGTTGCCTATAGGTAAGAACACTTTTGAGGGATGAAATTTTCAAACTTACAATAAATTCCCTTTATTTGCAGAATACGGTGAGTTAAATTAAGATGATATTGTTAATATTACATGTCCAGCAAAATCAAAACATTTTGTTTTCAAGCTGCAGAACGGATAATTTACGACAGTCACAAGTCTGCACAGCACAGTAATTTTTTAAAGGTCCAGGGCACCTTACACCAAAGAACTCACTTTAATCTGTTTCCAGCAAGCCGATGGAGTTTACTTGAGACGCAGTATCGGTCTGAGGTGTAAAAACTCAAACTAAAAACACTTTAGACTGACACTTTGACACACGTTTTATCCAACATTTGTTAATAACTACTGACATAATTAATATATTATCTAATTCATTCACGTGAGTTATTAGGAGGACTTCTTAATGGTGTTCCAAGTTTTCTTGGTATTACTTTTATTTAAATTTTATTCAGCTCTGTAATAAAATTTAAATACATACTTAGAATTTATCTGTTATTAAATTTAATACAAGCGTAATAAGAATTGACGAGCGAGCGGGCGCCAGAGCTTCGGTGCAAATGAAATTGAAATAGGAAATTGGCAGTTCATAGATGTGGGTCACAGCTTATTTACCGATTTAATTTTCTGATACTGGCCTATCTCGTGCGCTCAATGCAGGGCTTCGACAAATTTAATGTAACAACTGTCTTATCTGCGGAACAACATTATGAAAATAACTTTAGTACCCATAAATTAATAGTAATGAAAACGAAATAAAAGCCTCGTGAAATTGTACTAGTACTAAGCAGCTACGTTACTATGAGAGTGCTTTCTAAATAAAATAACTGTAAACTTAGACTTCATATCTAATATAATAACCGACCAAAAACTTTCTCGATGTACGATATTCTTCCTCCTTATTTCATTTAATCAAGGTACAAGCGACATTTTAGAATTCTATTATGTGTAAATCCACATGATTTACACACACATAGTTAAATTCTACATGATAGTTCTACGTGATTCTAAATGATCTACATATAATACAATTCTATATGATACTAAATGACTTCCACATATGTATATAATAAAATTCTAACATGTCGCTTACATATCTTTCAAAGTTGCTTTCCCGACTCAACTTCTATTATTTTGTAAAGTTTTTCGTAAAATGTCCCCAGTTCGCGCTGGTTAAGTTTTGCGACACTCCATGTACGTTCCTGCAACCGTCTTTTGAATGCAATTGAAGTTGAAACTTCGATGTACTTACGTATAGAGTTAGATGTCCCTGGCAGGGGCAGTCCCCTGGCGGGGCCTCCAGGGGATCATTAGCTTCGATTCCCGCTGACCGGGCCCGGCCCGCAGTGTCCGCTGCCCGCGGCAGTTTTTAGTCTGTATGTCGTTTTTGTTCTGCATCCCGAGCAATGGGGGAGCGAGTGTGCTGTTTCAGTGTTATGCGAGTGTATTCATAAATGAATGTGTCAAATAAGTTCATATTAGTTAATTTTAAAGGGATATTTAGTTTCTCGTCTAAAGTAAGTTTTCTCAATTAGTTTAGATACTAGATATCTCGAGCAAAACTCTCTCTAGAGCGCGTTGAGCGACTTTGAACTTGTGGAATAGATCCCTGAGCCATCGCTGTCAATACGCGTTTCTTTCGACTTGAGGCCCTGAGGTAACTTGGATGTCAAGATATGCCTTAATTTCCCGAACGCTGAGTGACTCTGAGCTTGTGAAATAGGCCGACAATAATACAAAAATAAAATCGTATATACACAATGCATACACTGAAATACACAAGCACCCCTCCGGTGTTGAAGGCTGTGTGGCGCTGGCGTGGCGCGTGCGGGCGGCAGTCGCGGGCGAGGGCTTGCCGGCTGCGGGCGGCCACCTCCCGCGAAACCTGCGCGCGGTACTTCCGCTCTCGGAACTTCAGGAACTTTGTAGCGCAACATACACTTGAGTACCTACCCCTTGAGTTTACACTTATACAGACTTTTCGGTAAGTGAATCGCGATTTTACAATTTTATACAAAATGTTGTTTGATTGGATGTTTCTTACAGCGACCAGTCTACAGAATTAAGGACATACAAAATTGTTCCCAGTTACGTCTTTTTGTTACTTCAGAAATTGTACATAGGTATAGTTTCCATGTAGATGTGTTATCAGTAAAAGTACATGCTTGATATAGAGTATTTTTAAATGAAATCTGAATGTGAATCGAAATTTTGGCTAAAATCAAAATGGTAGCGGTAGACTGATATTTAAAATAGAAACGATTCCCATCTAGTCTAATCCGAATCTAAATATTATTACTATACATTTATATTTTACATATTGGTACAAAAAAATCGTTATTTCTTCAGTTATGTATGATCGTCATATTTAAGTATTGAAAAGATAAGGGGGCACTTAAGTGTTGCTACTCTTTCTAGTTGTTCTTCTGTCTATCTCTCTTTCAAATCCAAGCTCGATTCAACTCAATCCCAATTCCAGTAACAATGTATGACCTAGCCTAGCCTAGCCTAGCCAAGACTAGCCTAGCCAAGTTAAGCCTACCCTAAACAATTTGATAATAAGTTAGATTCAACACATTGCTACGAGAGAGTTGACAAGTAAATATTTTGCAAGTTTGATTAGATTTTGTTAAATCTCTGAAAGTATTTGAAGATTTTTGTATGTCTCACTGTCTTGGAATAAAAAGGATACTTTTTATCCCTAGATACCTTTTCTATGAGAACTTCAACGGGTAGAGTGTTTCCGGTCGTTACCTTGAAGAGGACAACAACTTTAAACAATACTTCTGTTGTCTTATTCAACGCAAGTAGTATAGTTATTTATAATCCATAAAATAAACATTAAATTTAACATCCTCTGTAAAAATATTACAGTTACAGGAGATTTTGTCTTGCTGTCTTATCTGGAAAACATAAAATTTAAAACATTTCCCCACACTTAAATCGCGTTCCTTTCTGTTCTGTACAGCTTTATAATAACTCTCGTGTTCCAACACGACATGTCCCCAACTGCCGTAAAACATAACTCCGGCCTTGTATAAATCTCCCGCGTGACGGAGTAACACTTCCCTCTCTACGAACCACCTTATCTCGAGGACAAAGGAGCTATAATCGCGCGGCAGAAGTTTTATGAAGATTGCGGACGACTGTGCCAGTCTGTTATTGCCTAACTTTTCCCATCGAGACGTGTCACCGAATCTCGTAATTAACCTCTCAAGGACGGAGTGACGTTAATGAATGTTTTTTTTTAAATTATTTGTATGTAAGTCCTGATTACTAAAGCAATAGGCTTTGTTGAAAGTGGATCGAGTTCGTGTTAAAGAGAAAGAGATATTGAAGCCGCGGTGCGGTATATGACCGGAGTGTTGGATCCGCATGATCCAACACTCAGACATGCAGATAAACATTTCGAGTCTTTTGCGTTTTTTACTTATTCTATTTTTATTTGGGTAACATACAATATTTTCAATATGTAAAATAGATAACAGAGATAATGATGAAGAAATCAGCAAAGCTTCCACTATTAAATAAAACAGACTAAGTTTGGAATAAGAATTAAAATTGAACTACTATATTATATATTATATATTGACTAAATAAGACAAAATACAGATAATAGATCGCTAAACGGAATCGTCATTTAGAGATACCGTGCGGTGCGAAAATAAAACAACCCACTATTCTGACTCCGAATACTCTCTCTATCCACAAAGTACAGTTTCTCTGCCCTGCGTCGCTGTCATAGCAAAATAAAACCGTTTGTGTCAAATAAGATGTGTCAGATGTCACCACATCTGGTCCTGGTTTGCTATTTTTAATGTGACTGGATATGTAAGTGTATATGGCAATAAATGAAAATTAAATTGAAATTAAAACTTATAAGGACTCATAACTTAAGTTTTGTAATAAAACCAGACTTTCAAATGAATATTTATATTTATTCTTTTTTTGTGTATATTTGAATATTTAGCCAAAGAAGTGTCACTTCTGACATGTGTATTTTGTACGCACGCACTTTTTTTTCTATTTGTCTTTCTGATAGCGATGACTGAAACAGAAGTAAGCTCATTGCAAAACTTCATAAAACTCATATTGAAGTGTCCGCACCTGTACCTGCGACCAGCTGGAACAGTCGCATAATTCTGTCAGGTATTATGGTATTAGGAAGCAGTCAGTTGCAAGTCTCTTGAGGATTAAGTTATTACTGTAATGCATATCACCGGTACGAATCTACTTATGTGTAGGTAGGTACGTCACGTGTGAAATATTCTTTGTAAGAAAGCTTTTTAAGGTGGTTTGACAAGACAACAACAAGACAAGTAACATTTTCCGGTATTTTATTGTAGAAAGGAACATACTCACCCTTTAAAGATTTTGATACTTTGATGAGTCAAAAACCAGGTAAATCAATTTAGGAAGGTTCCCGAGGTTATCACTGGGTAGAGTTCGTTAGTAATGTCCATGAGGAGGATTGGTAGCAAA
Source organism: Carterocephalus palaemon (assembly GCA_944567765.1). Classification (NCBI taxonomy): domain Eukaryota; kingdom Metazoa; phylum Arthropoda; class Insecta; order Lepidoptera; family Hesperiidae; genus Carterocephalus; species Carterocephalus palaemon. The sequence goes on from OX155645.1 coordinate 194,018, forward strand.
AAACCAAACTTCAGCAAGTTTAAACGCTCACAAACGGGGTTACACAAAGTAGTCACATACTGTTCACCTCGAGCCACGGATCTTGGGATATCTAGGTCGCAGTTGCAACTAAAATTCATACAGATTTATATAATGAAGGAACGCCCATTTTCCGAATAATTAAAAATGGTGAAGTATCGCTACTTCACGGCCCTACGACTAATGCAGTCGTGTCGTGTGTAATGATGTCAGTGGGTTTGGAGTCGTCATTAAGTCCTCCAGCGCTATGCGGGCTGGTCGGCTGCGACGGAACACTTATTTTCCACAATTCTCTCGCTTTCGTATTGGATGGCCCTTGAAGTAGTGCCGGTGCGGCGGGGGCAGTGGTTATAATAATGACCTGCTTTTATATTTCAAGTTGTCCTCGCATACCCTCCAGAAACTATGTGAACCCTCGAAACTACAATTTGAATGTATAATTTCATGTGATGGCTTATGCAATTTCTTCCTTCGCTTACTCGTATTTTGGGAGTATTTTTTCTAGTAAAAATGTAGACGATAGTTATGAAAGTTTGTTACTCTCCGATTCTATCATCGACATTTTTAGTAGGTACCAACCTAAATAATAAATTCTGCCACTAGCGGTGATCCACAAAACTATCGCGCCCGTCGTTGCTTAACTCGGTTGATCATATACGGTCGACACGTGCACTTGGGTTATGAACGCTGCCTGCAAGTACGCCTGAAGGTATACTGGCCAGCTCCTCCTGAACACCACTCCAACCTGTTTTTATCTTTAAATGTAGCGATTTTCCACTAGATTCTATACGTTCTCTAGTATGCTCCAAGGCAAGTAATGCTTTAGACCAGTGTTTCCCAACCGGCCCACGCCCCATAGGGGGGCAATTTGATAGTTAAGGGGGGCAATTTGAAAATGGACTGCAATGCTAGATATCGGTGACAAATTTAACAAAAAAGGCAAATTCTTAAAAAAATGCTGTAAATAATTATTAGTTATAATTTCGTTTGACGTTACCAAAATATCAACTGGGAAATAGAGTCGTCAAGTAAATTTCGTCGGGGATACACGAGGTTTAAAATTATGTATGGGGGGCATAAAGTTTTAGTAATGCTAAGATGGGGCATGGCCTAGAAAAGGTTGGGCATGGCCTAGAAAAGGTTGGGAAACACTGCTTTAGACATTTGTATGTCCCTAACATGGGATGTTTCTAATGGTCCTCCAGGCCTATCACCGACTACGATATACTCCGTGAATGCACTAAGCTCCTATCCGCTGCTACGAGATCGAATATCACTTTGCGTTTTCCGAGCTCTATTATCCATTACGTGGCATTCCATCAGAGCTCTACAAATCCATTTTGATCCCTTTAAAAATGCTTTACTTGTTTTATACTTTGCTCCTACTTACCGGCATTCTACTCCATTTTAATTAAAACTGGTACAACGGGTCGCAGGGATAACATTTCCATCTTTATTGACACACGTAGGACCTTATATGTTAGACTTAAAGTTAGAATTATAATTTAAGTTAGACAAGTCCGTGCAAGTCCAAGCATTTAATTCTTTAAAAACATATATATATAATAAACTAATTAAAAATTAATAAAAAAAGAAACTGCAGAACCCAATCAATTTTTTCTGTATCAAAATAATCAGTCTGTTCATTTTAATACACTTTCATTTCATAAAAAAATGTAAAAATAATAGTGGATCAACGAACAGTAAACAAATGAGAACAAACACATTGTTCTCATTGAAAAGTCCTTTTATCTGTGAAGCAAATATTCCGCCGCTGAATAATCGAAGTGCTCCCAGTAAGTATTTGCTCACGCGGACGATCATCTGCATGCAGCCATTCGCGATGCGATTGCAAATATCTGCTCGTTATAATCTATGGCCAACTTTGCTCTAATAAAATATACTGACTGTTTATTAAAAGCTTTTATTTAACTTCACTCGTATGTATCCATTATTAATGTAGGTATGTATGTCCTGGAATCTTGCAATCAATATTTCACCCACTTCCACTGAAGCTATCGAGCTGAAATTTGTCACTCATATTTGGTTCCGATGACAATGCATGAAAATAAAAAAAAAGTTTTAAAAAGATTTAAAAAAAAAAATTTTAACGGTATATTATGACTTGACTTCGCCCGAAATGAATTCCGAATGGCTAACTAGCTCTTTGCTCTCTCGACTGACTGCACTTTACACGATAGATAGACAGACACATAAACATTTAAAGAAGATATCATACTACAAACTTCACTTTGATACTACATAAAGTAAAAGAGTAAAACAAAATGTACTTGGGTTATATAACGCCTTACATTTAAAAGGTAATCCTTACTCTCACTCGTAACATGTCGAATGTAAAGTCACTAGTAAGTACCTACTTGAACTGTTACAATCATATGCAGTACTGTAGGGATAAAAAACACAAAAAACGCGAAATGCAACCCAGAAAAACAACGGATAGTGGGTGTGGAATTAAAAAGCTTTTAAAAACTTAAAATCCTCAACACCAGCGATAGCCATCTCAATGGAGGCATTTTCATCGGCCGCTAATGGCGGCGCGGTTACGGATGCGGCCTAGGGCTGCACAGCCGGGCCGGACTCCCGGTATTCCCGGACTAAAACCGATACTTAAACCACTAGCTTATTCTTCTACAGAAAAGAAAAGAATTAACATATAAAGAAAATATTAAATATAACTTCTTTTTCTTTATTGTTTTTTTCTGTTGCAATAAATTATATTGTATTGTATTGTATTATTCACGAACAAAATTACAACACAGAAAAGTTACATAAATTGATTTCTAAATTGCAATAATTTCTGTAATGATTATAATACACTAGTATTTGTCATAAATGACACCAAGACGCTGATGTTAAGTACGGCCCTAGTGGGGTCAGTAGTTTGACGTCAACGTAAGTTGTACAAATATTTAAATTCGTCGTAAAGAACAATCAGAACCCGGGATCTAGATAGTTGAAACTCATCTTAAAAAAATATAAATATAATTCAGTATATAATTAATGATAATCCGCTCTGAGCGAGAACTTTTCCTATATCCGGGAATACCGGAAATCAAACTCGCGTTCCGGAATAATCCGGAATTCCCTGGTGCAAGCCCTATAAAGTACGAACCGCGACGAGTTGAACAACTTAGTGCTCAATTCTCGCAGCATTGAGCATCAGTTTCTTTGAAATAAATGCGACGAACTGCTCTTCAAGTTTCTTTCAAACTAGGCTTCATCTTGCGAGACAGCTTCTCGGAGTTTATGATGTATTGTAGTTTGGAAGTCTATTAGGTACTTTAAATCTATGAGAATTAATAACAAGTATGCCATTTTCAAGTTACATGGGCAGAAAATTTTGCATTTCCAAGATAAATTACAATTCATTAGTTAAAGGATTTTATAAATGACATTATGTGAGATGACAGTGTTCTTGTCCCCCGGCTTCCCCTGGCTTCCCATGGGTAGAGATCATCATTTATCCATGCGCCCGAAACGGGATCGATTCGCCACGTGCAGGGCTGTGATATCGCTTGCGTTAGCCGCCGACAGCCCGTCAATGCCCAGCTGCTGCTTAGTACAATCTGAATTTCATAGCAGCGGTAGCATGAACTTAGTGAACCGGCATACAAAATGTAATGGCGTTCATTAAGCGTATACATGTACATACCATATAATATTTATTTTTTTATTATGACACAAGAAACTAAACGTCTGAAACGATATTACACATTTAAGTGTCGTATTCGCACGTCCAGATTTAATTAATGAAATAGAGTATCATAAAACAACCCGTGTTGTTCAGCTAATTATCTCCTAAGCAGGATCCTTAGGAGCTCTTTCCCTTTAAATTACATGAACATCTCGTTTTACAACGAGCGATTAGCTAGGCGTGTATTAAATACACACAGTTTAGTGTGTAAAAATGTTTTTGAAATAGTGTTAGCAACCCAACCCGATTAAACAATCGGCCGATAAAACTCCATTGTTTATTTGTATTATTTATAAACGCTTTATTATACCTAAATATGGTACAAAAGGCGGACTTAATGCTAAGAGCATTTTCTGCCAGTCAACCTACGTGCCATGTGCCTAACACATTTACATTTACAAAATGCTCCTGATATGCAGCGGTCAAACTCGAAATTAGAAATGGGAAATGTCAAAATCTTCGTGAATTTATTTATTATTATTTATTTATTTTCAACATGATGAATGGTTAATAGGTACACGGTTTGAACACGTTTGGAAGAATTCTTACGTGAATTATTGATCGAAGGGTAGGTGAATCTTTTTTAATAAATGTTTTGTTTCCGTAGAATATTCTCTTTGAATCTGTCAATCCAAGATTTATTATCCATTATTGAAAAAAAATTTCTAAAGAAAATACCCTGAAATCACATTTCATTATTAATTTAAATTCTATGCCTCCTGTGATGAGTGATCTAAGTCGAGTTGTACCCTTTTTGGGATTTTCCATTGAAGAAGAACTAGAAATTTTTGTGAACATTTGTAAGAGACTTTGCGCCCAATATAATCGATAGTTTCTCGCGGGCAGTAAGACGCGCGGGCGGTACGAGCGTTACGGGCGGTACGTCGCTAATCCGCCGCTCACGTAGGCCACATTTCATTTTTAAGCAGCCACTTTACCCCGCTCCTCATTCTGTTAGCTCCAACTTTAGATTAAAGTGAACTCAAGCCAAGAGCTCTTAATGACGTAAGAGTGAGTTTGAATTTTTGGATCACCAACTTATATTGGTCTTCGAGTTTGACTTAGCTGTAGGAAAGTGCACTGAATGTAGAACCTAATTAACTTGGCATTACTTAAACTACCTTCAGAAATGAACTTAGGTACGTCCTACATTTTGGTTTGCAAAACGTGTTTGGCCACCGGGCTGGATACAGAAATAGTCCTGTAAGGAGTTGAAGATATAAGCTTTGTAATAAGTACTAACATGGTCTTAAGAAAAGTCTCCTTAAGTGCAGCTACGGTGATGAAACCATTTTAAAATAAGGATGAAACATCGATGTGATTAATTAAGTAAGATAATTTGTAACTTGTTCTTATCACACGAAACGTAGAAGCAGAATAACAGATTAAATCCTGATTCCAAAAACATAATTTTGATTGTATTTCCTACGTCAATGAAAGCAGGAACTGCTATGGACCATCTACATTTTATGTCACAGATAGAGCCGTGAAGTCATTCTAATATTTTTAAAACCCACGTTCGAATAATCTTAAAACTGTCGATAGTAGCAAACCAAATTCCTTCCCAACTACAATAGGACTTTTCATCAATTAGCAGTAGGATCTTTTAATACCGTAGAGGACAGGTCAGCGACATTTCTTGTACCAAAGAAGGCGAGGTAGGGGTTGAATTAGACATTGTGTTTAATTAAAATGGTCTGGTGTCGCCGTCAGCTTTATTACTCGCCTTGGGGTATGGGCTTATTGCGGGCGGAAGCGAGAGCGGGAGCGGGAGCGGGAGAACATATAAGCTAATGGTATATAAGTATAAGTCACTGCCATTTGTGCCACTGTGAATTAAACTATTATCTAGCATATAGATATTAGACCAATATACCACAGATTTAATGCAAGTACATGCATTATACCATAGATATAGGATATTTTAAAAGAGAAGCGTTAAATACTTCAGTTTAGCTTTGCGCACTCAATAACGTACTCTAAAATATCTTTCAATAATTGTTACATGGTATTTCGCGAAAAGGAAGTATTCTCAAACGGAATAAAATCATTTAAATCTAGACAACGTTCTAAGATTCGCGTGTCTAAAGAGTACTACCCCTTGTTCACATTATAGCTTCAAGTATTTTTCACAATCATCTAGATATTTCTAGTTAAACCTACTTTAATCTTCCACTATCATGAGCGACACTGTTCCTCCAGTGTCTCGCTGCAATATCAGCGGATTGACGGCGGCTCGCTCAAGGAACACCGGGGGCACGTCGCCGCCACAATAACTAGCCTAAAAGCAAACAAGCCATTGTTCTAAAAGCCGCAGACGAGACCCGCGAAGATATTGCTGAAGATTGTGGAACGGTTTAAACTTTCACGCAAAACGTTGCGGAAAAGAACAATCCTGCGACATCTCTGTGTCGCACACTCCTCATTATAATTTCCGTACGTTTGAATAATCCAAACAATTCAGATAATAGAAAAGTAATTAGGAATCAGTTCCATAATGGAGCTAGAAACAAATTCATAATAGAAATCTGGATTAACAGAAAACCAAAAATCATTGTTTTCAGCGATCGTCATTAAAAAATGTTGGAGAGTCATTACTTAAACATTCATCAACTTTGAAACAAAAGTCACGAAATTCGAAATTGTTTTTTTTCTCTCCACAAAACAAAAAGGATTTGCCTTGGCGGACTCGAAATCATTTTATAATGGCCGCTTACAAACAGACAACAATAAGAGTGAAACAAAAGCGAGAGGAATCTATTTAGGAGCGGAGCGACGTTGCATCAGCCGCTTCCGTTGTTGTTGATCAGAGAGGAAAATTTGGCGGGATTTCAACATGCTTTCATTTCATTCCCTCTTTCTCATCATAGTTCCGTTACATGGGAAACCTGGTACCTGTGTAACCACTGTGCATAAACATAACATCAAGCCTGTATTCAAGGGGTAAGCAGAGGTGTGTTGTCGGCTTGTAATAACACTTTCAACTACTACTGTCGAATTTTTCATGTGAAGTATATATCGTAAACAGGCAAAAGATTATTTTCTCTTCAAGTTTAGAAGTTGGGATCACAGTCGATTGTTAGAAAGCTGTATCAGGACTCTCAGTTGATTTGATGCGATCCCGCAGCGAGCGGGTTTAATCTCTTAGTGTGATCCTTCTATAGGCGGGAGACATTTCGCCATCCTTTTGGATCAAATACAATAAAAGTAACTTTGTAGTCAACTTCTATTTATTAAAGAAATAAAAAAATGTAATTGATATGGTCTCTACACAATGTTGTTACTCGTAGTACGAGGGCGGGATGATAAGTAACTAGCCTAATAAGAAAACACTTAACTTTCCGTGATAAAATTAATTTTATTTTTCGACATAGTCTCCGTGAACCTCTACGCACTTATTCCATCTTCATTCTAAAGCAGTAATGCCTTCCATAAAATGATTTTTTTCGAGGCCTGCAAAATACTCCTCTACAGCGGCTATGACTTCATCATTCGTGGCAAATTTCTGTCCGCCCAAAAAAGTTTTGAGCTTAGGGAATAAGTGGAAGTCTGATGGCGCTAGATCAGGCGAATAAGGTGGGTGGGGCAGCAAATCATACTTCAATTCGTTGATTTTTGCCATAGCTTTAACACATGTGTGAACCCTAGCGTTCTGTCCTGGTGAAAGATGATTTTTTTTTTTCGCCAAACCTGGTCGTTTTTGCTGAATACATTGATGAAGCTTATCTAGAAGATTAGCGTAGTATTCTCCATTAATTGTTTGACCTTTAGGAAGGTAATCTATCAACAAGATCCCATCTGCATCCCAAAAGACCGAAGCCATCACTTTTCCAGCCGACTTTACAGCCATTGCTTTTTTTGGAGCCGGGCATCCCGATTGGGTCCACTGTTTTGATTGAATTTTTGATTCTGGCGTATAATGATGAACCCATGTTTCATATGTTGTTACAAATCGACGTAAAAAATCGACCTTATTACTCTGAAAACGGTCCAGACATTCTTTTGAGTTTTGCACCCGAATCCTTTTTTGATCGTGCGTAAGCAATCGCGGCACCCATCGGGCCGATAACTTTTTCATATTTAATTCTTCACTTAGGATATGATGTACCCGTTCTTTTGAGATACCTGTAGTGTCAGCTATTTCAGATAACTTCAATCGTCGATCTGCTAAAACCATATCATGTACTTTCACGACCATTTCCGGAGTCGTGACGCTTTTTGGACGTCCGGGGCGGGCTTCATCTTGGACACATGTACGACCGCGTTTAAACTCAGCCACCCAGTTTTTTACTGTGGCATAAAAAGAAGCACATTCACCCAAAACATTCTTTAACTCGTCATAGATATCTTTCCCCTTCATGCCCCTCATATGAAGAAACTTTATCACCGCTCTTTGTTCAATTTTATCCATTTTGAAAACAGTTGACGAAATATATTTTCAAATTACAAAAAATCAATAAAATTTTCACGCCACCAAATTCAAATTTATAACACAGGTGGCCAGAGATACGAATTTAAAAATTACATATATATATTTTTAATTTTAACTTTTTAAATAGCAGAGGCTAATTACTTATCATCCCGCCTACGTATGACAATGTTGGACAGCTGCTCCCATAGATCGGCAGGTACTGAATTAACTGACTTTTGGTTTACATTCGATTTCACAACTTAACCGCAGAAGAACTGCGGTGCGAGACCTGTGCATTTTCGAACATATTATGTTTTTGATGGAATTCAATATACATAAACGGACTCGAGTTTAATTAAGTACATGTACAGATTACTTTTGCTCTACTACAACAGTAGAGTAAAAAACTCAAATCTTGGAAACGTTGTCGTGACGTCGTCGTGTATAAACTTTGAAGGTTCTCAACGTGTGGCTTGACGCAAAACCGGCAGGGAGCGGGTTTAATCACTCCCATTGTTCCCGCGCAGCGGCCATGCGGCCAATGATTTGCGGATTAGGCATCGACAACCTGCAATAAGCGAACAATGGCAGGGCGCTGGCCGAGCGGGCTGCGGGGCGAATACGACCTCGGAACAACTGCCCTGACCTTACTTAACACGTCGAGTGGTGGACTCATCGAAACTGCTGGGCCTCGATGTAAAGTAGCGTAATTTTTTCTGTGCATGAATTTGTTTTTGTATACCTATGGGCTGTAGCTGGTAGCTGGTCGTAGCAAATGAATGTGTAGCAAGCATAAATATAAGACGTTTTGAAATTCCATCGTTGTTTGCAGGAGAGCGGGTGCGCGGTGCCGGTGCTGGTGGTGGTGGCGCTGTCCGGCGTGCGCGTGTGCGACCCCGACGACCAGGTGCCTCTTCATCATCATCACATTCATCATCATAACGATCATCACGAGCTTTTGTTCTGTCGTCGAATAATTATACCATATCATCATCGTTATCAGCAAAATAATCGTCATCACCGACATCGTTTTCATCGTCACAATAATAATTTTAAGCATCATATTCATCAGAATAATAGTAGTAACAATAATAAGGGTTCCGATCCGTTGTCTTTTATTCTGTTAGAAATATCGCCAAAGACTCAACTCATCATGCTACCTATATTGGAACAGAAGAATTCACGTCTTACGTTAACGTCTTATCCCCTTGTCGTTAACGTCAGCGTTCTAGCGCTGGTGCGTTCGCCGCCCTTCGCAAGACTAGCCTCATTGGGGAGAGTGACCCGTAACAGAGCGGAGCGACTTGTATATACTATGCCCGTAATATTAAAGCAAAACAGACGACCGGACATGGTCCGCTACGCACCGCGACCTTGGTGCGCTCCAGACAATATTTGATCGTGTGGCGTGTTTCAAATTTAGTGGGCTGCTTCCGCTGTTAGTTATTTCGGATTTGAATGGATCATTATAGCCAGCAATATGTTTCAGAGCGTGCGCATGTCGCACGCGCTGCGCCGCATCTCGTACGCGACGTGTGAGGCGGCGCGCGCGCTGTTCGCGTTCGTGGCGCGCGAGCCCCGCGCCGCCGCGCGCCAGTACTGCCACGCCTTCGAGACCGACACGCCGGACCAGGTGAGCCAATGTACTCCTGCGACATGTGTACGCGCTGCAGCGGAACTCGTACGCGACGCGAAACGTTCGAGTTCGTTGCGCGCCTGTTGAAACCCAAAGTTAACAACTTTGATCGAGTCAAATTTACTGCGACGTATTGAACCTGTTTCATGAAATTGCGGCCGCGCTTTCAACTTTCCGTGAAGCACTCGATAAAGAGACATAATTGAAAAGCTGGGGAACTCCGTTACAAAATTTACAAGAACAAGTAGACAGCGGAACTCTAGCTTGCTTTTGTCGAAGCAGCCGATCCTCTCACAAGTTAGGGCACAAGCAATCGAGCCGTCCTCGCCGCTATTACACCGAAAGTTCCCTCGAGTGTCCGCGGCGCGGACGGGCAGCTCCGGCGAGCGCTGCTTCGTACCGCAGCACAATGGACTGCACTTCAATCCAAGCCAAATTTAACCTGTAGATATAGATAGACCTTGCGAAATATTCACTTTCTCTCAAACTATTTGCAAAATTCACTCACTGTTTAGTTTTGGATTTGATTCGGACTTCGGACGAGATACTTATCCTGGCTGAGATCACTACGCAGCTCTCTATGCCATACCGGGTAGTTGATTTGGTAGTCTTGAATGTTTTGGTACTGTTTTTTTAATGAGTTGAAAATATTTTTCTTAATAAGCTTAGGATCCTGACATGCGTGTGTAGAAAATAAGGAGGAAATACAATCAAGATGTTATGGTTAACCTTATTCTGCAAATAGATAATATTTGATCCTTTAAGAAGTCTCTTCGATGTAGAATGTGTTTAACACGAGTTGTATAGGCCATGCCTATTTTAGAATCAGATCTCTATTTTAGAAATCAACTAACATTTGAATCTGGAATTGCGGAAATATAATCGATTGAAGTCAGTCGAAGATTTCCGAACGATAAAAGCAAAACATGTATTGGAGATTCTTCAATCTCAAGATCTGATAGTCTAGAGTCCACGAGATTGAGTCTATCGCGCGCCCCTTTATCGGAAGGCTGCCGGCGCCGCGGCAGTAGGGCGACGTCTGCGAGCCTCTTGGGATGTTTATGAATTTGCTTTATCTTATTTCGTTGTAAAATTTTGTCTGAAATCTTCTAAATAAGAAAGCAAATCAGTCGTGACTTATTTATATTATTTTATTTGATTACTAGTGGACGCCCGCAGCTTCGCTCGCGTGGAATTAGACATAACAATAGTTTCGTTCACACCTAGTAATAGCTTGTTCAAATCGAATTTATCTAGAGAGAATTCCACAATACGTAATAGTTTGTACTACTCCTGTAGACATCGGCCTAGTAGCATATGCATCTATCTGCATTATATTTCATGTTCACGGCGATGTATTATCATCGTGAATATATTATAATAAATTACATTGATTAATTAGCCAATTAGCATAATCCATTTGCCTTAAGCCAACCTTAAGCTCGCATCTAATCGCAGCGGCCTCATCTCATGCGAGCTGTCCAGCCCACTTTCCTGATAGATACGGCTATCTGCACTTATTCTATATCTGAACCAGTTGGTAGTCCGCTGTTCACTTGGCATCCGTGAATGGCATCCGTTGCTCACTGGCCAGATAAAGGGCACTTTCAGTCTCATTGCATCTAGAAACTTGTTCAACCTTTAATAGGTAAACCCTCAGTATAATCTCCCATTTATTACCTGGTGTTCAAATCTTCTTTCGTAAGTTAAAAGTCTTTCATTGTCCTTGTCAATTTCCTGAAAATACGAACAAACCCATGGGCTTAAAGGAACTTTGTACCTGTCTTGTACTCGTACGTACCAAATGCGTCTGCTCTTAATATACCGTTCGTGTTTTGCTAGACGTATAAACAAACCACACAGCATAAGGACTGCACCCCGGGGCCGCCCGGCCGCAAGCATGCCGCGTGCTCGTACATTAGGGTTGCCAGTTCTAAAAACCGAATAGCTAAAGTCCAGGTTAGGGGAACATCCAAAGCTGGACACCTTTATTTATTCAACCAACTACTTCGTAAATCAAAACAAATTTCATTCATTCAAACGCGCAACGCAACCAAGATAAATATTTGAACTCAACTCTTACCTCTTCCTCATAAGTTTTAATTCTAAAAAAGCAGCATTTCCAGACACAGTGCAATCTGTCCGGACACGCACGCAAAAAGCCTACCTAGCTCTGGCTTTATCCGGACGCGAGGCAACCCTAGCCTCCTAGTACCCTGCCCGTAATCAAAGTGGGCGGCAATCGCGGCGCCATTTCCCCTCATTTGTTTCAATCGTTCCCTCGCCTCGATGTAGCTCGCCCTCCAGATTGATTTTTTGCATGCAGCAGTTTTATTTCGCTGTTCCTGTTAGTGAACTGAATGCGGTGATGGCTCAGGAACTACCACCGTTACTGCATGCCTGCACCGTGTGCACGGCACGCGAGGTCTGCCAATCCGCATTTGGCAAGCTCCTGGAGGTTTAACCCTTCCCCGCACCAACAGTGAGATAATAAAAGAGTGGTGGTGAATCATCATCATAATCACAACCCTTTCTTTGTCCCAATGTTGGGCACTACCACTCTGGCCAAGTGCGGTTTGGCAGACTTCACTTGCTTTCGAGAACATTATGATGAACTCTCAGCCATGCAGCTTTCCTCGCGATGTGTCCTTCACCGTTACAGCAAGTGACATTTAATTTCATAAATCGCACATAACTTAGAAAAGTCATTGGTGCGTGCCGCTTGGGTTTGAACCCGGACCGCTCGAGTGAGAGGCGAGTTCGATAGCCACTGGCTGTCACTGCTGGTGGTGAATGCAGCCTACAAATGGCTACAAACTATTTGTAGCTTGCACCAGCCGCTCCAAGAATTTATTAAATGAATTTCACTCATTCCTGTATTCTATGAATGTTCCGATCATTATTATTAGAAAGCTATGAGCCCAGCCTTTAGACACGCGGTATTAAGTCATAACCGCCGATGGGCGCGACCAATCGCCGCTAATCGGATTAGATGGAGATGTTAAATCGAGTCTCACATCGTGCAGCGTCGCCTCTGAGTGGCCGCTCGACGACTGGCACTCCACCTCGTGCCGGCGACGCCGCGACGTGAGCTCGGATGACCATTACATTCTATAATTGTATCAGTATGACATGGAATGTTAGCAGTTATCGAAGGTGTTAGTACGCGACTGCGTGTTGTGCATAGTTATAAACTCTTTTGGTTTGATATTTTATTGTTCTTGATTTATCGATCAATGACCTAATGATGTACTAACAGGCCTATTACATGGGACCTTAACATAACTGGTGAAAAGTGGGTGTACCTACTGCTCATCTCTGCCTACACCTTCGGGGAAATAAAGGCGTGATGTTATGTTATGTCTTACCGGCGCTGACCCGACGTAAAAAAGAGGAGTATTTACACATAGGATGTGTATTACTTTGGGAACCAATCACCGCTCACGACTGACTACCCGCTCGCCCGCGCCATGCGCCAGAGGATACCTCAATTTGGACTTAATTCAAGGTCAGGGCTAGACTTTGACGCCGGGCCGTATAGCACTCGTAAAACTTGAATAAATTGTTATTTGCCACAAAATATTCTCCAGACGGCATAACGCTAGCGAAACGCCTTAAGCTGGTCTACTGTGGTATGTCGCGCCTGCGAAGGGTTGCAAGGACAGTCAGTTTACGTGTAGATTATTGATAATGTATAGCTGTTTATTAACATAATTCTGGAACTATTCTGTTCCCAATCGTCACAGAAAACCTAGAGGTCCGTCTAGGTTTTTCTATCTTGAAATTCCCAGTGGTAACTCGAAGTTTAGCTTTGGTACCTATACCTACGGGAAAACAGTGATTACCTACGTGATTTTATGTCACGATACCTGTTTCCCTGGACTGATAATGTAGTGAGAATTTGCCTAACTCGACTGGGGAGTCAAGCGGCCTACAGATAACCTACAGTGTAGCAAATTAGATCATCCAGTGCGTGTTGAGAAGCAGTTAGTATAGTTAGTGGTTCGGCGGCCTTGCCTCGAGGGCGCATTCCATACCATGCCCGCCGAGCGCAGCGTGGCACACGATAGCGAGCTTCGAGTGTTTGAGTAGAACGAGCGAGCTTTAACTATATGTGATTTCATAAAGGTGAGGTTAGATTTGCAGGGATAGGATAAGGACTTTGTAATGGGTGTATTTTATTTTATAGAGTAAATTAACAACTAACCGTCGCGTTGTAGAGTCAAGAGATCCCTGACGATGCTTCGTTTGGGGGCGAAACACGTGTTAATCGTGGTTCGTAATTATATTTTCATTGTTTTATGTGCATCTTTCCCTCCCAGGGAGTGAGGTGCTGTATGCATGAGTGTACAGCATCATACGCCTTGCTCGCGGGTTGTTGCAAAGTAGATTAAATCAGACTTTAAAACAATAGAATTCTGCAAAGTAACGCCTGATACAGTTAACTGCATTTTACTTTGTTCATTCATTATCGTTTCCGTCACTGGCCGACCATTATTTTTTATGGCGAGCCCTGCCTTGTTTCAGATATTCGTATAGGATCAAACTAGGTAAACTCTTATTACCTACTTAGTAGAGGCACGTCTAGATATTTTATTACAGGCCATGTTAAACTTGCTCTACACTGTAAAGGTACTTAAAATAAAAACCTACTAAGTAAGTCACTAATCAAGATTTTTAAATTTGTTGAATCCGGTCACTACTTGATCAAAAAACTATTTGTTGAAATAAAATTATGTTGACGATCAATTATTATAAACTTTAGAATTAAGATACGATTCTGCTCAGAAGATAATAAATACTTTATCGGAACCATTAAAGGGTAAAGTATGTCTGTGATTAAATTTCAATTTCAAATAAGAGAACCGCAGGATGCGAGCATTCGCGTATTTCAGCTTCTATCGGAGGCCATAACTCCCAGGGTCCATACATGTGTCGCCGCGCGACTGCGCCTACAAAAAGCGTCGCCGATGAGTTACAGACAATCAAGATAATGTGGGTCCCGTCAGAATACTCGTCCCATTGAATGTAAATCGCGGCGAAGGTTCGTTAATTTAGCCGCGGGTCATCAACCGAGCGCAGAAAAGTTCGTCATTCAAAAAACAAAAAAAACAATGCGAAGTGCGCACTGCACAGGTGCGCGCGCGCAGCTCCATTGTGCGCGGCGTGCAGGCTCCGTGGCGAATAGTAGTAGGTTAGATGGATGCAATTATCGATGTCGATGAATAGTGGCGGGTGAATTTTGCAGTTTTGAAGCTTTTAATTTCTTATAACAACATTTCCATGAGTTTTTAATGACACGTACCTACTTTGTGAAAATTTCTAATTACGGTTCTTAAGATAGAGCGCTAGAATAATGACCCCCATATTTTAAGGTTACTTGAATGGGATCCAACTTTTTTACTGTAAAACCTAACTATTTGTTCAAGAGATAGAGCTCTGCCTGTGTCAGTCAGACAGACAGACAGATGGTAGCGACGACACCCACACAAAAACAAACATTTTCATGATTAAACAATCCAGCAAAATCACCAACAACAAGTACTTGATACATTTAATGTCGGCACCTACCACCTACAATACAACTAACAGGCGTCCCACTGTTGGGCACGGGTCTCTCCTTCAGTCACAGCTGTCCTAGGTCTAAAGAATCCTCCACCACATTGCTCCAATGAGGACTGGTGTATGTGTCGAATATTCGCAAGCAACCCGAAGGTTGTAGACAAGGTTTAACGATTGTTTTACAATAGCAAACAACAGGAACCGAAGTCTTAACGTGCCTTACTAAGCACGGAACCGCCCATGAAATTTTGCCAGCAGTGGTCACCCATAGCGACGTGGCGACCACGACGCTCCGAGAATCATCGATATAACAAGGAACATCATTATTCGTCGTCAAACGAGTTTCGCGGCGCGCCCGGCGACGTCCGCCGCCGCGCGACCGCTCGCTCGCTCGCTCGCTTGGTTGTCGAGCCCGCGCTCGCTCGCCCGCCAGCCAGCCAGTCGCAAGCGAGCTTTCGACCGGGTCGTACGTGTCGTACCTTGCAAAACTAGTTCCTCGAGTGTCATTTACGCGTGTGATTGATTGTTTGTTCAGTGGTATTGTGTGGTGAGGAGTGTCCAACCGAGCCGCAGAGGCGTGGGAGCCTCTGGTATGCATCTTGGAGAATATTCGTTTTATAATCCTCTTAATAAGCGTTGTGTGATTTGAATTGAGCCTCGTTTATGAGCGGAGGGAAGTTGTCGCCGCTTGTTAATAAAGTTTAAGTATTTCATTGTTTAACAGTTTTATTGTTGAGAACTATAGCTTTGAATTAACTTAGAAAGCTCTGGAACTCTAACGTAAAATAAGTAATCATAAGTTCATAACTTTACGAAAGTTTGACTTGACTTTGAAAGTTCCGGTAAACTGATATCCGTAACTTAGTGTATTTTAGTGACAAGTGTTACTTCTCAGTCTACACGTAAGCCTACAAACTAAATACCTTTGATCAAAGGTCATGTGTCGAATAATTAATTGTAGTGTAGATGTAGATAATGTAGAAAGGACTGGGAGTGTCAGGCTCAGGTCCTCGGCTCCTCGACTCGACGAGAGCACGAGTGGCGCGAGCATCGCGGGCGCGGGAGTACCGGGACCGTGGAATGCGCGTTGCGATAACTAGTTATGGAATGTGTAGGTCAGCCTCACCCGCCTGATACCCGATATCTTTTAATTGCAGAACAGATTACTAGTAATCATGAGCCGTAAAAGCTTACGACTTTAAGTTACGGGCTACTAAGTTTTATACCTACGGGTTTATATACCTACTTATGTACATTTTTATATGTATCTATCTACTTTGTGGGTACGTAGTTGGTACGTAGGTACCGTTCGTAAGTTCTATTATTCTGTGGTAGTAGGTACATAATTAACTGATCCTACGGGAAATATCATCGTGTAGGTATTATGGTTGATTCCATTCCATAAAAAGCCTGACAATCTACATTTGGGTGGCGTGGTTTAGTTCAATTAAAACACAGCACCTCTTACAAAGCCTGCGTGTGTCCAGGCTATCAAATAAGGCTGTTCCAAATTTAATTAATAACGGTTCAACGGTTCGATGAACTGAGGTTACTCGCATATAAATCGCGTATAAATTTTATTCCATGGGTTGACTGGAAATGTCAGGTATCTCCAAGGACATCTATTGCCTGGTTATATTGGCTACTTGTGCTATGATTTCGGGTGAATCTCACTTACCTACGAATAGGATGATGTACCATAGGATGTGAATTTCTTAGTCCAATGTTTGGAGGTGTATTTAAATATTCTGTGATGTATTTTTCGTCAGTGGGACCAACACGAGCTTATAATATAAGTTCCTTTCATACATCATTCCTCTGTTCGTAGCGATTTTGATGGCTTAGCGATCACATAATATTATATTATAGAATTATATCATGTGTGTGTTTGTATGTTTGTTAACTACTTCTTCACGCTCAAACGGCTAGACCAACTTTTGATAAAATTTGGTTTGGAGTTAGCTGATACCCTGGATTAACATATTATATAGAATATTTTTTATCCCGATTTTTTATCCGACGAAAAAATCAATTAGCAATATTTTTTCAGGATATACCTACCTACTAAAAATTTCACGCGGGCGAAGCCGCAGGCAACAGGTCGTACTAAGTATGTATTTATATATTTATCTGTGCTTCTATAGGCTTGGTACCTACACCTTCCTATTGTATTTTAATTTACTGAAGGCATTTAAGCCACTCATAATTTGTTTAGAATACAGATTCCAACTTTCACTACTTTTTAGTTATTCAATCATTCATTGATACGCCGCTAATACCGCGGCCATTCAACGCTTGAACAAAACCCAACAAAACCCAACAAAACAAGGAAACAAGGGAACAAGGCATTGTTAGGCCTAACTCGAAGTTTCAAATCCGATAATGAAAAATGTTCATTATTCCACCACAGAACGGTGATTAGCCGTCGTACAGTCACACAAAAGGCTGATCATAGCCCAGACACCATAAAAGCATGGTTTGTGAGACAATGGGGACTGTACCGTACAATGCTGTGTAAGCAGTGCTGCTCTAACAGAGCTAGCTTTGCTGACGATAATTCTCGCTCCCTTTTATTGATAACAGAACCAAAAAACTTTTTATGACCGATGATTCTGACGATTGGCCTCTATTTGAACTTCTATGGATAGAGATTTTCCAGTTATTTCCTTGAGAAGGACAGTATCTAGACGAAACTTTTTGTCTGTAAACTGTTATATCTAATCCATGCAAGCGAGCTGCGGGTATCCACTAGTTTATTAGATTTCCATAGAACTAAGATGACAAATAAGCAACATGGGTCATAATTCGTAACCATAGCTAAGTTAGACACGCTAGCTACGAGTATATAGATCAAGATACAATCATATCGCAGTTGCGGGGCACCTTTATCGTCTTCTATCTGAGAAACTCGATCCGTCCCAGTTCGGGGAACTGCACAGTCCACGTTCACCACTAGACCTCACGCAGAATCATACTCATTTGGCTGAGCGCAGCACATCGAATGGTGTTTTTAGCTCGAGGAGGGCTCCGCGAATTATTTGAATTTCTACTACAGTGTCATCGAATAGTCTACTCCACAAAGTATCGACAAGTATGAGTAATCGAGCTTAGGGTTCCATGGGGAAACTGTGGAATCTATAGTTTTGTTAGTTTAGTTTTCAATCAAATTCATTTATAAGAGGGTAAGCTAGACAAAGTAACACAAAGCTAGAATATCATTTTTTGCATTTCTAACATCGACTGACCTTTAAAATAAGTCTTGTCATCATTACTTTTATTATTGAATTAAATTTGACCCCTTCGATTTAAATTAAGCGCTATAAAGGAGTCATGGGAGCCCATGGTGGTTGTTATCGGAAATTTTAATAAAACCCAAGTGTGTTTATCCTGCGGGAATCGTCCAGTTCCGGTGGTGTAGGCCAGGCACGTCGCGCGGCCCTTCCCTTGGCTGGCAGAGGACGTCACGTGGGGACTTTATGTTATTATTCAGAGGTTTGAATAATTTAAAACAATCTATAAGTAGATAAGAGGACTGCGCTGGTGACTCTGTGTACGCTCCGAGTGGTGCCGCTCCTGGCGAGTGACCTGCTGTGGCCGCTACTGGGTTGCAAGGCTGCAGGTTGCAGTAGTCCTGTATGGTCAATTTTTACCTCGTGAAAGATAACCAATCCAAAATGTTCAATGAGGTAGATTTTATTCACGATGAGTGAAGCTGAAAGAAAGGGTTGTGGTGGCTTAATAGAGATGAATGACACAATGTTTTCTAAATTTGTTTTACAGCTGTCAAGCGCTGTATAGTTAATTTGATTTGCGTATGATCAAAAACAAATTAAACTCTTTGGATTAGGGATGCTAGTTTTTGAAGCATTATATAATTTTAATCGGATGGATCTTAATCTCAGGCCTCAAATAATTAATATTAAATATCATAATATGTTACTGCTACCTGATACCCCCCCACGCAGGCCCAGCCCTGCCCACCACATATCCCACGTAACCATCAGTTTTACAGCCAGCCCTAAACAAACGGCCGCAGCTGGGTGGCAGCCCTAAGACAATATCTCTTTTATTCCTATTTTACGACGTCCTGTTCCCGTAAACGGGTAACACGAATACGGTTGTCGGTCACAAAAAATTCTATTGAATTTGGACACACTCCCTTGTTTGTTCCATGGAAATAAATATCGCGTTTATTTTTGGAGATTTTTATTCATAGTCTGCGATACGAAAGACAGCTATAGAAGCTATTCAAAATAACTAGTATACCAAATTAGATATTGCGTGAACAACTATTGAAGATCGTTGGATTTGATCTGGTTACAGAGTAAGCGAGGCTATAAAGTCTATCAAGCTTATCAAATAGGCAAATGATTCCTTTTTCAAATGATTCCTTTTTCAAATGTTTTAACCGTCGCTGCACATCACTGGCTCGCTTTTGATCACGCGTCATCCATTAGCATTGGATCAATTCTTAATCCACAACAATGGCTAAGTGTGAGTGTAGACAGACGCTTTGGACAAAATGGAGAACTCTAGGACTTCGTTTCCAGATACTTTAATGGTAATGTTTTAAAGATTTAAACGCCCGTCACTTGGAAAAGGCAATAAGGGCGAACCGGGACTTCAAGTAGGTACCTACTAGTACTCGACGAGAATACACTCTGATTTAAACTAATAAACGCTTAAAGGTTTATTCCCCTGCACTAGGATTACCTAAACTGTCTATAATAATAATATCGATTTCGCTGTCATCTGACTCGTGTTTTAATGTGTGTTGATTTCGCAGCGTAGTAACTCTGGCTTACTGTTCCTATGTGAAGACTTATGACGGACTTTAGTAAACATAACATATTTGTACCAATCCTAAAACAAAAAGGTGTGACTAATGACTAAAGTCTGTCCGTGTAGCTGGTTTAGCCTTTTAGAAAGTTTCAGTAGTCTCACTCGAGGGGCTAAAATCACCGCGGAAAATGTACAGCCGCAGGTGTTTAAACGGACTTTTGTCTCCACAGCCAAGTCCCTCGTGTATGTAAGCGGTTCCCTCACTTCGAACCCCACGTTACCTGTCGTACATCATCCCCTTATCACTAACATGTACTAATGAGTGTTTATCGGTTTTATGCCAGTGCAGCTTTGTGCCGTGTTTGGTCAACATATTTATATCTTGGCTTATCACACACCCCTTATTAGTCTACTACCAGTTGTAAATGACCGTCGCTTAGCGAGATTGTATTTAATTAGTACGAGCATGTGTACCGCTGTCGTGTTAAGTGGTTCTCTAACTCGATTATAATTATTTAGTTGATGGCCCTCAAGATTGTTGCCAGCACAGAGCTTTGCGGGTGAAAGCAGCTAGAGATGATCCTTTGAAATGTTAAAATGATGAACTTGTTCGAAGAAAAGTAATTTTCAAATAACGCGCGAGAAGAAAAATATTATTAACTACCAGCAATTCTAATAAGAATCTAAAAGAAAGCAGACACAATTAGCTGCCATGGCCTAAGTAATTTTCTAACAAAAGCATAGTTTATGCTGTTTTTCACGTAGCTACACTACCACAACCTTTTCTGTGTCCCACTGCTGGGCTCGGGTCTCCTCTTGGAGTGGGAGTGGTTACCACCTCGCTGACCATGCCTTTAACAACATTATCCACTCGCAGACATACAGGTTTCCTTACGCTGTTTGCCTTCGCCGTTACAGTAGATGACATTTAAATTCTTAAATCGCACACACCGAACTTGATTGTGATTGAAAATTCATTATTTATTGGCGCACTCTTGGATTTGAACCCACACCACCATCAGTAAACGGCGAGATCGATAGCCACTGGGTTGTCAAAGCTGTAACTCACAAGGGCTGATATAAACCAGCGTGTCAGTAATGAGTCCTAATGATTTCCAATATCGGTATCCCTACATCAAAGACATGTATATTTATGTCGGGCTAGGAGCAGATGCGCCCGTCGGAAGGTTGGAAGGTCGGAACACCATTCCCGAACGCTTAATTGCTGAGGAAGATATCAATCCAAGCGAGATTGTTCCATGCGAACATATTTTATAGCGCAGGCTCGTGTTCAGTCACGAGAGAGTTATGTATTTTCCAAGTTTTATAAGTTACATATCTAGGAACAGCTATTGATATATTCATCTATCTAAATTTAGAAAGATAAAAAATGATGTTAATGCTAATATTATAAATACCAAAGTAACTCTGTCTGTCTCTGAATTTTATATACAGATAGTCTAGAGCCTGAGAAAGGACATAGTTAGGCGACTTAAATTGATATTTTAGGTAAAATAAACTCACGCTTTTATTTCCCCGAAAGGGAAGGCAGCTGTGTATAAATACGATACTTTTCTTTTTATGTTTACCCTACAATAGGAACCTATTACCATACACTGGACATAAATCAAATCCAAGCCACTTACGTGGGACTTAAAGGTATTTATATTTATAAAATTAACGAGGCAGTACATGGACAAAGTGTGTCGATAAAAGTCAACGTAGTCTTAAACATTGTGTTGCTGGCTGTCCACTTTGAACTCTTCCTCCGGCCGAGACAGATGTATATTTTTATCGCGCTAAGAGCATAAACGTCTGTCGGAACACAAACATTCACGAATGTTTAATTGCCGACTGAGGAAGATATCAATAAGGCGAGTGGTCCACGCGACGTTTGAACTAAAAATAAGTTCATGCTCGTAAATTACACGACAGACGAGTTCCGTACGTCTACGTCGATGCTGATGGTTGATGAAGAGGTAAATGTTACAATGTTTTTATGGATGTAAGATAGCAAACGAGCTTGCTGCACCACCCATCCGCTGCCGACCATGACAACTGTGACCGACTTTGAACGAGACTCAAATAGGAACTGGGATGATTAGTCCAGTTAACAGTGGCTTTTAATAAAAACAGTCCGTGGTGATAGTTACTAACTATTAGTCCTGTTACCTAGCCTGTTAGCTATCTAATGATGGTGCTAACAAAATCCATCCTGAGGTCTATGGATGTCGTCATTTCTCTCGTTCCAGGGCGCACACACGATGTTCCTGGGCACTTTATTGTGGAATTGCTGTATCATCCTATAAGTCTGTATAAGTCCAGACTGGCATAAGGAATTGGTTGTATATCAGTAGGTTATTTTGATGGATAACACCGACGACCTCTCGAGCAACCAATACAACTTTTTATACCGAAGTTCTGATTCCTCGTTTTTTTTCTTTACATGAGCATTCCAGCAAAGCATCGTGTAAAGAGTAATGCCAAGATACTTGGCTGTATTTCAAACCAAATACCTCACGGATATTTGTTGTTTGTTCCAGTTGTTTTGGTTTTCTGCTCATTGTTAACAGCCCATTTCCCTCTCTCGTCTTTGACAGGAGGTACTTTCCAAATGTTAGCAGTAATTTTAACTTAAGTTCTATGTTTAAAAAAGGGTTTATACCCACAGGATGTCCTGCGTTGCGGTTAGGGCGGATATAAACGTGTGAGGTCATGCATGTGAAACGGCCTTACCTCAGACACCATTGCGTCGCCATACCAGCCATACACAAAGTTTGCTAGGCGGCATAGGTAAAAGGATTGTCATTGACAGACTTCCTTGCTTACTACCTAGACGTCCCACTGTTGGGCACAGGTCCCTCCCACAGCTACGAGAGGTCAAGAGTATACTCCACCACGCATCTCTATTGCTGTTTGGAGGGGTTCGTAGCCAACACAGTGTCGAATGTTCTCAAGCCACCCGTAGGTCTTTGACAAGTCTTAACGATTTTTTTTACAATTGAAAACAACCGCGACCGCCGGCTCAATGTGTCACCTGAAGCGTGGGAATGTGGGAAGCGCTCAAGAAATTTTGCCACTAGCGGTCGCCCATCAACAGGCCGACCGCATGTTGTGATAGGTTTTAGGTGTTGATATTATTTGTTGAAACAGACATATATGCGGGCGGAGCCGGGGGAAAAGCCATGATTCTAAAAGTATTCTCATAAAAATTCACCACAACGATACAGTGATATCCTTAAGGCGAGTAAACGTGCAATATCGCATCATTTCGAGCACACAACTCACAAGCGGCATCATCCAGCCTCCCACATTCATTGAGATGCTAGTGACGAGTCGACATAACTTGACGAGCGTTGCGAATCGTTGCCTGCTATTGATTGCAGCACTCACTACAATAGCTGTAGGGTGGAGCAGGCTGCGAGGGACGCATTGCTGCATTGAGTTCGAAGTGAGGAATTCATAGCGGTGAAGGAATTTGTGAGAGATCAGATGATTTGTGACAACCCTGACTGCCGAATCTTGTTCTAATATCTGAGACAGATATTTGTTTTGCAGATAACTTATTTGAACTCGGATCATGAATGTTAATAGTTTTTTTTCTGTATGTCCATCAAGCCAACGCGGGGGTGAGTGTACATATAGCGTTTGTACTTGTAAGTGCTTAACTAGTTATAGGAGATCAAGGTTTAAGTCTAGCGATGCATTAATGGCTTTTTAACACAATGCGTAGTTTAGCAGCAGCCTTAAGCTGATGATCAGTGATTAAGTGCAAGATCTTAACAAAAAGAAAGTCTTATAAAATCTGTCAGTATTGATGATCTATGAACTATGTCTTTGAATTTACAGTCTCATCCATCATCATCCAACCATCACCCTTTTAAGGTCCACTGCTGGCATTTCTCATCCTGAGACATAACTGTGCTCACTAAGTATTGGACTGATGCGTTAAATTTAAATGATGTGATGATAATATATTAGAAGGCATGTGAAGTCTGCCAATTTTCACTTGGACAGCGTGGCTCCACCGTCCTACCCGAGAGACCCGAGTCCAACAGTGGGACAAAACAGGGTGGTTGGGGATTAGGACATAAGGCCAGCGTTTTCAAGTCGGAGGCACGAACCCCTACAAATACTCATAATTCGTTCATTACATTATGCATACAATAGTCCGGGACGTTTCTCAACAATACTGTTATTTTATGCGGCTGACTTGATCACGTGCCGAGCTCGCGTCGGCCCAATACCAGTATTTTGGCTGTCTGTGCTCCAGTATTCATAATATATTGGTTACATGCAGATTCAGATTCATTAACACGCTTTAATAGCTTGGTATGTATGTATGTATGTATGTATGTATGTATGTATGTATGTATGTATGTATGTATGTATGTATGTATGTATGTATGTATGTATGTAAAGGGAATCTTTGATCGTGATTTTCGCCCACATCAAAACGTCGGATTAATTTGAAACTTTGCACACTTATCATGGACCGATGACAACGCAATCATTAAAAAAATAAACAAATAAAAAAGCATAAACAGCAAAGCAAGAAAATTTTATGATTTGATCTATTGGCATTATGCTTTATTATCTTTGCCTTTGGTGTCATGCAATTTTTGTATCTATGGTCTTTCTCTTCTCTTTGGTTTTTTGGAACAACGAGTTACTTGTCCGTGCATTGTGAATAATCAAATATAAAATACTAGAAATAGTTACTATAAAACCTAGACCTATACCTAAAACAATAGGGTGTTATTTATCTTCCATTATACGAGTGTGGTATTAATTATTGGCATACGTTTAATGAATGTCATTACATTTGTATCTACCGCCGCCCGGTTCACAAAGATGATGCTACCGAGAAGAAATTTAATATAAAATGTATGGTAAGATATTTGCATTATTTTCTCGAATGAAAATAAGTATTCTATGTTGGTGCTAAGTCGTCGTCTTTTGTCATTATTTCTGCCAGTTTGTTTTCCAGATTGGAATGTTGTATTTTTAATGTTCGATCAGGAAGGGAGATTGAGTTACTACCTACTAATGAATTTGACTATAGGCATATCCCGGCCTACCCAAGCTATTGTTACTTGACGTATTAGATAAATTAGGACCACTAGCTAACAGTTTATTGAATAGACATGTAGTCTACCCTATGGTCTACCCACATAACCAATCCCTTAACTACCACGCGCCCACGTATTAAGTACTACCTATAAGTAGGTAGGTACTTATTGAAGCCTCATTGTTACATGACAGAGGCCGCAATCGGATTCGGATTGGATCCACGTTTACGGTACCCGGGAAATTGTGTGGCGGTAACTTATTTAGGGCTGCCACTGACTGACAAAGTCAGAAGCACTTACAAAAAATTAAAAAAATAAATTTTTCTTTTCAAGATCCATTGCATTCGGTCTTCCCGAAAATGAATCTGTAGCCACGTTTGGGCAATGTGTGTTGGTAATCGCAGTTACGTGATTATTTCATACTTCCTATTGTCGTCTTTAACGAAGGCTTTTATTCTACAAAATTTTATTAACTATGAACACCCAAGAAGGTGGTGCTCTTTTACTAATGTTTTAAAGAAAGAACAAGAAAGAAACAAAGTAAGATATTATTTTTGATAATTTTATTTTAAATCAAACAATGGCTTTTTACCTGCTAATAAATATAAATTTATTTATTATTATTTTTAAGTTGCCTGCAACGTAAATCAGACAGAATAATAATTTGCAAAGTAGTTTGGCACAACCCTGGCCACAGTGTTTCATTTACATTTTATTCGCGCCGCAAACTGCCGCAAGTGCCGCAATTCAATCCGAACGAACGAACCGGCGCAGCGGGCGCGGCGGCGGCGGCTCCGGCCCCAACCCCGGCCGGGGAAATAAATACTGATTAGTTTTCTTGCCTTGATTAGCTCCGGCGCTCGGCGGGCGCTGCTGGACACTGGCTCCTCATCACACTTCATTACTGTTACAAAACTACCTTGTAACATACTAAGTTTTGTACTTCGCATACGTGCGGAGCTCGCTGGGATACTGCAGTTCTGCTTGGAATCCTCAGGACATAACATTCGATCACGCAATTGGAAATATTCAGAGGATATTCGTGAAACACCTTGACTGTCATGATAAATCACAAAATTTATTACACCATATCGTGTCAAAAACATGGCATTATTATGACGCTGAAATACCGTTGACAACATCTTAGTAATCTCGATTGTCCTACTTTTAATCATGCCAGGTCTTGGCAAGGGGTCTTGCGATCTCTGTGGGGAACCGAACCCACTGCACCAGTGCTTACGGGCCAGATGGTGTCTGCAGATAACTTGTGCCAGGGCGCTCGCGGTCGCTGCTATAGCTTGGCAAGCAAACATGTCATAATCAACGAGCCATATTGTAGGCTTGAAAATGTATTCTGTGCCTAACTGCCTACTGCTGCCAACGTCCCACTGCTGGGCCCTAATCTCCCCCAAAGACAGCTGCGGGAGGTCTAGAAAATACCCCACCACGCTGCTATAATGCGGATTGACGCCTAACTGCTTACTTAGTAATAAATTACCATTGGAAGTAGCAGTCACATATACGTAGTGCCCGCTGAATGTAGCCGTTTTCTGCCGTGTTCAGGTCATCGTCATCCCTGGTCGGAACGAGTGTTGCCATGCCCGTATGTCTGTTACGCCTGTTTGCCTTTAAAATGAACTTAATTAAAGTAATGTGTTTTCCAAGTGTGGAAACGCCTCAGTCCGGATCCCAGAGGGATCCTAGAGGAGGTAATAAGTGAAGAGTTTGATGAGTTAGGCCCGACCTAATTAAGTAATTAAAAGGCGTCGCGGTTACCCGCGCGGGGACAAAGACTCGATGGTCTTCATGCAAATTAGTAACGACTAGACACTCGACGGCGGGACCAAGTGAAAATGTACACAAATAATGCGAGTTCATTATTTAATTTTCATTGTAAAATTAATTTATTTGTCGTCATTGTCGTTTCTCTGCTAGAATTAATTATTGTCGTATTCTCTCGTTCTCAGTAGGTTTTTCAGAACCGGATGGTTTGGATGCTACCAGAATTTCGGTACTGGCCTCAGCTGGATCTTGGATTTTTCGGTATTTTCAGTACTTTCCACACCTATAAGTAATAAAATTAAAAAATTAAATATTAAAAAAGTAAATTATTACTTAAAATTATTCAAAGAAAGTTATAAAAAATAGATAATTTCTTGGAAGTGTCGTAACTTGCGTGTAACGCACGTTGGGTATAGGTGTCCTCGTACGTTCCACACTGTTACTTTACAACATCCAATCCATCCATGCATCCCTGTAACCAACTTCCACGTTTAATCAGCGAGACGGTCCGGAGCCAGTTAAGCAACACATTCCACACACAAACGCATAAAGCGTGATGGAATACGTGACGTGAAACGGTTCCATCTAACCTGACCTCAGGCCGGGTCACGTGGCGTCTGTCGCAGACGCTAATGAGATAATTTGGATGTGACGTCACATCTTCCCGGGTTGCCGCCGCAGAATAAAGGCGGCTGTCCACCAAACGTACTCGTATGGAGTCATACAAATTCATATAATCTCCCGCAAAATGCGACACTGATTCACACTTATTCTACCTTCCACTGGTTTACTTTACAATGGTAGGTAAAGACTTCTCTCCATTACAGACTTCTCTCCATTACAGACTTCTCTCTCGTTACAGACTTCTCTCCATTACCCGCCACTTTGATTGATGTCATGTCTCTTGCTTCATCTTGCATCTTTGTTAATTATTACTAGACTGTCTGCCCGTGCCTTTGAACAAACATTTGTCTTAGTTACAGATGCTAACAGATTAAATAAAATCATATAAGCAATCTCATTGTATGAGTTCCTCATTTACTAGATTCCTATCATTTATTTGGTGGACGACACCCTTAAGAGCGCCGGGCGAATGCGTGCGAAACAAACGGGCGTGATCACACTTGTCATGCAAATGAGGGAGAGATAAATGGCTGAGGTGAAGGTGGAGAGAACAATTGGAGACCGTATTTATGAGGTTATACAGTAGATGTCCTCGATTCAGTCATTCTAGTCAGAAAGCGGTGACAGCCCAGGGGCTATCGAACTCGCCTCTCACTCGAGCGGTCCGGGTTCAAACCCAAGCGGCACGCACTAATGACTTTTCTAAGTTATGTGCGATTTAAGAAAAATTAAAAGTAATCCGCACTTGACCAGCGTGGTGGATTAAGGCCTAATCCCTCCCATTCTCAGACCCGTGCCCGACAGTGGGACATAGAAAGGGTTGTGATATGTGTGTGTGCTCACGCTCTCTCACACGTGGTTTCCATCACTTGGCGACCACTGGCTGTGATAAATTTACCATTGTGCCATTGGTGTCAGCGGTGGTCTGGTCATTACCATCACAATGTCACAGGCGTTGTAATAGCAGTTGCCGGTTAAGGAAAAATGTTGGAAAAATGGTTCCTTTGAGCCGGATACGAAATATTTCCAACAATTCGTCAGACGCAAAGTCGATCGCCTGTAGCGAGTCCACCAGTATGTTATTAGTTAAATAAACTGGCTCGCCTGCGCTCCCGGGTTTGACGGGATAATTCGCGGCGCGCAGGACAGGAAGCATAGCAATACGCTATTTAAATATCAGATTATTAATGCCCTGCAGTTATCGGAGTGAGGCTTTGCCGACATTGGTTGATTGATGGATTGAAATGCAAGACAAGAAAGCTCGCGTGAGCTTTTTTATGTATATAAGTGGACAAACGAGAGAATGAGTGAGCAAAGAGAGCAACCCATCCGCTACCGCCCATGACTACTGTGACTACTGTGAACAAAACGCCAATAGCACAATAGCACCGGGAAGGTTAACCCTAGAAACATAACGTTCTTTTATACCCCTGGCAGCATAACGTGAGGTCAATTCGTATAATTGTGCGTGTGCACTTCAATTATTTGCTATAACCGTAAAAATACGTAGTACAGATAGGAGCAGACGCGAGCCCAATTCACATCGTGTTTTGACGTCGCTTTTGTCAACTTGGAGGGCATGCGGTGACATTTTATACGTCGCGCGTAATAAACTAATAAACCGTACCGGGCGGATTTTTCCGGATACGTACAAATGTTCCGGACACTGAGCATTAGTTATTAGGAAAGTCTTCTAATTGTTGAAATGAATACTGTGTAGACAAGTAAACTTATTACAGTGTGAGACGCGGCCCTGTTTTTCGACGAAGTGCCAACTCAGATTACGTGTAAGTCAGGTAAAGCTTTAAACGTAATTGGATACTTTTAACTCTCGGTTTTATTGGAAACTTATTTCTTTGTTTGCAAAACGTCTATAACTGAGACGGAAACACTCATTGTTCAACCGCTATAGGGGAATATGGCAGTCTACGTGTATATACTTCATATGAGCAAAACTGAACTGATCTTTCTTGTTATTAAAATACTTAGTACTTACAAAGGTACGATGATTTATTTTATTCAGACTCGAAGTTATCATATATAAATAAATACCTCATCGTGTTTAAGTCTAAACTTTGTCAAATTTTTACTCGTTTTTGTGTTAGGGTTATAAAACTGTAAATAATTTATTGATTATTTTAAATAATTATACATTTTATTACAGCATCATCGTACCAAGGCGTTCGTTAGTCGCCCTACCATTTTGTACGGTTCAGCCTCACGATCAACAGCCAGTGAAGTCTATTTCATAACAGGTTCTTGAATAAAGTTGTTTCTTTAACAGAAAATGTTCATAAAAACATAAATCTAGGATGTCCCGTTGTAGTAATTTCTATTGTTTTAAAAGAAAACAGTATTTATCTGGTGTAGCTGTGGATGTAGGCTGGAAACAACGGGCTGGCAGCCGCTGGTAATGTACAGCCCGGAGCGGTGTATACTCGTAGTTAGTTCGGAAGCTGTGCTACATCCAGGACATTACGAGTTACAACGGTCTATGAAAATGGAAACCATCTTTAGTGTTGTGAACTGTGTTCCTATTAATAATCCCTTGGCATTATTATAAAGAGACAGTATGTACCTACTTAGTACCAAAGAAATGCCAAAAACAATTCGTCCATAAAGTTTGTTGTAACCATAGCAGAGGATTTAACATTAAAATAATGGCTATCGGCCGAAATTAATAACCTATCTTTGGATTGATTTGCCTATCTGAGATAGTTATTTGACACATTTTATATGGAGCATATGTCAAATATCTATCTCTGGTAGGCAAATCAATCCAAAGATAGGTTATTAATTTCGGCCATAAGATAATTTGCAACTATTGACATGAAATAATTAAACTTGTTGTGCGATCACTTGAATCACGTCCATTAAAAACAAGCACTTTAATCTCATTTACTTAGATTAATTTAAGCTTCCGTTGTCAATTTATCACAAGTGAATGTTTAAGTGGTGTTTATCCTTCAGTTTCTTGTGACTTGTTGCTTGTGACGATGATTATCACAAATTATTGTTTGTTTAACTCTTGCCTCTGTTGTCGGCAGGCGGAGGAACTGAACGCGCTGGTGGGAGATGCGTTCCGAATGGCGTTCGCGTCGCAGCTGCAGCCCTCCGCGCCGCTCTGGGTAAGCCTCCACCGTGCCCACCCCACGTTCCCAATGGTGGGCTGGTGTCCCACCACTTCACATACCTTCAAGTTCGCTATGGAGAACTCAGACATACACCTTTACTTTGCTTCGCGTCAAGGTAGTGTAGTGCTCCATAAGCAATGTTCGGTAGTCATAACAGCTACTTAACTTTTAAAAGTCTAAGCAGTAATATATTTTTAATCTATAAAACTTAATAAAACTTTAATAAACTTAACAAAAAAGTCTGCGTCCGAACATTTTAAGCTCTGATTTAAGGAAGTCCTTAGAATAATTACATAGGAAGTCATTAAAAGTGATGCTAAAAACTGAACCTAGAAAATGTTTAACCTGGCACTGCAATAGACAGATGAGTCTTATTAAAATATCTGGAGTATCCTGTAATGAAAATTTTAGTTCAAGTTTTTAAATTCCATCTAAGGGTGCCCGGAATCCTATCGCACACAGGCCTCAGTTTAAACGAGAATTATTTATGTTGATGTAGTTTAACTTAAAATAACTTGTAATTTAAATTCCTTCGACGTTTCAATTTGTTTCTGTAAACCTATATTCGTAAACGGTAATTCCAATACCCGTCTTCATCCGTCATTTTTAAAATTAGCCCACGATTTGTTGTGTTCAGTAGCCGCTATTTGTTACACATACTTTTGTCTTTATTTACATTTAAAGTTTCGTCTGTTTCTCGATTTTAGTCTTTATCTATTGAGCGTTAAAGTTGAAAGTCATCGAGGTGGCGAAGCACTTTAGTTTTTACCTCGCCGCGTGTGTGAGCCACCTTAATCATAGGTCGGACGGGCCGCCTTCCGTTCACAGCAGTTCACACATGCAACCGATGCTACCGAGCCATTACTGCCTTTGTTTATACGCGGTTCGTCTAATCTAAACTAATAACTATAGTCGGAAGTGCAATTACCAGTTAAACACTGTGTTTAACCTCATTCAAGCGAGTATCTGATCGGACCGTATATTCATCTTTATGGCGGATTTGAATGTATAATTTCGATATCGACAAATTCGTTGGCGCTGTTCGAAATATTACATCGAAATCGTTTCGTGTTGTCGTAACATTGTCTTAATCTTCTTATTTATAGCCTTTAGATTTATTGTCTTGATTTGCCTCGATCAGCGATA
Organism: Carterocephalus palaemon; assembly: GCA_944567765.1. Classification (NCBI taxonomy): domain Eukaryota; kingdom Metazoa; phylum Arthropoda; class Insecta; order Lepidoptera; family Hesperiidae; genus Carterocephalus; species Carterocephalus palaemon. The sequence goes on from OX155645.1 coordinate 225,900, forward strand.
GTATCGGCTCTCCGAACTGGTTCTCGAAGCGTTTTGTACCACAATCGTCGTAACCATATCCATATCAACGCTTTTTACGATTTCATCAATACAATATTTAGTTAAACAGTCATGAATTTATACAAGTTAAAGCTAATAGCTAATCTGATGTAAGGTTTTAATGATGGAAATAAAATTTAAATTTCTTCTTGTTCGCGGCAACTGACGCAGTAATGAAAATACCTTATGACGGCTGTTCGAATCTTTAGTAATGAGCGGTAAAGTTTTATGACCCTTTCTATTTCCCTCGGGCCGTTGAATTTATATCTGTGGGTTATTATTGGTGCTATTAGGCACTTCCTTTGTCTTGTGGACTACAACTTTTTTATTTTTCTGCCCCGGTATACATTCGCAAAGTAAATAAAGCAAGCGTTAAATAAATTGCATCGTCGCCGTTCGTGCTTAGTCTCGGAGGCTCCACAAAAGTTGCTTCCACCGCAATAAATACTTGTGCGTATAATTTACTTTAAAGTAATCGAACGGTTGGTGGTACTGGTCGGATCGTAATCCAATCCAGCGGTTGATGCACGGCCGGCGCCGCTGCTCCCACCGGTTCCGCGCCGAATGCGCTGCCAATAGCTTTTACATTTATTCTGCGCTTGTTTATGGTTCGACGATTAATTCCATTTGACTTCTGGAAGTTCAAATGTCTCTTTTTAAAAGCTTTTATTTAACTTCACTCGTATGTATGTAAGTATGATAGTAGGTATGTCCTGGAATCTTGCAATCAATATTTCACCCACTTCCACTGCAGCTATCGAGCTGAAATTTGGCACACATATTTGGTTCCGATGACAATGCATGAAAATAAAAAAAAGTTTTAAAAAGCTTTTTTAAAAAAAAAAATTACGGTATAATTTGTATCTAACATAAACTTTTCGTTTATTCATTCATTCATTGCTGTTTCTGATAAGAATTCGCCCCCGACTTGCGTTTATTCATTCACAATTTTGTTGGATGTATATCCAAGAAGCCTATGGAGAATCAGTTATAAGTACCCCCTTTATTACTTCTGACATCATCGTGCACGCTTATAACTGATATAGCCTGTGTCATTTTCGAAGTAAATTTCGAATGTTAGTTAATTGAATTTATCCTTCCTATATGTTTTCATGTATGTAGAATGCTATAGTCAAAATAACTGTAACATGTTGGAAAGGGTTTTCATAACATACATCAATAAACGCACCTCCCGATCTCTCTGACCTTTACTAATGTCACGACATTCTTTCACGTTCCAGATAACGTTCACGAATGTTTGATGGTGGTACGGTAGTTGTACCTAATGCATTAAAATCACTTCTTATTTATAATGATTACAGAATCATTATTGGAAATAAATAAATGTAAATAAGCTGCTAGGATATCGGCTGTCCAAAACCAAAACCTAGCAAGGGACATTTTTATTCAAACACATTTTCTAAAACCAATATTTCCAAAATTTTTTGCTACGTCTATGGCAAAAACAACTGTATTTCTATCATAAACAGAATCAAAGTTATGAACATGCTTAAACCTAGCAAGCGACATTCGTACTCGGAGGTTACAAAATCAAAAAGCTAGTAAGTAACATTTCCAAGTTCAAAATCCTATCAAATACTATACATGCTAGGTTTTTGAATTTGCAAATTAACTTACTAGGCTTTTGAATTTGAAATTGGTCTTATACTAAGTTTTTAATCTTGGAATTGTCCCGTACTAGGTTTTTGATTTAAAAAACTACTGTAGTATAGTACAAGATTATCAAATCGTTTCTATAGCAAAATAATAGTAAGTCAATGTCGGTGCGCGTTATATGCGCATGAGGCGGGGAGGGGGCCACTGCTCCCGCGCCTCGACCGCCGGCCGGCTCGACAAGTTTTGACTCGCTCAACTGAAGCCTTCGCGAAGCACCCGAGATTGCTGAGGGCAATCCGCGAATTAGTCCGAAGTATCCTCGGGGACCAAGATGGTAGTACATCTTAGGCTGCTATATTGGAACCCGGGGGGACTCACACCCCAAGCCCGTAACCTTCGGTCACTCGTTCGGGGGCAGAACGTTCACGTTGTGCTGCTGGGCGAGACCAAACTCCGTCCGAACGAGTCTTATCGGCTGCCCGGTTACTTAGTGTACCGCCGCGACGACATATCTCCCGCTGGCATCGCCTATCGAGGCACAGCGATAGCGGTCCGTCGCGATGTGCTGCACGAGGAACTGCCTCTCCCGGACTTCACTTGTCTGCGCTCTATAGGCGCAGCAGTGAGCATGGCCAGCCGAGAACTTAGGTTGTTTGCTGCCTACCCCGGTCCACAATTCTATCCGCGGGACGTCGATCAAATTATGTCGGGTAGGCGTGCGTCTGACGCGACCCTCGTATCCGCGGACCTCAATGCCAAACATACGGCTTGGAGTTCCCGAGTGGTCACGCCAGTAGGCCGCTGCCTATACGACGACGCGGAGGCCAAGGGGTACGAGGTGCTTGGGCCCGAAGCACCCACCCCCACTTGCACCCACCACCACATCAAACCCCCGCCATTTTCCCGACGTCCTAGACATAATTCTGTGCAAGAATATTAACTGCCCGGTTAATTTGGAGGTGCTGTATGACCTCGACACACAGCATCTTCCCATACTTATTACGCTTGGCCTTGGGGTGGAGTGCACGAGCTTCCCCCGCCAGATGCGGGTAACCGACTGGCGAGCTTACCAAGCCGCCTTGACCGACTTCCAGTATAGTGAGCTCACCACGCCGGGAGGAGGAGGAGGAGCAGGATCGCGTGGGAGACGATGGTCGACCAGGCCAGCGAGTCCGAAGCGTTGCTCCACCACCTCAACCGAGCACTCACTCGCTCAAGGCCTGGTGTTAGCCCGCTCTATGATTGGGCGGGTGACCAGCACTTTTCAGCACAAGGCCGGGCGGATATACTTGCACAGCACTTGGAAGAGCAATTTGCTCCAAACCCCGTCGGCACCGCTGCAGCGGCTGAACACTGCGAGCTTGTGGAGGCGCGTGTAGCGGACTTCATCAGTGGCCCGACACTGAAGCCTGAGGGATTTGAGTTCATCTCGCCCTTTGAGGCTCGGAAGGTCGCTAGGCGTTTACCCAAACTGACTATGCTCCCCCAAAGGGCTCTAGTCAGCTGGACTAGGCTCTTCAACGGCATCCTGCGCACGATATTACAGAGAACACAAGACCGATTTTTATTGGGCAATATCCCGGACCAATTTTTATTTCAAATAATGCTCCCAATGATAGCATCTTCAAAAATAAACGTATGTTACGTGAATCCTGTGATGGAAAGTGCAAGAGAGAATGTTTACAATTTTCAGATCAGGACAGACTGGCTATTTGGGAACAGTACTGGAGTTTAATTTATTTTATTTTTCCTATCATTATGCTACTTACTAGGATGAAATGCCACATTAGGTATAAAAAATAATTAAGAATCTAATTCAGAAACCTAGTAAATGTCTTTACTAGGTCTTTAATGTTAGATCCAAAACAATACGTTTATAGAAACCAATTAAAAAACCTAGGTAGAGATGTTACTAGGTTTTTGCTATTGGTTTAATATCATACATATCTTGAAGTATCCAAAACAGTCATTAGTAGGGCACATAAAAATTGTCTAAATGCACTTATGTGCAATTTTACTATTCCACAAAGTAAAACAACTTATTATTCTTCATATGGAAACAAGACAAGCATAAAAAAGGAATTCTTTGCTAAATGGCAGAAGAAAATGTTTCAGGTCTTCTCCTGTATAATTAAGTCAGATGTACTTGCTAGGCTTTGGTTTTGGACAGCCGATATGTATCAAACTAAGATATCTAAATTCCAAAAAGCCACCTCCCTCCGTAGTAAAGTCTTTGCTTCGATCTTTCTTTCGCTCTTAAATGTCTAAATAAAAAAACATTTTACGGCGTCTGTGGCGTTCTTATTACCAGCCAGTTGCAGTTTGGATCTGAAAACGGTGATTGCAACGTATTTTAAGTATTTAACATATAGGATTCTTCTCGTTGGGGTTTCGATATTTATTTTGTTTAATCGGGGGCTATATATTGTATTGTCATAATAACAACTGCCGAAGCCAATTGCTATGTAAATGTGTAACAGGAGAATCTTTCGCGCCAAAATTCAGAAGCCTTTCTGCTAAATAGGTACTCAAGTGGTACCATTAATCGTGGTTCTTCTAATCGGTCTATCTTTTCCGCTTCAGATATGCTCTGTGACATTATTAATATTCGGAGGCTGGCCCACATTGCCGTTGTGTATTGGTATGCATCGTGCCACCTTTCGCACAGCGGGGCGCTGGTAGGCCCTCAGCCTACGTCGCTTCCGACTGGTTCTGAATATACATACTTTATCTACCTATATAATATTCATCACCTTTTATGGGCTAGTATTTTTCAACATTTTATATTGCCTAAAATGTATTCTTTTATTCATATACTTAAACCATTTGAGAGTAAAACATTCAAAACCGGATCAGTAAGCTTATTTATATGTTAGCGATGATCTGGTGCGATACCTGTGTGTTATGGTTTCTATATTTCTTGTTAAGCAAATCTGTCAAGCAAATCTGTTGCTCTGCAGACATTATTTAGGGCACAGATTTAAATTAAACTTAAAGTTTAAGAGGATATTGTTTTGAAGGTAATGAACAGTAAGTCCAACTTTCATCCGGTCGTGGCGCTACCGGCGCGGCGCGGGATTTGGACCATTTGTTAAGCCATCCTTTCTCCGCGCCATCGGCCGGAGTTTACTAAATGTTTACTCGTAAATCACTACGGACGGATTGATAAAGATTGAGAGCTTGTTTTACAAATATCAGAACAAAGATAAGTAGGTAAGGTACCTATTTTCTGTAGAAAATTTCACAATTTTAGCAGACCTAACCCGAGAAGACCTCATCGCATGCATGTATTATTATGTAACACATATGCGCCTTGACGACATTTATTAATTAATCACGATATCGATGTTTTTCAAATACGTATCTGGCTCTAAATATGCTATAACAGCCCAGAATAGGTATACTTGGTACGTGTATTAAACCTAGGAAGCTTCTGAATAATCAGTGGACAGGCCTGCAACTGACGGCCGCTTATTACAGCAATGAAGCCAGCCTTAGGTTCGCCAACCCAATACGAATTTTTACGTCCAATCATTCCTTACCTCTTCATGTTTCCGAACCTAGTATTTACCTACTTTTAAATACAAAACTGACCGCTTACAACCAACAAACTACTATGTGACTTAAAATGGAAACCTCTTTAATCACGATACGATCTTGATAAAATAGTCTGTTAAAAGTATCATTAAACCTTTCGATTTCTACAATCCAGTGATCTCAGTGTCGAGTTATAAACCACAACCCGAGCGAGGTCACCGACCCCTGGCCTAGACGCCTATGAGCTGTTTATGAATAGTCGCCTAGTGCAAAAAAACTAACAGCACAATGTCACGTAGCGACTGTCATTTGCTGCGACGGACTTGTGACGAACTGGCGCACGGGACCGCGAGTATTATTATTGTGCTTCGGAAAGCGTGTGAAGCAGCCATTCGTCTTCAGATATTTTGAATCTTGTCGGAGGTATGCCTGTGACTACCAACTCGCCAATAAAACCACCCATCTGAATCACAGTTCAGGTTTTGATACTGTTCATGCTCATACGGCTGATCATGCGCATATTAACGACAAACTATCATCACAGGTCGGTTCTCGGAATAGCGCCGGTAAGGTAACGTCCACGTGGTCTGGTAGGAGGACCTCACACTTCACATGCCTTCGAATCCTCACTCATAGAGGCATTCTCACGATGTTTTCTTTCAAAGTTTCAGCAGGTGATAATTTAATTGGTTAAAACTCACTTTTGATAATTCACTGCGCTTTGATTTCCCTGTGTGGTCCCTGTCGAAGTACTCCCATAGACGTCCCACTGTTTGACACAGTTCTCCCCCACAGGCTGCGGGAGGTCTAGAGCATACTCAACCACTCTGTTCCAATGCGGATTGGTGGAGGGGTTAGCGGCTAACCCAGTGTCGAAAGATCTCAATCCACCTTGTAGTGTTATAAGTAAGAGAAGCTAAACTGTAGTGTTATAAAGAAGAGAGCTTAAGGAATTTAAATAATAAGAATTTTAAATAAAGAGGATGTATATATTATTACTCACTCGGTGGTTATAAAGATTAGTGGTTCGACGGAAGATATAAATTTAGTAATAAAGAGTCACTTAAGGGAAGGCACAGACACAGACGTTCAGAAGCTCCGATGCACGGCCACGCAAGCAGCGGCACTGCAACACGCTCTCCTTGGTTGAGCAGCGAACGGCAGGCGGTGAGGTGCGGGCGTGCAAACAGCGCACAAACCACGCACGAAGTATAACAGCACGAGACCGTTCAGCAGGTCTCGGAAGCTCACGTACGAAGTATTCAGCACGGGATCGTTCAGCAGGTCCCGGAAGCTCTGAAAAACACTCCGTATCAGATATCTTCCTTTTAAAAATTTAGAAAGCCAAAAGAAGACGTCTTTTCCCAAGTCAATCCACTTTTCTTCACTTAAGAGTGATTTCTTTTCCAAAGGTCTCTGTAGAATAGCCCTCTGTAGAATAGCTCTCTGTAGAATGATCTCGATCATGTTCCACACAGCATTCTTCCTTTTTTAATTCAAATTTGAATTTGAATTCCTATATGGCCTAATACAAAATAGCTAAATTTTATATGATATCTCTATATATTCTATGTACATTTAGAACCTATATCAAGACATTACTACTGTGACATAAGTCATGTATCAAATACTAATCACAATATTAAATGTTCCAAGAAAATAAATATAAATCATTAAATACTAAAGAGAGAGTTATACAAGGATGTTACAAAATAATATTTAAAGTTACAATTATCCTACAAATGAGAATTACCTAAAAATTTAATAGTAAGTACATAAGATTTAGAATACATAACCAAAACTAATTAACAAGTAAAAGGACATCTATAAATACTAACTAATTTACAATTCAATTGCAGCCAAATAAATTACCATAAAATGGTAAAGAAACATATAAAATATGTATATCAATATAAGAAATAAACAAAGATAAAAATGATGAAAAGAATGAAGTAATATGAAGAAACTGATGTGTACAGAAAAGGTATTAGTAAATACTACATATATTTCCCCCGCCCAAGTAATTTTTTTGGCTGTTACAAAAAAATTTTAAATTAAAAATAGTGATTACCTTACACATTCATTATTCTGTCCATACCTTATTCTTTCATACATCAATCTTGCAAAGTTAGGGGTTAGGGTTCACGTTCAATGACGCCTACTCCAAAGGTAACACTAGACAATGACTTTAAGGCTTATTTTAGGAGTTGTCATCCGCTCAACGTTGAAAACCCAAAACTCGAATACGAGATTTATTGGTGTTGGCTTCGTTTAACGAGTCACGATCCGCTCGTACTGTAAGGCTTGTTTAAAGAGTCGTAAACCGCTCTATAAGAGATAACCAAGACGGTTATAAGTAAGAATCAGAATAAGTAGTTCTGACAAAGAAAGTTAAGATTATAAAAATTAAGAACTAAAAGAAAAGAAACCAAGTTTAGTAATAACTTAGTTAATTAGAAGTATTTCTCTTCCAGAATAGAAGATAACTACTCTCAAGATATCTAGAGAGCCTACATAGCTTAAAAGCTAAGTTTAAAGAATGAACTTCGAAGTAAATCCAAAATTCGAAGTTCAATGATGAAGAAACAAGCATAGTATAAGATGAAAGAATGAATGAATAAATATTATTATTAGAATTAAAGTAATAAAAAGTAAAATATAATAAATAAGTTACAAAAATACGCTGTTCTAACTTACCTAATTGTAATAGGTAACCACCAAGTAAGTAAATAGAAAAAAGAATCTCAAGGGTCGTTAGAATTCACAATAAATAAGCCAAACGGGTTTGCACTTGTGTAAGTATTATTTTGGAATTTAGAAAAGGATTTTACGTGGGCGCCAAACTGTAGTGTTATAAGAGAGTGAAGCTAAACTGTAGTGTTATAAAGAAGAGAGCTTAAGGAATTTAAATAATAAGAATTTTAAATAAAGAGGATGTATATATTATTACTCACTCGGTGGTTATAAAGATTAGTGGTTCGACGGAAGATATAAATTTAGTAATAAAGAGTCACTTAAGGGAAGGCACAGACACAGACGTTCAGAAGCTCCGATGCACGGCCACGCAAGCAGCGGCACTGCAACACGCTCTCCTTGGTTGAGCAGCGAACGGCAGGCGGTGAGGTGCGGGCGTGCAAACAGCGCACAAACCACGCACGAAGTATAACAGCACGAGACCGTTCAGCAGGTCTCGGAAGCTCACGTACGAAGTATTCAGCACGGGATCGTTCAGCAGGTCCCGGAAGCTCTGAAAAACACTCCGTATCAGATATCTTCCTTTTAAAAATTTAGAAAGCCAAAAGAAGACGTCTTTTCCCAAGTCAATCCACTTTTCTTCACTTAAGAGTGATTTCTTTTCCAAAGGTCTCTGTAGAATAGCCCTCTGTAGAATAGCTCTCTGTAGAATAGCTCTCTGTAGAATGATCTCGATCATGTTCCACACAGCATTCTTCCTTTTTTAATTCAAATTTGAATTTGAATTCCTATATGGCCTAATACAAAATAGCTAAATTTTATATGATATCTCTATATATTCTATGTACATTTAGAACCTATATCAAGACATTACTACTGTGACATAAGTCATGTATCAAATACTAATCACAATATTAAATGTTCCAAGAAAATAAATATAAATCATTAAATACTAAAGAGAGAGTTATACAAGGATGTTACAAAATAATATTTAAAGTTACAATTATCCTACAAATGAGAATTACCTAAAAATTTAATAGTAAGTACATAAGATTTAGAATACATAACCAAAACTAATTAACAAGTAAAAGGACATCTATAAATACTAACTAATTTACAATTCAATTGCAGCCAAATAAATTACCATAAAATGGTAAAGAAACATATAAAATATGTATATCAATATAAGAAATAAACAAAGATAAAAATGATGAAAAGAATGAAGTAATATGAAGAAACTGATGTGTACAGAAAAGGTATTAGTAAATACTACAACCTGAAGTTCTTCGACGATGCTTAACTTGTCTTTACCATTGAAAACAACGGTGGCCTAACGGCCGAAGGCTTAACGTGCCCTCCGAAGCACATGACATTATGCCACTAGCGGTCACCCATCAACAAACCGACTGCGCCGATAGGTGCTTAACTCGGTCGATCACATACAATCGATCCGAGCCATTGGCCTATGGACGTTACTCCCAGTTACTAGACTAGAGATAGAACTGGATCGCAATGTAGCTAGCGAAAGTGGCGGGCACGTCGAGCAGTACAAAAACACCGGAAATAAACTTAAGACTGACCGCAACTCCGTCTGACCGCACCGCAAGGGAATTTAACATTTAAAATGTTGTCAGTCAACACCAAGCGGAGGCAGATGTCAGAGCAGCCCTCCGCGCCGTTGCCGCCAAATTACACGTGAACACATTTAACTACGCTAACCGCAAACATTTACTTCACCAAAACAACTTTTAAATCCAAGGTTTTACCGATTTAAAGCAACCTCACTGTTGCATTCTTCCGTTTTGCTTTTCAGTGCACAGCTTATCTGTTTAAAAGTATCTTCCTTACTTACTTAAGGGACTGCTTCTTTCAACTGGAGGTTGACTTTTTGGTAGTTGTTTATCGGAGAAAGTAGAGTGTCGTACTTCAAATTATACGAGTTCATGACATGGTTTTTTGTTTTGATATCCAGATTTATTACACTGATGGGTGAAGCGTGCGTGCATCTTTAGAAAGTGATACTGCTGCTATGAACTGTGAGCTTTATTCTGTCGAAATTAAAGTTGAAAATCTTGAAAGTCAAAGTTGAATGACTCCGTATTATGTATAGAACAATGTCATCCTTATTGCTATTTGCATAGGGCTGTAGCACTTAACTGGACTTCTGCACATCGCGACGTGTTCGGTCGTGAATTTTGGACTTTATTGAAGAAGTAATACGGTTTATTTTCTCACTTGTTGGTTTTCATACTTGACCGGGAAGTAGGACGCTGTGGCGCGCGTCTTTGTTTCGGGGTTTTTGAGTGTTTCAAGTTTTTTTCTTGTGCACGAACTTTTGATTCCGAAAGTGAATACCGGAATGGCTGCATGCATTTGACCAGAGGCGATTCTCCTTATCATCTTCCTTTGTTCCACATTTTGGAGTCGTCAGAACTTTATTTTTGCTGTTGCAATTTTGTGACCAACTGTCCAGCAGGTTTTGGTCAGCCATGCAAATAGTTCTAGGTATTCTCTTCAATAGGTTCTTCAATAGGTATTTTGGAATACGATCTGTCATATTCCGGTTCGCGGCGAGTGTGGGGCTCTCGGGACAGAGTTGGGGGCAGCAGGTCACGTTGGACACTTGTACGGAGCCTTCAGTACACGTGCACGTCATGTCACTAAATTTAAGTTTATAGTAGTATTCTGTCCAGTCTAGCTGTTTGCTTCACTTGTAAATAGTCAAACAAACCAAATTTTGGGAATGGCTTTTCGTTTTCCTTATTAGTGACAATGTTTCATCATAGTGTCATACTTATATCATAAATAATGCACCAGTGATGGATGATGTCCTTACTTATAATGTGCGTTACAATATACAGTTGCCCTGGTGGCCTCGTGATTCTCGTTGGGAAGACTAATATTGTATTTTACTAACTAGAAATGGCTAGTGGGTATAGTATACAAGCTTGGGTTTTGTAACTGTCCCCGCTGTACAGTGAGTAGCGGTGGTAGGCACCACCAGCTAGGATACAGATCGGCCTCTCCCCTCGGTGACTGGTGTTGTTATCTACTCGGGACTTTCCACATGAAAAGAGAGTGTAAATCCTATCTCTTTACGGAAAAGAGTGTGAAACGCTTCCTTCAAGGCAGGCAACGCACCTGTGACACCCCTGGTGTCGCACGTGTCCATAGACGACGGTGACCACTTACCATCAGGTGGCCCGTATGTCTGTTTGTCCGTCTTATACTATAAAAAAATATAGGTGCGATGTTAGCTTAATAATGTTTGAACTGTTTGTTGGCAACCCCAAGCAGAGCTCGGCGACACGCGCTCAATGATAATTATTAAACATTCCCCGGACCGTGAATTCAAAGTCAAAGTCAAAGTCAAATAATTTATTTCGCTATGAGGTGATTAGACACGCTTAACGAAAGTCTAGGTACCTAACTAAAAACTACTTAAACTACTAACTGATCTATATAAGGCAAAGGATTAGCTATTGATTATTGAATGAATAGCTAATCCTACACAGGTGTCTAACTTGCCTTAAGATAAATTTACAATAATTACCTACCACTAAGCTAAGCTCTAAGTCACGATAGACTATCTATATGGTCATCGGCTTTAGGAAGAATTTACAATATTCTTATCCTATGCCCTAGTGTAGGCCGAGAGAGAAAAAAGCCGGAGGAAAAAACTCTCGGTACTCTTTTAAAATTCAAATTAATTTTTACAGAAAAATGCACAGTATGACCATGACATGATTAAGTCAGACACGAGACAGCCAATCGTGTATGCCAAGAATCACCCCATATGCCACCTGCTTACAATTTTTAGTATAATTAATACAGAAGCATAGTGATAGCCTGTCAGAGTTTAATTCAGTCCCATGCCTTTATATAATTATAAACGGAACACGCCTCGAACAATTAAGGGGAAGGTAACATATTTCGTCGAGCTGAAATAAATTTGCGTGTCTTTATAGACCGGCTCGGTATAGGCGCGGGGCTCGGCGCGCCTTTACGACGCGCGACCACGACTCGACGCAAGTCGCAAGTGTTCAGGACAAATTAATTACTTTCTACATTACTTACTTTGTCCCACTGTTGGGCACGGGTCTCCTCTCAGAACGGGAGGGATTAGTTAGGCCTTAATCCACCACGCTGGCCAAGTGCGGATTGGCCGACAACTTTATTTAACTTTTATAACTTTCTACATTAGTGTCATAAATTATGCATTTAATGAGTTTGGTGAGAAGTATGAGAATTTACAGGAGAGTTTCTCCACTGTATACTGAATAAGGCAATCAAACCCGGGACCTCTCGAAGAAGCCTTGAGAGGCCTAAGCCAATGGAGTATCAGCAAAAAAATACTCAGTCTGTTTATTTATTTTAACTTTATAGGAAAACAATAAGAACAATAAAGTGGAAAATTGCGAGCTTAATGCAAAATGCATTCTCTACCAGCTGACCGCTGTACTACAGAAAAACAATCAAGAGCCTATCAATGCAGTACGATAGACAAGGCCTGCTTGACTAGATATCCATTTTCATATCCAAATGAATAATTAAACATATAACGCCTGTAAGTCAACCCTTTCATCAGTTTGGTAGTCATAATAGCTACCATCCGGATTGGGCTGACATAGCCTGACTAACGTTTTTTAATCACAAAGCGTTATTCGCCGTCGTTGGCGTCGCCGGCGCACTGCGTGACCAAAGCTATGACCGTAAAAAGCCTCGTAAAAACGCGCCATAACAACATTCGAACTGACACGCGGCGGAATACAGTCCCGTTGGAGTACGTGCCCGCGAGAGTACGGCCAGTGGTCTCGAACTCGCGACTTCCATGCAATTTTTCCGTTTCAAGTAAAAACTCCGCTTGTACAAAACATCTTCATAAGTAGATAAAATACAATTAACCTCCTCTATTGTTGCAGGCTACAGTTATTGTCAATATGTTTTGATCAATATTTTTATTCGCTGCCTTTCTCTGCATTCTATTTTCTGAGGTTGGTACTTCTTCCTTACCTTTCAGTGTTTTATCAATCCAACCGTAACGTATGACATGATTAAATGAATAATGGTGAATGATTATTATTTATTTTCACAGTAAATATTAGTACGGTGAATTATCAATTACTGACATAGCCTGAAAGCTAGAAAATATATATCTATATTTTCTGGCAGTCCTCGAAATGGTTTTCGCATTCGCATCGCTTCTGCAGGTTCGTAAATCTATAAAAAACATCACTGACCGAACTATACCTCCAATTAATCAGCAAATTTTATAATTGCGAATTCGTCCACGTTGTTGTGTTTATTAGTGAATCGAGAATCGTAGTCGCAAGCTGTGACTGGTCCCGGCAAAGGCCAGCGCGTGCCTGGGGGCCTTAAAGGCCTGCCGTGCTTGGAACGGAACGGTGGGGTGAACAAAAGAACTATTCGACGAGGGCGATAAACGCCGTTCGGGCGGACGGCGGCATCGGCGTTTTACGGGTTAGGTCATGAGCGAATGATGTTTAAGGATTTTTTGTGACATCTAAAATTTCGCTTTCCTGTTGTGCTGGCTGCAGCAGGACGGTTGTACTGCAGGTCTTCCTGAAATGTAAATTACGTCCGGCGACAAAATCGCTGTGAAAGCGGAGGTAGAGTTTGGTTCAGGTGACGGCAGAGCAGCGGAACTAACGTCAAATTAAATTAAATTGTTCAAAACGAAAATCAGGATACTTAACTTATCTTAGGAACTTAACGAACTACTTACTTAGGAATTATAAAATACTGCTGTGAGAGAAATAACAATGGGTTAGTCAACGTCAAAACTTTATGTAGAATGTAGATAATATAAAATCAGAGACCATATTTCAAGTTTTCATTATTGCTATTTCGCGAATTGGTTGTTGTTAAAACATGAAACCGTTAGATAGTCCAGATCCCTGGAATCACATAATACCTATGTCTTCCCTACTGTCAGCGTCTAGTGATAGTAACACAACCCGCACTCATTGTTTCAAATGTTAGCAATCGCCGCCCCCGCTCACCGCGCCCGCTCCTCGCTCGCGGCCACCTCGCAATCTGAAACGTTTAGTGAAATAGAATCTCGGCGACCTACACTTTTATTGTTTGTTGCCTCCGATACTCTCTGGCGCGACCTGATGAAATAAATTAACGTTCCTATTTATAGAGTGAGCAAATATTTCTTTTTCGACTGAATTCAGTCGAAAAAGAAATATATCGTACTTATATTTATAAGTATATAAAGAAAGTATTGCATACTTCTTTAAGTTAAATTATTCTTTTGCTTGTCAAATTGTCACTAAAGACAGAAGACGTAAAAAGAATATAAATGATATGTTAAAAATAAATATTGAATTATATAAAATAAGAAAGGAAAATGGTTTATATAAAATAATAAACTTTAAATTACGTTTTCTATTGTTACAGGTAAGTTTTTTAAAATAGCTGTAATGAGTTTTGTAATTTAGTTTATTATAATTCTTTAATCATTAAAAAAATCTATTGTTACAGACAAAGAAACAATTTAAGTTTGTTTTATTGACCAATTTAACATATCACATTATAAAACGTAATTTTTGTTTATTTAAAAATGGAGAAACTCAAATTCGAATTTACTTTGTTTCCTGGAAATGATGGTAAATCAAATACTATTAATATAACAAGAATAATAACAAGTGATAATAAAAATTATATGATACCACTTGAGCTACAACATGCTAACCACCACAAAGATATAATAAAAACAAGTACTTTTACGAAAATAAAAAATAGTTTGGAAATTTAATGAAGGAGATACGGTGTACGTGGAAAATGGAAATAGGCTTAACAGGAAAAAACTGAATGAACTAAGAATTGGACCATATAAAATAATTAAAAAGATTTCAGATACAATATACAAAATAGATACCGGACATAAAAAAACTGAATCAAATCTTTTTCATATAACAAAACTAATACCAGCTCCTACAGTGGAAGATGAAATTACAGAAACAGAAGACGAAGATGAGTGAAAATTTATGGAAAATTTTCTTCACTTGGAGGGTAGATATAAAGAAAGTATTGCATACTTCTTTAAGTTAAATTATTCTTTTGCTTGTCAAATTGTCACTAAAGACAGAAGACGTAAAAAGAATATAAATGATATGTTAAAAATAAATATTGAATTATATAAAATAAGAAAGGAAAATGGTTTATATAAAATAATAAACTTTAAATTACGTTTTCTATTGTTACAGGTAAGTTTTTTAAAATAGCTGTAATGAGTTTTGTAATTTAGTTTATTATAATTCTTTAATCATTAAAAAAATCTATTGTTACAGACAAAGAAACAATTTAAGTTTGTTTTATTGACCAATTTAACATATCACGTTATAAGTATATATCGTACTTATAATTATAAGTACGAGCAACTCTGAACCCAACTTGTGATCTTTTAACCTTACTTCATGCTTAGAAAACTTCAAAAAAATTGCAACTAAAGGTGATCTTTATAATGCAACTGTTATGATAATTTTATATCGTTGCTTGCAGCAGTGAAAGATAGCACAATTTGAAAGCTTTTGAAGCTTGAAAGCACATTGTAAGCACAAGTAGAAGAAAGTTGTGGTCTCCAACTTTATTGGACCAGTGTAAGTTAAGATTTAGGTCATTCATGGTCCACCACTCCAGCTTATAGTGGCAGCAAGTTGTTTATCGTAGTGAGGAAGCCTGCATATTCAAATCTCTTCATGGTGTACACATGCGCAGTCCAGCGCGGTGGACTATGCCGACCCATAAGAGACCCATGCCTAACAGTAGCACAGAAGGATTAGAGATGACGATAGATACAACAGAAGCCGTTAAAGGGACTCGGCACGCACAGAGGATCAGCTCCACTCCTCGGGAACGAAGTCACTCGCGAGTGACTCGAATGCAAAATGAGATTGGAAATATTTATGTTTTGTATCCGCATTTTTATGTTTACAAAACTGGACAGACGTTAGTAACAATTGCCTAACACTAGGAAAAACAAACCCTGAGCACTCCGTAGCTAAGACGTGATCTGTTCTAGAACCTACTGGGTAAGTATATACTAACACAGGCACTGCATGATACTGAGTAGGTAGATTAAAATGCCTGTTACACTGCTAGTTGCACGATTTATTCAAGAAATAGAAAATGCAACAGGCTACCATCTGCTACCATTTCAATAAAGAAAATTATATGGTAACAGTAAAAATTACATAATTGCTTCTATTTTCGTCGCTCTTCCTGGCCCGTCGAGAGGCTACCTAACTGTGGGTACCTAACGCACAGAGGGACATGGACTTAACAAGTTTTTAATAAAAGGACGACACTTAAGGCGGGTGTCGGCCTTATCTGAATTTATAGGAGAAATGCGGAAAGAAAGGTTTTAATTACTTTATTCAAATTAAGAAGGGAAAAAGGGAAAGGTGGGTTTTGTCGTAAAAACGGTATGCTGAAGTATATTTCATGCTCACGCAAATATAATTATTAGGCTAATACAAAACAGAACCATTTGCTTTGTTTATTGTATAATACATATATACACATAATTATAATAATAAAAATAAGGATAAACCAAAACATTAAATATGTATGTATATGTAAACTTTCTTTTTGTGTTGGTAAGCTCTGGATCACTTATCAATAACTAGCGGAAGCTTCGCTTGCGTGAATTATGTATAACGAATGTTTCGGTAGTAGTTCCTGCCTTTCTCAAGTACATCTCCGGAAAAACTCTACCCTTTGAATTACAAATAGAAGAGTCCGCCCCTCTGTCTATTCCAAGATTAGTTCCAAGATTAGGCCTTACTACACCTCTGCCTGCCCCTTCGGAGAAATACAACCGTTATGTTATGTTATGATTAAATTGACGTTCCGAACTGATGCCTTCGGGCTTACAATACAAATACACAAGAATGACACCAAGAACTATTAACACATTCTATAGTTTCACATAATTGTTTTTAAAAACAACCACTGAAAATATTTACTTTAGGCCGTGCGACTATAAACGTAGGGTTCAAATTACTTCAAACACTTTCGTTGCTCTTTAAAATGGGTGAAATTATAAGTGAATTGAATCCGTCACGATTGTTTAGGCGTAAGAAACCCACCAACTTTAAAGTGTTAGCACCAAAGTTGAAATTCCTTTGTATCGTAATTGTGAAAGGTATTATGATCGATTCTGTCACTGTAATTGTTGGGATATCGTGGCTCGTTCACATTCCGGCGCGGGATGCTCTGGGACTGATTTATTGGGCGCTCAGCGTCGAACGGGATTTGGGACTGCCTGTCGGGCTGCAGTTGGGCTGGAGTCGGGCTCTCGCAGGGATTAGCGAGAGTGCGACTTGAGCAAACAATGTATTGAATCAAATGTGAGATAACTTAGTGTAATCTTTTTAATCTTCAACTAAGTCGTGAATGAATCGCAGGCTCACAGGACGCGGGACAAACTTCCGAAAAGCGCATACCGCCGATCGATATGAAATTTGGTATAATAACGTATTTTGTCCTACCGCCTCAATAATCGATTGTGACCTTCATAATCTATATTGTCGATTTGGCACCAGATCAATATGGTAGCTCTACCTGTTCTTACTCTGAGGTTGGATACAATTAGTAGAACGAGGTTTTCACTTCTATTTTCCTTGCAACACCATCTATAAATATAATGCAGTTTTCTACGACTGTGTTAACGCTCGCTCTCATCCAGCGGGTTGTCAGTCGTAACCGGTGATTGGTTCGCCAGCCGTATTATGTCCCCCGCACCGATACCCCTGCGCATCTATCCCCTCCGGATTTGGTTCTGAGCTAAGCATTCGTGCCGCGAGTTTGTCCTTCGTTCCATAACTACCAAGCTAACGCCAACGTTTGTTACAGAGTAAAGAGCTAAGCGGCGGGCCGTGCGCGCGCGCCCCGGACTCGCTGCCCGGCCTCGCGCACCACTACCCGCGCCGCCTCGACAGGTGAGCTGGCCCACACGAGCGACTGACCAGACGGCTTGGCTACCTCTGAGCTGCAAGCTAGATGGCTGCAAGCTGTGAAGGCTTGCTGGCGCAGTGAGAGTGCGCCTTCTTCCCCCCGACCATCATGGGGACATAGCGACTAACGGCTGCAGTTCCGATGACACACCGTCTACCACGCTCAACAGCGGGGATGTCACCGACGGGGTTCACCCCTGGAGCAATCGGCCGGATAGAAGGACCATCCTTAGTTACATCCGAATTCCCTCACGCAGGAGCGCTCACAGCGCCGCGAAAGAGGAGGAGACGAAACCTTTCCTGGTTTCGTTCCCGCTGTAAATCTGTAGTTGAATAAAGTCGGTAAGAAAATCTCTTCAAGCTACGGACACCCTAAAAATACTAAATGGAAAGAAAGCAATCGGCTGCCTAGTCGATGCACAGCTTCACACTTGCACCGATGGTAGATCCTGAATTCCAGGAGGTAAAAAGAGAGTTAAAAATACTTAAAAAGTTCATTTTCATGCCTACATGCATCCTCTAAATGTGCCGAGGCACCGTAACCTTAAAGCGTCCGACCTACCGTTCCAGGTCCCCAACGCGATGCGACATAATGGGCGGGTCGAAGCTGGACGCGTGCGAGGCGAGCGAGGCGAGCGAGGCCAGCCCCAGCTCGTCGGAGGAGTGGAACTCGCCCACCGAGCTGAGCTGCTACCGGCGGCTCGGCGAGCGGCTCGAGCGCATGGAGCGCCCGCCGCTGATGAAGCGCCTGGCGCTGGGCTTCAGCGGCGCCCTGCTGCAGCCCTCCGACGACGACGCCACGCCGCTCGTCACGGATACTCCCACCACGTAAGCTTAGCCAACCCACCGTAGACGATAGACGTCCCACCGTCGGGCGCGGGCCTCCCCCACGCCTCAGTCACAGCTGCCAAGGGTTTAGTGGCCGGCAGTGTCGATTGTTCTCAAGCCACCCGCAGGTATTCGACCAGGCTTAACGATTTCCAGGATTCCATTTCCATTACCAATACCGAAGCACGGTGGCGTCCATGAAATGTTGCCACTTTTGAGATGATGTACACTCCTGTGATAAATTAGAATGGACGCGATGCTATGGACGCTGCAATGTATCTGAACTCACAGAGGCCTGTCCATGGTCGCAGGCCCACGAACGTGCCGCTGTGCCTCAACGGCGGGTACATCAACGAGGCGTCGGAGGCGGAGGCGCGCACGCGCGAGAGCAACCGCGAGCTGCAGCTGTCGCGCATGGACACGCTGCCCTGCGACCTGGACATGGAGTTCCGCAAGTGCAGCAACATTAGCAATGGGTGAGACTCAAAACAAAATGATATCCAACCTCTCCCGTCCTGTTCTCATCCTCTCTCTCTCTCTCTCTCTTTCTCCCTTCAGCCTACACTATTCCACTGCTGAACACGCAACTCCAAGGCAAGCCACTGAGATCTTTCATCCACTTGCTTGCATCAGGTCGTCCACACTACTTAAAGGCGATCTCCACCATAGAAGTAGTGTAGTAGTGTTGATCCTTCGGCAGATGTGGCCAGCATATTGCCGCGTCTGCTTGCTATCCACACCACGCTGAGCGATGCTAAGCTTATGGACAATCCCCAACGGCAAGGTTTCAGCCTTGTAGGTAGTTACTGGTAGGACGCACTAGTTGAAGACTTCAGCATTCCTCTTGCCGCAGCTGAATCCTAATATACGACTATTATTCCTCTCGGCACCAAAGTTTAGCTCTGAGCGCGCCAGGCGATACCCGTAATTTCAACTTCTGCGCATTCATGGTCAGAGCTAGACTTTGATGCCGGTCCGTAAGACAATAGGTACCTATAACTCACTAACGCTCCAAGCTGACTGTGGAAAATGAAACTAGCAATTTGAACAACTAGTTTTATTTCAAAAGTAATTTATTACTAAAAACACACGGTTTGCAGCACGAGAGCATAGACGGGAAGGGATGAACCACAGAGAAAGCAAACGTACCTAACTTTGACATTTCCACTCATGAGTCTTACAAGGCGAAAATGACATTCAGCCACCACTAAGTAACTTGTGGTCCCGCAGCAGCTCGAGCTCGCGGGCGGCGGGCAGCGGCGCGGCGTCGTCCTCCTCGGGCGCGTCCTCGTGCGGCGCCTCGCGCGCCTCCGGCAACAACAACCGGCCCGAGCCCGAGCTCAAGAGCGCGCCCTGGTTCCAGCAGGGCATCCCCAGGGAGGTGAGTGCGCACGACCGGGGGGACCAGGAACAACACACGGCACAGGAAATAATCTGAAAGAGAAACAAAAAATCATAACCTACATGTTGCAGTCCTAGCGAAAGCAAGGAATGCATTCATCATCATGTGCTGCAACAGATATGAGACGGCAGCACATTGTGCATCAGTTTTTGCTGCGTATATTGCAAGCTATTCTGGTCTACCGCTTTAGGGACACTGCCAAGAATTCTCCAGTGCTGTGTGTTCTCACACACCGCGTGATTCCAGATAGCACTGGAAGTGCTGGGGGCGCAGGCGCCGGGCGCGTTCCTGGTGCGCGGCAGCACCACGCAGGCGGGCTGCCTGGCGCTGTCGCTGCGCGTGCCGCGGGACTTCGCGCCGCTCGGCATCGCGCACTACCTCATCCTGCGCACGCCCAAGGGGTACAAGATCAAGGTACGTCGTCCCGGGGGGCGGTCCCGGGGGGCGGTCCCGGGGGGCGGTCCCGGTGCGCGGCGGTGGCGCTGCCACGGTCGAGGGACGTCTAGAGCATACTCCACCGCGACGACTTAGCGGATCAGTGGAGAGCTCAGTGGGATGCCCAATTTAGAATATTCCGAAGCCTTTACAATTGGAAACAATGCCCATATTTTGTCCCTTGCAATCATCCTTTCACATCAGTATACACGGTGTAGCGTCCATAGCCCAATGGCTTGCCTCGATTCAATGTGATCGAAAGTGTTAAGCAACGACGGGCGCGGTCGGTTTGTGGATGGGTGACCGCTAGTGGCAAAAATTTCATGGGCGCTACCGTGCTTCGGAGGGCACGTAAAGTCGTCGGTCCCGGTTGTTTTCAATGCTGAACAGTCGTTAAGCCTTGTCGAAGACCTTCGGGTGGCTTGAGGCCCTCCACCAATCAGCATTGGAGCAGCGTCTAGAGCATACTCCATCGAGTATGCTCTAGACCTCCCGCAGAAATGTCTGTGGGGGAGACCCGTGCCCAGCAGTGGGGCGTCTATGGGTCGCAGCGATACACGGTGTGCCCGACTTTGCTTAACTCGGCTTCGTCAACCACTAATTACTTACATAGGTTTTAATATCGTACATTATACTCGTAAATAGTTCTCTATGTCTCTCGCCGTGACCTGTATCCGGTACTCGTTGTGTAAACAAGGCCAATCTGTCCTCAGGGCTTCACGAAGGAGTTCTGCTCGCTGTCGGCGCTGGTGACGCACCACAGCGTGATGCCCGAGCTGCTGCCGGTGCCGCTGCGGCTGCCGCGCGCGCCGCTGCGGCCGCGCGCCGACCTCGAGCCGCTGGACCGCGTCGCGCCGCAGCCGCACCAGCCGCACCAGCCGCAGCCGCACGCCGCACACCCGCACCAGAACGGGTACCGCCCGCAGTTGGACGTTTGAACACCATCACTCAGATTGGACAAAGGACTCATCCTCACAGAGAGTAGTACCAGATTCACTTGAGCCTCCAAACTAAAGGCTCATTTTCATTGGTCAATGTGAAGTACACGATATTTTCTGCTCCCTCAGGACGCATGTGGTAAACCGTTTCCGCGTGCTTTATGCTACAACTCAAGCCCACTGTTGGACGACAGTATTTTCCACCAATAAAAGTGAGTCTACGGTAAAATACTCAAATTTAACGGGCTCTGGCAATGCGAAACGTCTCAAATTGAGACTTAAATTTGTGTATCTTGCCATCAAGGTGACGCAGTGGGCCCGCCAGTGTTCTCGAGCGCTGGCGTCTTTGTCACAATCTAAATCACTCGTTACTGCTATTTATTGCAATCCATACTCAATATTTTAAATGTGAAAGTGTGTTTGTTTGTTTGTTTGTTCGGCTTTCACGTCGCAACGAAGCTATTATATGGTATGGTTTTTGTGTGTAGAGATAGTGAGGAGGGTGGAGAGTGACGTAGGCTACATTTTACCGCGGTAAAACATCCCCATGGGAAGATATCGATGTTATGTTATTTGCTAGATATTTAGTTCAGGATGTTGTTAATAGATGGCGTTTGTAAAATTCATTTGCAAGTTCTTATCTTAGTATTTCTTAATCGTGGAACTGTCACTATTCATCCATCACAAATGTGTCATGTATGATAAACTACTAATTGTTAATTCCCTTTGACCACGCGGGCGGAGCCGCGGGTAAAAGTTAGTACCCTGATATGTAAGTCTCGTAAGAGTACCTATCGCGTAATAAACACAGTAATGGACTCCCTTTAAATAAATAAATTTAAAGTACCTGGACCTTCGATCAATCTGGACGGTACCATTTAATGGACGTTAAACAGTGTTACTGGAAAAAGAGGATATAAGATTAAACAGAATAACCACTTCATTGACAGTTACATCAACGCTACAGCGAAGATCAAGGAATGTAATCTTAAAAGTTACTTGCAGAATCGTTTTCATTTGCTTTTGTATTGCTCTCCTCCAGCGGTGGGAAGAGCGGTGGAGAGCTAATTAATATGAATCTACGAACTGCTATAACTTACTTCCGACCTCCTGATAAGTAAGCAATTGAAAATGATTGTATGTAGTACTTCCCTTACAAAGAAAAGACCGAAACAAGGTGTCCTAGAACTTGACAATGAAATAAAATACTTTTAAAATAAACACATTAAACGTTCTGTGCATTTTAATGAAAAAATATTATAATATTTCTAAGACTTGTATAGAAATGGAGGTAAATGACGATGTGATGTGAAAACAATATGGCAGCGCTCACAAGTTGGCGCGAGACGAAGTTGTATCGGAAATATATCAATCTAAAAATATATCAAAAAGGTTAGTCAATGTTAAGTCATTAAAATTATTGTACGTTGTCTAGTTAGTGACGCAGTAAGATTTTTATAATAAAATATTGTGATAAATATTTACATATAGGGCGTGTATAAAATGTTGTACAATAAAATATGTATATGGATGTAATTATAGATTGTGTCATAATTTTATTTAATAGTTGAATTATTGTATTGCTGTCACGAGAGACCACGAGACATAAATAACGTTCATTAACTAAATAATTATTGACATTAATTCAGTATTATAATAACGACCAACCAACCACAGAATACATATTAGTCCCATACTCTGTAATGTAATTGTTCTGAGGTTACTATCGAGTTGTATCGAGTTATATCGCTCTGTGGTCTCTCGTGGTAGAACTCGAGTCGAAATGAGTTGGGTTTTATTATTTGCGTTTGGTATGCTTGTTAGGTTCCTAGTCTAAAACATTGTATAGTCAATGGATAATCTGTGAATGGTGATAACATTTTTTAATATCTGTATCATATATTATGTTATACTTGTTATAAATACTTACAAACGGTATACTCAAGTAACTAAACATCGAAGTCGGTTTGCTGACATAAAAATGATGCGTTTTAAAATGTTATCACTATAACATAAAGTTTTAGATATTCATGTTAGCATTGAAATGAACTGTCCTTATGTATTATTTTATAACTGAACGAGTAGCATCGGGCATGCATCTCATTAGCGGAGCTGTTTATTAGAGAAGTAATGGGTTTAAATGACTTTGTAAATGGTATAACTATGATACTATTGTAACAAGTTGCCTTTTAGCATGTCCACACTGCGCCGGCGCCGCGGCGGCAACATTCTGGAAATGTGTTTGGATTTATTTATCTTATGTATCGAAGCAAAGAAAATTGTTTAAAATATTTTTGAAGTGAAACTTCTTTAGGCGCATGAGGGTAAAATTTTTACGGATGAAGCGGATGTGACGCATTATTGCGTCACGGATGTGATGCAATAATGCGTCACGCAGCATGCAACGTTCGTGACGAAGAAGAGGATGGGCGATTAAAACCGATTGAGAAAGAGTGAGAAAGGGCGAGCGTGAGAGAGCTATAGTGTGAAAGATTGAGAGAGAGAGAGAGTAAGGGCGATCGAGAAAAAATACACGCTATTGGTTTGTGTATTCGTTTAATAGTTAAATATTAGAATGAAAATTAAATTGAAATTAAAACTTATAAATACTAACATAACTTAAGTTTTGTAATAAACTTTCAAATGAATATTTATATTTATTCTTTTTTTGTGTATGTTTGAATATTTAGCCAAAGAAGTTTCACTTCTGACATGTGTACTTTGTACGCACGCACTTTTTTCTAAAAGTAAAATTTTGTTTTGTCTGTGTAAGCACGAGCGGTAATTTAATTTTGATTTATATGAATAATATTCTTGTAATAATTGATTTTAAAATTGTTTTCATATATCTTAAAACTTTACGAACGACTAATCCCGCCGATTGTACCAAATTGTCTGTCGTGAGGCGCGGCGCGCGGGGCTGCCTTAGAACAAGTGTTGAAGCGCGGGACATGCTGCGAGGGTGACAACATGACAACGCGGTGACAAATCAATACTCATTCCATTTCAATTTTCATGACGAAAAGCAATAACAAAGAAAAATCTGAATTCAAGTTAAAATGAAGAAGCTAAAGAAACTTGATGTTAAATTTGCTCTGAATACAGTATTCATGATTATGGTACACAATAATGGAGTTGTCACTGTTGTCACCCCGTGCCCCGCATTAGTAGTGTAGGCTGTTGATGTTTATCGATATTTACAGGTGCGTGTGGCGTTGCAGTTGGATTTTTATGCGTTATGCATTGTTGTTACTAATAACGCATTGAAGTAGCCAAGACAAGAGTTGGTTTGTTTTACAAACAAGCGAGCTCATTCTAAATTATAATTAAAAACCTGCCAGCAGAACAAATAAATTGTTATACTAAACTGTGTTTTAAAATGATAAATGATACAAGGAACCTAAAAATGATGATACCCCACAGTTCGTCGATATCTTTTTTGTTTTATTTTGACAAAGAATCATCAAACACAGGAACGAACATACATACGCAGTCTGATCAATACAATAGGTACTTTGTTTGCGTCGCGCAGTCGGGTAATATACTAGGTCAGTATGTGATTTTATATGGAACAAAACAAGGATTTTGTTAAATTATTAAATTTGTTTTTTTTTTGTAAGTATTTGAAAGCTTGTCTACAAAAAAAAAACATTTTTGTGTGAAAAAAATGAAAAAATGTATTTAAAATACTTGTAGGTACTTATTCAAAATATTCTCACTCTGTTATTGTTATGAAAGTCTTGTTTTGCGTTTTGGTCAAAATAACTAATGTAATTTTCGTTTTTGCGGTGGCCCTGACAATTTATAATGCAAATCTCGTCGCTGCCACGGTTCCCTTCATTATTGTACCCATAGATTGTATATCGCAAACAATACATTATACACATTAGCGAAATTGTAAGAGCATCAGCCGTTAATTTATGATAAATAAACGCAGAAATGATTAAGTGTCGTGTTTTACTCATTTGAACTTTTAACCTTTATCTGGAACTCAATATCGAGGAACAGATTCAAATATTCACTAGCTCCATATAATGATCTCCCGAAGTAAGGAGCGGCTGTTACAACTTTTCTCATAATTGTAGTAGCCAGAGTGGTCAGGGATCATTGAAAGAAAAAATTAATCCACCACCCTTGATATTTTCACGCAAACCGCTTTTGACTTTAATACTGTAAAGGTCTAGAAGCGTACCTGGCTGAAAATGGCACTGAGACTTCATCATCATCACTTCCGAGATAATTGGTGTCTTAGAGCGACACCTATTGATGTAAAGTTTACATTTTAGTGGCAAAGGGCAGCTGTAACAACATCATGTAACGTCTTTTTATTGAACTAAATACTAAACTAGCTGGGTTAGCCATCACGAAATGCGCATGAGAGCTAATAGATGGCGCTGTAGTATATTTATCTGCCTTAAAATTGCCGATCTCCGAATCATTTGCCCGATGCCTCTAAGCCTCGTCAAGGTTTTAAACAACAACATTTACAACATTTAAAACCTTTTAAAACGGTTTTATTAAATATTAATTAACAATGGAATCCTTCTCTATTGCAGCATGTTTATTTTGGTAAAGGGAAACATCATCTAGCGACTTTTTATTGAACTAAATGCTAAACTGGATTGTCTAGCTACCACAAAATGCGCAGTAGAGCCAAGAGATGGCGCTGTAGTATTTTTTTATAGCTGAAAGAAACTATCCGTATAGCCGATGATAGATGGCATTATGTTCGATGTAACGAGCCTAATCTAAATCAAAGAGCAGTAGATTCTACCAAAGTAGTTCTGCCCATGCAAGCCAATCTAAATTCATGAAGCCAATGCAAATAGAACTTTGTATATCAAGAGACAGGGTTCAAAATTGGCTGGTGGACCATGGTAGATGTTAGATGTAGGTATTTCCTAACCATAGAAAACGTTCTAATCCTGTGACACACGAACTGCTTACGATCTGACCGATTTAGTGATTAGAGCGAGTAGTCTTGGGGACTTAGCCTGTATTGAGGAAAAGGAGAAAGGACTTGTCTAGAGAATTGAATCGGCTCACATCAAGTAACGTTGGATCAAGACCCTAATCCTGATTTGAGTGCGTCTTCTGAGTTAAATAAATTTAAAAAAAAATGGCGTCATCAATGGGGAACCTCCTGTTGGGGTAACAAGCATTTAAGTGTTGAACCAACCGAGTTCGATGATTGATTTATCAATTAATGTATGGTAAGGCAATGGATGCCTACCACCTAGGTACGAATATAGACTTAGCGCGCTCCCCTCTCCTTCTTGTAGGTACTACCATCACACCACTCTAACGTCACGACACGACGAAGGCGCCCTCTAGGGCCTATGCTTTCGCTAAATATAGCAATATAGGTCGGCTCTACATATTGTTCACGAAGACCTTGAAAAATACATCCGATAAATGAACACAAGCAGAACCCCATTCTATCTATTCAATAAGAACATCCCAAAACAATTCAAAGCCGGCAGTCCCGAGCCTTCGCTTCCCGATCCTTCCGACTCTTGCTTTCAAAAAGTGTAAATTGGGTTAACGAATTGGAAAGTCATTATCGGTAAAGGGGATACCGGGGGTAGCGACGTGGCGGCGAGGGCGGCGGCAGGCGGGGGCGATTCTTAGATCACCGGTACTCTACTTTTACAAAGTTAGTTTAATATTTTTTTTTAATAATATAGACGGACACACAGAAATACCTGATGGTAAGTGGTCACGTGGTCACCATCGTCTATGGACACGTGCGACAGGGTATCACAGGTGCGTTTCACACTCTTTTTGAAGCGCTCCATGTTGTAGCTCAAAGGGAAAGCCTCAGTCGGAAGCTCATTCCACAGAAGACCAGTTCGCCAAAAAAGAAAGAAAGTCAAGCAACACTTAACCTAGTGCTTGACCAACGAAGCGGCTCGGTGTCCTCTCATCGTAGAGGCCCAACCATAAGTTGGACGATTCGGGGGGTGTTGTTTAAAACAACATTGTTGATAGAGTTAAATAGATTACATTCCGGGTCCGGCCTGCTCTTGCTCTTTTCCGGTGACGCGTCAGGTGACTCTCTTTGTTCCGCTGCCCTAATAAATTGATCGCACGACCGGAGATGACGGAGCCACCATCTGGAGTCTAGAGGAATCCACACGGGGACGTATGGATCACATGGGATTCCAATGTTCTATGCTTCTGCTTAGAATATAATGTTTGTCCTTTCTTAAGGTAGGTATCTACCTACCTGCAGTATCTACTGCAAAAAGATATACTTATTGTTAATTAGCTTCCCTATTTATTTGTAGTATTTTTTACATCTTAATGACAAGGTTGTTAGTTACGTACTCGTATCTATCTATCAATATGTAAGTATGTACCTACTAAAAATGTTCATCCTACAAGCAAACTGGAAGATATTTTTAAAGAATAAATTATGCCTTACTACAAATATTTGTAATTTTAATTTTCCCATTATTATGTGTAACTAAATAAAATAAAGAATAACAAAAACAAAACTAATAGAGAAGCTTACTTCACACTTAAGTTTGCTGGGTAAGTTTATGTGAACACTGGTGAAAAGTGGATGTTCGAGGCACTACACATCTCTGCCTGCATAATTATAACAATACTCGTACATAACTTAACTTCCGAGAAAACTTTGAACATACCGCGGCAAGAGTTACGTGCAGCCAATCCGCAGTGATCCGAGCTGGAGGCGAGCTCGAGAGCTATTAAGGCTTTAAGGCTGGGCCACTAGTGACCCGAGCTGCAACTGCCGACTGTGGCGGTACAGACAAACAAGGGACACGGACGGGTGTAATCATAGGTGGAATGAGCGAAATGCGGTAGAGCGGTTTTGAGAACCAAAGGACAAGTTATGGAACAGATATTTTGAGGAATTCAAAAATTAACGCTGTAATCTGAATTTGAACTTATATCCTGAGTGTTTAGTTTCAGCAGGAATTTTCTTTATTTGAATTAAAGGATTGTTCAAATTCCGGTCAAGCGTAGATATTCATTTGTCAGATAAATATTTGTTTATAATATTATAATAATTGTGTTTTTCCTCTGCGTCCACAGCCCGCAGCACATTGAATCCTAGTGCAGTATTGAGTCTCAATCGCTACATCTTGGCCAACCGGACAACCAGCCGATCAGTCCGATATGCTTGCAAGATATTAATTAGTATCAGGGGGTGATGCTTTGAATTTCTTAATACCAAGAGCTGTACGAATAAGCTCGTACAACCCAAGTGGCGCTCCAGTGAAGAGCTAACATAATAATTACATTCATACGGCGGAACTCCGAGTTAGGCTGGAGTTGATAGCTGCAGCGGCGCTCTCCCGCGGGAACTGGGGCGGGCACATTAAAGTATTAAAAACTCCAAATATATTTCGTATTAAAATAATGTACATTTATACAAATTCTTGACGGAATACGTGTGTACCGCTGTAATAGTAAACTGGTTGTCATGAAACAGTTTCAGACCGTACAATATACGAACTCGCGAATTCTGCTGTACCTGGTTCCAAGACCGTGTATCGAATTTATTGGAGTTTCATGCAAGTAACTGTAAAACAATTAAGTATTTTTAAATCAGTTTAAAGTTTGACTACCATAGGGGACCCATTTAATGTTTTTTTTTGTTCAATTTCATGGATCGTTCCTTTTTATTATGTGTTACACGTGGTTACCAAAATTGTCCATGGTATATTTTTGTCATTTAAGTATGCACATATATCGAGCTATTCGCAGGCTGTATATACTAAATATTCCAAGACTAGCTTTTCCCGCGGCTCCACCTACCTAATCTAAAAGTATCCTAGGTCACATTCCTAGCCGTATACTACATCTGCGCAAAAAATCACTTCAATCCATTATTATTATTCTGTGGAGGAGGTGAAGGATCAACCAACAAGCACAGTTTCCCATTTACATTAGCAAGGCTGGTAACCAGCTTCAACAACTCTGCGGCTAACTGAGCAAAGCCGTAAATAATAATAAAGATGAGTCAGAATATTATTAAAGTGTTCCTTTCCGCAGACTAACTCGAGTGGCGTCACCACTCGCTCTGTGACCTACTTCCGCGGTTACAATGGACTAAATCTCACACTTCAGATTCTTACAATATTCTTTTTCCAAAAATCTTACAGATTTACTAAGAAACTTTCCGCTTATTCCATTTTCTTTCAACCTCTTTCAAAGTTTATCGTTTTTATGAAGTAAATATTTAATGAACATAATACAAAGTAACTTAGTTTCTTACAAGTCTAGCATACACTTGGGATTTTCTCGATAGCATCGACTTTGTAAACCGGTACATAAAAAATGTAATAAAGATTACTAAGGGTTATGAAAAATAAATGAATTTGAATCTGAATCCTGGGACTTCGTCTTGTAAAATTTCGTAGATGCGGCAACCCTAAAGTGCAAAAATTAAAACTCAGCTAAGTTCTTGGTTGATTACGATCTCAGCCCGCGCCCAGCGCTGGGCTTATTAAATGTTCTCTAGGAAAACTTCTGTGTGTTTTATAATACTCAAGTACTTTGAAGTACTTCAGAATTCTTCCGCTGCAATTACGTAGGAAATCCAGTACTAAGTTCAGTCTGAAGAGGTCTGCACTTCCTTTTACGATTCTCATTCCAAAAGCATTACTGAGATGTTCTGATCTCGTTGGACTCTTAAGTTCTTTATTTTAAGTATAGTTCTAAGATTTAAGACTGGCGTTGAATCATTTATTTAATTACCTAACTTTTGGTCTAAATAAAGTTAAATAAGTAATAACAAAAAAATAAAAACAAAACTCTTGTTGTGCACGGTCATAAGCTCGATTTTATTATCTTCGATGTACATAGGTATTAACTGTAAGAAACATTTCGTCAAAAACCAAGTTACTCGCTTATATCACTTATTATCACCGCCTGGCTAAGCTTAACAGTCCCTTACAAATATTAATGAATCTATGACCTCGCTTTTGAAATATGATTAACTATTCAAATTTCACTATTGAAATGTTGAAATCTCGTGACCTAGATAATTATGTTTAACCTAACATAAGATCAGCCCTGTATTTTCCGAAGGGGGAAGGCAGAGGCGTGTAGCACACCCACTTTTCACCAGTTATGTATGGGATTGACATTTGCTATCGACTAATTAGTCGTAAGCGAATGTCAATCCTATACATTTGTTAATCTATTCTATTTCTATTCTACTAGCGTTTTGCCACTTGTCTAGGCCCCCAGGTCCCATAACAGTCAATGAGCCTATTGCCATACACGGGCACACATCTATACTCCGAACTGCTACCGGCCATTTCAAGGTAGTAGAAGTAGTTGTTGCCGATCCGGGGATTGACCCCAGGATCTCTAGCTTCACAGTCGCGCTTGGGATCAGCCAGGTAGTCATTACAACATTATCTATTATATTCTGGAGTAAAGGATATTTTATTTATTTATTCAACTTCATTGGCACCTCTAAAGAGATATACCTACAATGGGCGGACTTTATGCCTTAATTATTAAATAAATAAATAAATATCTTGGACATTCTCACACACGGCCATCTGACCCCAAAGTAGGCGCGAGCCTGTGTTATGGGTGTCAGAGACTGATATACATACATAGATATTTTTAAATACATACTTATATAGATAATATTGACATCCAGACACAGAACAAATACAATTGTTCGTCACACGAATATTTGTCCTGAGTGGGATTCGAACCCACGACCTTTGATGCAACAGACAGGGTCACTACCGATTGCGTCAACGGGCCTATCACTGTATTGTTTTAAAATTATTGCACAGACTACGAAAACTGTAACTCTGTAGTATACTTCACTTACGCTTAAACTGACCGACGTTTAAATTATTACTTTACGTTTTTTTATAATTGATAGCTACTTAAAAATGGTACTAAAATGTTTATATCTCTTTGTAATAGCATTTAACCGTTCATTCCGCAATTCGGGTGTCAGGTGCGCGTGTCGAGTTAGATTGCCGCGCTAACTTAGATGACAGCAGCGGTCGTGCTGGCTCGGGCCGGCGCTGTTGGATGCTATACTGCTTACAAATATAATAATATAGATAACCATTATAGGTTCCGTATTATCGATGTTACAAGATACTCATCCATCCATCCATCCATCAGCCTTTCAAAGTCCACTGCTGGACATAGGCCTCCCTTAATCGGTTTTCATTGTTATAGCCGTAAGTAGTAAAAATATGATTGAAATGCGTCATGAAAATCTGTAAATGCACATTTGATATTAAAAAAAAAATTATGAGTGTTTTCTTAAACTAAAATTGTCTGCAATACCCAATATTAGTCACCGAGCAGGCACCTTCACCCCTATGTATGTCGCGAGGAAGACTTAAACGACGTGACAATCGGAGGCTTCGGTCTCAAGGGTAACAACTCTGTGGCCCATTTAGAACGAGACTTTACTAACAATTTATCTAGCAAAGCCGTGTTTAGACTTAGTAATGAAGATCTGACCAGGTAACATGTGATCCACGTGTGTGTGTAAGCGTTTTAATGATTGTTTATTGCCACCGTAGGCTAAACTATGCGATTTGGTGAGACTTCAGTCGGTATTTCGTTACGCGACTGAATCGGAAATGAAGAAATCCGTAGACGAACATAGCTCACCGACATAGTTCGCACAGTCGGCAAGTTGATGAGGCAATGGGCAGGCCACGTCGTCCGAAGGACTGAAGGAAGGTGGGGAAGATAAGTACTCGGTGCTGACGACTGAAGAAGACGGCGGGAAACCACTGGATTCAGAAGGCACAGGACCGGTCGTTTAGGAGAGGCCTATGTCTAGCAGTGAACCTCAAAATGATGGATGGATGGATAAAGAGGAGTAAGCTACAACACACTTCAGCGTAGCGTACAATCCATGTCGCAGTATGCTTCGTATTCACCGTTGCACAGTTGTCTTGGGCGGGCCTTCCCAGTTACTATCTCATATCCATAAAAAAAAGGCGTTGTAAAGCTGTTGCATGCTTGTTTTCTAACTGCTATTTAAAAACTATTGAGCTTACTAAAAATTTAATCGAATACGAGTCCAAGTGAAGCTCGTAAGGATCACTTGACGCGACTTTGTGAAGTGACACCGCACGGTTCATCTTCGGCTGCGCTGTGGAATGCCTCCCGCTAGTGTCGGTGATACGCGCTTGTTATAAAATGATACTATCTCGAGTATCGCGGCTGTAGTATAATACTAGTAAATAGGTTAGCCCGTTAGTCGCACTGTAAATACAACTCGAACGAAGCTAATATTGCTTCTCGGAGAATACACGGAATCAATAAACCCACAGTGTACTTCATAGCGTTACTTGCCGCTGTGCCAATTACTCAGTATTATCACAACAGACCTTTGTAAGGCCCTGAGCGCTTCGCGGAAGGTACTACTTGTTGGAACAAAAAGTAAATATAGGTAATAATGGAAGTGGAAAATAGAAGGGTAATTAGGGAAAGTGGTATGGTAGTAGAACAATATTGTGGGAACATTTTACTGTTTTTTTTTTTACTGATGGAGTAGGAGTCGGCCATATTTTATAAGGAATTAGCACTTGCAAATTAGCAGGGTCGGGCCGATGATTTTTAATTGTTTATAACTAATTGAAAAAAAAACATTTATAAGTTTTTTGCATTAAATATCAATATTATTGATTAATATAATTTATAGTATTAAAATACATAAAAAAATCAATAATTTTTTTTTTCAAATACCCAATTCCAAAGATATTAACTAACTTTGCACTTTAACTTAGTTATTTCCGACTGGATTAAAAGCCCGACGATTTAGTAAAACACGACGAAACTCAATAGGATCCATCGATATAATAAAATCACTAAAACCGACTAAAGTGGTTTGGACTTAAATTGTTTCTATGAAACAATTCTCATGAGTTTCAAACAATTCTGTGACAAACAATTGTAACAACTGAAATTGCAACACCTATTCTGACTTGAGACAAGTCTTTATTTATTTGCAAAAATTGCTTCCACAATTACTTAATTACTCATCTTTTGTATAACATGATATACAGATGAAATAAGGTTATTAGAAGTTAGAATAGGGCTAAAAATTAAGTGACGTTACGCCGTATGAGAGCGCTAACGTAAATATTTCAGACTAGGTATTTAGTCTATGAAGTTCATGACTTTAAATATGTAGTCCATTAAAATGTGTCTTAGTGCACTTGTCAAATGTTTATTTTTATCTAAAAGTAAAGCGATCAAGTTCCTCTAGAACATCTCGCACGTGTCGAGCGGCCATTACTCGTCGCGCTTGAGTAATTGTTCCCGGTTCCCGATTCCCGAACGACAGCGAAGGAATGTCAGCGGAATTGTGGAATTCCCAATCTAACTCACCGCAGCGCACTTTGCTCGGGAATTCACAGGAAAACAGGACTTAAGGAGTTTCAAGCGGAGTACGGTTCGGGAACGAATAAGTTAGATTTTCTGTTTCATTTGATGGTCGGAGCGACAAAATTGTAGTCAAACGGTGGTCGCGTTGGTTAGGGGCCATGCGTGCCAATAAGTTCAGATTCAGTTGCAATCGTCATAAACAGTCATTAGGCCATGTCGGAGACTTTCGGGCTACTTAAAACCGACAATCGTTTCGGTGAAAGTGATACCAGTACGCGGGTGCAATGAGCCGCTAATGTGTTGCAGCTTTGTTGCAGAGATATATTCCGCTTCCGTCTTCAAAAGCTTACTGATGCCTGTATTCATTATGCAGATTCGTCTGTATATTATTATAACTATGGAGGAGAAAAGGAATTCTTCATGTTTCATGTTTAAAACTTAGGTATACTTAACGCGGAGATATTTCCTATGGGAAGGTAATTTTGATACCTGCACTTCTATTGTACATCCATACTAATATTATAAATGCGAATGTAATTCTATCTGACTGTCTGTCTGTCTGTCTGTCTCGCTTTCACGCCAAAACTACTGAACCGATTTAAATGAAATTTGGTACACAGATCTAGTCAAGTCTAAAGCCTGAGAAAGGACATAGGCTACTTTTTAATTGGAAAAAAGTGTTTAAAAGGGAGCTGAAAGGTTGTATGAAAGTATTGTCATTTTCAGAACTAGAAGCAAAAAATTTATATTTTAGGCTATTGATTAGATATAAATAAATATTGCATTCAAAGTTTGTTAAAATGTTACCCATAAGGGTGTAAAATAAACATACGGGATACCACATTTCCGGATTCATTACAAATTTGTGGAGCTAAAGTTAACGCGTTAAGAAGAATCTATTATTATGTCTAATTCCACGCGAGCGAAGCTGCGGGCGTCCACTAGTTTTTTATATAAAGTATAACCTTTTTAGCACTTGTAGAACGAATTTTTCTCGTCTTCTATTCCTTGGAAGAAATACCACAGGAATGTGTTCCAGGTGTTCTGCCATGGCAGTGATGGCACGTGCTGGCGCCGGCGGGAATGCCGGGACTAGCAATATCGGGATCTGCATATTGGATGGCTGCGTCTTCGCTCCCACATTGCTGACTTCGTTAGGGGTTATTTACACCGACTTTTATAGCGGTGATAGCCAAGGTTTACGCTGCAATTTGACTTTTGGGGTCCAGGTTCAAATTCTTCCACAACCAATACTTTTGTTAACGAAGATGAAGTTGACTACCTGTTCAATCGATGCAGGGAGGGTCGCAAGAAAACTTGCAAGTGTGAATCATACCGGTAGTGTATGTTAGAAGCCCTGTTGCCCTGTCCTGCCCTTAAAATGGCCGACTAGTTACAGTTAATTACGATGACCACCAATTAATTACGATGATGATACCATCTTCGGGAGTGACGCGCTTGCGGCGGGCACAGAAGTACTGGCGAGGAAGAAGTATCTAGTAACCCCTAAGGTATGGGAATATATTAAAATTTTTCGGCGAACACGAATCATTCAGTAATAAAAATATACATACACTGCCGTAGTCGTTGCTTTCTTTATAAAATGGCTGATCTGCGACCGTGGGTCGCGGTATATTGTTGTGTATCTACAACAATATACCTAAATGTGATAAATGTCTACCTTAAAGCTTTTCTCAGCCAAAGGTACAGCGATTGAAATGAAGATCGTCGATATGCTCGGTGTGCACAATAACAGGTTTATATCGTCGCCGTAAATCTTGTTATTGCGACGGCCTGCCAGGCGGTAAGCTTGGCGATAACTGAGATTTACTATCAAACATCTAGCTAGACACAGTTTCCTTGGGAATGGTATCGTTTTCCCAATAATAAGTTAAAATAGGTATAATTTCCTCTTCGGTTCACCACATATTTTGCACATTTTGCTTCAGAATGGAAAGTCTAAAAATAACTTGATAAGAAATACAGTATTAGTATATATCAAAATTTAATGATTTAGGTACGATGGGATCAGAATAGTTAGTAGATCAGTGTTATTGGATTTCAATCGATAGCAAACGAGCTTGCAGCACCACCCAGCCGGTGCTGAGTAACTGAACACAACTTTACACTTTTCAAAATAATGTTACAATTAGGAATGTCCACTACCGTACGGTTACTGAAGACAGACAGATAAAAAGACATAACCCAATAAAACTGGCTTAAACGCTAACATCGTAAGCATGAAAGGAGTTATCTGCGTATCACTACACACTCATTACGAGCCGCTCCGGCTGCGCGCCCTGCACAGTACGCGGCGTATTCCCGGCACGCGCCACGCGACACGTACGTCGTACGTTTCTTTAACACTTGCCTCCCTCCTCGCCGCTGCACGTCGCCGCATTAAATTGTCTCGTTAGCTCCACCGTATCGATTGGTTCGAGTTGCTGTTTATATTATAACTTAACGTAATGTCACGCCTGTAGTTGTCTGAAGTAATAAGCAGTGGTGTTTAATAAACCAACTTTTACCGGAGCTTGTTGTCATGTACCGGGCACAATTCCAACCTCCGAGCTAGGAATTTAAAGTTAGAAAACTTTAATAATACCCTGCCCGACCCGAAGATCTGTTAGATATAGAGGTAGCCGAGATATCAAAGATTACAAATCCAGTCAGTCTGAAAACAACTAAGGCGACATAATTATTATGAGCAGTGCCGAGTTCAGATTCCTGAAGGGCTTGTCGAGGACAACTATTTCATTCTTTCTGCGGGCGTCCACTAGTTGAATTATACTTATCAAGTTAGTTTGATTGCTTAAGCTTAAGTACCTAGTTATTGAGGTCAACAGTCTCTTATCGTAAGCACAGATGGGTTGATCTGTATTATTCGTAATACCGCCGGTACAATGGCATTGGAACCGGGATGGCAGCTACGTTTGATGTTCTTCATGTGAATGGAAGGATTAGGTACAGTCAGCTGCATCCGTATATGGTACCGCGTAGGTTAACTACATCGAATTTTCGTCAACATCAATATATAGCCGGAGAGATATCCTCTAAGCGTAATGCGGGTTACATTCATCACTAGCAAAGTGTAATCAATTGAATTTTTTTGTAACGGTTTGTAATAAGACTGTAATTAACTGCTCTTGTATCGTCCATAGCCCAATGGCTCGGACGTCGGATGTCGGATATTTGCCGGTGCAACCTGCCTCGCCTGCAACCACTTGTTAGCACGGCAATGACGCTAATTGCTGGCCGCGACAGCTGTGATGGATTCCTGATGCTCGTACGGGTTTCGTAAGAAGATAAATATGTCTTCTTTCGTAGAAATGTTACGGAGCATCAACGGGTGAGACAGTTATTATAATATAGAAAAGAAAAGTGTAGAATGAATTTTTATTTGTAAAATAGTAGCGGCAACACAGTACAAGAATTTTTTAAAAACAGAGAAACACACAGTCCCTCTCTCTCTTCAGCCCACATTAGTCCACTGTTGAACTTAGGCCTCAAGGCTCCAACGGTTGTCGGTCCTCCGGCAGATGTGTTAAGCCGTTGAATGGAGTAAACAATCATTAAACTTCGTCATCTTCACGTTCTTGAGAATAGTCGACAGTGTCGACACTGGCCTGATTACAAACCCCTCCACCAATCTGTATTGTCGCTCTAGCCCTCCCGAAGATTGGTCTGTGGGGGAGACCCCAGCCCAGCTGTGGAACGTCTATTGGTTACAGTACCAGCAGTCAGCCTATTTCCGACCTAAATCACACGCGAGTAAGGCGGTAACTTCAAGTATGACCATCATACCTTGCTCACGGATGTTGCAAAGTAGATTAAATTAAGTTTACTCGCAGGACTGCAGGGATGCAGGTTGCTGCACCATGTTTCCCTCACCAACTTGGCCCGCGAAGACAACTCTCGCTGCGATAGAGCATTCAACTATTATAACACTATAGTGGACGCCCGCAGTTGCGCTCGCGTAGAATTAGACCCATTAACGACATCTGCCCGCGTTCGGGTTGCCCAATTGACTTCGAAAACGGAAAAGTTTCATACTAACTTTGCACCCCCGTTTTACCTCCTTAGGGGATGAATTTTCATAAATCCTTTCTTAGTGCTCCCCTACGTTACAAATGGAACCCCTGTGCAAAATTTAAAGTTTCTAACCCTTATAGTTTAGGCCCTGCGTTGATATGTCAGTCAGTCAGTCAGTCAGCTTCTCCTTTTATATATATAGAAAGGATGTTTTACTCATGATACTGGACACTATCACCACGATCTGAATGGCTTAACCTGTCTAATCCCGGCAGACGATCCCGGACTATCCCGGAACAGTCCCGCCATATAAACTCCTCAACTTTTTAATCCCGCGCCCTCGGTCCGAAGTTGAACTTTCAAATTATTTCATACGATTTTCCCGGAGTTTTTAAATTAAAAAAGTAAAATGTTATACTATGTACGTTGCGTGGCAGCCTGTTGAACTGCGGTGGGAAACTGTCTGCTTGTCGCCTCATAATATTCAATTTATTAGTTACTAGTGGACGCCCGCAGCTTCGCTCGCGTGGAATTAGATATAACAATAGTTTCGTTTACACCTAGTTATATTATACAGTCTATGTCACCCAGTGAAGATGTAGCTTTCTAATGGAGGAAGAATTTTTGAAATCGGTCCAGTAGTTTTTGTGTGAAAACATTACAAACAAAAGTTTCTTCTTTATAATATTAGTATAGATGACACAACTTTAGTTAGTTACGTTAGTTACACAGCTTGAGTATGCTCTGGATCTAATTCAGCTGTGTCTGTGGGGAAGACCCAGCAGTGGGACGTCTGTGGGTTGTACCTAGTAACTATTTTAGGCACAGTTTATAAGTCTAAAATAAAATGTTATTTGCCATCTAAGAACATTATATCTCTCCATCAATCATTCCAATGCTGTGTAATCGAATATGATTATGGCTGTGTGATTATGGCTCGAAACTAACCTTTTAAGTCCCCAACGCAGCGGACCGATTGTTCGCCAATATTTGAGGCAATATTTGGAAACTTTCTAATTGATCCCTGCTGTTTCCCAAATAAATTCGTAATAATGGAAAGTATGAAGGTTTCACTTTTCCGGCTGCCTCGAGGAAGGTATTTGAAGGTATTAGTATTTCTATGGAATTTGAAGTTAAAAACTACAATAATTATTAGCATTAAATTAATCAAAATTTAAATAACCTAAAACTAAGCAAAGAAAATTTTTAAAAACTACTAGTGGCTAATCTGTGCTACAGGAACAACAGAACATTACCCCTGTTATCCTCTGAAATGTGGGTAGGGGCACAAAGTAGTCATATGGTTGTGTAGTATCACTTGTCACCGGCTATGTGGTACATCACATGGTGAGCGTATTGCTTTACAAAGGGAATAAAGCCCGTCCGCAGTCTAACTAGTTCTAACTTGAAATATCAAGTTATTTCAAGTTAGAAAACTCAACAAATTTTTGAGACCCGACTCAGCTGCTTCCCAAAAGTCTCCAAAATAGAGTTATACCGCTAACTTTGCACCCTACGTCAAACTTAAATACTCAACATCCCCCAACTTCATCAAACAGACCCCGGTGTCCCCAACGCGACGCCATTAACAAATCGCCGCGCCATTACTGAGGGCCCTAGTTTCCTATAAATCATATTTGATAGCGTTTTCCGCAAAAACATCGGCCTTGTATCCCTTCATACATAAGGATGCGGACCCTCGTGAAAATGATTTGTTCACTCGGAATATTCTGTTATGCTAACGCGCCTATTTTGCGGTTGCCGGCTCGCGTAGGGTTGAGACAACCCTATCTCCGGTGACCTGCTAACCGAATATCTTTTCATCACAAATTCAGGTCAAGTTACCCTGAAAACTTTCGAACTTTAATAAGGCTTCGCTTTTTACGTCCTCACTCAAGCTTCATCGAATTAACTGATGTTCGTGAGTTCTTAAATGTTCTCCGCCATGTTGCATGTGAATTCGGCCAGAATAGTGTGGCTAATTCACAATTGACTTTGTAATAGATTCATATTCATATTCTTATTGTTAGAGAAAGCCTTCTTAGAAGGCCAATGTTGGATGTTGATGAGCAAACTATGAACTAAGGTTTACCAGGGAGTTTTCTACGACTTATCATAGTCAATTTTTTGTCCAACTACTAAACTAATTTTTTTAGACAAGGTCAAGTCAATAAACTGGACTGCTAATGCCCCAAAAAAAGAATGATATTTGTTATAACTTGTGGCAGAAGAAGTGATTTTCTAATAAATATATTAACGTTAAAAAAAACGAAGGTACCCGTTGCTCGCTCCCGGTGTGACTCTACCTTAACGTTTGTGGTTTTTAGTACTAGCTAAAAAGGTTAGGTGAGCGACGTGAGGAATGCTCGAAAGGTATCAAATACTCTTTGGGATACTCTGCAAGCGTATACAGATTGACTCCTTTGGCAGGATTATTCGAGAGCCATACCTAACGGCACGAATCTTTGGCTCTGACCGATATCCAGAGGGGATAGCTGCGTATGGAATATCAACGGGTGACATATTAGGGCTGGCGAACCAATCAGCGCTTACCGGGCGCTTGCTGCGACCCTTAGACGTCCCACTGCTGGGCACGGGTCTCCCCCGCAGACACAGCTGCGGGAGGTCTAGAGCATACTCCACCACGCTGCTCCATTGCGGATTGGTGGAGGGGTTAGTGGCCAACCCAGTGTCGAATGTTCTCAAGCCACCCGAAGGTCTTCGACAAGGCTTAGCGACTGTTACCACCATTGAAAACAACCGGGACCGACGGCTTTACGTGCCCTCCGAGGCACGGTAGCACCAATGAAATTTTGTCACCCATCCACAAACCGACCGCGCCCCCCGTTCCCCGTTGGCGTTTACAACTTACAACCCGCTCTTCCCGCGCCAGACGATACTTGAATTTCGACTTGCGCTTTCTAGAGCTAGACTTTGATGCCGGTTCGTATACACGGGTGAAAAATGTTGAGAGCCTTGTATACATTTGTTTAAGCCGTAGTGCGTATACATTGTTTGTTATGCTAACCGATAGGTTGCGTTATTTCATGAATGTAAGATAACTATCGAGCATGTATACGATGGTCCAACACTACACTTTCATGCTTTCACTACCAGGCGTGACAATTGTGTCAATCTTTGAACAAGACCCGGAAAGTGTTTGGGTGAGTCAAGTCCAGTTAGTGCAGGATATGGTCAGTCTGTTAGTATTAGTAATAGTCCAGTTGGTAGGTACATAATTTGTTGGTAAAATGTACCAGCCGATTATACCTGTGCATCATGTGGGCTTCTTTACCGCCAAAAAGTTATAAAATATACTCATATACTCGTAACTTAGAAAGTAATAGTTTGATCCTGGATTTGTGCCTCGAATTTCAAAACTACCCAGATAATGCACTGCCACCGAAGTTGTGACCACTGAGCTACCACGGCTTTTCAGAATAAAGTGAAATAATAAAGTCTCAGAAACATTGGCATCAATATAATTCCAAATTTTCGATTACCAGAATCTTAATATACGAGTATTCCTATATGTATTTCTTGTGTACGTGTGTATGACAGTGAACTCCTCCAAAACAGCTGGATAGATGTTGATGAAATTTTTTGTGTGTGTTCAAGGGGATTTGAAAATGGTTTAGATTAACAATTTGGTCCACTGGAAAATGTTTTTTAACGGGGTCAGCTAGTATTGTTATAATAATATATTCGTCTCGGCGTATAAGTTTAAAACGCTTCCATCTCACAGTCCCTGATATAGGTACATTAAAGTGTCATGTACCTACTCCTTTAAACTGTAATTCGGGCTACTAAACCCTTCCCTGAGTTATGACACTTCGGCGCGACCCGGAAATGGGCGGGGACGCCCGACGCGCTGCGTCGCGGCCGCGGGGAGCGATCGGGCTGAGCGGAGCATGTCCAGGTATAGGACAAACTCAACCATGATTATTAATTGTATCAGGCTTTACTTTTCGGAACTCCATTATTACAAACCAAACATTAAACTACTTTGCAACTAATCCGCGAACAAAAATGTATGGTGATGTATGTATACCTTCATGCACGCAGCACCTCCCTCCCTCCCACACCGGAAAACATGCACATGCGATCAATGAATACACACACCATTACACACACACCAACCTGTGTTTCGCCCCAAAACAAGGCATCCTCAGAGAAAGTAGACTCTACGACGGTTAATCGCAATCGTAGTCTACTTGCCCTGAGGATGCCTTGTTTTGGGGTGAAGCACGTGTTGGTATGTGTATTCATTTTCAACTATGATTAAAAACTTAGACGACAATTTTGCTACTACAAATAAAATCTATATCAAGAAACACCCAAGAATTTTCAATATGTCCCAATCTATGACAATGTTATTAATGGTCCATTAGGCATGTGCAAAAGTGCCAACATGGCCGACACAGTGGACAAAATCCTGGAATTAACAGAAAAATACTGAATCGATTGTGGTGGTTGTGGCATGGCAGTAATATGACTGTACATAAATAATATCCTAATGTCTGTCTGTTCGCCAACCAAGACGCAGCAGCTCCAATTGTGTTTATTGCAAACGGAATTTTTATTACTTCATAGCTTTTAAGAATACGCCAGAATGCGTTTTGGTAGTGCTGCCAAAATGTTTACACGCTGTGTAACAATTGATTGGGTCGTTAGTATGTGGCCGCGGGAGATGGGATGAAGTGAGCTGAGCATGCTAGGATTATCCGAGTCTATATTTTTTAATGTAAATAAGACGGCAGAGGGCAATTAAGGGGCAAGATTCTTCATGCCCCTTTGTATACCAGTTTGTACTAAAACGGCTGTCGTCGATTTTGGCGTGGATTTAACTATATATAAACTTTTATTATTTTTACTTAAAGTTGTATTTATATTATGTAAACGCACTAGAAAGCATCAAATCGAATCTCTAAATTTTTTTTAGTAATAATCTTTAAACAAAAATTTAAATTATACTTACTGTAACAATTTTTTTTTTTAAAAAGCTTTTATAACTTTTTATTTTTATTTTCATGCATTGTCATCGGAACCTAATATGTGTGC
Source organism: Carterocephalus palaemon (assembly GCA_944567765.1). Taxonomy (NCBI): domain Eukaryota; kingdom Metazoa; phylum Arthropoda; class Insecta; order Lepidoptera; family Hesperiidae; genus Carterocephalus; species Carterocephalus palaemon. The sequence continues at coordinate 268,835 of OX155645.1, forward strand.
CAAATTTCAGCTCGATAGCTTTGGTGGAAGTGGGTGAAATATTGATTGCAAGATTCCAGGACATACATACATACGAGTGAAGTTAAATAAAAGCTTTTAAATAAAAATAAATCAAACAATTTTAATTGTACAATCAAGTTTGTGAAATAAAAACAGCCTTATTTTGCATTGACATGGTGGCTTGGCCGCGCCGGCGGCCGCCCGTTAATACGTCACTCGCCGACTGAATGGACTGGTAATTACGTTAAATTCAAACTTTTGGGTCTAACTAACTCGGTATAGCACTAATTAGCATAAACACTCGCCATGCTTGAGGCGTATCGGTCAGCGTTTGAATTGCTCGGCAGTTTTAGGGTTAATTGCGTTTTACGAGTAGGTGCGATTTGTAGAAATTAAATGTCACCTGGTGAAGTAAAATATCATGAGGAGGTGACAGTTTTCCAAGAACTAACTTTACGATTCATGCGTATGATAGTACAGGGGAATGTAACCAAATATGGCATAGTTCCCCAAATACGGAATCTTTGCGGTAGGACATACGACAAAAGTCGATATTAGGGGTACTATTCCATATTTGGTTACATTCCTGTAATGTCTGAAAGTATGTGAAGTCTGTCAACACGCGCTAGCCCTTACGCCTCCGGTTCCGAGTAGACTCGACTCACTTAAATTAATTCATTCCTCGTAAGTCAGTGATATCTAGTACAGTAACTACCAAATTTCTGCGGCTCCAGCCTGACATATACAAGTGGCGGTTGAAGTTAGTCTATTGGATAATCTCAGCTATAAGGCATTAAGTCCGCCCATTGCATATCTCTTTAGTGGTCTCAATATAGTTGTACAAATAAATAAATAAAATTTCCCAGTAAGTGGTGGTGCTGTCGAGTTTTTACGAGTGGTATAAGAAACATGGACTGGGAGACTCATGGCAGACAAGTCTCGTCCAAACCTATTGAATTTCTGGCGGCCGTGCACGAAATGGGTTGTTTAGTCTTATTTTCTACACACGCGGTAACTATGGAACGAATAACCGTCTAGCTATGACATGGGGTTCAGCAAAAAGGGGCAGTACCCATTATCTTGTGGCTAACATTAAGTTAGTCTAACATTAACCTATCGAGTCCTCTGGTATTTCGCCTTGAAACAAGTCGAAATATTGCGCTAAATCTGTAATGAAAGGTGGAGTGAAATATTCTAATGAAAACGTTAATTAAACAAGATTTAAATCGATAGAATCAAGATTTCTCCGTCAAGATTTCAGCAAACGGTGTTTGAACGAGTTGAGATCGGCCGGTTTTAATTAATTCCACGTCGGGGTCTACTTTACAAGTCTGTTGCAGATTCGGGAACAGCCCGACTTCCCGAGTGGGTGTTGAGTGAGAAAATTACTTTGCAGTCTATATCTAAGGTTTAAACTTTGTGTTCGTACGTCTAGGTGTGAGTGGAAAAATTCACTGAACTCCAATAGGAGTCTGTAAAGCAATTGGGAATAGAAGAGCACTAATGTTCTTACTAACTCGTTCTGCTACTGCATGTACTCAGTTCCTATTTGAGTCTTGTTCAATGACAGTCATAAATATCATGGGAGGTGCTGCATGCTAATTTGCTATTTTATATCCGTTACCATTTCATAGATAAATAATTTAATGCAAGCGAATTTTAATAAAAAAAATTATAAAATATTCCTGCCAAAAGTATCAGGCGGTCATATCCAACGTGAATAGAGATCTCTCCTCAGGCGTGGCAAGATTGTGATTATAACTTCTGTTATTAAGTAGTAGTAATAGTCCATTTAAGGATTGTTAGTAAGAGTCTCGGACTAAGATAGCCTGTAGAATATGGGACAAAGATAACTGAAATCCATAACGCGCCACGGTTACCGTCCACATATTATTATAAAGAAAATAATTTGAAACATACCAATGTTTAATAGTTCCTGCCAAAAGCCAGGAGGTCATATCCAACGCGAACATCTCCCCTCGGAGGCGTGATAAATGATGCTGGCGGCCCTTGTTCCCGCTCGCAGCTCCCACTTAAGGTAATTTGAAGCTCTACCATATTTATGGAATGTTACGATTGGCAACATTACCGTTTTTCCACCTCCTGCTGGTAGCCGGGGAGTGCTGTTATCTTTGCTCGGAATAATAAGATTATCGTACTTCATTCTTTATTAATTGTCAGATAAGAGTCTGTAGGCCGTATCGCAAGTGTTTGCTGGACTAAAAACTCCAGATTCTTGGAATGGCCAAGTCTTGTTAAAGGCTTGAGAGACCAAAGAATAGCGGGCACTAAGGTTGGCATAACTGATGCCTCCACCAATTGTAATTTTTCTCAAGTGTTTCTTGAAATTGTATGTAAATCTAAGAGCATTCTTCTTATTCAAGAATCTAAATCCAGAAGTTGACAGCATTCGAGCGAATTATGTGTCTAAAACCAATAGACGTCCCACCGATTTGGATTTGCCCCCACCTTCTAAAATTTTCAAATGTATTGCTTCTTTTTCGCTACTACATTAATATACCTGAAAATATTACTTGTAAGCATTCTATAAAATAAATGACTATTTAACGATATAATCCCTTGGTTCGAAGTACCAGCTTCACTTTAACTTTAATAATAATGTACATAATATCTGTATCAAATTGTAAAATTATAAATTTTGAAACGAGTAACAATCGAGTTTCTTGCCGTGTTCTTCTCGGTAGCGTCAACTTTGTGAACGGTAGATAAATAATATAATGACATAACAAAGTAAGCATACAAATACTGCATAGCGAAATAAATGAATCTGAATGTAACATCGTTTATACACCGTCGCTCTGACGCGGGGCCTCTCATGTAAATATTAGAAAAGGTTTTTATGGGAAATGATAAATGAACCGGGAAACTTGCCATGGAAATAGAGATACATGGCCCTCGGGAGCCCAGAAGTGTTACCTTGTATAATCGGTATCATATATTATGCTTATTCATTTTAAAAATATGTCTATCGATTCACCGAGCGAGGTAACGTTATTGAAAACACTCGCCTACGAGTAAAATTACTTTAGATATACGTGTACCTACGAAAAGTTATCGAATGCGTATTTCGTAATTTCGTACTGTAGGATATTTAATAAATAATATATTAATAAATAATAATAAATAGATTATTTATTTAATAAATAATCTAAGACTGCAGGCATATACCACCACAACCATTTCTATGTTCCACTGCTGGGAACGGCTCCCTCTATGAATGGGAGGGTTTAGGCCCACTACGCTGGCCAAGTGTAGATTGGCAGACTGCACATGCCTTCAAGATCATTATGGAGAGCTACGTCCTCGCGATTTCCCTTCACCGTTACGGCAGGTGCCATTTAATTTCCTAAATCCCACATAACTTTGAAAAAAAAAATCGGTGCGTGCTACTTGGATTCAAACCCGGACCCCTCAAATGAGCGGCGAGTTCGATATCCACTGGACGCCAGCGTGGTGGAATGACGCCTAACCCCTCCCACTCCACGAGGAGACCCGAGCCCAACAGTGGGACAGTGAAAGGGTTGTCGCGGTGGTATTAGTATGTGCAATAATGTGCATTTATCACGTAGGTACCGTATTATTCTCAGTAGCATCGACTTTGTCGCCTGTTCACAAAGTTGATGCTATAATGGTGAAGGACACAACGTAAGGAATATGAGTTAACTATGAATTTGATTGTTAACTATGAATTTGATTGTTATTTTTGATAGTTGTATTTAATTTAATTTATTTTATTTTATTTGATAAGACAATTTATAATAATTCTAGCGCATTAGGGACATCCCTGTAAAGCTAGATGTAAGTAAGATTTAAATAAATAAATAAATAAATAATATTCTCGAAGGCATGTGAATCATCATCCGCACAAAAATGCGAAAAATACGGTTATAAATCCTTAGTTACTCTTTTCAAAATCAACATACTATTTCTGATAGTTACCGTAATCGTATATGGGTTTAATCGATATATTGATTTGATCTCCCAACCCTGTTCAAGCAATCCAATATCAGGATTTGTGCACGTCAGAGCGATGTGAGGGTACATTGCTACATTACTCGAGAGCGCTACAACCCTACAACTAGTCCTTTGTAAGCCCCACAGTACTACACCTCAGTACTACTGCGATAACCCGTGACATAACGTCCTATAAAACTGCGCGTAATCCGCCCTTTCAGGAAGCGTAAGTAGCTACAGATTACAGAACCAGTGGTTCTCAATTGTAAATTTATATATTTATTTTATTTCATAATTTATGTACACACTTTAGTTAGGACATAGGTACAGTATATAAGATGAAAGAAAATGGTACAAGGGTACTAGTTATTTATTTGACCTTATTCCAAATTTTCAGTGCTGTGAAGGCAGAAAATGTTATACGTAGAAGGCCAAGAATAACATCATTTCACATTTATTTATTTACTAGCAGCTGCCCGCGGCTTCGCTCTAGTGATATTATTAATATCTATTATATACTGAAAAAATTGTCTGTATTTGTGCCCGGCCTTAACATGGAACTTAAACATAACTGGTGAAAAGTGGGTGTCTGTATAAAATTTTGGAGAGATAAAGATAAAAATAACTTTGTTAAGTCTCGCGATTGAACATCTCCAAAATAGATACGGGTTTTATTTCACTGCACTGCGCACTGCCGAGCGACTCAATACAAATACGTTAATAATTTCGTACCTAATGATGCTGTATAAAGTTTTACTTTTTATTGCTTAGTTCTCACCAAGTAACTTTACAAAAACACCTTTCTGGAATATTCGGGGTGGAAACTACATAAATGTTGAACACCGTTGGGCAAACGAACGAACTGACGTGACACAAAGTTGCCGATAGATTTTAATTAATAATAGCTCCCGGGAGTTACAGTTTGGGAGGTCGCGTCGTACTCGTAATTATAACGAATGCCTCCACATAATACAGGTAAAGTGCTGTAATTAAAGTACATCGCCATGAAATATTTACTTTTCCCGTTCGAGGCGCCTGCTTAATCCTTATTAGTTCCGAGTTTATGTTCCAGTTTAACGACCGTTATTTGCCATAGCTATTTATTTAACTCGAAGACCTTCGGGTGGCTTGAGAACATTCGACACTGGGTCGGCCACTAACCCCTCCACCGATCCGCATTGGGGCAGTGTGGTGGAGTATGCTCTAGACCTCCCGCAGCAGCGTTTGTGGGGCAGACCCGTGCCCAGCAGCCGTGGATGTCTATGGGTCGCAGCGATTTATTTAATTACATATATTATTTTATTTCCTTTTGACGCAGTTACACTTGTCTTATCGTCTTATGCTGGATTTCAATAACCTATCTACGGATTGATTTGGCTATCGGAGATAGAAATGTGACACATTTTATATGGAACTTATGTCAAATTTCTATCTCCGATAGCCAATTCTATCCGTAGATAGGTTATTGAAATCCAGCATTAGTCCTCAAGGGTAGCAACGCATCAGTGATCTACTTTAACCGAGGCCCAAGACGTTTGCTATTTTATATCCATTGTAAAAACTTAGGTAGTTTATTTTAAGATAGAAATTCATTTAAGTATGCAACCTACGGATAGTGCTGCATGCATAGACTATTTATTTTATTTTATTTGGAAAGCATACAGTTACATATCAAGTTAACATTTACAAATAGAAAGCTTTACACCATTTAATTGCTTCCGCATATTACTACTATACTACTATTATACACTACTACTATTATATTCATACTAATATTATAAATGTGAAAGTGTGTTTGTTTGTTTGTTTGTCCGGCTTTCACGTCGCAACGAAGCTATTATATGGTATGGTTTTTGTGTGTGGAGATAGTGAGGAGGGTGGAGAGTGACGTAGGCTACTTTTTACCGCGGTAAAACATCCCCATGGGAAGATATCGATGTTTTGTTATTTGCTAGATATTTAGTTCCGGATGTTGTTAATAGATGGCGTTAGTAAAATTAATTTTCAAGTTCTTATCTATGTATGATAAACAACTCATTGTTAATTCCCTTTGACCACGTGGGCGGAGCCGCGGGTAAAAGCTAGTTACCAAATAAATAAACGCGACTAAACTGACTTAGTTTGGCAAAGTCAGCATTTCTTTGTCTGTCAATTTCATTCGTATCTGAGTCAATATAGTGACGGCTAGTATTTTGGAGACCATCCTCCATTGGACTCGTCCAAACACCTTCGACTTACGCATGACAACCGGTTCATATCAAGGTCGGAACATACATCTACGGGACGGAGACGTAATGTGATCTCAGATACATAGAAAGATAACCGACTGTAACACGTACAGAACACGTGACATCACACGTTCCAACCTAGTCTATCGAGACGTGCGGATTCTCATACGCGGTTCAAGACAAAGACATAAAAATGCAGCTAACGGAGTAAAAGCGAAGTTTGGGGTCTTAGTGGAGTACAAAGGAGTATTCCCGGGAGCGTGCGCCGGCGGCGGAGCTCGTAATGAAGTTTGGCCAAGAGCGGCGCGGGGCTGGTGCATAGCCGGGCTTGCCACAGGACCCGCTTGGGTACATGGCCATGGAAACACTATATAACGTAGGGATAAAAGATAGCAAAAGAGCATGCAGCATCAGCAATCTGCCGCCCAGCGACTGCGACAGACTGACAATATACAGTTGAGACTGGGGTGGTTTGTCCAGTTAGGAGAGGGTTTTATTACGAATATTAGTTGGTTAATTCGTTAGTAGGTGTGAAGACTCTAAGATTGGTAGTTGGTGTTATCTAATAGTATAGTGACGTAAAAGTAGTGTAATTATTTAAAAAAATAATTATCTGTCCTTAGTAAAAGCTTTAATAAAATCATTTTTTTTATTTACGTTTATACAATCTGCTGATATTTAAAGTATATAGTGAAAAAAAAAAAATTTTTTTATCCCAAGGTAACACATTATTGGGATAAAAAATATTCTATATGTTAATCCATGGTGTCAGGTACCCCTATACCTAATTTCATTTAAATTGGTCCAGCAGTTTGACCGTGAAGAAGTGACAAACATACAAACACGCACACTCACACATTATCGCTTTATAATATTGTAATTAGTGTGATTATTGGCGAAGAACCCAATATAAAATAGTATATGTTGTAAGCCCATCATGTTTTCGAGACTGTAAGTACCTGTGATTTGCATTATATATAAAGCATTAGAAGAAAGCACATTTTCAAGACGTAGAGAGACTGATGCTCTGAGCTACCCACTGTATTGTACCAAAAGTGACTTACACAACTTTGACACTAGGAATAAGGATAAATTAAAACTACCAAGATTTAGATTAGGTAAAATATCTCAATCGTTTGTAGGGAATTGTGTTCGCTTTTATAATAAAATACCGCAAATTGTAACACAACTTCCTGAAAAAAAATTCAAAGTTGTAATTAAAAAGCATCTATGCAGAAAGGCTTATTATAAAATAAAGGACTACCTAATTGATGACAATTCGTGGGGCGATGTGTCTCTGGCTCCTCAATAGCAGGACAATCTAATTTTAAGATTTTTTATTTTTATTTTTTAGATATTTTATTAATGTATGAAGTTTTTGACTTTCAAAAAGTATACTGTAAGTTTCAATTTTGAATAAAAACCTTTGACTTTGACTTTGACTTTAATCTCTTTTCAAATGTAAATGTAACGCTTAACAGACACGTAACAAACCAGGACTTCAATGCCTGCGGTAATGGCCTCAGCTTCTTAATGGGAATCTGACGACACTTAGGCCAAACCGCAGATTCACTTGAATAAATAATCCTGTTTACTCAACACTGCCTCCGTTGGTCCGGATAGTTTGGGCGAAGCACAAAAACGTTTATTTGTGACTCAGCCGTGTCCGTCGGAGTGAAAAATCGAGAAAACACACTGGAAGGGATTAGGCTGTGCTGGTCTTGGCTGGCCTGCGGGAATATCTCGGGAACACTCTGGACCTTGCCACTAATAACGTTTTCTTTTCCTCGCCCCTTTCTTCTACTTAGGACCACCAAAATAATATCGTGTCCAACAAATCCGCTAAAAGGATATTATTATCGGAACACTTATTTATTAAGATACTCATGTTATACTTATCCTGTATCTAAGCCGTAATATCTAGATTATAACTTCGTCATGGTTACGAGACCCGAAGGACTTTGTAGGATCTGTGGATACTACGCTAGTATTAATTCTTATTGTAGGCAGTTGTGGAGAAAATTGTTTTATTCATAAACACAAACAAGTGAGTAACATAAAATAGATTTGTTAAGATGTTCAAATGTCCAAAATACATAACCATAACAGTAAGAGAAGAAACAAGACGAAAAGTGTTTCTAATCTATCTACCGAAGCAACAGATGGAGGTAATGCTACTAAATATTATCTGGTAATTGGTCTGGTATCTAATATTTGCTATGTATTTACACATCCAGACTTAAACAAGAAGCATCTAGAACTAAACAATAATAAAAACTAAAAACAGGACAACTGCATGTACGCAAAGATCCATTACTTCTACGCAACTGCAAGACAATATTTTGTGCATAATATTTCGTATTCTAAGATTCATTTGTCAGTTGGCAAGCCGTCAAAACATCCATGGTTTACACACCATGAAAAAGAAGGCGAGTAACCAAGAGAAGCTTCGCTTGACCTCATTCGCCATCGCCACATTTGGCAAAGGGTAAGGAATTTTAAAACAAGGACTAAATGAAACTAGGACGAGCCTACCACAGTATGGAGGTACGCCTCAACGGCTACAACTAGCAAAAATGTGTCTTAATCTAGACGAAACAGAGCCGTTGGCTGCAGCATATGTAGCTTGTTTGCAGATATTCCGTGCAAACGGAAAAGATCGTAAAAATATAATGCATATTGGATGTAGGGTTGCCACAACGTCGTTTCTTGCTGGACGGTCCGAAGTAATCGGAATAATTAAAATATAAAAAAAAAGCCATTACAAATTCGTCGCGGTGTTTGTGGCTCCTCTCGCTCCTCCAGAACGGCTTGACCGATTCTCATGAAATTTCGTGTGCATATTGGGTACATCTGAGAATAGGTCGTAAAGTATTTTTCACCCTCCTACCCACATCCATTATTTTTTTAACGCAATTTTTGTATTTTTGTATGAACAATATCCTAATATTTTAACCGTCGTTCAATGATGTGAAATCATTGATACGAAGTGTCCCGTCACTTTGACATTTCATATGGCAGAACAACGTTTGTCGGGTCAGCTAGTACGCTATAAAGTTTCCAAGTCAACAAATCCCAAGTTCAACCTCCAGCGTGGCAGCCCTAATTGGGCCACCTCCAAGTGAGTAACCTAAGGTCGGCCGTCGTTATAGATTCAGGGAATTATTCCCGAAACACCGTTTTTTCGGTCGGACTCGCGAAGTGGCGTTCTAGTGTGAAATTATATTGTTTTCGGCGTTCGGGTTCGGCCCGAATTGTTTGCGGTGTATTTAATTATAACTTTCCGTTTCGTCTTCGCCATTTAGTTGAGGAAAACGGACTGAAAATGTTTTGAGCGAAATAAAAAGAAATCCCATTACAAATTCTTGGATTGTGTTTTATCTGACGTAACTTTTTTGACTACTCAAGCAGTGCTCAGTTCCATAAGATTGACGATTTGGAATGCTCTGAACAAAGACAACTCATGACATGATTTCGCCCAATTTCGATTTGAGAAGGCATGTGATTAAAACATTAATACTATATGAAAACTAGAAGACGGCAGCCTCATATCCAGCCACGTAGTTTTTGTGTGAAAACATTACAAACAAATCTTGCCTCTTTATAATCTATATATATAAAAGGGTTAGAAACTAGAAATTTTGCACAGGGGTTCCTTTTATAACGTAGGGGAGCACTAAGAAAGGTTTTTGAATATTCACCCTATATATTCATTTAATATTGCAAAGTTAATATGAAACTTTGCCGTTTTTGAAGTCAAGTGGGCAACCGGAACGCGGGCAGACGTCGTTGATGGGTCTAATTCTACGCGAGCGAAGCTGCGGGCGTCCACTAGTATTATTATAATAATTATTTATATCTGTACTATTATAAAGCTGAAGAGTTTGTATGAAAATTTTTGTTGTGTTGGAGTCCATTTATCGAGGAAGGCTGTACAATATCACTTTACGACCAATCGGCACAAACCTCAGGCGTGCTCAACAGCCTCAGCGCCCACTGCAGCCGTTCCCGCCACGTATCAACATTGTTCTCATTTCTCATCATACAAAATACGAGGATAAGTCGTTAAATTGTAATTGAAGTCTCGAGTAGCGCTATGAGGGGACACTTAAAACATTCCACTAAGTACTGAGTCATTATTCGGTCATTATATGAGCGCGGCTTAGCGGCGCGAACCAAGTGTAACGACCCATTTGGAATTCGGGAACACATTACGGGACTCAATTTTCTGTTTATGGAGTATTGCGGGATGAGTTCTACAGTGGGATTTATTTAATTCATCATTCGATTTAGCTTTCTACCGCGCTTTGTTTGCTATCTGAATGTTCTAATCATTCATATATGTACATTCTAGTCTACGATTTTTTAAGCTAACTTTTTAATTTTATTGATTTTTATGTTTGATCTAATATATTTTATTTATACCGAAGTGTTAATAAAAGTTTGGAAGTGAATATCTAAAACACAAAGCTGATATGATGACTGGTTAAGGAACATATACGAGTTCACCCGGGGCAATACCACTGCCCCCCGTGGGCCCAACCGCTATATGAGTTCAAAGACTCACAGATGTCATGGGTAGCAGCAGATGCCTTATGCACTATTATACGCTCTCGATTCACTCTAAAGGAGTTCAGGACCCAAACCGTTTGAATGAGCATAAAAATACGTCAGATATTTCCACGTGATGGAGAAATTCTGGCGAACCTTGCAGCAGCAAGCGCGCCCCCGTAAAACATCGTCAACACCGACATTGTATCCACTGTATCGTTGGGAGTGTAAATATTCCGGACACGAACCCTCTCGGAAGTTTTTGAATATCGAAATGAGGTGTAAGGGAAATCCCAACTCGGAATTTACCGAGGGTATGAGCCGTGGGCTGGGCCGAATGCTGAATACAATTGAAAGCTTGAAAAATAAACTAGACTACTGGATTCTAAGCATTCTATGGATTACCATATTTTGAAGATAAGACACATTTTCTGGATTCTTTCAACAATCAAATCAGTAAATGGAAATAATGATAATGAAGGATTAGACACTTGAAATTTTGCACAGGGGTTCCTTTTATAACGTAGGGGAGCACTAAGGAAGAATTTTTGAAAATTCACCCCTTAAGGGGTTAAAACCGGGGTGCAAAGTTAGTATGAAACTTTGCCGTTTTTGAAGTAAGTGAATGTCTAATTCTACGCGAGCGAAGCTGCGGGCGTCCACTAGTTAGTTTATAGCTTGCATGATCATTTATCAGAGTTGTAATATGAAACATGAACAGTCTACAAATGTATTAAGTACTTTCGGAATTCTCAAGAGTTTCGTATTAGGTGCGAACAGCGATCTTGCCTGATAAATAATGCGTTTAGAGCTTTGATATCGATATTTCAATGCCAAATATTCAGAGCAAAGATAATAAACCAGCAAAGTTGAAGGACCCTTCTTAGTAAATTGCATTTACATCTGTAATTTGACTTTCTAAGTTTGGCGGGTATTCAGGGACCGGAGGTAAATCGATAGAGGGTCTATCTTCAAACTTGTGATGGGATATCGCAATGAAGGGATAATATTCGTTGTTCAGAGTTAATATCGTTCGGAGAGGTTAATTACGCTCTATCCTTTATTAAATGGTTCGATGTGCATGACATTTATACATTTATGTTAATTAAGTTTTGATAGCTTAAGGCATAATTACGGTGAAAATAGTTTCCACTATTCGGCTATTCGTTGGGAGGGTCTGTGGTATTTACTGAAGGAATTTATCACGACTTTGATCCCGACTCGTGTTGCATGAAATTATTAAGTGCTCGTTTCTATTAAATGCTCGTGTCATAGCGGTGACAGCCCAGTGGCTATCGTACTCGCCTCTCACTCGAGCGGTCCGGGTTCAAACCCCAGCGGCACGCACCAATGACTTTTCTGAGTAATGTGCGATTTATGAAATTAAATGTCACTTGCTGTAACGGTGAAGGACACATCGCGAGGAAACCTGCATGCCTGAGAGTTCATCATAATGTAAGGCATGTGAAGTCTGCCAATCCGCACTTGGCCAGCGTGGTGGAATAAGTCCTAATCCCTTCCGTTCCGAGACCTCCTCTCAGAACGGCCCAACCCTGTTGTTGGCCCCGTGCCCAACAGTGGGACGAAGAAAGGGTTGTGATGATGATGATGATCTATACTAATATATAAAGAGGAAAGATTTGATTGTTTGTTTGAATTGAATAGGCTTCAAAACTACTGAACCGATTTGAAAAATTCTTTCACTGTTGGAAAGCTACACTATCCCCGGGTGACATAGGCTAAATTTTATTTTGGAAAAAATAGGGTTCCGTAAGATATTTGGGTTTTTCGGACACAAGGTGTACTACTGAACCGATTTGAAAAATTCTTTCACTGTTGGAAAGCTACACTATCCCCGGGTGACATAGGCTAAATTTTATTTTGGAAAAAATAGGGTTCCGTAAGATATTTGGGTTTTTCGGACACAAGGTGTACTACTGAACCGATTTGAAAAATTCTTTCACTGTTGGAAAGCTACACTATCCCCGGGTGACATAGGCTAAATTTTATTTTGGAAAAAATAGGGTTCCGTAAGATATTTGGGTTTTTCGGACACAAGGTGTAAAAAATCAACCAGAAAAGTTACTTATTTTGCGTACGCTGCCTAAAATATAAAAGACAGAACCATAAAATATTCTAATTAATTGTAGATCTTATAAATATCTATAAAAAAAAACCGCGACACACTATACCTATCTATGTCGAGTGAGGCACAACAACCATTTTTTTATCTTGAATTTTTTTTGGACTACATTTACAGTTTATGTAGATAATATTTGGTCTTTGAATGATTAAAATTGGACGTTTGGTTTTGAAGTGTCTGTCTGTCTGTCTGTCTGTCTGTTTCGCTTTCACGCCAAAACTACTGAACCGATTTAAATGAAATTTGGTACACAGTCTAGAGCCTGACAAAGGACATAGACACTTTTTAATTGGAAAAAAGTGTTGTAATGGGTTGAAAAGGGAGATGAAAGGTTGTATGAAAGTATTGTCATTTTCAATACTAGAAGCATATAACTTAAATTTTAGGCTGTTGATAAGGTATAATTCTTACTAATCCTATCCTACTAATATTATAAAGGGGAAAGTTTGTAAGTATGTATGTATGTATGGATGGATGTGTGTTACTTTTTCACGTAAAAAGTACTGAATGGATTTTAATGAAACTTTACAATAATATAGCTTATACATCAGAATAACACACAGGCTAAAATTTATAAAGATATTGTGTGAATTGTCCAAAATATGACGATAAGTGTCAAGTAGGTAAGTAGGAAAAAATCTACCATCTGCGAGCTATTCTGGCGTGCGCTGCCAAAACTACTGGACCGATTTCAAAAATTCTTTCACCATTAGAAAGCTGCATCTTCACTGGGTGACATAGGCTATATAATATTACTAGGCGTAAACGAAACTATTGTTATAGTCTATATATGTAAAATAAAGTCATGTTAAATTTTTATTTTTTTAGTAACCTGACGCAAATAGGGTTTATGTGTGTGTACCTATTATAATTTTGATTTTTATATAAAATACCCGTGCGAAGCCGGGGCGGACCACTAGTCTATTATATAATTGTTTTTTGTGTGTATCACCATCAGATTAAGGTATAAGATAGGTAACAAGCCAGGACAGACAATCAACTGATTTTGCCATTCATTGTAATGAATATTATATTTTAGTAAACAAAGTTAGCAAGTTTCTCAGGGATTCGCAGGGACACAAAGGGAATTCGCAGACAAATATTTGTAGTCGCTTCATGAATATTAAATTGTAGTGTTTCCTGTGTCCGTTGTGCTTATATTTATTTTTGAAGTGATACTTCTTTAGGCGCATGAGTGTAAAATTTTGAAGTGATACTTCTTTAGGCGCATAAGGGTAAATTTTTTTACGGATGAAACGGAAATGCGTCACGCAGCATGCAACGTTCGTGACGAAGAAGAGGATGGGCGATAGAGAGAAAGTGAGATAGAGCGAACGTCGCACAGTGACATAGGGCGAGAGGACAAGACTTTCAAATGAATATTTATATTTATTCTTTTTTTGTGTATATTTGAATATTTCGCCAAAGAAGTTTCACTTCTGACATGTGTACTTTGTACGCACGCACTTTTTTATCTTTTCTCCTCTGTCATTAACGTCACCTGGAGGCTACGTATACTATACCACCTGTAAACTCGACGTGAAGCCGGTAAATCTAAATCCTTGTTATAAATGAAAATGAAGTCCATAATTGAGCTCATTACTGAAGCTAAGCGGATTGTACGACTCCAAGTTTCTGATTCAGTGGGACTTTGAACGGCAATTCCCCGACGCGACGGTTGGAAAAAGTTGTCGAAGATTGTTTAGGACTTAAAGTAAGACGGTTAGAATTTCGATTTCCGATTATAACGAGGGCGAAACTTGGATCGCTCTGCTGGATTCACTTTCATATTACACGATACGACGTTACGCCAGGACCGTTATTTGAGTTCCGGTGGGTTCGTGTAACATTGTGTCCCGCTTGAAAAAGTGTGGTTTCAGGTTTGACTTTCCTTCTTCTCGCTACGACCCATAGACGTCCCACTGCTGGGCACGGGTCTCCCCCACAGACACAGCTGCGGGAGGTCTAGAGCATACTCCACCACGCTGCTCCAATGCGGATTGGTGGAGAAGGGGTACTGCATGTTCGTTTGCAATTATATATTTTTTGTTTAGCTGCAACCAAATTGAACTTAGGTGCAATAGGTGCAATACAAGCATAGTATAAAGAGTCTTCGCTCCGCTATACAAGTCTTGCTTAGTTACACATTCTACTAAATCTATAAAACGGACATGCTTTAGTAGGCAAGAGGAAGAACAAAGTCTTCTTTATCACCCCTTAAAAACCCGAAAGAAAAAATCTAGCAGGAAAATATCCTGAAACACGTAATTATGTCATTACAACTGAATTGTAAACTGTACGAGCGAGTTTGGTGACAATGAAAATATTTGATGGTCGGAATTTAATTCGAAGTGACTCTCCGAGCACTCATTAAAGTTCCCGAAACAATGGAAAAAACTGTCAACTTGCGCCAAGTTTAATTGCCTTAATAAATCTAGCGCGGAAAGTTGTGCGGCCACGGAGTAAGCGGATTTATCTGGATTATACTGGTGTTGTGCCAAAAATGTGTATTAATAATAATATAAACCAAAACAAATACTTCTGAATGTAAATTCTTATATCTTATATATAAAATTTCCGTGTCACAATGTTTGTTGCAGTACTCCTCCGAAACGGCTTTACCGATTTTTACCAAATTTTATATGCGTATTCAGTAGGTCTGAGAATCGACTAACATCTATTTTTCATCCCCCTAAATGTTAAGGGTAGTCCATCCCTAATTTTTTTTTTAATTTTTAGACAAATTTTTATTTTTGTATTTTTTTATGATACAACATTAGAAAATACATACAACCCTGAATTTTCAACCCTCTACGATCAACCAAAAAGTATTTATATGGCAAAACAACGTTTGCCGGGTCAGCTGGTATTTTTGTAAAATAAAGAAGATGGCTCGAAGAAGGTTTTAAAAGAAACTATTGAATATCATTAAGGCTTGAAAAGTTGAATTACATGTTTGTTAAATATAATTAACTAGTGGACGCCCGCAGCTTCACCCGCGTAGAATTAGACCCATTAACTACGTCTGCCCGCGTTCGGGTTGCCCACTTGACTTCAAAAACGGCAAAGTTTCAGACTAACTTTGCACCCCCGTTTTACCCCCTAAGGAGGTGAATTTTAAAAAATCCTTCCTTAGTGCTCCCCAACGTTACAAAAGGAACCCCTGTGCAAAATTTCAAGTTTCTAACCCTTTATAGTTTAAGCCCTGCGTTGATATATCAGTCAGTCAGTCACTCAGCTTCTCCTTTTATATATATAGATAGATAACCATAAAAATCTTATAACATAATTTACTAAAAACTTTTAATTTATTTTATGGTCAAATCATAACAAGTACAAGTAAGTACAATAACATGTAGTAAAAAAATGCATTGCATGGATTTCGAAAGGTATTTTTATTTTCATTTAAAATTTACTTACAATTTTTTGAAACGCTCCCTTCCTGGCCTCAAGCGAGGGATCTCCATCAACGCTGGGATGCAAATGAAACTCTTTGTAAGGAATCTTAAGGGATTTATTCCTAAAAATTCCCGACCGGAACGCGCGGCCCACAAAAGGAAATAAATCGGTCCGGCCGAGTTCGGGCCGTCGTGGTAGGTACTGGCGGCTTCGTGAGAATTACTAGGCGAAATTTGGCGGCGAAAATTGTATTGGATTGGGACTTACACCAACTTCATCTTTCATGTCATCTAAAATGTAATACTGGCCATAGGTATTGCAGGATTATTTACCTACTGTGAAGCACTCAAGGGCTCAAGGTTTGAGTCGTTATCTAACATCACAAGAGCTCCAGCTCAGCAGTGACGCCAGGCGCCACACCGAGGACGCTGTAGAAGGCAGTCGTTAGCCACAGATCAGACCACCCTACCCTCTATGCCACGATAGTGAGACATAAAAACAAGGTGTCCATAAATCCCAAGAGACGTCCTCAGCACGGAGCGTTGCGTTGCGCTTTGGTTAGCGATTACAGCATGTCTCCCGAGTTGAAACTCCCGAACTTTCCCGCTGCCGGACCCCGGATACAATATCTCACGCGAGTGTCGCAGCGCACCTATCGCAGCTGTGGGCGTGTGGGCTAAATTCATTGCTGTTTCATTTTATATCCGTTTTTGCGCAGCGCAGGAGGTTGCTAGAGTTATCCTACTAATATTATAAATGAGAAAGTGTGAATGGTTGTTGCTTAATCACGCTAAAACTACAAAATGGATTTGAAGACGATGTTATCCTACACTAAAATATAGGATAATTTTCGTCCCGGAATTATGTTCCCTTGGGATCCTTCGATATTAATTAGCATCCAGGTACAAAGTACCGTTTCAGCCATCTAATGTTATATCAGGAAACATGTGGTTTTGGATAGACATACTTTTGTAAAGTCAACCATCTACTCAAGGGTAGAAACGCAATTGTGACCGCTTAAGAACTTAAGGCTTTTAGCCTTGTTCAAGATCTATTACAGTTGTCATGATCGACAGCAAGTGGGCTACATGCTTTGCTATCTTAAATTCTACAGTGATTGGTGACATTATATGTAATAAAGAGAAGTTATAGATTAGGTTGGCCACTAACCCCTCCATCAATCCGCATTGGAGCAGTGTATTTGAGTATGCTCTAGCCCTCCCGCAGATTTGTCTGTGGGGGAGACCCGAGCCCAGAAGTGGGACGTCTATGGGTTACAGCTTAGCTATGGTAGGGTGGAACCTGAAGGTGTTATCACACTTACATTGTATGCTCTTGTATCGTTTCTAATACAATGTCCACAATAGATGCTTTAATTCAGATTTCCCGCGCGTTATTGCTAACTCTGTTAACGCAATTTACTTCCGCCGGTGTTGTGTCAAGTTAGGCAACATTGCTACGAATAATATTTGCGCGGACCGACTAATTGCGGATCTCGTATCGCAGTACTCTTGGTCGCAGTTATATTTCAGCGAGTGTGAATTTCACAATGGCAGCACGGCTTGAACACACAAGTCACAAAAATGCCTTGCCTTGTTTAAATTCCATATTTTAATACAGTTAACAACAAATATTTTAATTGTCAGTGTTTATTGAGGTTTCAAGTATTCTTTAAATTAAAGTTTCTAGGTGTTATATTATTACGTATGAGGCCTCCCGTAAGGTTAAATATGTTGTTGGTTCTCTGACGAGTAACAGACGAAGCCTCACAACGGTGAGAGAACTGCCTTCGACACGAGTGATAGTAGAAAATTCTTTTCATTCGTTTTAAATAAATAATTTACACAATGAATTCAATAAGCGTGGAGCAATAAATTCACTTAACCTCGCGAGCACATAGCCCTCGCTAAAGCAGCGGGAAGCAGAAATGATGAACGGTTTCCAATTGAGATGCCGCACCCGCCCGCACCCGCTCGTACCCGCCCGTACCCGCCTGTACCCGCCCGCAACCGCTCGTACCCGCCCGCAAGCACTCTGTAATGACTGTATCGAGTTATTTAACTCGGAATAATGTGTATTTGGTTCGCACTTCTCCTTTATTTAATATAGTGGACGCCCGCAGCTTCGCTCGCGTAGAATTAGACCCATTAACGACGTCTACCCGTCTAAAGACTTCAAAAACGGCAAAGTTTCATACTAAATTTGCACCCCCGTTTTACCCCCTTAGGGGGTGAATTTTCAGAAATCCTTTCTTAGTGCTCCCCTACATTATAAAAGGAACCCCTGTGCAAAATTTCAAGTTTCTAGCCCTTATAGTTTAGGCCCTGCGTTGATATGTCAGTCAGTCAGTCAGTCAGTCAATCAGTCAGTCAGTCACCTTCTCCTTTTATATATAGATACTGAAAAAATATTAAAATTGACTTTTTATACCAACATCATCGAGTTAAAAGTATCAAGGTAGTAAGTTACCCCAGGGTACCATATAGGACTCACACACACTCAAAAACATTCGCCTTTAAGATATTAGTGAAGCGTGATTCCCTGTCCCTACTTGAGTCTTGCTCAATGTCTGTCAACTTTTATCGGCGCCAGCGGATGAATGGTGCTACACGCTCGTTTGCTATATTATATCCATAAAAAAGTACTACACGTGGTAAAACCTATTTTCGTTTAGAGTTCGTCCGGTGCAGCGCCACAGCCTACTACATTCTAAGTACAATTCTGCCGTGTAATCATTGTTTTCAAAGCAATTTGTGTTCGGCCGCCTTGTTGCGTAACATACAATCCGAAACGAAATTTTGGTCCTTTGTAAGTACATAAGTTCATAAGTACGAAAGGTGCACTCTCTTTCCGCTCGTGTTTTAAGAGACAATGCACCTTCCAGTACGTACCATAGACAATATGACACTTTTTGACACGACGACTGCTGCGGGAGGGTTGGTGATCGCTCGCTTATTGGTCGCCAATTGATCCACTGGTTGTTAAAATTACACTTTTCTAAAAGCAATCATCTTTATTATGGCTAGCAACGCATCTGCATCCCACTTAGAAAGGGACTCGTTTGCTCGTCGTACTTATATCAATAAAAAAAAAGTGCTCATTAGTGGGCTTGTAATAACGATGACTACACAAATTGACAACATTACATTAAAATGCAAATAATAATGAATCTTAATAGGGCATTAATTATTTCTTCCACGGGAATAAATTAATTACGTTGACCCGAAATTCTGTTCCGGAAACAAGGCAGTTGATTTTGAACAAACTTAGTGAATGTTCCATTAATCTGGGCCTCACTCGGAACTAATTCGTCACTTGTCTTGCTTCTGCATGGTTTAGGTTGTGTTCATCATTTAATTAGTCTAAAGGCAATGTTTTTCTTATTTCATTGTTAAGTTAGTTCTCCGCCAATCCGCATTGGAGCAGAGTGGTGGAGTATGCTGTGTCCGTGGGGAAACCCGTGCCCAGCAGCGGGACGTCAACGGGATGTCAGTAGGTACACAGCTGTACCACAACTTATTATGAAAGTCTTGATCAGACGTCTAATTGATTCTTGTTCAAAGTCAGTCACAGTTGTCATGGGTGGCAGCGGATGGGTGGTGCCGCAAGCTCGTTTGCTATCTTGTATCCGTAAAAAAAACGTGTACAGGACACGGAGAAGTTAAATGCAGCCATTCTGAGCACTTTCAAAAGGGGACCTTTCTAAACTTCCAAGCGAATATGACTCGTTTTCCATCGCACTATAACACACACTTCCGCGCCCATCCCAGAGGCGACTTCCATAAAAATATGTCGTAAATCTCAAATTACATCGCGCGCTCACTAACAAAGTTCTTTAAAATTCAATAAGCATGGGTCGTTCGCTTGCGTTTAATATTCATCGCTGCTCCGAAGGCGAGTCTATAAAGCGTGTTTACGAGCGAGGCGCGATGTAAAGCGAAACGGCAGCAGTAAATTACGGACGATGAACGGACGTGATGTTCGAGATTTATGGGGAGGGGATGGAGGATAGGTCGTGTCGAGTCATCCCACCCCGCACCTGTGGGCTTGTGGTCAGAATGCATTTGACAGCTTTCATTTAACTTTTCTAGGGTAGTGACACATCTGTGGCCGACTATGACGAGACGTCTATGAGTTTTGGGTATACGTAAGTATCTTTTAAGCACTTTCTAGGGCGTTGAGCCCTCGACACTAATTAACGACAGTGCCGCCCAAAATCACGCCCATCTAGATGTATTTGCTTGCTGAGCCCTGTCACCCATCCACAAACCGACCGCGCCCGTCGTTGCTTAACTCTTTCGATGACATTGAATCGACGCGAGCCATTGGGCTATGGACGCTACAATTGTATTCTCTATTTGTTGAAATTAACAGCTAAACAAGACAGATTGTTAAAGTTGACACAGTTATTCATCACCGCTGTTGCTGCACACCGCGGTCCGGCCGGAGATGTGTACAAATGGAGGCTGCCACGTGTGGGGCCAGATTCATCTGCTGTCTGCCGGCCGGAAGACGAAGCGACGTCGCGGGACGCAAGCCTACAGCGGGTAAATGAGCATGATGATATGTACTATGATAGAAGAGGGTTTTATTCATCTCTTGGGGGTAGATAAGTGTAGTAGAGAAGTAAATATGGGGAGTAGAAAATGTTGTTACCCAATAATTTGCTCTCCCAGGGATTTGTAAATTAGCTAATGTGATCTTGCAACAGGCTTTCCCGCCGTAAAACTCAGGTAACTTTAAATGAAGAGCGTCTGTGTAGGATTTAGCTTCATTACAAACGTTGTCTTTGAAGAATGGCAACGGTTACTCAGGACAGGACCAGCGTACAGCGGATAGTCTCTTGTGAGTTGGAGTCGAAACAACCACCAACCATAATATAGCGCTAATATTGATAGCCTAAGTTAGTCGTGTGAAGCAAGGAAGCTTCGTGGTTTCCTGGCTAAAATAGCTAATAAAATGGGGACATGTCGAACACGCTGCCAAAACACTCGAACAAGTGCTAGGCTTCACGCTTATAAATGCCTGCCGCCCCGTCGCATGACGAATGGAGTGCGCCCCGATAGGCCGCCTTTTTGGGTCACCTCACTTATCATTTGTTATCGAAAGGGGTCGCTCGCTGACTGATTGTTTCGGGGCTGGAAACTACTTCATAATTCCTGTCAGGGGAGCCGTGCGGGACCTTTGGAGACTTGTATCGCGGCTTTAGGGCTCTACATGTCATCCAATTATCTGCGGCGGAGGATAAATGGAGAAATAGTGAGGGTTAAAGGTAAAAGTAGGAAAGTACTGGTCGCGTTCGTACGTACGAGTATGTATAAAACACACAAAATAAGGGTTGTAGGTGTATGGGATTGTAACCTGTTAGCGTCCAACCAACAGTGCGGATTGATTAAGGGGTTAGTGGCTAACCCGAATGTCGGAAGTTTTTATGCCGCCCGAAGGCCTCCGAGATGGCATGCTTAATGCCATTTTCTTTAGGTGATAGAGCCTATGGAACTAAATAGGTTTTATTTGAAACCCATTTTGTTTCATATAGAGTTTGTCCGGGGCAGCACCACCGCCCGCCACGGTACCTCGTACCTTTTTTACCGTGTAGTAATTGTTTCTAAAGCCAATGAGGTCCGGTTGGAAAGTTGTGGTTTCCGGTTACGCATCGCACATAGGGACAGACAGACATACAGACAGATATACAATAGTAAACACTTACCATGAGATTTTAGTTGTTTTCTGTATCAAGAGTTTCCAGTAGGTGACCTAAAAGTAGAACTCTTAGGCCTAAAAGTAGACTTACATAAAAGTCCAGCACTAAACAATCGTTTGACCTAAGCACAGCGGCCCGGAGCGCCTGGAAGGCTGTGGCGTGCTGACACGCGATGTTGCGGTCTCTCGCAAGTTTGAAAGGCCTAAGTGGAGTTGGAATGCGTTCGGTTGAAGCAGAGTTGACTAGCTGCACGAGTTAAACAAACAAGAGGGTACTATTTAATTTCAACCAACCGATACTGTCTATTTGTTACAGGTCGCCCTTCGACAACGTGGACAGACTAGGTAGACTCCTTCAGGTGAAGGAGACGGTGGGAAACCGCTGGATTCAGAGGGCACAGGAGCGGTCGGAGTGTTTCTTTTTATGGATACAAATAGCAAACGAGCTTGCAGCACCATTCATCCGCTGCCGCCCATGACAACTGTGACTGACTTTGAACAAGACTCAATTAGGGACTGGGATGGTTAGTCTAATTAGTTGAGAGAGTTAAATAGAACATTAGTTGGTCAGTTCGTTAGTAGGTATGAGGACTGGGGACTGTTAGTGATAGTAAGTCCTGTTAGGTGTCGTTTAGGAGAGGCCTATGTCCAGCAGTGGACCTCAAAAGGCTGATGGATGGATGGATGATAATGCTTATTGGATCCTCTTATCCAACGAATTTGAAATAATGACATGTTGATTTGGTTTCACACACTACACCTTCGTCGTTCTTTAATTGATTTTGATGATCCTTTTTGTGTTACGTAGTCTACCTACATATAAAAAATACTTTAGCGATGGCCTCATATAAATAAATTAAAAATTCCTCATAAGAACAGTAAACAAGCATAATAAGTAGAGCAATCTATGAGTTCGTTGTGTTAATTTCCCTGTAGCGTCGGTGTTTTTGAATAAATTTTATTTATTTTTCTATTTCAAAGATTTTAGTAATCTGTGAATTCTGCATCAACCGCAACAAATCTACAGTTAGGGCTTGAGTGAGTCTTAGTGCCAAAAAGCCTGAATCTCCTCCGGACTTGCCTCCACATAACTTAGTGGAGCAGACACTGTTCCAGCGACATCGCATATCTTGCCAGTACAAAGCAGTGGTATTCTCAGAAGCCAAGTGGATTAAAAATGAAATTTAAAGTCGAACCTTCCACTCACAGCTTGCTCTTTTAATAAGTTTCTTGGTAAAGCCAATTAAGGTTTCTTAACGCTTATTAGAATTTTAAAAAAGAAACCGGGTCAGTTCTGAGCTAGCTCATTGCCTTTCAAAGAAATTATGGCTGGAGCGTTCCGCAAAACGGTTTCGCCTTACTCACAGTTTTTCGACTTTAATAAGCAATTTATTAAGTGACGTCACTAGGGAGGTGCCGAGGAAATACTTTTATAGGGTATGAGAAGTTTCACTAACTTTAGTTGCTTTAAAATATATAAAAAGCAATCCATCATTTCAGAGTTCAGTACTGGACATACTCGTAGCCACCCCTAGTCACCTGTAGTGTCCATTGCCCAATAGCTCGCGTCGATTCAATGTGATCGAAAGACATAAGCAACGACGGGCGCGGTCGGTTTATGGATGGGTGACCCCGCTAGTGGCAATATGTCATGGACGCTACCGTGCTTCGGAGGGCACGTAAAGTCGTCGGTCCCGGTTGTTTTCAATGCTGAAAACAATCGCTAAGCCTTGTCGAAGACCTTCGGGTGGCTTGAGAACATTCGACACTGGGTTGGCCACTAACCCCTCCACCAATCCACATTAGAGCAGAGTGGTGGAGTATGCTCTAGACCTCCTGCAGCAGTACGTGGGGAAAACCCGTGCTCAGCAGTGGGACGTCTTTGTATCGCAGCGGATTTGGTTAATCTGGTTACATAAACTATCATAGCGATTATAATAATTTTATAGCAGCAAAACAAAGGGATTGATTATAAAAATCGAGAAGATTTTTATAAAAAAATTTGGTATTAAAATAATACGCGTAAAAAATATTTCTTAAAGCAGATATCGCGGTAAAGGAAGGTTCTCGTCGGTACACTGATTTGTTTGTATCCATTACTTGACCACGAATTTGTATTCTGTTTGATATCTGTTCGGAATATGAAAGTAGGCTTCTAATATAACAAACTTATGAAGACCAGAGGCGAATTATTGTGATGCAAACAAGTCTCGAATACAGTCTCGTAATACTCTTAGATATAAATCATTATTCGAATATGGGCTGCTCTTTATTGTTTTCTCGTAGGGCCTCGTCGAGGTGACCTGGAGCTTCGCAAGCAGAATATTACTATTATGAGATTGTACAGGTAGGTATTTGTTCAAGTTTTGCGCATTATCGATTCGATAGGCTGGAGGCTAACAGCTCATGATCTTAGATTTGATTTGTTTTGTTCGTAGCGTTCCACAGCCTAATGGCTCGTGTCGATTGTATGTGATCGACTGAGTTAAGCAAGAGTTAACTCTTTCGATCACATTGAATCGACCCGTTGGGCTATGGACGCTACACCTAACCAAATCAACACTTTAAAATTGCTGAACTCAAGCAGTTTATGCCGCATAGCGAAAGCTGTTGACCGCCGCTTACGCTGAGCTAGCCTGGTTGCCTCCTCAGTACTCAATAAGACAACAGGCATCGGCTTAATTAAGGCAGAAAGCATAAAAGTAATGCCTCCAGATATCCCGCAAGGCAAGCCAGCGACCATGCAAATAAATTAAACCCAGACGATCCAGCAACCCGGGAATCTGGGAATCCGTATCAGCGAATACCGGATCGAAGTTCAAAACTCGACCAGTCACTGTCAACCACAGCGAGTAAGCTGATAAGTTTTTCTTCTTAATTCAATTAGTAAATTGAGTCTTGAGATTCTTGGAAGGAATATCAGTAATAATTGATTT
This sequence comes from Carterocephalus palaemon, assembly GCA_944567765.1. Taxonomy (NCBI): domain Eukaryota; kingdom Metazoa; phylum Arthropoda; class Insecta; order Lepidoptera; family Hesperiidae; genus Carterocephalus; species Carterocephalus palaemon. Next base: position 293,770 of record OX155645.1, read on the forward strand.
TACAGAAGGGGTGGAAGTTAATTTTGTCGCCAAGTGAATGTATGAATTTGAACATGAATTAAAACATGATTCACGCGCACATCTACGCAGAAAGGCTGTGCGCCCCTGCCGCGTTTGTTCTTTCTTCTAAGTCGATACGTTCTTAATTGTATCAGGTGTTACTTTGCGGAACTCCATTATTACAAATGGAGTAGACTCTACGTCTCTACTTACCCTGAGGATACCTTGTTTTGGGGCGAAACACGTGTTGGTGTGTGTCTGTTGGTATGTGTATTTATTGATCGCATGTGCATGTTTTCATGTGTGGGAGTGGAGGGGAGGTGCTGGGTGCATGAAGGTATACATAACATTTTTGTTCGCGGATTAGTTGCAAAGTAGATTAATTATTGGTTTGCGATACGTTCTTGGCAGAACGGTCGTGGTCATCACGTGTAGTGGCACGCTTCACAACACGCCGCCACTCTTCCCTGATGGCTGCTTTCCTTACGCATGCGTGGACGGGAGCATCCACAGCAGCCTATATTGTTCGGTCCAGCGCATGGGTGACCTACCACGCGGTGTCGTGTTCCCTCCACTCTGCCCTGCACTACAAGTTTCTCTACAGACAGCTCTCCACGCCGCGATTCTCCACGCGTTCGTTCGGCCATCGTAATAACCTGTTGCATTTATCATCTGTCTGACAGAGCTTCCCGCTGAACTCTCAACTCATCACGTGTCATGAAAGTTACATGACGACGAGGCCAGCTGCGTCGCCTTGACATGGAAGTGTCAAGCCAGATTGTTTGCGTTCCAACTTTTTGGAGCTTCCAGTAATTTGTTATGCATTTTTATAACCTTGGCAAGTTGGCTTCCACATTGTTCTGTTCCTTTTTTCTTTGCTCTTTTAATATTTAAGAGACCTCATTATTTTGCTTATTGGCTTAGTTTCGGTATGTTTATAATCATTATATACGTTTGAAATTGGACATTTTATATCCAGAATTTCCAGATTTTATTATCTGTAGATTGGCGCGCAATTCGAAATTGAATTCGAATTTTGTTCGAAAGTCGTATGTTATTTTAATTTCAATTCAATTTAGTCGTTTGTTTTTAGATAGTGTTTCTTTTTTGAAAAATTGTCGTAGTTTTTGGGACCATGGATAAAGCTTCTTACAGAATGGCACAACAGTGACGTCATTAACACTGGACTAGACACTTCTCACAGCTCACAAGTCACAAGTATTCCGTACAATATCAATAAAGTTCGTCACTTTTCAAAACCCACCAACCGCCTATATTATACCCAAGTAAACATTCCAGTACATACTCTCAAGTACAGACCATAGACAAAAGGTTTTTAAATTTCGATCTATATGAGTTCAAAATATCACTATTCTTCTGAAAGAGAAGAGAGAGAGATTTACTGCATGTGTATAGAATACTTTAGAATAAATATTTATTTTGTTTTATTTTTTATATCTTCCTCCATTGCAAAGTCGGAACAATATTTCTATTACAGAACACCAAGGCTACCTTTTCACGTAAGAATACTTTGCCCTGATGAATGTCAGCCTTTAAACTTTCATCTCGTCTCATCGCGGCGCGCTCGTGTGAGGGTCTCAGAACGCCAATTAGCTCCTTGCATCCGGGTCAACACGGCCCACCTTGACACGGCACAGCACACGGCATTCTCGTGTTCTCATACTATATCTTACATTCAGTGTTGATTAGTTTAAATTTGGAACCTTTTGTTTTTCACTGTCATTGTTTTTTAAAAGGTTTTGTTCTGCTGTAGTACTGGCACCGCAGCCTAAGTTCCTAGTTTCCTACAGCCGTTTATCTGATACGTCTAGACAGGTCAATCGAGTGGGGTTCGCGGGGCGAGCGAGGGGTAGCCGTACCGAACTACATAGCACTCCTTTGGTAGTAGCAAGACGAGTGTGACATTTGAGTGACGCAATTGAATTAACAACGTGGACGCCTGCAGATTTGTTCGCGTGGAATTAGACATAGCAATAGTTTCGTTTACACCTAGTTAAATTAGATAGCCTATGTCACACAGTAAAGGTGCAGCTTTCTAATGGTGAAAGAATTTTTGAAATCGGTCCAAATGCTTTTGTGTGGAAGCATTACAAGCAAATCTTTCCTCTTTATAATATTAGTATAGATTTATTAATTTTTTGATGTATGTAACAAATATGCACAAGACTTCGCGCCAAACGGCGCTGTTCATCGAATCTATTCGAACACTCAGCTCGTCCTCACACCGGAAGCCAAGCGTGTGCGTTTGTTAACGGAACGATATTAACATGCACACGACATACTCGTAGCTATAATTTCCCCCGCACCCCATACGGGTAACATTTCACGTCGCTTTCCAGAGACCAAAACGTTCTTCAATTTACATTCAAGCGGCGTTCGTTCGCTGAAGTTTTAAGTGATATAATTTCGTGCCAAGTTAATTTTCGGAGATGATCTGGCCGAGCGCCACTCCGTGTGATCCGATTAGCCGCCTCATTCTATTTCCGCACAAATTATTTGTTTGCACACATCAGCATCATTGAAGACGTCTAGAAATTAGATTGATTAAAAAAAAATTAAAGGGAAGATGATTTTTTTAGACGAGTTTCGTAATTGTTAGTAGAGTTTCATATTATTAGTCAGAAGCGTTGATGTTGGTTGCCTGTTGCCTGTTGTTGATGGTCACCCTGTCGCGTCACCTTTATTGGAGTAGCTAGGTAAAGCATTCTCTACGACTAGTCCAGTCAAGTGACCCCGCAGTATACCTTAAACTGAAGATATCTGCACATCTCAGCAGGTAAATCAAGTCGAGCCCTCACAAAGGCGCCGCACGCTCCTGCTAATTGCTACCTGTCGAAGTTTCGCCGTCTCCTTGTCCCGCCATTTGGCACACGTCACTACGCAGAGGTACTACAAACTCCCATTTGTACTGATTGGCGGAATGGAACACTAATCAAAGCTGTCGAGATATGCTGTGTATTGTTGCGAGTGGAATATTAGAACCCGTACTAACCTCTCTAGTTTTACTCAAATTCCTAACACAGTGTTGTCACGTAGCCTCATTTTTATACTTTTCTTCGCTTCGCTGCGACCCATAGACGTCCCACTGCTGGGCACGGGTCTCCCCCACAGATACTACTGCGGGAGGTCTAGAGCATACTCCATACTTTTCTTAAGGATGACATATTAATTAGCGTATTCTACAGTAGATGAAGGCGAGGTATTTGGACGAACTATCCTTTCTCACACGCCTCCTCAAGAACGCGTTGGTCCAAGAAGAGAGAAAAGGAAGCGTACTGCGGAGAGTGCCGCATCGTGGGGTAAATAATAATATACGGAATGAGTTTCCTAAATTTATTCAAACGACCAAGGGGACCGTGGAATTTGTAGGAACTTTTTTTAATATAGTATTTTCTAAAACTTCTTTGAACTCAAATATTTCATTTATGTTTAAACATTGATTTTTTATCAATGCAGCGAAGTGAACGTTATCGTGTATTGAGTGTGCAAGACCCCTAGATCAAATACTGTTGAATATTATTTCTTATTTCAGATTACTATTATGTAATGTTTATGAATAAATCCATTCATAAACAAAATTTATCTGTATACCTAAGCTCCTATAAGCGACTGTATAAGGGCTTTAGTCCAACTCACACAGTCTAGATCTATTACAAAACCGTTTGCACAATCATTTTATCGCGTACATTGATACGCAGATCACGCACCTGCTCATATAAATGTGGAATGAAAATTCCGAATATGGCATAATGTTTTGAAAAACCTTATGCCATATTCGGAAGACAGCGTTCAAGCCTCAAGGCATCGACGACTCATAGTATGTTCATAGGTAACAGTAACCGCTTACCAATAGATGGACCGAAGGTCATGCTAAAATTTATAAAAAAGTCTATGATGTGACCTACATATCCATAAAAAGATTTCATACATAATACATTAAGTATACAAAATTATTTGAACAATTTCATGTATGGATTTAACACAACGGAGGCCAAAGTTCTGTGAACAAAATATAAAGCCATTGAGAACGCTGCAGACGTATTCAAGATGTAGGTTAAGAACAACTTTCAGTGTCTTGAACTCGTGCGAAGAATAGTCTTATACGATACACTTTTGTAGCGCAATCAAACACGGCGAATGGAAGCGTTTCTGTACTTGTGAACTTACTGTAAGTACTTGAGTATTGTTTTATGAATATTATAACGCATTATTCAGCACCAGCCATTCGCTGCCGCAGTCGCCCATGGTGAATATGAAAAGACATGGAATAATCTCTTTCAAACTCAGTACGTTTGACTGTTTAATTTTGCTGTAGGTACTGTGTTAAAATACAATGCAATATCATTTCGCTTCGACCCATAGACGTCCCACTGCTGGGCACGGGTCTCCCCCATAGACACTGCTGCGGGAGGTCTAGAGCATACTCCACCACGCTGCTCCAATGCGGATTGGTGGAACAATATCATTTATTGCACCAGAAAGAACAAAAAAGAAAACAATAAAGAAAACGACGTTTTGCAAAAGGCTGTCTTATTGCTTATTGTGTTACTTCGAGGTCAAAGATGGTAGCTTCTTAAAAAGTGTCTGGCGGTTTCTGTTCTCTCTTGAAGTGAAGAAGTCATGTGGGCCAGATCCTCATCCTTCTCCTCTCTCCTCCTCTCTATTCACACTTTCCTTTGCCACAGCCATAGTGGTGTCTTCTTGGAAGGTAACCCACGTTCACTCGATTTCCAAAAAAGGTGATAGTGTCGACCCGTCAACACATTTGACGGGCCAACAGTCGGTCGGTCGAATATTATAATAACACAAAGAGTTTGAAACGCTCCCTTCAAGGTATGCAACTCACCTGTTATACCCCTGGTTGCGCACGTGTCTATCGGCGAAAAAAAAGCGCCCCTACCTTGTTTTTAGGGTTCCGTACCAAAAAGGGTGAAACGGACTAAGATTTAATAATAAAGAAATTGCCCGTTTTCACCAACATCCCCTAAATTTTAAGTAACACTTATGTCAATTTAGATGACCCTTATGTGTAAATTCGATTTCACCAACCGTTAAGGGATACCTAAAGACTTATGTGTCACCTAAATTTTAGGGGCCCGAATATTCCTCCCTTAACCAGTCCCTAACTATGTAACTGATCTACTTGACGTGTTATTTTGTGAAATTTTATCAAAATGAGCAAAGATTTAACTGATTTCTTTGACTCACTAATCAAATCAGTAATCCTCGATTTATGACTAGACCGCGAATTTATGAAGAGAGGCCAGACTTTTTTTAAAGCATGATGACAAATATTTTTGTGCAAAATATAGGTTTAAAGAATTATTAGAATTTGCTGATGACAGGTAAGTACTCATACCTACTTTTATTTTATAGATATTAGGTTACTTTTTTTCATACCTTTGTTTGTCTTCAGGAATAAATCTGTCTAACCCATCAATCAGTTACTGTGTGCTCTAAGATTTTATGCCACCGGAAGTCACTTGCAGACAATAGCTGATATAGGAGGGATCAGCATCGCTGCATGCAGCCGTATCATAAAAAGGGTTTCGGAAGCTATTGTGACTTTACGTGACGTTTGTTAGGTGGTAGAGCCTATAGGGAACCAAATAGGTTTTATATGAAACCTAATTGGTTCCATATAGAGTTCGCACGGGGCAGTACCACTGCCCGCCACGGTACCTAGTACCATTTCTGCCGTGTAATAATTGTTTTTAAAGCAATTATGGTCCGGTCGGAAAGGTGTGGTTTCCGGTTACACTTCTTTAGAAGGGACCATCTTAGTCCTCAAGGGTAGCAACACATCTGTGACTGACTTAGAACGAGACTCCTACTAACAAGTACTAACTGGACTATTACTAACATAAACTAACATGACTAACTTTCACTAACAGTCCCCAGTCCTCATACCTACTAACGAACTGACCAACTAATGTTCTAATTAACTCTCAACTATTTGGACTAACTATTCCAGTCCCTAATAGAGTCTTGTTCGAAGTCAGTCACAGTTGTCATGGGCGGCAACGGATGGGTGGTGCTGCAAGCTCGTATGCTATCTTGTATCCATAAAAAAAAAAGTGAACAATTCGTAGTTACCAACCAGCGAGCAAGAACAACGCAGTGTGAAGGTTGCATTAAAAAAAAATTGCTAGTCTATTTTTCCCAATGTATATAATCAGCAGGCAAGTACCTTAATTATACTTATCATATTTATTGGCAGATAGGTTTACTAAGCCAAAAAATATTATAAACGGTAAGAAAAAAATGTTTTAGTATTCGTACAAGTGTTTTTAATTATTTTATATATCCTAGAATAATTAAATTTAAGAAAAAGTCATGAAATATTGAAAAAAACTTAATCGGTAAAAAATCGGTAAATATACGGCTATGTTAATCCCTAAATTTTAAGTATAACCTAGTAAAGTGTCACTTAGCTTGGTGAAAACGAAAATTAAGTAAGTGTTGTTTTAGGGTATCACCTACACTAAATGGTACTTAGTAAGGGGATGACTTAAGTGTGGTTGGTGAAAACGGGCATAAGACGTATTACTAAGACTTCGCTTTCCGTCCGTCCGTCTGTCCGTCTGGCACCAGGCTTTATCTAATGAACCGTGATAGTTAGACAGTTGAAATTTTCACAGATGATGTATTTCTGTTGCCGCTATAACAACAAATACTAAAAACAAAAAAATAAAAAAATTACGGGGGGCTCCCATACAACAGACATGAGATTTTTGCCGTTTTCATAGAAAATGGTACGGAAACCTTAGTGTGCTAGTCCGACTCGCACTTGGCAGGTAATTCTTAAATAATTCCGGGTTCTTTAGTAAATATTTCGTGCAGAGCGATAAAACATATACTTTAAATAACTCAATCCTTTAAAAGAGCCCGGATCATAACCGTAGGCCAGTTCTGCCGTACATAATAAACGCAAACTACGCTCCTCGCTAAACCAAACCGTGCGATGCACCATACATTGCGGATGCGTTCCGAACAGAACTGAATGTACAAACGATCCGCTCATTTTTATACAAACAACCACAAAGGTTTCTACAAATTTATTAAAATAACACGTCCGAATTTGGCTTTTAACTACCTCACAACAATGGCTGGTATTCGGTGCTCGCTTTGTTGCTGCTAGGCTGGTGTAACTTACATCGTCCGCTGAAGATGTTTGCCGCAGATAAATATTTTGGCTACTTGCCAAGAGCAGCGGGGACCATGCATGAAATATACGCCTTTTTACTTCCTTTGCATTTTGTTCTTGTTCGCCATCGATCCGCTGCAACCCGGATTGAACTGGCCCGAACCGGTTTCGAGAGGATACAACCAGAAATTCCACTTTAACACTCTAACGTATCGAAGAATAAATGTTTAGCGAGATAGGATTAGATTTACTGAAGGTTTCGAGCGAAAATATAAATTAAATCAAGCTGAAGAAGATTAATGCGTGTAAGGATATCTTGGGTTGAGTAGGTATGTGTGGGCAAAAGTTGTGTAGAAATTATTCTTCTAAAGCAAAAAATTTAAAATTTATTTTTGCTCGTACACCATAAACGCTACCTTTGGAGCGCTATAGCCAGTTTAAATGGCATTTCGATCCCTGCATTCCTCTAGTTACATGATTTATAATATAAATATTTTCTATATTCTATTCTAATTTTTTCAAAGTTAAAATAATACTAGATTTGCTAAAGTTCCAAAATACAGAACCAATAGTCTGAGGTAGATATTCTAACTTGCTCAGATACTGGGCATTTTGCGCCAAGTGAAGCAACTACACCTCATTTGCATGGGAAAAGCTCGATTTTGAATAATAGTCCAACTTCTTCAGAAACACTTCTTTGTTTACAACCTTTTTTTTTATTCTGCTGAGATAGTGATTGAAATGTAATTTGACAATAAAACTAAGAGTATGCTAATAAATTATCGATAAAGTTATTCTTCAAAATTTGTACAACCAATGGTATCACATAATGAACTTTATTTAATTTTCTTTCTCCGTTCGTTTCCGTAATTCCGTTTCCTTTCGTTCTGTAATCTGAAGTTTTCGCCACTAGTTCCTCTAGCAGCGTATTATGTGGTATTATCATCGCATATAACGACGCCCCTATTCTTTTATTCGCTCGCTCGTGGCGTCTCGCGCTATTACACTCTGGCCGAAATGCACCGAAACGCATTCTAGTATCGTTAATGCACGTTCACACTGGATTCGATATTTGTAAGTGATATAAATCACTTAGAAATCGATTCGTAAGTGATATAAATCACTTCGAAATCGATTTGGTGTTCTCTATTTGTTTCATTTTGCTATTCGCCACATGACCACTACGATATATTTTGAGCATATAAACTGCAACTCATAGTCGTCAACTTGGGCACGGGTTTCCCCCACAGCTGCTACCGGAGGTCTAGGCCATACTCCACCATGCTGCTCCAATACGGAGGGGCTAGTAGCCAACCCAGTGTCGAATGTTCTCAAGCCGTCCAAACGACATTCGATTTTAACGTTTCTATTTACAATTGAAAACAACCGGGATCAACGGTTTGACGTGCCCTCCGAAGCACGTAAGCGTGAAATTAATGCCACTAGCTGTCAACCATCGACAAACCGACCGCGCCCGTTGCTTAACTCGGTCGATAACATACGATCGACGGAATCCATTGGGTTATGGACGCTTCCAAGCATATATTAAGCGCAAAAGAGTGATGCCAGTAATGACTTACGGGACCCAGACGTGGTCCTTCACCGTCCTACTCAATCGTAAGCTCGAAATCTATGCTCGGTATTTCGCTACGAGATAGGATTAGTGACGATGAAATCCGTAGATGAACACTTTAACGAAATAGCATCGAATTATAGTCATGTGAAGATGGTGTTACGAAGGCACAGGGAAGCTAGCGCCATCTAGCGCCGCTGGTGGAACCACTCAGTGAACGCATAGACAACGTGATATCCCGACTCGATACTAGATGGCGTTAGTGGGCCTGTATTCTCGCGTGTTCGGGAACACGCGGTATCTTTCCAGAATCGTCTAGTACTCGCGACGGCACGTATAAATAGTCGCGGGGAGGGCCGTGAGTTTAGTTCAGTTCGAGCTTTCGAGGCGACTTCGAAGTGAAAACTAGTGATACCGGAGTGAAACAAGTGAAACCTACGACTTGGCTTACGACCTAGGACATCGTTAGTGCTTTGTGTTTGGACCTAGTGCATTGTGTTGGACCTAGTGTTTAGTGTTTGACCTAGTGCTTTGTGTTAGTGCTAGTGAATAAAGTCTTCATTGAGTCAGCAGGTCTTTCTCTCCAAATCCTTCGAACCCTAACACGTAACAACTGGTGTCAGAAGTGGGATTTGGAGATGCCATTGACTCCGAGAGAGGACTTACAGGAGGGCGTCAGGACAAGGGCACAACGAGCTGCTGAGGCCACAACTGGGGACCAAGCTCCGCCCACTGGACCCGCCTACCAAGCCACGCCCACTGACCACGCCCCTCAGGCCCCGTCCACTGGCCCCGCCCACCAGGCCACGCCCATTGACCACGCCCCTCAGGCTCCGCCCACCCAGGCTCAGGCCCCGCCCACTTTGGCCCAAGCCACGCCCACTGGCTCCGCCCATCGGGCCACGCCCACTAAGGCCACGCCCACTGGCCCCGCCCACCTTGCCACGCCTACCAGACAGGCCACGCCCACCAGACAAGCCACGCCCACCAGCGGCACCGTAGCTTCTACAGCCCCTCAAGTGGCTCTTCAATTAGGAAGTTTAATTGAATTAATGGAGCTGCAAAGAGCTGAAATTAAGGCAATGAAGGAGTCACACGAACGCAGGCTCGGCGATTTGCAAGAGTCACAAGAACGCAAGCTCGGTGCCTTGCAAGAGTCACAGGAACGCAAGCTGACTACGATTCAAGAGTTTCAAAAGGCTGAAATCAGAGCGATTCGAGAATCACAAGAGCAACAAAAAGACCTCCAAGAAAAAGCGCTTCTGGCTATAAATGATGTTAGTGACACGGTGATTAAGCTTCGGAAAGATGTCGACATGGTGGAAGAACGAGTTACCGGGTTAGGATTGGATGTTGAAAATGTGAAAACCGGCCTCTCTGAACTACAGAAGAAAGTAGTGCGCCTTGAAACCACGGGAGTTGCGATGTCTAGTGGAACTACCATAGTGGCGCAAGGACCAAGAGTTAAAGTGCCGCCATACGATGGCACTACTTCTTGGAACGCTTATCGTCAGCAATTCCAGACTGTCGCTACTGCCAACGGATGGACGGAAGAACAATGCCTGACCGCTCTCACTGTTGCGCTCAGAGGGCAAGCTCTGTCGGTCCTGGAAGCACATACAGGAAATGGGTTCAAAGACCTGATGGAGGCACTTGAATCCAGATATGGGGAGCGACACCTGGAGCACGTGTTCCGTGCCCAACTGCGTGACAGAGTCCAACGCTCAGGAGAAGGACTACAACAATGGGCGTTGGAAATTGAAAAACTAGTCAGGAAGGCACACCCAGGAGCCGAAACCAAGATGGTGGACACGAATATTGTTCAAGCATTTGTCGACGGAATAAAAGACCTGGAGGTCAGAGCTGCAGTGAGGCTTCGTCACCATACCTCGCTAAAGGAAGCATTGGCGCATGCCTTGGAGGTCGAGGCGGTTCGCCATGATATACGGCAGACCCATAAGATCCGCGAGGTCTCTGAGGAAGTCAAGGAGGTTAGGGCTCCTACGAAGAAAGCTTTTGGAGCCATGTGCTACAAGTGCGGCGAGAGGGGCCATCTTCAACTCAACTGCCCGCAGAAGGAGACCCAGATGGCATGGAAGAAAAGGATGGAGGAACAAATAGAGGAGCTGAAGAAGCAAGGGGCTTCGTCCCCTGCCCGGGATCAGGGAAACGAATAAAAGCCAGGACTAAGGGGCGAGTGCTGGCTGACGCGGAGGAAGCCCCGATAACTGTTATCTCCCAGGCATGCAACGGGAATAGTCTTGTGATTCAGGGGACTATAAACGGGACGGATTGCAAAATGACTCTAGACACAGGAGCCTCTAGAACAATAGTGAACCCAAATCTGGTAAAAGCCGCAAGGGGACACAAGAGGAGAATTAACTGTCGGCTTCTTACTGCCTCCGGTCAGCCAATACCCGTCCTGGGAGAAATGTCAGTCACGATGTATGTAGGGGAGTCCTCGTACTCTCATAACGTTATCGTGGCTGAGATTATGGATGATTGCATCTTGGGTTTGGATTTCATGAAGAAACACAACTGCAGAATTAATGTCGCTGACGGAGTTTTCAAGTGTGGTGAAGAAGAAATCTTCATTCTTGGAGGCGCCTGCGGGAAAGTCGCATGTGTGAAGAAAGTCATTATACCTGGACGAGCGGAAGCTCGGGTGCTGGTGAAACTGCCGCCAGCTGGAAAGAGAAAGGCAAACAGGTGCGTGTTGATCGAAGATACACCTACCAAGACATCGGCGCAAAATCTAATGACGGCGAGAACCCTTGTTAGTGGAAGCAGTAATGCTGTGGTCAGGGTTCTGAATCTTGGTGATCGCGAGATCTGCTTGAACGAAGGTGACGTCATTGGAAAGTGCGAGGAAGTTGTCTGGATGAAAAAGTGTAATTCGATGACAGGCGCAGACTCAACAAACAACAACAACTACGGATTAGTGACTGAGCTACTCGATGACTGCAAGAGTAATCTGACTTATTCGCAGAGCATGAAAGCTAAGAAGTTTTTACAGCGCTACGCGAATATCTTCTCCAGTCAAGAAGGGGACCTTGGAAGAACGTCGATGGTTCAGCACAGGATAGATACCGGAAGTGAGAGGCCAATTCGTCAACGAGCAAGACGGATACCAATTGCAAAGGAAAAAGAAGTTGAAGGCCTTTTGGAGGACATGAGAAAGAATAAGATCATTGAACCGTCTGCAAGTCCGTGGTGCTCACCTGTTGTATTAGTGAAGAAGAAAGATGGTAGCACGAGATTTTGTGTGGACTATAGGCGTCTCAATGATGTCACTAAGAAGGACAGTTACCCGTTACCTCGAATCGACGACACTTTGGATACCTTGAGTGGCATGAAATGGTTCTCGACCCTAGACCTAAAATCTGGATACTGGCAGGTGGAAATTCATCCAAAGGACAAGGAGAAGACAGCTTTCTCGACCGGAAAAGGTTTATGGCAATTTAACGTCATGCCCTTCGGATTGTGCAACGCACCTGCCACATTTGAGCGACTCATGGAGTGTGACTGGCAGGCTTAGTTGGAGAGGCTTGCTTAGTCTACTTAGATGACGTCATCATTGTCGGCCGTGACTTCGAGGACCATTTGCGAAACTTGGAGCGAGTTTTCGCCAAAATAGAGGGAGCCAAATTAAAGTTGAACCCGAAAAAGTGTCGTTTATTCAGGAGTAAGGTCAATTATCTCGGCCATGTTATCTCCAGTGATGGAATCCAGACAGACCCGGAGAAACTGGAAGCAGTTCAAAAATGGCCTACCCCTAAGGACAAAACCGAAGTGCGGGCATTCCTCGGCCTATGCTCATACTACAGGCGTTTTGTTCAGGGATTCTCAGAGATAGCCAAGCCATTACACCGGCTGACAGAAGATAAACGACAATTTAGTTGGGATGGGACTTGTGAAGATTCTTTTCAGAAACTGAAGAAACATCTGTGTGAAACACCAATCCTAGGGTATCCACAACCGGAAGGTCGGTTTATAGTCGACACGGATGCAAGCAACACGGCCATTGGAGGGGTGTTATCTCAGAAACAGGGTGAAAGAGAAGTTGTTGTTGCATATTTCAGCAAATCTTTATCCAGGCCAGAGAGAAACTACTGTGTGACAAGAAGAGAACTCTTGGCTGTTGTAAAGACGCTACAACACTTCAATAAATATCTCCTCGGCAGACCGTTCTTACTGCGAACGGATCACGCAGCCTTGAAGTGGCTACTGCAATTCAAGAACCCAGAAGGTCAAGTAGCTCGATGGATTGAACAGCTCCAGGAGTATGACTTCGAGACGGAACACCGCAGCGGAAAGACGCATGGGAATGCCGATGCACTCTCACGAAGGCCGTGTTCGGAAGACTGCAAACATTGTGTTAAGCAGGAATCTCATGAAGTAACATTAAAGCTAACGAGAACAAGTCCTTTGGGTCTCTGGGAGAATGATGCTATGAGGGAGGCTCAAGAAAGAGATGACGACCTTCGGCACATCATCACATGGAAAAAACGGGGTGACGTAAAACCAATCTGGAGCGAGGTTGCACCCACTGGCGCTGTCACTAAAGCGTACTGGGCGCAATGGGACAGTCTGATACTGCAAAACGGAATACTCTACCGGAAATGGGAGAAGACTAACGGCAGAGAGTTTCATCTTCAGATCATTGTCCCAAGAACGAGAGTACCAGATGTGCTCCGTGAAATACATGATGGCGTATCAGGAGGTCATCTAGGTGTCAAGAGGACGTTAACAAAAGTGCGAGAACGATTCTACTGGTTGCATTGTCGAGATGATGTACAGGATTGGTGCCGCAAATGTACTACCTGCGCTGCTGTAAAAGGACCACAGACCAGGAGCCGTGGGAACCTGCGGTTGTATAACGTCGGTGCACCGTGGGAACGAATAGCAGTTGACGTAGCTGGGCCATTTCCTGTAACGGAATCGGGAAACAAGTATTTTATGGTCGTCATGGACTACTTCACCAAATGGCCCGAAGTATTCGCCATACCAAACCAAGAAGCTACAACAGTCGCTTCTAAGTTAGTCGAAGAAGTGATATGTCGCTTTGGTGTGCCTCTAGAAATCCATTCTGATCAGGGCAGGAACTTCGAATCGCAAGTATTCCAGGAAGTGTGCAAAATTTTGGGCATGCATAAGACGAGGACCACCGCGTACCATCCACAGTCTGATGGAATGGTTGAGAGGTTTAACCAGACCCTGGAGAGGCATTTGGCGAAATTGGTAGACGACAAACAAAAGGATTGGGACAAGTATATACCACTCTTCCTTCTGTCGTACCGAACCGCCGAGCATGAGGGCATAAAAGCTACCCCGGCGTATGTCAATTACGGTAGAGAACTACGAATACCAGTAGATCTATTGACAGGAGGGTCACCGGAGGGACCAGAGACCGTACAAGACTATGTCTGCAATTTAAGGGAAAAAATGCGCTATATACACGCCTTGGTACGGGAAAATGGGTTACGGTCAAGTGAGGGCATGAAAACCAGATACGACCGGAAATCGAACACGAGCGGCTTCGAGGAAGGGTCACTGGTGTGGCTGCATAACCCAACTCGCCGGAAAGGAAAATCTCCAAAGTTGCAGACCAAGTGGGACGGTCCATACAAAGTGGTTACGCGACTGAATGATGTGACTTATAGGATTCAAAAGCAACCAAGAGGGGCATTCAAAGTGGTACACATAGACCGTCTGGCGCGTTACCATGGCAGTAACAACGATGCTCGGGACGAGCATCGCTAAGAGGGGAGTGGTGTTACGAAGGCACAGGGAAGCTAGCGCCATCTAGCGCCGCTGGTGGAACCACTCAGTGAACGCATAGACAACGTGATATCCCGACTCGATACTAGATGGCGTTAGTGGGCCTGTATTCTCGCGTGTTCGGGAACACGCGGTATCTTTCCAGAATCGTCTAGTACTCGCGACGGCACGTATAAATAGTCGCGGGGAGGGCCGTGAGTTTAGTTCAGTTCGAGCTTTCGAGGCGACTTCGAAGTGAAAACTAGTGATACCGGAGTGAAACAAGTGAAACCTACGACTTGGCTTACGACCTAGGACATCGTTAGTGCTTTGTGTTTGGACCTAGTGCATTGTGTTGGACCTAGTGTTTAGTGTTTGACCTAGTGCTTTGTGTTAGTGCTAGTGAATAAAGTCTTCATTGAGTCAGCAGGTCTTTCTCTCCAAATCCTTCGAACCCTAACACGTAACAATATCAAGTTGGAGTGGCAGTGGCGGGTCACATCGCTCAATGGTCTGACAATCGATTGTTAACAAAGGTTTGAGTGATCATATTTCAGACTAGGAAGCAGAGATGAGCTCTGCATCGAAGGCATGTGTAGCCTGCCAATCCGCACTGCCCTGCTGGACTATGGTGTAAGGCCCTCCTACTCCGAGGGGAGACCCGACCCCAACAGTGGGACAAAGATAGACTTGTGTTGGTGTGGCTCGCAGTTTGGATTTGTTTGCTTATGGCAATATGCTCACCAAAAAAAGTACAGTGTTTATTGAGCGATACCGTTTGCCGATTCAGATGATAATGTGGACGAGGCATTACAGCTTTTACAGCCGTGTACAGTCAACTTCAACGTTTTAAGCGCTCGGAAAAAATATGAAGAGGAATAAAAATTTAATTTCTCTTTTTAGTGCGGCGCAAAATGAAGAGTGAGTGAATGCTAGGGTGCAGTTTATATACTGCTGTGTCTCGCCAGGGGGCGTGCGTAGCTAGGTGTATGTAGTTCCCATTCAGACTAGGTAAACTATTGTAATGGATTGTACCGAGAAATGTAAACTGAACCATTACCGCTTCATATTCAGAGGACATTAAGGGAGGTATTTGTCCAGCAGTGCTTTGTGAACAGAACACTAATGAGATATGGAGCTAACTCTTTACTCATAGTTTCTCATCACTCATAGTTAGTTCTTACATAGTTTCTCATCCCTCATAGTTAGTTCTTACCAAGGACGTTGAAATAGTAGCGTCCTTGGTTCTTACATAGTTTCTCACCATTCATAGTTAGTTCTTACATAGTTTCTCATCACGCATAGTTAGTTCTTGCATTGTTTAATCTACTTTGCAACAACACGCGAACAAGTTACATGCATATCACACCTCTCACCTACATAAGAAGCATGCACATACAACATTGAAAATAACCAAACGCTATATAGAGCACAACTATCACGTGGAGGTGACAACGGAGCCCGCTCAGGGCAAGATGACTATACGTCGATCAGTGGCTGCAGCGTAGAAGTAGTAATCGCTGCCACCCATAGACGTCCCACTGCTGGGCTCCCCCACAGGCACTGCTGCGGGAGGTCTAGAGCATACTCCACTACGCTGCTCCAATGCGGATTGGTGGAGGGGTTAGTGGCCAACCCAGTGTCGCATGTTCTCAAGCCACCCGAAGGTATTAGACTAGGCTTACCGACTGTTTTCAGCATTGAAAACAACCGGGACCGACGGCTTTACGTGCCCTCCGATGCACGAAAGAAGTAGTAATACAAATGGGTCATACATTATATGGGTATATCGAATATTACATGGGTATATTGAAGCACAAATGATGAGACCAGTTTATATTCAACATAAAGGAGTGGCGATTACAATTGCCACCCTCATAATAGATACGCAAATATTTCAGATGTACCCACCAGTAATTACTTTGTTGTCGACTTATTACGCTCATAGTTTCTCAGATTGTGTGTATCATACTATTAAACTAAATAGGATTGCTTTTCGGTGACTCGGGATCCAAGACAAACCGTATGTGGTTTTTGTGGATACCCTATATATAAGAATATTTGTACTTGTTCATAAATAAATAAATAAAAAATAAAAAAAATAAAAAAAATAAATAGAATAGAATAGAATAGACATATGGTTACTGCTGTGGAACATCCGAACGGCTTTGCTACGGCGTTACTGCCGCAACGCTGGTTTTCAGTGTGTCCCTTTGTATCGCATGTGTCGGGTTATGATTTTTGTAGCAGAACGAAAATTGATAACGGCACATCTCATTCGAAATCTCTTTTTTCCACTTTTCAGATCAATGGTTGAAAGGTTTTCCGAGGAAAATAATTGGATTCGAGCAAGACTGAATGAAAATATTTTCCAGTTAAATTCAAAGCTTGTATTGAAACAGAAAGAAACCCTTAGTACGCTTTTAACGGTCGTTGCCAAAGGGCAAGAATCTATCCCCTATACAGTGTACTTTTGTAAAGGTCATAATATACTTGTGTGTTATATTTTTACTTCATACGTCTTTTTATGTACCTGTATACCCTGGCAGACTTCACCTGCTTTCGGGAGTATTATGGATAACTCGGCACGTAGGTCTAATTACGACGTTTTCCTGCACCATTGCTACACCACCACAAGGTGACAATTACTTTAAATTCACATAACTTATCATATCGCTGGGAATTCATTTATTTCTCACTGCGTCCTTGGTCTAGTGGTATCAAGCGCATGTTGAGCTGAAGATTCTGGGTTTAGTTAGTCTAGTTCAGTTACGTACGAATAACTGGTGAAGAGTTGTGAACCGTCTCTGCCAAGATCGCGGAAACACAGGCGTGATATTATGTATGTGTTATGTATGTCAATTTAAATAAAAACAGAGGTGCCTGAGGTATTAAATGAATATAAAGAAGAAGACAAAGGCATTACTTACACGCGAGCGATTGTAGCACTCCTTCCACCGAAGTCACGTACCGACGAGTGACGTCGACTGAGCACCTGTAGGGCTGCCACATTGAACTTTGTCTTTAAAATTAAACTCAATTAAAAAAAAATATTTTACATTACATCACGCATGTGTTTTCGCAGAAGGGGTAGGCAAAGGTATTTTATAATACACACACTTTTAACCAGTTATGTTGTGGTGGACTAGGCCTAATCCCTCCCGTTCTGATAGCCCGTTCGGAACAAAATCAATAGATACACACGTTAAACTTGTAGTATCCATCATGTTTTCGTCGGGGCCAAAAACAGAGACAGCCCTGAAAATAAGTCTGCAAACGCCTTCCTCCGGGCGCTCAGCGAGTGTTTCTGAGTCCTACTTTTAATTGATTTTGTTATTTTTATTATTAATGTGTATTGTACATCTTAGAGCTAATGTTAATAGCGTTTAATATGTACTTTTCATCTATAAAATATTCTCTTAGGAATAATACTGAAATGTTTTTTATAGTTTCTCAAGAATACTCGCAAGTAATTGCTACATTTCTCGTTAGTTAGGTATTACTTTATTCTTGTTTTAAGGACATGTTTTAGCTATCAATAGCTTTTATTTTTCAATGTTTACTATTTACTCAAGTAAAATGTGGTTAGTTAGCGAGTCAGCAATGTGTTTATATCGATTGTTTACGAACTTTATGTCGCGTACTTTATAATAACTCAAATAAACAGAAAAGAGAAGGCCTTAGCAAACTGAAACGTCAGAATTTTTATTTTAAGAATTCTGTAAGTAATCCGGAATAATATTTTTATCGGAGACTCATGTTTTCTGGTAATACAGTACAATAACAGAATAATCTAATACGGGATTTAATTGAAAATATGTTAATTTGTTTATCTGTAACTTCTGACTTCCTATTACTTGCTCTCAAGTTAGCCAGAAAACAAGGCACAAGAACAACTTATAAAGAAAGTAGAAAATCCTAATCTAAGTAATCTATTATTCCGGTGAGACAGATTTATTTTGGCTTAAGCAAAATCCCCAATTAATTAATCCCTCTGGAGCAGTCCGCTGGCCGCCGCGTTGGGCGACTGCGGGGTCGGGAAATGCAAGCGACTTCGGTCCTTGCCTCCAGGGACTGCAGTAGAAATTATTCTGCAAGAATTTCTAGATATTCCAACTATATGTATTCATTGATTACAGCAAAGTCGTGTCTAGTTCCTTTGATATGCATTGCGGCGATGGCGCAGTATGGCATGACTTGGTATCACTCAAAAATTGATCAGGTTCAAATACAAGCGGTACTACGGCTCATTTCGAGAGGAGACCCGGAGCTGTATTTTGGAATCATTATCATTAAATAGAAACAATACTGAACGATTCGTGAGTGTCTACATTCACGTGTGATTTAAGTCATGTAAATCGTTAAACAGTGTACGCCGTGCCCGCCGCGAGCGCGTTCACTCCTGAAAATGATCATCGTAATAGATCGAAACTAGTCGGCATATTTCCGACTTAAATCACACGTGAGTAAGCCGGTAACTTCAACTATAAAAACAATACTGTTATATTTATTCTATCGCTCGCACTGCCAGTCGAGTGTTCGATACAACTCATTGCATTCTAGTGACTGGAATACGGAATTGTCTCTGTCGATCGAGATGTGACTCGTAATTTTTCGATCGATTCAAAAGTAGAGCTCCACCATCCGACAATGGGACTGTGATATAATGAGTACAATAAGAGTAGTGGTGAGAGTACTTCACATGGCATTGACGACAGTCTTGGCAATGTTAGACGTAATATGGATTATGTTAGTGTTACTGAATTAGTTTCCATATCAATTTATTAACAAGGGATTTCATTGTAAAATACAAATCTAAACTGTTATTAACCATTTACTAGCCTACCTTATGTAAACTAAGGCCCAGCTGTGTTTAATATTTATTGCTATTCAAGGTAAATCTGAACGATAGTTTATTAGAAGTCCCTATTAATTAATCTCTTTGCAGCGTAGTTTGCAGTGTGAGTGGTTGCAGCGAGCGGGGGAATGCGGGTTATTTCAATCTTTGCCAGTGCGAACTGTGAATACTGAGATTCGGAATTTCATTAAGGGAGCTCTCGGAATATAATGCTTGTTGAGCACACTCTTTAAGGTATGCCTGATAGTTTTCCAATTGTTGACTTATTATTCGAATCCTTTAATTCGATATATTCGATTTTAATGAAAGTTGGCACATAGGGTTGATAGCATGTACGGTTGACGTCCAAGTGCAACTCAGCAGTTTCCGCCATTGTTACCAGTTCACGTTATTCACGTGCTTATTCACGTGTGCTCAATACATCTATCTATATATATAAAAGAAGAAGCTGACTGACTGACTGACTGACTGACATATCAACGCAGGGCCTAAACTATAAGGGTTAGAAACTTGAAATTTTGCACAGGAGTTCCTTTTATAACGTAAGGGAGCACTAAGAAAGGATTTTAGAAAATTCATCCCCTAAGGGGGTAAAACGGGGGTGCAAAGTAGTATGAAATTTTACCGGTTTTGAAGTCAAGTGGGCAACCCGAACGCGGGCAGACGTCGTTAATGGGTCTAATTCTACGCGAGCGAAGCTACGGGCGTCCACTAGTCATATCATAATCATTGTCATAATAAATCAATCATAGTGCAGTTACATCTTTTATTATAAGAACAAACTCTCTTGGTGTACCGTACCGTACAATATGTTAAATAAAACTAGAAAATATGATACTTACTAGGGATTTTCCGTGATTTATGTCGTCCCATATGCTTGTTCTTTAGCTGAACAAAATGATCGAATTAATTTACTAGCACAGTTTAATTTTGAACCTACAAAATGCAATACGTCATTGTCAGAAAGGAACTTGTTAGTAAGTAATCCAACGTCTTACGATACGAGTAATAATCTTTGAAGCCGCGTAAGAGATTGACGTATCATTTTCTAGTTTTAATACCCTTTGATGTTCGCTTACTTTGCGAGGATAAAATCAATTTCTATTTTTGCCTCTAAAAGCATAAATATTGCCTCCCAATATTTTCAAGGTATGCGTCTCGAAAATTGTAAATGTTTTTCGGAAAAATATTCAAAATAATTCGTAGCTCGGCTTCGTAGAAAACTCGGTACTTTTACATGTTTGCAGAAAATATACCGAGGGCGCTTAGTGACGAGTATATGACGGAATAAAAACTTAGGTTTTATTGCCATGTACCTCTGTACAAAGTCGCAGCAATAACATATTTATAGATGTTATCGTTCGATGTCATCTGAACGCGTCTTGCCGTCACGAGATGTATCGCACGATAAGAAAACAGGACCCTACGCGCTCTGCTTACTGATGTTTGAGTTTGCGATGTTGAAGGATGTCATCATTGGATGCGATATCAAGCGATTTTATATAAAATCAATTCTATTTTAAAACCGTATCATCGTAGCGTAGCACCGTAGCAGCTTGCTACGAAGATACCGCTACGATTACGTAGCATGCACGTAGATGGTTTTTAGGAGAAATAACCAATATTTACATTGATAACTTTTATTTAATCTCTTATTCCTCTTGAACATTTTTCTATATTACACTCTCATACCAACTTTTTACATATAGTGTTAAATAATTTGAATTTTCAAATACATACAGATTCTTAAGACGTAGGTCCAAATTCAATACAATACATTACATAAATTGTTCATTGTTCTCTCATTGCGAATCGCAACGTTTCATGTCCGTGCTTTGAAGGCTACGTTAAGAGCCCACGGGCCCAGAAACTGTGTTGGCCAGTAACCCCTCCATCAATCCAATGAAACATATTGCATAAAAGGGTTGAGAACAAGATCAAAATGTAAGAAAGTGTGCATTGAAATGCCTTGTAAAACAATATATAAGAACTAGTGGACGCCCGCAGCTTCGCTCGCGTGGAATTAGAGATAATAATAGATTAAAAAGTAGCCTTTGTCCTTCCTCAGGCTCTAGACTATCTGTGTACCAAATTTCATTTAAATCGGTTCAGTAGTTTTGGCGTGAAAACGACACAGACAGACAGACAGAGTTACTTTCGCATTTATAATATTAGTATGGATAACAGCAATACCTTAAATAACGAATCTTCGATTCAGAAATCGTTTAGTTGTATAATGGCGGGCGCGGCGTCATTAGAGCCCCCGAAATATCATTTTCCATTCAGGCGCCGTGAACACCGCACGCACTGGGAATGACGGAAAGGGAAAAATCTGGAATATTTACATAATTGTAGGGGCGGGCAGTCATTCGTAACACTGTTACCAGAGCATTGACGTCATGACAGAAAGCCGATTAGCTAATAACATTGAAATTATTAAAGTCCAAATTTAGTATACTCTTAAATAAAGTACTGCTTCTCTCTCTAGAGATCTGGCTTCTCATCCAAGCGGCACGCATCAATGACTTTTGTAAGTTATGTGCTGTTTAAGAAAATAAATACCGTCTGTTGTATTGGCAAGGCCTTGCCAATACAACAGATTTGCAGGTCACCTCACATTTCCTTTTCCTCAATTGTAGAGAGCTCTCAGGATTCTCCATAATATTTTCCATGATGTGAGTCTACTACTACTAAGTCTGCCAATCCACACTTGGCCAACATGGTGGACTATGGCTTAACCCCTACCATTCCGAGAGGAGACCCGAGCTCAACAGTGGGACAAAGAAAGTGTTGGTGGTGGGAACTACGTATCAGCCTTAGATTTTGTACCCGGGCCGAGAATGGATCCCAGAACCCTCTGGGCCCGAGATACTGCCACTGAGTTGCCGAAATAACGTTACCTGCAAATACTGTATTGTTGTTGAGATATTTATATATTCTCATATTAGAACGACTGTTATTTGTGTTTTTCTGAGTTGCTTGCAAGTATTTTTTCAAATAAATTTCATCGAGAAAATTAACTGAAACACTAAAAAAATTAATTAAAAATCAATTTCCACTATCCAACTGTTCATTATATTCCACTATTTTATTCGAATTCCACTGTTTCAACAGATAGACAGTGATAAGACAGGGATGGCAATGAACTGATTCTAAGGTATTAGGTTCATGTAAAAAAAATCAACGAAATGCTTCTGTTATAACTTACTCTATGGCAATTCGCGCCCGCCCCACACGCCGCCGCGCCGGAAAACGATATGCACGCACTCGATTGGCCATTTGTTTCAAAATATTACTTTTTAATACATGCTCACAAAACGTACCTTTTATCATACTGCATTAGTTTGATTTAGCAGTTTAAAATATGTAATATCATAAGGATAGTTGTTTGGTCCGTTGTTTCAAAACATTTTTAGTATTAAACATTCATGGAAAATGAGTATGATTTGCATAGAGCAACATCAATTTTTACCTAACTATAATGGTTCCAGATTATTATGTACTCCCAGAATCCTAATGTCAGCATCAGACGTAGCTGCCTGTTCGTTTGCTAAACGGCACTTTCTAACACGATATTAATACGGGAAATGGATATCAAAAACATTTATACGCATGCATGATTGGATTTCTGTTTCGACAAACTTCAATATGGTAACCAAAACCGAATGGTCCTTATTCCAAAGTATAAAAGGTTCATAACAGTCTGGTATTAAGTTTAAGGCGTATATCGATATTTGTTGGAACAAAACGCAGCAGTAAAGACTGGCGGGCAATCCCCGGGCGTAAGAAGCAATAACACAGATATTGGCAAACTTTGTCCGACTTTGCTCAACTTTGCCATCGTATAGAGCGGGATTATTTTGTGCGTTCCTTTGTCACTTAAGACGTTACGTGTTCCGCGTACGTTATTTACGGATGATTGGTTTAGTGGCGCGTAAATCGATTGTGATTCCGAAGGGAATCTCTCGTTGACTCTAAGGTCACAGTTAAACACGATCGACCACTGCAACTCACGAGGGGGTCTGGGTTTGAATCCATTTTCTATGTTATGTGCGTTTCCAAAAATTAAATGTGCCGCTGTAATGGTAAAGGATTATAGAGTGAGGAATTCCGTATGCCTGAGTTAAAAATAAAAAGTAAAAAAAATCCAAAGGCATGTAAAGTCTGTCGATCCAGACGTGACCAGTTTGGTATCGTTCCCATTTAGAGGGGAGACCCGTCGCAAAAGTTAAACAGTAAAAGTGTGGCGTTGGTGGTGGTGATAGACTAATTTAAATTTCTGCCTTGGCCGAATTCGAATCCGTTACAAAAGTCTGTGCAATTAAATGCATGCATGTAGCATACTTAGCAAGGATGAATTAATGCTTTTTAAGAGACTACTTCAGAAATATGGTTAGTAAACAATGGTTTAAGGCAAGTTTATTGATTAAAAATATCTGCCACAAATAGCATATATCATATATCAGTGAAATTGCTCACTTGAAGAAAACATACAATAAAAATGTATAACAGGAGGCCCGGTAAGTCAGCTGCGGTGTTTCTTATCCGTTTATTTTGCCACAAATTCGTTTAAGTCTATCGAAATTTGCCTATACGTACCTTTGGAACAACATTCGCGGTATTGTTTGTAAGCCAACCGCGACGTAATCGGTTTAACGATTTTGGTGTAGGTACTATTGTTTGGCCTTACAATATATTTGTTTCTGTAATGCTCTGTTTACACTTTCCATCTTGTCTGCACAGGTTATATGGAGCAGTTAAGCCGGGATATACTAGAGAATTTTAAGATGGAAGATTTTTTTTTATATTACACTGAACGCACTTTATTTTATAACAATCTAGCCTGAGAACCAAAATAGACTAATAAGTAATTTAATTTAAACTCTAACTGCCACGTATTTATAATTATACGTACTCGTATATAGCGCCTATTAGCACATCGCTTTGCAAGGTTATTCAGTTTATTTTTACTGTCGGGACATCATAATTTTATATGGTAATTTTTTTTTTCCTGAAATATGTGATAATATTTCTTTAGGGTTCGTACAGCGATAAGATCTTACTTGGATGTCAGATGTGTTTTTGAAATAATTATGTAGACGTATTGTTTCAACAAGCTAGTTTGCACAGATTTCTTATGTGCAGTTACGACGGAACGTTTGAACAGAGAGGCACTGAGGTAAATTAATATTGACTTCGACGGAGACTTGCGGAGGATTTGCTCATGCGGAAATCACACGGGTGCCCAGGGCAGATAAATCAAATAGTTAGCTCAAAAATTTTCATGAAAGAGTGGGAAGAATTGCTTGAACTTCGAAGTAGTGAGATATTGCTTTCAGGAAACTGATATATATCCTGTCAAGGTCTAGGGATGATTGTCTAATTGGTTTTGTTGCGAGGTTATGAAATTTAAAGCGAAACACTGGATTTATAGTGGAATCTATTGTTTTAATATTGTTGTACGCACCAAAGTTCTTCTATAATATGTACTGAAGGGAACAGCGGCTTATGGAATCAAGTGGCGTCTGCCGGGCGTCTTCCGGGTACTCGGGGGCACGGGTTGGTCACTGGCGTTACCAGACCTAATAATTCACAAACTAAAATAAATAATTCTATTTTACTTTAAAAGCTGCCCACAGATCGCTTATGTACGGGGAAGAGAGGGAATTTTTAATTTGACAAGTTAAACCTGTTCCGTCTCACGCAGATTAAATATTCTTACATTTGATAAATAATTGGACATTTTTATACTTTTTATAATTTTTTATTATTTCGTTTTTATATTGTATAAACAATTAACAAATTTTAATGTGATAGTAATTTTTGGTACTAGGACTATGCATGAATAGTTAGTAAGCGAGTTTTAGTCACAGATTTATAACTGTGACTAAAACCGAGTAAGAAGTGAAAAGCGACTACGCAGATAACTGTCGCTTAGTAGTCGCTTTTCACTTCTTACTCGTTTCCAGGTTCAAATTCCAGCGAAACGCACTAATTAATATTGTACATCATGTGCACACAATTAAATGTTACCTGCTGTAACGGTAAGGGAAACCGTCGTAAAAACACCTGCATGCTTCAGATTTCCATAATACTCTCCACAAGAAACTACACTCGGCCAGCGTTTTTTCATAACATAGACAGACAAACAGGCACACGGACCACCTGACAGTAAGGACAGTGTCCAGTGTAAGTGTCCTATGGACACGTGCGACACTAGGGGCATCACATGTGCATTGCAGGCCTAGAAGGATACGTTGACGTGTTTCACTGTGACCTCACCTCTTGTTCTCTATAGTGGGCCAAAGAAACGGTTGTTAGAGACCCTAAACGCCAGATAATACTCATAAGCCATTTAACTCCAGCGACACAGGTCACGAGCGAGCGAGCTAGTGCCCTAAACGGCACGGTTGACGCTCATCGTGTCGCCGCCCCGCCTCGTAAACGTGCTTTATGTTACAAGCGGGGACACACCGGGAACGGGTTTTGCGATACTCCCAGTTACTAAACATCCCAGTCCCTAATTGAGTCTTGTTCAAAGTCGGTCACAGTTGTCATGGGCGGCAGCGGATGGCTCATCATCAGATTTGGTTTTTATCCTAACATCGCTGCGACTCATAGACGTCCCACTGCTGGGCACGGGTCTCCCCGACAGACGCAGCAATCCAACCACCTATTACATGGGACCTAAACATGACTGGTGAAAAGTGTGTCTACTACAACACACCTCTGGCCGTGAAGATAGGTTATTTTAATAAAAGAGCAGCACCTTTTAACCAACTCCCGGTGTACCCTCCTCTCAGTCAGCAGTAGTTAAGGTTTTACGACTACCCCCTGAATATTTGAGCGGAATGAAGTGATAAAAAAATGTAGCCTTTCCGATTGGTGCTGCGAGCGCCGCTCTCCGGAATGCTGATACAAAGGATAGCAAGTTTTTTTGCAAACAAAACAAAACACAATGCTATACTACCTTTTATGTTGCTTTTCGTTTTGCCGTTTAATTAGAAAATATCAAGTAGAAACCGGTGCCTTATAATATGATCCTTACGAGATTACCCGATTCCTTACTCAACATTTGTAACGGTTGACATGGGCGGTAGCAGATGTTTATGCTGCATGCTCTTTGCTGTATAATATTCGTAAATGAAGAATATGAGTGTCCTATAACGTGCAAAGTTTGTGAATGTACACTAGGAATAAGTCCGTTCGTTTCCTTCACGTCTCACGAACAATTGTTAATCTTTACCATACAAAAATCGCACAGCTCGTACTGACAATTCTGCCGTCTGACTCGAAATAATTCCGTACAATTCCTGGCTTATCCCACACCTTCAAAACACGTGACGTCGCATTTGGGAATTATTTTGCGACCGCAAGCCACATACTACCCGCCAGAACCATTTATTTACTACTAATCTGAGTATAACGACTGTAGTCTCGCGCTCGGCTTCCATTGCCCGGCGAACTGGTAGTTTAAGGTAGGTATAACTCTAAACTGTCAATGGAAATGACTAGTGATTTGAAGCCGTGAAAGCGTAGCATTCATCCAATCCCTTTGCAAATTTGTTGAATTTACACACGCGGCAATTTTTGACAAGCTTTTATTCTTAAAATAAAATAGACCTATAAATCCCGTCCCTTGTCCATAGATTCCTTATTTCCATCTCGATAAGGAGTGACAACAAGGAGACTCGTGGTGTAGCGACCGGAAATTTGACGCGACGCTGTGTCTGCCCAGCAAAAGACATTGACGACGTCTTTACATCTTAAGACCGGATAGACCCAATGGCTCGCGTCGATGTAGCATCCATAGCCCAGTGGTTCGCGTCGATTCAATGTGATCGAAAGAGTTAAGCAACGACGGGTGCGGTCGGTTTGTGGATGGGTGAGCAGTGGCAAAATTTCATGGACGCTACCGTGCTTCGGAGGGCACGTAAAGCCGTCGGTCCCGGTTGTTTTCAATGCTGGTTGTTTGTAGCCTTGTCGAAGACATTCGGGTGGCTTGAGAACATTCGACACTGGATTGGCCACTAACCCGTCCGCCAATCCGCATTGGAGCAGCATGCTAGAGTATGTGGGGGAGACCCGTGCCCAGCAGTGA
The DNA here is from genome assembly GCA_944567765.1 of Carterocephalus palaemon. Lineage (NCBI taxonomy): Eukaryota > Metazoa > Arthropoda > Insecta > Lepidoptera > Hesperiidae > Carterocephalus > Carterocephalus palaemon. The sequence continues at coordinate 321,230 of OX155645.1, forward strand.
GACGTATATGGGCCACAGCGACCAGATAGAGGCCGTGTTGGGCGCTGGAGGGCACCGGTGCGTTCTTATAGAGATTCTGGAGTCATTCTAAAGTGAAAATCCCACATTATCCGGTGTCGCTTCCGCCATCCCCACTTTAAATAGGTTTCATAAGGTTTCATAAATTAAACCGCTCGATACGATTCCAGCCTAACCTCAGACAGGGAGTGCGGCGTCGGTGGCGCACAGGAATCCCCCATTCTGCCCCGATTGCATGCATGTCCATTAATTTGCAGTTTCATCATCGTTTCATCGACTCTTCGCTGGCCGTTCTTCTGTGAATCTTTTGTCAGTTACTGAATAGATTTTACACAGTTACCTAGCCTATATGTTATAAGCGCTTTGAAACATGTCTAAACCAATACAATAACCAAACGAATCATCTACCGAATATCATGTCAACCTCTAATTAACTTGATATAGTGAAGTATTCTTCTCTGAAGAAGTGAAGTCTGCCCCAGTACACATACCAACTAATTAACTGACCAACTGATGTTCTAATTAACTCTTACAGCTAACTGGAATAAATATCCGAGTCTTCAAAGTCAGTCACAGCTGTCATGGACGGCAGCGTATGGGTGGTGCAAGCTCGTTTGCTACCTTATATTTAAAGCCAACTCCACTAGTCGTGTAGTAAACTCCGATCCAAGGGGAATATGTGAAAGGCATCCAATAAAAACGATGACGTAGTACTTCTACAAAAGTTTTTCAACAAAAATGTGTTCGAAGGCGAGCTGAAGCGAAGCCGACCAGTCCGGAGCAAGCGCGGGCTGGCGGAGTTGGCGAATGTTTGATAGATATTCCAACTTCCACGACAATCGAGACGGTTTGAGTGAGCGGTATAAATTATTACCGAACGATCTACTTGCGGGGCGGCCCTGTTGCTATGGAACTCGCCTACTCCAAGCGTTTTGGGTTCAAACACAAGTAGCTCGTAGTGTTAGTAATAGTCCAGTTAGTACTTGTTAGTAGGAGTCTCGTTCTAAGTCAGTCACAGATGTATTGCTACCCTTGAGGACTAAGATGGTCGCCTCTAAAGAATTTTAACCGGAAACCATACCTTTTCAACCGGACCATAATTGCTTTAAAAACAATTATTACACGGCAGAAATGGTACTAGGTACCGTGGCGGGCGGAGGTACTGCCCCGGGCGAACTAACTACTAGCGGGGCGGCCCAATGGCTATGGAACTCGCCCACTCCTGGCGTTCCGGGTTCAAACACAAGTAGCACCAAACACTTTTACTTTACGAATGTAAGATAACAAACGAGCTTGCAGCGCCACCCATCCGTTGCCGTCCATGACAACTGCGACTGACTTTGAACAAGACTAATAGGGACTAAGATATTGTTTAGTTTAGTAACAGTTCGTAGAGAGAGTTAATAAGAACATCAATTGGTCAATTCGTTAGCGGGTATGTGGACTGGGGTAGGGCCTGTTAGTGATACTATTAGTCCTGTGAATTGGTGTTAGTAATAGTCCAGTTAGTAATTTTTAGGAAGAGTGGTTCCAAGTCAGTCACAAGCGTTGCTACCCTTTAGGACTAAGATGGTCGCCTATAAATAAGTGTAAACGAAAACATACCAGTTTCTGTTCCGTGAGTAACAAATTAAAGGTCACAGCTGTAACGGATGGCACCGAGGTGACCGTTGGTGGCAACGTTCCTCGAACCATTCCGTCCTTCGGAGGGCACATTAGGCTTCCGATTGTTATCGTTAAATAACAATCGGAAGTCTTTAGATGGCCTGGTGTAGTACGCCTAGTATTTTAATGTATAAAAGAAGCTAAATTTGAAATGTTTTATGTATATATTTTTATGACACTTGGAATGCTTGACCTGATAAAGGTTTTCTTTCATTCTCTAGGCATTCCCAGGTGTGCGATGGCCCGTGCCCTACAGAGGGCCACTAATAGATTGCAGCCAGTATTTTAAAAAAAAAACAACCGTAGAAACAATCCCGTTTTGACTCGCTGCATTCTAGCAGCTAATTGCCAAGTGTACCAAAAAATATTCACGTCCCATGTATCATGTCAAATTATTAAAATTGCTGTCCATAAAATTAAGATTGACAGTCGCCGCGCAGCGATGCCACACGGGGCTACGTTACTTGAGAATTTGTTTCAATTCCCGCTATACTCGTATTTACCGCGCAGCGATCTTGAGTCCCCAGCGCTCGCCGCGTGAGGGACAATTTTCCCATTCAGTGCGTTAAATCGCAATTCTGAATTGTACGTGCTCCCCGGGTGTTTGTAAATAAGGTAAAGGAATAGTGTGGGATTTGTTGGAATTTACTGTAAGTATCGCGTCAGTAGTAACTGCTTAGTTTCTTGCCGTGTTATGCTTAATAGCATGAACCTTGCGAACCATTTCACTATTAAACCTTATTTGTAATAATTAATCAACTCGTGGCAACGAAGAAAAATTGAAATATCAGGATGATTTTGATATAGCATAATCGCATGAATTATATTTATTTTGTGGGCAGTAACTCATAAATGACCCACAGACCCGCTACTGGACAGGGGTATTCCTTGGTAACTCAGAACTCGAATAACAAGCGAGTAATATTTATAATACTTTAGCTGAACTGGAAATCTTAGCCAAGACTTCACAATCACCCTTGTACTAACTAGCCCGACGAGGCAGTCTGGCAGGTAGCAAATGTACACCATTCGCTTACTAACAGTCAATTAGCAAGCCCATCACAACGTACATTCAGCGAACAAATCACAAAGGTGAAGAAATGAATGTTATAATTCACAATCTCGCACAATTATCCCTATTTGCGATATCGCGAGCGTATATCGAGGAAGCCATTTTCTTTTCCATCCTTTGTTCTTTTGCGTTGTTCCGTTCATAATACAATCATTATTTTATAATAAATTGTTCTCTGGACCTTTCTGTGTTTCACGCGCTAAAATTTTCTTTGTTTGTTGACGTTTGGCGTGGGGTCATCAGATATGAGGAGTGTCGTGACATGAGGAAAAAGCCTATAATTTTGCTTCAATATAAATTTTTTTAATAAACCATTTTTATATAGCGTTCTTTGTAGACGTTTTATGTAACTTACTCAGGAAGCCAGCAGGTTCGCTTACGTGGATAAAGTCTACGGTTGATTCGTATATAAGTGCGTTATATTTATTCCTATTTTAATCAAGGACATTACTGGTTATACTCTACCCAGTTATACTCGAGGGAAACTTCCTTATGTTCAGTATGTTGTCTAATGTTAACCCGAATAAAATGACATATAATAAAAAGTCAACGCGCAACTTCGTTTTAGCAGGAAACACCAGTGATCTTCACTTTAGTCAGAACTCTCATTCATGTTTTTGATACAGTCATATTTGATTTTTTTTTTAAATTTTATTTGATTATTTGAGACTGTGGTAGACTTGGATGTCATATTTTGCACGCTCCTTTGTTATGCTGTGTCCATAAAATTGTGTTTCAATTCGAATTGTATTAACCATTCAATGAATTTGCTAGTAAATGAATGAATGAACGGAATAAGAAACAAAAGAAAGAGTCGTGCATATTCTCCGGGCAAAAGAAACTCAGGAATCTGAATAGAAATTCGCAACCCATACTCTTTGACGCCTATGCGGCTTAATGGGATTACAGTTACAAAGGTACAATGGACCGCGGGATCCTTACAGGCTGGAATAGGCAAAACCATGACGATGATTAGAACTTTTTGCAAGCTTCTCCGGGAATCACTCCGGCCTAACCTAGCCATAGTGTTACGTGGAAACCATTTAGCGTTGGATCGCAGTAAGGGTTATGCTGCTGTCCTTATTGTTATGTGCTTACTTACTGCTAATTTGTCGACTAATTAGTAATAACTAGTCACTATGAGACAGTCATTCACGCTTTTCAAAAGGCGACCATTTCTAGTCTTCAATGATTGCTGCTACCCTTCATAGATACGTTGTACCAATTATAAACGTGATTCTTACGGTCTGTCACACTGCTTAAAACTAATTATTACACGGTATAATGGTAAACCTATTTGATTGGTATTGGGAGCAATGGTACTGCTCCGGGCAAACTATAAAATAAAACTATAAATGTCCTGTAACAGGCTCTACCATTTCTGTTGAGGAGGTTCCTAAACGCGCAGTAGATCTTAAAACATATTCAACTACGAGTATACAACAACGATATCCAGTTCGCTGACATTTTATGAACCCGAGTCTAAAAAATAGACCATTATACAAAAATAATGTGTTGCTAGCCAAATAAATTAGGAACTGCAGAGAATATATTGAAGCAATTGACCTCCGAAAACCGGGAGTCGGGGAGATTCGAGTGGATACGTTTTAAGTAATTAATTGTGAGGACTGTACAAAAACACCCGGCCATTTGCTAGGCAAATTATGTACATAAATTAAATATAATCGCGGCAGCGCGCGTACGGCGGAATTAAAAACACTGCAGTTGTTGGTTCCGCGTCGCCGTCGCGCTGAGACTGAGGCTCGCACGCGGCCGTTAATGTCGCTTAATGGCTCCTAATGGCACACTTGAGACCTGTTTAATTGGGTTCAATCGTACACCACCTTCAATACGAGCCGTATGCCGTGGAACCATAGACAAAGCTATAGTGAATTAGATTACAGTCTATAGTTACTTACGTATCAGGCGTTACTTTGTGGAAATAATAATAAATATATATCATGGACATTCTCCTCCACCAATCCACATTGGAGCAGCGTGGTGGAGTATGCTCAAGACCTCCCGCAGCATAGTCTGTGGGGGAGACCCGTGCCCAGCAGTGGGACGTCTATGGGTCGCAGCGATGGACATTCTCACACACGGACATCTGACCCCAAACTAGGGAGAGCCTGTACTATGGGTGTCAGAGACTGATTTACATAAATACTTACTTATATAGATGTTAACATCCAGACACAGAGCAAACACAAGTGTTCGACACACGAATGTTTGTCCTGAATGGGATTCGAACTCACGACATACGGTGCAGAACGCAGGGTCACGTCACGATTGCGCCAACGGGCCCGTCCATTGTTATCAAGTCAGTTTTAATCTACTTAGCAACAACCCGCGAGCTAGGCGTATGATTGTGTATGATGCTGTACACTCTCATGCATGCAGCACCTCCCTCCCTCCCACATAAGGAAGCATGCACATACAGCAGTGAAAATATGCACCAACATACGCACCACCAACATGTGTTTCGCCCCTAAACGCAGCATCCTCAAGACAAGTCGACTGACCGTCGTAGTAGACCCTTTGGAATCCCGGTTGGGCCAAAAATGTATTTCATATTATTATTCAAATTCATCTTTATTAATAATCTTTATTACAAAAGTGATATCCTTATTTCAAACAAAAAATTACATCATACACTATATGGCGTTATGTTACTACATTTTGTACACTGTAAATGAGTAAATTAATGTAATGTATTTTCATGAATGCACAGCGATAACTTCGACATTCATTAAATTTTACTTTATAGTTTTGAAGTCGGTTTTTTGATATTTTAATATCGTTATTTCGTTCACATAAATAAACAAGTAATTATTACGTTTTCGAGTCCATCTAATTTGTTCGCTTCACTAACCATTTCCGATTTCATATTCCTCCTGCGACAACCCATAGACGTCCCACTGCTGGGCACAGATCTCCCCCACAGAAAGCTGCGGAAGTTCTAGAGCATACTTTACCACGCTGCTCTAAAGCGGATTGGTGGACCATTTTCCTACTAACGCACACTATTTCTAATAAAAATGTTTTCTTTACGTATTAATATAGATTCGGCATGATAATGTTACGGAATATTTACGTGGCAAGTTTGGCGGCAACGCGTTACCGTCGATAGACAGTATTTGCATATTGACAGATATGCAAATATTGGAACGTGAATAATAATCTCCGCAGCGTGTGCTCCCTCACTTGTGGCCGTTTAACGGGTTAAGGGATAAGCTGCGTTATCTCGAATTAGGTGAGAATGGCGCTCCGTGGAGGTATCATGTATATCCCTAGGTCGTATATCTTTCCTTAAACATATATTTTTTACATCACAACCCTTTCGTTGGTCTTGGTTGGGTAATAGGGGCAAAGCTGTAGTCCATGTCTATACTAATATTATAAAGAGGAAAGATTTGTTTGTAATGTTTTTACACAAAAATACTAGACCGATTTCAAAAATTCTTTCACTTCTTAGAAAGCTGCATCTTCACTGAGTCGTCTGCTGAGAAAGCTGCATCTTTACTGAGTGACATAGGCTATATAATATTACTACGTGTAAACGAAACTATTGTTGTGTCTAATTCCACGCGAGCGAATGCCAGCGTCCTCTACTACTAATAAAAGTCATTATTCACTGAGATTTGAACCCGGAGCCCTTTTCATTGCAAGAACTAAAGCATTTGTCTCAAACCTTTATGCCCATTTATTATTGCTAGTAATCTTATAAAATCTACGAGTTTTTGGAACGATTTTCTTTTGAATCTCAAGTGCTTTCTTTATTTTATTCTGTTCGCAACTTCTTTCAAACTGTCCTCACGCCTTTAGAACTCGCTAGGAGTAGAAATTGACGTAGACGTTCCAGGTCAGACATAGTGAACAGTTATTATCGTTCGCATCAATTTAGTTAGTCAGTTAATAGCTGGAATTTGGTTGTAAATTATTGAAAATTGAAAGTAGAACCACTATATCTTACTTCAAAGATAAAGAGCAAGTCATACTTCTGGAATAGAGGATATATTTTATAATAAACATTTTAATGAATACCTTAGTAAGAGTAAAACGAACGGAGTAAATGATTTTTTTTTAATTTAGCAGTAGAAAATAGCTTGTTGGTGGTTTTTCATAGTCATTTTTTCATCCTGAAAGTGACATCTCTGTAAGCCAAACAAAATTATCTTTTAATCTTTGCCCACACTCGAACGTCGGTGCAGTTATTCGGATAAAATTGTTCGCGGTCTCCATCTGAATGCAGCTATTACTCGCCACACGCGAAAACCGCCCTTACATGCACGCACCGACTCACTCACAATGGTCATATTCCTGTGATGACTATACCAGGTTCAGACCGAGGCACATTATGGTCCACGCCGCTTCATATAAATAGTATGCAAGGAATGAAATAGGTGGGGAATTCATAATATTTTACCTCCACTTAGCCGACTATTCTAAGAGCGAACGGCTTGCGGTTTGTAAAGAGTTATAATTAAATGTTGTTGGATGATTTTTTGTATTGCGGCGGGTTCCGTAGGCATGGAGTTTACTGAATATAAGTATGTACGTGTATCCAATATCTATACTAATATTATAAAGAGGAAAGATATGTTTGTAATGTTTTCAAACAAGAACTACTGAACCGATTTCAAAAATTCTTTCACCATTAGATAGCTGCATCTCCACTAAGTGACATAGGCTATATAATATTACAAGGTGTAAACGAAACTATTGTAACAGACATGATTTTTTGCCGTTTGTATAGATAAGTACGGAATCCTTCGGGCACGAGTCCGACTCGCACTTGGCCGGTTTGGCTTATTCGGATTGCAGCTAATCTTTGAATTTACCGGTACAATTAAAATCTAATTGAATTAGCTTTCTGAGAAAAGCCCTGCTTCTTAATTTCGTTTCATGAAATCTATCTATATATATAAAAGGAGAAGGTGACTGACTGACTGACTGACTGACATATCAACGTAGGGCCTAAACTATAATGGTTAGAAACTTGAAATTTTGCACAGGGGTTCCTTTTATAACGTAGGGGAGCACTAAGAAAGGATTTTTGAAAATTCACCCCCTAGGGGGTAAAACGGGGGTGCAAATTTAGTATGAAACTTTGCCGTTTTTGAAGCTAGTGAATGTCTAATTCCACGCGAGCGAAGCTGCGGGCGTCCACTAGTGTAACATAACTGCAGTACAGAGGAGCTTGAGATATTTTAATTTGAAAACTTAACAAGAAGTCAGCAGGGAGGGGAAACGCTGTTAATCATATTAATCATACATGAGTAAATATTTTAATTAAAAATGCCAATGCTAATATGCCATGTAATATTTTGAGCCGGCTAAGTGTTTTTGAATTTATTTGCGTTATTAACAATAATTTTACTACGATCCATTATCGAAGCAGAAAATGAACCCTTAATAATTAGCACAATTTTCAATTTAATTGTGATGCAAACAAATTTCATGGATATTAACCTGTTTACACCGAATATCGTTTGTCAGAGCTTTAATGGCGGTGACAATGGATCTGCTACTGAAATAGTTTCATATTATTATGAAACGGGTGTTTTTCTATATATTACTAATAGTACTGGGTAAGAAATGTTTGTGATAGTATCAGGTAACTATCGGGTACCTAGTTAGTGTTGGTAACAATCCAGTTTGCGGTCATAGATACCTAAGGAATGATAGAGGAGTCTCTATATTGAACCAGAAACCACAGCATTTCATTTGGAACACAATTGGTTTAAAACATTTTTTACATTTGGTTTAAACATACTTTGCGATTAACCGTCGTGGAGTCTACTTACCCTGAGGATGCCTTGTTTTGGGGCGAAACACGTGTTGGTGTGTGTATTCATTTATCGCATGTGCATGTTTCCTGTGTGGGAGGGAGGGAGGTGCTGCGTGCATGAAGGTATACATACATCACCATACATTTTTGTTCGCGGATTGTTGCAAAGTGGATTAATTCTTGGTTTGTAATAATGGAGTTCCGCAAAGTAACGCCTGATACAATTAATTATCTTAAAACAATTACTACCCGATAGAAATGTAACCTTAGGAAGCAGTGGTATCATACCTAGCGAATTCGATATAGGTTCTATAGAACGCCGTCAGCCGTTCTTCAATCTTAAGTAGGAATTGTTGGGATCGTCGTGACCCAGGAACAGGAATCTTACCCGTACTCAATTACTCACTTAAGGAAGTACTTGCATGAGACACGCAAATTTCGCTCGCTACAAAATCCAATTTGGCAATGTTCAAATTAAATTCCTATTCATGCATCTTAAAATGCTTTCGTAACATTCATTACCCCGTCATAATTTCGAGTCTAATTGGGTTGCCTTTGCTTTCATTAACTCCGTGAGCTCAATTTGCAATAAAGATTATGAAACGAGTCAAACCGAAGGTATCTTATTGGATCCTATTACGTTGACTCTTGAATTAGAATCTGTTTTCATTTGTATGAATTATTTGATGGCTTTCGTGATTGCTCTCTGATTCTTTCTTAATTTATTTAGCTGTTCCATTGGTATTTTACTTTTCTGTCGGTTAATAATTTGACGATTTCGTGGCGAGGTGAGTGACCTTGACTGCCAAACCGCGCGTTCCGGGTTCGAATCCCGGCCGGAGGAGATATTTATTTCACTTCACAGCCCCATCTACCTATAGACATAGAACAGGGGTGCGTCTGTGAGTAACATTTATTATTTTATTTTTAATAATAGAAATAAATAAATATTATTAATAGAAATAAATAAATATTATTTCTTAACAAGTCTAGTCTTATAAATATTATGGATATAAGTTATCAAACGAGCATGCAGCACCACCCAACTGCTGCGATCCTCTGAACAATGTTGTGACATGACAAATGACTTGCTACCCATGAGGACTAAGGAGGACTGAGCTGGTAAGAGGCCATTTAGATGTCCAGTCGGGTGTCACGTGCGTGTGACACAGGCTTTGAACAATACTCAAATAAGGACTGAGATGGTTGATCCAGTTAGCACAGGAAGTAATAAGAACATTGGCGCAGGGCGGGCTAGGGTTAGGGCTAACTAGGGCTACTAACACTCCCTAGAGTGTTAGTGAAAGTTAGTCCTGTTACCTTCCTTTTTTTTTTACGAGTGGGAAACCTTGAAAAGGTACCCGAACAGCGTGGGAGCGACGCCGGGTTATGTGGGGCTTTCACCCACTAAAACCCACTCGGTGGCCTACTCCGGCGCTGCAGGAGGGCTTCGGGATCTCATGCAGAACGCGCCGGTCCCCTCCGGCGCTGCGCCCAAGGTGGGCTCTTCCCGGTTTACACAACGCTGTGTAGCCACAAACAGCGTCTTTCCCGGGGTCATACGATGGACGATTCGAGCTCCCCCTCTCACCGCTCGCAACCCCAGTAGTCCCCTTTTAGTCGCCTTTTACGACAGGAAGGGGCTATCGTAGCACTATTCTGGTCCCGAGCTTCCTGGCTAACTATTACTAACAGTGCAGTTAGTAATTGTTGCTCCGTCACCTGTAGAGAATGTATGAAATGTTTGCTCGTTCCATTTGAAACTGTTTGAATTGCTATATATTTATAAAGCAAGTTAGCTCCGCACCAGCAGCGCCCGATTAATAGCAGCGAGTCACGTAAAGCTGCAATAAACAATGTTTATCCAAAGGAAGTCGCGCTAATGGCGGCAATGCAGCGCCATTCATCGTGCGATTACCGACCGCGACTGTCGCGTTGTCGTATTGTCGCGTTGTCGCCGACTGTCGCGCACCTGGCCGGCGTAGAGATTGCAGAACCGGTAGACGGTAAAGTACCGGTAAAGTAAATTATACTGTTACTGATACCGGTAAAATGCGCTGAGTATTTTCCTCATAGATCGTACATATTTAATTTGCATATATACATATACATATATTATTAATTGCGTTACCTTTGTACATTAATCATATATTAAGATTGTATATCCTGCTATTGTTCTCCTGTGTGTACATAAATGCAAATAAATAAATAAAAAAAAAAAAAAGGACTTACAAACACAAAAATAATTGTTACGTATAGGTAGGCTACAAGCTACATAGTTACTGTGTAATAACCTATTTGTAACGCGGGCGAGGTCGCGGGCAACAGCTAGTTGATATATCATCATCATATCAGCTACAAGACATAAATAACAATCATCAAAAATAACTTAAGGCCATCTGAATTCATATAAATAGGTGCAACCAGATTCCGTATTACCGGGAGTACATGAAGTGACCTCGCTGGTACCGGAATATCCCGAATTCCGGGAACCACTGGTTCGAACGGCCAACCTTAGCGGTATAATTGTACGGGCTATGTGTAATTGGCGAGCTTATTAACGGAGTAATGTTGTGTTAATATTGGTAATTGGATACAAGCATGTCTCAGAGCTTAGCAAAAGAACTACGATAGTGTTGGTGAGAGTTAATTAATAGACAGACAGACAGACAGATATGATCGTCCCGAGACTTTAAAACTCTACGAGATTGAATCGTTTGCGATTTTGCTTCTGATTTTTGAACTAATTTGAACTTTTTGAAAAACACCAATTTGCATCGCTTTTATGTTAAAATGACTTCTTACACCGATTCTACCACCCGAGCGAGTGATTTTCTAAAAACCTTGTATCAGGTCATCCTTCATATACTTTACAATTGACCAAACATTAATATTCGTGTCATAAGCTTTCTAAATGAAGGAGTTTCATACAAACATTTCACCACTTTTCACCCCTGTATGCGTTTAATTTCAAACCTAAAATATACCGCTCTGGCAAATATCAGTTTCATCGGTCAAGTGGTTTTGCAGATTTATCGTTTAACCACTGGTTTTTTTCGCGTATATATGTATATGTATATAGGAGACAAGAGCATCCTGTACTTTGTTAATTTTCCCACACTTTGCTGATGCCCACAGCTGAACAATGTAATATTTACAGATTCTATTTTCATTTACGAGACGACTCCTATTCTCACTGAAAGCTGGGTACGGTCGTCGGTAGATCGTGAATTCCAAGACAGATTTGATCATTCCCTCTGTCATGTGTAATAATTGTTTGCGTGAGCCCAAATTCCCGGATAATACCGGGTTTTCACTCCAAGAGTTCGTGTGAAAATCTCGGGACGAATTTTCGGATTAGTTGACACGAAGAGGGAATTGTGTTTTCACTGAGCACACTCCCGTTTTTTTTTAAATTTCCTGAACTAAATATACGTACTATTGATTGCAGAGATTGGTATTACTAACCACTGCCATAAGTTGTTAGTAATTACTAGTAATTAGACTTTTTATTTAAGAGATCTTATTGTACATAATGTACTAAAATTACTTTTACATAATTATTATGGGAATAACAAATAAAGCAGGCACATTCCCATTCCAATTTATTGAGTCGGTTAAACAACCAACAACGGTATGGCTAACTGCACACTACACTAATATTATAAGGCTGAAGAATTGGTTTGTTTGGTTGAACGCGCATGTGATGATATCAGGAACTACTGGTTCGACTTGATAAACTATTTTTGTGTTGGATCGTCCATGTATCGTGGGAGGCTCTAGCTAGGCTATATAATTTCGCGCTACGACCATTAGGAGCGGAGCTTCAATATAAAATATAAAATTTTTGCAAAAACGGGAATGTTCCCCTTTAAAAGTTCTAAAAAAATGTGCGCGACGGCATTTATGTCTATCTTTTAAGGTTGCCTCACACTTTATAACCTTTTTTTTAAGTAATCAAATATCATATGTAATGTTTAACCAAGGTTTAGGTACCTACAGAATGGGAGGAGTAAGGCTACAGTCCACCATGGTGGCCCAACCCACCATAGCGTTGAGAAAATTAAGAAAAAGTTATGTATGTTTTTTCTTTCGCCGTTACAGCAGGTGACTTTTTAATTTCTTAAAATACGTAACAAAAATGTTACCAAAAAACCGTTACCTGACTCTCCAAAATTTCCCCAACTATTTTCCATGTTATTTTTACGAAATACCGAAACATTTTGTACACCTTTCACGTAGCTCGGGCGCCCTCTACTATCCCAGAACTATGATGAAAAATGAGTGGAGTGGCGGTCGGAGGCTCTTGTCTGTTTAAATCCAATTGTGCTGCAAATCTTCAGAGGCATGTAGAGTTCCTCGAAACACTTCACCCTATAGTAAAATCCTTTAAAATATGTTATTGAAAGTGTTCACAGAGGTGACGTCGTATCTAAAATGCTGTTTTGTATTTTTAAACTAAACTGTATGCTCGTGATTATTCTAGAATTTTACACAAGTTGATTTTTTTATTTAAACTTTTATCGCAGTCATGATACAACCCTTTGTTTGACCCACTGTTGCACAGGGAATGACAGCGATACATATAGCATGGTAATAGTATTATAATAGTCCGCCACGATGACCAAGGGCTAATCGCCACACTTCAAATTTCCCTCGAGAAAATTAAGATGAATTATTGTAGTATACAAGGGAAAGAAAAAAGTATTATTGTGCTCAGATATGGTTGTGGAAGAGGCCAGTGCCCAACAATACGCCTCGCTGCGACCCATAGACGTCCCACTGCTGGGCACGATTCTCCTCCACAGACTCTGCTGCGGGAGGTCTAGAGCGTACTCCAACACGCTGCTCCAATGCGGATTGGTGGAGACAAGACGCCTATGGGTAGCTTATTAAGCAGGATATCTTGCTCAGTAGTCGCGCTCACGGCCACTAGACCGACGAGGCCGTTACAAGGCGAGGTATATAGAGCTACAGGGATGTTCATTTGGAAACAGATGCTACCAATCATATTGAGCCATGTTGCCTTAACAGGCACGGCAGCCGCATCTGCTGCGAGGCGATGCGCCCGTGTTTATGTATATGAGACGGTGTTACGACTAGCTGGGGAAATTCCGTGTATTGTCTAGTACGGCTGAATGCATTGTACGGAGTGGTTCATGAGTATCATATCAGGATCGCTGCGTCCTTATCGGTATGATGGTGGTTGTAACCGGCGCCAGCCCGTAAGCTGTCCATCTCGCTTACCAATCTAAAGGTCTGCGTTCAAAGCGGCACGCATCAAGAACTATTCAAATTAAATTCAAATGTTTTATTGTCATTAAAAGAAATACAAGGAAAATCCAAAAAAAAAAAATTGAACAAAATGACAAGAGCTGTCTCAGCTGTTGCTACTGCGGGGACCCGTGTAGCGCTGGTTTTCAGACAGCCCCTATACCCTGAGGTGGAAGGCGGGTATGTGTCCGATTTTCAGTTATTATTTAATTTTATGTTTGTCATGAGGAATTGAATTACCACATTTGGCCACGTCTTTTCACTACTGAGAAGGACTGCAGCGTGTTCCACGTTGCTTTAGTGCAAGTTGGAGGGGCTAGAGAAAGAACTAATTGTTCCACTGGATCAGATTTTGTTAGTATATTGTTCCGATTATGGGTGGCCTATGTCCAACATTGAACTAATAAGCTCAGATATAATCGTCTAGCTACCCTTCCTACTGATTGATTCCTGCCCGGATGCTCCTTATTTAAAACAGGGAGCAAACAACAACCCGCCGGCAATCGGTCCCGTTATTTGAAAAGGGACTTTTATTTGTTTACATGGCCCGCATTCCGCGCGAAACGCATGCTCCACAGATAATACTTTGCCAATATTATCCCCCGCAGTGGACTTCTATTTTTTACTTCTCTTGCAGATTTATTGTGATTTTGTTGTATCGGAAATTTGTTTTGGGAACCCAATTGATATATTACATAGTTGTTAATCAGAGTAAGGGGCAAGAGTCTCTTCTCAGAATTATCTCAGTGTATTGTGCGCGCGCTGGGTAATGCACTTATTTTTTTTCGTTCTTCGCAATAGTCCGTTTTCCAAAAATCAGTGGTAACCATAAAAAAAAAAATACAAATTTATTGTAGACAACACGTGTTGGTGACCAAAATCTGGGTCTTCACCAAAGAAAATTTACACACTTTGTCACCTACACACACAATAATGCTGACATAGCGAAGGTCGACGGTTTTCATTAGGCATTAAATTTTTGGAATTTCCTACGTAATCTCAAGAGTATCAAATCTCAGTTTAGCAAACTCTAAGAAGTTGGCTAATAATCTCGCCGGCTTAACTTAAATCCTTTTCTCGAAACACGTCCCGTGCAAAATTAAAAAGTAACCGTTGCAGAACTGTGCAGTTGCGATGTCTATTGTGGGAAGTAATTAAAAAACTCTAGGATATTCAAATGCGAAGTCGGAGGTTAAACATTTTAACAAAGTTGTCGAGCGTTACTGGAATCCCGCCAGCTCTGGCACGTTTTTGTTCTTACCGACTTCCGACCGCGATTTCGTCGAACGTGATGTTTAACTTTGAAGAATTCTGAATGGACGGAAACGACCACAGTGAGGTCACTGAGGCTATGGGCACTGAAGCGTTAATCACTGGGCTTATCTAGGTAAGGTATCGTATACGGTAGAAGCCTATCATCATCATCATCACAACCCTTTTCTTTGTCCCACTGTTGAACACGGGTCTCATAGAAGCCTATACCATCATACAAATTCTTCGAAAATCATGGACCGAAAATTTTCTACGACTTTCGTTGAGGTCTTAATCAAAAGCCATGATAGACTTCTCGACTCTCGACTCTCGCGCTAGTGTTTCCAATTACTTAAATGAGTTTAAGATTGCTACATCTCAGTGATGTTCTGCGTGATGGACGCCCTTCAACGGCGACATCTGAAGATAACATCAGTGCTGTGCGACGAATGATAGAGGAAGATAAGACCTACTAGCAGATGCAGGCAAGCTTAGGCATTGGTATGAGTTAAGTACAAAAGGTTACACAAACATTTACCAGATGGATTCCCCATGCTTTGACCGAAGACCAAAAGCGCCTTCAATATTGGAAAGTATTGGCAACTTTGTACATTGAGCAGTTTTTTATTTTCTCAGGACTTTAGTGTGACCCAGGTGGACAAAGTATCTGACCTCCGCAATAACTTGTAACCGAGCCAGTTTAATGGGCTTAGAAACTCTCAATTAAAATTATTACGGGCGTGTATAATTAAACTCCTGTATTTATCGAGGGAGAGAACGCATTGTAGTGCTAATGATATTCCGTGCAACATTATTAAACACTTGTGAACTAATAGGTTTATAGGCGGGTTTTTTGTGCTTTTTTCTTTGAGGGTGCCAGGCCAACAATGGGAAATTGAAATTAGACAGATTGAGAGCGCACGGATCTTGGTAAAGGCCAATAAGGACAGGCTTATCTCCAACAGAATTTTAAATTATAAGAGAATGCAATGGATGGAAAAGCTGCTCCAATGCGAATTGATTCGTTTTTTCGTTCGTTCGTTTTTTGAAATGAATATGAAAGTACTTCAGCGTGGTATATGCTATAGTATACTCTCGGCCTCCCTTAATTGTGGCTGTGGGAGGGACCTGTGCTGTGCAAAAACCGACTTCAAAACTAAAAAGTAAGAAAAAATAGTAAATTCGTTTGTGCCCACAAACTTTTCTTACCTACTTTTTAAAAGCTTTTATTTAACTTCACTCGTATGTATGTATGTATGTATGTATGTATGTATGTATGTATGTATGTATGTATGTATGTATGTATGTATGTATGTATGTATGTATGTATGTATGTATGTATGTATGTATGTATGTATGTATGTATGTATGTATGTATGTATGTATGTATGTATGTATGTATGTATGTATGTATGTATGTATGTATGTATGTATGTATGTATGTATGTATGTATGTATGTATGTATGTCCTGGAATCTTGCAATCAATATTTTACCCACTTCCATTGAAGCTATCGACCTGAAATTTGGCACACATATTTGGTTCCAATGACAATGCACGAAAATAAAAAAAGTCTTTTTTTTTAAACAAACTTTTAACGGTATAATATATTAGTTTTAAAGTCGGTTTATGATATTTAATTTCTTAATACAGTGAGTGTTAAACTTAATAAGTTATTTAAAATATCGTGTTCAGCCCACGCTTTGTAGAGCCAATTAAAGTCAGGAGATAAATCCACTCTCTAAGCTTATGCTCGCTCTCTACTGGCGTTTGCCGTAATTCAGGAACCAGTTTCGCAAAGCACAGTCGCAAACGGGCATGCAGAAAACAGCATAGCAGTGACAGCCCAGTGGCTATCGAACTCGCCTGTCACTCGAGCGGTCCGGGTTCAAACCCCAGCGGCACGCACCAATGACTTTTCTGAGTTATGTGCGATTTATGAAATTAACTGTCACTTGCTGTAACGGTGAAGGATACATCGTGAGGAAACATGCATGCCTGCTAGTTCATCATAATGTTCTCGAAGGAATGTGAAGTCTGCCAATTCGCACTTGGCCAGCGTGGTGGACTAAGGCCAAATCCCTCCCGTTCTGAGTGAAGACCCGTGCCCAACAGTGGGACAAGGAAAGGGTCGTGATAGTGGTGATGATAAAGATCCGCATTGAAGTTGCGTGGTGGAGTAATGCTCTTGGCGTCTCTGTGGAAGGGATCTGTGACCTCAAATTGACTATTATTTCTTACTTTTTTCGTTTTTTTAAACTAGAAAACTTCATTAATTCTTTGCTCCATCCAGGGACCGCACCCGTAATCATAGCTATCGACGAATTAGAAAAAAAAAAACTTTCGCGATCTGCCCAGTTAAGCAATGTCGTGCGTGCAAGGTCGTACTTCCTTTGGAGGATACGTTGAGCTGTAAACCCGATTGTTTTCAATTATAAACCTCCGAGCATGAGAACATTCGGAACTGGGTTGGCCACTAACCGTCCAACCAAATCAGAGTGAAACAGCGTGGTGTAGTATGCACTAGACTAGACGTCCCTCATCTGAGACTGCACCCAACAGTGGGATGCAGCCATTGGGGTCCCACTGTTGGCTTTAAAAAAGACCATGGAATAGGATCAAAACATAACTAATGGATATTAGGTAGTTTCGTAAACAATTGGAAATCTGCATTTCTCTGGTCCACTTAGATTAAATACCAAGAATGATTGCAATTATCTGCCGTGGATTAAAGTTATTCAGTCCGTCCTAGGCAACATATATAATTAGACCAACCAATTACAATGAATGATATAAAGGATTAAGCAAACAATGTGATTGAATGAGTCAAATTCCAATACCATTGTTCAGGTTTAGGCCGTTCAATCGCTTGATTGGTAGCATCGTCCTTTTCACTTCCCTTAGCGCGGATGAGATGGAATATAAATGCGGAAAATGAGAAATAAGTTGTGATTATTTGTTCACGAGGATAACGAATAATGAATTAGGCATTGGTTGCTGGGTATGAAATCAATGGATCAATTAATACATGAAACGCTCAGCTAACCTACTGAGAACAATGTTCAATGTTTCAAATCACAAAGGTTTATTGACATTTTACATGTATTTACTGTTAAATGTTGGTCTTAGGATCGACCCCCAGGTCAGGCAATATTGTCCGGCTTACTCACGTGACTCACGTTGGTTCACTCCTGAAGATGATCGTCGTAATAGATCGAAACTAGTCGGCCTATTTCCAACTTAAGTCACACGTGAGTAAGCCGGTAACTTCATCTATGAATATAGACTCACGAATCGTTCAGATTATGATTATAATCGTTGGTGTAGCATTCCGTTGATAAAGGCTTAAGTAAAACGATTTAAAGCGGGGAAAGCTGTCATATAAAGAATAAAATTTCACACTGATTGCATAACAGCAATGATGTGGTAACTACATTAGTGAAATTAAGTTCAACTAAATGCACGGAATCAAAATAGCCATATTTGGCTCGGTGCCACTTCGCTGGGTGTATCGTGTTCATTTCTGACTATTGACACTACTGACACTGGAGAATACGATAAGGTGTATGCTGAAACATATTTTAATAACTACAGTTAAATCCATCGAAAGTGTTTTTCTATCGGATCTCTAAGGAAAACATTGGTTACGGTTACCGAGAACACTAATGATGATTATATCGGTGAAAATTATTGTAGGTGTGTATGTTTTTCCCACTAGAACTCGGAGTCCTCCACAGTGCTGAAGGCTATTGAGGGGATTTAATGAATGTAAATTAACAAATATGGCAGAGGTAATATCGGCCAGATTTGGCTCAGTGCCGCCAGCCATCGACAGGGCCGTTAGTGGCTGCAGAGCGACGCGCAGAGCCCGGTGTATTGCTAATGTGCCACTGGCTCTACAGCAGATTTGTCTTTGCGTACCTTCACGTCTGCTGGTAGATCTGTTCGAGGTTGGCTCATTGGGATCTTGTTCATACACACATCTTTTAATAAACACTTTCATTTATTTTACACACACATAATTTACATAAGTACCTAACGTATGTAAATTATGAACCAGAGGTACATAAAAAAAATGACGTTCATCAAGCGTGTACAAATACCAAAATAATAAAAAACAAATGAAACTGAATCTGAATTTGTTGTTATAAAAAGTAAACATGTAATTATTTATATCCTAAAAAGTATAAAACATAAGTTCAAACCATTACTTTATTGGCAGAACGTTCAACTGAATCGTTCCAGTTCGCCATCCACCATCCGCCCACCCATCCCTAATTGTTTCCGACATTTGATTGCAATATACAATCCAATCAAAATGTGAAATTCGAAACTGTTTTTCCTCAGTAAAATGTTGTGGTTTAAGTGTCAATTCTCATATCGCCGCTAGCGGTTGGTGTGTTTAATTCAGTGAATTTAAAACTGATCAAAGATAGCAAACGAGCACCCAGTATGCCATCACCCATCCGCCCAAGATACCTGTGCCAGATCCAGAACGAGATTTACTTATAAGAATTTCGATTCAAGTCAGTCGTAGACGTGTTGCTATCCTAGAGGACTTAAATGTAATAGTGTAACCGGAAAACAAAACCTTTCAAGCAACTCCGATGAAAATGCAAATTTTGAGCGCATCTTTCTGTCGTCAGCGGCTTGACTGAGAATAGATATTCTAATTTGAAAAGGAGAAAAGCAACAAGTGTCAAAGGAAATCGTTTCCAGCCAAAAGATACCACTGGAGTCAATGCTTTTTATTCGTCAAAACATTTTCTTTCATGTTTAAAACTCATTTACCTTTTTCCCTGTGATCGTGATTGACCTGTAAAGGGTTCAAGGTAATACTCCCGGTTTACCTTTGTCTTTTTATGCATACACAAGTGGACGCCCGCAGCTTTGCTCTCGTAGAATTAGACATAACAATAGTTTCGTTTACACCTAGTAATATTATAGGTACATATAGATTAAGTCACTCAGTGAAGAAGCAGCTTTCTAATTGTGAAAGAATTTTTGAAATAGGTCCAGTAGTATTTGTGTGAAAACATTACAAACAAATGTTTCCTCTTTATAATATTAGTATAGATGTTAACTACGAGTATACAACTGCATCTCATATGAGTTAAATATCCATCGAGATATGTTATATATACGTTTAACAGAATTTGATCCCCTCGACAATACTCTATCAAACAGGTATGAATTTATGGACTGGCTATATTCAGTTCGCATGCAAAGATTAATAGACTCGAGTCTACCTTACATTTGAACCGCATGAGAAGTAAACCATGTTCCAATACGAATAAGGTTGAATGTTCAATGTCATCCTAAATAACTAGCATTGTATGACGATTCAAAGCAGGAATATGCATTGTACCTCGATTAATTTAAACCTCATCAATTACTACATACCTATATTTTCTCCTAATGTTTCCGGAGGACGCCTTGATAGCTCTAAAGCTAAAATTCGCTCTACAGCCCGGTTACAGCTCAGTGGCTAGCGAACACGAAGGGGTTTGGGTTCAAATCAAAGCACATGACTTTTTTAATTTACGAAACTAAATGTAACCTGCTATAACAGTACAAGAAATAAATATGAGAAAAGCTGCAAGCTTGAGTTCTTCATTTTGTTCTCGAAGGCATATAAAGCCTGCCATTCTGCGATTGGCCAGCGTCGTAGATCTTACCCCTCCAATTGTGAAAGAAGACCAGAGAGAAAGGCATACTCGTAGAACGAGTTGCAGTGGTGATGAGCTAAAACGATCTCCTTCATGAGAAATCTGCATGCATGAGAGCACTTTGTGGATTATGATTATACTCTTATGCTGATATGAGAGTCAAGTTGAATAGTAATAATGTTATATCTGAGTGAGGTCTCCGAATAATGGTGGGATGGAATAATTTCCTAACTCCACGTTTTCTCAGAGGATCGAATTAAATAACTCAAAACATGGCTTCTGGCGAACTAAACTCAATTTGTGGATCTCATTACGCCAGCACTTTTAATTAGTTGCAGAGAACAGTTTATTACTTTTGGGGTTTGTCATTTGGGTTTACATTCCAGAGTATTTTGTGGAGGACTATTGTAATTAATTTTATTGGGTTTTCAAGGTGGCTGTTACGGTGACTGTGTGGTGGCTGTACGGTGGCTGTACGGTGGCTGTACCTACGGTGGCTCGGAAAAGTAAATCCTATTTGTGGTAATAAAGGAATTTGTGTCCAAAATTGTTGGGTGTTGTTGTATGAAAAGGTGGCTTTACCCGATATGGGTTTATGGCTCTGTTTTTCAGATGCAGGATGTATCTCACACAGTGCTATATTCATTACCCTTTATTATTCCCGAATGCTAACAATATCCAGTACATATGAGTACACCCGGATTCTACGATCCGTACAATATCCACGCAGCGGAGCAAGTACTAATTAATTCTGAAATAACCGGCTTAATACCTAACTTCTGCTACATTACTAAGAACAATACGAAATTATTTTCCTTATGTTGCTCTAGTAGTCGCAGGAGCGACTGCTATCTTAGAGTTTCTGAGTTCGACCACCGGGTCATGCAAAGTATTATTTGGTTGTTCTAACTTGTAATTTTTAGTAAATGAAATGGAAATGATGAAATTCTGAGCTCGGATTTTGAAATTGTGCCCAGTGTACTGCTATAGAATCACCACTACATGGATCCTAAATATAACTGGTGAACAGTGGGTATGCACACCTCTGGTCTGCCTAACCCTTCGGAGAACTATAGGCATGATGGATGTAATGTATGTTATGTGACGCAGTCAAGTTTAAACAGTTTGAAACTGAGCCACGCGACTCCTAGTTAAAACGGGTTAATTAAGAATATTCTGAGACAATTATAAAGTCGAATACATAATTTGGAGCCAAACTAATTAAACGACAAAGGAAATCTGAGAACTTCGCTTTAATGCGCGATAATAATCCGCATGATAATCCCCATTCCCCCATCAAATACGTTCCTGTTTACAACACTTGTAATTGGATCGAAACAGTAATTAATTTCAAAATGGCGCCAGCGCATGCTCGATACGAATTAAATTGGAAACGAAATAGTTGTTTGATATTGACTTATCGCAGGCGGTGGCTCAGTGGTCGCGATGGGTTGAAAGCTAGTTGTTTATATTCGGATGGCTGCAGTAAAAACAATACTAACTACACTAATTACCACCAAGAGTCATTAACAGTCCATGATTGTACAGTTCCCAATCATAATTATGTTCCTATACATTATTTTGGTATTGGAGTACCGGTAGAGTAGAATATGACTTTCCTCTTTCATTCGGTGGTGCTGTAAAGGGCGACTAAGGTTTAGTTAGTTAATCACTGTATTGCATTGTATTCATTAATAAGATTTAGTTACTCCATAATGTTTTGTAGGCATGTGAGAGAGTATGTGTTATATTATATTAGTGTGTAGGTAAAATTTAAAATTCAGGTGATGGGTATTTAGGTATTAAAGTTTAGTTAAGCTATGGTAGTTATACTTGACTGTAACTACTGTCCGAAGTAAGTAGTTAGGTTGGTAGGTAGTTTCTGGGTCGTCCCTGTAGCTCGGGACCAGAATAGTGTTACGGTAGAACCCCTACCTGTTGTAAAAGGCGACTAAAAGGGGACTTCTGGGGTTGCGGGCGGTGAGAGTGGGAGCTCGAACCGTTCATCTTGAGACCCCGGGAAAGACGACGCTGTTTGTGGCTGCACAGCGATGTGTAAACCGGGAAGAGCCCGTCTTGGGCGTAGCGCTGGAGGGCACCGACGCGTTCTACAAGAGATGCCGGAGCCCTCCTGTAGAGCCGGAGTGGGTTTTAGTGGGTGAAAGTTCCACATAACCCGGCAACGCTTCCACGATGTCCGGGTACCTTTACAAGGTTTCCCAATCGTTAAAAAAAAGGTAGTTTCTGGGTATGCCTGCATTACCTATATTGCGTTAATTACTCTATCAGTCGATTTTTAAGTCTTGTTGTCAAGGTAACAGTTGTTATGCAAGGCGCTGTGCTATTAAAGATGAGACTGTGCGCTCGTTTTCTATCTCACATCCATAAAAAATGTCTGAGTAATGTTTCAGTGTTACCACTACGGTGAACGGTTATTATCTGATAGAGTTACTAACGACTAAGCATCTCACCGCTGACTATATGACCATTGCCTTGTGAAGTATGGGCTTGAGTAGAAGCGCAATAGTATAATTAGGAATTTTCAAAATACGCGAAATTGCGTGTAATTGTGGGAAATGTTGTTCCGCGCCGATTGAATCCTTTAATCGGTTCAGGCTAATCGTTCAGGAATTTGATTGGAGGCTGCGGATTGCTTCATAAATATTACTGAGGAGCCAACGTTGATTACAACTTTGTGTAGAATATATGTTTACTGGCTGGCTTTGAATGAGGTCAATCGCAGGTTCGCGTCGATCGTAAGTGATCGACCAAGTTAAATAACGACGGCGTGCTTGGTATGGGGCGTCACTTGACGTTCTTAAGGAAATAACTTGGTATTTCCAATATCTACGTCTATATAATAAGCGGTGTACGGTATGCGGAAAATATTAAATCGAAAATGTATATTATTCCGGTTGGTATCGTAGGAGGCACTTAGCAGTTAGTCCCGTAATACTGAGAAATAGGAGCATTATACCGTCTTCTTGCAGCCGCGCGCTCATAAACTGAGGGTCTTACTCTTTGCATATTACTTCTAAACGGAAATAGTCATTTAAATAAGTAGTTATATTTTGGAAAACAAAAATTTGTATTTTAATCTATACTTCTATACTTATACAAATATTATAAAGAGGAAACATTTGTTTGTAATGTTTTCACACAAAAACTACTGGATCGATTTCAAAAATTCTTTCACCATTAGAAAGCTGCATCTTCACTGAGTGACATAGGCATAATAAATCTATTGTTAGGTATGTCTAATTCCACGCGAGCGAAGCTGCGGGCCTCCACTAGTTCTTTGATAATTCTAGTACCGTTTTGATATTATTAAGCAGGTAATCTCACCTTGTCTTCCAGGGACTTAGATGGTTATTCCCGTTACCGTTACAATGGTTGGTCAGTTGGTTAGCAGGTATGAGGGCTTTACGGGCACGCTTCACCGTTTACTTATCCTGAGTAGGTGATAAAACTTTTAGCACTCTGTAACTCGGCTTATTGGGTGTTGACAGTAGTACATAGGCGCATGCGAAGATCCTCTGTCTTACGCCAGAGACACAATAAACTGTGGTGTGTTGTGTCGCGTTACAAAGCTTATCGGTTTACATTTACTTTTACGTAAGAAAGGCATTGCGCTACTGCTACTTGCTGCTACTGTTTTTAAGTGTATAAAATCGATAGCGCCAGGGCATAGTGTCTCCGGCATAACTATCTATACTAATATTATAAAGTGGAAACATTTGCTTGTAATGTTTTCACACACAAACTACTGGACCGATTTCAAAAATTCTTCCACCATCATGCATCACTAAGTGACTTATAATATTACTAGGTGTAAACGAAACAATTGTTATGTCTAAATCCACGCGAGCGAAGCTGCAGGCTTCAACTAGTGTGAAGATAATGCACGTTTATAAAATTATCATTATATCAGTGTTGGGCACGAATCTCGGAATGGGAGTATTAAGGCCATCACACTGGCCAGTAGTGGATGGTGGATTGGCAGCCTTCACATGCCTTGCAGAACATTACAAAGGATCCCCCGGGCATGCAGCAGGTTTACTATCAATGTTTTGCTGTACAAATAACATGTTTTCATGTTGCTGCAATTATATTATTAACAATTACTTACAACGTAAACTAATAAAAGTAATTGGTGCGAGCTGCTTTAATAAGACGCCGGATTTAAGCCTCTGGGCTATCACCGGTGACAGCCCTGAACTCATAAGCACATAAGCACGTAATTTTACCATTTAAAATTGCACATCACCCTTAGGTAGTAGCCAAAAAGGGTGAGTTCCATAAAAACAAAATATCGTGCAGACTAAAGGTGGAATTGCAAAAAGTACGAATATCAAACGTCCCATAACAATTATCGCGAAACGGGCGCGTATGAGCGTTTTTGTCGCTGTAATATTTTATTGCCACGCGGCCTTAGTGCTGGAGGGGTTAAGGCATAGGAGTGGGCGATAATACTTGTCGTCGACGTCATCTCGTCACTTGCAGCTGGTCTATTAGAAGAAGAAGGAGAAGAAAATGAAGAAGATATTAATTTTTCACACAAAACACTATAAAATCGACAAATTAACAATGAACTTCGCTGCGACCCATAGACATCCCACTCCTGTGCACGGGTCTCCCTCACAGACGCAGCTTAACAATGAACTTAAAGCTACTTAAACTATGTACAGTGTCATGCGTGAAGGGTTACGCTCAGCATACTGCCCTATGTCACAAGGCTGCTGATTATTACTAACTCTAACTAGCAGGACTAACTGTCGCTTACAGTGCCTGCCTCAATCGTCATACCTACAAGCGAACTGATACCTAAACTTACTAACTGGTCTACTATCCTCAATCCACCCAATCTCTCTCTGAGTTTTCTTAGTAAGTTTGTTATAGTTTTCTTTGACCGTAGCAGGCCGTGGCCTGGGTAGTGCTGTATTCGCATATGCTATGTGGGTATAATCTGTATGTAAAAATGGAATCCTTACGCGTACACAGCCTTCTACAGTATGTAATCATGTGGTTTAAGGCTATTTCACTAGGTAACACGGTGGCGTAACCTAGAAACGATACATAATAGACTTATGGCCGGTTTCTGAAGTCTTCAGTTATATTATCAACAGCTATTGAATCAATAAAGTTAAACGTAAGATATATGTCGGATAACTGTCACTGGGTTTCTGAACACGCGAAGAGCCTTCCATTAACTATGAATCCGATAACGAGTACCTTAAACTGCCACTAGATGGGTCTCTTCAAAAGATCAAGTTTAAAATAGATATTCATTGTAGTTTGTACCCTAGGAATAGTCTTATTTGTAAGAAATATTTTTTCCATAGTCAATAAGTAGTAACACCTTGTTTTATTTACCAAATATTGTAATTTGGTATTTATTAGCATCTGTGCATCATAGTCAAATGTGAACAATATCTACAATTCTAATGTTTATAACCGAAATTGTCAGTCACTTTTGACAAAGTCAAAAGTCAAAGTAAAATAATTTATTTCGATATTTCGATGTCCTTAATAGAACTCGTATTGATCTATTGTTATGTCCTACGAATAACTGTAAAATGTTTCACCGGGATTTCTAGACTAAAATTCAATACTATTTAACACGTACTTAGGCAATAATACCTTAAAAGTTTTTGTAATTTGTCATAAAAACGTCAAATAAAGTTAACGAACCGGTAAGCGGCCATATTTCGTCAGTTAAGTTAATCTAACTATAAGCGGAGTTTATCTTACATTGGGTTGTTCAGAAACACAATTTGAAAAGTTATCGAACCGATAGCGCTAATGAATAGATAAACTGCCGTCAAATGGACCTCAGACACCAGGCATTAATGATTGTTTTTACAATTGAAAACAACCAGAACCGACGGCGCTCTCATGGAAATTCGCAGTCACACTTCCATAAGCCGACCCACCCGCACCCGTCGTTGCTTAACCCGATCAATCACATAGCGTTTGAAACGAGCCATTGGGCTATGGAGGTGGAGTGTGATTTTCTATACTAATATTATAATGAGGAAACATTTGTGTTCCTGTTTGAAATGTTTTCACATAAAAACTACTAAAAAAATTTTAAATTTATTTCACCATTAGAAAGCTGCATCTTCACTGAGTGACATGGGCTATATAATATAACTAGGTGTGAACGAAACTATTGTTATGTCAGATTCTACGCGAGCGAAGCCACATGTCCAATATCTTTAATAAAAGAGAGGTTTGTAAGGCAAGCCTGGTGCACTTGCATCGGCGGATTGCCGTGCACTAGGATTGCCCCTTAACTCTTCAGCTCGTCACTTGCACGCCACTAAAAAAACACGCCTCGTTCGCCAACTGTTCCAATGATGCTATTATCATGAAACGCAGTGCGTCGCTCGCGCCTGCAGCGGACCCGTTTCACAAAGAGATTAAAACTCGTGAAAGTATCGTTTGTTGAGTGACGAGAGCTCTCCCGGTACTGTCGGGTGGAAGACTGGAGAAAGTGTAGTCTGTTTGTTGACTGACGTGTTTTCCATGCCTACCTTTATTCACGTGGCAAGGTACGGAGCTCCGTACTTACAGACTACACTACACTACGTAGGTAGGAAGTACCTACCTGAATCTTTTTTTAAAGTTGTGAAAAAAATCGTTTGTGAGTTGTTGTAAAAGTCTATAAATTAAACTGCCACGCTCGCGGAATGGTTTCAACCGTATTAAACCAGAAGTCTTGGCTTAAAACTTGGCCCAAATTTTTATTTTCAAGTCGCTCGTTTTTAATATTTGTAGACTTGACTTAGACTTTGTAGACTTTGAATTCGCTCGTTTGTAAATATTAGTTGTAATCATAAATTAACGGGGCTATTGGCTGGCTTGCCGCGGACATTTTCTGAGGGCCGTCTTACTTCGCCATCGTTAATTTTAACTTTAAAAAAAAAAATTATATGTTTCACATGTTTAGTACATATTTATGTATGATGTCGAAATAAAGTTGTCTTTATCTAAGTCTATATGTAACATTTAAAATATGGATAGCTGTAGACCGATTTTTATAAAAAACAATATTTTATCATAATATTTTTCATAACAAAAGCTATTATTCAAGCAATTTTCTTTTACTGCATCCAGCTCCGGTACAAAATTTAAAAAAAAAACAATAATTGAAAAGAACTGAAACCTCATGCACTCTCCCTTGTAGACTTAACATTAAAGTGTTTCGCCGGATGCAACTCCCGGTGCAATTAACCCGTCTAAGCCGTACTTCAGTTTGGTGCAGTGAACCGCCTGCTCGCCCCGAGCGGGCCGCGGCTGCCGTTATTTGCCCACTGTCTGGATGCTGGGCTGTTATAATCATTAAATTACCTTGTTTTTGTCCAACGATATACAGATTGTCACTACATCCATACTAATATTATAAATGCGCAAGCAACTCTCTCTCTCTCTGTCTGTCTGTCTCGCTTTCACGCCAAAACTACTGAACCGATTTAAATGAAATTTGGTACACAGATAATCTAGAGTCCACTAGTAACGTATATATCATACCGGTCATCGTCTGTTTTTTTAAAGACTAGGGGACGCCCGCAGCTTCGCTCGGGTGGAATTAGACGTAACATAACCTAAATACAAAATTTCATTGAAATAATGTAGGTATATACGAAAAACTTTTATACCTACTAACTTGGCACCCCCCTTTTACCCCCCCTTAAGAGATGATTTTCGAAACTCAATAAAAAAACCTTAATAGGTACTGAATCTCATTCGAATAACATCAAAAACCGCAAAGTTTCATACTAACTTTGCACCCCCGTTTTACCCCCTTAGGGGGTGAATTTTCAAAAATCCTTTCTTAGTGCTCCCCTACGTTATAAAAGGAATCCCTGTGCAAAATTTCAAGTTTCTAGCCCTTATAGTTTAGGCCCTGCATTGATATGTCAGTCAGTCAGTCAGTCAGTCACCTTCTCCTTTTATATATATAGATTAGTAGTTATTAGTATTTTTGTGGTGTACAGTAAAGTGTATTTGTATTGTATTGTATTTAATATATCCATACATTCTCTCGCAGTTCCGCAAGCGGCTTGCACATGCGGCAAGCAGTACAAATTATGGCGTTCACCGCACTTCATTTGTGAAGTGACCTGAACTCCGTTGAGGCGTTAAGTGCACTCGGTACGAATTATGTTTGTACATGGTCTGCTTGGTCGATTTTTTTGTTTACCAAGTGGGGGGTGTTAAAGTGGGAGCGAATATTGTGTGGGATTTTCACCCACTATCGCAGCTTGTTGACAGTTATGTTTACCTGGGACAAGCGGTCCATTTGGGTAGGTGCAACATCGAGAAAGTGGTCACTCACACACCAAGCGACGATTGAGGTAGAACTATAGGTATCCGGCAGTGAACCCAAAAGGCTGAGGGATGGATGGAATTTTTAGGGAGATTGATAGTCGCGCCTGCCGCGGTTACGTATGTTGTGTTACAATAAACGCGCCACAATCCTTTCTTTTGTCCCACTGTTGGGCTCGGACCTGCGGATTGGCAGATTGACATGCCTTCGAGACCTTCATGGAAAACTCTCAGGAACAGAAAGTTTATTTTCTAACGATATATGGAAAACTCTCAGGAACAGAATGTTTCCTCACGATATATCATTTACCGTTACAGAAATTAAATATGACCTTTAATTTCTTAAATTAAAGTAAACAGTATACCTACAGTAAACGTTCTAATAATAATGCTTGGTAACGAAACCACTTCCACGGAACGCCAAAACGGACTAATTAAAGTATGTTTCCAATGAATTTACCAGCGTGTGCTGTTATGCGACGAAGAGATTAAATTTTCTAAAACCGCACGTCGTTCATTTCAAGAGATGCCCTCCCTTCTTATTTATTTTGAAATTTCTGCGGCAAACGAGTTTTCTGTTTGAATAGCGTCTGAATAAGTAGCAACTAATATAAAACGCTCCAAGACTCAGTGGTAAGGAGCTTCAAGAACTCACATTGATTTTACACGATAGACTTTGACACGCGTTGTGTTCTTATAGTTATGGCGTGATCTGATTTTGCGGGATCAACATGGTACGGGTTTATTCGAGATTATTCTACCGATAAAGTTGTAGGATTAAGTTGAAGTGTTCATAGCCCAATGGCTCGCGCCGATAATATGTAATCGATCGAATTAAGCAGCACGGGTCACCGCTAGAGGCAAAATTTTATGTTAAGAACTCCCTCCCGGTTGTTCTCAATTGTAATCGTTCTAGACCTTCCGCAGCTGTGTCCGTGCCCAACAGTGGGATCTGCTGGTCGCAACAGCAGAGTAGCAGAATAACCCTTCGAAATATTTATTAACACTGTCCTACATGACTATTTTAACATTACTCGCTGTCAGTCAAACGGGTTTAAGGTATAACTTTCACAAACAGTCCTCATCTACTCCCATCCCATATGCTTATAAACATAACTTAACATCACGCCTGCATTGTCCCGAAGGGGTAGGCAAAGGTGTTTTGTACACATCCACATTTCACCAGTTATGTTAGGTCCCAGGGCCTCCATTATAAACATAAATAAATATCTTGGACATTCTCACACACGGCCATCTGACTTTAAGGTAAGCCCGAGCCTGTAATATGGGTGTCAGAGACTGATATACATACATAGATATTTTTAAATACATACTTAAATAGATAATATTTATATCCAGACACAGAACAAACACAAGTGTTCGTCACACGAATATTTGTCCTGAGTGGGATTGGAACCCACGACCCCTGGCGCAACAGACAGGATCACTACCGATTGCGCCAACGGGCCTGTCATTGTGCAATGCTCTTTGAGTGGTCATGTGCACATTCACTTACACCAAAAAATAATTATCTCGTATGGAATCCTGGCGACGAAAAAATAAAACATGAAATCGTCATTAATATAAACACCAGTATGTATTTTCACAAACGGAATGAATTAACGCGATGCCGCGATGTCGTGTAAAACGCAACTCAGCTCGCTATCAGTTCGCACTCCGCGTCCGCCGCTTGTTTATTCGATTGACTGCTTTTATTTCACTCGCCATTTTAAGCATTTTATAATTGAAATAAAGCTTTGAACAGGCAGCGAGGGATACACATTTTGTCTTATTTTTTTACGTGAGAGGGCATTTTAAACCCAACGCTGGGATCGAGTTCCCCACGCAAGCAACTCGGCCAGTTGGACGCTGCTCCAGTGTGTTAGGGAGAGTTAAATAAAACAATTTTTAATTTTTTTGTATAGATTCATGCAAATTATGAATGCGCAAAACATATCGTGACAGACAATACACCGATAACTGGTTAACAATAAGGCATTCCTGAAAATTAGTAGAGCTTCTTTGAGATGAGCAGGAGGAAATATTGATAGGATTTTCTTTAAATGTTTTCTGAATGGATTTGCTCGAAGCTTCGCATGCAGCAAGATGTCGTAGTGTGTGTAGAATGAACTTCAAGGAGTAGAGCTTTTCCAGTAATATCTCTCGTCTACTACAACTAAATGAATCGGCTGTTTCATCTAATTCCATACCAGCGAAGTTGCACAGTTGGCACACCCTCGTTTTAAACTTAGTTATTAGTTTGAGCTGTCTCCCTGCAAATTACTTGTAAAAAGTTTGTCAGATTCTCGTAGCTTGAAAGAATTATTTGAAGTAGCACGCACATGTTTACTACATATGAATTATGTACGCTTACTTTAAATGTCCAGGTGTAAGGGAAACTCCGGGTAAAATTCAATTAATTTGGTTACCACATTATTGTGTAACCTGCAGTGTGGCTGCGTATTTAATTCCGGCATAACAAAGAGCCCCGGCATATTATTCGTAAAGCGAATGACAGTGGAAGTGTTACATTTGGAGAACGTCATTATTTGAAAGCTGTTTATTGCATCTCTAGTGTGGAACTAATATTAAATATTATTTAACTTAGTATCTAAGGTGCAATGGGCGGCCTTATCGCTAAGCAGCAATCTCTTCCAGGCAACCACATTGCAAGGATTTACATTAATAATTATAATGTAAAGGTAGGGTGCGCAGTAAGGTAAAGGTAAGGTAGAAAATATTATTCTTATATAACTACATACATAAAAACACCTCAATTTTACTATATATACATGTGATAGCGAGATACCGTAATAGAATGAGCAATAGGAAACAGGAGACAACAGAAGGAGCAATAAAGTTAAGGATGAGAGATTTAAGTTGGTGTTTAAAGGAGTTCAGAGAAGTTGCTTTGCTGATGAATAATAATTATCACAGCCCTTTCTTTGTCCCAATGTTGGGCACGGGTCTCCTCTCAGAATGGGAGAGATTGCGGATGAATACGGTAAGAGAATTCCAGAGTTTGACAGCAGTGACAGAGAAAGATTTTACATAGAAGGAAGAATAATGTAGTGAGATATTTAGTGTGAGATTTTGTAATAAGCGTAGAGGGCAATCATGAGATTGATGGAGAAAATTGAAATGGTTCTTTCGGTTAGTAGGAAAAATAGGACTAAATAACACGCAGTAAAAAAGAGTTAAAATATGAACACGATTCATTCACGATGTCTGGTGTAAGCTCGAAAGGGATCGTGAAGCCGTAAGTACGTTAGCTTCTTTTATTTGACAAGAAAAGGACGTAAAGTGCAGAGGCAAGGCAACGAGCCAGCGGCGACCGCGGGGACGGATTTATATTCCAGGACGTTATGCAAGGAAGTGTTAGCATAATTTCTGATTGTTCTTTTTAGTGAGCTCAACGTGATTCTGAACTTTTTATGGATGACAAAGCGCTTCTTTGTGTTTTAAGGATATAATAGCATGAAGCCATCGGCTGGGAGCATGACGACAGAGCTGGAACAAGCTCAGCATCAATGTCTCGTTATAAGTCAGCCACATATAAGTTAATTAATTGTATCAGGCGTTACTTTGCGGTACTCCTATGGTGGTGTATGTATACCTTCATGCACGCAGTCTACTTACCTTGAGGATGCCTTGTTTTGGGGCGAAACACGTGTTGGTGTGTGTGTTGGTGGATGTATTCATTAATCGCGTGTTTATGTATCCTGTGTGGGAGGGAGGGAGGTGCTGCGTGCATGAAGGTATACATACACCACCACACATTTTTGTTCGCTGATTGTTGCAAAGTAGAATAATCTTTGGTTTGCACATATAAGTTATCCTTGAGGACTTAGGTCGGTCTTTATAAAACGGCAGATATGGTACTTAATAGGTTTTTTGGCTGGTTGGCGATACTGCTCCGGGAGAATTAAATAGAACATAATATAATGGATATATCCTACAAAGTGTCTATTTCGGCTCTACCACTTAAAACCTGAATGTCTCTAGACATTATTCAAATTACGCAATCATTCCCGACGACTGCGGGACGCGGCGTGGAGTGACCCTGATCACTGATTACTAAATAGTTACGTAATCCAGACTGCGGTCGTTGAACTGCGGGTTATCGCAGATATTGCAGCTGAATATTTGCACTCCAGTCATGGATGTAAACTTTGTTGTTTTCTGTATTATGTTCGCTACCCATGTCAACGTTAATTAATAAATAACGCTGTTCTCAGAAAAATAAGGCTCCATTTTACACCTTTCAGCTTATCGACATAGGTACGTTAAAAAAACATTTTAAAAATGCATTTTATTAATAAGATCAAAAGTACCCCGTGCAGTAGTTTATATGTGGGGTCTCGGCGACCGACAGTCACGTCGCGCCAGTTTACGGGCGGGGGCGGGTTGAGTCGCGCCGGCCGCTGTAAATACTTGTTTGCGGAAGAGATATTGCCGAGATTCTAGTGGTCTCTGAGATTTTCTGAACCAGGTAGGTTTAGAGAAAAGAGCGTTATGCACTAGTTCTTACATTTTTAAGTCCTGCCTACGATAGAGGACGCTACGTGACGTCGTTGTGCTATTACCTTTTAAAGAGAGACCTATCTAGTCGGTAGTATCTTGACCAGACTACAAAACTTATGCATTGTTTCCACACAATCACCAGTAGTACATTGTGATTGTAAAGACATCAAATTGCATGATTACAATGAAGAAATGTCGTGAGGAAACTTAAGCGGTTGAAAGTTATCTATCGTGTGAAATCTGCAAATCCATAAATGTCCTTCTTGTAGTCTGTGAACTTAGAACCTCGGAAGGAGAAGGCCCTTCGGAGAGAAAACCCATTCTCGAGAATCCGCGTAACAATAAAACAGTGAGTCCGCGTGACTATGAGCGCTTCGAAGATTCTGTAATCACATCCATCATGTATAAGCGACGGAATAATGAATACAAATTAAATCAAAATATCCCAGTTAATTGTTACCCGGCCAAAAACACCTCGGCGAGGTGACATGAAAAGGCGACGAATGAATAATTTATTTATGCAGGGAGACATAAATACAACCAATCCCGCACGCGGTACTTCTGCCTCGAAAAAAACAGCCCGAAGCGACACCTCGCGACGGAATTGGCAGACTCGATGAGGCTCTTGCGTTATATTGCCTGTTCTCGCTTTGATCGCAATTCCACTCGTAAAATATTTATAGTTTATGGAGAAAGTAAAATATTTAATATTCATACCGGAGGTAGTACGAGGAATAATAATAGATACTCATAGAATGTGAAGCTTATGTACTTAATACTAAAGAAACTGTACTAAAAATATACATTTAATTTTATTAATAGGCTACAAGGAATTGTTTTGTTAAAAACGTAAGATACAATTGATATTATAATATTATTGTAATTAATATTACCTGAGAGCAATATTGCGCCCACCTACTTCATATTACGAGTATTTCTTCTTTGATCACATCACTTTTCACTGCTCGTCAAAAAATACTTTCTACAGAATTGTCAAATGGAAGCTTCCGTTTTCATCCTATAATAACAGTCGTGAATTTTTTTACAGTTTATGGAGGAAATAAAATTTACCGCTGATACAGGGAAACTAGCACCAAAGACAGTAAGTTTTAAAAACCCTTTGCAGGCTGTGCTATTCTCCAAATAATAGAAAAGGAGTTTGATGAGGAAAATTATTTTCAAGTGCTGTGTCAGAGTACTAAATACCTTAGGTATGAAAATATTAATGCTACTGAACCATACTTTCATCCCAACCTTACAATAACTGGAGCTAGCGATCTAGAGACTCACATCACACAGTGCTATAAATCCTTAATCCGTTCTTATTGAGCTATGAATACTTTGCGGCAGGCATAAACTGCGCCTAATTCCACCTATCCCACGTCGAAAAACGCTGCAAGAAAATAGTCCCAGAATTGGCAGAAGCGTTTTATTTTACGCTCCACTTTGATAGCAACGGCACCGGACGCAGTAAAATGTTTATAGTTGATAGAAAAAAATATATTTACGACTCCAAAAGAAAAGGCTAACTGAGCTGCTTTTACAATGATGAAAGTTAAACGGACGAAAGAAACGGAATTGAACACTTTAAAGTACGTAGCGTACAATGCGGGTAAAACGAATTACAAAATGGGTTTTATTAATATTTCTGTTGCTTCTCTTTGCGATGGAAGTGAAGAAATAACTCGAGGCGCCTTGAAATTTCTTAAGACGGAGCTTGAAAGAAATTGCTCTACAGGAAAAGTCAATGTTTGATTTAAAGATTAGAAATCAATGCTCCTTTTTTGCCGTTTGGAAACAGATTTTTTTTTCGAATTGGTTAAATTATAGTATAGTATCGCACAGATTTTGCAGGGTTTCAAATTTTACGGGTTTTATTGAGAAATGTCTTTTCAGATTTTACCTAGACACTTAGATTTTTTATTACTGATATTACGCTGTTTCTACGTTAGGTTGGCTGTTACACATAGACAGACGTCCCACTGCTGGGTACGGGTCTTCCCCACAGACCAATCTGGAGGAGGTCTAGATCGTACTCCACCACGCTGCTCCAACGCGGATTGGTGGAGGGGTTGGTGCAAAATTTTCAACGTAACTTCTGAACGCATTTGTTGCGGCTTCATACTGTAGAACATTTACATATTAGCGTGTGTACTATATATTCACCTTTAGCAGGGTAACAGCCCAGTGGATATCGTACTCGCCTCTCATTCGAGCGGTCCGGGTTCAAACCCCGGCTCACACTAATGACTTTTCTAAGTTACGTGCGATTTAAGAAATTAAATGTCACTTGCTATAACGGTAAAGGACACATTGTGAGGAAACCTGCAAGCCTGAGAGTTTTTCATAATGTTCTCGAAGGCATGTGAGGTCTGCCAATCTGCACTTGACC
Source organism: Carterocephalus palaemon (assembly GCA_944567765.1). Taxonomy (NCBI): domain Eukaryota; kingdom Metazoa; phylum Arthropoda; class Insecta; order Lepidoptera; family Hesperiidae; genus Carterocephalus; species Carterocephalus palaemon. Next base: position 357,217 of record OX155645.1, read on the forward strand.
AGGGTGGTGGACTAAGGCCTTAACCCTCCCATTCTGAGAGGAGACCTGTGCCCAACAGTGTGACAAAGAAAAGGGATGTGATAATGATGATGATGATGATGTGTGTATATTTATTCCATAGAAAATATCTAATGCCTCAATTAGAACACCAAGCAATTTGAGAGCTACAGACGTAATACAAGTTTGCATAATCAATTTATCTAACCACGTTAACTTTTACTATTACCCGTTTTGCCTAACGAACGATTCACCGTACATAAGCATAGTACAAGAATAACAGTAGGTCGATTTCTATTTGATAAAATAAAATTATTACTTAGAAACTCACGTTTCCTTGCCATACCGACCATAACGACAAAATGAAAATTAAGTTGAATTTTTTGGCTATTTTAAGTAAACTTTGTTCAAAGTCAGCTACCCTAATGACGAGTTTTACGGCTTATAAGCCTTTAACTTTGCGATATAATTCAATGGCATCTTAAATTTTTCAATCTATATATATAAAAGGAGAAGGTGACTGACTGACTGACTGACATATCAACGCAGGGCTTAAACTATAAGGGCTAGAAACTTAAAATTTTTCACAGGGGTTCCTTTTATAACGTAGGGGAGCACTAAGAAAGGATTTTTGAAAATTCACCCCCTAAGGGGGTAAAACGGGGGTGCAAAGTTAGTATGAAACGTTGCCGTTTTTGATGTTATTCGAATGAAATTCAGTACCTATGAATGTTTTTTTATTGAGTTTCGAAAATCATCTCTAAAAGGGGGGTTCAATGTTAGTAGGTATAAAAGTTTTTCGTATAATATACCTACATTATTTCAATGAAATTTTGTATTTAGGTTATATTACGTCTAATTCCACGCGAGCGAAGCTGCGGGCGTCCACTAGTCTTCTATATATATAAAAGGAGAAGGTGACTGACTGACTGACTGACTGACATATCAACGCAGGGCCTAAACTATAAGGGTTAGAAAGTTGAAATTTTGCACAGGGGTTCCTTTTATAACGTAGGGGAGCACTAAGAAAGGATTTTTGAAAATTCACCCCCTCAGGGGGTAAAACGGGGGTGCAAAGTTAGTATCAAACTTTGCCGTTTTTGAAGGTAGTGAATGTCTAATACGGTTAGAAACTTAAAATTTTGCACAGGGGTTCCTTTTAAAACGTAGGGGAGCACTAAGGAAGGATTTTTGAAAATTCACCCCCTAAGGGGGTAAAACAGGGGTGCAAAGTTAGTATGAAACTTTGCCGTTTTTGAAGTCAAGTGGGCAACCCGAACGTGGGCAGACGTCGTTAATGTGTCTAATTCTATGCGAGCGAAGCTGCGGGGTTCACTAGTAGCTTACATTCGGATGTTGACATACTGCTCCGCGCCAACCGTCCCGACCTTCCTAAACACACAGCCTGCGTCGGCCCAGCCTGTTGCATCGCTTCACGATCTGATTTTGTTTGAACAAGTCATTAAGCTTTTGTTTGATAGAACAATACTGGCCAATTCGATTAATTTATCACGCTGCGCCAATTTAATTCGTTGTTTGAATTATTTAGTAGTGTTCTGCGCATTTTGAAACGCAAATAGTGGGTCGAGACGATCGTGAACGTGTTAGGCAATGCCAAGCGCGGTCAGTACATGGATGGGATGCCTATGCCTAGCAGACATTTTAATTTATCCACTATACAGTAAATACTTTACCGCGGCAGAATAGTATATTTCGCTACAAGTGCGGAAAGCCTGTCATTGCAAAGAGTTCCGACAAATGTCTACCCGAGCCGAAGGCGAGGGTTGACAGTCGGAACAAGTTGCAATGACGGTTCCGCACGTGTACTGAACAACTATTTTTAATACAGTTGCGAAAAAATGAAGCAATTTAATAAAATAATAAAAACACAAACTAAACTCGCAAAGAACATTTTTGGAAAATGGCGCCAACCGTAAAAGAATACAGAGTATTGCAGAGATTTTTTTTTGTTTTCTTCACCCATTCTGGGTAGGCAAAGGGAACTATGCCCATACAGCCAAGTCTTCAGTAGAATTTTTTATTGACATGAAATTTAATGAGATGAAATGAAGTGAAACCTAACCTAGCTCATTGAATCAAATCATTAAATCTGATATTGAAACAAATTAGTAGCTTCTTTTTAGAAATATTTGCATGAATCATAAAAACTTCTATGAATTTTTTTTTAGTAAAAACTTCGTGGTTGGTTTTTTCTTTTTAATAGACATTATTTTGACAGTTGGGAAAGAGAACGCACGAGTTCGGAAATGGTAAAGAAAAAGCACGAGTGTGTAATAACTCACTTCCCGAACGCTAAACGTCCCTGTAATACGCCACTTTTTGAGCAACTGTATTAAAATAGTATATTTCACTACAAGTGCGGAAAGCCTGTCATTGCAAAGAGTTCCAACAAATGTCTACCCGAGCCGAAGGCGAGGGTTGACAGTCGGAACAAGTTGCAATGACGGTTCCGCACGTGTACTGAACAACTATACACTACTAATACAGTTGCGAAAAAATTAAGCAATTTAATAAAATAATAAAAACAAACTAAACTCGCAAAGAACATTTTTGGAAAATGGCGCCGACCTTATAAGAATACAGAGTATTGCAGAGATTTTTTTTTGTTTTCTTCACCCATTCTAGGTAGGCAAAGGGAACTATGCCCATACAGCCAAGTCTTCAGTAGAATTTTTTATTGACATGAAATTTAATGAGATGAAATGAAATGAAACCTAACCTAACTCATTGAATCAAATCATTAAATCTGATATTGAAACAAATTAGTAGTTTCTTTTTAGAAATATTTGCATGAATCATAAAAACGTCTATGAATATTTTTTTATTAAAAACTTCGTGGTTGGTTTTTTTCTTTATAATAGACATTATTTTGACAGTTGGGAAAGAGAACGCACGAGTTCGGAAAAGGTAAAGAAAAAGCACGAGTCCCTCACTCGAGTCTCTAGCTCACTTCCCGAACGCTATACGTCCCTGTAATACGCCACTTTTTGAGCAACTGTATTAAAAATATTTTTGTCGGGGAGTCGGTGGTATAACGTAAATGTCTCAAGGATTAATACGTAAACACGGGCTATCCAGAGGGAATTCCAAAACATTTTAAAGGCTGGGTCAAAATAAAATCTTAATCATCAGAATATAATAGCCTATTAAAATGGTGTACATTTTGATTGATTTACGCACATTGTTTTGTGATGCACGAGATGGGTTGGACTAAAAACCAGCACTGGTTCAGATAGATAGAGTATATTTAATTACGTTTATATATATTTATGTTAATATGTATGTATGTATGTAGGTATGTTTTAGTATGTATGTATGTATATATGTAAGTATGTTTGTGTGTATATATGTGTTATTGTGTATGATTTTATATGTATATATGTATTTAATAAAAAATTTTTTGCTTAAAATAATAAAATTTAAACCGCTGTTCGTGACTATCTGGTTAGCCCAATGGTTGGCTGGTAGAGAATGCTTTATGTATTAAGCTCGCCATTTTTATACCCTGTACATTTGTATGTGGTTCAATAAAGATAAATAAAATAAAATAAATAAAGTGCTAAGTGCATTTAGTGTTTTCTTGTTCCCATCAATTTTTTTTACTAAAAAAACAACAGTTTATATATAATTCATCGTTGTCCCCCACGCTAGATACCCTGCATTGTACTTCTACTATTATGTATTCTGTGGTATCCATACTAATATTATAAATGGGAAAGTGTGTTTGTTTGTTTGTCCGGCTTTCACGTCGCAACGAAGCTATCATATGGTATGGTTTTTGTGTGTGGAGATAGTGAGGGGGGTGGAGAGTGACGTAGGCTACTTTTTACCGTGGTAAAACATCCCCATGGAAAGATATCGATGTTTTGTTATTTGAGATATTTAGTTCCGGATGTTGTTAATAGATGGCGTTAGTAAAATTCATTTGCAAGTTCTGAATTTCGCTAACAAATTATACACTATACTAATGTGTCATGATAAACAACTCATTGTTAATTCCCTTTGACCACGCGGGCGGAGCCGCGGGTAAAAGCTAGTTACTCAATAACCTAACTTCTAAAAAGTTGAAACAAAATTAAGATTTCAATGTACATCACACAGCCGAAATAGCTCAGTTGGGAGAGCGTTAGACTGAAGATCTAAAGGTCCCTGGTTCGATCCCGGGTTTCGGCATTGAAATATTCGTACATACTTCTTTTTAAAATAATAATAATAGAGAAGTACCTATCCATACCAACTTGTATTACAGTTTTACTACAAATAAACCCGCCCGGGGCAGTACCACCGCCCGCCACGGTACCTAGTACCATTTCTGCCGTGTAGGTAATAATTGTTTTCAAAGCAATTGTGGTCCGGTTGGAAAGGTGTGGATTCCGGTTACACTTCTTTAGAGGCGACCATCTTAGTCCTCAAGGGTAGCAACACTTCTGTGACTGAATCAGAACGAGACTCCTACTAACAAGTACTAACTGGACTATTACTAACACCAACTAACAGGACTAACTATCACTAACAGTCCCTAGTCCTCATACCTACTAACGAACTGACCAACTAATGTTCTAATTAACTTTCTCAACTAATTGGACTAACCATCCCAGTCCCTAATTGAGTCTTGTTCAAAGTCAGTCACAGTTGTCATGGGTGGCAGCGGATGGGTGGTGCTGCAAGCTCGTTTGCTATCCTGTTTCCATAAAAAAAAAAAAAAACAACTGAACACAATTTTGTTCTTTATTTTTTTCTTTGTTTGGTCATTCAAAATCGTCGAAGATCGTGAAAAACGCAGTCATTGATATTACTATTTACCTGAATCATTAATTTACTATGTATTTGCTGTTATCAATAAATTCTACACTTATCACCCAGTTTTATTTCCATGCATCGATTCTGTTTAATTATCATCGTTAAATTCAATTTATTCATCACCATTTCGACACGCCGCTCAGTAATAAGTGGACCCCTGGGCTCCATAGCGTTGCATCGAAGCAGTTTACCTATTAGCCTATTACTGTGCTGTGGTTCTAGATACTAGGTGGGCCATTTCGTAAAAATTGTTCATAACTGGAAACAAAACTGTTAAATTAATAGAATATCTGTGAGTTGAAAGTACAAAGTAAGTAAGTAAGTCCGTAATATGCCCATTATATATTTCTTTATCTGTAAGTAAATTTATGTATTCACATTTTCGCATTGCATATTAAAAATTTAAAATGTCCGTTGTCTATGCCAAAGTGCATTTCTGATCAAAACAAACATTTCAACATACCCCACATTATAACATACTCGTGCCCGCCTGAGCAAAAAGGTTTTGAACGGCCGTACTATGTCATAATTAACCTCGCTGAGGTGTTCACCTTTACACTAGGTGGTTTGCACAACATTGATTGTACGTATCAGACTGCGAGCATTACCGTGTCGCCAGTTTAAGAAGAAAAAAGGCACGGTGAAATGCGTGTCGTTTGCTCACCATATTACAAATTATGTACCTACTGATACAAGTTTAGATTTAAATCAGTCGGTTACTGCGTGACATGAACTGGTCTACTCAAATGTGTGGAAAAACTAGTAATCACCTTGACCATCCCATACATCAAGCCTTTCCTAAGCGACACCACTCCGACTGCTCCTGTGCCTTCTGTATCCAGCAGTTCCTCGCCGTCTTCTACAGGTCGGTCGTCCAGCTTGTCGAAGTATAACCTGAACTCATTTTTCCGAATCCTGGTCTCCATTCGAGCATTTTTCTTCGTCATATCCTCGTTTCTTTCATATCAATTTCAAAATTTAATTGGATAACATTATGTTGAAGGTCGCGACAGTTGTTACCGTAGCCTACGGACCACTTACCACCAGGTATACTTTATTGTATATCGCTCTAGACCTCCCGCTGTGTCTGTGGGGGAGATCCGTGCCCAGCAGTCGGACCTGTATGGGGCGCAGCTATACTTTATCGTTAGGCTCAAATTATTTAAAAAAAAAAAATTGTGAGCCGTCACGGGACGCCTGGCAGATTCTGATGTGAAACATCGAAATTATTTTGTACAAGTAATATGCACAAAAGTACAGATTATGACAGGAAAAAACATATAAGAAAAAAAAGTAAAAAAAACAATAAAAAAAAAAAAATTAAAAAAAAATCCAAAAATATCAAATATTAATAAAATATAATAATTATAAAAATATTAATTATTATATTTAATTAATAAAATAATTTCCAACCGTTATTTGTCGAAACTGTATAGTATATATATTCCATATTCGCTCGTAACGCTCGCCACGCTCGCCACGCTCGCCACGCTCGCCACGCTCGCCACGCTCGCCACGCCAAAAATTTGGTTCGCCCTCCGCCTAAAGATGTTTCACATCAAAAATCAAGGTAAAGAGTTTGAAATGTTGAGTAAGTACGACTCAGATTACAGTGTGATATATTTTAAAGGTATATTAAAGTCGACCAGTGTGAACCAGCATAATATATGGCGCCCGTCCGCGGACTCCCGCCGGCCCAGCGAGCTCGGCTCATTCGGTATTGTTCATTCGTTTTTCGCAACCGCATGTGATGCCCGCTTTACAGGATTAAACTGAGTTATTAACTGGCTGCGTAATTTATTCTGCTCGCGATAACTTCGAATTATTTCTGGACACGTCGTGAATATCCTGTTCGCATTTCATAGGAGTTGTCAGTTAAGTTCTGGAGTTCGCCCCTTTAGTTAGGGGCTAGCCCCAAATTATTGCTATTGTAATCTTAGGAGGTGCTTTTCTTGGCGCTTGTGGAGGAAGCCTGAACTCTTAGAACTGTAGCTGCGACTGCGGTCACCAGCAACCCCTAATACCTCCTTTATTGGCCTCCTACGTCCTACCAGTGATGCTTTCATAATTGAGAAGGCCTAGTACACCGTCACGCAGCTCAATTGAGTATTGGCGGAGACGTAACGTATCAGCCATATGTGTATGCTTATGGCTATACAACCCATAGACGTCCTACTGCTGGGAAAGGGTCTCCCCCACAGGCATAGCTGTGGCAGGTCTAGCGCATACTTCACCACGCTCCTCCAATGCGGATTGGTTCGTGGCTAACATAGTGTCGAATCTTATCAAGCCACCCCGAAGGTTTGACGATTATTTTTACCATTGAAAACAACCAGGAACGACGGTTTAACGTGCCTACCGGCAGTACGGCAGTCCCAAGAAATTTTGCCACTAGCGGTCACTCATCCACCAGCCGACCGCACCGGTCGTTGCTTAACTCTGTCGATCACTTTTACTATGGACGCTACTAATCATTCCAATTAATTAGGGCTGCTTAAGGCATACGCGACCAGACCAATTCTTGATAGTCTTCATTGGCATCGGTCTCTGCTACCGATTGATTGTTTGGAGCGCACGTTAAGCCATCCGTCTCGGTTGTAATCGTATAACAATCGTTAAGTAATGTGAGAGGCCTTGAGAATCCACACTGTAGTAGAGTGGTGGAGTACTCTGCAAATCCTTAGGAATTATGTTTCACTGCAGTGGACTGCTGAAGGGTTGTAACTTTTTAACACAACGCATATAAGCGTGGGCAGCACCTTAAGATATTTCTATTGGTTATTGTTTTGTAATTCTTTCACACTCAATAGTATAACAGTATCAGATAAAACCAAACAAGTTTTCTAGCATTTATCTCGCCCTATTGGTAATTCTATTTCGCTTTTCCGCAGGCTTGCCACAGAATTTACTTAAAGTTCCACAGTTGAAATTAAAATTTCATTCTAACTAGTTGTAAGTTTCAAGCCAGACTAGGAGGATTTTTGCCAATTTTGCATATTTTCTTCAAAACTTTTAAAACAACGTGACAATTTAAAAGCTTCTTCTATAAATGTGTGATTTCAAAAACACTCAGGAATGCATGAATTTTGCAAAAAGTATGACATGAAAAGTGCGAGTGAAACCAAAGGCTTACTAACTAAGTACAATTGAGGTTATGCAGCCGATAAACCATATGACAATTTATATCAACTCCTACCGAAGCTGCGTACAGAATGTGGTTCCATTATGGATTAGATACATGCGTAGATACTCCAAATATTAATCATTGAGACAGATTAGTGAAACGTTTGAGCAATCGGTAATCGGCTACGAATGATAATTTCAATTTAAACTTTAATCTAAGTGAGCAATAACCAAAGATTTCGTTTAAGAAGAACATTACATTTTATTGAAGCTCCAATCGAGTATTTAATGCACGAGGCTATAACTTCTGGCAGGCGAAGCCTTCATGATATAAAAGATGGATCTTTATGGATTTTGTAAGGGCTTGAATTTTGATCAAGGTTAGCTTATATTTACGTATTTTTCTATTCATTAGAGTATGAATAAAGCGAAATTAATAAGCATACAAAATCGTGTGTAGTGTGTTCCAAACATGGACGTTCAGTATTGACGTTATACGGGGGTACTCATACTTTAACTAAAATTGTGTAGTTTATGCAAAGAGTATACTCGTAAGCTCACATCAGTGGCGATATTTTCACTATTTCGTATTCAGGCCGCGCTTAGCTTGTGAAGAGCGGCTGGCTGATATGAGGCGGTCTATTTCTTGATAGAATTACTGACAAAGATCTAAAGTAGATCTGGTTCTTATACTAAAGGAATCTATTAATATCGTGGCAATGTAACTAAAATAAACAAGGCCTTATCAGAGAATATGTTGACGATTTCTGCTTTATTTAACGTGAAAAATCAAATATACTTGAATGGACGATGATTGGTCCAATAAGTATTGATTGGTCCATTAACGAACTAAAGAATATAAACCCTTATACATTCTCAAGATCTTGTACAAAAAATGTAGAGGTTTACAAAGCTTGTTGATGGTTCTCCAGCAAATCGGCCATATCGTCAGTTTCCGGCGATTGGACGCGCCAGTCAGCTGTGAGCGATACGCTGTCTCTGTGTTTACGTACATTTAGGTACGCACTTGTGAATTGTTTCGTCGCGACATACTTATATATATGACACCACCTACCCACCAAATAATACGCTAATGTCAATAGCGAAACTCGTCGCATTAATAAATCGTATAATATCGCGTCTGCACATTGAATTCTTGAAAAACTATCAGAGGATAAGTGATCGATATAGATTCCGTAATATTTTTTTCAAATAAGACAAATTCCTAAATCTATAATCGTCTGTCTGTCATGTGCGCGATGGAATCAAAAACCACTGAACCGATTTTAATGAAACTTGGTTCAATCATGCACTGAAACTCTGAGACGGATCATTTTTTCTATTCATCCCGAAAAGTAAAGAGGTTCTCCTGGAATGCACGATGAAATTTAGTATAGATTTTTCTCAAACATTATCTGATAAATTTGAAATTTGCAACAAAGGTTATATAAAGAATAGTAGAAATCAAGTTTCTTCTATATTTTACAATATAAAGAAAAATAAATTAAATTACATACCTTAGATAATTTCAATTTTTCAAGAGGTGTTCCATGGGCGTTGTCATCCTGGAATAAAGAAGGAAGAATGATACATTAATGAGTGTTTTCCAATAAAAGTTCAGCGATTTTATAGTTCCGTACTCAAAGGGTAAGACGGGACAGGTCCCTATTAAGGCTCCGCTGTTCGATTGTCCGTCTGTCACCAGGCGTTTTTTTTTGTATATTAAATCCACAAAGGGTTAAAAAATGAGAAGAAACTTCTAACAAAAGTGAAGTCTGCTTTTACGTGATCTAACAGTCCATGTTTGAATATTTTTTTTAAATATCAGTAGAATTGGTTTTTATTTTAAACAAATGTTTACAGTTGAATGAATAAAAATATAAGATATGTCGGTGAATGTGTTTCGAAGGACATCACTCGATCGGTAGCGTCTTTGAGGTGGGTGTAAACTTGGTGCGAAACTATTGTTTTGTCTGATTCCACGCGAGCGAAGCTGCGGGCGTCCACCGGTAGTCGACACGGTGTGATAGGTCATTGTTGTGGTAATTATTGCCAACACATAAACACATCAATATGGCGTCTTCTCGGCGATTGAGCGCGTTTATGTGGTGTAAAGGAGCTTGCAGATAGCCGGCGTTGCCAAATCGTATGTGCTTAAGATGCGCAACAACATTGAACGTGTTTTAACCATACTAAACTATGAATTACCTTCGACGGATACATAAAGGACAATGGGCACGGCCCATGCTAATAGTCAGGCTGGCAGTTTATTACATACTAGTGGACGCCCACAGCTTCGCTCGCGTGGAATTAGACATAACAATAGTTTTGTTTACCTAGTAATATTATAGTGCCTATCACTCAGTGAAGATGCAGGTAGTTTTTGTGTGAAAACATTACAAACAAATGTTTCCACTTTATAATAATAGTATAGATCAACATGTGAAACTATACAATAGAACAAAATACAACACGATTGGATGAATTCTTGGTAGCTAATTTGTCATCAATGAAACTTTAGACGAATCCATTTTGCTTACAACAATCCCAAAGAAAAACCTGAAATTAAATTCATATGAACTTTATAAACAATCCAAATTAATATTTAACAAATGAAATCGTGTGATATGAACGAATCCATCTCATGAAAACATTCACGCAATCGCCCGGCTATTGCTGCAAACTTCTAACCCCCTAAAATCTCTTTATCAAGTATCAAATATTTATTGAAGTGTCAAGATAAATGTACGCTCAGTTCAGAACATAAAAAGACTACATACATGCGAGGGAGAGCTGTGGCAACTCCCAGTCCAGAGCAACGCTCGGAAAACAACATACAGCGAGCGCTACGAGGGATAAAACATTATGGTGCCAGTGAATAAATTGTATTCTGCGTTCAGCGATACTTTTTACGTACACGCGAGTGCCAAACTCTCCAGTTTAGAATTGGGTCTGCCGCGGCCGGGGCACGAGCGTGGGCGGGCAGACATTTAGTCATTTATTTATTTGCTTTGAAAAACATAAAATACATATCGAACTGTACATGGTATTCAGCTAAAAATCAGCATGCAAAATATATAGTTCCATACAATTTCTTAATTCTGAAGCTTCGATCAATAATGTTTCTGAAGTCAATAAATAAATTAACAAAAGAATGTCAAGTTAAAGAAATGTCAGAATATAAATATCAGATGTCAACTATTTAATGAAATGACGAATTAACCACACACGCAATTTTTTGTTAAGCAACTTGTCTTATGATTATCATCATGATTGATAAGTCTTTAGGTAGTGACAGCCAAGCGTTAAGTCATCTAACCTTCGATCAGGGAAGAAAAATCTTGTGTAATCAAAGATCTAACCACTTGATGGACATCCCACCACCGTCTCCAAAATCCTTTTTTTGTCCCACTATTCTGCACGGATCTCCTCTCGAAATGTGAGGTGTTAGGCGTTAGTCTTCACCAAGTGCAGACTGGCAGATTGCCGCCTGTATTTGAACTCGGACCCTCGGAGAGGCGAGTTCCTTGGCCACTTTCTGGAAACATCTGTAGCCTAGATCGCTGTCAGCCTGCAACCAACGCCGCGGCCCGTTCATTGGCCGCACGGCTCCACAACTGAACAGTTTCCAGCGCAGTAACTCTGCCAAGCACTGCGCCTATTTGCCCTTTTACAAGCGGAGGGTTCGATACCGGTTTTTGGTTTAATGATGAGTGTAGCCAGGCTAGTTTGCGATGAATACAGAGCGTTTGAGCTGCAACTGATTTACGCACAATAACAATTGGAGGCTAAGGATCCTTCTTCACCATAACCGGTTCTTGGTTCCACTGTTGGCCACGGGTCTCGGAATGCAAGAGGTTAGGCTTAAGCCAAGCTAGCCTAGTGCGGATTGGCAGACTTCACATGCCTTCGAGAACATGATAGAGAACTCTCAGGCAATCAGGTTATTCACGATGTTTTCTTCGCCGTTACAGCATACCTACATTGAATTCCTAAATCTAACATAATTTTTTTTTAATGGATGTAAGATAGCAGACGAGCTTGTAGCACCGCCCGTGACAACTGTGACTGACTATAAATAAGACTCTAATGAGTACTAGAATATTACGCATTCCAGATAGCAGAGAGATTAATACGACCATTAGTTGGTCAGTTCGTTAGTGCGTATGAGGACTGCAGACCGCTCGAGTGAGGCGAGTTCGATAGTTATTGTATGTGTGTAGTGTGTCTCTCTGTGTGTGTGTCTCTTAGTGTGTCCGTCTGTTTTGGCGTCTGACGGCTAAATCCTTGTAATTTAGTTGTTAAAAATGGCAAATTGTACATATTAATTAGTAGGGATATAAGGGAAATTGTATGATTTAATAGTTGAAAATTGTATTAATATGTTCGTAAAAATGCCTAAAAACTCATATATAAGTTACCATTAAGTTATATTGATTAATTAAAAAGTGTGTAAAAATGATTAAAATAAATAATAAATATAATGGACATCGCGCGTAGAATACGTCGCACAAAGGAATGCGGGCGGACATCGTGAGGTAGAATACGTCGCACCTTCGCGCTGATTGGCCGAACGGGAGGACGCCGCTACGCAATGCATAGCTAGTTGCGCGAACGCAGATCGCACTTAAGCAACAGAATATCGTAGTTTGAGCATGATCACCACTGAAGACTAGAAGAAATAACAGGAAGAAAAATAAGAAGAAATAATTGGAAGAAATTATAGTGATTAAATAGTGAAATTAATGTAAGGAAGAAATAAAACAAGATAAAATTCCGAAGACTTTTATTTCAACAAAAATAATGGATATCAAATGAAAGGTCTTGAATAGTATAATAATATGGCAGGGGTTCTTCAAATTTTTTATTTTAATCAATAGTTTTAACGAACACCTGTTGTTGTAACTTGATACATATTGATTGAAGTGCAAAACGCACTCGTTGGACTAATACGATTAGATAGAAACTAATGTGGTTGCGGGACCGCATTATATTCACGTTTTATACATGACCCATTTCCCATCCTAAAAAAATCAACATAAACAAAATAAAATAGTACCCACTATAAAGTATTCATTCTATCTGGCAAACAAAAAACTAACAGGAACACGAAGCACCGTTGAACTCGGCATTAAACCGAAGTTACTTTTAAATGAGTGCTGCGATTCAAATCCCTGGGAGAGAGATCGCGAGGTGGGCAAACTTCTGAATGGAATAAAGTACGAGCACAGTGTTCGAAAAGGGAAATTCTAAAGACCTTTCTTTATGAGGAAGAGCAAAAAGATTCACATAAAAGCTAACTATAACAAAACTTTGTATGATATTCTGTTAGCATTAGCCGTTGAAGCTAAAGATGTGCGGAGTAATGGAGTGGGTAGTACCTAGACCAGGTCTAGACGTGAGATCGATTTAACTATACATAATTTTCAACGCCTCTGTTTCTGAAGATTCATTTGTAGCGACAATCATTTTTATGACTTCACTTGGGTGAATTTTACAATATTAATTATGTTTGTTACGTATTTTTGCGTTAAAAATAAAATAACTAAATTAAAACCTATACTAAATTTAAAACAAAAACGAAGGTATACTATTTGGTCCCTATTGATGTGTCTTTAATTTAAACACGGATATCGGCTATTAACTTTATTAATTTCTTACACACGCAGTTAGAACTACAGATCGTTGAATTTAAATCCATGCGTTGCCTGAAAAGTAGCCATTTTCTTATATGCTAGCCCGAACCAAAACCACAGACAAAATATAGCTGCGTTCCGGATACCATACATGGTATGGTATCCGGAACGCAGCTATATTTGGCCCCCACCATAGGGTGGGGGCCAACCCTTTCATTGTCCCACTGTTGGGCTTCGGTCTCCTCTCGGAACGGAAGGGGTTCCACCTGGCACGCTGGCCAAGTGCGGATTGGACGACTTCACATGCCTTCGAGCACATCAGGGAGAACTCTCAGGCATGCATGTTTTCTCATTTCGTTTTTCTTCAGCGTTACAACTGAGTTACATTTATCGCATATAAGTAAGTTAAATACGCCATTGGTGCATGCCGCTTGTGTGAATTCACATCCGAGTGAGAGGTCCGTTGGATAGCCCTATGATTACCGGTTGTTCCAAGTTTTTTATTTTTAGGGTTCCGTACAAAGGGTAAAACCTACCTAGGGACCCTATTACTAAGACTTCGCTGTCCGTCCGTCTGCCCGTCTGACGCCAGGCTGTATCTTATGTTCCGTAATAGTTAAAGTTAAAATTTTCACAGATGATATACTTATTTCTGTTCCCATACAACAGACATGATTTTTTTGCCGTTTTTATAGAAGATGGTACGAAATTTTTAAAATATACCGCCTTAGCTTCTCTCTGCTTAGCCCAAAGGTTGACTGGCAGAAAATGCTCTTAGCATTAAGTCCGCCTTTTGTACCATATTTAGGTATAAATAAATAAATAAACCCTTTGTGCGCGAGTCCGACTCGCACTTGGCCGGTATTTTAATTTAACTTACTTTAAATTTTTCTTTAACATGTTGTCACCCCTTGTATTGTTATTTTTATGTTAATAAATTAACAGGTATAAAAAATAAATATCCATTACTCATTCTGAAATTACTAGCTTTAACTTGTCAACCTTAACCGTAATATGACAGCTTGATAATTTGAAGAAAAGCACCTCTTCTGCGACTGGACGAGCACATTAAGTATGGACGATTTCTAACATCTGCGACAGCATCTGGGATCAGATATGAAATGAAATAGAAATGCTGGTGCTAGAGGCTTACTATGTTTCAAAGATATATACATATTTACCTACTTTAGAACCAAAGCAATAGTCATATTCAGTATTAATTTTTCCCGGTAATTATGTGATTCGTGGTGCGAATTCTGTCAAATATTTCCACAGTGCCGTAAGTATGTAACTAAATAAGTATTTTTTCAACGAGATATGTAATAGGTGTTGAACCTATTGCCATAGACCTTCGGGTGGCTTGAGAACATTCGACAATGGGTAGGCCTTTCACCCCTCCACCAATCCGCATGCTCCCTATTCAGATCAGAGACAGCACTGTCATTACAGAAAGTATTAGTGAACTGATATTTAAGACAAAGTTCAACCCTACTAGCAAAGAAACTACCAGTAGTAAGCCCATTAATTATCATTGGACTCGTAAAAATCCTTGCCTCCCCAGTTCGAGCGTACCAAACGGCAAACGGCACAACGTAAACGGTCGCCATTTGTACAAACAGCCGCACGGCAGTCACCTGCGAGTAACGAGCGCTATGAAGGAAGCGAGCAACTTATTGCCGGCCGCGAGCCGAGCGAAAAATTAAGCCCAGCGGCGTAATGAGCGGCGAAATACGGCGGAGACAGAAATTTAGCTAACTGGTGGCCTTGAACCGACATGACGCGCTTCAATCTACATCCAGATTATGAAGCGATTCAAGTTGTTCTAAACTAGTGGACGCCCGCAGCTTCGCTCGCGTGGAGTTAGACATAGTTTCGTTTACACCTATAATATAATATAGCCTATGTCACTCAGTGAAGATGCAGCTTTCTAATGGTGAAATAATTTTTGAAATCGGTCCGGTAGGTTTTGTGTGAAAACATTACAAACCAATTTTCCTCTTTATAATATTAGTATAGATTACCGATGCTAAAAAAAGCTAAGCTGCAACCTTCCGGCACGGTTCTCCCCCACAGACACAGCTGTGGAAGCTCTAGAACATACTCTACCACGCTGCTCTAATGCGGATTGGTGGAGGGGTTAGTGGCCAACCCAGTTTTAGTTAGAATTTTCTCAAGCAACTCGAAGGTCTTCGACAACACTTACTGATTGATTTCACCATTGAAAACCGGGACCTCTGAACCACCATCCACAAGCCGACCGCGTCCGTCGTTGCTTAACTCTATCGATCAGATTGAAACGACGCGAGTTACAGGGCTATGGACGCTACGCTATGTGGTAAGAATAAAAGTGGTTGGTTAATTGCTGAGAAAGTGGTCTTGGGATTGATTCCTGGATAGGTAAAGTTTAACTGGGTTTCTCTAAATTGGAGTCTGGTGATGAGTTTGGTATGACAATAAGCTCACCACCATGTGGGACGAATTACATAACTGGTAAAAAACTGTACTTACTACACACCTTATTCTACACGTATGCGGCAATACAGGTATGATATTAAGTCTACATTTTTTTTAACGGTGAGAAAAACAAACGTCCTTAGAAAACCTAGAAGCTAGAGACTTTTACATAATATTCACGACACTTAAATCTGTTTTCCAATCCGCAATTGGCCAGCATGTTAAAACAAATTTCGTTCTGAAACGCGACAGAATGGCTTGTAAAGAACATGAAAATTATAATGTTATTGCAAATTACAACCAAAAGTAAGACTCCCTCAAAATTCTGCGCTTGATACAATATACAGTTTGAACCATTTTGTATGCAAAGCCGCCAGCGGTTCAGCAGGAGTGGACAAACAAACTTCGGGGCTGCAAGCGACAGCGCCGTCGCGTCGCTCGAACCTTTTGTGAGGGTCATTCATTTTTTTCTTTAGTCTCACTACACTTTTACCGTGGTTTCGCACAGAGATCTATTTTGTAATACCGCGCGGTATATACCATTACCTCGATCATACTTGAGTAAGTTCAATTTATTACTCAAGTCCTTTTTCATGCTTCAGTCTACTGGTGTGAATAATAGCCTACAAAAAGCATACGGTGACGTCATAAAGGGCCCATTAAGGAAGCAAAAGAAGTAAAAGAATTATGTATGAAGCGTAGTGTTGGCGATCCTAGTTGTCTGCCTCAATGGGAGACTAGCGTGAGTTTTTGTATGTATGCATAAAAGTTGAACATTTACTTAATATCTTTTTTTATTTATTTAGACTTTACAAGATCTTAAGTGGTTTAGGGATCTATCGAGCTGAAATTTGGCACACACATTTAATTCTGATGACAATGCACGATAATAAAAATAAAAGTTAATAAAAACTTTTTTTTATAATTCAATTTCATCTTCTATCCAATAGCATATGTAGCATGAACAGCAGTCTAATTCACGTAATTTAAGACGCATCGATTAAGTTGCAGTGCAGTTGCAGTCAAGTTGACGCTTAGCGTCTAATGCTGGATTTCAATAACCTATCTACAGATAGATTTGGCTATCGGAGATAGAAATGTGACACATTTTATATGGAACTTATGTCAAATATCTATCTCCGATAGCCAAATATATCCGTAGATAGGTTATTGAAATCCAGCGTAAACCGTATTCTTGTAATTTTTGAACTGCGCGTAAACTGCACGTCTACTGCGCGTCAACTTCACTTCTCCTGCACGTAAGCTGCACGCCAGCCAAACATTTCTACTGCTATTTAGTACTCTGTGTCAGTGTTGTGATATGAGAGAACAAATAAACCTATTAAATAATCAAATACAATTGATTCTTTTTCCATTCAAAAACGTGAAAGAATATTTTCTTAATATCCCAATAATGATTTTAATGATATCTATATATATAAAAGGAGAAGGTGACTGACTGACTGACTGACTGACTGACATATCAACGCAGGGCCTAAACTATAAGGGCTAGAAACTTGAAATTTTGTACAGGGGTTCCTTTTATAATGTAGGGGAGCACTAAGAAAGGATTTCTGAAAATTCACCCCCTTAGGGGGTGAATTTTCGAAGAAATTCGGGGTAAAACGGGGGTGCAAAGTTAGTATGAAACTTTGCCGTTTTTGAAGTCTTTAGACGGGTAGACGTCGTTAATGGGTCTAATTCTACGCGAGCGAAGCTGCGGGCGTCCACTAGTTTCTTATAATAGAAAATAATGATTTGTGATTCATTTCACAAAAAACGTCATATGTTTCTTCAATTTGGCAGAATGAAGGTATTTTCTTTGCCTCGTAATGCAATTAGTAATAAAAGTGCCAAAACAAGAAGAGCGTCACTAATGTCATTAATGAAAAATTCAAACTTCAAGGGGACTGCGAATGGTACTCACAGAGTACATTTTATATATGGTACTTACTTATTTTAAAGTATTGGATTTTTGGGAACTTATCATTTATGTTATTTAAGGTAACTAGTGGACGCCCGCAGCTTCGCTCGCGTAGTATTAGACCCATTAACGACGTCTGCCCGCGTTCGGGTTGCCCACGACTTGAAAAACGGCAGTTTCATAATAACTTTGCACCCCCGTTTTACCCCCTTAGGTGGTGAATTTTCAAAAATCCTTCTTTAGGGGAGCACCCCCTACGTTATAAATGGAACCCCTGTGCAAAATTTCAATTTTCTAACCCTTATAGTTTAGGCCCTGCGTTGATATGTCAGTCAGTCAGTTTCTCCTTTAAAGATTGATTATTGATTTCTGTTGTGGGTACATATTTAACCTATTACCACTAAGTACCTAGGTGATATCGCATGTAGTGCATTACCTAAATTTATTTTTCTGACTATAGAATGTCTTCGACACCCAGAAAATGTGTCTCTATGAGACAGATGGAGCTAATTAGTAGGTACATATAAGTAAATTAAATATCAAGGAAATAAAACAGATTTTTACTTAACAATCTTAAAACCATATAATAAATTTATTACAGTGAACAAGAGGTTACACCAGCCATACAGCGAAATCCCCATCGCCTTCGTCGCATTCCTTCTCAATGGCTAGCCACTGTCACCTAGAACATTGAAACATTTATGGATGGTTTTATTGTAAATTACTATTAATGTATACTATTTTAAGAGTTGATAGTAAAATTTATTTACCTGACAAAAATATCTTTAGTATCAAATTCCCAGAATTATTACCTTACAGATATATATAAATACATATTTGATTTTAAAAAGATACATACAACCATCACATTCAGAGAGTGATAGCCTTTACGAATGTAATATCTCTCATGTTGGCTGGGTCTTATTATGGCAATATGGATCCCATCAATACAGCCAATTACCCCGGATAGCTTAAAATTCCTATAAAAACTGAAAAACAACAACTGAATTGGTAACTCTTTGAGTAATATATTATGATAAGTATGTAAAAAAAAGAAATAAGTACCATCTTTTTATTTCATCACGGGCTTCCCTTGTCATCGGGAACGTGACATTCAGTGAATATGCTCCTCATGCTCCGATAAGGCTGAGGATTCGCCGCTAGCCGCTAGCCTGCGTGTTCGCGCTGTAGGCTGTAGCCTGGCGATCGCGTTCATCAATTTCGTTAGCTAAGGCTAACATCCTCCATCCAAGGCGCAAACTCATTTTCACTAGATACAAATCAAATTAATTAGGTTAGATCTTCTATCGTTATCTATATAAAATAATACATAGAAGTTTAACAGAAAAGTATCGACATTGATGGTTGACAATAATATTATGACATTTTTGACAATAAAAAACGAAAGTGGATATAAACTTTTTCTTGACTAAGGAGTTTACATCAGTTGGGTATTTATTGTATTCAAAAACAACGATAATTAACAATTAAAAATGATAAACGTCTATTAAATAATTAATCTTTTACTTACGAAATACAATTTTACTTAAACTTACTTCAAATATCCACAATTATCACACGTTTAATCGACAAAAGGCACCAATGGGTAACTTCTAGAAAGCGTCAACAAAACTGCAGAAAAACTCGTACCGAGATGACATTTAAAAGTCAAATGCTTAGGAGAATACCGATTTTTCTGCGATCGGGAACGCGCTTTCTTGACGCGCAACAGTAGAATACCATTTTGCCGTCAAACAGCCGTCGAACACGCTCGCGTCACGCGAGCGCGTTTGACGGCGCTCGCAAGAGCTAAGAGAATACCGAATGTCTTCTTTTGATCGAAACTGCACTGCAACTGCACTGCAATCGAACTTGTTAAGTTACGTGAATTAGGCGGCAGGACGCAAACATCAAGTGAAATAACATTGGTAGTCTTCATTTATTCTCTACGTACTCGTGTGTTTCGGATTCCACGACACAGCATAAAATACTGCGCACGCCGATTAAGGTGAGAACGTCGGAAAGTTTTTTAGTAGAAGGCGAAGGAATTTTCTCGAGCGTTCCTAATATAAAGCGTGGTTTAAGACATAAATTATGTATGGGGGCGTTAGAATCTCGCGAATCTGTGCGGGATTTTAGATGTTGTCGCCTCTGGTTATGTCAGTTCTAGTTTATGTCGCCTTGTTGCGATTGAATACGCTGAATTATTAAATGGATATTAACGAACACGCATGTAGCGTCCCCCAATGGCTCGCGTCGATTCAATACGATCAAAAGAGGTGGTTCTTGAGTTCAACACTTTTCCCATCTCAGGAATATTCAACAATTTAACATTGTATCAGCTACGCCGTGTACGCCGTGCCTGCCGTGAGCGAGTTCACTCCTGCAGCCTAATTCACGTAATTTAAGACGCATCGATTAAGTTGCAGTGCAGTTGCAGTTAAGTTGACGCTTAGCGTCTAAACCGTATTCTTGTAATTTTTGAACTGCGCGTAAACTGCACGTCTACTGCGCGTCAACTTCACTGCTCCTGCACGTAAGCTGCACGCCAGCCAAACATTTCTACTACTCTGTGTCAGTGTTGTGATATGAGAGAACAAATAAACATATTAAATAATCAAATACAATTGATTCTTTTTCCATTAAAAAACGTGAAAGAATATTTTCTTAATATCCCAATAATGATTTTAATGATATTTCTTATAATAGAAAATAATGATTTGTGATTCATTTCACAAAAAACGTCATATGTTTCTTCAATTTGGCAGAATGAAGGTATTTTCTTTGCCTCGTAATGCAATTAGTAATAAAAGTGCCAAAACAAGAAGAGCGTCACTAATGTCACTATTGAAAAATTCAAACTTCAAGGGGACTGCGAATGATACCTACTTATTTTAAAGTATTGGATTTTTGGGAACTTATCATTTATGTTATTTAAGGTAACTAGTGGACGCCCGCAGCTTCGCTCGCGTAGTATTAGACCCATTAACGACGTCTGCCCACGTTCGGGTTGCCCACTTGACTTCAAAAACGGCAAAGTTTCATACTAACTTTGCACCCCCGTTTTACCCCCTTAGGTGGTGAATTTTCAAAAATCCTTCTTTAGGGGAGCACCCCCTACGTTATAAAAGGAACCCCTGTGCAAAATTTCAATTTTCTAACCCTTATAGTTTAGTTCCTGCGTTGATATGTCAGTCAGTCAGTTTCTCCTTTAAAGATTGATTATTGATTTCTATTGTGGGAACATATTTAACCTATTACCACTAAGTACTTAGGTGATATCGCATGTAGTGCATTACCTAAATTTATTTTTCTGACTATAGAATGTCTTCGACACCCAGAAAATGTGTCTCTAGATGGAGCTAATTAGTAGGTACCTATTAAGTAAATTAAATATCAAGGAAATAAAACACATTTTTACTTAACAATCTTAAAACCATATAATAAATTTATTACAGTGAACAAGAGGTTACACCAGCCATGCAGCGAATTCCCCATCGTCTTCGTTCGTCGCATTCCTTCTCAATGGCTAGCCACTGTCACCTAGAACATTGAAACATTTATGGATGGTTTTATTGTAAATTACTATTAATCTATACTATTTTAAGAGTTGATAGTAAAATTTATTTACCCCACAAAAATATCTTTAGTATCAAATTCCCAGAATTATTACCTTACAGATATATATAAATACATATTTGATTTTAAAAAGATACATACAACCATCACATTCAGAGAGTGATAGCCTTTACGAATGTAATATCTCTCATGTTGGCTGGGTCTTATTATGGCAACATGGATCCCATCAATACAGCCAATTACCCCGGATAGCTTAAAATTCCTATAAAAACTGAAAAACAAAAACTGAATTGGTAACTCTGAGTAATATATTATGATAAGTATGTAAAAAAAGAAATAAGTACCATCTTTTTATTTCATCACGGGCTTCCCTTGTCATCGGGAACGTGATATTCAGTGAATATGCTCCTCAATCTCCGATAAGGCCTAGGATTCGCCGCTAGCCGCTAGCCTGCGTGTTCGCGCTGTAGCCTGGCGATCGCGTTCATCAATTTCGTTAGCTAAGGCTAACATCCTCCATCCAAGGCGCAAACTCATTTTCACTAAATACAAATCAAATTAATTAGGTTAGATCTTCTATCGTTATCTATATAAAATAATACATAGAAGTTTGACAGAAAAGTATCGACATTGATGGTTGACATTAATATGACAATAAAAAACGAAAGTGGATATAAACTTTTTCTTGACTAAGGAGTTTACATCAGTTAGGTATTTATTGTATTCAAAAATAACGATAATTAACAATTAAAAATGATAAACGTCTATTAAATAATTAATCTTTTACTTACGAAATACAATTTTACTTAAACTTACTTCAAATATCCACAATTATCACACGTTTAATCGACAAAAGGCACCAATGGGTAACTTCTAGAAAGCGTCAACAAAACTGCAGAAAAACTCGTACCGAGATGACATTTAAAAGTCAAATGCTTAGGAGAATACCGATTTTTCTGCGATCGGGAACGCGCTTTCTTGACGCGCAACAGTAGAATACCATTTTGCCGTCAAACAGCCGTCGAACACGCTCGCGTCACGCGAGCGCGTTTGACGGCGCTCGCAAGAGCTAAGAGAATACCGAATGTCTTCTTTTGATCGAAACTGCACTGCAACTGCACTGCAATCGAACTTGTTAAGTTACGTGAATTAGGCGGCTGATGATGATTATCAATCGATCGAAACTAGTCGGCCTATTTCCGAATTAAGTCACACACGAGTAAGCCGGTAATTTCAACTATGATTTGTAAAAGCTGATAACATAAATATATAGAATTCTAGTTTATAATCTATATCATTTGAGTAGAGACAGAAGACTGATTTAACGATGTGATTCCTTGCAGCTTTCTTAAATAACAGAAGAATGTCCCAAATCCATAGACCACTATTCCTTGACGGTGAAGGAACAGTGACGTAAATTGCTTCATGCAAATCGTAGGGTTGGGAGGATAAGAAATCGAGGGTTCCGTTAAACATACCTAGATGTATGGAAAAAAAAAGAGGTATATCAAAATATTATCCTTAAAAAATCAGAATTCATCAAAGTTAGTTCAAAAAAACATTAGTCCAACAAACCTGATTTGATTTGTTTTCAAAATTATGTTCATGTTCTGTCATACCAGAGGTATCGTGTTCTATTACTAGAGATAAAGTAAATCAGCTGCCGAAATAAAGGTTTTCTTTTGATCTATTTAGAAATACTCGTATCAACTTAAGTGTATGTAGGTCATCATACATGACCCTGTGCATAATACTGCGCTTTACGAAAGAAGACATATTTGGCGTGCCAGCCCTAAACGAATTGGAATGGCCGCTGTGACTTATGACGTCATTAGGCGCCGTGTCGTCATAGCTGTCATTTGGGTCTTGGATTCTGGATACGTTCGAGTGTGGAATATGTGCGACACTTCTTGGTATTTCCTTTTATAACTTTGCTCCACAAAAAATTTAATATCGTTTTAAGGAAAGTGTTGCGTCTCTATATGATGAATAGAGCATACCGACATGATTTTTACCTAGCTGTTGATATTGCTTGCCATGTATTTGTCTGTGAAATACCTACACTGCCACCACCCTTTTATCCTCCGAAAGATTAGGCGGATCGTGATTAAAAGCACCTTTTAGTCTTACGGAAATCCATTATTTATCACGCCCCAAATCCAGGCATTTTAAGTGAAAAAGAAACTTTTTGTATTATTGAAATAAATAGGAATTTCGTCGGGTTGACCGAACTAGGTTATAAATTAGTTCATTCTTTACCCGTACTCCACCACGATGCTCCATTAAAGATTGGTGGAGGGGTTAGTGTCCACGACGATTGTCGAGGGATTTAGTCCGTCCAAAGGTCTCTGACATTGTTTATCGATAGGAATGTTACCTTACAATAACAAATGGACTGATAGCTTAATGTGCTCTCTAAGACTTAACGAACTGCACTCAAGAAAATTTGCCACTAGCAGTGGCCGACAAG
This sequence comes from Carterocephalus palaemon, assembly GCA_944567765.1. NCBI lineage: Eukaryota > Metazoa > Arthropoda > Insecta > Lepidoptera > Hesperiidae > Carterocephalus > Carterocephalus palaemon. Next base: position 381,221 of record OX155645.1, read on the forward strand.
TTAATAATATTTCGAGGCACGCGACTTACTTTCTCTGCGATTGTAACAAAAAGTTAGAATGCAAATACTTACGTGAAAGCGTCGCAATTATAGTAGAAATCTCTATTTTCATACGGAGATAAGAAGCGACTGTTTCGCACTAACATCTCTGAAAGTCGGAGGGTACACTTAAGGACCAAATAAGTGTAACGTAAATTCAAATTCAAATTCAAATACTTTATTGCAATCTGTTGGTAGTTGGTAGATGGTACAGTGATAATATGCTCCTTAACAGAAACCCTGTGCGGGTGTACAATACATGGTTAGATTAACTAGGTATATAATATTTTAATTAATTAATTTTGACATATAATAAAATAATTTTTAAGGCACACAATGATACAATAATACAATAATTTACGATTTAATTAGCTATAGTCATTAATTTTACATTGAATATGATACCTACTTATTTGTCTTGATCTACTATGAAATCATTCACTGCATAATAGCCTTTTTTAATTAGCCAGGGTCTTAGTTTATTTTTAAATTGTGGTGTCGGTAAGTTCTTTATATCACCTGGCAGAGCATTGTAAATTTTCCCACACATTGCGTAGCAAGAGTTGCCATACAGTTCGGTACTGATTTTTTTACCCAGTACAATTCGGTCTGGATTACGTATATCGTATTATTAAGGTGCGAAAAAATTTACAAGATCTTTTCAATAAAAGGACTTTGGGACACTACTGAATTATAATACTGAAACTGGTTAATTTATTCTCTAGCTAAGTTAGTCAAAATCTTAAGAGTACTAGATTTTTCCTTGCAATGAAAATAAATAGACATTATGCTGCTGTTGATGCCCTTTAAAAATAACTAAAACTTGAGTACTACTTAAATACTTATAAAATATAACAACTTATTACCTACTCATAGTTACTCTTATCCTACGGTACATGGTTAAATCAATAAAACAGTTTTAGAAAAAAAAATACATCTCGTTTCATAGCGTCTTATTTCTTCAGTTGTAAGAAGTTGAACTGCATTAATTCTTAGGGTAAAACAACTAGTTATTAATATATCTAGTCTCAGTTAATACTTAAATCCACCTGCAGTGTACAACGCTTACAGAAGGCGGTCGACGGCGGTGCGTATGAATTTTAAACTAAGTTAATTTCAATAACAAAACAGTCCCCATGCGTGGCTTGTTGAATATTTCAACAAAACCTCGCTTCAAAAGTATTCTTGAATACAAGGTTTCAATGCCACTGAAGGGTTTTAATAAGTAAATTTTCATAACTTTTCAAGCTATTTTGAATATACTTTTGATAGCATGGTTATTATGTAATGTAGCATAATGGAAGTATAATCTTATGATCTACCTGTCACTACCAATCTCAGCCCCAGTACACAAATCTACTTACGAACTAATGAAATTTCAAAACTCCTTGCTTGGTTGACCCAACCATCCCAGCCCCTATTTGAGTCTTATTTAAGGTCCGTCGCTACCGTGCTTCGGAGGGCACGTAAAGCCGTCGATCCCGGTTGTTTTCAATGGTCAAAACAGTCGCTAAGCCTTGTCGAAGACCTTCGGGTGGCTTGAGAACATTCGACACTGGGTTGGCAGTGTAACCCCTCCACTAATCCTCATTGGAGCAGCGTGGTGGAGTATGCTCTAGACCTCTGTCTGTGGGGGAGACCCGTGTCCAGCAGTGGGACGTCTATGGGTCGCAGCGAGATAGAAGTGAGGTAGCGAGAGGCGTAGGGGCTATGTCTCTCGTATTGTATGAGGGTTGTGATGCAGTATTATGCAGACGGTCCACGGTATGTAAAATGCTTATGAATTGTCACGTGTTCCGCTTTCCTCGTGGCGGGGAAACAGTTAAATTGTAACTGCAATACGCCGGCCAGCACAGCCGCACTCAACTACTAACAAGGCGCGCGGGCGACCGCAAGGATAACATGTTCCTTGTTGTCCGGGCTTAGAGCTTGTTCCGTCCTGTTTGCTTCGCTACAAAGTTAACGTTGTTCCAATGCGGCTTATGCTCGGTTCCGATATAACAGAAACGATTTGTTGCTGCGCCGGGACGCAAAACGTGTGATAAGTTATAATGTAATCTTAATATATATATAAATCACGTGTCACGTTGTTTGTCCGCGATGGACTCCTAAACTACTTAACCGACTTTTAATTAAATTTGGGAGGGGTTAGTGGCCAACCCCACTTCTGTCTGATTAATCTAAATTTATCGAACACTAGTGGACGCCCTCGCTCGCTTGACATAATAATAGATTATTTTTAACGCATTAACTTCATCCGACATGTGTTATCCCCCTATGTTTATTTTACACCCATAAGGGTAACATTTTTACAAACTTTGAATGCCATATTTATTTATATCTAATCAAGAGCCTAAAATATAAATTTTATGCTTCTAGATCTGAAAATGACAATGCTTTCATACAACCTTTCATCCCCCTTTTCAACCTTTTACAACACTTTTTTCATATTAAAAAGTAGCCTATGTCCTTTCTCAGGCTCTAGACTATCTTTGTACGAAATTTTATTTAAATCGGTTCAGTAGTTTTGGCGTGAAAGCGAGACAGACAGAGTTACTTTCGCATTTATAATATTAGTATAGATTGGTCGCTAAATTCTTGCGATTGTATGGAAGCCGAATTGTAATAATACATATTAAATTTGAAGAAAAATATCGTCTTAAGATTAAGATTTGAATTCAAATTGTATGTTATCGCTAGAGTGACGATACGCGACAATTTAAATTCAAATTCGCTCAAAACACAACAGCTTATCGAGGAGCGATCGTTGGGTTGATATTACTTGATATCTACAAAGTAAGGGTTTCGTTGTTTACAAAAGGGGGTTTATAAGGCTAAACAAAGAGGGTTTATGGTGAACTGGGGACTGAATGTCCGAATTAAAAACCAGTCAAGTGCGATTCCGACTCGCCTGAATAGGGCCCTGAGCAATTTCTTAAGGTTACTTCTATGGAGAGCTCTTTTAGGATCATTGTTGTGATACTGTCCCCAGTTACACGCATTCTGTAAAAACATCAGGTATTTACCTGTTTCTGTATAAGAGATAGAGTCTTGTAACAGACAGACATAAGAGGCATATTAATAGGGTTTCGTTTGTCATCATTTCGCGGTACATAATCCTAAAAAGCATGAGAAACCGCGGTAACAGCCCAGTGGCTATCGAACTCGCCTCTAACTCGAGCGGTCCGGGTTCAAACCCAGCGGCACGCACCAATGACTTTCTAAGTTATGTGCCATTTAAGAATTTAAATGTCACTTGCTATAACGGTGAAGGACACTTCGTGAGGAAACCTGCATGCCTGAGAGTACTTCATAATGTTCTCGAAGGCATGTGAAGTCTGCCAATCCGCACTTGGCCAGCGTGGTGGACTAAGGCCTAATCCCTCCCATTATGAGAGGAGACCCGTGCCCAACGGTGGGACGTCTATGGGTCGCAGCGACAGCGACATGAGAAACCGCAGTATTTGAACTTAAAACCAATCTGTAAGTGGATCCAAATTTGCATCTGTGGCGTGTGTGCTAAATTAAGGTGAAGGAAAACATCTTGAGGAAATCTGTAAGTATGCCTAACTACCGAGCTGTGGGTGTAGGATTCGAATCCCGGTCGCGAAGGTATTAGGCAGGTAAAAGTTAAAGTTATGTAAGTAACTATAAAATAAAATAAATAAAATAAAATTTTGGCTCGGGTCATCGGCAGTGTAGCTTTGAATGCCATCCGCAATACAACAATATTAACACAGCGGAATAGAGAAAGAGCATTTATTACGCCGTGGTATTAGGCTTGTGTTATTTTATTTAATTTCTAGTTGGTACTCATTAATTAGGTGTCATCATTAAGAAATAGGTACGCATATTCGCGGAATTTCCACGTAATTTTAATCTCACATCAAAACACATAGCCTTGACACGTGTAGCGTGCTGATAAAATATTTTAATGTATAATCAAAGCCCGGAAAGTGGCAGCGGGCCGCGTAATTACAGATCGTTGAGGCTCTACCCGCACACATATAACTAATATTAATTATGTCCGTCTATCTGTTCGTAAGGTCCTTTTTTCTTTGGGTAATGCATTTTTAGAATTAGTTGAGGGATGCGTACTATTATAATTTATTAAAATGTTGTGTGAGCGAGGTAGTAAAATAAAGTTTTTTATTTTTGTTTATTTATTTTATTTGATGCACTTTATTATTCCAGATACAGTATTACAGCTTCCAGACTCATTTAGAGTCATTAGATATAGTAAATCAAAGTCAATAAATGTTAGAAGCTTAGAAATCCGAAACAGTTGAACGTGTGGAGGTGTAATAATTCCGGGCTCTATAAAAAAGGTCTAAAAAGAATGACATTTATGTACAAACATTGAAATAACTCTACAACCTAATACACGGTAGCCCAAACTATTATTCTGTGCCCAAAGGGAATAACATTTCTACCGAATTCCGTTTACATTACGAGCTACACACATCGAAGCCTATAAACCTTAAACCTATCCAAGAACTTTATTCCACCCCAATATAATGATTCCTCTGTTATGACACATTTAACCAGAGTATTGAACTTAATACTGGGCAAATGTAAGGTGTCATAATGATGTTTATGCAATTATCCCATTTCGTATACCAACGTCCATTTGACCGTTTGCGAGAAGTGAAGCGCGCACACACTAGTGTTGTAATAAAATTTTATTTTCCGTTGCAACGCTTGTATTTGCATACTTTTCACATTGAAGCAACTGAAGTGACTTACTCTAATTACAGAGTTCCATTTTAAAATGGGAACTTTGAGTTTTCACAAGTTAAAATTATCATTTAGTGAATGCACATAATTTATCAGTGTTGGTTTTTGTTTTCAAAGGCTAATGACGGAGCGCGGAAAGGTATCGACAAACTAAACGATATAACTTAACAAAAACCTCTAGAGTTGGAACAAAATTAAAATAAGAAAAATTGTTTTGAATATATTTAAATTTTACTTAAACACACTTACTTAACTATACTACACTTACTTAACTATACTTACCTAGCTAAACAAATTTACTTAAAAGACATAACATAATATCACGCCTATATTTCCCCGAAAGGATAGCGAGAGGTGCACTTTTCACAAGTTTGGTAGTGGTAGGCCTAGTGCCATAGGCACGAATCCAAGTAGCTATAACCCATAGTCGTCCCACTGCTGGGCACGGGTCTCCCCACAGACACAGCTGTGGGAGGTCTAGAGCATGCTCCACCAGGCTGCCCCAATGCGGATTGGTGGAGCGGTTAATGTCCAACCCAGTGACGAATGTTCACAAGCCACCGGAAGGTCTTCGACAGGACGTAGCGACTATTTCCACCATTGAAAACAACCGGAACGTCGGTCTCGCTTAACGTGCCCTCCGAAGCACGGTAGCATCCATGATTTTTTTTGCAGACAAACTCCGTCGTTGCTTAACTCTCTCGATTTTTCGATAACGTTGAATCAACGCTAGCTTGGGCTATGGACGCTAGACACGAATCCAAACTCCATACTAATACAACAATCTCAAGAGGGGTCTCTTTGACTCTTTGAGAAATCTTTTTATGGGAATTTAAACTCATGGATAAACCTCATAAAAACAGTACATTTTGTTTCACACATTGTTGTTTCAGTTAAGTAATGGCCGTATGGGTAGATAATAATGTATTTCGAGAACCTATAACTAGAGAAATACAATTGAATCGCATTTATTGTCGCGTGGACAAATCGTATCGGATAAACCCGCGGCGAAGAACTCAATAACGGGACAGAAGAGTTTGAATCTGCAACTAAGTAAGCCGACGGTTACAGCAAAACAACTTAGTAAGGCTTCATTGGATAACCTAGTTATTGTGGTGTGGTAATGCTTCTAAGCCGCTTACGAAACGCTTACGAACTGTTTCGATTAGCCTGTTTCTTTATTCGACAAGCGGGTAAAAATACGATTATATGAAAACAATACAATTAAATAGTCAACCTAATCCTTATTAATATATAAATGGGGATGTGTGTTTGTTGGTTTGTTCTTCTTCTACGCCTCAACGGAACTATAGATCGATGTGATTTATTGAATAGATGTAGTGTATGCCGTGGAGAGTGACAAAGGCTATTTTTTATCGGGATAAATGGACAAAACACGGAAATAATCGATTGATTTTAATCGATAATTAACTATCGATCTGTTTTAATCCCAATATAATTGTTTTTAATTTTTACATAAAACTAGTGGATGCCCGCGGCTTCGCTCGCGCATCGTTCGGAGAAGGCCAGAAACTATAAAAAAACTTTTTATTTGTAATCCACGCCAACGAAACTGCTAGCGTCCACTAGTTATGTACAGATTAACTATCGATCAATGTTTGATATTGCCGAACTGCGAGTGAAGCTAAATTTTGGTTATGACAATAACTGGTATAGCTTACCGTAGCAATACTTCTATTTTATTAAAACATTCGTTGATGATAGAAGTAATTACGCACGTAAAACAATTTGACGCGGGCAGTGTCGCAGGTAAAGCTAGTGGCTTATAATTGGCCAATATAGTTTAGCCTAGTGTCTGCCGGAGTGCGAGAGGTATGTTACGGCCCAACACACCGGCTGAGTGCGGATTGCCAGACGTCACAAGCCTCGTTGCGACCCATAGACGTCCCACTGCTGGGCACGGGTCTCTCCCACAGACTCTGCTGCGTGAGGTCTAGAGCATACTCCACCACGCTGCTCCAATGCCGATTGGTGGAGGGGTTAGTGGCCAACCCAGTGTTGAATGTTGTCAAGCCACCCGAAGGTCTTCGACAAGGCTTAACGACTGTTTCCACCATTGAAAACAACCGGGACCGACGGCTTTACATGCCCTCCGAAGCACGGTAGCGTCCATGAAATTTTGCCACTAGCGGTCACCCATCCACAAGCCAACCGCGCCCGTCGTTGCTTAACTCTTTCGATCACATTGAATCGAAGCGAGCCATTGGGCTATGGACGCTACAACATTATACGCTAGAAAATTATGTGAAACTCATTGGTTTGCTTGCTTAGATGTATCGTTCCGCTTGCACAGATGGTTTAATGCTTCATTAAACACTTTAATAAATTCAAGTCAGCTGTGTTGTATTCTAGACCGCCTCACATTTTTCTTTTCTTTGTACGTTAAAAAATATTTTTTATACTTTTATTCAACCTTTTCGCTTAATACAATCTCACTTTAATTAAAAGATATATAACTTCTGGCTTACAGCTGCGAGAAATATTATTAGTTTAAATTCGATCCCAGCAATACTCTGACATTACTTTGCGAAAATCCTTCTATTTTAAAGAAGAGCACCGATATATATTTTGTCTGATTGTTACTCAGTACATTAATAACCAATCCATATATTATAGTCAAATGTCGATTATTCGTCGAAGAATATTTTATATTACAATGTTGTTTCGAATCGTCATAAAAATAATTCGCTTCGTTCCTAGCAGTCGTAAATATCGCAGGGATTTTCTGGATTTTTATGACTTAAATTATGGGTTCATTCCCGGTGAACCCGTTGGCACGACACCACATCTAAACTGTTCCAAAACGTTTAGTACGGAACTCGTTCTACAACATGTCGCGCTCGCTCGATGTCATTCCTCATAATCTCAGACCATTCGGGTCACTCCGAATATTAAACTTTGAGCAACGCCGCTACCGCGCTACTAACTCCTGTTTTAGCTCATAGTTGCTTTGTCTTTGAATGACCGTTTCAATTTGAATCTTATTAGCTACGTCACAAGGTTTGTGTGTCGCCTTTGCGGAAGGAACGGCGAAGACTTTTGAGTCTTGGTATACCGCGAGCCGGTCGTAAGTACTCTTTTAAGTGCCTGTTGAGGTCGTTAATGAGATGGCCACATAAAGCCAGACAAAAATGTATCGTATAATTTCATGAGATTGTCTCTTAAATGAAGAAAATTTTATTAATATTACTCAAAAACTCTAAGTCTCAAACATTTAAAATTAGAAAAACAAGTAAGAAGCAATTTTCGGGGTAAAACAACGATGTAAGTTTCTACATAAATAGATTTAATATAATTTACAAAAAAAATTGGTATCAGTACATTCTATAGTCAGTAACTGATATCAACATAATCTATTATACATGTATTTTGCTTTTACATCATGTTACCGCACGTTACGCTTTAACAGTATTTCACGTCACATTTGCGTTATTCCTGATCGCTGGGTTATTGTGCTGCCATAATTTATTGCGTCAACTCTCACCCATTTTCATTCACTGGTACACGACGAGCGCTTTTCAATAAACACGCTTACAGTACTTTTCAGTCCATCGCCGGTTCTGTTGCATGATTAGATTAAACACCAATATGAAACGAGAAATGAATGTTGTTATTTCTGATAGGGTTGTCCCTGCACGGTACGATAGTGGTGTTGCGAATTACTATTCCGACTTTTATGGTACCGATTATGACTGCGACGTGTGTGACAGAGTGTTTTCAACCAGCACCATTGTATCGTAGGTTGTTACGCGGGAATGAGGGCCGGAAACCCGACAAAGGTTGTTCCAATTCGTTTCATCTGGCACATCGGACAAACACACGAGTAGATTTCGGCGGAAATGTCCGTTTAAACGCCCTTGTTATATGTGACTTTATTGGGCGCGTGGAGAGAACACAGTGCGTTTTGTTGTTTTGTTTTGGGTCGGTCACTAAGTTTTATTTACGTTTAAGTTTCGCGTTATTTATACGTATTTAATTTTAATTTTATAGGTATTACAGTTCGACGAGTAATTCCAAATCATTAAAGGAACTTTAAAGATATTTTTCTATACAAAATTTTTGTGATGCTAAAGAAATGTTTGTAAGTTTTCTATATTAAAGTAAAATGATGGATATTCAAAATGTATCAATATCCAACCAGAGTTATTAAAATATGTTGATTCACAGATTGTAATGTTGCGAAGTATTGAAGATATTTGACCATTTTAATAAAGGGAGAAAAGCCTATGTGTACTAATAAACAGGCAGAATATTCCAGAATTAATATTCCATTCCATTTGAAGACAGCAGCGTGGTGAACTCTTATTTACATAGCGAAAATTGCTACTCTGAAGATAATTAAATATCTTTAATATCTTATTGAATTTAATGTTTTATTGAATTATTTGTCTTGTCTTGCTTCTGAGCTTTGATACAGGATAATGAGGGCAAGGTACTGTTGTTACTGTTGCGGCTATTAAATCTATTGTAATCGAAGACCAATTTTTCAGTCGACGCAAAATCACAGAGGAATGACATGTGGTAGGTACAGTTAGTTATGAAGTTATATGTAGTTAATTCTTAATTCCCTATAAATAAATAAATATTATGCACATTTTCACACACGGCCATCTAACCCCAAATTAGGCGCGAGCCTGTGCTATGGGTATCAGAGAGTGATAAACATACATAGATATTTTTAAGTACATACTTAAATAGATAATATTAACATCCAGACAGAACAAACACAAGTTTTCGTCACACGAATGCTTGACCTGAGTGGGATTCGAACCCACGACCCCTGGCCTAACAGGGTCACGCAATCGGTAGATTGCGCCAACGGGCTTGTCGAACCTATAGAGCGACATTGTCGAGGTCGACAAAGCTCTTTAAATAAAGAAAAAAGAAAGGTTTATAATATCTGAATTCAAATTAAATTAGACAGGAGATCAGTTAAGCCTTTTGTTTGTGTTTTTTGATATTTCATTGAAGCGGGGCTGGGAGTCCTGAGCAAAGATAGACGATCAGGAGCACAACTTGTACCCTCACTTAATTAATTTAGAACAAGTAGGGACCAGTATTTTCCGTTCGAAATTTCAGGGGACATAATCAATACTTCACAAGGAAATTTGGGAGCAATGCGAATGCTGAGTTTAGATCGATGCTAATTTCACAAAACTTTTCAGGTAGTAAAAGTTGGTCTTGTGAATGAAAACCTGTGAGAGAATATTGTGAAGAAACGTTAGGTTTACAGTAAAACACAGGGTATAGGTATTCTTCTGAGATTACATTAAAATAATAAAAAAATCGAAGTGTCACCGATAACATGCTATTTTTAACCTAGACAATACCATAGATCTGCTTTGAACAGAACTGGTTTGTTAATATTATACTACTTTAATAGAACATGAAGAAAAGTTTAACAATGGAATTAAAAGGATATCATGCCCAGGAGTGGATAAAACGTGATGGGTATCGATGATACGGCAAAACATATCATGGCTATGGTAATGGTTCCATCGATCCATCCATCCAACAATCAGTTAATTTTTTGAGGTCTACTGCTGGACATAGGTCTCTCCCAAATGATGACAATCCAGTGCCTTCTGAATCCAGCAGTTTCCTGCAAACTTCTTCAGATCACCTTGTCAACGGTTAAGGTTACCTACTCTTCCAAATTAAACATCAGATTCCTAAGCTGAAAGCCAAAATCAAAACAATACATTACAGCCTTTAGGCTGTATTAAAGCCTCAAATGTAACCTTACATAGGCACTAACATACGCTCTGGAAAGACAAAATACCTCTAATGGTTTGGGACAATATACGGGAAGCTTGCGCGCCCAAACAATATAAAGACAAGACAAATGTTTATTCGGGACATAAACGTCCGTCGCCATCGAGAAGTGAATCCGGGACCTTGGCGTGTTGCCAGAATTCGCCACCACAACGTTGGCGTATTGAGTTCTTGGATACTTAATACTTATTGCTTTAGATGAGAATAAGTGAGTATAGGCCCAATTGGTTATCTATCTGTTAATCAGAAACGACTACTCTTTGGCGCGGTGGTGAGTGACCCCGACTGCCGAACCGGAGTCCCGGGCTCAAATTCCGGACCCGGCCGGAGCCGATATTTATATTTCATTCTCGTAGGTGGTAGAGCCTCGAGAGTTCGCCCGGGGCAGTACCACCGCCCGCCACGGTACGTAGTACCATTTCTGCCGTGTGGTAATTGTTTTTAAAGCAATTATGGTCCGGATGGAATGTTTTGGTTTCCGGTTACACTTATTTAGAAGCGACCATCTTAGTCCTCAAGGGTAACAGCACATCTGTGACTGACTTAGAAAGAGACTGCTACTAACAAGTACTAACTGGACTATTAATAACACCAACTAACAGGACTAACTATCATTAACAGTCCCCAGTCCTCATACCGATCTGACCAACTAATGTTCTAATTAACTCTCTCAACTAATTGGACTAACCATCCCAGTCCCTTATTGAGTCTTGTTCAAAGTCAGTCACAGTTGTCATGGGCGGCAGCGGATGGGTGGTACTGCAAGCTCGTATGCTATCTTGTTTCCATAAAAAAAAATATATTTAAACTCACCCCATGGACTAAAAATTGGTGTTTTTTTTTTCTGTGTGTTGTGTGTGTGTGTCCGCCAACACATGTCTAGTCTAGTACGGGGTAAGAGTGTTAGCGTTACTAAATGAAAAGAAATTCTTTTATTCCACGTTGATCTTGTGTCATCTAACCCTTAGCTTAGCTTAGCTACAACCACAGACGTCCCACTGTTGGGTACGGATGTCCTCCGCAGCCTTGTATGTGGAAGATCTATAGCATACTTCACCACGCTGCAGCGCTGCTTCATTGTGGATTGGAGGAGAGGTTAGTGACCAATCCAGTGTCGAGAGTTCTTAAGCCACCCATACGATCGACAAGGCTTAACGATTGATTTTACCATTGAAAACAAGCGGGACCGACAGCATAACGTGCCCCCAAAGTACGGTAGCAACCATGAAATGTTGACACTAACTAGTGGACAATCACAAACCGACCGCGCCCACCGTTGCATAACTCTGCACATCACTACTTGTACTATTATTCTGTGACATCACATAGAATCTATGCGAGCCATCGGGCTATGGACGATACAATTAACTCAATTTTACAACCTAAACATTCCAAGTGAAATCCCAGTCTAGAAGTTAGTAAAAAATGTATGCTGTAGCTCTCTTTAAAATAAACAGACCATAAAGTACAAGTAGGTGCTGAAAAGTTGACTCTTCTGTCCCCCAGTTCCACAGTATCGGCTCTGCGCTGATTATGCTGAGTGAATCAGCACATTGAACTAACATTCTTTTGACTTTCCGGCTCTAGGAGCATTCGGCTTTTGAACTTCGCTTTGAAATCCTTTCAAAACAAACCTAGTATTTCATAGAACTCGAATGTTAATATTAAGTAACTTCCATGTAGTTGATACTGACTATTAATTTAAATACCTGAAATATTAATTGCCTTTTAAGTAGAATAGTCCTGATAAAACGATTTATTTTCAGTCCAAGCTTTTTCCGTTGTTGTTTTTTTTTTCATTGTAAGATGATAATTTTAAAAACTAATAAGATAATACAACTTAAATCAAACTGATAATTTTTAAATACTCATACATAAATAACAATGTGTAGCGGACGATAAGAAATATATAGCTACTCGATAAGGTCTACCTTTACCTAGTCTACGCCACCACATCTTTCTCTTTGTCCCACTGTTGGGCACAGTTCTCCTTTCGCAATGGGAGGGGTTAAGTAAGGCTAGCGGTGTGGATTGGTACTTCAAATTCCTACGATAACGATAGATAAATATTAGGCATGCAGGTTTCCAAGATTTTCCCTTCATAGTTATAGAAGTAAAAGCAGGTGAGTTTATTTTTTAAATCGCACTTATCTTAGAAAATTAATTGTTGCGTGTCGCTTGAATTCGAACCCGCACGTTCGAGTGAGAAGCGACTTCGATAGCCACTGGGCTGTCACCGCTGAAAAATCCAGCATCGTTAAAGTAACAATTTTATTATTCAGAATGTTCTCCCTGAATTAATTACGTCTTGCATCCACAACGGCAAAAAGACGCTGAACTGTACAGCTGACAAACAAGGAACATCAAATTATACACTCGGCTAAAAGTCGGGAGTTAAAAATGTGTTTCACCTTGTTATAATGTTTAATTCAAAAGAAACGGCAGAGACAATGTAATCAGCCGCTAAGAGCCGCCGAGAGCCACCGAGAGTCGCCGAGAGCCGCCGAGAGCCGCGGCGAGCGGTTGTTTGCGCAAACAAATTGTAAGGAAAGCGTTTTAATAATGTTTTGTTCCGCAGACGAGCCCCTTATAGTTGAATACCTGTCTTTAAGTTCAGCTATTTTTATCATTCCTTTCAACAATGTAGGAAGAAGCGGATCTATTGGCCTGGCATTGATAACAGACCTGAAAGTATCGTTTGACAAAAGTTATTAAAATCGACGTTTGTATATTGGAGTGTCGTTTTTAGGGTTCCGTACCCAACAGACAGACAGAGTTAAGCTAGGAAGGGTCGGTACGTGGTCGATTTGTGAAAGAGTGACCGCTTGTGGCAAACATTTCATGGGCGCCCATGTTTCGGCGGAAGACACGTAAAGTGTTCGTTCCTGGTTGTTTTCAATTATGAAAAAACTATCGTTAAGCCTTGTCGAAGACCTTTGGGTCACTTGAGAACATTCGACACTGGGTTGGCCCCTAACCCCTCCACCAATCCGCATTGAAGCAGCGTGGTGGAGTATGCTCTAGACCTCCCGCAGCTGTGTCTGTGGACGAGACCCGTGCAGCAGTGAGACATATATGGGTTGCAGTTTAGATTAGATTCGCAGACTTCACATTCCATCGAAAACATTATGGATAATTCTCGGGCATGTAGGTGTCCTTACTATGTTTCCTTCACCGTTACAGCAGGTGACATTTAATTTCTAATCGAACATAACTTGGAAAAGTCTTTGGTCTTTGGCACACATATTTGGTTCCGATGACAATGCACGAAAATAAATAAATTTTTTTTTACAAAAAGCTTTCATTAAAAAAAAAATTTAAAAAAAAAATCTATTTGTATGTTTATGTTGCATGATTAATGTTAAATGAACGTCTTGGCTTGCCGCTGTAAGTTCGCAGACTTGGTTGTATTAAATAAATAAATAAATCGAGAGGCGAGTTCGATAGTCATTGGGCTGTCACCGCGCCTCATAATTTCGTATCGATTTGGTACAATTGTTCGGTATTCGCAACCCGATAGAGCCTGCGGTACGTAATACATGTAGAATTGTGGGTTCGGGACAGTTTTATGCAGAAATATACGACTTGATATTTTATAAACGCCTTTAATTTGAAAACACCTTTAAACACCTTTTACACCGTTCTAGATCTATCGCCATCTTACTTCCCCTCTTACCTCACCCCTCTCACCATAGATAATATACTTGAATTACTCTTACACAGATAATAAATCCTACAGCTCGGTCATCCTGGGCAGTCTGGCCACAGACTTAGCTACTTTTAAATTAAACAGTTAAATACTATCAAACAACAAATCCAAACTAAATTACATTTTATATGAGAACTTTTACTTTATAACATTTACTACTTATATAGAACACTTTGATATAAGATATGAAATCTTAGATAATACCTTAACACATTACATTATATGACTAACTAAAATTCTACACACATATCTCTTAGAAAACTGACTTTTAAGAAGTACCAATTACATAGGCAATTTTATTATGGTTATAGCTAAAACATATAAGATTCAATGCCTTATTTCATATACTGTAAGTTACAATAAAAACAAAAACAAAACAATGTAAATTGAGTACTGGGTACATGAGTAATAATGAAATTTTTCAAAAGCTTACCAGGGGCCAGCTTTTCATATAGTCTGCTGCTGTGCTAGTCTTCCCTGGACCCTCTGACCCACTATCTGCCTTTTCCACTTCATAGCGGTCTTTCCCCAGAATCCTAACCACTTTGTATGGTCCCAAATACTTTGCTTTTATTTTAAGACTTTTCCCAAACTGAGTTCTTCTGATAGCCACATAATCTCCAATTTTGTATTTCTTACTCTCCTTTCTCCTTTTGTTATACGTTTTCCTGTTCTCTTCTTGCACCTTTAAAATCTGAATTTTAGCCTTCTGTCTTAGTAATTCACGTTCTTGTAGAAATCCTTCTTTTGCTTCATCCTGTAACATGTTCAACAAATCAACATTTTCTTTTAATTTCATTTTAACCCCAGTTAGTAATTCAAAAGGAGTTGTACCAATGCTACGCTGAAATGTACTATTAATTGACCTTTGAACCTGGCTCACATGCCGATACCATTGTTTCTCATCTTCCAGGCACAACTTAGTTAAAACTGAAATTAAAATACGATGAATCCTTTCAACCTGTCCGTTGCCTCTGGGCACACCAGTAGTTATAGTAATATGTTGTATATTTTCTGCCTGACAATAATCTGAAAAATCTTTACTCATGAATGCAGCTCCTTTATCTGTGATTATTCGACTTGGGTTTCCAAAAGCTTGTTGGTAAATACGTAACTTGTTCAGAGTCTCTACCGAATTTGTACTCTTCGTGGGAAAGAGCCACACAAACTTGGTGAAACTGTCGACAAGAGTCAAAATGTAGTTGTACTGTTTCTTTGTCTCTGACAAAGGGCCAATATGATCACAGTGTAAAGTACTCAGGGGAATACTGTCCTTCTCAATACTATACAAAAATCCTTCCTGTTTCCCTTCTTTTCTCAGAGACAATAAACATGGTATACAGCTGACAATCACCTCTTCTACTTTATTTGACATGTCTTTTATATAGTAGTCTTTAGAAACCAATTCCATCATTTTCCTTTTTCCAAAATGTCCATTATTATGTATTTTCCTTAAAATTTCCTTTTCCATCTCCCTTGGTATAACTAATTTTCCTTCATCTCCTTTATAGAGTAATCCATTTTGTTCATAGTAGTCCAAATATGGTTTCTCTTTTAACACATCTAAAATAGCCTTTATTCCTTCATCAAATCCTTGAGCTCTTCTTACTTGCTCGTGGATGCCTCTGGTAACAATGCTTACAAAAGGGCCGCGACTAAGCGCATCTACATGCCTCATCCTAGTGCCACTTCTGTGCTCCACTGTGTAATTATATTCTTGTAATAGAAGAACCCACCGAGCCACTCGTGTGGTTAAATCTTTCTTCCGCAATGTCATTTCAAAAGCTGAGCAGTCAGTCACTATTTTAAAAGGGATACCGTAAAGGTATTTTCTAAATTTCTTTACTCCTTCTATTACTGCAAGAGCCTCTAACTCGTAGCTACTGTACTTCTTCTCTGCATCGCTTGTTTTCTTACTCATATAATACACCGGGTGTAAGCATCCGTCATTGGGGTCTTGCTGCATCAGTACTGCTGCATAGGCCTGCTGCGAAGCATCAGTGTGAAGCTCAGTCTTTAAAGCTGGATTGTAAATTTTAAGCACCGGACTCCGTGTTAGTATATCCTTTAATTCCTCATAAGCATGCCGCTGCTCCTGGCCAAAATAGAAAACAGAAGTCTTTTTTAGTAAATCGGTAAGTGGTCTGGCAATCAAAGAATAACCTTCAATAAATTTTCTGAAGTAAGATGTTAACCCTAAAAACCTTTGTAAATGTTTAATATTCTTTGGTTCCTGAAAATTCATCACTGCTTCAATTTTATCGTTGGTTGGTCGCACAGATCCATTTTCTATCAAATGACCAAGGTACTCTACTTTAGTTGTAAGCAATTCACTCTTGCCCCAATTTATATGCAATCCGTAATCGGCTGCCACCTTCAATACTATGGAGAGTCGTTCAAGTGCATCTTCATAATTGTTAGCTGATATCATTATGTCATCAATGAAAATTAGTAAGTAGCCAGCTGAAATCTGTTCTCTGAAAATAAATGTTATAAAACGAGTGAAATAGCTTGGACAAATACACAAACCGAATGGAGCACGGGTAAATTCAAATTGAGAATTTATAGTTACGAAAGAAGTGTACTTTATTGAGCTTTCTGCAATTTTCAAATGGAAGAAGGCATCTTTTAGATCCAATTTACTATAAATCGTAGCACCTGACAACTTGTCTATATGATCATCAATAATTGGCAAAGGAAATTCATCCCTAATCATCTTAGCATTTAACTTTCTGTAATCAACACATATGCGTGTTGACCCATCTTTCTTTTTCACCAACACCAGTGGGCTTGTATACTCTGAAAAACTAGGTCTAATGATTCCATCCTGCAACCATTTATCAATCTGCTGGTCCACTATGCTTTGCTCAACCATGGACAAACGTCTTGGCCGTTGTGCGACTGGAATCTCATCTGTAAGTACAATTTTCATAGTAATAGGCGCCTCCCTTACCTGTAATGGCTTGTAGTTGTTCACCAGTTCACAGACCTTGTTGTGTATATTCTCATGTGGGATATGACTCAGCTGATTCGTCTTTTGTGGTTCATCTGTAAGCAGGCATGTTAACAGTTCACAATCCCTAGGCATAACCCTAACAACTCCATTATCAAAAATTACAGTTGTACTCAGTAAAAATGGTTGACCTAAAACAACTTTATAAGGCATTGTATCTTGTGGAATAACATAAAACAAAACATTACTTAAGCAGTGTCCATCAACAGTTACATTCGTGTTAAACTTTCCTAACGTAAACACTTTCGCAAAACCAATACCAGTCAATAACAACTTTTCCGACTCATAATTCGTCGTGCGGATATTAAAAAACACATCGGATGCTATTAAATTTAAATCACTGCCGGTATCAATTAAAGTTTCCACCTTATTTCCACCAATTTCGATTACTTTCAGCGACTTTCCTCGTTTCATGCTAATCGGATTGACAAAAGTACTCTGTGGATTGACATTGACATTCGCGCATAGAGAATGATTGTTCTCCACGTCAATAGTGCCAACTGTTGCACTTGAATTTACGGCGGGAGCCATCTCGTGGCGTCGGTTGTTGTTGTTGTTGGCAGACCTGACTTTGCACTGCGGCGCAATATGGCCGAATTCATCACATTTAAAACATTTTACTCCCTTTTTGCAATTTGATGATAGATGATCCTTCTCTCCGCACCTGTAGCATCTCCTTCCGCCTTCCATTTTTCTTGTCACACCACCATTCGTCACACCACCTTTTGTCACTTTATTTTTCATGGTTTCATACAACAATAATTTTTCCTTGAAGCTTATATATGTTGTTGCACCATAAAGGATGGACTTGTTCGTTTCTACATCCATGATACCGTCTATTATATACTGGATAGCAACGTAATCCGGAAATTTTGCTCGCCTTCCTAGCTCCTTCATTACTAACATATATTGATAATATGTTTCGTCTCGCCTTTTCTTACGTGTACTCATGAGTTCGTGCATCTCCTTGCTATTCGCACCATCAGGAAATTCCTTCTGCAGCGCCGCCTTCAGTTCGTCGTAAGTCTTGTGAGCTCTCTCAGATTTGAGCCACAGTTCCGCCGTGCCAATGAGAGATCGCCTCGCCACAATCAGCTTTTGTTGCGGCGTCCAGCTAAATATTTCGGCATTGTCTTCAATATCCTGCGCCCACTTCGTAGACGAATATGTCTTGTCATCCCCGCTGAACTTCGTAATTCCGTCGAATGCGGTGACGGGACCCATGCGGGTGTCACTCGCGTTCTTATCGTCTTGCATCTTGATTGTTCTTCTTCTTCTTAAAATATTTGAAATCGACTTCGTTGTTGCCGGTTGCCGGCCGGTAGCGGTAACTGTCCGGTAACCACGCCTTGTCACCCACGTTTCCGCGCACACACTTTCTGCACAAATCTTGTTCCCGATCCCGGACGAGCCCCCAAAAGTTGTAGAATTGTGGGTTCGGGACAGTTTTATGCAGAAATATACGACTTGATATTTTATAAACGCCTTTAATTTGAAAACACCTTTAAACACCTTTTACACCGTTCTAGATCTATCGCCATCTTACTTCCCCTCTTACCTCACCCCTCTCACCATAGATAATATACTTGAATTACTCTTACACAGATAATAAATCCTACATACATGTTATCGCGTCACATCCCCCGTTCCCGGTACTAATGGGTTGGAGGTTGGAGCGCTCGCAGCTAGCGGGTATTTGCGGACCGGAGCCTGATTGATGATGTTTAGCAAACCGATCCGCCGGGCTAATGTATGTACAGACTGGCTGCACTGCGCTCGCTGAAAGGCGACCGATTCAACGGCTACGGAGGAAAACTAACGTCCCATTACGGTTCGATATATAAATGTAGCGTCAATAGTCCAATGGATCGCGTCGATTCATTGTGATCGAAAGAGTTAAGCAACGACGGGCGCGGTCGGTTGTGGATGGGTGACCGCTAGTGGCAAAATTTCATGGACGCTACCGTGCTTCGGAGGGCACGTAAAGCCGTCGGTCCCGGTTGTTTTCAATACTGGAAACAGTCGTTAAGCTACTAAGTATGGGTCGCAGCGAATGTATATCGTTCGGGGTCGTGCTGAAAATCAGCAATTTGGCTGAGTGCTGTCCCTTTTTGCCATGCAGCGAGTTATTGATCTTTATCTTTCTTTACTATCAGTAAGTATTTAGTACTTTTTTGTTTATAATTGTTGTGTGGCAAAATAAATAAATTCTTATTCTTACAATGATTAAAATAATTTTGTAATTGTATAAGAATAATTGTATTTTTTTTTTATATTTATACCGAAATCGAGGGTACCATAAGTTTCGTAACACAGGCTTACGTGTACCGCAGGGGTGTGACTGTGAAATCGTTTTACAAATGTTCATCTTCTAATTAAATCGCCTGTTGCCGTACATTGAATGAACTACGAAACGTGCTCTTCAAGAGATAAGGCGTGAACTCTATACAATACTATATAACAGACCATAATTGTCATGGTTTTTTACCTTTTTATATAATAATGTAAGCCCCCAGACTGTTATAAGAAGAAAATAAAAGGCTCCTGTGGGCGAGAGTCGGCATTCAACACCGCGACACCGGAAAATTTTACAATGCTACGCGTGTCAGACACTTAGTAGCTGAATGCTTATTAAGTTAGCTAACGTCTGAATTTCGTGAGTCTATTGCGTGTATGGTACGATTTCACGATTTTGACAGCCCAGTGGCTATCGAACTCGCCTCTCACTGGGCCGGTCCGGGTTCAAACCCAAGCGGCACGCACCATTGACTTTTCAGTTATGTGCGATTTAAAAAATTAAATGTCACTTGCTGTAACGGTGAAGGACACATCGTGAGGAAACTTGCATGCCGGAGAGTTCTCCATAATGTTCTCGAATGCATGTGAAGTTTGCCAATCCGCACTTGGCCACTGTGGTGGACTAAGATCTAATCCCTCCCATTCTGAGAGGAGACCCGTGCCCAACAGTGGGACAAAGAAAGGGTGGTTTTAAAAAAGAATCAAATAAAAATCCTCACAAAATGTTAAATAATAATTTAAAAAAAAAGCATATCCTTTAGTACTGTTTAGTACGCCTAAAAATGTACTTGCTGTTGAGAAAAACTAAGACATGTAATGAAACTGAAATGCTAGCGAGCCTGACTGAGGAATGGCTGGTGGTATGCCCAAGTGAGACACAATTAACAATAAACTGCTGCGCTCGACATGATTGTTTTAACAAAAAATGTCTTAAATTATTATTAAATAAGTTGTACGCAAACTAATTCCTTAAGTTAATTATCAAGTAAATTACAAAACGGCTCCGTCCACGCTATACCTTGAGCTGCGCATGAGTTATGCTGCGTCACCTATCGTTAAAAACTATGGCTTCTGCAGGGAGCAGATAACCATATTGAAAACTTAAATTATTATCTGACTAGTGGACGCCCGCAGCTTCGCTCGCGTGGAATTAGACATAACAATATTTCCGTTTACATATTATATAGCCTATCACTCAATGAAGATACAGCTATCTAATGGTAAAAGAATTTTTGAAATTGGTCCAGTAGTTTTTGTGTGAAAACATTACAAACAAACCTTTCCTCTTTATAATATTAGTATAGATGACTAGTAAGAAAAGAACCTTAAATTTGGCACCGCCTGTGTACGAGACTACTTAACTACAAAACTAAGGAATCAAAGTCACCGAAGGCTCCTTCCGCGCTATACAATAGCTGCACATGACTTTAGCTATATTCAAAATCAACAGACAGACTAACCTTATTTCGGGTCTGCTTCCTGGTGTGTCCGCGTTCATGAAGGTGTCTTTTCATCAAGTCACATCACATCACAGGTAACATTCCAGCTTATCATACACCAATTATTTGATGCGGTACGCATGGGGCGTGGCCGCGTGGCACACGCAAGGCGGGTGAAAACGAAAACGAAACCCCGGTGGTGGTTGATTTGCGAATGTCAATGCGTAACAATGTTGTGTTGATCATAATCCAAAACTGATTTGACTCGAAAACCACACAATTGTAGGAAACCACCGCGAAAAACCGAACGCACACGTTTTAGTTTGGAGATATGCGACTTACTGACCGTCTTTTGTTTCACAGAACATTATTATTTCCAATTTCAAAACTTAAGGAAAAAAAAGGAACCTATATGCGGCCAGTATAAGAATATCAATGTTTTAAAAAAGGAATGTGTGAATTATAAAAATACTATCCTTCCTCTACAAAGTCTACAATGAGGTTTGCTATTTTAAAATGATAGTTATTAACTGACAGTAAATTTAGATTATTGCTCTGAAAATAAAATAATGTGCAATTTACATAAGTAGGTATAGATAGTTTTATTTTAGACCGCAGAACTGACATTTCAAAATTTGTAACACGTGATACTAAAAATACAATTTTTTTTATTTTTGCATCCTGAGTTCGAAAATATATTTTAATTATATTTTTATATAATTAACATCGTTTCGGAGAAAATAAATAAAACCGGAAAAAATTATGATAACATTGCTACGGTAGAATGCATTAGATTCTCTTTGGCACCATCTTTTTTTTTTGGCAATAGGTTTAACATTTTCAAGTAAACAGTCAGTTTCAAGTAAAATTTTGACACCATCTTTTATGTCAGTGACACAAATGTCATTCTACAGAGTAGAACAGAGTTTGACAAGCAAATGACAACCAAAGAGGAGTTACAAGCAATAAGCGTATTCAGCCGTACCCATACCAATGTAGTCATTTGGCGTTTCAGACTTTTTGGAATATGATGATTTTTAAACCTGAATATAAGTGAAACTTACAGTTTTATGAAATCCATGTATAGTTAAAGTTTTCCTAGTTTAAGTTTTACTTTTTTTAAAGTTTATAAGACCTATGTTAAAAATATGAAAAACATATTTCATTGCGTCCATTATTTCACGGTGTGTTTCAGAAAAAGTTCTTAGAAGACATGTGTCCATTATACTACAACTGAGTTTCTACATTTTGTGTGCTACCGAACCGTTGTTTCAGTACTTCTCTTTTCCCTCTTCATAACTGATCTGTCCTGCCACCTCGCGTAATCGGCTTAAATACCCCAATAAGAACATTCTCGAAAATAATAGAACTCTGTTTTAAAATTTCGAACGTACTCGAGTTCCGCCATGGTAGATGTCACATTTGATTTTAGAATGCAAGATTACATAGAATTTTTATGCACGGTGGTATTTCCGCAGAGTAATGAACGCATAGTGCTTTTACTTTAGCGCATACTGCTGCTGCAGCTGTATCACGGGGTTTATTTTCTAAAAACAGTAAAATTCAATGATGGTAAAATATTGAAACATTAAATTGAGTATTAGTTGATGGGTCATGGATGAATTTACTTCAAATTCAAATTCAAATTCAAATTCAAATAATTTATTTCGCTATGAGGTGATTACACACGCTTAACGAAAGTCTAGGTAACTACAAACTACTTAAAGAGATATAATGCTATTCTAAACTGATTAATATAAAGCAAAGGATGAGCTATTTATCCTTGAATGAATAGCTAATCCTACACAGGTGCCTAACCTGCCTTATGGCTAATTTACAATAATTACCTACCACTAAGCTAAGCTCTAAGTCACGATAGACTATCTACCTGGTCATCGGCTTAAGGAAGAACTTACAATATTCTTATCCTATGCCCTAGTGTAGGCCGAGAGAGAAAAAAGCCGGAGGAAAAAACTCTCGGTACTCTTTTAAAATTCAAATTAATTTTTACAGAAAAATGTACAGTATGACCATGATATGATTAGGACAGACACGAGACAGCCAATCGTGTATGCCAAGAATCACCCCATATGCCACCTGCTTACAATATTTAGTATAATTAATACAAAAGCATAGTGATAGCCTGTCAGAGTTTAATTCAGTCCCATGCCTTCTTATCATCCAAATACTCCTGAATATTATAATAAGCTTTTTGACATAATGTTTGTTTGATGGTTTTTTTAAACCTGTGTAAAGGCAGAGACTGAACCGCAGCCGGGACTTTATTGAATATTAGAATAGACATTCCTATGAAGGAACGACTTTTCTTACTAAGCCGGCATTTAGGAAACGCTAATTTGTGGCCGTTCCTTAGTGTTACATTGCGTAAGGCATTTAGGTCACTACGACTTACAAACTGATGCCTATTTTTACGAATATACATAAGATTCTCATAGATGTACTGCGATGCAAGGGTTAGGATGTTTATTTCCTTAAATTTTTCTCTTAGGGAGTCTCTACTTCTCATTTTGTATATACAACGGATAGCCCTTTTCTGCAAAATAAAAATAATATTAGCATCCGCTGCATTACCCCAGAGTAAAATGCCATAGGACATTATACTGTGAAAGTAACTGAAATAGACCAATCTAGCGGTATCGACATCCGCTAAACAGCGTATCCTTTTAACCGCGTAAGCTGCAGAACTTAGTCTATCCGCCAGTCGACAGATATGGGGTCCCCACTGCAACTTCGAATCAATGGTGATTCCAAGGAAAACAGTCGAGCTAACTAAGTTCAGTTTATCACCATTTAGTTCTGGTTGCTTATCTACTTGTTTCACATTAGGTGCTGAAAATTTTATGCAATTGGTTTTATTACTATTCAAGTGTAGGTTATTAACGCTAAACCAATGCACCACTTCAGAGAGAGCATTGTTCACATCGTCATAGTTAGTTTGTTGCCTATTTAATTTGAAAATTAATGAGGTGTCATCCGCAAACAATACAATCTCGTTATTATTCTCTACCATATATGGTAGATCGTTAATATATATTAAAAACAGGAATGGACCCAGAATCGATCCTTGTGGGACCCCCATCTGTACTAAAGACCCAGACGATCTTGTACCGTTTACTTGTCAGCGGTAGTACTAGTCGACCATGGGTAAACCTTATTTCTCGTATTGGTCTAGTTGCACTATTGGTAGATTTATTGCTTATTCTTATTCTTAAAATAAAATAATTTAAACTATCAAAATTGTACGTATATTTAACATCTTTATTACCTATAATCCATGTTACCGCAAGGGTAAGGTTCTCATCGCCCCTTGCCAGTTAATTCCCGGCGAGTATTACATTAATCAACTAATTTAAATGATCTTTCTGATCGATTTTCAAATAGAGAGGTGGCAGTGACTCCGAATGACGGACGGGGTTATAAAATGTAGTTAAAAAGTTTACATTTACTATCCTATATTTGTAAATGTTGGGTAGATAGTTAAAACCATACTTATAACAGCTCTCTAATATTATTTTGACTAATGAATATTACACATCCTCTAAGAATTTATCTTAATTACTACCATAGCTATTACCATTACTTTATCATTAAACATTGGACATTTTAGTCTAATTTCAGTTCAATACTAAGACTTCCAAATTAACACATAATTATAATTTTAGTAAAAGCATGGCAGGGAATTTGAAGTTTAAGCCTGTTATGGCAACGACAATCTACGACAATAGCGGTCACTTCCGCAAAGCGACCACGCTCGTCGTTGATTAACTCTGTCGACCACATTGAATCGACTCGACCTATTGAGCTATAGACGCTATGAGTAATAATTGCATGCCATTTCTCCTGACAGAACTATTAAAGGAGCAAAATTTCCATATCTCAAGTTGAACACACAATACGGTCGGGAGCCTTCCATCTGTACCGAACGTGGATAGTTAGAGCTACGCTTCACACTGAAGATCAACGTAGAAGTGGCCAGTACCTTCTCTATTGTCAAAGTACTTGCAAGTCGGAGTATGCTGCAGAATACTAATCGGTCGCGCCCGCTCGCGCAGTCAGTTGGGTGAAAGGGCTCTAAAGGCTGTTCGTGCGGACGACAATCGTACAAGCCGGTACAATTTAACATGCTATCGATGTTGGCAATAGAGTTGACTCTATACGTAATAAATGTAACGTTCTATGTTTATTCTTTGTACACTTTGCACAATACGTTTCCGGTTACATTTTTCTAGTGACGACCATCTTAGTACTCAAGGATGTTTTATCTGTAACAATTAACAACATTTCATTTTTTCAACATACTGTCATTTTAATAAAAAGAAAATGGAAAACTAGTGTTTTTTATTTTAAAAAAAAGTTTTCAAATAAATTTTATGGTTTAAAAATCATCTTATTATTAAAAGCCATAAACAATAAATGACGTCATTGGTATGGCTAAATACTAAGAGCCTTGTTCAGAGTATGTCACATGTCACAGTTGTCATGGGCGGCAGCGGATGGATGATGCCTAAATGTTTTGCTTTCATATATCCATAAAGAATTTCAAAACCTCAAGTTAGCTAGAGCCTCTCCACACTGGCGTATTTGTAGATATTGTTCGAACCATGCATAAAACATATACAAACAAATAAACTCTCTGAAATGTTTGAAATATCTCAGTTTATAGACACAGCGAGTCGCGAGCGCCAGATCGGTACACAATCGAGCATGCGACGTGTAGGTACTCGCCTACTCGCTCAGTACCTAAACCACGTAGGCAGGCAGCAAGACACTAATTGGTGGAATTAGATCGAGCGGAATTACCGCGACAGGCCGCCGCGCCAGCGTTTTGTTCTACGACATGTTGTCGTAGCGAGATTGAGACACGGTGGCTAGAACTGTAAAACTTTTTAGTCTGTACATTTTTGTTGGTCAATTGATGTTGAAAATAAGGATGAAGATATTTACTCAACCTTATATTCATTAACCGCTTAAAAATTCAATTTCCCAAAGCCGATTTCTAAAAATGTAACATTGAGTAAGTTCAAAAAGAAAATTAATAAAAACTGTTTAAACATAATTAATCACAAAATAAAATTGTCATCCAAAAACAGAGCTTTTAGCATTGTACCCAAAACGCTGGCAGCATTGCCCCAATGTAAAAAAAAAAAACTGTTGACATTACAAAATCTCCTCCAAAGCGCTCCATAGCCTGTAATTCCATTATTGACTTAAGTTTATCCTCCGTAGCTTGAAGTGTACCGAACCACTTTACCAGGAATTGGCAATCAATTTATCCATTCGGTGAGCATGAATCAAAAGGAAACGCATATTCTAAGTAGGAACAATTACTACGACGCGTGCGCGAATATTCCTTCGCCAGAATCCAAACTTCACTCGACAGTTGCAAATCCCCGGCGTGCGATACGCCCGCCATTTTGAAACGTCGCGCCGCGAACGCCGCGTAATTCAAACTTCGAACTTTAAAATCATGACTGGCCGTATTTTTTGTTCCGCGCTTCAAGTTTTGTTCTCAGTGCCTTGACATGTAATTTATTGTGCAGTGTTCACAACTCAGTGATGATGTTTTCCTTGGTGCGGGTCACTGTTGTTCTTGCTGGAGTTTCAGTGTTGTTCCGATGTACGGATTCGGTTGGTAAGTGGATATTTATTTGTCATATTAATTATTATTTTATTTCAATAAACGTTATTCTGTTTTTACAATTAACTATTGCATAATATATTCATATCAATTGGTATTTCAAAGTAATTTG
This sequence comes from Carterocephalus palaemon, assembly GCA_944567765.1. Lineage (NCBI taxonomy): Eukaryota > Metazoa > Arthropoda > Insecta > Lepidoptera > Hesperiidae > Carterocephalus > Carterocephalus palaemon. Next base: position 408,023 of record OX155645.1, read on the forward strand.
AACCTGGAATTGTCAAAATTAAGTACAAGTGCAAGCATTTCACGACAAAAATGCCTATACACCTATTAGGTATATATAAATATAATAGTATCAGAATAAAAATGTTCTTATTTTTATTCTGATAATATTTTTCAAACACATTCACAGATAGGTATATGAGAATCAGTGTCTTTATTAAGAATATTTGATATATGTATCAAATGCCTAAAGCCTACCTTGTCAGTTGGTTTTCCAAAACATTAAAACGAACCCACATTTATAACGATTTTGCTACCTATTCTACGCTATCTCAAAATCGAGACATCAACAAGATAAATCCCTTACTCTCGCTTATCTTCTTTTTATTTCTTCATATTCTTCTTCAATATTCCGTATATTTTTCTGTTTATTCATATAATAGGCTGGAAGCCCAGATATAATTATATTAGATTGGAAGAAAGAAACACAAACAACCAGCTAATAAAAATCAAATCTACAAAACACAGTTCATTTGACAAGTTCGATTTGAGATTCAGGTTCTACCACCTTATAAAAATTGCGTAGCGTCCATAGCCCAACGACTAGCGTCGATTCTATGTGATCGACAAAGTTGAGCAACGACAGGCGCGGTCGGTTTGTCGATGGACTGCTAGTGGCAAAATTTCATGGGCGCTGTCGTGATTCGGACGTCACGTTGACGATACGTTAAGCCGTCGGTTCCGCCGATTCTTTTCACTGGTAAAAATAACTGTTAAGCCTTATCAAAGACCTTCGGGTTGCTTGAGAACCACTGGGTTGGCCACTCATCTCCACCAATATGCATTGGATCACACTAGTGGAGTATGCTCTAGAGCTCCCGTAGCTGTTTCTGTGGGGAAGACACGTGCTCAACAGTGGGACTTCTATGAGTTGTAGCTAGATAATACATTGCAACACTTCGACTTACGATCTTCGACAGCGGCTGAACAATGCTACTCTAATCCGATTCAGCTACTATCTTCAAAGCCAGTGAGACTCGAACACTATGAAAACTTCTTGTTTGATTGTATCTTGAGTCTGTGCAAACAGTAGATTAGTCATACGGCGTCCGTTACAGAGAAGTTAACTGTTTTGATGGCTTGGCTAATATAAGCCAATACGCCGCTACTAAAATATCGCAAGCATCCAAATGTTTTTATTTGGATACCAGTGGATGCCCAGCAGCTTCGCTCGCATGGAATTAGACAACAATAGTTTACAGGCAAAACTCACCAACTTCACATAAATAAGTACCTAGTTGTAAAATGAATCAACCTTTTCACTACTCCAGTTAAAGGGTCAGCCACAAGGCTGTTACAAATTCCCACATCATACTTATACTTAAATCTACCTGGTCGTTCCGTTCCGCGCTTATTTTATCCGTTCCGCGCTTATATTAAAACATGCTGTACGTCTATACTAATATTATAAAGAGGAAAGATGTGTTTGTAATGTTTTCACGCAAAAACTACTGGACCGATTTCAAAAATTCTTTGACCATTAGAAAGCTTCATCTTCACTGAGTGACATAGGCTATATAATATTACTAGGTGTAAACGAAACTATTGTTATGTCTTATTCCACTAGTTTTCAATAACATTACACTGCGAGCAGTTAGGAGAGTGCGATATGCCCAGCAAAGTAGTTCGTTTGTTGTTGTTCGTTTGTTTAATTCATCCACTGCTAATGGATGAAGAAACATCATTGTTTGTTATTTACAAAATAAAAACGCCGAGTCACTCGCTCTGCCAGGATCAGTACTCAGTATTAGCAGGTTGAAACCGGCGCATTCCCATCGGTGTTCCAGATCGTAGCATAATTACCGACGTGAGCGCTCCTTGAGAGGACAACGCACTTACCGCCGCGCTCGCATTCACTGCGGCTCAACTAGGCCTAGTTAGCGCTTTATTCCGCGGTTGGTCTCGTACATATCAGTGTTTTATATCGTCTGCATTAGCAACGTTCTATTGCACAATACAATATTATTATAGACAGAATGGATAAACGAAAATAAATCATGTGTATAAAGATGCGCATGAGGCCTTCGGGTGGCCTGAAAACTTTCGACACTTGCAACCTTCGTTGCAACCTTCCCTCCACCAACCCAAACTGGACCACCATGGTGGAGTACGCTCCAGGCCTCCTTAGTTGTAAGAGGCTGTGACCTTCCAGTCAACTTAGTCTCATGGGTTTTAGCTATGCTGTCCATTGTTAGCAATCACTACTAAGCCATAACAGTTTTAATGGAATTGGATACTTTAAAATTCTTAAGTCATCGCGAGCGCTCGTTGAGAGGACTACGCACTTACTTCGTATTACTAGCAGGCCTATTATATTTAAGTGTATACGCATTTCAACATATCTTTGTGTTATGTAACGCGTAAGATAATATTTATTTTGAGGCAAGAAAAAGCTGTGGCATACCAACCCTTCTGCGAAATACAACAGGTGTTAAAGATAATAAAAACTAGAACGTGTGCTAAGACGCTTGATCTTACAATGGAAATGTTACAAGATGATCTTATCTTTGAGAGTATTATGTAAATAGTTTTTCTTATAGGTACTTCTATAGGATAAGGGTGGTCGCTAAAGCTCGTTGGAAGGCTCCAACAATTTTCTAACCATAACAATGTTTATTAATTTATTCTTATTCGACATTAAACGAGATGTTAACCCTGAAAGGGCATCTCATTATTTATATATGAAGTCTTTTACATAATTACATCTATTATAATAAATACATTATACATACATTACCAGCTGGTCCGACCAGTACCAGCCTACACCCTGGGACTGAAAATAGCTTTTCCTTCCTTTTTGTTCAAGTTTATTTATTTATTTATTTATTTAATCATTCAATCCAAAACATCACTAACGAAGTTAGTGACGGATCAAGTTAGACACTTTTATCGAAATTAATTCTAGCACCGAAGGGATCGACAATTCGCCTCTAATGAGACGATAGAAGTGCTCCATCAGTGCTATTTCAACTTAATTTTCACAGCAAAAATAAAACAGCAAAAAATTACTAGAACACAGGAAAGGAATTTGCCATTTTTCAACGCGCGGATTTACAGATTGGCAATGTGGGAACAGCGATTTATGCTTCGTATCGCTATTTTTCAACGTACGGTACAATCAACGGTTCGCCCAAATGGGCTTCGACGACTGAGGTGTGAAGCGGTTTGCGTAGGTGCAGTGGAAATATTTTAAATCAAAACTTCAGGATAAATATAAAAAAAACAGTAACCGCGCATTAAATGTGAAGCAAAAAGAGTATTTTGATACGTCGGCTCTTAATTTCGAATATTGCTACAATTTTCCTAAACAGTAGCGTCTATAGCCCAAAGCTTTTTTAGTTATGGGATATTTTAATATCGTATATTTTATTCTCTACAAAAACGCTGAGTTGAATACAGTTCAATTTGAACGTTGAAACCTCATTATTACCAATACCTATAGTCTGAACGATAAATATCTAAATATATATACGTTCTATTTTTCGTCTATTCATTCGTCCTGCCTCCGCGAGATCCTATTGTACTTTGCAACATTTATTCCTAAGCTCATACTAGGGCACAATCTCCGTTGTTTGACCACTTCGTGCACCAATGGGGACAGGATGGAATGGAATGGAATGAATTGTTTATTTTGTATAGTTTGGAACGGATCTGGAATGGAATCCCGCTATTGTGGAACGAGTGCAACAAATTATTATTTTACAAATAGTAATAATTTGCAGCTCTGGAAACGTTTTTATTATTATTGTTTGATATGAAATGCGTTTACGTATTGAATCAACGCGATTATGCTTGGATAAAAATAAGGACTTAAAAGGCTAGTTCATACTAATATTTTTTGTCTCAGTTCTTTATTTTTTTACTTAACAATAGAACACTAGAGCGTGGAGAAAATAACACACACACACACATTCACACAATGAATGGTGCCATACTAGAAAGGCGGACCCCATCAGAAATGGGAAAATAAGATACACGTCATGACCACAAAACATCAGAAGGAAGGAGAAATAGTTTGAGCGAATCCAAACTATGTTTAATAGGTTTGAAACTTGAAACCAAAGAAGTGATTATGCTATATATTTATAATTATATGTATGTGTTGTATGTGTTAATGTATGCGTTATTAATGTAAATATAATTATATGTATTATATTTATTGCATAATATTAAGATTTCAATGTTATTTTATAAAATGTTTACTTTAAAAATCAAAAATACTCTCCTCTCCCTATCTCAAAGGTTGACTAGCAGACAATGCCTTCAGGTATTAAGTCCACGCATAGACTACAATAAAGCGTAAAATAAATGAAATAACACAAAAGCGAATCCAATTCAATTATAATATTTGACTCAGTCGACCAACATGAAAGGTGGTGTTATAATAGACTTCGCTGGGCTTCTCAGGCTGAGTGGTCTGTCTTAGCACTATCAATCAATCATTAGTATTCGTAAGCGGGTTAGGACTAAAGGGGATTCTAGGGCGTTGCTAAATCAACAGTTAGCAGTAGTTTAGAGTTGAACTGGATTGGGAGCGTAATTATGTTACGGTTGAGCTGAGTTGAGCTGAGTTTCAGATGTTCAGCGGTCATATTATATTAATATTTTTTAAATTACGTGCCACGACTTTGGTTGCTGGAATTTCATTTTTCTATGTTTCTCGTAACAAAATGCAGTAGGTTCTTATCCAATACCGCTGTATACTAGTATATAAAACAGGTCAAGCTCAGTCACACGTGTACGTTCGAGTACATACACGTACACATTACAGGTACGATATTAGCATGTATATGTAATCGGGAGGGAATAAACAACATCGTAAACAGCGACTGCGTAAACTGAAAAAAAATATTTTCAAACTGCAATGGAGTGCACTTAAGATAGAGACAAGTTGATTTTCTTTTAAATTATTCATTTATTTTCTCTCATAATTTTGATAAACCCAGTGTCACTGTTACCATTGAAACGAATCTAACGAAACTTCTAAGGATGAAAACCATCAAACCATTTAGACTAAAGAAATATACATACACACATACAATCGAAAAACATTACTTCAGTTTTGCTTTCGCTAGTGCTAGTTTTTCTTCTAACAATAAGTATTCGCAAATAAGAAGTAAGCTCCCGTCACTAAAATCGTTCTTTGATAATTGTTATTGGAGTCAAGTTACTCCTAAAAACTTCTCTTACAAGAAAAGACTGATAATAGTTGCCAACAATGTAAAAGGATCTTGAATTATGAATCGTACTCAGATTCTGATTACTCAATTATGCCATCAACAGTAACAAGACAAGGAAAAAAAAGAATATACAAACCTCCTAGGCGTTATGTTGATACAGTTTTTATTCAGATACATCGATACAATATTCAATACGAGAGAGCCTGTAGTCCGCCTAATGGTATTCTAGACTTAAGTGGACAAATAAGGTACATCAATCTCAAATAGTGCCGTGTCATTGACGCACAGTAGGTATCGAATATTGCCCGTCATGTCCCAGAATATGTCTAGAAAATAAAGTAGTTTGTGGTAAAATGAACTTCCGAAGATCGATTGCCTTCCCACACTGTTGCTAGTGAGCTGACTGTGGCTAGCTATATAAGCTGTGTCATCATCCTGAGGACATTTTCCTCAGACAGCCAACGTCTTATTGGCAACGTTCGTATATAATGTTACCTACAGCTGGATCAGTTTCAGTGATCTTGAACTTGAGAGGTCCTTGATTAAACCACCTGATTTAAATCCAATAATATATAATCAATTTTTTTTTACATATACTTGCCTTGGATGGCCAAATTCCAGAAATCTTTTCAATAATGGTCAGCCTGCTCAAGAAGTATTCTGACCATTGTTTTATATTTCATATCACTCCTATTTCTATTAGCAACGCTGTTTATGTAAAGACAAATGCCTCTTGATTATTTATGGCTATAATAAATGACTAGTATGATATTAATACCAAATAGATAAGTTTGCGTAAACATCACGGAGAGGTAGATATGTTAGCATATCTATGGCATAGTATTGTATGCTAGCATATCTATGCTATGGTATGGTATGCTAGCATATATAATAATAATAATAATAGGCAGGGCAGCTTGTGGCGAGCTGTTGGGGAGTAGCGACCCCACGGACCCGAGTTCCCCGGAGATTCGATCAGGCTCCCCGTCTCCGGCTTGCCTTTACTGGCTGGTCGGAGTGGACCCCAGGAGGGGCCGCAGGAGTCTCGCCTCTGGCTTGCCTTGACCGGCCGTCCAGAGTGGGGCGTTAGAGCTATATGCTCGCAGGGTGGAAGTGAAACTTGCGTAAGTCGCGAGTTGGTAGAGTGGGTAAAACCACCTCATTTAAAGCGCAGTACACCTCTCGGCACCCTGAGCCACTCGCGAACATGTTGCCGCCTTTGCCGTCCAGCGCGTCGGCATGTTTGGGTAGCCCATACAGTGAGTGGCGAGTCACCACCTGCCGCTTTTTAGATTTGTCTGACGATCTGAATGGCAGGTGTCATAGGTCTCCATAGCCCATGTATCAGTCCCTCTAAATCCACCACAATAGACCCAATATAGTTTCCATTCCTTTGCAATAGTTCCTGTACATCTGGCGGGGCCCACCTTCGGGTGTACCAATTGATGGTGCAGTCGATCGAGGGTGGTATCCGCCACGTGTGCCACATCACAACTCATTAAAATGTCTCGAAGGGGCCTCTACGTGTTGGACCTGTGTCCCCACGCAAGCCTTCCAAATTACCGGGTCCACATCTGGACCCGTGAAATTTAAAGAGGTACATAATAATAATAATAATAAAGAAATTTTATTGCCACACATAATTATAATACAAAATCACAGGTATGAAAAAACAATACATAGGCTGAGTGGGCAATAGGAGTTGGCTCAGCTTCAGCTGACATAGGCCTGCATGTCCTACGCAGCGCTGTTTTTCAGCCAACCCCTGTCCCTGTGTTGTTGGGCGGGACTAAAGGGTGTTCCCCGGTTCCCGTTTAAACTTGCTAATTAACACATTAAAAATTATATCTGTGTATATATGGCATAGATTGGTCTGGGGCATAGATTGGTCTGGACCTGTATCAATTTTCCACGGCGCCCTGTTACCCTACGCCATATTATGTTAACAATTTTCAGTTTGGCATTTAAAGATAAAAAAAAACATTCCCGTTCACCTACCTACCTACTAAATGTGACACTGACTTGTCCACTATAACTTTGCTTGGCACTCTGCCGTGCGCTGCGTTCTTAGCTCATGCTTAAATGGAAGCAGAGTGATAACAGCTTTCCGCCGCTAAGTGCATTCCGCGGGGAATACACGCAACGGAGCTTTACGTTAACAAATCTATCGGCCGGAATATTTTTCGCAGTCGCTACTGAAGAAGACTATCCCAACATGTTTGTAACGAACATGTTATAAATAAATAAACTACAAATGGATTGCTAGAAAGGAGACTAAATACATGAGGAATCTCATTGTTAAAATGAATTAGGAATAATCGTAGAAACTTTGCTATCATTTTTCTTTTATCAACTCTCGGCTAATACACTATGATATATCCAAATATATGTATAATACTTGTACCTACTTTAAATAATAGTACTTTTGTGAGGTACAGAACCCTAAAAATTATATTAATTGGCATAGCCCCACAGCTCGCTACAGCAAAACCACCATCTTAAATATCCGCTATTCCCCGAAAGAAATTCGTTTTGTCATAAGTGATACTTACTGAGTATCGTCTTTTTATTCCATTTTTCTGATTGCTGAACCGTAAAATTAGAAACTACGCAGCCGTATAAATATGTTATTATCAATATGGAATTACGAGTGATATTTACGGGTCTGCTTGAATATGTGAATACTGAAAAAGGCGTAATATCTACTCGTATTTGTATTATAAAAAGAGTTGCAACCCATAGACGCCTCATTGCTGGGCTCGGGTCTAGAGCATACTCCACCACGCTGCTCCAATGCGGATTGGCGGAGCTTTGTGTTATATGTATGTTTAATGCTTAGCAGCTGTATTATATTTATTTTTTATTACTCCCAGCAAAAAAGTGTAAGAAGCAATACATTTTGCTGTAATATATTTGCCGTGGTATATTTTCTATCCGATATTATACAGTGGTTTTTTTATGTTTATCTCTATACAAAAATACGATTCTTAAGTTTTAGGCATAAAAATTTGAATAGATACATCTTTGTGATTTTAGTTGGGTGATCTGTGGTAATAGATCAGTCTGTTTGAAATATGCTTAGGGTGGTGATGCACTCCTTTGTTTCTTATATCCATTTAAAAAATACTAAGGAGTAATATAGGCGTGATGCATTTTATGTTTAAACCTTATTCCTTTTATGTAAAGAGATATTGATTCATTTATTTCGCCTTAATCTATACTAATATTATAAAGAGGAAAGATTTGATTGTTTGTTTGTTTGTTTGTTTGTTTGTTTGTTTGCATCGAATAGGCTTCAAAAATACTGAACCGATTTGAAAAATTCTTTCACTGTTGGAAAGCTACACTATCCCCGGGTGACATAGGCTAAATTTTATTTTGGAAAAAAATAGGGTTCCGTATGATATTTGGGTTTTTCGGACACAAGGTGTAAAAAATCAACCAGAAAAGTTACTTATTTTGCATACGCTGCCTAAACTATAAAAGATAGAACCATAAAATGTTCTAATTAATTGTAGATCTTATAAATATCTATAAAAAAGTCCGCAACACACTATACCTATCTATGTCGAGTGAGGCACAACAACCATTTTTTTATCTTGAATTTTTTCTGGACTACATTTACAGTTTATGTAGATAATATTTGGTCTTTGAATGATTAAAATTGGACGTTTGGTTTTGAAGTGTCTGTCTGTCTGTCTGTTACGCTTTCACGCCAAAACTACTGAACCGATTTAAATGAAATTTGGTACACAGTCTAGAGCCTGAAAAAGGACATAGACACTTTTTAATTGGAAAAAAGTGTTGTAATGGGTTGAATAGGGAGATGAAAGGTTGTATGAAAGTATTGTAATTTTCAGAACTAGAAGCATAAAACTTAAATTTTAGGCTGTTGATAAGGTATAATCCTTACTAATCCTATCCTACTAATATTATAAAGGGGAAAGTTTGTAAGTATGTATGTATGTATGGATGGATGTGTGTTACTTTTTCACGTAAAAAGTAATGAATGGATTTTAATTAGACTTTACAATAAAATAGCTTATACATCAGAATAACACACAGGCTAAATTTTATAAAGATATTGTGTGAATTGTCCAAAATATGACGATAAGTGTCAAGTAGGTAAGTAGGAAAAAATCTACCATCTGCGAGCTATTCTGGCGTGCGCTGCCAAAACTACTGGACCGATTTCAAAAATTCTTTCACCATTAGAAAGCTGCATCTTCACTGAGTGACATAGGCTATATAATATTACTAGGCGTAAACGAAACTATTGTTATAATCTATATATGTAAAATAAAGTCGTGTTAATTTTTTATTTTTTTAGTAACCTGACGCAAATAGGGTTTATGTGTGTGTATTATAATTTTTATTTTTATATAAAATACCCGTGCGAAGCCGGGGCGGACCACTAGTAATTTATATAGTAAGTAAATACTAACCACACTGACTCGCTGGTACGGGCTAACTATTTGTCGGTTGACGATAGAACATTCGACACTTCCTGCAGAAACCTAAAAACCATGGTTCAGTGGAAATAATCGAACGCTGTGCGGTGAGAATTTATTTATTGCGCCGTAGCTCGCACAGGAATATGTCGGAACTGCATCGGAATAAATCTAGATACCACTCTGTATCCTAGTGTGTGGTCAGCCTTAGATGAAATATTTCAGTAATGTTTTATTACTCGTATTACGGTATATAATAATCATCATCATCACAACCCTTTCTTTCTCCCACTGTTGGGAACGGGTCTCCTCTCAGAATGGGAGGGATTAGGCCTTAGTCCACCACGCTGGCCAAGTGCGCATTGGCAGACTTCACATGCCTTCGAAAACATTATGAAGAACTTTCAGGCATGCAGGTTTCCTCACGATGTGTCCTTCATCGTTATAGCAAGTGACATTTAATTTCTTAAATCGCACATAACTTACAATAGTCATAGAACCTAACACACTTTAACATAAGTAGAACATACACTATAAAGTCTATTAGAGAAGGTAGTAATACGCATTCAATGTGTAGGCTATATCAAGTTTGTGTAAATAGATAAATAAATAAATATATAAAATAGTATTATAACCACATCACAGAATTGATGGATTTTCAAAACAAATTAATCAGGAATTTGACGTGTTTGAATTGACCAACTGACAGTGACACATAGCTGCTGTCTGGTGTATCCGGTGCGTAGCCGGACAACTGGATAGAACGCATGAAAAATAACCATGTTAAAATAAAACGCGGTTAGAGCTTTGACCTCGTTTAAGTCTGCTTTAAACCGTACGATATAAAATATCAAAAATTATGGTACCATTACAGTTTTTATATTGATGGCAGCAAACGAGGTTGAGCACCGCTTATCTGTTGCCGTAACAACTATGACAAACTTTGAACAAGTCTAAGAAGGGCGGCACTGGGAGAGTTAGGCCAGTAAGTTAAGTACATGTGTATTGTTAGGTTAGGTTAGGTTAAAAAATTTCATCAACATCTATCCAGCTGTTTAGGAGGAGTTCACTGTCATACACACGTACACAAGAAATATGTATATTAAGATTTAATAATTTGATCATGATAAATTAATATTATCCTTAAGATACTTCGCACCAAGCGTGTTTATCGTTTGTAGTAATTCATTTAATAGAAAGCTTAAGCAGGTGTGTTTAATGTAAGATTAATATTTATTTTCTGAGAGAGAAGTAATATTTTTAGGTTTTTATATTGTAGGTGGAAGCGAACACAGCTCTTCATAAAAAAATTCTCAACCATTCTTATGTTGTTGAAGCATCGCAACTAAGACCTACTACCCTTTTGTTTGTACCCTTGCCGCCTTATCTGTGTTGTCTAAAAATAAATGAATGTCCCGGGTCGATAAAAGTTTCCATCTTTGAGCGGAATAAACATGGATTAAATAGAATATGGGAAATGATTTCTTTTGATCTTTTCCCCTAAGCCTGAGCGGATGTTTGGTGTCCGCTGTTTGTGCTCCGACCGGCCCTCGGCCGACATTAGACGGGTTCCGATTCAATATTGAGAAAAAATTCCCCATCATAACATGGAGGAGAGCTTCAATGGGACATCGCCTTTGAAGTCTCGCGAAAATATTTTTTACTTAGTCTGTTATATGTGTGAGTATTATGCGTCACATTCGACCTGCTAGTACGTACCTGGTACGTACTTACGAGTATAGTCCGTCCACATTCGCACGCTTGGTGGTATGCTCTGAATAATGAACCTGCTTATTACAACGTGTAAATCTGCGGGTCAACATGTTGCCTCGGACCGATTATAAGGAACAATTTTTTAGCATAACACGTGTACAGGTAAGGAATAAAATGTTTAATTTGGACGAAAGAGCCTCCTCATTGTTTATAAGTGACTAGTGGACGCCCGCAGCTTCACTCGCGTGGAATTAGACATTCACTAACTTCAAAAACGGCAAAGTTTCATACTAACTTTGCACCCCTGTTTTACCCCCGGGTGAATTTTCAAAAATCCTTTCTTAGTGCTCCCCTACGTTATAAAAGGAACCCCTGTGCAAAATTTCGAGTTTCTAACCCTTATAGTTTAGGTCCTGCGTTGATATGTCAGTCAGTCAGTCATTCAGTCAGTCAGTCAGTCAGTCAGTCAGTCAGTCAGTCAGTCAGTCAGTCAGTCAGTCAGTCAGTCAGTCAGCTTCTCCTTTTATATATATAGATTATGGTCAGTCAGCCAAATAAATCTACGTTGATAAAAAAACCTAACGTATCACAGCTCTCGAACTATATTGACCATCGATGAATCAGAGAAAATTCTCAAAACAAATTGCCGTCTTGCGATCCTTCCGATTACCGACCAGAATTTGTAACTATCAATATCTTTTTGCTTTCTCAATAAAATACAAAAGGTTGTCAATTTATTTTCCTCTCGGTGTCTTTGCGTCCAAGCTGGCTGATTGTCGTGTCCGCGTATTTATTGCTTTGCCATACTTATATACGACCGTCTTGCCTTTTTAGGGTTGTGTACCCGTGTAATAGTTACGAACGGAATTCTATTAATATGTCTCCTTGCCTTTCTGACATGACTTTATCTCTAGAACGGAAGTATGTACCTAATACCTGATATTTTCACACAATGCGTGCGCAATCACCTCGTATGTGGACACCCTATGGCCCGATGGCGCAATCAGTAGTGACCCTGTCTGTTGCACCAGGGGTCGTGGGCTCGAATCCCACTCAGGACAAATATTCGTGTGACGAACACTTGTATTTGTTCTGTGTCTGGATGTTAATATTATTTATTTATGTATGTATTTAAAAATATCTATGTAGGTATATCAGTCAGTCAGTCAGTATGTATGACCCATAACACAGGCTTGCGCCTACTTTTGGGGTCAGATGGCCGTGTGTGAGAATCTCCAAGATATTTATTTATTTATTTGTGGGATATAAAAATCAGTTGGTTGTACGGAATCCTTCGTGTGCGAGTTCGGCTTGCACTTGACCGGTGTTATTTATTCATTTGTCACCTGCCTATTTTTCAAAACATTTCACATTCAGATGAATGAAGATCTTAACATCGCATCAATTAGAGTTGACAAACGTCTTGTCAACTCTTGTAAACAACTTAACATAAGACGGTACAAAGCGTACCTTTTGTGTGAAGTGTAATTGTGTAAAAGGAGTTTTGTGTTGTGAAAGTTCTTCAAGAGAAGGCAATTTTGAGTGACTTTGAAGTTTCATAAAAAAGCAATTGAATAAAATATATATTTGCCTCGATAGTCTACTGGTAGCAAACGAAGCTAAAACTCCTGGATTCGACCCCCAGGTCAGACAAAGTATTATTGGGGTTTTCTAACTTGGAATGCGAGTGTGCACAGTGTATGGCAATAGGCCACCTATTACATAGGACCTACACATAACTGGTGAAAAGTATGTGTATACATATCCACATATACATATACCTCGGCCTATCCCTTAGGGAAAATACAGGCATACAATGTTATGTCATATTATGTAAAATATGTATATTAGAAATGAAATCACACCTGCACAGCATTTAACGATACATAGGAGAGCTCTATCCGTTTTCATGTTATTTCCAGGAATCTTCCCAATAAACAGTCTACAAAGTTTTATTAGGTCTCGTGAGGCAATACGTCACATTAACAGTATTAGGGCGCGGGGCTCCGATAAATGTCTTAAGAGATGTATGCCTAAGGGTTCATTGCTGCCTACAGGTACCTTTGTTTGCCGCCAGTGTTATCTTTCTTATTCTATGAGTATACTCCTTCGAGAATCTTCGTTTATTAGCTAATTTAAGCTCATGAGTCAGTTAAGAGCATACTGAATTTGTAGATACTTCATTACATATAAGTTGAGACACTCGGAGTCGACAAACGATATAAAATAGTACCATTTTATATTGAAAGTAAAATAACAAAAGGATTGTTAACTCCCCTTTAGTAACCAGACAAAACCGGCTTATTCTAAACGGGAACAGATACCTACCACGATCCGTTGTAGAGATGAATAATCAATCGGTCTCGATTTAATCAAAGGAAATCGGATTTACGTGAATCTTTCGGATTTATTTTCAGACGATCGCAACGATGTACGAAAATTCACTCGTATTCTTTCCATGTGTGTATACCTACAGCTCGGCGAATTGGATTGAATAGGAGCTGGGTAATAGCTGGGTTTCTGAATACATTTGCAAAGTAGGCGTAAAACCTATTGGTGTGTTTTAACTGGGTCTCTTATTGTTATTCATTAATTCTACGTCGTGTTATGGAAGGAAAAGGCAAGAACAAAACTGTAAATCGGTAAAAAATTTAATAGCAAACTCAACTACATAAATGGTTAATCCACTCTTATAAAAGCTGACGACTTTGCTAATCTCTGATTTTGCCCATCGGAATTTACAAATCCATATAATATTAGAAAGCCGAAATTATTCAGTAAGGTTTTAACAAGGAAGGCAGGTAAAAAGAACTACTTTTTAAAGTATTACACTACTTAATAAAATAATTTGATTTTGATAATTTGAAAAAAAAGGTATAAAGACGATGCATTGTGGGTCATTGTATATTTTTTAATTTACTATTACAAATACATACTAAAAATCACTTACAATGTATTGCGCCAAACCACCCCAAACAGATACGCTTCTTACTTGTCACCTGTGCCATAAACATCCCACTTACTAGAACATTAACGTTAGAGTAGAAACCAGCACTGTATAGGGGCTTAGAACATTTCGCGCAGGTCGTGGGTTCAAATCCCACCCGCGGTGATTTTTTTCAAGGTGAAATAAAATATTACACTTACTATTACATTAACGTTAGAGTAGAAATTCGCTAACGTTAATTCGATGGTTAATCGACGACGCTAACGTCGGAAACATGCTCCACTCGCATCTAATCTCGACTCGCAGAAGCAATTAGGTATTAATTTGTTTAACGAAGCGTCCGGGTGAACAATCGGCCGGTTATCCAGGCCGATATTGGATCCGGTCCGCCACTCGTTCGATTACCCAGATTTATTGCTTTCGGTAACTTGTTTGTTTTATGAAAAATTGAATGGTTAATCCCGATTTAGTTTATAGCGTGTGTTGTCGGAACGCGTTTGTTTGGTGAATGGATTTAGATTTAACGAACATGGAATTGTATATTCGTGGGGCGACGTGTCTCTGGCTCCTCAATAGCAGGAAAATCTAATCCTAAAATTAATGTTTTTTTTTATATGTGTGATTTTATTAATGTATGTATATTTTGACTTTCAAAAAGTATTCTATATGTTTCAATTTTGAATAAAAACTTTTGACTTTGACTTTGACTTTATACATCTAATGTCGCATAATGATGGACAGAAATGAACAAGTGATTGTTTTCTGTTAGTGCACAATAGTACAATATTGAAACAAGTAAAGTTGGCAGTTTAATGACTTCAATCTTATGAGAAATTACTACTTGTATTGCAACTATTTTCATTAACTCTTAGCAGTGCCAAAAATTACTTAACAAATTAATGATTTCTAAGAAAAGTTTTCAAGTGATACACGGCTTGGAAAAAGACAATAGGCTGCCTTATGAAAAGGTGGAATTTCGAAGGCACAGGAGCGGTCACAGTAGCGTAGTTTAGGCGAGATATGGAACCCCCTCTCTATGGTGGTCAGTGAAACGGATTTTGTGTTTTGTAGGTTTGCTTACCTTGATCTCTCGTTTGTTTGTTGAAATATGTAATATGCATACCACATTCCTTCGTATCAAGTCTACATAGTGAACATTTTTCTTTTGTTTCCAGAAGTTCCGAGCGCGTGGCATATTGTTATGAAACTGAGTGTTTGGATGGTTTCTAATTTAATTATTTACTTACTGCGTTTGGTTTGAAGTCGTACCTGTATTAACAGATAGTCTAAGCAAGGTTAAGAAAATTGAAAATTTACTTGAAGAGTATAGTGGATATGGGGTTTTAAATCGCATGTATTATGTTGGCTTGGTGGTCCATATGAATGGACTTAAAATTTACCAAAAAAAGTACAAATATAAAAACATTTTATTCTACAGTATTTCTGTCTTTGTTATTTAAATCAATAAAATCATTGAAGACATTCTTTCTGAGGCGTCCAATTAATTCGATTCGAAGCGGTGTGAAGAAAGGGAACAAGACTAGTACCCAATATGCCACTTGGTTGAAACTAGTTGGCTGTACCTGCCTGATCGGATATATTGACATACACAAATGAATTAGACTCAAAATTGATTGTAATAATATTCATTGTTTGTACTACTCAACACAATGTGTTTCTATTTATATCATATAAACTAAATACTCCAACTACATTTATAATATTATTATGTGTACCATTTTTTCTTACGTCGTCTAGACAAGAGCACTCATGAGGCTATTTGAGATTTCTAATATATTGTAGAGAAGATAAATTATTTGTTCGTAAAATATTAGCTTCGACAATACGCAATAAAGTGAAGTAATATTAAAATTTGAATACTTTGTTTGTAACAAGTGACTAATATTTGAATAGTGAATTCCCTAATATTCATGATTTATTCATAACCACAAAATATTCATGCGTGATAATTGGTCAGGATTGTTTGCCACAAATCCCTTTTATAATAAGGTCGAAATCAACTTGTTGGAGTAGGCACGCTACCCAGGCCTTTTAAGTTTTGAAAAGCCTGCTCGGGATCCTAATGGGCTCATCCAGGAAAGACGGAGAAAGGGAAAACGTCCTAGTTATTCAAAGTTTTCATTATTCATCATGTTTATCACAATCATTATGCACGTTTCAGCTAATTTTGTTCCCGCCTTCATTATTCTGGGTTCAACTCATCAGCATAATGAGGCTAATCTCGGTCAACTATACTGGTGAGAGTGCGGGGAAATATGCCTATAAAGAGATCTCGATACGCTTATATATTTATTATAGTCTTTAAATATTCCGTTATATTCACAACAGAAGATAGCTCCGTGGCTTAAATTCGATTCACCTCGTTCAATCTCAATAGCACGATTCAATGATATTTTCTACGTAAAGTTTCCGTTTTGAACACTCCTAGGTATACATGGATTACTTATTACTTGATTACTTAATGCTCCACCGAGTTAAGCATCGTCGGGCGCGGTCGGTATGTAGTAGCAAAAATTTCATCCCCGTCCATTCCCATTTCGCGCCCGTCGTTGCTTAACTCTTTCGATCACATTGAATCGACGCGAGCCATTGGGCTATGGACTCTACATTCTTCTGAGGTATCATCATAATATTTTATTCATGAGTGTATCTATTTATAGTTGAAGATACAGGCTTACTCGCGTGTGATTTAAGTTGGAAATAGGCCGACTAGTTTCGATCTATTACGATTATCACCTTCAGGAACTAGTCGGCCTATTGCCGACTTAAATCACACGCGAGTAAGCCGGTAACTTTAACTATGAATCATCATAATACTATACTCTAGGTACTCTAAGACTAATTGCTTAGATTGATTCAAATGATCTTGCAACGGGAGTTATCCACGCCCCGCGGGCATTCATCTGAACCGTCAAAGAGCCGACCACTTCAACAAGATTGAAGTAGTTTGCGATCTGTAACCCGCACTTCGGAACTTTAGTTCAGCTGTTTGAGAACGCTGACACTTGCTAGCGGATTGCAATGCAAACGTAAAATATAGGGGCTTGTAATGTTGTTGATGCTGGAGATCAAAATTATCTTGATGGACTAGAATCACAACTTCTCACTTACATTGCTCAAAAAGAGTGTGAAACGCTTCCTGCAAGGCAGGCAACGCACCTGTGATACCCCTGGTATCGCACGTGTCCATAGACGACGGTGACCACTTACCATCAGTCAGTATGTCTGTTTGTCCGTCTATATTATTTAAAAAAAAACATGCATGTCCACCACTAAGCATTGATCTCACTCTATGCCTTTTTTTTTTTTTTTTTTATCGCTGGAAAATCCTCATGGATACCCGACAGGCGCGGGGGGGCGCTGTCGGGTTATGCCGGACTCTTACCGGCTAAAAACCAGCGGTGTTCCTCCTCGCCGTCTTCCGGCGGAGCTGCGGGAACGCTTTCGCACACTTCCGCTGCTCCGCCGAATCTCACTCTATGCCTGGTTTCAAAAATATATTCCATTGATTGAGATTTAGATTCATTTTAAGGGTTCTGTACCCAAAGGGTTACAAACGGAACCCTATTATTAATATGCCTCCGCTGTCTGTCTGTATGTCTGTTACATGGCTCTATCTGTTGAACGGAAATAGGTATCTACCTGAAATTTTCAAAGCATGCGATATGCTTTGGCCACTATAACAAATAATAAAAAAGTAAAAAAAGATAGATCTGAAAGGGGTCCTAAACTACTTCCACTGAAGCTATCGAGCTGAAATTTGGCACACATATTTGGTTCTGATGACAATACATGAAAATAAAAAAAAAGTTTTAAAAAGCTTTTTAAAAAAAAAAAAATTTAACGGTAATATTTTCTTAATGTTTCCACTAACAATGAGATTATCCTATCACAGAGAAAGCCCCGTAGTAGATATATATCTAACCTTTTTTAATCTTTGTAATAGGTCGGACGAGGCTATCTGGAAATGGTAAACAATGACCGATAAATCAAAAGCTGAAAAGCCAAAGTGATTCCAAATGGCGTCCTTTTATACAAATGGGACAACAAACCAAATCGGAACGACTGAAAATACTGCCAGCCTATTCATAAAGCATTCAATATAAGTACAGGCTTCTATATAGTTGGATCGAATCCTAAACTGATTAATTGAGTACTAAATGAGTAAGTAAATAAGTAATGAGTACTAAATTTGAATTTATTATATATACATACAGTAATATAATAAATTAAAAAAAAAACATAGAAAACAAGCCTAAAGCCCCAACAAAACTGCTGTCGAAGGTCGAACTCAATTCAAGTTTGTATCATGGATTCTACCTCCGAGCAATGCGGTTATGTTCTTACATATTTTTTTTTATGTATTAGGTACTTATTACTAGTGGGATTAGACAATCAATAGTTTCGTTTACACCTAGTAATATTATATAGGCTATGTCACTCAGTGAAGATGCAGCATTCTAATCGCTCGAGTGAGAGGCGAGTTCGATAGCCACTGGGCTATCACCGCTTAAATATATTATTTGTTATTAATTATTGACCCAATAGTTGTTGCCCAACCCGTTTATCGAACCCAGGATCTCCTTAGGAGTCGCGGTTACGACCACTAATCCAACGAGGCACTCAACAGTACCTACTTTATAAGTTTTCCTATGGAAAATAAACTTTTTTCAACAGCTAATCTCAATTACAAATTTATTGCGTTCAAATTCTTTGTCCAACTCCGCTTGGAACCACCAATTAACGGCTCATAATTAATTTCCTTTGAATAGTAATTTCACGATCCGGTGGGCGAGTGAAATCCGTGATTAATGACTATGGGCTTAGATGTTTGTAATTAATACGGAAGCGGAACGCGTAATTACAGAATACCTGATGCTCTAATATCCGGGTTACTTCAAAACAGTAATAAGCGTCAAAATAGCATGATTCCGTGCATCAATATATGAGTTGTAAAAAAAGTAAATACTATTAATTAAAATGTCTATCTCTCTCCTCAACTTGCAATGCCTTGACAAGGCGCACGTGATGGTTGTATATAATTGTATGTTACTAAAACATGTGTAAAGCAATAAGTCTTAATAAATTCTATACTAATGTTATAAAGAGAAAAGATTTGTTTGTAATGTTTTCACACACAAATTACTGGACCGATTTCAAAAGTTCTCTCATCAGTAGAAAGCTGCATCTTCACTGAGTGACATAGGCTATATAATATTACTTGGTGTAAATGAAACTATTATTTTGTCTTATTCCACGCGAGAGAAGCTGCGGGCGACAACTAGTAAATAAATAAAGGTTGATTGTTACATGCTATCTGAAAGTGAAACAAGATAACTGAATTTAGATTGACTTGAGGATTCAGTTGACCACTAACCCCTCCACAAGTCCGCACTGGAGCAACGTGGTAGAGTACGTCAATGTCTTCTTAGTTGAGAAGAGACTCGAGTAGTGCAATGTGCCACTAATGGGTTATAGGTTTTGCGTAGTCTAACAATCCGTATTAGGTCAGCCAATAGCCATAGGTCTTTCAAGAGAAGACCGGTGCCCAATGCCGGTGGTTGTGGAATAGTGAAATACTGTTATGATTTTTTAAAATTCTTTACCAGAGGACGCCCGCAGCCTCGATAGTTTTGATTATAGTAGCCACATATTTTAATCAGGGACATTACTGGCCAAACTCGACCCAGTTAAAGTTAAGGAAACTTTCTTTATTTTCGGGTATGTTGACCTTCATTTTAACTGGAATAAAATTAGTTATATTATTATGTAAAAATAAAAACGTCTATGTGCAACGACGCAATGTCGACAATGATATTATTCTGAAGGGTATGAGAATCCTCCCAATTCGCATACCGTTCTATTCGCCTATGCAACACCTGTTATATATAAAAGAACCCGGTGCCCAACAGTTGGACAGTAAAATGGTCAGTGGTGGTTATCAGCGTCTATTCAATCTTGAAACAATACAACTTTTAGTCGAACGAATAATGGATAACGGTGGTTGTATTAACCACTTTTAACGAACCCGTCCAAGCCGAGGTTACAATAAAACAAAGGCGGACTAACCCGCACCAACCCGAGCTAATTCGAAAGGGCGAACTGTCAGGGAACTTCCTATTGAACTCGCTAAACAGTTTTCCTAGGGACGCGAAACGGGACAATAGGCGCTTTTTGCCGCTCCCATTGTCGACAGTCTATTATTGCTTGCATTGTGGCTGACAATGCTCCGATTACAGCCAATAATTATATTTGCGGAGTGTCTTGACCGACAAAGGCGTTGTGGATGAATCTTCGAACGGTTGCCGTGAAGGGTTGCCATTCTATAATTATGTTTGGTTTTCACTGACGAGGTTATAAAGCTTATCTGAGATCTTTTGGTATGTTTAAAATCGCAAAAGAAAATAGTTTAAACCAGGAGACAAATAAATAATAGATTCAGATTCAGATTCGTTAATTTCATTATGGTTTGTATACGTTTAATGAACGTCATTGCATTTTCATCTACCGCCGGTTCACAGATTTGATGATTTATTATGTTGTATATGAAACGTAATATGAAGGTTGTAGGTTGTAGGTGGTAGAGCCTGTAGGGAACCAAATAGGTTTTATATGAAAGCTAATTGGTTCCATATAGAGTTCGGGGCAGTACCACCGCCCGCCACGGTACCTAGTACCATTTCTGCCGTGTAGTAATTGTTTGGAAGGGTGTGGTTTCCGGTTACACTTCTTTAGAGGCGACCATCTTAGTCCTCAAGGGTAGCAACACATCTGTGACTGACTTAAAACGAGACTCCTACTAACAAGTACTAACTAGACTATTACTAACACCAACTAACAAGACTAACTATCACTAACAGTCCCCAGTCCTCATACCTACTAACGAACTGACCAACTAATGTTCTAATTAACTTTCTCAACTAATTGGACTAACCATCCCAGTCCCTAATTGAGTCTTGTTCAAAGTCAGTCACAGATGTCATGGGCGGCAGCGGATGGGTGGTGCTGCAAGCTCATTTGCTATCTTGTATCCATAAAAAAAAAGGTTTGAGGCCAAAGCTTAGTTCACCACGCTAAATAAATGCGGGTTGGCGTACTTCACACGCTTTTGATTTTTTAAGGGCCGTCCGTGGTCGCCATGACTAATGTGATAGTCTCTGAACAAGACTCATATTGACTTATTTGCTTCGTGTAGTTATCAGAAGGTGAATGAAACTTAGTTGGCTCTGCGTCTAATAATTTGGTAGGCTTACATCTATTCAATCCTTGTCCCCTTATTATATTGCGAGTATACAAACACGCCCAATCCTAATTTAACGTGGAATCAAAGCGAATCCGTTATAATGACGCCGACTCTGCGAATGCAGCCTCCGTTAATAGCTGGTTAGCAACAATGACGAAATAATGAATTGGGCGAATCGGCGCGGTGAATATTAGCTACAATAGAGCATTTTAGGGCTCTTACAGACGCGCCATTACACCGGTCTTTTGGCTGACGATTTTAGAAAGAAAAAATAAAGATACGAGTAATGTTTATTTTGTAAAAAAAACTACATAACATACCAAAATTTAAAGCGACAACAATACCTTTAAATAAATTATACCTTTAAAAATTTTTTTTTTAAATAGCTTTTTAAAACTTTTTTTTTATTTTCATGCATTGTCATCGGAACCAAATATGTGTGCCAAATTTCAGCTCGATAGCTTCAGTGGAAGTGGGTGAAATATTGATTGCAAGATTCCAGGACATACATACAAGATACGATTGAAGTTAAATAAAAGCTTTTAAAAAATAAATTGAGTTGCAGTCTATATGAGAAAAGCGGCTGCACTCAGCATTGGCTGCAGTTAAACTACGACCGCTGGTTTTCAGGGCAACCTGCGTTCGTGTAGTATTGCTTGTAGTGCCAGAAATGTACAACTAAAACTAAAATTATAAAAACTATGTAAAGTTCTACAAATATGTACCCTTGCCATGCTTAAACCTTAATATAAAACTAGATACGTTATATCGACCATTATAGCTACACAATAACAATTGACTTAAAACAAGTAGCGACTTGGGTTATTTTAGGTGGTAGCGCCCATAGAGAATAGAGTTCGCCCAGGGCAGCACCATCGCTAATCACACACGGCCATCTGACCCCAAAGTAGGGGCGAGCCTGTAATATGGGTGTCAGATACTGTTATAAATACATACATATTTTTAAATAAATAAAATTTTTTTTTTTTTTTTAATAATAAATAAATATCTTGGACATTCTCACACACGGCCATCTGACCCCAAAGTAGGCGCGAGCCTGTGTTATGGGTGTCAGAGACTGATATACATACATAGATATTTTTAAATACATACTTAAATAGATAATATTAACATCCAGACACAGAACAAATACAAGTGTTCGTCACACGAATATTTGTCCTGAGTGGGATTCGAACCCACGACCTTTGGCGCAACAGACAGGGTCACTACCGATTGCGCCAACGGGCCTGTAAATACATACTTAAATAGATAATATTAACATCCAGACACAGAACAAATACAAGTGTTCGTCACACGAATATTTGTCCTGAGTGGGATTCGAACCCACGACCCCTGGCGCAACAGACAGGGTCACTACCGATTGCGCCAACGGGCCCGTCAATTGCGCCAACGTTTCTATGATAATCTTAGTGAAGGTAGCAACTCATCTATGACTGACTTGAATAAAACTATATATGTGCTTTGTATCCATAATAATAATTATACCGTTAAATTTTTTTTTTTTTTAAAAAGCTTTTTAAAACTTTTTTTTTATTTTCATGCATTGTCATCGGAACCAAATATGTGTGCCAAATTTCAGCTCGACAGCTTCAGTGGAAGTGGGTGAAATATTGATTGCAAGATTCCAGGACATACATACTTACAAGATACATACCTACGAGTGAAGTTAAATAAAAGCTTTTAAAATATAAAAGCGGAAGCTAACTAGTAGTGATTATGGTGCGGTTGCGCTTCAGAATATATGACAATGCTTTCATGAATGGTAGTAGCGAGAGGTCGCGAGATACACATGTGGAAGGGCCCTTATTAGAGCTGATGCAGGTACTGGAGCATCAAAACAATGTTCGCGGTCGCGTTATTGGATGTGTACCAACGTTTAGCCGCAAACCTCATTTCAGCTCACGACTGAATTAGAGCGGACATATTTCGCTGTCATGAGTTTAAATGAAGAGAAGTAATTGCGATTTTTAAATCATATGAACGCAGTACGTATTCGATGTCTGGTGATGTACAAGATCATAGCATTGCCCACCCATTTGGAAAAAGCAGTCGTGACCCTGTGTCATGTGTAACGTACCTCCAGATGTGGAACCTGTAATTTGGAAGGCTTGCATGGGGATAAAAAAAAAACAACTTCCCATCGAGGGTCGTCCTGAAAATCATCGGCTGCGGGCTTGCCACGTCCATTTGCTGAGGGCGTTCTCTTTCGCCATTTTTAATTGTTACATATTTAAAATTGTTTTGTGTGTAATATGTATGTCGAAATAAACTAATGTATATATGTCTATGTCTAGAGGCCCCTTCGAGACATTTTAATAAGTTCTGACATGGCACACGTGGCAGATACCACCATCGATCGAATGCACCATCTGACTGAAACTATATTAGTTCTATACTAGTATTAATTACTAATATTAATTATTAATTAGTATTAGCTAATACTAGTATTAATTATTAATTAATTAGTATATTAATAATTTCAGCCTTCAAATTTCCAACACTCTGGTTTAACACAATGAACCTCTCTTACATATATCTAGTTATATCTAGTTAATAGGTTTGATTTTCAGCTGGGTAGGCAAAAGCTTGTAACTTGGTTCGTCTGGTGTAATACAAATAATCTAACTATAAACGGGCAGCTTCTTCTTATAAACTCACAATTTATGCATTTTAACTTGATAAACGGCTTCTACTAAACCTATTTACAGCAGATCGGTTGATGAAAAGCCATCTGGCGGGGTAAACCCATCGCTCCCCGACGAGCTAACCGATGGTTATTTTTCGCGGGAATGCCTCCCATTCGTCATGCGTCGGAGTCAGCGAACCCGCCCCGAGTTTGCCAAGAGCCCAGTCAGATATCGCATTATTCTTCATAAGGACAATTTGTGGCGAGCTTTTTGCTTTGCTATCACATGTCGCGTTTTTCTTTGCTCCTTTTGTTATGGAACAAGCGTTCGAAATTATCATGGCTTATGTATCTGTCTTAACATTGAGAGTTCATCTTGACTTACATAAAGCACATAGTGGATCCATTTTCAATTGCCCACTGTTGGTCTCTGAGTGGAAAGGTTCCCTATAATGTTCTCGAAGTCTTGGCCAGTGTGGTGAACTACGGCCTAACCTAATCCATCTCACCCTGAGAGGAGCCCCTTCCTAGAAGTAAGCCAATGATGACTTAGATTATGACATATTGTTGATTGGTAGAGGGGTTAGTGGCCAACCCAATGTCGAATCATGTCAAAAAAAAAAAAAATTAATTAATAAATAAAAGCCACCCGAAGGTCTTCGACAAGGCTTAACGACTGTTTTCTCCATTAGTAACAACCGGGACCTGAAGAACAGGGACATGAAAAACAATAAATATAGTTACTACGTAATTAATTTTAGTAGAAAATTTTCCTTAATTAAAAAAAACAGAACTCAATGAATTATATTATGTGACCGAATAAGGAGTATAGGACCTATAAACGTGTCTGCATAGTTTAATTTAGATAGAAATAGGGCTCGCTGAAATATATTTGAAGATCCCAGAACTATGGATCCAAGATAAATAATTTTGAGACGATAAAAACAATTAAGTACGAACGACATTATAAAAATGTTTCTCGAATCTAAACGACTCGTCCATGAGCTTCGGGCTTCTGAAACTCTTTTATTCTTCTTCCCACTGACCAATATTTTAGGATCCGAAGCAACAATAACGCTCACATATGCATTGCTTAGCTTGGCCCGTATTAATAAACCAAACTCAATTTTTGGAAGAATTGAGATGAAGTTAGGTTACAATCGACGTTAGGATGAAAGTTATGAATATAATACGGATTTTTAGAACTTCATACGAGTACTCTGAACGTAGTGAAAACCAAAGATTCAATTAGGAATGTTTGCCGAATCCTTCCCCCACGCTATGGAAGAATTCATCTATGTAATAGTCTCAGCCCTCCCTTACCGTGTTCGCAAAATTGGCCGCCATTTGGGCGTTTTATGGAAAAATTCCCGCCCAGACTGCGGAACGAGACGTGACGGAATCTTGAACGAACTCGCGATGTAGCACGGGATTGTTGATGCTGTAAGCATTCATTGAATTACTTTTGTTGTGCTTTTTATATGATTGTTTTAAACTAAACATTTCTATAATGAATTATTATTTATTATTACCATATTGGTTGGAATCTATAGACGTGAGTGAATGTCATATCGTGAGCTTATAAAACGCTGTAGCGTTTTGTTGGAGCAGAAAGAATTTGGATAATTTTTCTTCAATAAATACCTTATTGTGATTTATGTTCTAGTGAATAATGTGAATATATGCTATCGCGTACTTTTATTTAGATTGAATAAAGATCTATATTTTTGTAAAACATTGTAATACCTATCATAAAAAAAACACAAAAAGACAAAATAAATAAAAAAGCGACCTCACCACCAATCACTGCCCACTGAAATGAGGTTGTCAAGTACAAATAACGGTGAGCGACAATAACGACGAGAAGATTCGATTCGAAGGAAGCTGAGTGTGTGTTCTCGATTTATATTGCGTACCGGAAGGCGGCACGCGGTCGTAGTAGAATGGTATCGGTACACGTTTAAAACGACGGATTATATGCCTCGTGGGCAATGTAGACTACGGGAGACTATAAGCTTTAGTTACCTTGTTACCTTATTGCTATGCTCGATCAGTTGTTTTCATTGGTAAAGGTATTTCTGACGTGTATTTTAAGAATAATTTGTGATCCATCGACATATTATTATGAAGTGTAAACAATGTACTAAGTATATCCAATGGGACAGTGTGTTTGTTATTCGTTAGGTTTATTGATTGCGGTATGTTGTTCTAAATTGGTGGGTTAAATTTCAAAAGAAATTCATGTGCAGTAAAATATTTAAATTTCAATTTGTCATCGGACAATGTACGGTAACGCTGACCGTGTCGAGATGGTATGGCTGTGTGATGGATGGCTGAATAGCCATGACGCGATGAAAGACATGGATATAAAAATGTTTCGCGAGGCCGTCCAATCTGTTCAAACCGAAAAATCTAAAGTGAAAAAATGTCCCGCGTATAAATTTCAACATGGACTTTTCCGTGTTGAAATGTGTGTACGCGGAATATAACATAGAAATGTATCATAAATTCGTTCCTGTTGCACGCGACCGGTTGTGCTACGGTAGCCCATGTCTATCGTAGAAGGCTACTGACAGGACCTTCTGGGTTTGGGGGGTGGGGGGGAAGGGGGGCACCTTTGACAGGTTTTCCCACTCGTTAAAAAAATAAAAAGGTACAATTACTTAACATTTCGCCACAAACGTTTTAAGAAATTAAATTGTGATAATTCTGCGCGTTGTGCTTTTAAGCTGGCAATTAAATTGCATTCAATTTAATTCATTTATTTTTGTAATTGGTTGTTTGTAACTGGTATTACAGTAATAAAGCTTATTTTAATAAATTTAAAACAGTCCTCATTTAATAATACAATAGGATTAAATTGCGCACGCAGGTTTCGTCATTAACTCCGGGCGTAATTTGAGTTTCAATTTGCGCGTAACGTGATTATTGTAATAAAACCGCTTTGAGATTACGCGCTCGTCTCGTGGTTTCGTCAGAACCACTGCGGGGTTCCTTTGAATTTCTGTAAGAAATTATTTTCCAGTTATAAATGTTTGGTTTCCCGTCACACTTTACTGCAGTCCATCTTAGCTTTTAAGAATATTTATTTGCCCGTTTTTCCGTATTTTGCAAGGTAAATAAAAATATCAAAGAATCGTGGACATTTTTATATTTTCAAGTTCGCGTTCCTGGGTGAACCATTGGTATCCTGAAGAATAAAGAGATATCATAAAGTGTTTACCAATAGAAATTCTGCGTTTTTGTATTTTCAATCTACAAGGGTTACAAAATGGGAAGAAAGTTTGACTAAAGTGAAGTCAAATAATTATGACTCATACTGAACGGAGTAACATTAATATTTCTTAAATTTCAATAGAATTAAACCAGTTAAATTAGTAAAATATAGGATAGGTGTGTGTGTATGTGTAGAGTAAGTGATACGATTTAACCCGGTAATGTCTAATAGAATTAAAAAAAGTTCAGAGGGTAGATTGAGCACTTATGTCTTCACTTTACTTGTAAATATTTATTACTGATTGTATTAAAACCTAGGATCAGACAATGCATTTAACTTACATAAACAAATCAGATCACACATAAACTGAAAATGTAATTAAGATATATATGTTAGGATCACATAAATAGTATTAATGAACTAAAATCAAGCTCGAGAAAGGGATTGAGTAAATAATTGATCCGGATCACACGTGATATTGAGCAATCAGTAAAACCTGATCTCGGTCCTAATTTTAGTTTTGTTTATTAAAATGGGCCGTAGACGCTATAGACATCGAAGCAATTACCCAGTATTTTACTCTCAAGCGAATTCTCAGAAACGTTTACTCGCAATTAGAAATTCGGGATTGTAACTGAATCTTGGCAACATGAAGTGATTATTGTAATGATCTCGTAGGCGGGACGAGATTACCCGGTTACTTCACGTCACAACATTTAGTTGAGTAATTCGATCATATGGATCTCGCCTTGATTAATTTGTTTGTAAATTTTGGCAAGGGCTAAGGGTGTAAGTCTACATACACCCTTTCTCCTTGCCAAAATCCAAGCAGTGCCTTGCTCCATGGCACGGCAGCGCCCATTCGGTCGGCAGTTTCTCGGTAGTCGTACCAGCATGTCATACTGGTTTCATCAATGAGAACAGTGTAGTTTATTCATAGGGGCTTCAAGTGATTGCGTTATTACCACTGGGCTATCACAGTATAACCGATAACCCATAAATTAATGAACTGGAGCAGCGAATAAGGTGACCTCTAGCGCTTACGGTCATCAATCTTCGTCCCTTCCATCCATCTTAGCTCAGATGAGCGATACTTTAGTAGCTGTGGGGAAAAATATTGTGGAAATTAAAGATTTAATTAGTCTACTAGACTACCTCGCTTGCCGAGTCTTTGCAAGCGACACTGCTGAGTTGGGCTCATCACACTATCACACTATATTCATATTACATAGGCGAAAGTTTTTGAGTGTGTTTTGTTTTTTTTTTATGGATACAGGATAGCAAACGAGCTTGCAGCATCACCCATCCGCTGCCACCCATGACAACTGTGACCGACTTTGAACAAGACTCAATTAGGGACTGGGATGGTTAGTCCAATTAGTTGAGAAAGTTAATTAGAACATTAGTTGGTCAGTTCGTTAGTAGGTATGAGGACTAGGGACTGTTAGTGATAGTTAGTCCTGTTAGTTGGTGTTAGTAATAGTCCAGTTAGTACTTGTTAGTAGGAGTCTCGTTCTAAGTCAGTCACAGATGTGTTGCTACCCTTGAGGACTAAGATGGTCGCCTCTAAAGAAGTGTAACCGGAATCCACACCTTTCAACCGGACCACAATTGCTTTAAAAACAATTATTACACGGCAGAAATGGTACTAGGTACCGTGGCGGGCGGTGGTACTGCCCCGGGCGAACTCTATATGGAACCAATTAGCTTTCATATAAAACCTATTTGGTTCCCTATAGGCTCTACCACCTACAGTGTGTTTGTATGTTCTTCACGCTCAAATGGCTTAACCAATTTTTATCCTGATAGAGTGTTCCCTTGGGATGAAAAATACATTTCAATATTTTTGCAGTATAATATTATTCACGCGGGAAAAGCCGCAGTACCTAGTTGAATATTATTTGGTAATACTTCAAATATTATCGTTGCACATCTCTGCCAACACCTTTGGGGAAAAACTGGCGTAATGCTTTGTGTTGTTACGTAATTAATCTATTATCATAGGTAGGAAATATTTGAAGATTGGTTTGCATAATAATACAATAAATTGAAATTAATGTATATTTTTGCGCGGCTTCACCGAATCACAGACATACATTAATGCTACAATAGTTACAAAGCAATTGCACTCCCCATTGCAACCGCATAGCTTGAACAAGGTTCAAATACCTCGTTACAGCGCGGGTTCATTAATTAGAAATCAAATATGACCATATTTCGGCGGCCTCGCCCGCTCCTCTCATTAGAGGTTGGGAGTAGAAAACAGGTCTATTTACGCTGTCTTTGGTTTTAAATCAGGTTGAACTTTTTTTTATAAATTCACCAGCTTTCCCTAAATGCAAATGCTTCTCTCATTGGAGGTTGGGAGTAGAAAACAGATCTAATTACGCTGTCTTTGGTTTCAAATCAGCTTGAACTTTTTTTATAAATTCACCAGCTTTCCCTAAATGCAAGTCGCTTTAAGTGCAGTATTATCTACAATCAAAAATTCTCGATATTATTCACACTAATCGCCCTTAACATCTTCGGGCCCGCGAAGGGTCTGTAAACGTCCTTCCGATGGGCCGTTGCGGAAATTCGCACCTAAATTCTTTTCGTGAAACCAAATGGCACGGAAGAGATAGGGGTGCCGAGATGGGTATCGCTCGGGCCTCTCGAGAAATTGGGAGTCCTTCGGAAGCTGAAACCTCATCATCATCTGATTGAGAGACGTTCAATCATAACGTTGTCAATTTTGTTTTATGGGGTACTGCAGAATAATTTTTCTTCTCGGTAGCATCCATTTTGTGAACCGGCGGTAGACAATGTTATGACGTTCATTAAGCGTATACAAAAATACCTTATAATGAAAAATAAATGAATCTGAATCTGAATCTGAATTTGTTTGGCAAAATACTAATAAGTAATTTCTTGTCCTATCTCAATTGCTTGGTTACAGTAGTTAATTGACACATTCGGTAGTGAACTACCTTCTGCTTGGGGTCGAGGGTTTGAATCCCAATCAGGACGACATTCGTGTGACGAACACGTGTTTGTTCTGTCTGGATGTTGATACCTATTTAGGTATGTATTTAAAATATGTATGTACCTATGCATATAAGTCTCTAACAC
This sequence comes from Carterocephalus palaemon, assembly GCA_944567765.1. Classification (NCBI taxonomy): domain Eukaryota; kingdom Metazoa; phylum Arthropoda; class Insecta; order Lepidoptera; family Hesperiidae; genus Carterocephalus; species Carterocephalus palaemon. The sequence continues at coordinate 438,570 of OX155645.1, forward strand.
CCAGGTAGGTAGTACAGCTCTTCCTTGTTTGTGGTCAGGTGTGTAATGAAATTCAATAAAAAAAATGATATTGAAGTATTTCAGATACAAATTAACTAACTATGAACGTAGCCCAAAGTCGGAACAGCTAAGGTGTTACAAGCACCGGCGGTCTGTCCAAATTGTGAAGTGGAATGTAAACCTTAAACGTGTTAAGCTCTGTCGACGGCCGCGCATGAAGAACGGCGAGTCGTTTCTGGTCTTCGCTTCCTGGGGCCCTTGGGTCCCTGGTGCGGCATCGGTGTTTGGAGCTTGGCTCCCTGCCCGAAGTGTTCTGCGCAGGCCATAAATATGGCCCGGAATGGGGGTGCGTGTGCCTGGTGGCCATTGCGTTAGAAGTCAGAAGGGAAAGAGGATTCGTGGGAGATAAAGGATGAAAGTGGGGTTCGGTGGTCCGAAGGAGGGTCCTTCTTCACGCCGCCCGAGCGGTCAGACCCTACCAGGTGGAACCCGCTGGTGGTGAAGCCCAGCAGGAGTCGACCAGCGATCGGGCGGCGGCTTATAAGGCCCGGACTTCAGGGAGATGGATCCCTCGGGGCAATAATGTCCCGGGGGAAGGATCTGCGGTCAGGAGGTCTGGCGTGAAGTGGCGCTATGTCCCGCAGGTGCGGGAACAGCGCCGCGTCGGCTCGCGCAAACATGCGCCGGGCCAGGCAGCTAATAAAGTCGTCCAGGCTCTCGACTCGTAAGTCCCTCTGGATCGTGGCATTTCTCACGTACCGCGGCGCTTGCACCAGCTGGCGGAGCACCTTGGCCTGTACCACGCGCAGGCGCTTGCGCTGTGGTTCGCTGGCCAGCGCGTACCATGCTGGCGCCGCGTACGTGAGGCGGGATCTGATGTAAGTTTTATATATCGCTGTCTTCACCCTCAGAGGGAGACTCGAGGAGAGCACTGGTTGCAGGACTGCGGTTGCGGCTCTGGCCTGGCCAGCCGCGTGGGAGATGTGGAGTCTCATGGTCAGTCTACCATCGATGATGACCCCGAGGTATTTGGCTTTTGAGGCCCAGGGGATTTCCTGTCCTTGGAGCTTCAGAGTAGGGTCGTGCTGCGATTTCCCGCCTATCCGCACGGCCTGCGTCTTCCCAACGTTCACCGACAGGCGCCATTTGTCGAGCCAGTTGGGGAGGGCGTTCAGTGTCGTCTGCATTTTCTTGATTGCGTGTGCGGACGTGAGCGACGTGGTAATGTACGCCGCGTCGTCCGCATACAGCGCCAGGAGGGCTCCCCCCTCTGCTGGGATGTCGTCGGTGAAGCAGGCGTAGCAGGTCGGGGACAGACAGCTTCCTTGCGGAACCCCGGCTGCAATCTTCTTCTCCGTCGAGAGCTGGTTTTCTACCACTACTCTGAAGCTCCTATCTTCCAGGAAGCTGGAGATCACCTTGATGATACGTAGGGGCGCCGGCGACTGCAACATCTTGTATAGCAGGCCGCCGTGCCAAACACGGTCGAACGCCTTCTCCATATCAAGGAATACCGCACACACGTGTTCCTTCTTGTTGAGTGCCGCCGTAGTGTGGTGCAGTACTCTTGCCAGTTGGAGTGTTGTGCTGTGGTCCGGCCGAAACCCAAACTGTTCCTTCCGCGGAGTCACATGAGGCGCTAGGTGCCGCAGCAGGAGCGTCTCAAACACCTTCGACAGGGTGGGCAGCAAAGTGATCGGCCTGTAGCTCTCGGGCTTCAGTATGTTCTTCCCCGGCTTGGGCAACATGATGACGTGCCCAATTTTCCATATGTGCGGGAATTTTCCCGTGCGCAGAATGCCGTTGAAAAGGCGCGTCGCTGCTCCAACGGACCTTTTTGGAAGGTGTTTCAGCACCATATTCGTGATTCCGTCTGCGCCGGGGGCCTTTCTGGCTTTTGTCCTGTCAATAGCACGCTGGACCATGCTCGGGGAGAAGACGACGGGTTCTTCTGCGGGAGCTATAGGCGTGGCAAGTCGTTCCTTGACGAAGCGCTCAACTGCTGCGACGTGGGCAAGTTGGTCCGTGTCGTTCGGCCGGAACTGGCGTTCGAGGTGTTCGGCGAAGATTTCGGCTCGATCTTCCGCCCGGTATCTTGGCGTACCGTCTCCGTGCATCAGCGGGCGTACCGGAGCTGGTTTGTTGGAAACGGCTCTACACAGGCGGTGTAGAGACGGCCAGTCGTCTTGTGCGTCTACGATCCTCCTTTCCCAGCTCACGGTCGCGCACGCCTCCAACTCGGCTTTGAGCCTTTCAGTGGCATGATTGAGTTCCGTTTTGATCTGGGGGTCTCTCAGCGATCTGTGCCAGCGTTTTCGCAGTTTACGCTTCTCGGCCAGTAGCTTCTTTATGTGGGGTGGTAGGGGCGGCAATGTCCCTCTCACTGACGTCTCGTTGGTGGCGTTTTTCAGCGCGGTCTGTATGCTGGCTGAGAGATCTCCCGCCAGTTGATCAACGTCCTCTTCTGAGCGGACGGGCCGAGTTGGAGTGGTGATCTCCATTTCTCGTTGAAAGACGATCCAGTCCGTGCGTCGACGTGGTCTTGGTGTGACCGCCGTGGCCTGTAACGTCAGAGTTATGAGGACCGGCATGTGGTCTGATCCCATGCCGTCCGAAAGAGTTTCCATATAGATAGGCTGGCAGTGTAAGCCGCGGTGTACAGCAAAGTCCAGGACGTTCGGTGCGTGTGTTGGACAGTCCGGGTAGTGCGTGGGCGTCTCTGGGCCGCTGACCCCATATCCGTGGCTATCGGCGTACTCAAACAGTTTTCTCCCATTCGGGCAGTTGTGAGTGCTGTTCCAAGCCAGGTGTTTGCAGTTCCAGTCTCCCGCTGCGATGGTAGGGAGCGGCGAGTCCAACAGCTTGTGGATGTCGTCCAGCTCAAGCCTGGTTTCTGGTGGTCTGTATACTGCAAACACCCGGAGTTGAGAGTTTCCTGAGCAAATTTCAACACCCATTGCGTAGAGTTGCTTAAGGTCTTCTTTTGGGAGAGGTTGATGGACTATACGTCTCCTGACGTACACTGCCAGCCCTCTGTAGGCCCTTCCGTCATTCGTGGATTCGTCCTGCCGGTACGAATAATAGCCGGGTACGTTACACTTGTCGGCGGCGGTCAGGTGGGTCTCGGAGATCAAGGCCACGTCGATGTCCTGGTCCCTTAGTAGAAGTCGAAGGAGGGCGGCCTTACTTCTTAGGCCGCGGGCATTCCAGATGAGTATCCTGAGTTCATCCATCATAGTCCCTCAGGATCTCGAGTACGCTGCGTAAGAGCAGCATCGGGTCTTGGCCCGAGATGATCCCTTGAACTATGTCATATATTGCGTTAGTGACGACCTTCTTTGTTTGGTGCGCTTCCACCTCCTCCCTTCCTCTTGGCACCGCTCGTGGGTGTTGAGGTGCAGGGGCAGTGGCTGCAGGCTCTCTTGTTACCGCCCTTTGTGCGGCCTTGACTTGGACTTCCGAATTCGGAGCGGCTTTCTTTTTGACAGGGGGTGCCGGTTTTGGTTCCTTTGGACCTTTGCCTTTGCCCCTTTTCTTACTTTTCTTCCGTTTTCCTCGTGTTGTCGGGTCATTTGCCGCAGCCATGAGTGAGCCTTTCTGTTGGGCTTCTTCATGTTCTAGCGGGCGTGGGCCAGCGGATGCTGTTCTGGTGGACTTCTCTTTAGGCTCTATTGGTGCTGAGAGTGCTACCGTGCCGGCTTTCTTGTTTCGTGCCTCCCTCTTGAAGACTGGGCACGCCGTGTTGTTCGCTGGGTGGGGCCCTCCGCAGTTTGCGCAGGTGGCGGGCTCTTCCCTGGGACGCTCGCATTTGTGTGCGGGGTGATCTCCGCCGCATCTCACGCAGGCTTGGGCTCTGTGGCAGTTGTGAGAGGAGTGCCGGAACTGCTGGCAGCGATGGCACTGCGCCGGCCCCTTCTTTCCCCGCCAGGCCTCTATCTTCACGCCGGGCATGCATAGTAACTCGTTGACTGCGTATATGCCGGGTGAGAGGTCCTGTGTCCTTTTTAAAATGGCAAAGTAGATGCATCCGGGGTGTCCTTTACGCGCCCGGATGGGTTTCACAAGTTCGGGTTCGTAACCCAGTTCCCGTAACTCGGCTTCGATTTCCTGTGGAGCGGTATCTACGGGTAGTCCCCGGATGGCCACTTTAAGGCTTCTTTCCTTGGGGAGGGAGTAGGAGAACCAGGATATTTTCTCCTTTTTCTCGAGGTCTGTGAGGTATGCCTGGATCATTCTGTATTCTGCCTCTTCGGTCGGCGAGAAGCGCACCCCTTGTTTAAATGGGCGCGCGTTCGGGGCTCTGCCGAGACGGTCTTTCAAAACGCGGAAGTGGCCGGCCCAGTTGGGTAGCTTCTCGACTACCAGAGGTGGGTACCTGCTCTTCTGTGCGGTGGTGGTTGCGCTCGTCGATGGCGCTGGGGGCGCCGGTGTGGCGCGGGGTGTGGTTGGCGTGGCAAGCGCTGCCGCGTATGGTCGCGGCGCATCTTGCTTAGGCGGCGGCGGGGCAGCGGTTAACGCCGCGTACGAGCGAGGCGCGGTGTCTGCGGGGGGGGCGGCCTGCGTCGCTGCTGCGCTTGGTCCTGGGTCGGAGGAGACCCGAATGTAGGCGGCGCGGCTTAGGCTGCGGGTGCGGGGATCGCGTTGCTGGAGCCGGGGGTCGGCGCGGTATCTTTTGGGATCCATGTCGTCCTCCGGGCTCCGTGGTCGTCTTGTAGCCCTCTCCTGAGGGGGTGCGGAGGTTTGAATAAAACCTCTCAACCTGAATTTTTCCTCTGCCGTGAGTTCAGGCGGTTGATCAGCAAGTTCCCTCTCCTTGTCGTTCAAGAACTGGGCCACATGGGCCAGGAGGTCTTCACTGACGAGGCCTGCCTCAGCCAGTTTGTGGGTAATCACCAAGTCCTGCTCTAATTGGGACTTTGGCGACCTCTGCGAGCGGGCCGAAGGTGGGCCCCTCGGTGTCTTGGCTCCAGACACGGCGGCGGTGGATGGCGCGGCGGCGGCGCGCGCGGCGGTGGCGGCGGTGGTCACGGCTGCGGCACTCGCGGGTGCGGTGCCAGCGGAGTCGGACGCGGCGGCAGGCGCGGCGGCGGATCCTGTGGTACTTACAGGGAAGGTCGTGGTGGCCGCGGTGTGTGCGGCGGTTGGTGCGGCGCGTACTGCGGCGGCATCGGCGGCGGCGGCGGCGGTGGACGCGACTGCGGAACCTTTAGTGGTACCTGCGGAGTCGGTCTTGGCCTTGGCGGCAGGCGCGGCGGTGGTCGCTGCGTCGGAGTGCGCGGCAGGCGCGGCGGCAGAGGGGCGCGGGGCATCGGTCCTGGATCGGTGTCCGCTTGATGGGGGCGCGCGCTGTGCATCAGCAAGCCCGCTAGCTCCGATCTCGCTTGGCCGATCACTGACGATCGTCGCTGCGCTCCTCTTCTCCTTGCTGTCTTCGCGGTGGCCGTGGCGCGATCGCGAGCGCGAATGTGCGGACCTGCCCGTCGACGTCGGGCGGGCGCGCGGGCGTTGCGGCGCGGCGGCGGCTTCCTCGGTTTCAGCTGGAGTTGGGGGCGGTTGGCCCTTAGAAGGGCCGTGGTCTCCCATGGTTTGGGGGCGAAACTGTGCCTCACTATGCTTGCATAAACGCGGCGGCTTCTGGCGGTTGTTTGGTTTCACCTGGTATATGCGGGTACATCTCTTCCCGATTTAATAATAAATCTAGTCGAGATGTAGGTACTGCCGGCAATTTATAAAAATAAATTTTACAAATGTACCGACGATACGAAAAAGCTATTGACGGTGGTTGCTTAGACACTGACAATAGGTAGGAGCGTGCACTGAGTTTCGCGTCGACTATCCGGCGAGTTAAGTTCTCATGCATTATTTAAGTGCTTTCGCCTTGTCGAAAAGCTTACCAGATTTACGGTCCATAAAGCTCCGTAGGTGGAGTCAAACGGCAGCTTTATTGCTAGACTTTTACCTGACTAGCTACGAAATTGTGAAAGTTGTTGTTTTTCATGTAGCTTAAATATAGCGGTGACAGCCTAGTGGTTAATGAATGAGCCTCCCACACGAAGCGGACAAGTTTAAATGGTCAAAAAACGGGTGGCACGCACCAATGACATTTCTAAGTTATGTACTATAATATTGAGCTATGAGTTAATATTCGAGTAAGTTATAAATTAATCGAGATCGTTATATCGCTGACATCGAGTCGTACATCGATAACCTAGCTGTTATTGTTAAACAAGTCTCTTTGCTGAATCCTCGGACAGCATTGTACAACGATTTGTTTTAGGAAAAGAAACATTTTTAAGCCGATGGAAGCCCATGGTGCGAAGTATCTCCACTCTAAGTTCAATTAAAATGGTCCGGACACCAATAAGAGTTACTTTGTTTGTTTTGAAAGAACATAGAAATTCAAAATTTGCAGCACAAAACTTGAAGGCAACTTTCTATCGCGTCTCTTACCTATATACCTAAAAACTTTCCTATTTAAACATTGTGTCTGTTAGTATTCTAGAAACATCTTTACTTTAATCCGTTTCTCGCAATATGCATAGTTTCATTCTATTACCGCTGGGCTTTATCTTGATATGCCAGATAAGACTTCATCCCGCTAGGATATTTTCCAATTTCCTGACTACAGATATAAGAGGCGGGTGTATGCAACCTTTCGGTATGAGTCTCTTATATTCTTCCTACAGAATTTTCCAATATGCATTCTTATGAACCAGATAACTTCGTATTCTTGTAGTTGTAATACGATGAAAAATCTAAGCGGAAGATAACTGCACGGTCGCTTCGAGTTTACTGTTCTTTTACGACACACATCCTCCAGGCACGGCCTATCAGTACAACTCTACTGTTTAGTAATGTAAACAATCTTCTTACATGAAAATGTTCCAATTTCCTGCCTATGAACATAAAAGTAGGCAAGTGCAACCTTCGGCGCTCTCTGTCATGTTTTACTGTTTCCAATCAAAGTTTTGCGATACTTTCATCTAAAGTTTCTGAGTAGAGCAAAAAGAAAGGGTTAGTTGTTAGCAATAAACGAAGCAAGTTTTTTCTTTGTGCAAATTTTCTTATTGTGTTTTCTCTGTGGAAAAGATCTCGCTATTCATTGTGAAAGTGCCCTGAACTGCATAGTTGTATAACCTTTCTCCAAGGTGTCTTTCTTATTAATACTACAACATTTGAATTGCACCAAAGGAAGAGTAAACATACCTACATGATCTTTTTTTAGATAATATGGAGACTGTGGCGCGGGGGTGAGTGACTTGACTTTCGAAACGAAACGTGTATTTGTGTATTAAACGTGTGTAAGTGTGTGTTTGCTTCCCGTAAGTTTATATTGTTTTAACATAATTTTACCATTTACTTTAGACTAGCTTTTACCCGCGGCTCCGCCCGCGTGGTCAAAGGGAATTAACAATGACTTGTTTATCATATACATGACACATTTGTGGTGGATGAATAGTGACAGTTCCACGATTAAAAGATACTTAGAGGAACCAGAAGTAATGCTGACCGCAGATAAAGTGTAGGTATACACGTACACTGACATACTGGAGCTTTAAGCTAACTTCAATAGAAGTGTGCTGGTGAAGATTGTGGAATTATAGGGATTCGTGCGATCATTACATTTTCACCCTTACCTAGGTTATTAAGATGGTGGTACTAATTATATTCCGTCCAAGTTGTGTGACTCGAAGTCTCGTTCCATTACATAATCGAGTATCGAGTATCATTTTGTTAGCGTGATTCAGAACTTGATAATGAATTTTACTAACGCCATCTATTAACAACATTCGGAACTAAATATCTAGCAAATAACATAACATCGATATCTTCTCATGGGGATGTTTTACCGCGGTAAAAAGTAGCCTACGTCACTCTCCACCCTCCTCACTATCTCGACACACAAAAACCATACCATATAATAGCTTCGTTGCGACGTGAAAGCCGGACAAACAAACAAACACACTTTCGCATTTATAATATTAGTATGGATACCATATAGCGCACTAATAAAATCATAGGTTAAAACTGATGCTTATGCAAGTAAAGAAAATTAACGAATGTCTAGTAAATGCTGTGTTTTGTTAATATAGTTCTTTGAATTTGAACAGGTATACAATTATATTTTCCTCTCTCTTTTAAATTTGGCATCGTCTTTGACTTGATAGTGTATTTTAATATTTAGAATAGGATGAGTAAGACGTTCTAATGTAGAAAACATTTTCTTATTACTTTAATTATCTTATTAGACCATAAAGAATTAAAGCTGGCTAGATCTAAAATTTAATAATAAAATCTCCTTTTACTTGTATATTTTTATTTTACGGTACTAGAAAGAAACAAATGCCATCAATACTCAGCTCAAAGCATACCTCTTGACGCAGCGACAGCCAGACCTTCAGTGCGGATTAACCGTCGGCATACAAAACACACTTTAAAATTCTGTTTCATAAAATATTTTCTCAAACGGTTATTGCACAATTTCTCCGCTTAATATTCCAGCAGTGGAAATTGCAGCTCGTTTTGATATTTAAATAAGTAATCCCGAGCAATAGCTGTGTTAGCAGTACAGGAGCCCGGTTTGCCGACTGCTAACATCAGTGAACGGTTGAGTTGAACTGACGCCGTTATTATTAATAGTTTGCGTGATAAATGTTCTGGTTGCCGGTGGTAGGAGACTTTGAGAGCATTTCTAGATGTCTAAAGCTAAGAGCTGCAACCCATAGATGTCCCACTGCGGTCTCCCACACAAACAAACCTGCTGGTCCACACCGACCGCGCCCGCTGTTGCTTAACTCTATCGATCATAATATTACTATGGAGCTACTCTAGAAATCTACGATTATGTATCTTTGTTAGTGTCTAAAGAGTGTTTTTGTATCACAACTTTTTCATGACAACTGTGACAAATCCTGAACAAGATTCATACGAGGATCGAAAATTTCTTAGAAAATTATAAACAAACACACTTTCTGTAACCTACAAGTTATATAAATGTTCTACCAACTGTAATATGTATTAAATTAAAGCAGCAATGTAGTTTAATTTGTCGCGCAACCGACTCAAGACGTAGACGTAAACCTTAATTCAACACTTAATTCTTAATAACCTTAATTCAACATACAGAATTACATAAAATAAAGTACAATATCCTGGCTGAGAATGAAAAGGTAAAATTCCCTTCTAAGTAAGTAAGTAAGTAAGTTAAGTAATGTGTACTGAGTATGTTGTGACTCACGTCCACCACTGCAGCCATACCCCTCGCTATGTCTCACTGTTTGGCTTGGGTCCACTCTCAGAATGTGAGGGGTAATACAGGACGCCATTCATAACGAGCGCCTCAATTTTTGCGTTTCAGGTTTAAAACATTGCGAATAATTAAATGAGGATGTTCATTATCAATAATGGAACTTTAACGAGTGTTTCATCATTAAACATAATTGCAGTGTTTCTTGAAACGTTATTCCCTGTGGATTCTGTGATTTTATAGCGAAATGCTGAGAGCCAGGATAAAACTACGTTTGCTTTGTAATGCAAGATGCTCACAGCTACTTACAAAACAACTCATCTAAATGGAGAGTTTTTTATTTAATTTTGCAGCTATTCCTTATTTTGTTTTACATCTATACTAATATTAAAAAGAGGAAAGATTTGTTTGTAATGTTTTCACACAAAAACTACTGGACCGATTTAAAAAATTCAGCCCTTTTTTGCTTTGTTACTTTATTGTATATAGTTTTTAAAACTTTCGTCACTTAGATAATAGGTAAGTTTACCGAACTATGATTGAATGATATATAAATTTACAGATTTTGTGGTTCCAGTGGCTGCTCATACTTTACAAATAAAATATTTATACAGTTTCTAGATTAATACATTCCATTGAATCATTCATCAGAATGTTGCCAGTAAACATATTTTATGTACACCCAGTTAGAGCATTCGTTACTGCCGACCATTTCCATCCATCTGCGCCATAATATCGCCAGCACCGCTCACATTACTCAGCTCAAACTGGTTATATTCAGTTTAAACCAGTTGGAGTCGCCTCGATCCAGTTAATATTAGTTATAGTACGCAATATTCCCACTGCATCTATTCACTTGTCCCGGCATTGCGGATTGGCTGCCGCATCAAACTGAACTGAGATTTAACTGTTTGCATTTGATAGAGATTATTCTAAGCAATTAGTTCCTCATGATAGTGAATAGGTTTGAATTTACTTTACTTATAACTTATATTTAAATTAACGATGACTTGTTTACTCTCTTAAAGTGGACTTGGTATTTTTTTAAATTGATATAAGCATGTACCAATAGCCTAATGGCTCGCGTCTATCGCACGTGATTGACCGAATTAAGCAACACCGGCCAGTTTGTGGGTGGGTGAACACTAGTAGAAAAAATTCATGGGAGCTTCTGTGCTTCAGAGGGTCCGTTAAGTCATCGCTCCCAGTCGTATTTTCAATTTTTAAAACAATCGTAACACTTGATCAAGCATTTCGGTTGGTTTGAGAACATTCGAGACTGGGTTGGCAATTAACCCCTACATCAATCCGCATTGGAGCAGCGTGGTGGAGTACGCTCCAGGCCTTGAGCAGCAATGGCTGTCGTGGTTTCCTATAGTAAGACTATGGGTCTTATAATGGGCCTTGAATAAATATTTTGATTAAACTTCACAGACAATGCTTCGTATTTATATTTCACATTAGGATTGTTTTAATTAATCTTTACACCTTATATATCTAGTGAAAAAAAATATGGTCGTACTACAAAATACACAAAAAACAGTTCTAATATCGTCTAGTCTTAATGGTTCCAAAACCACCCAGATGGAAAAAAGAAAATAGAAAATAAATAGATCAGACAAACCCATGTTCTCAGATAAATCTAGTGTTACTAACATTAAAATTTATAAAACACCGAAGAATAGCCGGGAAAATACATTATTTTCGCCAGCAGGTAATGAAATACCCAAATAAGACGGTAGGCAAACCTAACCTAATTTCGTCTTAAACCCTGATCATCGCGTCATTACCTGATAATTTATGAATATGTTTTGCTCGAGCCTCGTTAGAGAGTCTCAAGTTTGTTTTTGTGACACGTCCGATCGTTACGCTCCCGGTATCGCGTGACGTAACGGGCTGAGACAAATGGTGATGCTCTTTGGCCTAGTTATGTTGTATCTATATGCAGAGTTACAACCCATAGCAACGCACTGTAAGACGGGGCTCTCCAAGACCTCCCTAGGCTAGGGAAGTCTAGAGCACATATCGATACTTGCACATTTACATAGCGAAGGTTTGTTTTCATACACGTAATGCCGCTTTGACTATTTAAACATCTTAAATACTCAAATGAAAAGTTCACTCCGATTGCATTTGCAGAATACTACCTGAAAAATATCTTGATTCTATGCACACAATACAACTACGGTAACAGGCGGCAAGTGGCGGGCGGAGGGCGGCGGGTAGGCCATGCTTCAAACCACCCATGATGAACGCTCTCGCTCTGCCTTGATTTACCTGCCTAGCTCCAAGTGCTATCGAGATTTATATGGAGTATCTCGATTGTATGCCAGTAAATTGGACAAAGTTTCAGCATGGGATTGCCAGTTTTTAGATGGAAATATTGGAATGTTGTAAAGCACTCGCAGTGTTCGTTTGCAATTCGACTGAACATTATTGGCTTCGGATCAAGATTTTAATTGTTTGCGTACTGGTTTGTTTGGTTAGGTCCAACTTGCACTTGATAGTTGACAAATTGTTTTTTATAAGGTTCTTCTGTAAAGTAACAAACATATTCGCTGCGACCCATGTCTATGGGTCGCAGCGAATATGTTTGTTGGGACGTCTGTCCCATTGCTGGGCACGGGTCTCACCCACAGACACTTCTGCGGGAGGTCTAGTGCATACTCCACCACGCTGCTCGAATGCGGATTGGTGGAGGGGTTAGTGGCCAACCCAGTGTCGAATGTTCTCAAGCCACCTTCGAGGTCTTCGACAAGGCTTAACGACTGTTTCCAGCATTGAAAACAACCGGGACCGACGGCTTTACGTGCCCTCCGAAGCACGGTAGCGTCCATGAAATATTGCCACTAGTGGTCACCCATCCACAAACCGACCGCGCCCGTCGTTGCTTAACACTTTCGATCACATTGAATCGAAGCGAGCCATTGGGCTATAGACGCTACGTAACAAACATATTGGCAGACATAAAAGTATTAGTGACAAATAAACTAAGAATTCTTTGTCGGAAACCGACTGAAGCTTACAATCCAGCGGCGAATAAATCTAGATCTTAAACTGGTACAGAGGTAATCAATTCGCGGGATGAAACCGTTTGTTACGGTCTATTTGAGAGACGACATTTCTCCGGAGTTTAGCAAGTACGAGCTGTTTGCCTTGGTGGATTGCTTCGTATGGAGTACATTTTATTTGTGTAAATTTATTTTTATTTTATTTGTTAATCTATACCTATATATAAAAGAAGAAGCTGACTGACTGACTGACTGACTGATAAATATTAACGCAGGGCCTAAACTACAAGGGTTAGAAACTTGAAATTTTGCACAGGGGTTCCTTTTATAACGTAGAGGAGCACTAAGAAATGATTTTTGAAAATTCACCCCCTATGGGGGTAAAATGGAGGTACAAAGTTAGTATGAAACATTGCCGTTTTTGAAGTCAAGTGGGCCACCCGAACGTGGGCAGACGTCGTTAATGAGTCTAATTCTTCGCGAGCGAAGCTGCGGGCGTCCACTAGTCAAATTATAAATTTAACATTTTAAGATTATGTAGTCCAGTTACTCGAACGTATGAAATGTTTAGTTTTACACACATTTTTTGGAATCAACTTTTAATTCAGTAGCTATACAAAACACCTTAAAGAAATTATAAGGAAGGAAAACCGTTGAATTACATTGTACGCAAACACACATGGAATGATGAGCAGAACTAAGAAGTCAGTGGCCCGCTGGATTCAAAAAGAACATGACCGGGAGGAGTGGCACTAATTGAGAGAGGCCTATGCCCAGCAGTGGGCTTTAAAGAGCTGATGGATTGATGATGATGATGACTACAACCCATTAGCGGTTCGTTGCGAGTGTATGGTTTTTCACTATTATGAAAGCCTAGAGCGTACTCTACCACGCTGCTCCATTGCAAACTGGTGGAGGCTCTAGTGGCCATTCCGACTGTCATGTCTTACAAAAAAAGCTATACTAGTATTAATACGCAGCATACCGTAGGGTACGGATCTCTAACGGCAGCGCTCATAGCCACTAGTGGTTAACCATCTAGAAACAGACCGCGTCCAACGTTGCTTAACTCGGTAATATATGTACGACGCATGCGAGGCAGGGCTATGAGCGCTTTTGCGAATGTTCTTGTAATGTTTCTGATTAATAAAAATAGTTTGTATTTTGTTCTTCACTTACCGCTGACTAGTATGTATATTGCATTGCATTACTGATGTTCTTATAATGTTTCGGATTAATAAAAATAGTATGCATTTTGTTCTTGACTTACCGCTGACTAGTATATTGCATTTACATTACTGAGCGCTTGACAAGCATAACATATGCTACGTCGTAGCAGCTACGGCGTAGCGAGCGTAGCGACGTGTCGTAGCACTTGACACACTTTTTATTTCAACGTCCATTATCTCACTTGTTCCAGCCATTGTTCTATAGTTTTAAAGATGTTTGTATTGTATTTTATTTTCGTCTCCGTTAGTGTTTGTAACTCTTAACTGCGCATAGCGTTATGTTAAAACAAAACATCTATTTTGTGTTCAGCAAAGTGTGGTGTATAAAGCAAATAATGTGAGACGAAGTAAAATAAATGAGTCTAATTAAAGGTCTAAATGAAACACGCCTTTTCCCTTATTCACACCCAATAAATATAATGATCGTCATTATAAAAGTTATATTTTTTACAAAATACATTGGTCGTCTGTTCATTTATTATTTTACTTTCGTTGAATTGAAAGACATAAGCTGCAACAGTTCTCATGAGATTTCCATGCTAATAACCCATAGATGTCACACTTTTGGGCTATCCAATTGATCTACCCAAGCTTCAGCTGAAGAAGGTCGAGAAGCAAGAGAAGAAGAATGGTCATGGCTGCGCCATTGCTGGGTTAGCAACCACCGTAGTATTCAATGCGGATGCCACCTGAATGTTTTTGACAAGGTTTATGGATTGGTTCACTGTTGAAAACAACCGGGACCGTTAGATTCATGTGCTCTACAAAGCTCATGAAAATAAACAAGCACTGCTTAGTCACCCAGCCACATTCACATTCCGATCTTGCTCCAGGTTTAACTCGGTTGATCGCGTACGACTGACGTTAGCCTAGCCAATGAGTGCTTAAGTGAACCTTTAAGGGTTCTTTTAATTCCTATGTAGATACGGAACCCTAAAAATCGGTTAAGTTCATGTTCATGTACAGTTAAAGTGCCGAGCATTCAGCGGCTGATAAGTGGCCGCTCGGAATGATAGATGCGATCGCCGCACGAAATGATTGACCGCGAGAGAATGATTTACGCTTGGCTTCCAACCGATCTTCTGAAAGGGTAAAAAGGTACTCGCAATGTTTTAGCTTATTTGATTGGTTTGTGAAGTTTATGATAGTATTTGTTTTCATCCAACTTCCAAAAAGGAGATGACTGTCATTAAAAAGGTAGTTTTTTAATTGAAAATTCGTAGAATCAGTTTCTCAATTCTGCTTATTTTTTCAATATGATTTAAAAATAGAATCAAATTTATGTAGATTTTTATCAGTATTCAAAAAGCGCTCCTGAGTCTCTCTCTCTCTCTCTCTGTAGTATTTCAACGCCATCTGAAGTTTAACTATACTTGGAATAACTAAACGGGAATAGCAGAATAGAAATAGTAGATGGTAAAACGCAAAATGGATTTAGTCTCGGATAACTAGCGATTTATTCTAAGGATAAAATGTATTCTAGTTTGGTCGAATACGCCCTACGGTTAAAATTTAGCTAAGTGTTGCCCCGGTACTCATTGACAAGTGGCCACACAGAATGACGGATGGCACCGCATCGATTGACCCGCGCGGTCGGAATGATTTACGCGGCTTCCGATCGAGCGCCTGTTGGCGACTCAAATAAAATGGAAAATTGCGCCGCTTTCGGGCTTCGCGTTTTGTTTTGAGAGTGCTCGTTTCTAGTTATTGCATAGAAGTGTGCATTGATGAATAGAATAAATCTCTGTTTAGTGTTCTCCAAGTGCATGGCACATGCCAGGTAGTGTATAGGATGCAATATCCAATACTAGAAAAAAAAACAATTTCAATGAACGTGCAAAGCATCGTAAAGGAACATATTTTTGAAATGAAAAGTATTCTATATGGTAATCTAGGTATCGTCTAGCTATGTGCTAAGTATCATCCAAACATACAAATTATTACCTTTATAATATTAGTAGGATCACCACACCCATTTCTATGTCCCACGCACGAATGTGAAAGGTTTTTTTTTTTTTTATAGATAAAAGATAGCAAATGAGCTTGCAGCACCACCCATCCGCTGCCGCCCATGACAACTGTGACTGACTTTGACAAGGTTATTCCAGAGTCCACCACGATGGCCGAGTGCGATACCAATTCGCACTCGGCCAGTGTTATTAGAACGCTTCTAGAACTTTACGGTTAGCTCACAATGACATACGTGCAGGTTTTCACGATATCTCCTTTACTATTAGAGAAGGTCACATTAGTATAATTTCCTGAAGCGAACATAATAAGTTATTAGTGCGTGCCACTAGGATTTGAACCGAGACCTTCTTGGGTTAGTGGCGATTCCGATAGCCACAAGGCAAAACTTGTGTCATGTAATTTTCAGTCAATTTATTTTTAAAAAAAATAGAGTATAGAATCCTCACAAGTAAACCCATTTTATTTCCTCTCACAATATTAACCCTGCTTGAAGTAAACCGCCCTATGACTAAAAGTATCCGAATCCCATCGGATCAGTCCCCGCATTTATCACCGGCCAGTTTTCCGCTCTATTCAAAGGAGTTTCGGAAAAACTAGACACTTGTGGAACATTAGTCTTCCCAGCGCCCGCCTTGTATGCATCGCCTTAATTTATCATCTAAGCCGCGCTGCACCGCCGGGCTTAGATATTCTTTACGGTATCCGGGAAGGTTTTTCTCGCCAATAAACTTACATTTTAATACTGTAAACCGTATGTAAAGTTGGAGGTTTCCCGCTAATTAATGGTGCTCTATCTATACTAATACTATAAAGAGGAAAGATTTGTTTGTAATGTTTTCACACAAAAACTACTGGACCGATTTCAATAATTCTTTCATCATTAGAAAGCTGCATCTTCACCAAGTGACATAGGCTATATATTACTAGGTGTAAACGAAACTATTGTTATGTCTAATTCCACGCGAGCGAAGCTGCTGGCGTCCACTAGTCTATACTAAACTTCCATACAGTGTTTTTCAATCGGGATATCTTTAGTCTGTGCTGCTTGTTCATATATGGATTATTATTTTCATGAATATACATTACAGGTTTATAATTATAAACAAATTAGTGAAAACTAGGTATACACATCTCTACTTTGTTTTATTAAAATCTTATTAATTTACTAACTACGGAATAACTCAATGTGAGACTTCAACTCCAAGCTTACCCTCGCAATATGATTATATGGAACCTGTAAAGATCGCCCGGGGCAGTATCAAAACCACCCAAAGTTCCAAGAACTATTTAAATCGTGTAATAATTGTATTCAAAGTAATTTTGTTTGTTCCATACCGTATACGGAAAATTCGAACAGTTGGTTCATTGTTGCTTTATCCACCCATGTTACACAAGATAATTTGATAGTATGGTTGTTGGGTGGATAAACCAATGAACCAACCGTTCAAATTTTTCGAATTCGGTATGGAAAGTATTCGCGCGTGAAGTGAACCTAAAGTATAGATTGGACACGTCACGAATAATTTCCAAGAATATTCCCGGAAATTTGTATGCAGTCGAAAAAGGACAACCTGCGGACGCGAAAACCTGTGAATTGAAAATTCTGTTTATTAAAAAAATATTTGGATATTAAAATGCACGTCACACATATATTTAGTATATATAATTCAAAGAGAACACGAAGGGAAAGTAAAATATATTTCAAGTTGAAGTTTTTATTTTGCCGTTAATACATTTTTACTACAAAACGCCTTAAAATTAGTTAAATTACTTTAATTACTGACTACTGCTAGAGTTCTCCATGATGTTCTTGATGGCGTGTGAAGCCTGCCAACCCGCACTTGACCAGCGTGGTGGACTAAGGACTCGTGCCCAACAATTTCAACTACAAAATTGAATGGAATATCAATAAATCTCTACAATTTATCACGACGGTCTTTGAAAAAATATTGTCTTTTATATCTAAAAACTGAAATGTGTCATTGCGAAATTAATTTTTACGCTTCTATAGAAAGATTGATTTGGGCAAAAATTGGAAAGATATACAGTAAATTAAATTGGATGTTTCATCCAAGTTATATTTTATATCTTAACATCCTGTATTTCTCTTGCCCCTATATAATATTAACAATTGACATAACTAATGAAAACTAAACTAAACTAAAAAAAAACCTTAAAAATAAACCTAAAAAAATTACTAAAATATATCATTAAAAGGAGTCCCTTTAGGCAAGGTTCCGAAGATACTGGCAGCGTTCCCCCTTTGAATAGCTATACTAATTCTCTGTCCTAGGTAGCTGCCAGCTCTTCGGTCTCCTGTGATGTCGACTAACCTTTTTGCTATTTCCTTATAAAGCCTCATAGCGTTAGGACCCCACGGACCAAGGGTCTCGACACCGAATGGGACAAAATCATATTCGGTGCCTAGACCCCTGTATTTGCACGCTTTAGCTTTTTCAGCCGCTTCACAAGCCGCACCAACTCTGTTGTTGGTTCCATGTAGATGGGAAGGGGCCAGTGTGTCTGAACAGGTTGCATCCCATACCAGCACCCGGCCCATCTTCCATGGAATCAAACTCATACTCAAACCATCCGGTCTCTTGCCCCTATTACTTTATCCAGCCCGCATAATGGGCATACTCATAGTTAAAGAACTTACCCGCATATGGCTCTAGCAAGAATTTTCTGCAAGCTCTTAAGGTTTTAAACTCAATAAAAGTTGTATTATGTATATCTTATGCAGCGTTTATAAATGCGTATGCTGTTTATATTCAAATTCATAAGCGCTTTAGTTTTTATTATGAAATACCTGAGTGGTATGCCAGCATTTAGTTGCTAACTGTGGTAACCAGCTTATTAACCGAATTTAAAAGAGGAGTTAATTAGTTAAGAGTTAGTTTACCCGCCACTCCGACGACTTCTGTGAACTGGACTAACCATCCCAGGCGTTATTTGAGTCTTGTTAAAAGTCGGTCACACTTGTCACGGGAGGCAGCGGAAGGGGTATAAACCATAATATACCATAAATAAACAAACCACACATAGATCTATGTCTTTAAGTGTCGATAACTAGTCGTATATTTACATCTACCGCACATAATCAGCTAACATGAAACGCTTACCAATAAATTGGCTTACAACAATGATAGATGGGTCCCAAATACTCAATCCATTGGCATCCGAACCTTTTACCCGCGATCTCTGAAGCGATACGGCTCGATCCAAATGAAGTGTATGCTGATCCGATCCCTAGATAATCCTATAGACTCGTTCTCGGTTTAAGGCTAAGTCCCTAGTACGTTTGTCGTAAACACTTTGGGGACATCTACATTGTTACTTGTAGATTTTCAGGACGATTTTATGCAAAGTAAGCTAGTTTGGTGGCTGATATTTGAGCTGTCACTCGAAAAGGTCCGGGTTCAAATCACAATTTTCTTTAAACGTACTGTAAGTATGTAAGTAGACAGGTAACGTTGAACGTAGATATCGGTGAGGAAACTTTCGTGTCTGAGAATTCTTCATAGTGTCCTTAGGTAACTCTTGAGTCTACCAATAAAATTGGCCAGCGTGGGGCCTTACCCATTTAATTCTAATGGGCCCCATACACGGTACAATTTATCTGTACGATCCGTCGTTTCAGACCGATCGGACAGACGAATTGTATGTGTATGTGTATGTATGTTAACGATTTACTTAATTTTTTGTATGGCATTTTTGTGACGATCGATCATTTACGATTTCTGTCAGATCGATCGGACAGATCCATCGTACCGTGTATGGGGCCCATAAGAGAAAACCTGAGCTCTATAGTGAGGGCTGGGTTCGAGTTCGTAAGTAAGTACAGATTAACCACTTCGAAACCTCTTACTCGCGATTTTTCCACGTTATCCGCTCAGCCAAATGAACGCTCGGTAATGTCGCAGATGATCCGATGGACTTTTCGACTTAACTTAAGCCCATTGTTCTTTTGCCATTAAGCCATAGGAAAATAGACAGCTCGCCCAAGCAAAATCAGGGGCCAAATAAATTCATAATTTCGAGAAAATTTCATAGAAAACTGGATAAAAAATGTATACTTACTCGAAGCTCAATCACGACAATGCAGAGATATACTTAACATGTTCGCTATTAGTGAATCAGACCTCGTATTCTATTGTTAGAGCGTTTAAATAAAAGCTACATAACGCTACATTACATACTACTATACAGTATATAAGTTCACTTGGAACCAATGATGGTGCTACGGTAGAGAATTCGATACACAGGAATCCTTTTTATAATCATAATCATAACTTATTTGCATGAACAAAGTATAACAGTTGATTTTTTACATTTTGTGTTTTGTGTGACATCGAGACATTTATTAAAAGTGTGTTATAGTGATTTTGAACTCACGCTGATTTATTTCACAATATTTTTTATTCATTCACAGTTATTTATTTAAAGTTCCAATTTTTCCAATACAAAGACAAAATATTTTGTTTAAAAAATATTTAAAATACATTTCATCAATTCACTACCGCGAGCTCCTTGGCTGACAGCCAACCGTGGTTTGGTCTGGCATATCTCACGCACTTTTGAAAATACACCTATATAAGCAACCAGTAAAATGTGCCACTGTAGTAACATGTGTATATAATTTACGCACAGCAGCGCAACAAATTACATATTTTTCCTTCTTAAAATGCAGTCCTACAATTAAATCGAAACCCTTCGATTATGGAAGCTAATATACCCAAACCTCTTTCGTGCCAAGCCTTACTTGACTATCGTTGCTGTCAAACCCTCTTACTCGCGATTTTTAACGTTAGTATGGTGAAGCTGAAAAATGTGCAAACACATTTTGTTCGGTTTCTGTTTATAGATAACTTTATTTCTCATAAGACATACATACAGTAATAGTCACTTAAAATGAGAAACTTAATTTATACAGTACAGATATTTAAGTTCGGCTAAAATTTACAGTGCAAATATAATATACTTAGGAACAATGTCAAAATCAGCGGCTGCGGGCTTGCCACGGCCATTTGCTAAGGGCGTCCCATTTCTACATCACTAATTTTTACATAACTAAAATTGTAATAATACAATTTTCATGTACGTTAAATGTCGAAATAAATTTTTGTCTATATCTATGTCAATGTGATGTCAGAACAATGGTAACGCGAGACGGAAGGTGAGAGAGCAAAATATGAAAATATCAGCGCTAAGTCAACAAAAATCAGCATTCACATCCCAACTTCTAAAACCAAACCCGTGCGCTATATTTCCAGCCCCTCGAGGACACCTCCACCTGCGAGCGTAATAAGCAATTATTTCATCCCGTTTTCTTTGACGGAAAACTAACAAGCCCCAGTAATTACATAGACGCTGTCCTTCAGCCGAGGTCAACCTCGTAGCTCGATGTGAGAAATTTAAATTTTGTGTCTCAATGAATAAAGTAGGTTTTTGTTTGAGTTTAGATCTGAAACGCACGAGTGGCTTGGTGCACCTGATGACTGAAATGCGAAAAGTATCTCTACAGATCTTCAAGGGGTCACGACATCTTTTCCTGCTCTGTATTCCCAGCGCTTCACGGCATTTCTTGGTTGTTTTCGATCGCTCTTGGTCTCTACTTGACCTAGCAGCAGCACGTTGAGGATTAGAGAGTAGAACGAAGTACATTGACTTTTTTCCGTTTCAGATGAAAGTTCTATTTGAACGTAACTCTTGAACGAGTATTTGTTTGTGTTTTTTTTTCGTGGAAAATATTTTGTTACATTTTTTAATAGCAATGATCCTGACTTGTAGCTAATAACTTTAATTATTTTGCTTCTGTTTCAGTAAGAGGGTCTATCTAACTACCGTCTGAGACTAAATGCAGCTATCAATATACTTCTCTATCAAGAAAGCATCGGGAAAAGGTCAATAACACACAATAAGTTAATTATTCTTTTATCGCCATCAAATTACGCCAACGAGTAATCCAATTATCAAAATAATTTTTAAACGGATTTTCTGGAATCGACATCAGTTCACGCCGCGAATTCTCTTGTATGTCTTTTATCGACTGAAAACGGCCTCGATTGATTATAGTCTCGGAAAGAGAAAAAATCGTCTATTAAATATAACAAATCAAAAATTATTGCCATTTGTGAGGGCGCGTTATCTGGGTGCAAAATCCTATTCTTCTTCGGCATTCTTTACGGCAGAGAGTAAATCACTCTCAAATGCTGCATACGATATTATTCTTATTTTATTGTCTGATCTTCGTGCAAAAATTCCAAGTGCTCAAACCGCGGTAGTTAAAATTAGAGAAAATCTCTTGGTTCTATGTTTTTATCCACATATGAGATGAATCACAAAATCGAGCACTCTGAACAAAGTAAATGACAGATGGTGGCCAAATGGAAATATGCCAATATGGAAAACAGTAGTGCCAACTGAGCAACAAAAACTTTATTTGATTTTGGAGTTAGAATTAAATGATGAATTCCTGGAATTGTTTGAGAGTATATACTCGTAAGTGTATCGAATCAATATCAGTTAGTAATAAGATCATAGCTCTAAAAACTACCTACAGCGGAATCACTTACCATTTGAAGACCAGCGAAAGGCTAGGCTAATTAGTCTGTTTAATTGTTCAATATATTCGCCTTGCAAGTACCGAACGAGCCCTAGATAAAATATGTCCAATAAACTACTGCAGGAAGACCACTTATTAGGCTTTGCTATATAAATGAATATACATTTTAATACTATCTATACGATTTCTTCTCAATCTTAACAAACATATAATTTAAAAGCAAAACGAAATTGAATGTTTTATCCTGGAGCTCTTTAACAAGATAAACAAAACAGTGGCAGTTTCAATCTGAATCTCATTGAGTGGAAATCTCAACAGCGATAAAGCGAAAGTATTACATAACACGAACTTCTATTGAACGAAACGACGCGATAAAGCAAACTCCTCTATCGGATCTCCACTTGAAATCCAAGGATTATTCACCGGGAGATCGTTTGTTAGCGACTGAGTATTGCGCTCGGAAGTGCGCAAGCCAAGTTTCAAATAGCACATATTTCATAGATAGATAGATATACTCAAAGATACAATTACAAAGATGTCTCTTTAAACTACATGTTTTCATTCGCATATTTTTACACTCGATTGAAAGTGAATAATTATGATATTAATTGCACTTCACTTCAAGAAGTTCGTTTGATCTTACTTTCGTAATTTTTACATCGTGGGATACAGCTTGTAAGATATGGTCAGATAAGAAAATCTTAGCTAAAGTCTTCGAATATCAAATTAGTTTCGTGATTGCAAATGTGACTGCTAAGCTGGAGGTCCTTAGTTCGATTTACCGGTCGGACAAAGTATTATTTGGTTTTCTTAACATTAAATTGTCTTAATGGCTCAGAGTCTGGATTTGTCTCCGATGGCATTAGGCAGTGGCCTTTTCAGTTACTCTCACGCATGCAGGTTTCTTAACCGTTATAGCAAGTGACATTTATTTTCTTAAATCGCACGTAATTTAGAAAAGTCATTGGGTCGTGCCGCTTGGGTTTGAACCCGTACCGCTCGAGTGAGAGGCAAGTTCGATAGCATGAAATAATAAATAAATCACATTTTCGCAAATTATGTCGTCAAATTCGTCTATAACTTGGCCCTCATTGCAAACGCAAGTGTTTCAGATGGTATCGCACATTTTACTGTGCTGTTTAAACAAAATATATCGATTTCGTTCCATTGGAATACTAATGCATTTACGGGCCTGTATATGCCGGAATAATTAGTTGGGAATGTTAGTACCAAGTTACCTATTGATTGTTTGGATAAAAATCAAGAAAATTCTGTAAAAAAAGTGATTGAAATGAAATTCATAGATGATAAAAAATTACTTCTTGTATCCAAAGGATTTGATGCTACAAGTTTTGTGAAGAATTTTGAAATTGTATGTTAAGCCGCTAAGACTTAACTCGTACTCGATTTGTCTTGTATTGTGTATGTGTATACATAAAGACATTTACCATTTCTGCCATAATTTACTTGGTTTTATTTTCGGTCTATTATTAAATATTGCATTCATAACAGGTAAAGTAAAAATGAAACCTGGAATACGTGCCAATTGGTACGTTCTTTGTTCACTCAGTTTCGCGCTGGGCAACGAATACAACGCCTTGTTAATTTCTTTATGAGCTACTAACTTTACTAACTTAGACGTGGCTTATCTTTGGTAAAAAAAATATTGTTTAATTGTAAATGCGTCAGTATATTATGGATACAGTATACTCGTACATATGGAACTATTGGTCTACTAAAATGAACATGTTTTATTTAAAAGTTAAACTACTGATAAAGTTGAGAAAATAATATAACAGTCAGCTCTCCTTGCTTTAAGGTTCTGACGTAAACTGTTCTAGTGTCGTGGGAGCAACTGTCATTTCGTTGCAGGAATTATTGTCGTTCTACCCTCCCTCGGGCTTATACTTTTGTAAACTGTAAAATTCTATGTAAGAGGTACGCTGGAGTTCAGTTGAAGAGAATTAGGGCGATACTATGTGCATTTATCCTAACTCCGCAAATACGCACTGGAGCAGCGTGGTGCCGCATGTCGCCTGCTTGATTGCGAAAAGAGATTGTACATAAGACGCTAATAGGTTCCAGCCAAGCCTTACATCATGTAAAACATCCAGTGAATGCTTGATAGGCGAATGCGCTCAAAATGAGCACTCATCCCCCGTTGTGAGAGTTAACTCGTAAACCCTTATCCATGAGAGTGTTATCTCCCGCGCTTTAACGTGACAGCGCCATTCCAGCCAACAGTCTTACAGTGTTTGAGAGTAGGGTAAAGCTCTCATGGAGCACTATTTCAGTTAAGCTCTAATATTCATTTAAAATTTACGTAAATATTCTTAGTAATTTTTAGATTATGTTTAGGAAAATGTATCAATATTATATAAATAGACCTTAAATAGTACAATTACAATTAATTTATTTTACACATTGTATGGCCAGCCGAAGTTAAAACTTAATTGGTAAGTTTTAACCAATTAAGACATATACATTGACACCTTATGTATATGAACCAAACATAAGGTGTCAATGTCGGTTTAGTTATACTACTCGAGTGTATATAACATTTGAAAAATGAATGTAATAACATTTGAACAACATGAAATTAGAATTAGTTTTGTGTGAGACCATTAATTACATAATATTCCAACCAATTTTGTTTGATTCAATAATTACATTATTAAAAAACCGACTTCAAAATTAAAATGGAAGGAGTTGGCCTTTATTCTGAATTTTAAACACATTTCAACCCTTATTATGCTAGTACAAAACATAAAAAAAAAACAGTTCAGTCGATCAACCTCCTCCTTTTTTCGAAGTCGGTTATAAATAAGCATTCTCTTACTCACTAATTAATAATTCTTCTCACTAATTAATTTCTACGCTCAAGTTTCATATAATTGCTTATAATTACTTGTGCGTATATTTAAATGTTCACCCAATTAATATCAATAACCTTACAGTATCAGTTTACCCGGAGTTACAGCGGCGTGGATGGTTTTATAGATTAATTTAATAGCGATAAAATTCGACACGGCCGCCTATCAGGGTGTATTAACTGTCGTACATAATTCCAATAATAACTATCCAAAGGCACCAAAGTAAGCCCCACTGAAAATCAGCTTCAGTTCGTTGTCCCTGCGTGCTAATTGCTCTTTTTTCGAGAAGTGCAGTGATACAGTTTATTTATAGTTACTATAGCTTGGGGTGATTAAATTGGTAGAATATAATAATTTGTTAAATAATAATTTCTTACCGATTCTTTAATTTTTATGTACCATGTAACCATTTCAATTTTAAACCATTAATAGTCCTTTGTTCCATTTCCACTACTATGCTATCAATGCGTGTAAATTTATAACTTCTTGTATATGTATGTTGCTCCCGAATATAAATAAAATAAAATATGTATGTAGTAAAAACTGGCCACCTGAAAGTCGAACTCGCGCACGAAGGTTTCCGTACCTATTTCCTACTTGTTTCACATGTTTAATATACTTTAATTAATTACTATTATCAATATGTAATTCACTGCTTTCTAAGGAAAACAAAAACATCCTAAAACGCACACAATTTGGAAATTTCATTGGTGCGTGCCGCTTGTGTTTGACCGTGTTTCTGTGTAGCCACTGTATTACCCTAATTAAGGTTAATTCGTAATCACGTGATGGGTTTAATCAGGGTTGTCGTTGCAGATCTGCCGCGGTTCGTGGGCCCTGGGTCCAACGTCACCGCAGCCCTGGGCAGGGACGCCGCGCTCACCTGCAGGGTTGACAACTTGCAGACCTTCAAGGTAATTTACGATGGATAATATTAATAATAATTTTAATATAATAATTTGTGGCTATCTGTTGGGGAGTTGGAGAACCTGCATGCCTGAGAGTTCTTCGTCATGTTCTCGCATGTGAAGTCTGCCAATCGGCACTTGACCAGCGTGGTGGACTAAGGCCTAATCCCTCTCATTCTGAGTCTTACAATTGTAAAACAATAATAACTCTCAAGCACAGCGCCCTAACATTTTATTAGCGGTCACTCCACATCCACTACCGACCGTGCCCGACATTACTTCACTCAGTCGAATACGTACGATAGGGCTATGAGAGCTTAAATATAATGATTTTAAATAGTAAACTAGTGGTACTAGACTTCCCACAGTTGAATCTATGTATTGTAGCTAGAATTGTATTCGGTCACCTTATTTATGTTAGGGAAACGACCCAGCGAATATATAATTAATGTAATCGGATGGCGCTCGCATTTGGAGCGCCCATTATATCTCAGAAAGGGCAGTTATAAAGCATTTATATCCTTAAAAAAAAGCAATCGGAATGAAACAATGATCGGTGGAAAATTTACAAAAAAATGTCACGAAACATTTTATTTCAGCCGTTAATCATCAGTCCCGGTGCTTGGGGGATGACGTAAATTATTCTTGAATTGGTCGATGTTCCGATTTTCATTTGTGTAAATTGCATTCAGTTTTCCGATGGCGTTTTCAAGTGTTCGTTTCCCTTTGGGGTTGGTGCAGTTTGAAAGCAACTCGTTTTATTTTTATACTTTCGCAAATCTGGAGCGATTCTCTGGGTGAAAATTCTTACAAACCCTTTGGCTACAATTGCAAACTATTAGTGCCATTGCAGGGCATGGGTCCCTTTTTACAGCCGAGAGGAGAAGGCCTTTTTTTTGCTGTCGAGGGGGAAACCTTCAAAAGGTACCCGGTGCCGTGGGAGCAACACAGGGTTATGTGGGATTTTTACCGCACTAAAACCCCCGCGGTGGCCTTCCTCGGCGCTATGTGGAGGACTCCGGGATCTCCAATTTTCGGGATTTTCTATATTCCATGATGACATTGAGTAGCTTTAAAGGACAGAGAAGTGCCCACAAAATTCACTTGCGAAATCGTAAAAATATTATAAAATACGATTTATAAAAGTAAGATATATAAAACGAATGAATACTTTGTGAAATATCACTTTGTGTCATAATGTCATGAATCAAATTCGTTATAAAAATAAACCCCTGAATGGATCCAGGAAAGGGTAGTAATCAATTCCGGGTTTGTTCGCGCCGCCTCGCAGCAGCCCTTGTCGCTGATTGATGACCGCGACCGTTTGAGTCGCTTATTGCTTGACAATTTCTCTTGACCTCTTGCGGTTTTGTTTGTTATGTAAGGTCACATTTTAAAAGCCATCATACCACATCCTCGTAACGTACGGAATTGAAATAATGAACCAAGTGCTTGATAAGTTGAACTCCTGAACCTATGCAGTTTAGTTTAATAAGTTATTACATGTTGGTTCAGTTATGATGACATAACATTGACGGCGTAGATAAAGGCAGAAAAGGCAGCCTTTGAGCACTGCCGGCAAAACAGCAGTCTATTCTTTCTTCTGTCTTTTTCGCATTTTGCTCTTAAAGAGCATTCAACGCGTCCAAGTACTTTGCAACTTTGGACCACTGGCCAAGCAGCACGCCATACTTCAATACTTTACCTTTTGTTTAACTAGTGAACGCCCGCAGCATCGCAATAAATTAAAACATTAATGTCGTTTACACATAGACAGACTGACAGACAGGCAGACAGACAATACATTAAGAAAAAAGGATTATAGGTATCCGAATAGGTTTTTTCAAGAATTATTCAATGTTCAGGAGGACTTGGTAGAGTATAGAAATAGAAAATAACAAAACACAATGTGGAAACAAAAGAACTACATGAAACTGGTGAACAAATCTTTATTTTTCCGCGCTACACCGCTTGAATGTCGGTAATCTGAGGTCTTACCTCTATGTATCTTATATACTAGTATATCGACCAATGAAATAGCGAAAAGAACATAAACTATCCTTTCCTGACATTGAAATAGTTCAACAAAGTGCTGAGAAGAGATTTCATGACGTACGTAGTGGCGCGAACTCATGAGACTATCATTCGTAAAGTTTTCAAATCAAATTATTTATGTCTGTCAGGTGGCGTGGCTGCGAGTGGACACCCAGACGATCCTGACGATAGCTGGCCACGTGATCACCAAGAACCACCGCATCAGCGTGCAGCACGGCGACGGCGCCTGGACGCTGGGGCTGCGCGACGTGAACCCTGGGGACGGCGGGCGGTACATGTGCCAGGTCAACACGGAGCCCATGATGAGCCAGACTCATCTGCTGCTCGTTGTTGGTGAGTCATTTCTTGGGATGTCGCTCTTTTCTTCCAGTGTCTCGCGTCGGTAGCGTCCATAGCCCAATGTCTCGCGTCGATTCAATGTGATCGAAAGAGTTAAGCAACGACGGGCGCGGTCGGTGTGTGGATGGGTGACCGCTAGTAGCAAAATTTCATGGACGCTACAGTGCTTCGTAGGGCACGTAAAGCCGTCGGTCCCGGTTGTTTTCAATGCTGGAAACAGCTTGCTTGGTGAGTAATTTCTTGGGAAACCTTTTGAAGGCGCCCAAATATTGAGAAGTTCGAACGGGACTGCAGCACTCCAAGAACGCCCAGATAGACAGCTTTTCTAGAATACAAAACGGATCAAAACCAGTACGCAGTAAGCAAAAGGCTTGTTTCGCTCATGATGGCAAAATATGCTTTCATGGAAGAGGTCTAACGACAAGAGAACTGCTGTTGGCTGTTTAATATAATTTAAGCACATTAATTCTTGTCCATGTACGCATCTTCTACCCCCAAATATTAAACACACACACTATTCTACTTAGAGGATTCAAAGGATAACGTCTCATTCTGTTATTTCAGTTCGTTCTGAAGAAATACTAACCAAAACATGTGAACTCGCTCACGCCCTTATTGGCAAGAAGCCAAAGCACTACAAGTATTTATGTTAATTAAATACGTGTTTTTACAGTATTCGTAAATTTTTAGCAACGCTTGCCCTAAAGCAACAGCCCTGGTAATATTCGCACGGACATTAAAAGCAGCGCTTGCAATTATGCAATTGAATTTGAATCCGAAAGCAAGTAGCATTAAAATCTCGTTTGCGTAAATACGAAATCTTGGTGAGCTGGCGCACTTACTTAAGGATTTGTCCGAATTCAAATCAGTTTAAAGAAATATCATGTTCACTTTAAAATTGTTACTAAGGAATTTGAAGTTAGGCAGAAGCATGTAGCCAAGTGTGTTTCACCAGTATATTTAGGTCCCATGGTGAACTTATTGCCACACACCGTGCAAAACTCCGGAGTCCGAGCTGTTACCGGGCATTTCAAATTAGATAAATTAATAATAATTATAATAATCTTTAATTTCAGGCACAAGGCCCATAAAACAAATACCTTAAAGACTAACATACATATTACAACTTAATTCTAAGTTGCGCCAGCAGGCGCGGGTCCGGTGACACTCGGAGGTCGTCGACGTCCACGATATTTGCGGGACACGACACCCTTCGGCTCTGCGTCCAGGAAGGTCGACTTCGACGAAATTCAATAGTTTTTGCCCGACCGGGGTATTGAACCCAGGACTTCTACTATACTATACGGGATAAATGGTACTAGGTACCCAGACGAGCGGTAGTACTGCCCCGGGAGAACTCTATTAATACTATTTACTACATTGTTTTTCTTCCAAAAGGAAAACATCTGCGTAAATTTAAAAAATCGTCCCATTCATAATCAAACGACGATAAACTGACACATTTAGGCCTTCGACGAGGTTTAGCGTTTACGACTTCCCGTTACACCAGATAAATATGTTGATTGTAAACATTTGAGGGGAACAAGAAGCTACGACGGGACAAACTGGAATCTTATCTAAAATAAACTTACCCGAACCCTATTTTATAAGTTTATTTTATCAGCGGACCAATACCCTAGGATTTATGGACCAAAGTTCAGGCGATGGCCGAACTGATAAATTTGTAGTTTACTGATGGCGTTAAGGTATTTCCTGTTTACTGTACACGATCGATACCGTTTTCTGAGCAGATAGCTTGTTGATGCTTACATGCGCGGAGTTTACGATGACATGAAAGTGTTGTTATCTACAAATATGATTGAGACATTTTCTTTTCGAGAATTTCACAGAGGCATTTCTATTTTGTCTAGTAGGTAAATATCGAATTTCAACTTTGATTCTTAACAGTCCGACACCTCTCAAGTCTATTGCTATCAATTAATAAGTTCAATTATTCTAATTGACTTTTTCTCATGGAAGTAATAGATTCGCCTTGCGTATATCGTCATTTTATGATAAGATATTTAACAATAGAGACTAAAAGATAGAAAAGAAAGAGAGAAATTTATCTATTTGTACTCACAAATAAGTCTTAATTAAAGTAGGTACAAATTGGATATTCACAAAACCTTACTTTGTGTGACTGAGTGATTTTAATCCTAGCATGAATGTTTGAAGGCTAACTTAAAATTTGTTTACAGTTTAAGCCACTCATATTTTTCTGATCATCTCTTTACTTCATCCGGAAGAAGTGTGATTATGTTTAACTTTTCCTTTTCTACCTCATCTTGAATCCTAAGGAACTCAAAATCCTTATGTCCATGATATTTATTTATGATAATATTTATATTTATAACTGGTGAAAGTGAATGCAACTAGCCTGTGCCTACCTCTTCCTTGATATCCGTCCGTTTTGTTAATTTCTGAAGTTGTTGATATATGTGTTGTCCGCAGTGCCTCCTGACATCGACGACGAAGTGAGCAGTAGTGAGGTGCTGGTGAAGGAGGGCGAGGCGGCGGCGCTGCGCTGCGTGGCCTCCGGCACCCCGCCCCCCGCCATCGCCTGGCGCCGGGAGGACTCGCGACACTTCAACATTGACAACCAGACGACAGGTGACAGCTCCAACTAACCGTTCTTGAGCTCCGTTACCCTGGTCTAAGTATTCTACGTCACTTTGTTACTGACCAACAAACGGCGGGTCGGACTCAATATACCGCTTGTGCGCTCTACTCTCCCGATATTCTACGGACTCTACGATTCAATATTGATAACAAGGCGACAGGGAATTGGTTCCAACTAAGAACTTCTGGGCTTATTTACCCTGGTAGTCTTAGGACTTCAGTTGGTATCGACCACTAGACTATTGGTAACTTAAGAGTATAGCCTCCGGACTTTTCTCCATTTTAGCCAGACGATGGGTTACTTGTCTCAAACGGACCGCTTGTGTTCTCTGTTCCCCTGGTGCACCATTATTATTTGCAACCAGACGCCAGGTAACATTTCAAAGACCGTTCGCTTGTGTAACTTCTCCATCACCCAGATCTTTCTGGGTGTGAATCAGGTCTGGGTTTTCTGACTGAAGTTATTTTCACACGAACCAGATTTGTGGCTCATAATCTTTTTTCTGCGAATTTAAAACCTTCTTCCTGAGGTTTTCTCAGTGGACTACGACATGAGGTTCATCAAAATAGACGACGGCAAATAGAAATAGGGGCTGAGAAGACTTGGCCACTACTGTAGCTTGTATCCTCCACGATGAGGCGACATACAAAGTCAAAACCGGTCAACTCTAAGGTTGTCCCAAGATGATACTAACATACTTGATGATTATCACTTTATCAATCTTCTGGCCATAAACTGAAATTTAGACTTTGCTGCTACTATCTGCTACATCTTAAAGGCTTAACTAATTTAATACTGACGGTATCGTGATCAAGATACCAAGGCGTGAACAGGGATGGCGTAATTTCTGAAACATTTCTCAGACCTTTGCGTAAATCCTCAAAATTAATGACAAGGAAAGTCGTTAGCTAGGTCCGGCTTCTATTTTAGGCAAAATGACTTAAATTATTAAAGTCTCGATCCTTAAGGCCCAACCTAGTATACTACGCAACTACGCAATTCGTTACTGAAATGATTTAGTTGCATGTTCACTATGATTTATTTACACGCAAATACTTTAAAGTTGAAGCTAATATTTGAGATGTCATCAGACCGATATACGTAATTAATTATTCACCAGGGTTTAGTGCTATTATGAGTTCTGTGTTATAATGAAAGAAATAAAGAAAAGTAAAGTTTTTTATTTCGTATAAAAACGTCCATTTTCGTACCATTTTCTATAAAAACAGAACAAAAATCATGTCTGTTGTATGGTTAGCCCCCCTTAAATTTTTATTTTCTCGATTTTTATTATTTGTTGTTATAGCGGCAACAGAAATACAACATCTGTTAAAATTTCAAGTGTCTAACTATCACGGTTCATGAGATACAGCCTGGTGATAGACAGACAGACAGACGTACGGACAGCAAAGGCTTAGTAATAAAGTCCAGATTCAGATTCATTTATTTTTCATTATTTATGCTATCTGTGCTACTTAATGATACAGATAGCATATAACAAATTCGTCCTTGATACTCGACTTAACTTAATATTCAGTAGGCCTATCATATTTTTAATAAGTAAGAGAGTATATGTGACCTTTCGTCCTCCTGGTTTTTTTTTCCACTTTGCTACTGTTTCAAAGTTCGCAAAAAGAATGGTGCGCCACAAGTTCCCCAGTAACATAGTATAGACACATTAAACGTAGCAAAATGTAGCATTTGCGTTTACTCCCGCATCCCAACACTAAACAGAGATATTCGTAGCAGCAGCGCAACACCAGTTGGATATCGCTTATAGAACGGCGGTTATCTTTAATGTTACTGCACTATTGCCTATTAGTTTTGATGTCAGTTTTGAGTTTGTCTCTCTAGCCTCATCCCATTTACTAAGTAGGTATAATGAAAATGATATACTTAGGTATATCATGTTCATTATATTGAAGCGCTCTTAGCATTACGAAAGGTTTAATTATTTCCAATAACTGACAATATTGTGTTATAAAGTTATCAAACACTCTTATATATTTCGTGGAATCTTCAGAATGCTAGTCAGAAAACAACAGATTGAAAATTGTCTTTAATTTTATGCAATTTTTCTAATTCTAACCATACATTAATGAGATATAAAATGCCTTTTATCAATGCAAATTACTTTGATTACAAGTAAACTAATCAAATGAACTTATCAAACCGAAGTGAGTGGGCGTAGTAAAATAAATTGCTGCCTTAACAGAAGCGGCCACTCGGCAAAGTTCACCGCAATATTCTTTAAAAGGCTGCCTTACATTCTAAATTCAAACATTTTAGAATGTACGGCAGCCTTTTCAAGAATATTGCGGTTTTATACTCTGAAAACGTTATTCATAAAGCTCCAATGCGTAAATAGACAATTTTTTATTAAAATACGATCTCTGATCAATTGCAACATATTCTAAAACAAGGATGGGTAAGAATTAATTAGATGAGTTAACCTTATATTTAAATTTACAAGAAATAACTGTGTAATACCTTAATGCCGCGTCGTCAAGTAAGTCGTAACTCAGAAACTCAAGAGGCCTGGTCTCTCTCTCTATACTGCAGTGGTACTGTCCTGATAAATGATATTAATGTGAGATCCTTGGAAGTTGGTGAATTAATATATCTCAGGCCTATGCAGTTAACTCTGAAGTGCTGCGCTCGGCAAAAGAGCAGATATTCTAATACCCAGACGAGCATTTGGCTGAGCGGCTCGTGTGCTGCGGTTTGAAGGATAAAATTCCTACGATTCTGCAAATCTTTAGAAGCATTATATCTCTTAGTGCTTTCAGGTACCTGTTCTTGCGCTAGAACTGGAGCAAGTCAAAATAAAGTAACCAAACATTGGATGAAAAGGTAGAAAGTAGATAACACATTTTTATATTTCGAGTACCGTTTCGCAATTTCAGAAATATAATTTTGACTACTGTTACAGTACAGACTAAAATTGAATGAATACGCTTGGTGTATTACTTGGCGATACGAATGGCGTAACGTCGGCGTGACGTCATCGTCACACTTTTTCGTATGAGTTGGCGTTCATCGATTTATAAGACGTATCACGTCAAAAAAGAATTTGATCAGGTGATGTCCAAAAATTTAATAAAATCGATAACACAACAATTCACCCGCAGCTTTATTTAATAAACAAAACGTAGGCAACAGCAAATAATGAAAAAGCACAGGCGTGGAAACTCAATAAAATAACATTTGCATACCAACGAAACTGCCTGCCCAAAGTCGAAAATACTATAATTATTGTAAACTATCCATCGATTGAAACCGGAATTCCACCATGGCGATTATAACAGAAATGACTTCTGTACTGAGCATTTTTGTAATGTATCATTTAGAAAAGACCGGTTACACTGTTCTAGAGTCAGTCGTTTCAAGGATAGCAATACATCAAACCTTACTAACAAATGGTACTTACGGTCCCTAGATAATTCCTCATACCTATCACTGACGCATTGATAGTTTTCATATGAACATCTGCCACAGATGTTACTAACAGCATCGGGTAGGTGGTCGAATTTCCTTTATATCATAGGAACAGACAACTGTGATTTCGATACATAAGAATCACTCACTTCTGGTATGCGGTTCTCTGTATATTTAATGACATTTATGACGTTGTAAGAAAGAAAAGAAAAATATTGATACTGTTATGTTATGTATGTGTAAGTTTATGATTAATTATGATTTTGAATGAAGGTTTATATTATTATTATAACCCCACTTCGACACTGTGGGTCCTGGCAATTTAATTGCACGTCTTAATTCAAATCTAACTTTTTCAGTAAAAGCCTATTAACCATTTTAAACATAACTCTAAAAACAACTAAAAATAAACAAAGCGAAACTTTTGTTTGTCAGTAAAAATAGATTTTTATAATAGAATATAGGTACTCCAATCTCCATCCAACATATCTAACGATTTCACTGAACAATTCACTCGCTCGCTTGAAACGGACTAGTGGAATATAATTTAAGGTAAAACTTGTCAAAAATAATAAACGCAAGCCAGAGAGAGCATAACAAAACCAGTACAAAATGCAAGCGCCCACGACAATACGTTTAAAATGTTGTCTCGTGGAAAAAATTCAACGGACAAATCCCTCCACCGCGAAACTGAATGAAAAGCACGCTTCAAACGCTGCTGGATATGCGCGAAATAAAATCCTAGGAGACAAAGTAGCCTTATTGCAGAGAAATAATAAAATTACAGCGCATTACGGTCGTCGCTTCTTGCATTCATACTTACACTTTTAAGCGAACTCGATAAAATCCCATATGCTCACATTGTTAGGCATGGGTCTCTCTTACAGCTGAGGAAGGTTTAGAGCATACTCCACCACGCTGTCCCAATGCGAATTGGTAGACGAGAAGGAACGAAGAAAGAAAATATATTTATCTCGCATGAAAAGCAAATCATTACAAAATTAAATGAAAGGAGAAATAGAATAAATTAAATAAAAAATCTATACGAAAAGGGGCCGCACTTAGCACTGGCCGTAGTATACTACGACCGCTGTTTTCAGGGCGACCCCGAGTTTCATGTAGTCCTGCTGGTGGCGTTACTAATTAAATACCTACCCAAACAACCAACAACAATTAAATACTATAACTAACATTATACATAATAGTGGTACTTACTAATATACATAAAAGTAGACGGGTATTAGTGGGAAACTCATTATCGAATGGTTTCTCGCCACTAGAATTGGTGTACACTTAAAAAACCGTACCCTACGGTCATGAAATTTTGCTAACTCACGGTAAAATATTTTAAATCTCTTTTTAACCGCCGAATCCACTTTGCACGTTTTTTAATTACATTAAAATACCGTTTACACATACTTTCTGCCACCAGACTGCTTGATTGAAGTGGTTCGCAGTCGGTTTGCATGCGAACTCCCAATTACAGGCGTCGTGTTCTTGCATTAAACAGTTCAGTTAGTGCGTATTTAGTGCGTAATCCTGCATGGGCTGGTGGTGTAATGTTTACTAAACTGTTAACGTTATGAATATTCTGGATCTCAAGTTGAGTTTATTTACATAGTGATGTGGATACTTGTGGTATTTCATGCTTGCAGCTTGCAGCGTGCACACAGCTCAGGTAGGCTTATATACTCTCCAGCAGCCAACATTAGAAAACATTATACAACTTCCCTATCAATAAATTTTAATATCAATAAATCATTATACAACTTCCCTGATACTCTAATAATATCAAAACATGGAAAATGAAATCTAACTAAGTAACAGAATTAATTTTATCGGAATCTTTCTCAAACAGTACCTAACATGATCGGATTCTGCGATCGGTATTTATGCCGGTATAATAATTAGTTCGCTGTCTCGACTGAACCGGTTAATTAAACCGGTTCTGTCGAGACAGCGTACTTAGTAATATTAATTTGATATATCTTCCGATCTGTTTTCCATGGTTTCTTCTTATTTAATCGATTTATTTTACTAAGCAACATAACATAGTACAAAATCACGCCTGTATTTCTTCAAATAGGTAAGCAGAGGTGTTATAGAAACCCACCTTTCACCAATGATAATGTAGGTGCTGTGTAATAGGTGGTAAATATACAGCGAGTACGATACCAAATTCCACGTTAATACTAGGAATCTAAAGATATAAGACCATATATTAATGCTTTTGATTGTTTGCAAATATGGTCACTCCAATTCACAGCTTTTAATGATCAGACATGCAGCTCAGTGACTCAACATATTCTCGTGCACACTCTACGTAACTACCACCTACCTGACCTATTACTTTAGACTAATGGGCCACGTTGTTCCAGTGTCCAAGTGGAGCGGCGAGTGGCTGAATCTGACGGGGACGGAGCGCGCGGCGGCCGGCGCGTACCTCTGCATCGCTACGAACGGTGTCCCGCCTTCGGTCAGCAAGCGAATCCAGATTAACGTTATGTGTGAGTCCAGCTTCTTACTAATTACCTTATTTTTTACGAGTGGGAAACCTTATAATGGTACCTAACATCGTGGGAGCGACGCCAGGTTATGTAGGATTTTCACCCACTAAAACCCCCTCGGCGGCCTTCCTCGGCGCGTGTAGAGAGCTCCGTGATCTCTGTTAGAACGCACCGGTGCCCTCCAGCGCTGTGCCCCTGACAGTCTCGTCTCGGAAGAAACATCCAAAGACGTTGAAACCCATCTACGAGGTTGTGCAGCTATACATAACGTCGTCTTCCCGGGCTCACTGAATGGACGGTTCGAGCTCCCACTCTTGCCGCCCGTGAGCCCAGAAGCCCCTTTTTAGTCCCCTCTTACGACAAGCATACCGTAGCACGTTACTGTACAATATTAATTTAATTTTAATTTGTATGTCATAATGTTGACTTGCATAAGCTCCCTTAATTTTGTTATACCGTCTACTTGTACTATGCTAAACACGAATAAATAAATGTTTAATACATAGATTTATTACTCTATTCTAGTATTATATCTATTGTTTAATAGTACTAAGATACTTTCGTATGCCATGGGTCATAGACAATGGCATACGGAATAATAAATAAGAATAAATAAAATACGACATCTAGTGTTTAAAATGAGTTAGTTCGCCTTCTTTTAGCAGCGAATCAGCATCTGAATCTGATGAAAAATAATTAATTATGTATTTCCAAAAGCCATATGTCTATGAACTGATAAAAAATTCAAAGCTACACAGCCATAAACAATGATCATTATAAGCTGAGCCTGCGCCTGACGTTACTTAATAGGTAAGTAATAGGCAGGAGCTTCGCTAAAAATATATTTTACGTAGTCATGTGGCGGCAGAGGTGCGGAAACTAGTTCATAATTTAGTGAGAGTGGAGCAAGGCCCAGAGGACTCAGCTGCGCAGTAATTACAGGCTGCGGGAGATTATTTTGTTTAAAATGTACTCACGTCATGAATGTGAGCCGGGAAATTGTGTCAAGGCGGAGCTATCGTTTGTTTAGATTATAATTTGATCCTTGTTTGAAATCACCTTGGAGTGACAAGATATTTTATTTTAGTAGACCAGAACCAACTTCGATATCCTGGACATGAGTACAGCTATACAAACTGAACAAACCGTGTTTACCTATCCATGAAATTTGGCCACAAGCGGTCACTCATTCAGAAACCGACCGCGTCCGTCATTGCTTAGCTCTTCCGATCACATTGAATCGACGCGAGCCGTTGGGCTGTGGACGCAGAACTTCGTCTGTTTATCGCACTGTAATTAACACGGGCTTCATATTCAAGTGCACTAATTTACGCGACCGACAAATCCACGAGAGCCTCCAAATTAACGTCACTCGCGAGCGTCGAGTGGTTTCAAATTAAATTATTGGTCCTCCGTCCGATACGGATGTCGTACAATTTTAAATTACACTTTACTTAATACATCGCATGTACATTCCATTTTGTACTTTGCCCGGTGCTGCGGTGGAAATTACCAGAGTGGATACGATTAATCCAAAAACGGACAGTATTGCTTGCATTCAGTTCGTGGTTCGAGTTTTGTGCTGGAAACCTACATTCGCATGTGGCTCATTCGTGACGACAAAACGATTTGATCATTGGCTCAAATTAACGGCCCACTGCTGGGTACACAGGTCTCTTCGTACAACTGAGTGACTCTACTCCTGTGTGGATTAGGTGAACCCGATCGTTGGAAGATTTGAGTCAAGAAGAAAACTCGTTTGAATTTTGAAATGGCAGTTCACACGAAGGAATCACCGAATATTACTATTCGGAATGAAAACACTGGAGACTTTATGTCAGAGCTTACATAAATTTTGAAATTCAATTTAGAATAACTTATGCACCGCTAGAAATTCCGATTTCATATGCGATGTCAATTATAAATCTACGATCGACAAATGCATTACCTTCCCCTGACTGAATTAACCACTATCTTAATCTTATTTTCTGTGTATGATAATTAACCAATGGGTAAAACATTAATTGTAGTGAAATTTAGACCATCGGTTTTTATCGAGTCCCCGTTTGCTATTGGCAACCCTAGTTGCACTTCTTAAAAACTAATTAACCCTCAGTGAATCGGACAGTGAAAAACATACCACACAAGTTCAAATGTTTTTCGGTAGCCTTACCTGCTGTCAATCTACAACATCGGTTTCCAACAGAATTCTCAATTTGGTAGCCTAGCGACCAACAGGAACGACGTTTGAAAATATGATTAAAATCGCAAATTCTCACTGAACTCAGACCGAGCTGTGAGCGAACACATAAATTGGTTATGGAAGTAATTGTGGCGACTGGAAGACTTGAATATAGTCCTTAGGTGCCGCTATATCTCCTGATTAAACTTTGCTCTACCTGGTCCCGACACTTTGATCCGGATTCTGATTTACTGGTTGAAAGACGCTCTGGTATTATGATTTGAACGAACGTTGGGTATTAAAACCATTTCGTAAGATTTCTGTGCTGTTTTCAGTAACGAAAACGTAATACATTAATCATTGCACTCGAATTCCCATTTTGATTAATGTTCATTATAAAAGCTACATAAAGCTCACGTGAAATGTTAATATTAATTTATTTGAAGTCTGAACATAACTGAACATATAGTCTAGTCAACAAGTGCCTTTTAGGTCAAAATTTTTGCGCCTTCTCCGAAAATTATGATTGAGGTGTCATTCGATTCGGAATGGCATGTAGATAGTTTTTGAGAAAATTCGAAGCCCGCTCGCAAAAAATGCAATAGTTATAAACAATTAAGTGAAATAAAGAAAGGGGGTTTGGTATTTCGTTAATATCTCAAAAACTATTTGAGAAAATTTAAATTTGAAAAAAGATTCAAAAAGAGGAAGAAATTTCCTAAAAAAAGTCTCAACTCCCAAAATTGTCGGACTAATGTTTATAATGTTCCCAGAGGGTTGAAAATACGCTCGAAAACGGGTACTACGGCTTGCGTAAGCCACGGCCCCATCGGACCTGTAATGAATAAATATTATTTAAACTTATTAAATATGAAAATTAAAAATTGAAAAAATTCAGGCGCCTGTAGGATAGATCAATGAACAATAATCCGTAATCAAAAAATTTTTATCGCGATTTTTCAAAAAGTTATCCATTAATTAATTAACAATTTTTTGTAGCATGAACATTAACATTGCAAGTGCGATAATTGTTAAACTATTAATCTGAGATTTTTTTCCTTTCGTGGAGCTATTTTTCAAAGGTCTTAGAATAGATTCCCGTTGGAAAAATTCAAAAATTGTTAATTTTCGTTTTGTTATTAACAATTTACTGAGGGAAAAAATTATAAAGCTTAATTAAACATTGAAAAAAATTCTTTTTTTGTAATATTATTATTGGTCCATTTTCTTATGATCAGAAGCTACTTAAAAATGATTTTTAATAATTTTTATCTCCTATTGTTTAAAAAATTGTTATAAACAAATGCGTTGTTTATGAGATAATTAAATTTTTTTTTTGATATCATAATCTTTGATGATAATTATGATTTTTTTTAAAAAAATCGTTTCTCTAAAAAAATTTTTTATTGCTTAAAAACGCATTTGTTGAATAACAATTTTTTTTTCCACTTATTATGAAAATTAAGGAACCATTTTTTTAAAAAAAATCATTGTTTATCTTGATCTTTGATAGTAAAAAAGAAAAATCGATTATTATTTAAATTTTCATTGTTTATTTAATACACAATTTGTTATTAACAAATTAATTATTTCTTTGTATTTTTTTTCTTTTTCTACTTAAAAAAACAAAAACAACCATGTATTATTTTTTGAAAAAAAAATTGTTTATATTTTTTATTGAACGAAATATAAATAATTTTTTTTTTTTCCAAAAAATAATACATGGTTGTTTTTGTTTTTTTAAGTAGAAAAAGAAAAAAAATACAAAGAAATAATTAATTTGTTAATAACAAATTGTGTATTAAATAAACAATGAAAATTTAAATAATAATCGATTTTTCTTTTTTACTATCAAAGATCAAGATAAACAATGATTTTTTTAAAAAAAATGGTTCCTTAATTTTCATAATAAGTGGTAAAAAAAAATTGTTATTCAACAAATGCGTTTTTAAGCAATAAAAAATTTTTTTAGAGAAACGATTTTTTTAAAAAAAATCATAATTATCATCAAAGATTATGATATC
Source organism: Carterocephalus palaemon (assembly GCA_944567765.1). Taxonomy (NCBI): domain Eukaryota; kingdom Metazoa; phylum Arthropoda; class Insecta; order Lepidoptera; family Hesperiidae; genus Carterocephalus; species Carterocephalus palaemon. The sequence goes on from OX155645.1 coordinate 479,542, forward strand.
AAAAAAAAAATTTTAATTATCTCATAAACAACGCATTGGTTTTTAACAATTTTTTAAACAATAGGAGATAAAAATTATTAAAAATCATTTTTAAGTAGCTTCTGATCATAAGAAAATGGACCAATAATAATATTACAAAAAAAGATTTTTTTTCAATGTTTAATTAAGCTTTATAATTTTTTCCCTCAGTAAATTGTTAATAACAAAACGAAAATTAACAATTTTTGAATTTTTCCAACGGGAATCTATTCTAAGACCTTTGAAAAATAGCTCCACGAAAGGAAAAAAATCTCAGATTAATAGTTTAACAATTATCGCACTTGCAATGTTAATGCTCATGCTACAAAAAATTGTTAATTAATTAATGGATAACTTTTTGAAAAATCGCGATAAAAATTTTTTGATTACGGATTATTGTTCATTGATCTATCCTACAGGCGCCTGAATTTTTTCAATTTTTAATTTTCATATTTAATAAGTTTAAATAATATTTATTCATTACAGGTCCGATGGGGCCGTGGCTTACGCAAGCCGGAGTACCCGTTTTCGAGCGTATTTTCAACCCTCTGGGAACATTATAAACATTAGTCCGACAATTTTGGGAGTCGAGACTTTTTTTAGGAAATTTCTTCCTCTTTTTGAATCTTTTTTCAAATTTAAATTTTCTCAAATAGTTTTTGAGATATTAACAAAATACCAAACCCCCTTTTTTTATTTCACTTAATTGTTTATAACTATTGCATTTTTTGCGAGCGGGCTTCGAATTTTCTCAAAAACTATCTACATGCCATTCCGAATCGAATGACACCTCAATCATAATTTTCGGAGAAGGCGCAAAAATTTTGACCTAAAAGGCACTTGTTGACTAGACTAATAAGCGAATATTTGAAACAATCTGATCAATAAAATGCTAGTTAAAACAAAACAATAAGAATTTTGCATGAATCAGACCGCCCGTAGCAGTGTCTGTGGGGGAGACCCGTGCCCAGCAGTGGGACGTGTATGGGTCGCAGCGAAGCGATAGTATCTCAATCGTTTGTGGGGACTTGCGTTTGCATTTATAATAAAATACCGCAAGCTGTGACTTTCTGAAAAAAAGTGCAAAGTTTTAATTATAAAAGTAAAGGACTACTTAAGTGTTGATGATTTGTGGGGTAATGTGTTTGTCTGTGGCTCCTCAATAGCTAGAAAACTTTATCTTAAGAACTTTTATATTTTTTTATATTTTATGATGTTCTTGATTTTGTAAATTTTACAGAAATTTTGACATTAAAAAAGTATTCCCTATGTTTAAATTTTTAAGAAAAACCTTTGGCTCTACCACCTTACAAGTACTTATATTACAGCCTTAAGCCATGACTAACTAACGATAAGTGAAGTACTTTGATACTTCTCACTTGTAAAGTTACTCTAAAGTTACACTATCGAATTCGATTTAAACACATACCTATCATCAACTTTGTGTGAGAGTGGCAGAGGTGTGTAACTTTCCCCAGTTATGTTTAGGTCCCACATGGTCCAACGCGGTACGTCTATTGGCATTCACCAAATTCCAATGTTGTGTGTGTGACTGTGAGCTGTGTTCGACTGTGTAATTTCAAGAAAGAAAAACTCAATAATACTTTGTCCGACCCGAGCATCGAACCCACACTTGCTTGCACTTAAACGCTAGTCCAACAACGCAGTTTTACGATTTAATTACCGTGACCAACACTGTTTTACGGTTTTAAATGAAGCATCCTTGTACTAACCAAGGCCAATCAACGGGCCGTATTAAAGCTAGTCGATAAATGCAATTCGCCGCTCACTCGACAGATCCTGATTAAAAACCGGACACGTGTGAATGGTTTAACTTAAGTGGGTACACCGGTCATTTCACAACAGTGACAGCCTAGTGGCTATCGAACTAGCCTCTCACTCGACGGGGGTGGGTTCAAATCCTAGCGGCACGCACCAATGACGATGTTATATGCGATTTGAGAAAGTGAATGTCATCTGCTGTCACGGTGTAGGAAACTGTCTTGAAGAAACCTAGAATAGAATAGAAATAGCTGTGCTGGATGCACTTAAGTCTAAGCTTAAGCGCACTAACTTAACTAATTCTAATCAAGTAATTACAATTGTATTATTTCTGTGAAACAGTCGCGCCGTCAGCGTGGGCGGGGCGGGTGGCGATCCGTGCCCTCGCGGGCACTAGCGTAACACTTCAGTGCTCCGCGGAGGCCTATCCATCGCCGCAGTTCTACTGGGTGCTTAACGGAGAGCAGAGACTGGTTAATGGTGAGTATATATCTATATATATAAAAGAAGAAGCTGACTGACTGACTGACATATCAACGCAGGGCCTAAACTATAAGGGTTAGAAACAGAATAGAAGGGAATATTTTATTACCTTTAGTTTTATTTATATTACCAATTTACTTAGGCTCGAATAAATAAACCCCATGTTTGACCCAGTTGAAACCCGGTTCAAAAAGGACTCGAGTAAATAATTGAGCCGGTTCATGATCGATTAGATCTCTTGGGAAGGCTCTCTACTAACATAAAACAATGAGACCAAGTTTGTACGTTAGCACTTTGAACATATGAATTAAAGTATAGGATAATATTATAGACTGGATATAATGTATGATTACGGGGCATGGAATGAAGCAGCAATGACTCACATCTCTAGGTTTAGCATAAGTATTAACAGTTTTTAAGTACCATCTCGATGGCGGCAAAGTAGAAACGGACATCTACATTTTTGCGAAAACGCTTTCTTTACAAAAATGATCTTATATCAACCCCATCTAAATTTCTGTATTAAAATTATTTCAAATTTCATAATAATGAAGAAAATCCGGCACGTAAATGAAGACCCTACACACGATTTAAAAAAAAAACATCGCAATTTACACGCACAATTTATTCGACCAAATAAATTCAACTATCTATTACACATATACCTACCTACCTTACCTGAGCTTTGATATATCTAAGTTTTCTGAATTCTGTCTGTAATTAATACCATGTAGGTACAGCTGTATATAAAAATAAATTATTATTTATTATCATTATTATTAAGGAAATTTAGCAGAAAAACAAGAATACAACCTGTCTGAGACTCAATAGTTAGTATTGTTTAGTCTTCAGATAATATTCAATCAACCTTTGAGCACGAAGTATCGACGCAGTGCTCTGAGCAATAAAGAACTGACGTCAGAGATGACAAGACGAACGAGCCAGCCCGCGCTCCGCGGAGGCTAATTCACATTTCATTGCCCCGCGGGGAAGGCGATTCATTTGGCATTCATTCATTCATTATCGTATCTAAGTCTTCTTGGCACGAAGCCAGCGTATCCCAGGCATTAGAAATTAATGAAATGAAAAAACAAAACGACAGCTTACGAAGCGGCTCCTTTCTTGATTATTTTGATCCTGACTCTGCAGATAAGACCAGATTTCGTTATCCATAAGGACTGGATAGAAGCTGTTTTAAGTATTTCTTTTTTATTAAACTTGAAGACATACATTAAAATTACTTATTAACAGAGGTAGTAGAAAGAGCTTTAAAACTATATATAGCTTACCCTAAATGAAACTGAGAAAGAGCCCGGAAGAAGAAGAAGTAGAAAGAGCTATAAATATATTCTTCTTCAAACTTCTATCCATCCTATCCATCAGCCTTTTAAAGCCCACTGCTGGACATAGGCCTCCCTCAATCGACACCACACCTCCCGATCGTGTGCCCTCTGGATCCAGCGGTTTCCCGCTGTCTTCTTCAGTCCATCAATCGTTGGAGTCTACATGGGATAGTAATGGATATGTTTCCAGTGGTGGATTTCAGGGGGTGGGCATTAGTAACCTCCTTACTCCAACTGTTGTCATTAACTATCATTGGCCAAGCGTGCTGTTGTTTAGACGGACTCAGATGAGGCCTATGTCCAACAGTATGCTTTAAACAGTTGATAAATATTTTTTTATGGACACAAGATAGCAAACGAGCTTGCAGCACCACCCATCCGCTGCCGCCCATGACAACTGTGAATGACTTTGAACAAGACTCAATTGGTTAGTCCAATTAGTTGATTCAGTTTCAGATTCAGAGTCCGTTCGTTAGTAGGTATGAGGACTGGGGACTGTTAGTGACAGTTAGTCCTGTTAGTTGGTGTTAGTAATAGTCCAGTTAGTACCTGTTAGTAGGAGTCTCGTTCAAAGTTAGTCACAGATGTGTTGCTACCCTAGAGGGCTAAGATGGTCGCCTCTGAAGAAGTGTAACCGGAAACCACACCTTTTCAACCGGGCCATAATTGCTTGAAAACCAATTATTACACGGCAGAAATGGTACTAGGTACCGTGGCGGGTGGTGGTACTGCCCGGGCGAACTCTATATGGAACCAATTAGGTTTCATTTAAAACCTATTTGGTTCTATAGAAGAAGTAATAAAATCGATGAGATAATAGCCGCTTTCCCCCGCTGAATCAACAACAGCTTATTCAAGCCTACCAACTCGAGGGAAAAATGACGTGAAACTTCAAAGAACGATGACCCGCGAGGCTAATTCCTATTTCATCGCTGGTGCATATCATTTGTCATTCATTCGCTCATTATCGTACCAGAGTTGGCGGGCGGCCAACGTCCATGCAGCTTTTGTGCCGGTGATTGATTCTCGGAGGTCTTGTTATTTTATCTTCAGCGCTGTTAAGGCGGATACGTCCCTACGGCTCACATTTTAAGAGCGAGCGGTGCGAAATGTGAATAGGTACAGCCACTTTCATAGGGACTTCAGTGCTTCGGAGGGCACGTTATCAGCTGTTTTCAAATGTTAAATAATTGTTGGGCATAAGGGTTTTACTATTTCACCAATTCCCCTTGGAGTAGTGTTATGGAGTATGCTTCTCACTACTCTTTTAATTTTCCATTGGTGGGCACGGGTTTCTTCTCAAAGTGGGAAGTGAAGTTCACAGTTCATAGTTCATTGTTCATAGTTATTTATTGGTAAAATATGTTTTACAGTCAAAAATCTTATATTGTGTTCCATTCTCCACCATATTTACTGATAAACTTGAGATGAGGAGTTTAGATTCTCGCATGGGATTTATTGCCAATCTTTATGTTAAAAAGTGAATTAGGATAAACCATTCCGTGGATTTAGTCCACCACCACAACCCGTTCTTTGTTGTTGGGCACGGGTCTCCTCTCAGAATGGGAGCGATTAGGCCTTAGTACACCACGCTGGCCAAGTGCGGATTGGCAGACTTCACATGCCTTCGAGAATATTATGGAGAAATCTCAGATATGCAGGTTTCCCCCCAGAAGAGTGACAGATTCTAATTGTCAGTGTCAGTATAAAAGCGTTAGTTAAACGCAGTGAAATAGATCAAAACCTCTGACTTATTTCCCCAGTGACGTAATTGGATAGTGGATAAATATTGACGAATAATAATTTCGTTCAATCGTTTCGGCAATCGCAGGCCGCAGCCGCACGCCGCACGGCCGCAAGCCGCGCCCATCTCTCATTTCATTACACTCTAAATTCCCCAGAATATTCAGCAGCCCCTAACCCAAGGTTTATTTTCTGTCGCAAGTTGACCTCGCGTCGCGTCGCCAGTGCCACAATAGTATCTATTGTTGCCAAAATGTAAAGCTTGCCGAATATTGAATACTTGACGAAGTCAATGAATAATTTGGTCATCATTGTAGGCGTCGGCGTATTTCTATGCTTTTATATTACACGACTCTGCTGAAAAGATAGCAGTTGTTACGGACGAGCTGTATTGAGGAAATTATCGATTTTCGGGCAGAACTTTGCTTTTATACCTAAGCCTTACCTAGTCCTATACCGACTATATGCAAGGGAATAGGGACTAACAGTTTACACTGCTTGTTAAAGCCCAGTTTGAATGTGCTGTAAATAAATATCATGGACATTCTCAAACTCGGTCATCTGATACCGAACAAGGCAGAACCTGTACTATGGGTGTCAGAGACTGATTTACAGTCATAGATATTTTGAAATATATACGTAAATAGATAATTAACATCCAGTCACAGAATAAACACAAGTGTTCGTCACACGAATATTTGTCCTGAGTGGGATTCGAACCCACAACACCTGCCGTAACAGGCAGGGTCACTTGCGCCAACGGGCCAGTCAATGATAATAAATGGATTAAGTGTTCAAAACTCGTTTCTAAATTCCATTATTAAAGGGTATTCTTTTATTTATTTTGTTTTGGCGATAACGATTAATGTATAGCCGTTTGGTCTTACGCTTAGGCTTAACTTCGAAAATGAATGTTAATTCAAACCGGGTCTACGTAAACCAAATCAAATTTAGTAAACAAAACACAGGTAGGTTGAAACATTAGACAGTCCTTTCTTACGTGCAGTGTGCCACAAAGCCTATACAGCATTAGTGAGGCAAATCCTAGCCATTACAGCCTCGTTTAGAGAAAGGCTGCCTCAGAACAATGCGGGACAAAGTGTTTTGCGATCAAAGGATCCATTACTGGTTTACCGGATAAATGTATATGATAGATGGATGAACCAGCTTGGGAAAATTGTAAGTGCTTAATAGGTAGACGAAATGAGTAGTTGGTAAACTCATTGGTAATTGGGTTATAACTCGGTGGCAAAACCTCCAGATTATTATCTCCCAACCCTTCCCAAAGCTTCAAAATGCATATCAATATAATTAAATCGAATCCAATTGTTAACATCTAACCAATTTTTTTTTTATTACAGAATCTCCTATCTAACATTTTGTGACATTCAAAAGAACTTAGCAAAAATTCAGTAAAATCTTGTCCTACTTTTAAGTTTTTTTTTGTCCAGGAATTCGCATAAAACCATATTTTACATGAACAATGCTGCTTGTCGGAACAACGACAACTGTCCTCTTAAATTACAAACCTTGCTTAGTTTTCATAGCTAACATTTAAATACATCTTTCCCACAAAAGCCCAATGTGTTTACCATTAGTAGCCTTTGCAATTGACAGGAAACTGCTTTAAACAATACAATTGTAATGTATGGTGAGCGCACACAACAAACAGGCGCAAGACAAAGGATTCTGCCGTAAAATCAGGCAGAGGTCAAGTATCGACGTATATCAAATTCGATATCGATATTCGCTTTATGTCACTTGCTGTAACGGTGAAGGACACATCGTGAGAAGACCTGCATGCCTGAGAGTTCTTCATAATGTTCTCGAAGGCAAGTGAAGTCTGCCAATCCGCACTTGGCCGGCGCGGTGGACTAAGGCCTAATCCCTCCCATTCTGGAGACCCGTGCCCAGCCGTGGGACAAAGAGAGGGTTGTGGTGAATGTTTAAAACAATGTATAATCAAAGTCAAAAGGTAAAATAGTCTAGTGCTGTTAGATCGTTACACTCGGTGCACACACTCCCTTGGGGCAGATCAACAAACAAGTCTTGGAATGCGCCGCGGGCGCAATGGTCCGTACTGAACAATGGCTAGCAGCATTTCTGCTGAAAGCGAAGCATTTTTGCTGCAAAGATAAAACCCGTTCGGTTTTGCAGAGTCGTCGGAAGTTCATGTATCAAACCTCTTACTATGTCGTCGGGAAGATCACGTGGTATAATATGTTATGAATCCGGAAATAGTCGAGATAAGTTTCTTTCGTCTACGTGGCCCTACTTTTAAGAAAAGGTCTCGAAATAAGAGCTTCTTTATTAATTTAAGATAGCATACGAACATGCAACATCACCCGTTTCTGCCACCCATGACACCCATTGCCACTCAGCCTAACTAGCATTCCTAACTCTCAGTAAAATAACAGTCCTTTCTCTAACCGTTTGTTTTCAAGTTCAAAGTGTGCCACAGTTGAGTTCAAACTGCGTTTAGTGTGTCAACTACACGTAGTAGTACAAACCCTCTAGCACATAATGGCAACAATGGCGGTTTAAGTGGCCGCTGACAATACAACAATAAGTAGGCAGAGTGAAGATGTTCGACCTTTTCATACATACAGAAAATGATGATTCTTACGAGCTCGCGAGTTGTTCGACGTATTACCTCGAGGTATCAAGTATGGGAGCATAATTTTTGTAATAATCGTATAAAGAATCAACTCATCTATTGATTAGTTTATAAGGAATTCCCTAATTTTCGCCACTGCAGACTAACAAATGAAATAAATCAGTGACATTAAGTTATTTATGTAAGCAATCATCATCATCATCATAAATGAATTATAGACGATATTTTGTAAAAAGACTATTACGTTTTCATTTCGTGATATTCACCGTAATAATGTGGTAGTAGGGGCTGAAGACAAATAGTTTATAGTACAGTCAAACACATCGCTAGAAATGATACCGGAAAGAAAATGAATATTGCTTCGCGGAGATACGAAAGGGGTACGCTCTTACCCCACTCAAGGAGACTGAAGGGGTAAGACGAACCCCTTCGGTACTTCACGAATGCAGAGGTAATATTTGAGTTCCACGGCCGATGTTAAACACACGTAAGCTACTTTTATAGCCCGGATTTGCAGCAATATAGCCGGTTTCATTTTATGTATTTCTCCGCAAATCTGTAAGTGGGTCGAAACAAAGTCGGACATTCAATATAGTTTGTGAATAGTTACTTAGAATTTGTATTCTAATGGCTTGTGCCAATATAGTCAAGAAGGTTTAGGTTTGGGTGGTAGAGCCTAAAGGGAACCAAATAGCTCTAAGTAGGCGCGAGCCTGTGTTATGGGTGTCAGAGACTGATATACATACATAGATATTATTAAATACATACTTAAATAGATTACACAGAACAAATACAAGTGTTCGTCACACGAATTTGTCCTGAGTGGGATTCGAACCGACGACCCCTGGCGCAACAGACAGGGTCACTACCGATTGCGCCAACAGACCCGTCAAACTTGTGAAAAGTGGAAGTCCTACACACCACTGCCCCTTGGGATGTTATGTTATGTAAAACTAGTGGATGCCCGCAGCTTCGCTCGCGTGGAATTAGACATTCAGTAACTTCAAAAACGGCAAAGTTTCATACTAACTTTGCACCCCCGTTTTACCCTCTTAGGGGATGAATTTTCAAAAATCCTTTCTTAGTGCTCCCCTACGTTACAAAAGGAACCCCTGTGCAAAATTTTAAGTTTTTAACCCTTATAGTTTAGGCCCTGCGTTGATATGTCAGTCAGTTAGTCAGTCAGTCAGTCAGTCAGTCAGTCAGTCAGTCAGTCAGACAGTCAGTCAGTCAGTCAGTCAGTCAGCTTCTCCTTTTATATATATAGATTGAGCGTGCTGACTGTACCTAATCTTTGTTCACAGGAACCAAGCACCGGCTGAGCAAGGTGTCCCGCGGGCACCGGCACACGCTGAGCCTGGTGATCAGCGACGTGACGCGCGAGGACGCCGGCGTCTACCGCTGCCACGTCGACAACAGCCTGGGGAAGGCGCAGGCTGAGCTCTTCCTGCACAGTGAGTGCTGTAACTGAATAATAGTATTCAGCATCCATCCATCCATCCATCCATCAGCCTTTTTGGGTCCACTGCTGGACATAATGTTCAGCAAGTGACATTTAATTTCTATATCGCACATAAATCAGTAAATTTATTGGTCATTAGATACATGAACGCTGCGACCCATAGACGTCCCGTGCTGGGCACGGGTCTCCTCTCAGGACGGAAAGGATTAGGCCTTAGTCCACCACGCTGGCCAAGTGCGGATTGGCATGCCTTCGAGAATATAGTGATGAACTCTCAGGCATGCAGGTTTCCTTACGATGTGTCCTTCACCGTTATAGCAAGTGACATTTAATTTCTTAAATCGCACATAACTTAGAATAGTCATTGGTGCGTGCCGCTGGGGTTTGAACCCGGACCGCTCGAGTGAGAGGCGAGTTCGATAGCCACTGGGCTGTCACCGCTTAGCTGTCTGCTGGACATAGTGTTCAGCAAGAGACACTTAATTTCTTAAATCGCAATAAAATCAGAAAATTTATTGGTCATTAGATACATGAACGCTGCGACCCATAGACGTCCAACTACTGGGCACGGGCCTCCCCCACCGACACTGCTGCGGGAGGTCTAGAGCGTACTCCATCGCGCTGCTCCAATGCGGATTGGTGGAGGGGTTAGTGACCAACCCAGTGTCGAATGTTCTCGGTTGTGTCGGTGAAGGACACATCGTGAGAAAACCTGCATGACAGAGAGTTCTTCTAATGTTCTCGAAGACATGTGAAGTCTGCCAATCCGCACTTGGCAAGCGTGGGGTACTAAGGCCTAATCCCTTCCGTTCTGCGAGGTGACCCGTGCCCAACAATGGGACAAAGAAATAGTTGTGATGATGTATCTAATAATTTCTGTCTTTCTGTAACTCAATATAGCAAGTCTGATAGGTAGTGACGGTGACGGGAAAGGTAGGTGATTCTGAATGTGAACATGAAGATAGACATAACGATGCGTTGTGACGTGTTGTCGGGTTCAGTATGAGTATCCAACGTTCAATATGAATTGAAAAATATGTTACGCTCGCTCACAGCTGGCTGACAATAGTTCGGTATGAACTGAACGCGGCTTAAGTGAGCTTATATACAAGTATCTATTTTGGAATAACTTATATTGCGATTCCCGTCATAAAATCTATCACAGAAGCTATTGACATCAATTGAGTCGAGATTCTCGTAAAGATTACGATCTGTATCAGAATTTGAATAGGTCTAATTCAAAGCTAGAAAAATGTGTAACGAAATATTTTTGTACAGTGCTCACAACGACAACGACAACGACTACAACTACAACGACTACCACGACCACTACAACGACCACTACGCCGCCGCCTACAACTACATTGCTGCCTTGTAAGTATTTCTTACCTTGTTTTATCTTCACTGCAGCTACGGAAACCAGAAACAAAGGTAACTGACCTTTGTTTCTAGTTTCCGCAGATTAGATAACATAAGATTAAGAAAATAAATGACGATAACAAACATAAAGTGCTTTAAAAGTATAAATTAACTTCTTAGTATACTTCAAAACGTTTAAAAAAAGTTAGTTCTAAGCTCAAAATAAAGCGCTGCCAACGCTTACTTGTGTTATAAGTCATAGGAAAGATATGTAAAGTAAATGTCAATACAAGTTTGTTTGGGAAAAAAATTTACTACCTGCCTGCGAATTTTTCACAATATTTATTGACATTGATACATAAATTTATTGAATGTTTAAACACTGAGTACGAAAGCCAGATTTTTTCAGTTTACTTAGTGAAGATAAACCCTTTTTTATCGTTTACAAAAAAGCGAAAGCCGTTCTTAATATAAGAGATCATTATATCTATTTGAAATATCACGAGAGATGAAAGTAGGTAGCAGTTCGACTGAAACTCAAAAGAAAAGAAAAGCAAATTCAGTTCCCAGTTTTTACTGGTAGAAGTTGCGGCGGCAAAGCAGATGATTTTTCCGTTCACCGTAAAATGTTTAAATTTAAATTTTCATTTGGTGCAGATGTAATAACAAGCTTGAATTTTAATCTGCGTTTAAAAAGACTGGAACATCTGGTTGGAAATTAAGAATTTATAACTGAAGTGGGGATTTTTCACTTCCCTTTAAAACTTCGTGACCAACTTGAGAAACATTATGAGCAGGTAGAAGGTAGCCCCTGACTGTCTTAAATGGCGACTAAAAGGGGACTTCTGGGGTTGCGGGCGGTGAGAGGGGGAGCTCGAACAGTCCATGAAGTGACCAGGGAAAGACGACGCTGTGAGTGGCTTTTTGTAGGGTTTAGGAGGGCAAGGTTACCCACTCGTAAAACAAAAAAGGTACATGTCCACTAACTTAGATGAAGTTGCAACTCTTTTGTATACGATAATATAAAAATAGAAAATAAAATAATGAAAATAACATAATAGAAAATGCCATAAGGCATTAAAGTCCGTCCATTGTACGAGTATATCACTTTTGAGGTGTCAATAAAGTTGAATAAATAAATTTAAATTTTTTTTTTAAATAAATATTGTTAGAGCCTTGCTCTCAATTACTCGTAAAGTTAATTATAAATTTATTATTATTAGGTAGATATGTATTAGTTCAATCAATTGATCTATCTATAGTTCTGGAGTATTACTCAATCGGGCCCGTAAAAATAAACCAAATTCGGTTCAGGTTTAGCTGATCCGTCCTGAAGATAATTTAACTCGTTCAATTCTTTACTTAATTAAAGAAAGCAGCAAGAAACCTAGCAGTCGTGGATACGACCATTAGACCAATATCCAACTTCATTAGAATTGTTGAACTGACTGACCAGCCAGTCATGTGAAAATGAAGAACATTAATTTAATCCGTTGATTATTAATTAATTATTAAATAATATTTAATTATTTTAATAATATCAGCAATGTACAGATACACTTCGTGAGAAAATGTTACGCTAACTTCAGCGAGAGGGAGGAAAGTTGGGCCATTCGGAAACTTTTAATGAACATTAAAGCAGTTTGTTCGTCTGTTGCAGTTGTTTATGGCTCCTTAGCTAATAAAGTTATTATAATAACAGGTGTATCGGAATTCATTGCCAAATATTTTTATACTATCACGCAGTTTCTATACTACTACTACTAATATCTAATGTACAATGATTTTATTGTGATAAGAAATTATTATATTTATCGTACTGTGACATTGTCGCCGTTGTGAATTAACTTCAAAATTCACGAATCTTTCGCCTTTCTAAGCTTAGATATTGAAATAGCATATGAACAATTTCTTTAAAAACAATTATTACACAGTAGAAATTGTACTAGGTACCGCGGCGGGCGGTGGTACTGCCCCGGGCGAACTCTATATGAAACCTAATAGTTTTCATGCTAACCTTTTTTTGTTCCCTTTAGGCTCTACCACCTAAATCTAATTTAATCCCTAAATGCAGTGTTAACACGAAGTATTATTACAACAGACGTGGAGCGGCACCTGGAGCAGCTGCACCGCGGCGTGCTGGAGGCGCCGCGGGACGACTCCTACATCGTGCTCAGCCAGCACCAGATGCAGAACCTGGGTATGCACCACCTCTGCTGAATACCACCTTATTACCACTTAATATAGTTACATTAATCTTGAAGCAAACATGACAAATGTTGGCGTTTCGGTTGACGTAGTTTTAACTTATTTTAAGCTAACCAAGTTCGCCCTTTGACTATGTAGACAAACGACCTGAAGAAGACGGCGGGAAACCGCTGGTTTCAGAAGGCACAGGACCGGTCGGAGTGGTGTCGTTTCTGCTGCGACCCATAGACGTCCCACTGCTGGGCACGGGTCTCCCCCACAGACACTGCTGCGGGAGGTCTAGCGCATACTCCACCACGCTGCTCCAATGCGGATTGGTGGAGGGGTTAGTGGCCAACCAATTTTGAATGTTCTCAAGCCACCCGAAGGTCTTCGAGCCACCCGAAGGTGTCGTTTAGGAGAGGCCTATGTCCAGCAGTGTCAAAAGGCTGATGGATGGAAGTAAACCAACACTTAGATATTTAGCTTTACTATGAAAGTTATTGAAATGAATGATTTAATCTAAGAACTAACTCTATTTCTGGTATTTCTATTTTATAACTGGTATTTCTGGCCACAGAGATGGTGACGACGATATGACCGGAGGCCGGGGGCGAGTCCCCCTGGAGCGAGGGCTGGCCGCACGCGGGCGCCGCGCGCGCTTCCCCGCTGCTGGCAGCCCTGGCGCTGGCCGCGGCCCTCGCGTGACCGCCCCTAGCTGAGGACTCGTTAGTTAGGTTACGGGAAGAGTGTACGACGAAGTGGGTGTTGTGAGAGTACGACGAAGCTCAGATGTCACGAGAAGAGGGTACGACGAAGTGGGTGTTGTGAGAGTACGACGAAGTTCAGATGTCACGAGAAGAGGGTACGACGAAGTTAATGGAATATTACGCTAAATAGATTGACTCGAAGTCATGTTGTTGCGAGCAGGATGTACGATGTGACGAGTGATTATAAGTCATATTGTGACAAGTAAGTACGACAAATCTGTATCGAGTGAACACTCGATGCTAATTTCCTTTAGATTCTCGAACGAAGTAAGGTTTGCAAGAAGATATCGTCGTCGCCGTTTCCTAATGCCACCAGATTGATATCGAGGGACTTTTAAGTATAACGAATTGGTAACGATCGTAATATACAACTGTAAACAAATAAGGATTCCAAGTGAGGCAGTAACGACAACAAGAAAGTACGACGAATAAGGATAGAGAGCTCATCGAATTTCAGCTTTAGCGTAATCAATTGAGGACTTGGGAGGTTGTTACGACAAGAAAGTTCAACGTCGACGAATCGGTATCAAGTGTACGTCGAGTTTCTAAATTGAACGGTTATGTGTTGGGGCGTTGTTACGTGAGAAGTTTAGCGTTGGACGGGGAAGTTTTATGTTGTGTTAGGACACGGGGAATGGATGAATGTTACAATTGTATTTGTCAAAATAACTAACGCAAAATCTACCACATGTGTACGTGGCCCGATAATTATAAGTTTAGTTTGGTTATTGCTTACCAAATTTCGCGCTTCCCTAAAGCTGTTAATTGGTCATATTATTCGCAAATTAAAATATTTAATCACGAATAAAATTCAAGTGAATAAAATTGCACTCGTAACACTTTATTTGCTGTGAAAAAGTATCTGGTGTAACGCTCCAGGCACTAGTGACTTCTGTAACTCGATAAGTGTCGTTTTAAAGTAAGGACTCGTAAATAGAGAAGGGATGAATGTTTTTACTTTAAAGATCGGGCAAGCATTCATGATTTATAGATCTTTTATAATATATTAGTACATTTATTTTTCCACTTGTAGCAAAATATTTATTTTAAATTAAAAAAGTGTAAGTTAAACTTCTTGCGTAGTAAACAAAAATCTCAAACTATGTAAGGCGAAGCAACGACTGCTAACGTAGGGTTAACCACATGTAATGTATGTAAGTACGATAGTTATGGTATAGCGTTTAACGATAATAAGATACAGCTGTAAATAATTTTGCACGAACTAGCATATCAGAAAACACGCCATGCTTAGAACTAATTATAATTTACCTATAGTACATTTATTTGCATACAAGCCGCGATGGACTAAAATTAAATAAGATATACAGTTATAAATTATATGATTTTTTTAAATAAAATAATTTTATTTAAAAAAGAATAGGGTGCGAAGTTTTTGTAAATTATTGTTCTTTCATTTTATAGGTAATTCATTTATAATATTACTTTTCTGTGTATAAATACTTTAAAAGGTTTGCTACTATGCTTTTGCCGTAATCACTATATAATCATATTCTGAACACGTTATCAATGGCCTCCATTTGAAGGAAATTAAAATATATTTTCTTTAGTAAATATTACAAACGTTTACCCTGACCTGATTGACCTATATCAATAAAATGTTAATGAAAAACCACAGCACTTGAATAAAAATATCTTCGGTACATCAATACTCAGATGCAATAAACAGCAGGGGGTATACTGTGGCAAGAACTTCAGCTTCGAATTTGAATCTCGCTTCAAAATTTCCCAGTTAAAGCTAGAACAGACTACATTTCTGTCCTCCAAACAATCCGGAGAGAGACGGGAAAGAGGCGTCGGTTAGCTCACAGCGGGCTCTGAAAGGAGGAGCCATTTTAAAAGCTTTTATTTAACTTCACTCGTATGTATGTATGTATGTATGTATGTATGTATGTCCTGGAATCTTGCAATCAATATTTCACCCACTTCCACTGAAGCTATCGAGCTGAAATTTGGCACACATATTAGGTTCCGATGACAATGCAATAATATGGTACTGTCAAACTGATCTGATGATGGAGCCGGAAGATATTAACTGGAACTTCATGATGGAATATCGTATCATAGTCGTGTTTGCACTTGTGGTAAAGTCTTGTAATGAACTTTGACCACGATTAGGTTTCAAGGTCAAGTTATAAAAGCTTTTTAAAAAAAAATTTATTTTACAGTATAATTTATTTAATTCGGCTTACCTCGTTTAGAATTGAGTATTTTTCTATCAGGTCAACTCGTTAACTAATCAACTTATTATAAAAAGACAACGCGATTCCATCTGAAGCTAGCGTCCAATTAATATCCATTTGCTAAATTAAAACGAAATGAAACAGAATATTTTATTTCGCTACTACGAGTAAGTAACGCTTACGAATAAATCTTTAAAAATGTAAGCTATTACTACAATTAAATAGGAACTATTTTGGCTCCAATATTTCACTTTTAATTTTAAATACCTCCAGTAGGTACTTAATCATTATTTACATTTAGATAAAGACCAAATACAAATAAGTTTTTTAAATAAATGTTAATAATTTCAAATTTCGCTAAACGAATTCAGAAGAATTACAAAGCATCAAATACTTTAATCGCTGCCAAACATTTCAATTTAAACTGAAAGGAGCGCCTGCTACCATCCCACTATTCAAAAGCAAAAAGAGTGATTTTCGATTGGATTTAAATTTTTAACAAATTTACATGTAGGTACATTTTGCATCGTGAATTTTTAATGAAAACAAAACTTTTTCCTATTTTTTATAGTTTGTCAGGCACTGTTACTTTAAAAAAGTTTCAATAAATATTTTTATTTGGTTTAAACTCATGAAGAAAGACAATATTTTTTTATCATATGCATGAAACCTATATTACCTACTATGGTATGAATTTTACTGCATAATTGCCATTAGTGTTACATATTATATTAAATGTTTTTTTATAAAATTAATAGTGTTCGTTAGAAAAGTGTGATTTCTAGTAACACTTTACTATAGGCGACCTTATTCAGACAGGATATCGGTAGCGAGCCCTCTTCACTCTGTCTTAGTGACTGTCTGGCGAGTGGCAATAGACACATTGACGAAATATGAATTTTAAAATATTTTGTGATACCTAAGTACATAATAATAAAAAAAAGAAAAAAAGGGCTACGCTGAAAACCAGCAGCCATGGTTCTCTCTCAGTACCACGGCACAGGCTGAGAGTAGTCCTATTTTGTCTCTCTTCTTTTTTAATTTAATTTAATTTATATGTGTGGCTTATTTTTGGTTGTTGTTGTTTATTTAATTATTTTTTATTGTGTGTACCTATAATGAGACAAAATAAAGGTTTTCTTTCTTTCTTTCTTTCTTAATACCTCAAGAAATAAAATGCCCAAGTATTATTGTTTTTGAAAGAGATTGTCAGAGGCTGCAAGCATTTAAAAGTCAAAAATGAACCGGAGTGCATTTGTTCGGCGCCATGCAGTTCGGAAAGTCCGCCGTCCATTTGCGACGAGAGGACGATTTCAATCACATTTACAATCCAAATTTTAGTGCAAAATGCTTTCGAGTGTGATTGAAGATTTAATTGCATCCCTTTTAATTGCTTTTTTTCATTATGTGATGACCCATCACACTTTTAGGGAAATCAGACTCTCAAGTATTTAACTTTGAATCTCGATAATTAATTATTGCTGCACAAACATCTGTTACGGAATGAAATAAAGTAGGTATTTTAATGAAATTATCTTTAGATTTTGTTAGGTTTGATTTTGAAAAGACGTCACATATAAATACATATAGGAAATGAACTAAATATGTAATTGTACCCCTATGAACCTACTATGGAATTTTGCCGTTAGTCCTACAGCGATACTGGTTAGATTCCGTATTTGGGGTATTATTTCATATTTGGTTACATTCAATAATAAGGTGTAAGCAAAATACTAGCATATTTTCTAATGGGAAAAGCATCACGAGTTCGTAGCATGGAAGAAAATGTCTTCATCAAACCTTCAATAATAATCCATCATGCGTGGCATTATATCAAATTTACTGAGACATTGATTAATGAATGAGTTTCTCATAGGAAAGTAAGCTTCAAATTTTTAATCTATCAACTCATCACAGCTAACTTAAATAATACGTGGTCGAGTCTCACGTACCCAGCAATGCATTTCTGCTGCTGATGATGCTGCAGGAGGTCTAGAGCGTACTCTACCGCGCTGCTCCAATGCGGATTGGTGGAGGGGTTAGTGGCCAACCCAGTGTCGAATGTTCTCAAGCCACCCGAAGGTCTTCGACAAGGCTTAGCGACTGTTTCCAACATTGAAAACAACTGGGACCGACGGCTTTACGTGCCCTCCGAAGCACGGTAGCGTCCATGAAATTTTTCCACTAGCGGTCAACCATCCACATACCTACCGCGCCCATCGTTACTTAACTCTTTCGATCAACGCGAGCCATTGGGCTATGGACGCTACGATTTATTGTTATTATCTGTCAATTTAATTTTAACAAACTGATGTAGTTAGTAGCATATTCTCTGGACGCCTGCTTCTCCCGAAAATCTATATACGAACGAGTAAATCCTATACAGCCAAGGCCTAGTAGCAAACGAACCTTGACCTTGAACAAAGTTCCCTAGCACTTCAAGTATTCACAAACTCACTTATACATAATTAACTTCATAATTTTGTTCTGTTCTCATTAGAAAAGATAAACCATGTTTTCCACTAACTAATATTTTGTCTGTACTGTCCATTAGGCACAATGTAAAAAGCTGTATTGAAATATTATGTAATCACTGGCAAACTTATAAGAATGGACCGAATTTAATGCCTAGTTATGTAAAAAGTATCACATATAACGTCATCTGTTCTGTTGTAAAATAAATTGGAATTGTACTGTTTATTTGTTTTCTTTGGCTGATTTTCCATTAAAATGTCGTTCTTATGAAAGGTTCTTATTTAAGGGGAAAATAAGAATGATTTCTTTATCCTTTATACAACATGAATTGCAAATCTGATTGAAGAATCCGTGAGGTGAGTGACACTGACTACCGAACCATTGTTCCCGGGTTCGAATCCCGGGCATCGCAAATAAATACTGATTTTGTAGTTGCATCATGGATGTTAAATTGTGTTGTTTTTTCTGTTATTTCCTACTGTAGGGTGTGAGTGTATAGTATTTTATTATATAAATTGCAAAAACATTAGTATTATCTAGAAGTTACAGTCTCACACATGATAAAGCGTTTAATCTATGGCTGCATAAATATTAAAAACTAAACATCTTTTTAATTGCTAGGTTACATCTTGCTTACATCCCTGTATAATTTGTCATCCATTCAGGAAAAGATGGATCCACTGTGATGGTGACTTAACTAAAGGATATAACAGAACGGTTCAGTTCACATGTAAACTGTTAAATGAGATTAATCGGTGGGCTGTGCGGCTCAGTGAGTTCATCTTAGAATGACTCTCTGAGACCCTTTTGGTAATATACCTTCTCTAGAGTGAGTTGAGAGTGAGTAGACTTTGTCCAGCAATGTCTATAGGAAGGAGAGCAATTCTACATATACGAAACTGCCGAAACACCTTGAAACTTGTATAAAATAAAATGTCACCTGTTGTACTAACTTCGAACGATAGGATTTCGTTCTATAAGTTCAGCTAAACGTCGTAACACTGGCGTTAAAAAGGGTCTGCGTTAAATTAAACCTTAACCAGCAAACTACAAGACGGATCGCTCGACCCGCACTTCATAACACCATGTTGCTCTTTTCATTAACTGGCAGATATGAGTGCAATATAAAATCCATCACGTCCCAGAGTGTTCGTGATATGAATGCGACCCCTGTCAAGTGGCTGTCCGCGGCGACCTAGATACACGAACGGACTGACGCCTAAATTATGATATACCATAGCCTAGAAGCGCTGACACTCGGTGCGGGAGTTCCTGGTTGAAATCCCAGGAAAACGCCGGGAGATTGAAAAAAATTATGTTGCTAGCAGGCGTTACATTGCAAATATCCATTGATATAGGGAGGATTCTTGTTCCCGGGTTGTTGCAAATTAGATTTAACTAACTTTATATTATATCAAAAATAAAATATTTATTTCACTTACTGTGCCAGTGCAAGTCATCATTAAGAAATACCTCGCTCCGACCCATAGATGTCCCACTGCTAGACACGGGTCTCCACAGACACAGCTGCCTAGAGCATACTCCATCACGCTGCTTCAAAAAACCTACGTGCAACCGAAAAACATACTTATGTGAAAACTGAAAAGTTTACATGTCTTTATTACCATTTTGATAGTAACATGTAGAATCCTTATCTGAGCCTCTGGAACCAAACGCGAGTGCTATATCGCTTAGTTGCTGCATCGTATTGAAGAACAACATAACAACAACTAAAAAATATTAAGCTTGCATCGTCATCGGTCCGCTGAGAGTCGAGTCTTGCATTTTACATTTCCTTATTTTTAATATCAGTACAAGCTCGTGAGAGGTATCAGTTCCAATATAAATACCATGATGCCTTTCCGATGATATCATGAATGGGAGCTTGAGCGTGCCGCGTGACCTAAATATTCGAGGAGCCAATGATATTCTGACACTATGAATATTTTCAAGCGATACGCCTTGGATACGCCATTGATACGTGTAAGCTTGAAAAAATCACATCACATTTATAGAATACCATTGAATAGGTTGAGTTTAAAATTTTGAAATTCGAATAACGAATATCTTTGACCTCGTCAGTTGTATTTCCGGTAAGGAAAACCGTGTGCATGGTCTCCACAGTTCTTATATTTCAATCTTAAGGTTATCTTTCGGGTATTCGTCTTCGGTATAAGAAAAGCTCAAAATTAAATATTACTTCACAATTTTCAGGTTACCTATTCTAACTCGTCTTACATTCAGCAGTAGTTGGAAGGCGAGTATATTCGAGGCATCCGTGCGATACGATTTGCATCGACCTTTTCAAGTAATTAATCTTGCAAGGCATGTTTCAGTACATCCTGGAGGTAATGTGGCGCATAAAATTACAATAAAGCAGAATTATCTGGAGCTAATAGCTCGAGGTGCTATAAATTGTAGGTGCCGAGTGTACGCGGATGAATTATACAATGACGTTAGTATTCAGTGTCTTGAGAATAAGACTTAATAATTGTTTAATCGAGGGTTTAATGGGATGGTATTTTGTATTCTTATTATACCTATTCAAATAATTCAATTCAATTCAAATAATTTATTTCGCTATAAGGTGATTACACACGCTTAACCAAAGTCTAGGTAACTACTACACATAAACTACAAACTACTTAAAGAGAAGTGATATAATGCTATTCTAAACTGATTAATATAAAGCAAAGGATGAGCTATCTGGTCATCGCCTTTAGGAAGAATTTACAATATTCTTATCCTATGATATCATATCCTATGATAGTGAACTCAGGATTCGAACCCACAATATGACCGACTGACTGAAACACAATAAATTCCACAGAATCACCGGTATTTCAACCATTCAATTTTACTATCAGTTTTTTAGACAACAGTTTATAAAGGCTAGGCATTGAAACAAAACGGCATTGTTTCAAACCAAAACAGTGATATTTAATATTGCACAAAACCAATTTACCGAAAAGCGATAATACGAAATGTGTAGCTGCAATATAAAACTGAAATATGGTACATTACAATCAATTTCCCCTCGGGCACAAATCCGGTAATACAGTATTGGAATAGGTGAAGCGTCCATAGGCTCGTATCTTTTGTATGTGATCGATCGGATTAAGCAACGACCGGCGCGGTCGACTTTTGGACCCGTGCCTCGGAGGGCACGTTGAGCCGTCGGTCGTTTTCAATTGTTAAAACAATCGTTAGAACTTGTCGAAGACCTTCGGGTAGCTTGAGAAAAAACAACATTGGGTTAGCCACTAACCAATCCGCGTTGGAGCAGCGTGGTCGGGTATGCTCTAGCCCTACCGCAGCTCAGGCCGTGGGAGAGAACCATATCCAATAGTGGATCGTCCATGGCTTATAGCTATAGCTAGATTTTATTATTAACATCTTAAGATTTGATTGCACTTTTGCGCTTTGTCGTCCGTTTACGAATAATAAATAATTAAAAAAGACATAATATGTCGCTCACGCGGCTAGCGGCACGGAGTTTGAATTTAACATTTTGGTAATTCACTTGGTACTTAAGTCAACAATAAATTGAGGAGGTTTTGAAGGGTTAATTATTTTTGGTTAGTATAATTGGAAGCATTTTACAGTTTTAGCACAATTCCGTGCCAAACAAATACAGATAAATTTAACCCAGTAGAAAGTTTCACACAATTCAACGAAAAAATTTTGTCGGCAGTAAATTTGTGTATTTTTGCTTTTATTCTAGAGCACAGCTCTAATTTGATCAGACCTGCTCAATGCTGTGACAAAATGCAGAATTGTACGTAGCTAGAGGTCGAAATTTAGTTAAAATACTTTCATGTCATTGGGTTGGGTACAGTTTCAGCTAGGGAAAAAGTTCGAACCAACGAATAGTGAAGAAAGAAATGTGTATAATTACTTTCTATAGAAGAAGTTTATTGAAAACCTGATTTTTTGCATTCAGAAGCCACAGGACCGGTCGGAGTGGCGTCGTTTAGGAGAGGCCTATGTCCAGCAGTGGACCAATAAAGGCTGATGATGATTATGATGATGATGTAGTGTAGGGCCTGATGATGGCTCTCTCGGATCATGATTGACCTAACTGCAGGTGAAGCTAGATTTTGATAAGTGGTCAACATTGGTGCAGCTTGTCGTTGATAAAGGCATATTCGAAATCATTCTTTACTAGAGGACGCCCCCGCAACTTCTCTCGCGTGTAATTAGACATGATAATAGAATTTTCTTAACGCGTTAACTTTAGCTTTGTAATGAATCCGTAAATGTGTTATCCCCTGTTTATTTTACACCCTAAAGGGTAACATTTTTACAAACTTTGAATGCGATATTTATTTATATCTAATCAACAGCCTAAAATATAATTTATATGCTACTAGTTCTGAAAATGAACTTTCATACAACCTTTCATCCCCCTTTTCAACCCTTTACAAAACTTTTTTCCAATTAAAAATGTGTTGTAAAGTATGTCTTTTCTCAGGTTCTATACTATCTGTGTACCAAATTCCATTTAAATCTGTTCAGTAGTTTTGGTGTTTTATACGACGTTATCACGTCAAAAAAGATTATCACTAGGTAAATGGAGATATTTTTTTTCGATATTTCGATCGAAATTATTTATAGCCTGACCAAATTTAAATGTCTCTCACAACTGAGCAGGCCTGGAGCCATAGCTGCACGCTGCTCCACGATGTGATTGGTCGAGCAATTTTATCTACTCATATACAATTTGTACAACGATAATAAGATAACTTTACCATGGTTATGAAACGAAACAGCTTAGATTAAAACAAGCAATCCCGTCGGAAGGATGGGTCAGAAGTGTAAGATACTTCAAGAAAACGTTCGCGCTAAAAGCAAGCTCTTATTGAGTTGTTTCTACAATTGAGCAACAATTGAATTTTGTATCCTTTCAGAGAAAATGAAAACCGTATTCCAGTAAATGTATTCCGAAGGAACTGAGATGTAAATTAATACGGAACCCGTTTCACAATTACGCGCTGTTCAAAAAGCAATCTGTGTAATAATCAAAAACAAAGGGCCATAGTGTTGGGGCGGGAGATGAATTAATTAATTTGAGGCCCTTCGCGGAGAACAAATTGAACAACGACAACAAAAACTCAGTTGACTTCACTGAGCGATCGTGGACATACGGACCAAAATTCAGCATAATAACGCTTATTTCAGAAAGGCCTCTAAACTTATTTTCTCTTTCTTCTTACAAATGTTTTATACGATTTTAAAGACCGATAAAAAATGGTGTAAGAATATAGAGCAACTTAAAGTGGATTGAACTAATTTACTTTGGTATCTATTATAAGCCATGTTTATTTTCTGACGATGTATTTACAGCTATAAAGGAGCAATAACCGATAGGCACTATTCTAGTTTTCTCCTACGTCCACTTCTGAGATTATTTAATAATTATCACAAAATTTTTCGATTAAAAATAAATTACTTTATTTTATTTCATTTACAAAAGCAGCGTGATTAAGTATACTCCAGGCCTTTCTTAGGTTTGAGAGAAGAACAAAGTCATGTGATGGGTTACCGATGGGTTATAGTGGTCAATAGTTACTTTAGAGAAGGGAACATTTATAAAAAACTTGAATTATAATAAAATTGTAACGAAACTGTGCGTATTATTCACTCGTATGTTTCCTCAAAAATAGCGATCACAGACGGCGGCCTAATTCGATATCGGGATGGACCGTGCATAATTCAGGCAGCTGATTTCATTTGCATTTATTATTGGAAGGGACATATTGATCGACAGCCTTATTATCTGAAGAGAACGCCCACCTTGGCTCGGCCCCCATTTATATTGGAGGTTTGTTCTCCGTCACTTAGTGTTGAAATGTGTTCGTAATTACCCAAATTGAGTCATCTAAAATTTACGAGTATATAAAGCTGATAAAGATTGGTCGTTTTTCGCACTAGAAGTTTTTACACATTCCTTGGTAAATTAACCACAGTTAGGGGAAAAAGCTCGTGACTGTGGGGAATTTTGACCACTAAAGATAATTGTATTTATTTTATTATTCCGCTAGTTTTCAGTTGCAGCCATTTTATCATATTTATTTCCTAATTATATATTTGTAATCGGGGTGTTGATGTGTGAAAGGATAAATTATGTTGATTCTTGTGTGTGACCTCCATCTACATTATCGTATCAGCTCTAGCGTGTATTACTATTTTCATCAGAATCATCATCATCAATCGTCATCATTACACTTCTGTCCAATGTCACAGAAATATTATGTATTTCTTCTACAACTGTAATGGCTAAGCTTCTCGTATTTTTTTCGCTAGCAGCTAATAGGATGTCATCATCATCACAACCCTTTCTTTGTCCACTGTTGGGCACGGGTCTCCTCTCAGAATGGGAGGGATAATAGAATATGCAGCTTCAATCAACAACCTCTCGCCGCCCTCCTGCCTAAGCTTCCAGCTGTTCGCGTTGTTTAAACGGTGATTATTGTCGCTGTTTCGGTATTTAGCAGCGTCTTCAGAGATATTGTGCGGTATTTGTTGTAGGAAACAAGTTTGCTTGTAATTTCGCTGTAGGATAGCATTATTAGATCTTTATTAATAGCATTGTTAGTACCTAATAGTGTTCCTCGTAGTACAGTTAATAATTTCAACAGCGAATTAGGCCATCCCAATTGCTGAAAACTTTATTACTTCAATTGGCCCAAGTTCAAATCACAGCGGTACCTAGCATAGATATGCGTATTATAAGCATTTAATTTATTTTTTAATTTAGTGATAATGTTTTCAAACGAATGTTATAGTCCAATCCGCACTTGGCTACCATGGTGCTGCTGCTGCTGCAACCCACCGACGTCCCACTGCTGGGCACGGGTCTCCCCCATAGACACAGC
The DNA here is from genome assembly GCA_944567765.1 of Carterocephalus palaemon. NCBI lineage: Eukaryota > Metazoa > Arthropoda > Insecta > Lepidoptera > Hesperiidae > Carterocephalus > Carterocephalus palaemon. The sequence continues at coordinate 504,860 of OX155645.1, forward strand.
TGTAAGAGGTCTAGAGTATACTCCACCACGATGCCCCAATGCGTATTGGTGGAGGGGGTAGCCAACCCATTATCTAATGTTCTCAAGCCGCCCGAAGATCTTCGGCTGTTTCCACCATTGTAAACAACCGGGACCGACGGCTTTACGTGCCCTCCGAAGCATGGTAGTGTCCATGAAATCATGCCACTATCGGTCCCATCCACAAACCGACCGCACCCATCGTTGCTTAACTCTTTCGATCACAATTAATGGACTCGAGCCATTTGCCCTTACAATGTTCGTTACTTACTCAGTAGTGGGCCAATGAAATCATCATTAGACGTTATATTATGTAGGTTGCTCACAGTCCCCGTCACGCTAATAGAGATCGGATTGTACATTATTTTAAACACCCTTTGATATTAATTAGGATGCGAACACAACTGCGATTCAAATAAATTTATATTTTATCGTAATTATCTACGTACATTGCTTGTTATAAGCGTAGCGGAGAATTTTATTGGATCTTAAACCTGTAATGTACATTGCAAATCAATATATTATTGACATATTTTATACGGTAAAAAGTAAACGTGGTAAAACTTTAAGGTATCGCCCCAGGAATCTGAAGGGTCGGGACATTCAGCTTAACGAGAGTAACGGAAAATTTAAAATGGGTTCAAAATGGATTTGTTTGCTTATAATCAAATCTGTATTTTATATTCTTTAGGCAAAGTATGCCAGACATTTTCCAGGTAATGGAAAGAATTCAGTCGGGTACATTAATATTTCTGTTGTGAATAAAGTTTAACGCTGGTTAAAAGGGTTGTAGACAGGTAAATATTGGAGAATGGCGAGCATCTCGTATTCAACACAAGCGGCCGCGCGTGACTTCGCTCGCGTTAAATTGTAAATTGCGGCAGTAAATATTTCTTCATCGAGTATTTTTCTTGAAATCATATTCCGTGATTTTCGTATAAAGCTCATATACGGAGCTTGATACGAACGTATAATACGAACAAACTTAACACTGATAAATACTATACACTGACTACTTATACACAGGAAAATATTAATTTGTATACCTAAAAATGTACTGCACTTTGATAGCAACAATTAGTTATTATCAGCTTCTCGGTAAAGTTAGTGAACCCGTTAAAATAAACCAAATAAGGTAAAGTTCGAAGGATTATGTTAGAGGAATACTGGTAGTACCTATCTAGTAAACTAACTATCCAGTAAACTAACTAACAACACTAGTCTAAGTACTGATTATTATTGTATTTAAAACAAAATGTCTGAATCCAGCGGCTATTGACAGCCCAGTGGCTATCGAACTCGCTTCTCACTCGAGCGGTCCGGGTTCAAACCCAAGCGGCACGCACGGCTTTTATAAGGTATGTGCGATTTAAGAAATTCAGATACTTGTTGTAACGGTGAAGGAAATATCGTGAGGAAACCTGCATGTCTGAGAGTTCTTTATAATGTTCTCGAAGGCATGTGAAGTCTGCCAATCCGCACTTGGCCAGCGTGGTGGACTAAGGCCTAATCCCTCCCATTCTGAGAGGAGACCCGTGCCCAACAGTGGAAGAAAGAAAAGGTGTGGTGGTGGACTAAATCCACGGAATGGTTTATCAAAATTCACTTTTCAATATAAAGATGGGATCATTGGCAATAAATTCCCTGCGAGAACCGAAACTCCTAATCTCACTATCTCGGCCCCCCAGCTTGACCGACTGTTAATTCGATATCTGGCTTTCAATAACAATTCAGCTATATACATAGTACACATCCCACTGTTGGGCACGGGTCTCTTCCACAGCTAGAGCTTTCTCCACCACGCTGTTACAATGTGGATTGGAGGAAGAGTTATTGGCCAATCCAATATCGAATGTTCTCAAGCCTACTGAAGGACTTCGACAAGGCTATTAAAATAAAAGAAAATAAAAAAAATTTAAAACTTATTTGTTATTATAATGAACTAAAAAGTTAAAAATAAATTAAATCTTCCCGTTTTTATCAGAGTCCCAATTTTATAAATAAAAGCGTGTTAATACTGGGGTGGTTTTGTTATTATATTATTATCTGTCAGTTTAGTGGATTTACTTTGACCCATATACTCTATCTCTTTCCCACGCACGCTCAAGCTGATACGGGTAAGAGAGGGATGTCAGAGAAATCAGTCTGCGATAATCTCCCGCGCCGGTCGTATGCAACAAAGCGTTGCGATAAAATTAGACCAATATTAACTATCAAAAACTAAAAATATAGTAGTGTAAGTGCAGGAACTGGGGCAGGGGTCCCTGGGGAAGTGTGGTTTAGTGTGTGCCTGGCGAAGATTCCTGGATTAAGCTGGATTTACCGCGCGCCGCCGGTGAGCCGCCCCAACGCGTGTAAGGTAAGCGTGTGTTACATTTTTATTGAATTTTCTATATTCAAAATCAAAGTAGTAAATCTAAGGAGATTTTGTATGAAACCTTAAATTGGAATGGGTGGAAATTATAAAACAATATCAAAATTAATAATGATTTACTCAATTAATATTGATGTTAGATTCTACCACAGTTTCAACAGGTGCACATCTTTTTCAAATAAAATAATACAATATATAACATCACGTCAGTAACACACATTAGACAATGTTACCAGTTGTTAACTAAGAATTATCACATTGACATTATATACATTTTCATATAATATTGTATTAAACTAATAAACCATTAGGTTAACTATCTATGTATTTAACTTTGGTCTCCTAGCAACGTTTCCACACAACAAAGAAACCACTGCCAATATGGCGGTTGTTAGCGCAGGAAGCATCAAAGTAAGATAACTCCGAGCCTCTCGCCAGAATAATGTTGTGTCCCTGCTTGGTTACCAGCCACTTTTCATATTTCTCAGATAGAGGCACATGATTTGATCAAAACAACTTACTCTAAATAAAATGATACTATTGCTAAAAAAGGATAATGACAAAAATAATATTAAATCGAAACATAAATTATTATCTACTATTCGTATAGATAAAGCTTATTTTAATTACATATTTGTTTTATGAAAATATGTTAAAACGTGTTACTTAATAACGAACTTTTATCATTAAAATGATATTTTTGCTCATAATTACTATACAAATATTAATATAAAATAAATACATAAATTAAGACATAATATTAATATTTAAATTAAGCTATAATTAACTTTTAAACTTACATTAAGACGGTATACATAATATTACCATTATAATGGCAGTTCAAATATCAGGCTAGACACCATTTCCGCTTTAAACCAATAATGAAGACTAGAAACATTTAAATTACGTTCCATTTATTAATTACTTCTTTTACCATCATAACATAGAAAACTCATCGGCGCATGCCACGAATTTGGACCCGGAATTCGCTAGAGGCCAAATCTCAGTCACTTGTCTATCACCGCTGCCCGCAACCGTATGGAACCATTATTAACCGACCACAACCAGCGATCCCCCACGTCGTTCCAAACAATCACGTGCCGATCCAAAGCAATTTATCCGTGGCGATAAAGCCAAACCCTTCAATACTCGAAGCTCACGGACGAAATAACGGTTTCCACAACAAAATTATCCAGAACAAGGGTGATTTGGCATCGCATTAACCCCAGACGTGACTCGCCTCCTATATCTATTTAATGGGTGCGAGATAACAAGTTCCAAACTGGCGACGTGTGCACGATCCGATCTGACGTATAGGCCGGTGTTGGTACGTTTACCTGGGTCTGTACTAAGGGAGTGGAGGTGTGACGAATCAGTCGGTATCACTACCATCGTTAAGAATCCACCTCCCACCAAAATTGCGTTCGAGTCATATACGAGTATAAAACATAGTATAGCATTAAATGTTTGTTTATTTTGACAAACTACTACCACCAAAACCCTTTCTTTGTCCCACTGTTGGGCACGGGTCTCCTCTCAGAACGAGAGGGATTGCAGGTTTCCTCGATGTGTCCTTCACCGTTACAGCGCACATAACACATAACTTAGAAAAGTCATTGGTGCGTGCCGCTTGCGTCTGAACCCGGACTACTCGAGTGTGAGGCGAGTTCTATAGCTACTGAGCTGTCACCGCTTATACACACTAAATAACAAACTACAATATCCACATAATAGTAAACTTGATTTAAAAAAGTAAATTATTTGACATGACAGGCGTTCTTTGTAAAGAAAACATTACATCTGCTGTAATTGTGTAAGAAACTTGGGCAGATAATAATGGAAATCTGCCTCTATTCTCGAAGGTGTCAGTCTACCAATTCCTATGACCTTGCAGGTCTGTTCATTTTTACTTTTTACAGTTAAAAATAAGGTAGGTAATTAGCTAATAAGGTAGCTAATTAGCTACCTTATGTAAAAGCAAAATAAGGACTTACTGAATGAAAACATTTTCTGCCAGTCAAGCGAACCTAAGGGAGTGATTAAAGATTAAAGTTGGGCTGGGGACTGCGGCCAACTATAGCTTAACCCTCTCCCTGCTAGAAGAAACTCTGTTCCCTATGGTCCGTGGAAAAGCGCGATTATTTTGGAATAATCTATTTTGAATAAAGAAAAACTAAGTTTTCGTAGATAGTAATTAAGTAGATAGTCCACCACCGTTCTACAAAAAAGAACTGTGTAAAGTCAGTCACGACCGCTAGGTATATTATTATGATTTAAGGGTTAGGATATTATGAAATACGTTGGTATCAATTTCGTGATAGTCCCCCTAATCTGACGTAGAGGCCAGCGCCGGTGTTGCGGTAATGAGTACCTCTTACCGGTGAAATATTGAGGCTGGGAGGCATATCAGGCCATTATAATCTCGCAAGTGTATACTGTTTTGTATAAGATAATGATTATAATCGATTAAAGTAGGTGTAGGTACAATGTGTTTTGCCAGTGATGACTTCGATCCGAGTCGTAGTCCTTTACCGTCGGCCTATTTCACCAGCTCAGAGTCACTCAGCGCGCTATAGAGAGAGCTATGCTCGATATTTCGCTGCGCGACCGTATCAGAAATGATGAAATCCGTAGACTAACAAAGCTCACCGACATAGTTCGCAGAGTTAGTACGTTAAAGTGGCAATGGGCAGGCCACGTCGTTCACCACAACCCTTTCTTTGCCCCCTTTCTTGCCTTTTCTTTTGAGACCGTTGGGCTCGGGTCTCCTCTCAGAATGGGAGGGATTAGGCCTTAGTCCACCACGCTGGCCAAGTGCGGATTGGCAGACTTCGCATACCTTCGAGAACGTTATGATGAACTCTCAGGCATGCAGGTTTCCTCACGATGTGTCCTTCACCGTTACAGCAAGTGACATTTTTAATTTATTTAAATCGCACATAACTTAGAAAAGTCATTGGTGCGTGCCACTGGGGTTTGAACCCGGACCGCTCGAGTGAGAAGCGAGTTCGATAGCCACTGGGCTGTCACTGCTTTGACACGTCGTTCGCAGGACTGAAAACCGGTGGGGAAGAAAAGTCCTCGAATGGAAACCACGACCTGGAAAAAGGAGCACAGGCCGCCCTTCGACAAGGTGGATTGACGACCTGAAGAAGGCAGCGGGAAACCGCTGGATTCAGAAGGCACAGGACCGATCGGAGTGGCGTCGCTTAGGAGAGGCCTATGTCCTGCAGTGGACCAATAAAGGCTGATGATAGTAGGTACGAGCAAATACTTTAGTATTAACTACACAGCATAGGCGAATCCGTGTGGCGCAGTGGTGAAAAGACCACGGGTCCGGGATTCGAATCCCGGCCGGAACAATAATGTCTATTCATAATAACTAACTATTTCGCAGATAAGTGGTACTGTTTCATGAATGTTGAATTTTGTTTTTTCTTCTCCTAAATAGTTACAGTGGGCAATGAAAAGGTTAAGTAGGAATGTGATATAACATTATTGTTTAAGTTGAACTAGTAAGTTGTACAGAATATTGTTAGATTAGTTGATGATAAGATTTTGATTCAAAACTTAGTCGCCATAGCATTGCACCGGAGTTGTTGAGAAATAGGAAACTCATCTAGAACTCATTAGGTGGTGTGTTCGCATGTCGTTAATTACAGTTAGCGACTGACGCTGCTTGCTTAAATGCCGTCTTATCTACAGGCGCGCTCAGTTTTGATGGATGTCTCTAACACTAGTTGTTCCCCTCGGCGTTACTCGCAATAAACCCATCATTCGAACAGGCGCTGGCAGGTCAGTAAATACTTAAAACAATGATGTATATTCTCTAGACGTCATTATTTAAGTTATTTATGATACTAATCAGTGTATGGATGTACCTAATGTCTGAAATAAAGTATTATTATTATCATATTATATTATTGGCACATCGCTTTGGCTCGTCCACTCATGTTGGTTAAATTTGTTTATTGTTTTTAAACTTTTTGAATTAAAATTAATTCTTCATTAAATATGGAGAAGTTATATAAATAATATTTACTGTAATAAATAAACAGTGAGGTACTGCCCGAACTTTTCGAAACTGTGACCTGAATAAGTTTCAAACGTTGTTCAACGGTTTCAACGGATAGCGGGTCGCGGGAAGTGGGCATTCCAAATTTAAAAACTAAATAAACAAACACCAATATTTTGTGACAGTTTTATTTTCATGAGTTCTAAAGAACCGCCAGATGTCATGTCATCCATCCAGCCTGTCCAGGCATTATAGCAATCATGAATATGTTTTTAAGAGTTCCTTATTTTTTCATTTTCAATTATGAATTCAATGATGTAATAGCAAAATTCCACATCCATATCATAGTTTCTTAACAAAATTGAATAAAATATTTAAAATAATACAAAGAACTAGTTTTTTTAAAACTACAGACACATTGGTCAGTCGTAATACAACAAACATTTATAAAATTGTTTTATGAACATAACACCCATCTACAACGATCTTAAACCATCCGTTAAAGATCAAATCAGCAATAAGCCATGGTTCATTTAACGAAAGTGCGGCATAAAGTCACCACTGCGGTTGCGTTGAAAATACAGTCGTGATGTTTTGTTTATAAGTAGTTATACTTTTCAAACAGTTAAACATAGACTAAACATTCAGATAATCTGTAAATTTAATGCTAAATACAAATCATGTGCCGATGACCCCGCCATAGGGCGTATTACGTTAACCGAGCGTGTTCCGTTTGGTTATTAATCGAATGCAAATCCCCTGTACGCGTGCTTCATAAACTACTCCGTACATAAAAGCGTACGATTTATGCACGACTGTTGCATTTGTCATGGGGTTCAGAACTAACAAAAGCGATATTATGGCAGGAACTGTTGTAACTTTGATGATAACAGCGTTTTGTGTGGATGTTGTGAAAGGAATTAGCAATGTGAGGTACAATTAAGTCCGCCTTTTGTCCCTAATATTTTATACGTACAATAAAGATTAAAAAAGTAGCTGTTAAATTACGTGTAAATATGTATTAAATCTGGGTGACCGCTAGTGGCAAAATTTCATGGACGCTACCGTGCTTCGAAGGGCACGTTAAGCCGTCGGTCCCGGTTGTTTTCAATGCTGGAAACAGTCGTTAAGCCTTGTTGAAGATCTTTGTGTGGCTTGAGAAAATTCGACACTGGAGCAGCGTGGTGGAGCATGCTCTAGACCTCCCGCAGCAGTGTCTGTGGGGGAGACCCGTGCCCAGCAGTGGGACGTCTATGGGTCGCAGCAATGTATTAAATAAATAAATAAATGTATAAATACATAAAAAAGCAACAACTCAAGACGTCTTACTGTTTGGTACCGGTCCACGACGCTGCTCACGGTTTGGTGGACCGGTTAGTGGCCAACCTAGAATGTTTTCAAATGAATCTCCAAAATCGAAGTAATCCCTAATTTAATTATTCCACAACTCGATCCTAACATTGTGTATGTTGCCTCACGCTTGCACTGGTCTGTGTATTTTGTATGCTTTGGGAACAATATTTAAACTATGAAGACCGCTGCAAGCGCCGCGGTGGAAGTTCCACTATAAACTATACACAACTTGCCTCTTTACGAGCTATTAGCGTTGCGAGTACACTGCTAATGACCGGAAAGTTCGCTGAAGTCGATAGTGGTAGAATATTGTACGGAGACCAATGATACCTGTGGAACTGTTTAACCCGTATGCGGATAAATTGACGGTGTTTTATTTGGATACAACATAGCAAATGAGCTAGCAGCACCAGCCATCCGCTGCCGCCCATGACAACTGTGACTGACTTTGAACAACACTCAATTAGGGACTGGACGGGACTGGAATAGTTAGTCCAATTAGTTGAGAACATTTAGTTAGAACGTTAGTTGGTCAGTTCGTTAGTAGGTATGAGGACTGGGAACTGTTAGTGATAGTTAGTCCTGTTAGTTGGTGTTAGAAATAGTCCAGTTAGTACTGGTGGTGGCTGGTGATTAGTACTTGGTGATATTATGACATTTACTTTTACATCTAAGCTAGACCGCAACCACAAACTTACGATGCAAAACAGAAGTCTAACAACCGAAACTGAGAAGAAAAATATAATGCAGACAAAAGATCTGAATACATGCCACCTAATTTTAAATAGCCACCGTTTTCATTGAACATTTTTTAATAAAATGTTTAAAAGTTAAAACGAAAGACGAAAATAAAGAATCACACTGATGCTATCTTAGGCAAATCTATTAATGTATGGTCTCTATTGAAATTATGTAAATACAGAAGATTTCTTCAATTTAATTGTAGAATAATATTAAAGCATTCACCTGAAGGTGAATGTCTTATTCAAGCAGTAAAGAGCCCGTGCTAAAGAAAAACTTTTTTAATTTCACCGAGTCTGGTAAGGGCCAGCGCATATTGAAGCTATTTAGGCTTTGCCTAAGAATGATTTTCAGTAAAGTCAAACTCGGCCAGCATGTTTGACTATGGCCTTAAACTTCCCATTCTGAGGCATTTCTAACGCAAAGTTGCCTTAGAAATGTTAGAGTGATGGTAACAATAATTTACAGGGTTAGGTATGGTAATAACAATTATTTGGAGACAAGCCTTGGTTAATAAGACACTGGACCACAAAGTAGGCAGAAAATGATACATTTCACATACATTTCTGAACTGGAATAATCCAAAAATGCGAGCGAAATTGTCAGATTCGAAACTCCTTTGAAAACATTTTAATAAAATTTTCAATTCCTCTGTCCATTCACATTTATTTTTATTATACGTTTTTATTTTGGTGTGCGCTAAACCCAATCCACACGGGGCCTAAATTCTTTACAGTATTCCTATTCGGGTTGCCTTTACCGTGAAATTAAGGTTGGAAAAAAATTATTGTAATTCCAATGGCCGTTAATAGACGTAAAATTTAATATAGCCTGTCGCTGTTACGAAACATTTTCCGAATTTAACGTGAATTATAAATTTTTTGGATGTTTGAAAAGGGGAAAGACGGTTTAGGGGGCAGCGTGAACTGCCATTTGACCTACTTAAATTGTTGAGAATACTGTTTGTGCTAATTGGCGGGAAAACGCGTAGGAAAACGCGCATTTTTGCAGTAGCGCAGTTGTGGAAAGAAAAATGATTCTTTTTCAGTCACTGCATACGAGTATCTGCAATGACATATCTGTCTGTCTGTTTATTTGGGTCTCAGACATAGTCTACTACAGATAATTTTGAAGCACGTTAACCATTCTAAAGATTATATTTTGACTTAGAATACGGTTTATTAATGAACGAATTAGTTCAATAAGGACTCTGAGCTATATCTTCATTAAATATATAAGATGTAAACATTATCATCACGCTTGTATTTGTAAATAAGTAAGACTATTGACGTACACTGAGCACAAAACCAACTCCAGAACAATCCAGAACATCCAGACACAGAACAAACACAAGTGTTCGTCAAACGAATGACTGTCCTGAATGGGATTCGAAACCACAACCCCTGGCGTATCGGGCTGGTCACTACCGATTGCGCCAGCGGGTCCGACATGCATTTTATATATAAATGGAATACGAGTATGGATATAAATGGAATTTACAAGTAATGTTTCAGAAACTCATCGCTATGAAATTTGGGCGATTCTAACAACAGTCAGAGAATAAACCATGATAAAAACATTTCGCTGTATACAAACTTGAATGCATCAACCTCCCACTTAATTAAATATTAAACTACAAAACGCAGCAGACGACAACACGTCGAAACATGTTTGCTGGCTTACAAGCGTACTTAATAGATAATTACAATGAAATCCCTCCCAGTGTGCTCGCGGCCTTCGGGTGGAAAAAACAAAGACTACATACAGCGTATGACGCGGAACGTACACGTATGAACATAAGGTGGGCCTTCAGTGACAGCGGTTTTTAGGGTTCCGTAGCCAAAGGGTAAAATGGGACCCTATTACTAAGGCTCCGCTGTCCGTCTGTCACCAGGCTGTAGCTCATGAACTGTGATAGTTAGACAGTAGAAATTTTCACAGATGATGTATTTCTGTTGCCGCTATAACAACAAATACTAAAAAATTGAAAAAAATTGAAATAATATTTAAGGGTCTCCCATACAGCAAACATGATTTTTTTGCCGTTTTTATAAATAATGGTACGGAACCCTTCGTGCGCGTGTTTTTTTTCATTTTTGTTCATTTTTCGAAGATTGAATCCGCGATGAATCATTCATTATTATTATTATTCTGTTTGGTTTTGTTTGAGATCCACACCATGTAGCTGTCTCTCTCTATCTGCCGTTAGTGTGTGGTAGTTGGCGCTGAAGTCGCGAACTCCGACTAAGTACTTAATTGTTTGGAGATCTTAGATAATATATCGTAACTGAAATTAGGCGTAGACATCACATTGTGTATGATAGGAATTGTGTACCTTCATAATATTAAAATATATTATTATGTATGTCAAAAATTTGTAATTTTCGTGGCTTCATTACTTTATCATGGCGCGATTGTTGCTTGGACAAGTAATGCATTTTTGCATCTTTGCTGTACGCGTGGCTGGGCCTAACGCTTCCCATTCCGAGAGGAGACCCGTGCCCAACAGTGGGACATAGAAAGGTTTGTGGTGGTGGTATTAATGTCTATGGGTGACGGTGACTCATTAAAACTGTGTGAATTTGTTAGAGTTCCATCACTAAGTTTAACGTTTAATATTATTTAACCTATATAATAATTTCTTTATAGTACCTTAGTGACAATGTACTTTTAAGTATGTATGAGAAATAAATTTAAGCCAAACCAGCAACGGTCATCAATTGACCAAGTCTTTTAATGATTTGCTTTTTTAATATGTATGCCAATTGAAATTCAGAAGCAGTTAAATGCTGCTAATTTATATCCATTTTCAATGCAAATGAGTACAACTTCTGCGATTCTCTAGTATTGAATACTCAGTCTGTTTCCAAAGTCAACAGCCGTCCGCATCTGACCGTCCGGTTATTATCAAAGAGTCGGTTATTGAATATATTAAGCGTTTGGACTGTGTTCAGAGTTGGCGTTTACGTTACTGTGTCAGAATAATATTAGAATTAAATTGGATGTTCGAATACAGTAGTTGTGATACATTTATTGGTTACGTTACAATTTAACGGTTCCGTGGCGCGGTGGTGTGTGAACCTGACTGCCGCAGGTGTTCGAAGATTTAATAAAACAACAAATTTTGTGACGCGAAAAACCGTCCTCGTTTATTGATAGATGCTCGCTCACATTAGGGTGAATAACTAAATTATTGAATGTATTATAAAACATTTTTTATAACTTCTGATGATAAAAATAGGCGAAATTCTATAAAGAAAAGAGATAGTCGGAGTAACTAAAGCTTACTTTTCTATCATCTTATATAATTCAATTAAATTCCACTTGACAAAATCGCTAGCACAACGACCACGCCCAGAAATAAATATGATGAGCTTTAAGCCCACATAATTAGAAAAGGTAAGCACAGACATAAGTTCGCGTAGTTATTCCTAATTGGACTTTTTCTGACTTTAATTTGACGCGCCATTATGGCAGGCACGCGAAACGGGAGTACTTTTTTCTCTTTTCATATTTTCGTGTGTTTGCTATGGACTCGGGATGATTACAAGTGTTTGCTAATTACACGAGGGCTGTGGAAGTAGGTCAAGGGACCCAGGTATGAATAGGATGTCTTGAGAGGTATGTTTAAGGACCCGGGTTGTGTTTTATTCATGCAATGTCTGTCAAGTTTCACTTTATTTATTTACAAGTAAGTTACCTGAAAAATAGTACTTTTTTGACAATTTTTTTTTCTTAAAACGCATATAACTTGTAAAACTCATTGGTGCATTCCACATGGATTCGAACCCGATCCCGCACGAGTTTGAGACGATATCCATAACTATAATGTCGAAGTCAAAGTCAAAGTCAAATAATTTATTTCGCTTTGAGGTGATAGGACACGCTTAACGAAAGTCTAGGTAACTACAAACTACTTAATGAAAAGAGATATAATGCTAAACTGATCAATATAAGGCAAACGATTAGCTATTGATCATGGAATGAATAGCTACACGGGTGCCTAACCTATTTAAGGCTAATTTACAATAATTAATTACCTACCACTAAGCTAAGCTCTAAAGTCACGATAGACTATCTATCTAGTCATCGGCTTTAGGAAGAATAATTTACAATATTCTTATCCTACACCCTAGTGTAGGCCGAGAGAGAAAAAAATGAAATAAATAACATCCAATAAAAGTGAATTTGTTTTATTTTCCACATAACAAGATTTGCCACGACTTTTGCAGTTACCGAATTGAAAGTTAGCTCGAGTACTTTATTACTGGCAGTATTTCTGCAGAAACGAAAGTTCAGTAAAAAGTGAAGTGGGGAACTCTTTCTGAAGTAGGAAACTTTCCCACACAAAACAATTTAACAGTTTTTTCCATTTCCTTTTCATTAGCTAGAATGAAAAATTTTATTAATAGGGTTGTGAATTATTTATCAAAAATGCTATTTATTCATTTAATAATCTCTGTACAAATTCTATGTATATGCATAATAGATATAAATAAAATAGCACAGGAATAATATATTTCAAGGGTATTTTATTTTATTTTTATTTATTTATTTTATTTTTAATCTGGTTCTATTATACTGAAACTGTATATTTAAGTACACAACATTTTGTAATTACGTAGTAACTATGAACTTTAATGGCTTGCGTGATAGAGTTAAGCATCGACGGGTGCGATCGGTTTGTGAATTTTTTTGATTAATAAAAAAATTATTCACTATTTGCGTATTTGGTTATTACGTTTACAAAAACAGTCTATGCTTTTAATAATATTCTTAATTTATTTTTATCAAAAAAAAATTAAATGGAATCCAAATATGAAAATAAAAATTATTGATTATTAAAATGACGTAATCCTAAAAATAATGACTCAGAAACACCAAAATATTTCGTACGTTTGTTTTCATTCGATGCCTGAACGAAATAAGATGCGAAATTGAATAAACGGAGAACCATTAATGAGAGAGATAGCCAAGAGTTCTCGAGAAATACTCGTAGAAGGTCACTCGTACCTGCCTCATTAGTAATTAACGGTTTAATATCGGATAGGGGCGATACGGCCGAACCGGGTTCGTTATGAAGGACTCTCGAATAATGATCGACTTTTGGCCCGATAATGTCTGAGTGGTGCGCGGAATACGATCGGTTGGAGAGTAATTGGGATTACCAGTGATTTGTTCTCATTTTGAATCATTAAAATACAATATTATCTCACACTAGTGGACGCCCGCAACTTCGCTCGTGGAATTCGACATAACAATAGTTTCGTTTACACCTAGTAATATTATATAGCCTATGTCATTCAGTGAAGATGCAGCTTTCTAATGCTGAAAGAAGGTCCAGCAGTTTTTGTGTGAAAACATTACAAACAAATCTTTCCTCTTTATAATATTAGTCTCTTTATAATATTATAATTTACGTTTTGGATACCACCGCATCCGAAGATATTTTCCACTTTACACTATTACCGTTTAGGCTTTTGTACGAAGGGGGTGTGGGCAATTATGAAATCAATGTTTAGGCCTTACTAGATAGAATATTTAAAAAGCCAAAGGGATCAAATTAAGGGCTAGTATAGTAGTATGTAATAATATATAGTAGTATACTTTTCGCGCGCGGTTTCAGTTCAGTTGTTCTTTCAACAAAGCGTTGTAAACAACCGCGCCCGTCATTGCTTAACACTTTCTACACAAAGATAGACCGAGATATTATTATATTAATTCTATTCTATTGAATTCTATTCCATATTGTATTCTCGTTGTGTGCTACGCCCGCTACGAACACAGGGCTACGACAACATTATATCCGCTACGCGGCCTCTACGCGGCTGCTACGCAAGCTCTACGCGGCTGCTACGGCAAACAATGATAGCTACGGCTCATCTTGAGCAAACAAGTGCAGTATCAGGGGAGGCCCCCAGTTGTGTGTTCTGTCGTACCGTACCGTATTGGCACAGTACAGAGCAAGACATGTAGCAGCTTCCCTGAATTGCTTAGTAAGTGATCGCGAGAATTACACAAATAGCAACAGCCCCTTTGACATTTCCGTGCAAGGATATAGGAATGGGATTAATCAGTACTACGTACTCGCATATGTGTTTTTTAAGGATAGAAAACGAGTATGCACCATCCATCCACTGCCGCTCATGATAACTGTGACTGACTTTGGACAAGACTCGAATAGGGACTGGGATGGTTAGCCGAGTTAGCTGAGAGAGTTAATTAGTAGCGTCTTTAAGTGACCATAGCCCAATGAGTCGCTTCAATGTGACGGAGTTATACTGGCAAAATTTGGCGCTACCGTGCCTTAGACCGGGTTGACTGAAATATTCCAATACATCCAAACATCCCTATAATATTAGAATACTTATCGATAATTATTTATTAAAAATCGACATTTACGCGAGCAGATCCGCGGGAAAAGCTTTATAATAAAAACATAGCATACAGATAATTGATGCCGAAACAAGAAATCGACGAATCGTAACGCTGTCGTTTGATCCACAGCGACCTACGTCAAGAATAGGAAATACTTAATCTCTAACTAAACCGCATTTTCATCTGTCAAACAAATAAGTCCCCCGACCCTTGTAATATAACGGCGGCCGTCCACGGCGGACGTCTCGTATAGGTTTTTATTGGTTTGTGGTACAATTTGTAAGAATACGTGGAAAAATAATCCGTGAATATTTTTTTATGTTTACAAGATAGCAAACTAGCTTGCAGCACCTCCCATCCGCTGCCGCCCATGATAAATGTGACTGACTTTGAACAAGACTCAATTAAGGACTGGGATGGTTAGTCCAATTAGTTAAGAAAGTTAATTAGAACATTAGTTGGTCAGTTCGTTAGTAGGTATGAAGACTAGGGAGTTAGTGATAGTCCTGTTAGTTGGTGTTAGTTATAGTCCACTTAGTACTTGTTAGTAGGAGTCTCGTTCAAAGTCAGTCACAGATGTGTTGCTACCCTTGAGGACTAAGATGGTCGCCTCTAAAGAAGTGTAACAGGAAACCACACCTTTCAAACCGGACCATAATTGCTTTAAAAACAATTATTACACGGCAGAAATGGTACTAGGTACCGTGGCGGGCGGTGGTACTGCCCCGGGCGAACTCTATATGGAACCAATGTCGCGCCGGGTTCAGATTCGACCAGTATCAGATTTTATGGATATACGTTTAGTTATACGCAAGTTAGCATGACAAACACGAATACGCTGCCAGTCGTAATACCCTAACAAACATCTATATATATAAAAGGAGAAGGTGACTGACTGACTGACTGACTGACTGAGTGACTGACTGACTGACTGACTGACTGACTGACTGACTGACTGACTGACTGACTGACTGACATATCAACGCAGGTCCTAAACTATAAGGGTTAGAAACTTGAAATTTTGCACAGGGGTTCCTTTTATAACGTAGGGGAGCACTAAGAAAGGATTTTTGAAAATTCGCACCCTAAGGGGGTAAAACGGGGGTGCAAAATTAGTATGAAACTGCCGTTTTTGAAGTCAAGTGGGCAACCCTAACGCGGGCAGACGTCGCTAATGGGTCTAATTCTACGCGAGCGAAGCTGCGGGCGTCCACTAGTTTATAATACGACTTGAAAAGAGATCGGGTGAGTTAGTCCAATTAAATTTTAATTGTTACTCGTTCACAAATGCGTTGTTTATTGTTGCTTTTGGAGTCTGTGAAGCCTTTTAAAAGTGTGACTTTCATTTAAATACATATATATTTCTAAACGAAACACAATTGCTTTAAAAACATTTTCTGTTTTTAAAGCAATTGACAAAGGTTCTATACAAAATTTACCATGCAATAGGGCTGCTGGTATAGAATTTTAATAGGGCTGTTCATCATGCTAGGGTTATAAAATAAATAAATATCTTGGACATTCTCATACACGGCCATCTGATCCCAATGTAGGCGCGAGCCTGTAATATGGGTGTCAGAGACTGATATACATACATAGATATATTTAAATACATACTTAAATAGATAATATTAACATCCAGACACAGAACAAATACAAGTGTTCGTCACACGAATATTTGTCCTGAGTGGGATTCGACCCACGACCCTTGGCGCAACAGACAGGGTGACTACCGATTGCGCCAACGGGCCTGTTATGGGTAAAAACAAGTGCTGAAAAACTGAGAAGGTGGATCGTCTGTGAATCGAAGCACAGACGAACCCAGCGGACACCGGTCGGAAGCGCTTCTATTGTCAATCGGACTCGTATCTATTATATTTCCTTCGGACCGTGTCATTTAACAGTTTTGCCCTTTCTGTGATATTGCTGTCTCATGTGACTACAATATAGATAGAGCAATCGTAATAATGATTTGTTTCTACAAATTGTGACGTAATGGCACATAATGAATGAATAAAATGTTTGTTTGGCAGAATATTTCAGTACATGTTTGTAATAGTAAACCTTTTTTATGGATTTAAGATAGCAAACGAGTATGCACCACCCATGACATGACAAGATAAGAGGCATGCTTTTCTACCCTTATAGATTAAGTAAGAGTGTCGCTTATAGCAAAGTGAAAATATGTATAATCTATATATATAAAAGAAGGTGACTGACTGACTGACTGACTGACATATCAACGCAGGGCCTAAACTATAAGGGTTAGAAACTTGAAATTTTGCACAGGGGTTCCTTTTATAACGTAGGGGAGCACTAATAAAGGATTTTTGAAAATTCACTCCCTATCGGGGTAAAACGGGGGTGCAAAGTTAGTATGAAACTTTTCCGTTTTTGAAATTAGTGAATGTCTAATTCCACGCGAGCGAAGCTGCGGGCGTCCACTAGTAGGTAATAATGATGATGATGATAGTAGCACAGTAGCAAACCTAGCTAGCTTGGGCGTCTCAAAGAACAAATTACAATAATTTAACCAACCTTCACCGTGACAAAAGTTAAAGAATGACACAGTGCGTACAATATACGTGTGAATGAATCCCATTTGCTCCCATCAATTTGTATGCCCTTTTGTTACCGTGTACAGTAATGACGGGGTAAAATTGTCCGGAAGAGAACACATCTCGGCGACTCTCGAGATAATGGCAGGCGATGTCTATTCAGGGAGAGAGAAAAGTTGACATTTTTCAATGTTAAAAACGAAAATGTAATGAAAAGAGCCTTATTGAAAGTATGGAACTATGAATTTCTGCGCTGCTACCCATAGACGTCCCACTGTTGGGCACGGGTCTCCTCTCAGAATGGATGGGCCTTAGTCCACCACGCTGGCCAAGTGCGGATTGGCAGACTTCACATACCTTCGAGAACGTTTTGATGAACTCTCAGGCTTCAGGTTCTTAAATCGCACATAACTTATAAAAGTCATTGGTGCGTGCCACTGGGGTTTGAACCCGGACCGTTCGAGTGAGAGGCGAGTTCGATAGCCGCTGGGCTGTTACCGCTTTTGAATGAATTTCTACATAGCGCTATGTCAATCCTTGCTTATTTACTGCATCCCAGCGTTGGGTGGCCGCGGCTATCTACATGGAAATAGAAGGAGCGCAAACAGTCGTTATTTTGAACCCGGAGCGCTCGAGTGAGAGGCGAGTTCGATAGCCACTGGATTGTCAACTCTGTAAATAAGGCGTAGAAATGTTACATTTACAGGATCAGCTAATTGTACAGTATTCGCGAATGCCATATTTCGTTGACACTTGAATCTGATTATATTTCTTTAAAACCCATATATCGATGCTTGATAATAAATATCTTGGACATTCTCACACACGGCCATTTGACCCCAATGTAGGCGAGAGCCTGTAATATGCGTGTCAGAGACTGATACACATACATATATATAGAATAGAATAGAATAGAATAAATATATGTTTAAATAGATACTTAAATAGGTAAACCAACCTGCTTCTCGGGGGTTACGATCCACGGGAAGCAGCCTGTCCCAAGTCAGGATAAATGGTGAGGGCAAGGAATGCATAAATAAGCTTGACATAAGTTGGGCTTACTTATGCATTCTAACCTACACTACACAAACACACACACCCTCACACACACACACACATACACACATACACACACTCACACACACACATACACACACACACATACATACACACACACATACATACATACATACATACATACATACACACACACACACACACACACACACACACACACACACACACACACACACACACACACACATACACGCACTCTTATACACATATACAAAACAAACACTTCACACAACACCGCCCCAGTAAAGGGAGGAGGCTTTACCAGTGACCTTGCAGCTAAAACAGCAGCAAAAAGACTGGTAGGTCCTGACCCGTGGGTGTGTCGGACCGGCATCTCTGTAATGGAGTGTGTGAGCCCACCTACGTGTTGTGCCGTGCGTAGTTGAGCATCGTGCGGGGGGATGAAGGAGTCCTGGAGGGCTGAGCCTACCATAGGTCGGGTTGTTGTTACCTATGGCGGCAACACGCCCTCTTTGGTCCGGATTTCCTCCTAAACGACAGCCTCGGGACCAGCCAACCTGAGGTAATCGGCAAAGCCGCCCCTTAAGGGCGTCTGGCGAGGATTGCAGGATCATGAGGTGCGCAGCCGGCGGAGCGCGGAGCCTACGGCGAGTACGGGTTAGAATCTCAACCCGACAACCGTAGTCCTTCTCGCATCGTGCGGGCTCGCTGCATCGCGGATCCTGGATCCTATACTCTCTGTGGTAGGTCCTGGTGCTTAAATAAGCATCCCCAGCTGCGGGCTCCCTGGAGGGTGGGACGCCACGGAGAATGAAGAGAAACCCATGAAACAATGGATCAAATGAGTAATACCGACAAACAACAAACTTCAACGGACTTTGACCATTCCGATGGTCTAGCACCGAATCGACACAGAGTGCAACTGCACGAGGAGGTTCTTCCGCGTGTCTCTCTGACTAGCAGAGAGCACAGTGGAGAAACCAGTCAGGGGAGGGTTGAGGTGACGCAGGTTTTTGCGCGTCCCCCAACTCCGAGGATAGAGACAGATGCAGATTTATCGGACTGCTCACTCATCTCGACAATATCGACAGCTTCTGGAGCTGGTCGACCTCAAAAACGGAGAGCTCCATCTGTTAAGACTGGACAGGCTAAGAGGAAAGCTACCATGGACGAAGATGATGTGCTTGATCCGGCGATAGAACCAGCAGCGACACGGGCAAAGAAAAGCTTGCCCACGATTGGAGCCCTCCAAGAGGAAATGAGGTGTCAAACTACCGCTGACCTAAATGCACGAATTTCCGAATGTATGTCAACGGTAGAGAAAGTTGCGGACACATCCCGTAACCTGAAGGGGACCTTTGTCCATACTCTTCGAGTCATGGCGCGCACGGTACAGGCTGCTACCTCGGAAATAGTGCAACGGTTGTCTCAGCCAGACGTGGAGAGGCTTGAAAAGGAGAACAGCGATCTTCGGTCTAAGCTTGTCACCCTCGAGACAAGACTGTCGTCCTTAAATGAGGAGGTAGTACGTCTGCGGGAACCGTCCCAAGCGACGCTACAGAACCGTGAAACAGGTCGACAGAACGATCCATTGTTACAACAGATTGCAGTAATGATGGATCAAAAAATGGATGCATTTCGGGCAGAAATCTTTCCTGATAGAGCCATAAGGCCACCACTGGCAAGGAATAATCCTGCGCTATCACAGGCGCGGAAGAAAGATGCGCCTACAAAGCAACCAAAGCAAGTGCCACAACCGCCGCAGCGTGAAGTTCCAAGTGAAGTTTCCAAGACGGCTCCGACTTCGGCTCATCAATCGGCGAACGAATGGCCGGCACCTACACCATGGACTACCGCAGTAAGCCGGAAAAGTAAAAAGAAAGCGTTGCCACAGACAAATGAGGTGTTCGTAACCCAGCAATCGGCTTCCGTAACAGCAGCTACTGCTGGCTCTTCACGGCGGAATAAAAGAGGACCAAAGCCACAGCGAGCACCTACAACTGCTGCTGTTACAATTACTGTGCCGGAAAATTCTACAAGAGGTTACGGTGAGGTCATGGCCGCTGCGAGACAGCGTCTGAAATTGGCGGAGTTTGGAATAACCGAACTCCGGCAAAAACGAGCTGCTACTGGGGGCCTTGTCTTGGAGGTCCCGGGACCTGACAACGCCGAAAAGGCGGACAATCTTGCCGGGCGCCTTCGAGAAGCCCTCAGTGATATGTCGGTAAAAATTGCGCGCCCTGTAAAATCGGGAGAATTGAGGGTCATGGACTTAGACGAGTCCATCACTAGAGAGGAAGTTGCGGAAGCAGTAGCTGAAGCGGGCGGATGCAGTCCGGATGACGTGAAAGTCGGGGAAATCCGTCTCAGTCCAACTAGATTAGGGACAGCCTGGGTTCGATGCCCATTGACAGCAATTCATAAAGTTGCTGTAGAGAAGCACATTAGAGTGGGATGGATAAGAGCTAGAGTGCAGGTGCTTGCAGCACGAAAACTGCAATGCTACCGCTGCCTCGAGATGGGACACGTCCGCCAGCAGTGCCGGAGCACCGTTGACCGGAGCACATGTTGCTACAGCTGCGGGGAGCCGGGCCACAAAGCTCGGGAATGCAAAGCTGGAGCCTATAAATGCCCCGTGTGTTCAGATCTGGGTCTACCTGCGGACCACCGACTTGGAGGTGAAAAGTGTTCACCCCCTAAGAAGAAAACTACGAACACGGGAGGAGTGCAGGCTCCTCCCCACAAAAACAGAGCATCGGTGCCAGCACCATCGACATCTCAGTCGACAGAGGAATCCATGGAAACCCAAACATCGCAGAATTTTGGGTTCTCCAAGGCAACCTAAACCACTGCCGTGGGGCGCAAGCCCTGCTAATGCAGTCCCTTGCGGAGTGGTCGGTTGCCTTGGCAGTGGTAGCTGAGCCCTACGACGTCCCGGACCATCCGCGCTGGTTCGGTGATGCAGGGAACTCTGTCGCTATATATTGGAATGGTGGGGAAGAAAACCCCTCCTGCATCTCATTAGGAAAGGGACCAGGGCATGTCGCGGTAGAGTGGGGTCCACTGGCTATTATTGGCTGTTACGTCTCTCCCAACTGCGGCTTAGCGGCCTTCGAAGCTTACTTGGACAGGGTGGCTGTATGTATCCGCAGTTGCCGGCCACGTCCTATAATAGTTCTGGGGGATTTCAATGCGCGTTCAAGGACTTGGGGAGACACCCGGAATAACCAGAGAGGGGAGACACTTCAGGAATGGGCAGCAGGACTAGACCTTCTGATCTTAAATAGGGGATCTGTAAGCACCTGTGTTCGGTGGCAGGGGGAGTCGATCGTGGACCTCACATGGGCGACTCCTCCTGCCGCAAGCCTTGTGTCAGGCTGGAAGGTTGCAGAAGAGATAGTAACACTATCTGACCACCGTCACATAATCTTTGTTGTGGCCCTGCGCAGACCTGGCCACACTGCTCAAAGAAGAAGGAGCCCAATGCGACGTTGGTCCCTCAAGCGGCTTGATCGAGACCTGCTGGTCGCCGCTGCCAATGTGGCAGCTTGGCAAGTGGACCTCAATTTTCCCAATCCGGAAGAAGAGGCAGCCTGGCTTCGGGTCACCTTGACAGCGCTGTGCGATGTCTCAATGCCCCGATCCGGGCCGGTTAAGCGGAGGGCCGTGTACTGGTGGTCTGAAGATATAGCAAGATTGCGAACGGCGTGCTTAAGGTCTAGACGCCAATACACGAGAGCCCGGAGAAGACGGCAAGCCACTGCTGAGAATATAGCCAGAGCCTATATAGTTTACCGGGATGCCACCAGAGCGCTCCAAATCGAGATAGGGAACTCGAAAGCGCGATGTTGGAAGGAACTGTTAGAGGGACTCAATAGGGATCCATGGGGGCGCCCTTACAAAATGGTACTGGGCAAACTTAGACCATGGGCTCCACCATTGACGGAAACCCTGGATCCTGATTTAATGCTGAAGGTTGTCGATACACTCTTTCCGAGAGTTCAGGATCGTCCTTCATCATCGTCGATAGACCTTCCCGTATGGTCCGAGGAGTTGGTTGTGACGGAGGAGGAATTGGACCAAGCTGTGAGGCGTCTCGGTGCCCGAAACACTGCACCCGGCCCGGATGGTGTCCCGGGCAGAGTGCTGGTGTTAGCTCTGGCTATCTTGGGGTGCAGGATGAGGCAGTTATTTAGCAGCTGTCTCCGTGCGGGAGTATTTCCATCCGATTGGAAAGAGGCGAAGTTAGTCCTCTTGAAGAAGGAGGGTAGGGCTGCGAACTCTCCCTCTGCGTATCGGCCCATATGTTTGCTACCCGAAGCTGGCAAGCTATTCGAGCGAGTGATTTCTGCTCGACTTAGCGATCACCTGTCACGTGTTGGTCCCGACCTATCTGATAGCCAGTTTGGTTTCCGGCAGGGAAGGTCCACGGTGGATGCGATACTTCGCGTTCGCTCCCTGTCAGAGCAGGCTATTCAAAGGGGTGGGGTGGTGATGGCGGTGAGCTTAGACATCGTCAACGCTTTCAACACCCTACCCTGGAGGGCTATTAGGGAGGCACTAATCCACCACAATGTGCCTCCCTACCTGCGTAATACAGTCGGGGCATACCTACGCGGTAGGTTTATCCAATATATGGGCCGGGACGGAATACATCAGAGGGAGATTACGTGCGGGGTTCCACAGGGTTCAGTTTTGGGGCCTCTTTTGTGGAATGTCGCATACGACGCGGTCCTGCGTACCAGCCTCCCCTTAGGCGTCAGTGTCGTTTGTTATGCGGATGACACGTTGGTGCTAGCCGAAGGGGATACTTTTGAGAGGACGGCTAGGCTAGCCGAGCTTGGAGTGGCATGCGTGGTTGCCGAAATCCGCAAACTGGGCTTAAGGGTAGCGCCTTCGAAAACGGAGGCGTTGTGGTTCCATAAGCTTCCCAGGCGCATGGAGCCACCCAGTTTGATGATCCGCGTGGGTGACGTTGATGTCCAGGTGGGCCAGTACCTTAAGTACCTGGGCATCACCCTGGACGGTCGCTGGGGCTTCGAAGAGCACTTCGAGCGGCTAATCCCCCGTATAGAGAGGGTGGCAGGGGTAATGCACCGTCTGTTGCCTAATCTAGGGGGACCTCAGGAGGGAGTTCGCCGTCTCTATTGTGGTGTCGTGCGATCCATAGTTCTGTATGGTGCCCCGGTATGGTCGCACAGACTATCGGGTGTCCGTCGCTGCAGGAACAAACTATATGGTGTACAGCGCAGGATGGCTATCCGAGTAGCGCGGGGATATCGCACGATATCGTACGAGGCGGCTACTATTCTGGCACGATTTCCGCCTTTGGATATCTTGGCGGACATGGACGCGAGGGTGTACGCTCGATTGCGTTCTATGCGCCAAAGGGACGGAAACGTGTCAGATGCCAACCTGAGGGTGCTCAGACGGCAGGCGCACCGACAGGCACTCGTTGAATGGCGCGTGCGACTGGAGGAGGAAAGACGCGCCCGTCAGCGAGTGGTGGGTGCGATACTGCCGAACTTCGAAGCCTGGCTGGGAAGGACGGCGGGTAACGTCACCTATCGGCTGACACAGGTGCTCACCGGGCATGGCTGCTTCGGTGAATATCTGTGTCGGATTGGACGCGAGGCATCACCACGATGCCACCATTGTGGAGGGGACCAAGACGACGCACAGCACACGCTTGAGGAGTGCCCTGCTTGGGAGCCTGAGCGCCGCGCCTTGGTCAACCGGATCGGCAGAGATCTCTCTCCGTCTGCGGTTGTAGCAGCGATGCTGGCGGAAAGCAGCTCCTGGATGGCGGTAGCCTCTTTCTGCGAAGCCGTTATGGCAAAGAAAGAGGCTGCGGAGCGTGATCGGGAGAGGGCCGACCCTGCTCGAAGACGTCGGGGAGTCGGCATTCGCCCCGCTCCCTCTAATAGTCCTGATGGGGCTGTGAGTCGCGGAACGATTTAGGTGGGGGCCTTAATCGTTCCTATTTTCGCGACTCCAGGAAGGTCAGACTTACACAGAAGGGACTTAAACTTGCACGGGTCGGGCCCACTTCTGGGCGAATAGCAGGGGGGGCACCGGTGCGTTCTTAGGAGATCCCGGAGCCTCCCCAGATGCGCAGGATGGCTGAAAAAAAAAAAAAAAAAAAAAAGATACTTAAATAGGTAATGTTAACATCCAGACACAGAACAAATACAAGTGTTTGAACATTTGTCCTTAGTGGGATTCGAACCCACGACCCCTGGCGCAACAGACGGGGTCACTACCGATTGCGCCATCGGGCCCATCGTGATACGTCCTTGGCACTAAAAGATGAAAAAGATTAACATACCTGATTTTCAGCATTCGTAGTAAGTTTCTAATGGCACACGGGCGAGCTGGGCTTGGGAATGCAATATATGCAGTGATAAATTAAACGAAGCTAACAATTGGAATTGTTTCCTCCCCACCGGCACCGCGATAAGGGTTACAACGCGTTAGAAGTTATGTTCAAATATACGACTGCTAAATGCGAAGAAGAATCGTGAACCTACATGTAGTTAAGGAATACCTGATGTGGTTAAAACCAACCGTTATTTCAGCCATCTACCACCAACACAACCCTTTCTATCTCACTGCTGGGTTCGATACGACGATAATAGCGACGTATCGGAGTATACATTAGAGTAGCAGCTGTGGCCGTGTGTGGGACTTGCGCCCAACTGTGGGATACGGGGTCGGAGTGTAGCTAGTTTTTTAATTTTTTAATATAGTTACATATTTGAAAGGGTAGAAAACATCGATGGAAATTTCATAATGTTCTGTTAATGGTGATGTTGCCTTTCCCTCTGTTGTATAAATAAAATAAGGTTATAAGTAAGGAGATCATTGACAACTTAACTTTGTTTAAGATGTTGATATATAACGCAATACTAACAAATTTACAGTGTCTCTGAAATTACACTTTATTATATTTAACTAGTGGACGCCCGCAGCTTCGCTCGCGTAGAATTAGACCTATTAACGACGTCTAACGACTTCAAAAACGGCAAAATTTCATACTAACTTTGCACCCCCGTTTTACCCCCTTAGGGGGTGAATTTTCAAAAATCCTTTCTTAGTGCTCCCCTACGTTATAAAAGGAACCCCTGTGCAAAATTTCAAGTTTCTAGCCCTTATAGTTTAGGCCCTGCGTTGATATGTCAGTCAGTCAGTCAGTCAGTCAGTCAGTCAGTCAGTCACCTTCTCCTTTTATATATATAGATTTACTACCTATCTGGATTTATTGCCACTATATTTGGTATTATTAGCCAACCTCACTACATAACACCTTATCGTAGATATATGCAAAGCTTTATGGTACTCTTTATGACGAATAGAAATTTTGAAAACAAACCGACTGTACTCAACTTTATTTCGGAAAACAACGAACGAAAAGAAAGAATTCTGCGAGTACGTTTACAATTTGCGCCTCGCGAATTATTTCGCAGAGTATCGCTGTTAAATTTTAAATTCTCGCTGTAACAATAGTTATTTCGCGCTTTCTGAAGCTTCTAGAAGCAATTGCGCAGGTTTGCGACGTGATAAAAATTCAGTGCAGTGTGAGGATGCCATTATAGAGATACTCAACTGCTTACTGTGGAACTTTCGCCCGATGCATGCGGTTCTAAAAGTAATTTTGGGATTTCGGACGTTTTTATAAGGCAATTGCATCGCTTTAGTTAACCGATGCTGGGTGCAGGCAGAGTACTATAGAAATGTACGGGGAAACACTTGCAATATCAATCGGTCGATATCAAATCAAACCTCGAATTGATCACTTAACACTATCAATCGGTTATCTACTAGCTAGGGTACTAGCACAGTACAAGCTAGCTATGTTCACCTTTAAACTCGCAATAAAGTGGCAAGCCATTTTAGAGGTGTATTAATTTCTTATGAATAACTATTGGACACCCGCAGCTTCGCTCGCGTAGAATTAGACCTATTAACGACGTCTGCCCGCGTTCGGGTTGCCCACTTGACTTCAAAAACGGCAAAGTTTTATGCTAACTTTGCACCCCCGTTTTAAGTGAATTTTCAAAAATCCTTTCTTAGTGCTCCCCTACGTTATAAAAGGAACCCATGTGCAAAATTTCAAGTTTCTAACCCTTTTAGTGTAGGCCCTGCGTTGATATGTCAGTCAGTCAGTCAGTCAGTCAGTCAGCTTCTCCTTTTATATATATAGATAGATTGGGATAGATTGTACCCGTACAGTAATTTTAAAGTCTTTGGAATTATAGTAGGGGAGAGTAACCAAATATGGAATAGTACCCCTAATATGGAATTGTGTCGTATGTCCTACGTAATACAGGCTAGATTCCGTATTTAGGATCGCTGCGACCCATAGACGTCCCACTGCTGGGCACGGGTCTCCCCCACACACTTCTGCGGGAGGTCTAGAGCATACTCCACCACGCTGCTCCAATGCGGATTGGTGGAGGGGTTAGTGGCCAACCCAGTGTCGAATGTTCTCAAGCCACCCGAAGGTCTTTGACAAGGCTTAACGACTGTTTCCAGCATTGAACACAACCGGGACCGACGGCTTTACGTGCCCTCCGAAGCACGGTAGCGCCCATGAAATTTTTGCCACTAGCGGTCACCCATCCACAAAACGACCGCGCCCGTCGTTGCTTAACACTTTCGATCACATTGAATAGACGCAAGCCACTGGGCTATGGACGCTACGCGACTCACGCGACGCTGTATTTAGGATACTGTTCCATATTTGATTACTCTCCCTACCTGCAGCAAAACATTGGCAACCGCTGCTCTCAGCGCCCGCATTATAAAAATTGCTGCGTAATGCGCTAGTAATAAGTATCGGGCATTTTCCTGAGAAATTCCGGATAAAACTGAACTCGTAGCTAATACGAAACTTATGTATTATATTTATTATTACGTGAAAAGAAAAATGTGTTCATATAGTTAAGACACCATCAAAATAAAATTTTGAATTATAGATACAATATTTATAGTTTATCCCGCAGCTTCGCCCGCGGTAAAAGTGTTAAGAACTATTGTCAGCGCCATCTATTGACGTTGTTCCAGACAGCATTGTAATAAACATGCAAATCCCACAAGGGAACACATTTTCGTGTAAGTAGCCTGTTACTCACTATGCCCTACACTACTTTTATGCAAAGAATCACGTTGATTCATCTTTCAGTTGAGGTTGTGGAGAAGAAGAAGAAGAACGAATCAGCAAACCAACAAAAAAACGTTTGAAAATCGAATGATTATTACACATTTTTGTCAATTTCCCCGAGGACTGTACGATTATCTGAAATAAAAAATTGCCTATGCTACTCTCCAGGCCCTATACTACATCTACGCGATCCATCATTCCGTTGAGGCGGAGAAGATGGACAAACAAACAGACTCACTTTCCCATTTATATATAATCCATTAGTAAGGATGTATCATTTATATGAAGTCTGAATCTACAATGGAGCAGCGTGGTGGAGAACCTCTCTTTAAGAGATATCTAACCTTCAATTGACTTAGAAAAGTCTTGGGTGTATGACGAAAGCCTGAATTTCAGCTTCTGGGATATCACCGTTATAATACTGAAAATTATATTTAGAAAGAAAATTAGTTTTTTCTCGATAACAGAGTTTACGTTAATACGTTTTAAAATTCAAATGGCAAATGGATCGCTCTCAAACTTATATAGAAACGCTTTAAAATTTGATTGGATACTTATTCCAGACTATCGCGGGGCCCATCTCAATTTATCTCTATTTTAGGCTTTTTCGCCCGTATAACTGGCCATTATGCACGATAAAATCTTTTTGAATACTTTTCTCAGCGTATTCAAAATTCGTCTGAACATGATTATGATAATCTGATCGGTATCAGAATATACAACAACATTTTCGTCCATTATACGACCATCAAGACTAAGTAAATTCAACCTTAGAGATACAAGGTTAGTCTGTATATTAGCATAAAGCATTACCTGAATATTATTATGTAATCAGCTTTCTTTGTAAATTTTGATGTATGCATGTATATGCATAATATATTTATGTATTCTATGTGAAGTTTATGTATATGTATTTATTAGTGTAATAATTGTATACATACCTATTCTTATTTAGTACACCAAACACAGCTTTTATACACCCAGGGTAAGTTGGTGAAGAGTGCCATCAGGCAAGCTCGCCCTTTGTACATTTTACTTTTGTAAGGTGTCAATAAAGTTTTTTAAATGAATAAATAAATTAGTAAAAGTGCAAAAAGATATAATAAAAGCAATCCATCTTTCACACCATGATGAATTTGTTTGGAATTAGATACGTACTTTGGCGTAATGCGATAGAGAAAATTACTGAAACATGTTTAGGTCCATTCATTCATACTTCAATCAGACTTTTGTCCACAGCTGGACATAGGTTTCTAATGGACGCCACTCTGATGGCTTCCTTCTGAATTCAGTGGTTTCCCACTACCTTCTTAAGGTCGTCAGTCCGATGAAATTCAATCGAAATGATTCTGATTTTATCTGTCCCCTTTGATACGCGTGGAGGGTTGACATTATTTTCAAGCAACCACTTACAAGCATGTGGTCTGCTGTTGAGATAGACTGTTCCGTTTAAAAAACTAAAAACGATTCATGAAAAATATTAGCCGAGGTTGGTGGTTCAATGGTTTGTCAAGCAAGAATAAACACCAAAACCCTTTATTTGTCCCACTGTTGGACTCTAGTCACTACTCAGAATGGGAAACTAAGTGTGGACTATATATTCCTTCGAAGACTTGCAGGTTTCCCCTCATGATGTTTTCCGTCAAAATTACAGCAAGTGACATTTTTTCTTAAATCGCACATAACTTAGCGGCAAGCACCAATAACTTAAATTGGTACTTGTTGTTTGAATGAACCCGCACCCCCTCGAGTGAGATGCCAGTTTGATAGCCACTGGGCTGTCACCGCTGAAAGTAAGAATAACAAAAAGTAACAACTAGAAATTGTAAATTTTACGGAGCAGGTGCTAAATGATAATAATTTGTCCATGACATTAATTAACCTTCAAAGTTAAGCCGTTAAAAGCGAAGACTACTAGCCGTTCTTGTAAAGGTGAGTTTACATTAACAAAAATAATACTTAGAGTAGTGTCACTCGCTAAGCGTGACGTAAAGTGCAGTAACTTTGAATTAATATAATTATTAATATAACATGGAAATGAAATTACATAAATATTAAGTTATATAAATATAATTTAAATTTTTCTATAAGTGCATGAGGTAGGGAAATAAATAAATATAATAAATATCTTGAACATTCTCACACACGGCCATCTGTCCCCTAAGTAGGCGAGAGCCTATATGGGTGTTAGAGACTGATATACATACATAAATATTTTTATATACATACCTAAATAGATAATATTAAGAGACCAGACATAAAACAAATACAAGAGTTCGTCACACGAATATTTGTCCTGAGTAGGATTCGAACCCACGACCCCTGGCGCAACAGGCAGGGCCACTACCGATTGCGCCAACGGGCCCTCGTCCCATCGATAGATGCATAACTATGTTTTTATTATTATTAAAAACGATGACCTTGAATCTTAATATATTTAAAAATATCCAAGTCTTATTTCAATGTCGACAGAGCCGACTCTTCAAGTACCTTGTTCAAATGAAGTTCCTCAGCTCAGCTGTATAAAAAAATCCCATTTATTTTAACACTTATATCATTTATATTCCAACGACAGTCAAGAAAATAATCCGCGATTCAATAAACCAATAGATTATACGTAAGCACATGTGTCGCCGTACGAGATACAGGGTGATTTATCTTACGTACGCGGCGTATTCTCCGCTAACCTCACATTTTTTTCTTTGTCATTACATTTTGCCAATATTTATTACTTACTTTGGACGGCTGATGTCGGGCTTGCACATTCGAGCATTCATAAATCTTGATTTGAAACGCTTATTGTACTCATATAAATTGAACGAAAATTTCTAATTCGTCAAAACGATTTAATGACAGGTTCCTGAAGCCAGGATGGTACTATATATATATTAGTAACAGTATTAGTGTTAGTATAGTATATTTGAATACTATTACTTATACTACACTGATAATTTATTTTTATACATCACGCTTATCTACGCCATATTACAACTAGACAATAAATTCTAAAATCTTTTACGTTAAAACAAGTTTTTTTTTTGTTTTTTTTTATCCTTAAAATATCACTAAATTACTAAAGGTCATCTCAAGGAAAACATACCATCCCATTCCACCTTCCCCTCGTAGCTGCTGTTGAACAAACGTGCTTTTTCGTAATTTTTCTAATCCCGCCCCGACTATTGTCTTGAGCTTTAATATTACACCGTAAGTAATATCTTTAGCTGGGCAGGAGCTGCTGAAATTTTGTTTATTATAATTTTTTATGCAAGCATTTTAAGATTACTTAGCGAATTCTTATTATTTACTTAAACAAATTATTAAATTAATTAATTTTATAACTTATTTATTTGAATTATATTTTAAAGTAACGAATATTAATTATTTTACAATAATAGGTCCTATAACATACCTATGGAATTTAAGATTTTATAACCAGCTTTTTCATATTTATATCTGTGGATTGGCGCGCAATTCGAAATTCAAATAAATTTTATTGGAAACTGTGTTATTTTAATTTCGTCAGTCGTTTGTTTTTAGATAGTGTTTTGTTTTTGTGAAATTGTGGTAGTTTATGGCGCCATGGATCAACTGGAAATTCGTACAACATTCGAATATGAGTTCCTACGTGGAAATACTGCGGCGCAAACAACACGAAACATTATCGTGTACGGGACTAACACTGCTTGCGTAAACACGGTCCATTATTGGTTCAACCGTTTTAAATCTGGAAATTTTGAGTTGAGTGAGGTTAGCCAATGTCTGTGTCAGTAAAATCTGGTTATATAAGCACAAAAAATTGAAAGTAGCATAAGCCCAAAAATATACAGGTAGAATTTACAAGGAGAAAAGTAAAATTGTTTTCACATCAATTTGCGCATCAACCATTTCCGGCATGTTTTCGACATGCAAATTTTTGACGTTGATAAATTAATTTGGCAAAGTAGGTGATGAATTGGCATCAAATTTGAGTAATTTACAGCGGAATGATTTAGGCGGACAATTATCATGTTATTCGTAGGCCCGGCTGAACTTAGTATAGCATAGATATAGCTCAATCAAGCGAATCATTGCTATGACAACTGCAGCGGTTTTAATTGTGGTCAATGTATTTTACATTATGAGGTTTGAAATTTATTTATTATTATTTATTTATTTATTAAGATTCATTGCTTTACACATGTTTTAGTAACAATTAAATACAACCAACACCTTGCTAAGGCACTGCAAGTTGAGGAGAGAGCAGACATTTTAATTAATAGTATTAACATTAACATTTTATTTAATTTTATTTATTATCTCTTGCCTTTTAGAATCTCCTCTCTTCGAATGCCTGGTTAATTTCTTAACTCCCTCTCTTTAACCTTCGTTTTGTGATTTAACCGGGATTCACTGTTTCATTTTTCACCTGAAGTAGTGCATGAATATGCTTTACGTATGGCTAAAGGGTATCCCAACCTAGCGATCTCTGTCATCTCGAGACGTCATCTGACGTTAGTAAAGTAGACCAACCCTAAATGGCTCGAATTTATGTAAAGAAAGATTCCTGCGATATACAGAATACTATAAAAAAATGCAAGAAGTAAGAAGGTAAGTAAGTTGCGATAAAGTCCCGGCTCCACGGGCGATCAATCGGAACGCACGTGCGCGCGACGCGATGACGGAGTGCCCTTCGATCACTGCCGCCAATGCTTCATCATGTTTCATTGAAACTAGAAAAAGAAACATTGAGAAAAAAACTATGTATTGAGAAAAACATTTATTTTCTTGTTTGCTGTATTACATGTCGTAGCCTTAAAATTGTTCTTGCTGTTGTGTGTGTATCTTCTTAATTTTTTTAACGTACGTTTAAATGGGTTAAACAAATTATCAGTTTAAATTTCAGAAAAGTATTAATTTACTTTTTTGGCTGACAAAAATAGATAAGGAAATATGCGTGACTTGAGGTCAGGGAAATGATTACATTAAATTGTCTTTCAATTCGCGAACACTAAACAAAACCTATTCATAGGCTGTACCATCTATTTATAGGTTCAATATAATCTCTACCACCCAGTTTTTGATCTTAGGATAATCAACACGATCAACAGCTAATAATCCTAATCCTAGTTACTAATTAAGTTTTTTTTTCAAATTAATCGACAATGTTATTAAAAAAAAGTGGACGCCCGCAACTTCAATCGAGTGGAATTAGACATAACAATAGTTTCGTTTACACCTAGTAATATTATATAGCCTATGTCACTCAGTGAAAATGCAGCTTTCTAATGGTGAAAGAATTTTTGAAGTAAGTTTTTGTGCGAAAACATTATGTTTCCTCTTTATAATATTATATTAGTATAGATAAACATAGCTAAGAAGGGTACACAATAGAAGCCCGTTAATACAAAGGTTTCGTAAATTAAGATAATATAATATAACCTTGAGAAATACTTAGTAAGTCCAGCGGGCAAGGTAATCTCCTTCAAGAGTTCTGAATGTACTTGTCTCAGGCCTTTTAGACTTAAAATGCTTTCTTAGGGACCACTTACACGAGTCTCGGAAACTTTAGCCGGACGGTATTAAAGATTTATCCCTATAAGTTACTTTATATCAGTAACTAGTGGACGCCCGCAGCTTCGCTCGCGCAGAATTAGACCCATTAACGACGTCTACCCGTCTAACGACTTCAAAAACGGCAAAGTTTCATACTAACTTTGCACCCCCGTTTTACCCCCTTAGGGGGTGAATTTTCAAAAATCCTGTCTTAGTGCTCCCCTACTTTATAAAAGGAACCCCTGTGCAAAATTTCAAGTTTCTAGCCCTTATTGTTTAGGCCCTGCGTTGATATGTCAGTCAGTCAGTCAGTCAGTCAGTCAGTCAGTCAGTCAGTCACCTTCTCCTTTTATATATATCAGTAATATAGTGAAAGAGAGTTTTTAATTTTGGTATTCAGTGTCCCAGTCACTGCTACAATTAGAGCTGTCAACTATAATTCTGAGTACACGTGGCGCGTAAGAAGTATTCCGGTACAGCAAAATTTCAATAATAAATGTAGATAGAGTTCTTGCCTTTTGTTCGCCCGTTGTCGTATTTAATCCGATCACTTGAAATTTTATTATAAAATGCTAGTTTAGATTAATTATTTCTCTCAGCTGATTTTACTTTTTTCTTCTGACACGTTCACTATCGCCAATCAAGTTAATTTATCGCAAATATATAATTTCACCAATTGGCTTAGTATTAATACGAGTATACCTTAAAGAGTCGTATCATTATTTATTATTCAACCTATTAATAAAATCCCTCTGAAATATAAGCCGTATCTCCGTGCAATATGATAAGATCTAGTTGCAGCAATTTGAGATTGCTGCATGTTTGTACCCAGTATACAGCAAAATAAGTCATCTTTCTCTTGCTGTTCATGAATAAATTGACTTTGCGTGACGTCATAGCTCACGGCCATGCCATAACAACGTTAGTGAACGTAAGGTTTTCGGTCACAGAAGGGTAACATGAAGAAAACGCGCTAAATTGACCGAAACCCTTTTTAACCCACGTACACCTAATCGGATCTTGTTCCTACCTGGTCGACAAAAATGTTCAAAAGGGTCCAATCGTAAAATTATGCAGATTGAGGGCACTTCGTCATCACAAAAGCAAGATGTGTGCTCGGGTCCTTAATGCTGGCGACACTTTTGCAAATTTTGATGACATCTGTTTGCGTTGCGATGGCCAGGCTCAGTCAACAGTTTTATGCGGTGTTTCGTAAAAATGACGGTGTTTTTGTCAGCATATTACACTTAGTTTTATGGTGTAACTTACGTACTGGCAGTTCAATTGATATGCTCTTTCAGATTGGCTTAATATCGCTGAGAACAATCGGGTGTGGGTTATTCTAACTTAAAGTGTCCGGTAGCCGGAATCTGGATTTATGTCCAGTATATGGCAATAGGCTCACCACCTATTCGACAAAAACATAACTGGTGTATACACACCTCTGCCTACCCCTAGGAGGAAATACAGGGGTGATGTTATGTTAACGTTAAACAATAAATGTGCACACCTTGTAATTGAAGACATTGGAGATTGCGTTCCGAAGTGCGATACGTTGTCGGGGAACGGTTAAACACAGTGCATTCCGTCGCCCTTTGCCCCGTCCGTAGCCGTGATTGCCCCAGACAGCTATGTCTTCACGTGTCCCCGTTACGAGCTACACGGTTCACTGGTGAATATTCTAATACTGGAGGTGTTTCAAAGGATGCCTTACTAGCATATGGAATGTATATTGTTTGAAAATTATTATAAAATACTTCCACCACCACAACCTTATCTCACAAGTATCCTCTTGGATTCAAGTGTGGATTGGCAGACTTCAACCTTACGGTCTCTTTCTTAAATGTCCATTGGTTGGACAAAGGAGCACGTTAAGCCCATTGGAGGGCTTAACGTGCGCTCCGAAACAGAATCGCCCGTGAAATTATGCCACTAGTGGTCAGCCAATCTACGTATAGATCGCGCCTGACATTGCTTAACTCGGTTGATCATGTTTGATAATATTTGACAAGTAGATTATGGTTGTCAAGCCCATAAGGGGGCGTGTTTTCTTTGATGTCAATTTTGAGAAAATTTAGGTAGGTACATTTTTTATAAATTTATTTATATCCACAAAAAAGGTACATAGCTATTATATAAATTTTTGCCAAACAACAGTTCTCGTGGATCTGTAAGTCTCACTTTATACATTCCTATCTCATACATATCTCGATAACACTTATACACACTATGCTTGAGGGTAATTTTGTATGCGATATGCATGTAGGAGTTCACAATCATGATCAAACAATCCCATACTAATTGGTCGTCATTGGTCGTCGGTAATCATTGGTCGGTAATCATAAATTGTTAACCAAAATTTCATATTAAATGTTTGGAAAGCTAGCGTTCCATTATCGGCATACATAGTTGAATTTGTTGTTCAAATATTGCAACTGTCCGTCGGATTAACTAAACTGTTCATTTGTAACAGGAAATTCAACGTTATTAGGCATACAATTAATTAAATACTTAAAACATCCTTTTGACAACTACGTGGCGCGGTGGACAGTACCTACTCTGGCTATCAAACCGCGGGGTGTGATACAGGGTGTTACAAAACTACCCGTACAGTCGAAACGAGGTTAAATGGAGCCTTATAACCATTAACAATATTTAAGAACCGCAGTAACGCTGTATATTGTATAACACACCCCAAAAAATTAAAAAATATTATTATTTTCACTGATGTGCAAACCCTACTTCAGTAAAATTAAAGAGTAAACTACGCAGAATGTATACATTTCTACCTAATTCGCGGAAGGACAAAAATTTTTTTAGGTGATTTAAACTGGTCACTTGAATATTCTAAAATTCGTATTTTTAAAGCACAAATACATAATTTCTTCATTTAGCTGTGTGTAATGACATACCTCCCTAAATTAGCTGTGAGTAAAGTTACATTTACCCTCACGTATATAACTTTATCTGCTGTTAGGTTTATCTTTCAAAGTCTTAGCTATATTATGTTCCTAAGTGTACTTCGAAAGTTCATGTCTCGTTAAATTTGCTTTTGCCATAAAAGAATCCTACAGCATATTTAACCCCTTAAAGTGAAACTTTCTTCAAGTAAATAATTTTAGCAGATACTTATGTAACTTATCCAGACAAATTTAATGTATGAAGGATTATAGCCAGGTTAATCAGGTTAGCTGTTTAGACTTCCCACTGCTGGGGATTAGCCACCCCAGACAAATCTGCGGGAGGTCTATTGCATACTCCACCACGCTGCTCCAATGCGGATTGCTGGAGGGGATAGTGGTCAGCCCAGTTTCGAATGTTTGAAGCCACCCGAAGGTCTTCGAAAAGGTTAACCAGGTTAATAGGTCTTAATACACAAGACTATCTCAATTGGTGAAAAGTGAGTGTAACACACTTCTCTGCCTACCCCTTTGGGGAAATACAGGTGTAATGCTATGCCATGTATGTATGTAATATGTCATAGACAGACAAGCCTGGAAACTTTTTTTTTATTGTATTCCCATAGATTTTTTATCGACGCTTTTCGCAAGCATCCACGAAGTATCCCGGCATACACTATATATTACACTGTATATCAATTAGAGCGTGCAAAATAAGCAAAGCGACGTCACAAAACAATTCTTGAAAAACATCTCCAACGAAAAACAAAGTCAAAGTATCCGTACAAAGAGGAGGGGACATCTCTTTGCGTGACGCGAACTGCTGTGCGCCCACTCGGCGGAACACAAAGCGGACGTGTGAGACTAAAGGGTGGGTTTCATCGCTGCGATTTTTCGAATTAAGGTGTGTCAATTATTAACAATAATGATCCTATGAATCTATGTATCTTCGAGTGAATCTATGAATCTTTAAGGTAGGTACGAGTAGGTAACAGCGGCTCTCATCCGGGTTGAAATTAAAATTAAACGCCACCTGCAGTAACGGTGAAGGAAAACCTCGTGAGGAAACGTGTATACCGAAAGGAGACCCTAGCCCAACAGTGGGACAATTAAAGTGTTGTGGTGGTAACAGTAGATAACATTCCCTTCCCCAATCCACATAATAATATCGATTGACCAAATTTTCAACTGACCAAAATGTTCTTGTTAACACTTTCTGTTATCTCAATTAATCTATCGCAGTTTTGATGAGCGGTAGCGGGTGTACCTATGCTGCATGTTCGTTGAAAAGTAAACTGAAAGATAGATCAGTTTTATTAATTATGTTTGAAAATATTTTTTCAGTTAACGCAGTCGGGTTTTTGTTTTTACCGATAATATTAATTATTGCTGTATCTTAACACTTTAACTGCCGAAGAAATTTTAACAATAATCTTTGAACTATATTAAGTACACGTGCAGTGATTGTGTTAAATTCAAACTTCATATTACTTGTATTACTTATGCTGGGGCCAGATTATCACGATTCGGCGAATATTTATTTTTATTTATTTATTTATTTATTTTGTCTCTCTCCCCACGCTGTCCTTACAGAAAGAAAATCCAATTCGATAGTGTGGTCCCAGCATAAAGAAAAAATATTTTAACAGAAAATCGCAATGTCGCAGTGTCGAAACGCACCCTTAACACTTAAAGCGCACAGACGCCGTGTTCTGGTGACACCGTGAGAAATGCATGCACCACGGCGTGCGAACGGATTCCCGGTGTCTCGTGCCGCGAATGGTAATGTTTGTTCCTGCGACAATGTCTTTATTGTAAACTCATTTCTACTCATTCGCAGACGTTGTGTGCACAACGCTTACTTTTAAGCTGTCTACTTGTCTTACCCTGAACAGCAATTTTAGTCTCATTTAAAGAAATTTGAAGTGCGTAACATAGAGAGGCCTTTTTAAGTATCACGTTGATACTAGTTACAGCTCGAATTACACGAATCTCGTACGGAAATCAAACTTATTATTAAAAAAGTATTATTAAAAAATCTATGGTGACATACTTCCGAAAAGCGCATACCAGATCGATATGTTTGGTATAATGACGTATTTTGACCTCCTGATCACGAATATTAGAACGAAGATTGGCGCAAACGCCATTTTGAATCGTCACCTTTTCCTGAATTGAGCTTCTATAGCGGAAATAGCTACAAATTCAAAATTTAAGCGTTAAATTTTCGTTTTGATATTCGTGATAAGGTGGTCAAAATACATTTCAGATCGATCGATGATATACAAATCCCCAGAACAGAGATCTGCACACCAAACAATTGAACATATTTTTAGTCAATGCGGGTGACAGTCAAACTTTTATCGAACAAATATAATTCGCCCACTTGTTAAAAAAGGGTTAAGCTTGTCGCCTGCAAAAAGTTTTTGGCACGGAAGCAGGATTTATTTACCTTTGCATATGTCAGCTGCTATATTAATATGACTAATGCGAAAGTGTGTTTGTGTGTTTGTTTATTTATTAGGAGTAGTTATTTGCAAATCATTAAATTTACCACATTAAAATTATTATGTAGAACATTAAAATGCTACAATGTCGCTCTTGTCGCTATTATCATTCTTGTCAAACATGGGCCTGAAAGCCCATTATCTGAAAAAAGTTTTTTTTTTAAAGGTAAAAATACTAAAATAAATTCCTTGCTCAGAGGAATGGGCCAAATAATAAAAAATGAAGATGTACGGGGGGCTCCCATACAACAGGCACGATTTTTTTTGCCGTTTTTATAGGAAACTAGTGGACGCCCGCAGCTTCGCTCGCGTTACACATTCACTAACTTCAAAAACGGCAAAGCTTCATACTAACTTTGCACCCCCGTTTTACCCCCTTAGGGGATGAATTTTCAAATTTTTCTCGCCGTAAAAACCATCCTTGAACTTCAACGAACATTTTAAAAAAAGAATTGTCCAAATTGGTCCAGGCGTTGTTGAGTTATGCGCTTACCAACACATTTGGCGATTCATTTTTATAATATAGATGGTACAGAACCCTTCGTGCGCGAGTCCGTCTCGCACTTGGCCGGTATTTTACTTTCCTGCTCCCACTTTTGCCCAGTCCCATCTTACGATAGACATATAATTCTTGTTCCGAGCTACAGCTGAGCTACCATCCATTATACAATCGGGGGAGGGCCCAAGGATTTGCATAGGCTTAGCATTTAATTACGCGGACAAACCGGATTGCAGGTGGTAGTTGGGATGTGGAGTTGAAAACTATAATATTATTTCCCAGCTATATTTAAACTGGACTGCGGTAGCGCGAGCTGCTGTCGTTTCGCGCCACTAGAGTATTCTAGACTGGCAACATTTTGCTTCATTAATTTTCATCGCGTCCATTTTCTAAAGTATTATGTTAAAATATCACGAAAACTTAATAGAGGTAGACCTTATTAAGAGCCTTTTTAGGTTGTATATGAAACCTAATTAGATTCACTTTAAGATCGCCCTGGGAATTACCACCGCCAGCCAAGGTACCAATTACAATTTTTAACCGTAATATTTGTTTTAAAAGCCGACTGTTATGTTACCAATTACAATTTGTAATTGTAATAAGTGCATTGTGTTATGGTTGTAAAACTGTAGTTTTCGGTTATAATTTTAAAATTCAACCATTCCATAGCATCAGCGACATGCTTGGAACGGGGCTCTTATTAACTTATTAACCCATCCAATAACCGACCGCGCCCATCGTTGCTGAACTCTTTCGATCACATTGAATCGACGCGAGCCATTGGGCTATGGACGCTACAGATCTCGATATAGATCTCAATACATTGTACCAAACAGTCGCTATAAATCTGTATTGTATATAATGAACAGTATGAAAGCTTCACTCTCCTGATCAAACGGCTCATGTATAATACATCAGAATTGTTTTCCCTAACCTCCTTGCGTCTTGAAGTCCGTTTTATAGCCGTGATCAAGGATGTCAGATGACCGGCGCTGCAGGGGCCGCCCGCCCGGGAATGTGGAATGTAGATGAATATATATTTATTTTATTTGGAACAGAGGCATTGCAGACATCTACACTAATATTATATAGCAAGAGAGTTTTTTTGTTTTTTTGAAGTTATACTTCTTTTGGCGCGTTAGGGAAAAATGATGAGAGTAAATTTTTACGATGCGCGTGCACACCGTCACAAAAAACCGACACCATGAAGTTAGCTATAGTCAACATTGTCAAAAAATGGTTTGACAGTGTACACTTTCAATTATCAAAGTCTGCTAGTCAGGTGCTGTCAATGTAGAAATAATTTTTTTGTGATATTTAAATAAACTGTATTTAACTAGATAATGCTTTATAATAAAACTTTCAATGTATTAAATACCTTTTTTCTAGTGTTAGTGTGGTTTTTTCTACAAACGTAGAATAAGGCGAAAGATAAAATTTTTGAAAAGATTTTATCTTGTTACGCCAAAGAAATATAACTTCTAACGCGTGTACATAAGTACACACACACTTTTTTTTTTGATTTTGTTTGTTTAATCGCGCTTATCTCTAGAAGTACCAGTACACAGATAGTATAGAGCCTGAGAAAGGACATAGGCTACTTTAAAATTGGTAAAAAGTGTTGTGAAGAGTTGAAAAGGGGGATGAAAGGTTGTATGAAAGTATTGTCATTTTCAGAACTAGAAAAAAATAATATTTTAGGCTGTTGATTATATTATAAATATGGCATTCAAAGTTTGTAAAAATGTTACCCTTAAGGGTGTAAAATAAACATAGGGGATATCACATTTACGGATACGCGTTAAGAAGAATCTATTATTATGTCTAATTCCACGCGAGCGAAGCTGTGGGCGTCCACTAGTTATATATAAACCATAAAACAACGCGGGCGGAGCCACGGTAAAAGTTAGCCCATATTGAATGTAAAAAAATTTGATGTATAATTTTTTTAATGTTGGCCTCATGTACCCCGCACGGCACGCGCCTTGTTAACAGCTCAAGTTTTAATGAGATAAGTGGCTTGTTGCGGTGACGTCACATTCGCATACAAGAACAAGCGAGCCTCCCGAGGTACAGTTGTACAATTAGGTTTTCATGCACCGCATAATGCGGGAATGCGGGAATACGAGAAATAAACTTTGAACAGGTTTTACATGAGCGAGTTCATATTCACTCCATCCTTTTGTATGGCAATAAAATAGCAAACGAGATTGCAGCACAATCCATTCGCCAAGACTC
Source organism: Carterocephalus palaemon (assembly GCA_944567765.1). Classification (NCBI taxonomy): domain Eukaryota; kingdom Metazoa; phylum Arthropoda; class Insecta; order Lepidoptera; family Hesperiidae; genus Carterocephalus; species Carterocephalus palaemon. The sequence continues at coordinate 546,174 of OX155645.1, forward strand.
AAATACGAACTGGTATAGTTAGTCCAGTTAGCTTAGGTTGTTATAAAAAAAAATTGTTCGTCGTTACTAATATTATAAAGAGGAAACATTTGTTTGTAATTTTTTCACACATAAACTACTTTACCGATTTCAAAAACTCTTTCACCATTAGATAGCTGCATCTTCACGCGAGCGTGGAATTAGTGGATTAATTAGACGCGAGCGTGGGACGTCTGGGTGGCAGTGACACTATTATTAGTATTAGCTTTTCCTGTGCCTCCGCCCACGTCAATTCGTTTTCCGTGAAGAATTACCTCTACCATCAATCGATGGCTTAAAACATAATAAGTAAGCCTTTATCAACGGCAATCTATCCGGTCGTCATAATCCGAGAATGGCATCAATTGGTTTAAAATTCGATAGATAGTTAACGTTTAAAAATCGAACGATTATTACAGTGTTCCCCCATTTACAAAAAGGATGAAAAACTCAATGATGCCTGAACCGCTTGCGACCAATCATATAACCCTCTAGAGTAGTCTAAAGCCATCAAAAGTTCAGTCTGCTCCGTTTCCGTTCAGAAATGGAGGCTCCTCCGCTGTCGGCAACTCGCATAACACCCTTAGTGGGGAGAGGGAAGTTTGCGTGACCCGCGCAGCCAAGGAAACTATGCACTCAGCTCAGATTTACTGCCTACACACTGTATTAAGAAAACTTTTGGTGTGGGTACAATGTCTTCTGAGTTCGTAATCATCATAACATTTTAGACTCAGTACAGTTATTTATTTTATCCACCAATCCGCTTTGGAGCGTGGTGGAATATGCTTTAGACCTAGTTTTATCTGTGGGAGACTCGTCCCCACTAGTGGGACCTTGGTTGTAGCTTAGCACATTGTCGTCGTCGTTTTTTATCGAAAGAAAGATTCGGCCGTATTTAGATTCGAGCCTTGTTGCTCTGCTAAGAAGAATTGTAGTCATCTGCAGGTTCATTTGCTAGAAATTACACATTGTGGTGGTAACGTTTTTTGTTTATGTATACTAATATTATAAATGCGAAAGTAACTCTGTCTGTTTGTCTGTCTCGCTTCCACGCCAAAACTACTGAACCGATTTAAATGGTATTTGGTACACAGATAGTCTAGAGCCTGAGAAAGGACACAGGCTACTTTCTAGAAGAATCTATTTATTTATTAGTAGTTTATAAGTCCGTAATTCAATGGCTCGCGTCGATCGTATGTGATCTACCGAGTAAAGCACAACGGGTGCTGTCGGTTTGTGGATGGTTGCAGCTATTGTCAAACAAATTACACGGGCATTTTCTTGCTTCAGAGGGCACGTTGAGCCGTTGGTTTTGGTTGTTTTCAATTGTAAAAACATTGTTAAGGCCTTCGGCTGCCTTGAGAACATTCGATACTGGGTTGACCACTAACCCCTCCACCAATCCGCATTGGAGCAGCGTAGCACTCGCCTATTCCTCAGCTATGCCTGTGTGAACCGGAGACCCGTGCCTAACAGGATGTCTATGGTTTTAAGCTTTTCCTGCTCTCTTCAACTATATCCTTATTCCATAGGCTCTTAAAAAGACTTTTGTTTTAATCCATACTAATTGGTCTGTCGTGGTTAATGCATTGATATGAAGATACCTCTTTAAAACAAAAAAGTGTATTGATCTTGTATCATTGGGTGAGTTGATGTACGCTTTCAAAACCACTTTATCGGTATTCCGGTGGAGTTACGTGTTTTCGCGCATGAAAATAGTTTGTGTTTCCCGGTCCGTTATGATTTAATGGGCGTATTGAGTGGGATTAATGGACGTTGAGTTGTGTTGGCCGTAGAACAACACCGTAAAATGAAAGTTTTAAGTTAGCTTCATTTAAGTGTATAAAATGTTCTTAATTTCGCACAGTAATCCGGTTATTTCAGCACCTCGTCCAACCTAATAGGAGTGCGGCTGAAGTGGCTCAGTTAATTGACTTAATCTTGCATCAACACGTTATATTATTTTACGTGTGAACCCCTGTAGGCTAAGGAGATTACCGTGGTAGGTCGACTCCGCTTAAACCTCTGTCATAACATGATACTCCACTTCAAGGCCTAGTTACTAGAAGTACGGGCGAAATCCTAGGCGTATATATTTTTTTTATAGTATAGACGGACAAAAAGACATACGGGCCTGATGGTAAGGTCACCATCGTCTATGGACACGTGCGACAAACGGTATCACAGGTGCGTTGCCTGCCTTGAAGGAACTATTCGCTGCAACCCATATACGTCCCACTGCTGGGCAAGGGTCTCCCCCACAGACACTGCTGCGGGATAATCCACCACGATGCTCCAATGCGGATTGGTGGAGAATTTTAACTACTTTTCTTTAATGTAAAACTCACTCGATGAACTTTTCCACTCACACACATTTTCACATTAACGTTTGAGGATTCTAAACAGGCGAAGCTTTGAAACGAGGGCATTGAATTCTAACAGGAGTTAATTAGAAACCCGCTAAATGCGATTCCTTGAGATAAAATATCTAAAAGGGTCCCGTTTCAATGGCAAGCTTTTTTTAAAGAATTTGTTATGAAAGTCCTTCATTTGATAAAAGGAGTTTTGATTTCTGGGGTGTATTACCTGAAGTCAGTATGGATGCATTCAGAAAATAGGCGGTACCTACAGGGACCATATTATGCTCGTTGGCTCGTTGTCGCCCGGCATTTAAAGTCACTATCATTTTGATCTTTTTTTTTTATTTAACGAGTGGGAAACCTTGAAAAGTTACCCGTAAGTCGTGGGAGCGACGCCGGGTTATGTAGGACTTTCACCTAAGGAATGATTCTTGAATAATTCTGAAGATATACTGAGTACCTACTGTATTCTTACTATAAAAATGGAATAAAATGTTGATCGTGAAGTTAGTAGTGTCTTGTTATAACTCAGCTATATCTCAGTAATATTAAACAAAGATGAGGTGTAAGCATGAAGCCTCGATATAGTACGACAAATAACAGATAATATGAAACAACACGAGAATATAAGTAAGCGAGTGCGCGATTCAATCAACGCGGGATCGCTGGAATCCGCGGGATCCCGGGATACCGGGATCGCTGGTGTGGGATCCCGCGGTGTTAGCGACGTATCCTCTCCGTAAATCCCACCAAGATAGGTTTCTACGTTATCTTTACACTTCTTGTGTACTTTTACAATTTTAATTTTAATATACATACATAAAATTTCATTTTTATATTTTTTTATATTTTTTTAATTTATATAAAATTTTACAAAAAATCATGCAACACTACCTATCAGCAGCCACTCCTGACAACTGTGACAAACTTTGAACAAAATATACTTGTCCCAGGACTGAGATAGTCTAGTTTGTAAAAAATACTCAAATTGCTTAGTCCTCTCTAAAAAGTGTACGTAATCTGTAAAAAAGTGGATTTAAATAATAATAAGCATATAGAGATACACTTATTTGAGACTTTCATGTATGTAACTTACTCCTGTGAATATTGCTGAAGATCGTAATGAAAAAAACGTGAGGTAATCGCGCAAGGCGTGTTGCTATAAATCATGCTGCATCTTACTGGCGCGCTCTGCTCTTGCCAATACCAATTGCTGCGTATGACACAGCGTATAATATATTGGTTTGATTGTGACTTTTTGTGGATGCAAAATTATTTTTTTTTTAAAAACCTTATTTATAACTGTCAAAATCTTTTGTGGTTAATGCCAAATATTGACATAAAAATAATTTATATCCCGTTGGTGTTTGTGTTAAGGTTCAATGTGGACTGTATGATTTTGCACTTGGATTAAACGAAATGAAATACGTGTATTCTATGACGATGTTTAATTGCGACTGGTAAGTATACACATACAGGTAATTCACGCGCACAGTGCACTCAAACGCACACCATGCCGCCCACCAAAAGGACTGATGGTCCTTTTAACTAAGGAAAGAATGAGCTACAACCTTTAACAAGTTAATTTGAATTCACTTGACTTTACACATCAGCGTTTGAAACGGGGCCTACAAAGTCAACACCGCTGTTCAGAAATGGTCTTGCTGGTACAACTCTTTGTTTAGGTAAGTCTCCCATGAGCTGTGCCTTTGAAATTGCTTTTAGTCTAGCACATATGATACATTTGTGAATATTCTTCTTAACATGTGACCTTGCTTTTAAAATCCAATATTTAGACCGTAAGTAGCTCATCATCAATTGCACACCTCCATGCATGGTTTTCTTATGAGCATCAGCGACAATAAGAAGTGTAAGTTCGTTATTATTTCCCAGAATAATTGGATTCTTCCTATCTGCAGGTAAGTTCGTATGTCTCAGACGACCGCCCACCCTGAGAATACCATGCTCATCAATATATGGGTTGAGGGATTTTAATTTGCTTCTATTCTTAACTTGCTTTTTGGTTTTTAATCTTTCAACTTCTTCTTTAAATTCTTCTTCTTGAGTTCTTTTAACGCAAATGTTAAGTGCTTCTTCTAATTCTTTGGTTTCAATATCGCTTTCAATTGCTCTCGTATTTTTCTTGGAATTAAGAAACCTCTTGCAATATATAATAGCCTTAAGTAATTCAATAAGACTGTCAAAATGTTCAAATTGTGATATTAATTTTGTTTCTTTATTTTCAGGTTCGTCGGTACTCCGGTGTGTAATTTCAGGTTCATCAGTAGTCAGGTAAGTATTAATTTTTGTTGTTTTCATTTCTATTTCTGTTTCTACTATTTCTTGTTTACTAATTTGTATTTCCTTTTCAGATAACCAACGTGGTCCCTTCCACCACAAGTCACAATCCTTCAGTGCTGATAGCAAGACACCTCGAGATGCTAAGTCAGCTGGATTTTCATGCGACTGTACGTGATACCAGTGTTTGTTGTTGAGGTTTTCTACGATTTCTACTACACGGTTTGCGACAAATGATTTCCAGCGATTAGGTTCGCCACAAAGCCATGCGATGACTATTTCGGAGTCAGTCCAAGCGTACATTTGAGAGGTAGGTATCCTCATTGCCTCTCCAATTTGTTTCATCAATTTAGATAAGAGTAGAGCACCACAAAGCTCTAAGCGAGGTAAAGATATTGTTTTCAGTGGAGCTACTCTGGTTCTTGCAGCTATGAGATTAGTTTCTACTCGACCATCTATTGTTTCAGTTTTTAGGTAAACGGCTGCTGCGTATGCACGCGTCGAAGCGTCACTGAACCCATGGATTTGAATTTTATTTTTGTTTGCAGCAGTTGTTCCCATCCATCGTTTTATTTTTATGTCATGAACATTGTCAAAGTTTGATCTTATCTCTCTCCATTCTTCTTCCAATGCTTCACTTACATTATCATCCCAATTTATCTTTTCCAGCCACAATTTTTGTATTAATATCTTAGCCATGACTGTACTTGGTGCAATCCAGCCGAGTGGATCGAACAGTTTTTGTATGTCCGACAAGATACTACGTTTAGTTATCGAATGTACTGGTGATAAACTCAGGTTGTATTGGAAGTTGTCTGTATTTAGGTTCCATGTGATACCTAATGCTTTGATGGTTCCATCTAAATTCATGTCTACATGAACGTTTGCAGATCTTTTGTTTTCTTCAATGGACTGTATAAATTGTATATTGTTGGATGCCCATTTTGTTAGTTGAAATCCTCCTTTCTTAAGTATGCTTTCGATCTCTTTGGCCATTGTTATAGCTTCTTCTGCTGTGTCAGCTCCAGACAGAAGATCATCCATGTAAAAGTCTTCTTTTATCGTTTGAGCAGCTAATGGAAGATGAGATCCTTCGTCTTTTGCTATTCGCTGCAGTGTTTTCACAGCTAAATATGGCGCTGAAGCTGTTCCAAACGTTACTCTAAGTAGACGAAATTCTTTTAGATCTTCAAACTCCTCGGGTCTCCAGAGTATTCTTTGGTAGTCTATATGTTGTTGGGTAACCAATATTTGAAGATACATTTTTTGTACGTCGGCCATGAAACAGACAGGTTTCATGCGCCATCTTATCAGAAGAAATCTTAAGTCTTCTTGCAGTTGAGGACCGACCCAAAGTTCATCGTTCAATGAAACGTTGTTTGTTCCTTTACAGGATGCATCGAATACAATGCGTGTGCGGCTGGTTTCTTTGTCATCGCGTACTACCGCATGGTGAGGTAAGTAAACTGCTTTCTTTGTTTCTCTTTCTTTTTCAGGTACCTCTTCTAAGTAACCTCGTTCTCTGTAGTCTTCTATTACCTTTTTGTATTCTTCTTTCAGGTTTGGTGATCTTTTAAACTTTCTTTCGAGTTGCAGGAATCTTCGAGTCGCTATCTCCTTTGTGTTGCCATCAGATGATATGGGGTTTGGTGTTTTGAAAGGTAAGTGGACCACATATCTTCCTTCTTTATTTCTAGTTGTTGTTTTCTCATATATGTCTTCACATTGTTTTTCTTCAGTTGTTAAATGTCTCTTTGTATCTATTTCTATCTCCCAGATTGATTTCAGCATGTCTTCCACATCGACATGATGATGCATCACAACAAAACTATTGTCTTGTGGCTTTGTAGATATATCCCCAAAAAGTATCCAACCCAGGCTGGTCATCTGTGCACTTGGGGTACCTGGTGGACCTTTGATAAAGCCTTGTTTAAGTATTTGTGCGTATTCTGTAACCCCAAGGAGCAGATCGATTGACCCTGGTGTGAGGTAAGTTGGATCAGCCAGGTTGAGGTCCTTGAGATGAGGCCATTGTTGATTGGTAATTGTTTTAGTAGGCATCTTTGTGGTTAGTTGTTTTGGCATCACGAAGGCTTGTATGGGTAAGCTGAAACCTGTGTCCCACCGTGATCCTATTTGTAGATGTACCACATGTTTGATATTTGTTCTAGTTGATCCTACTCCTATGACACTTCCTCTCATAGGTTGTTTGTGTAGTTTAAGAAGTTGAGTCGCCTTCTCGCTGATAAACGTTGCTTGCGAGCCTTGATCTATAAGCGCGCGCAGTGGAATGGTGTGACCCGAACTGTTCTTTGCTTCCACCACAGCTGTTGCTAATAGTGCTATGCCGGCAGGGTGTCTAGCTGTGAGATGAGACGCTATCATTGTGTTAACTTGAAAAGCTTCTTCCTCGCCTGCTACATGATGTGAAGCTTGTGGATGTTGGTTTGAGGTGCTTGTTGAAGCCACAACTTCGGGTTGCTGGTTAGCATGTAGTAGCGAATGATGTCGTCCCTTGCAGATCCTACACGATAGACGTAGTCTACAATGCGATGCCGGATGCCCTTGCGCTAAACAATTGTAGCATAGTTGGCTCGTTGTTACGAAGTCCCGTCTCTCACTGTTGCTTAGAGTGCTGAACTGTTTACAGTGAGACAAAGTGTGATCTTCCTTGCACATGATGCAGCTTCGCTTGGTTGTTGGTGAGGATATATGGAATGTGCGTGTTTCCTTGTTATTTGGCCTTGTTTCTTTGGTAATTTCCTTTGTCGAACTTGTAAGCAATTCTAGTGTTCTATATTTTTGTTCGATAAATTTTTTCATATCATTCCAGGTAGGTAACTGTGCAGATTCTTCTTTGTATGCAAATTCTTCCCAACTTCTGTGTGTCTCTGGGTCCAACTTTTGTGACAAAAGGTGAATAATTATCGGATCCCAAGAGGTTGTAGGTATTTGCATATTTTTGATACTATTTAAACAATCGGTTGTTGTGTCTAGTAAAGCTTTTAATTGATAAGCCAATTGACTGTTTATTTTCCTTTGATTGAATAACCTTTTCATAATAGCATTTAAAAGTAATCTCTTGTTCCCATACCTGCTTTGTAAAAGATCCCAAGCGTGGGCGTAGTTATCTGACGTTATTTGTATATGTTTCAGTATTGTCTCTGCTTCGCCGGTAACACTTGATTTTAAGTAATGAAGTTTTTCTACCTCACTTAATAATGTGTTATTATGCACCAACGAAATAAACAAATCTTTAAATGAGGGCCATTGCTCGTAGGTACCACCAAACGTTGGAATGCTTATTTTTGGTAACTGTACAATATTACTGTGGCCGCACATTGAGGTGTCACTATTGTTTGCACTTTGTTTTTCCGGGCTTGCCGATAACTGTGATAATATATCTCTTAAATCGCCTATCACGCTTAAGTAAAGATCTTCATAAATAAAAAATTCTTCATTTAAAAAATAGGGTATCAGACCTTTTTGCTCCTTTGGTGTAATTTTTACAAGTTCCTGATGCGAGTTCTTGAAGCTTGTCCAGTAATCTTCAGCTGTTTGTATGCGCGCTTTAACATAACCCTGTGTCAAACGCGGCTTAGGGCATTTCTTCAAATTACTCTGTGTTTTGCGTAATAAATTCGCCGTATCTTCCAAAACAGCAAGAATCCTCTGTTGTTCCGACGTGGTAGACATATTAGTTTGATATTGTAAATATTAAGGCCAAAAAACAATCGTTAATATCACTTTGTTGAAATAATAAATCACACTTTGATAGAATGCGTATTTGCGTAATAATCTTCGATTGAACTTGTTTACGACGACGAGACCGCTTCTTATCAGTTCCTTTTGTTCTCCGACGCTCGGCCGCCGCTCCATACAATTAACTAATCCGGCTCGAAGGACCATATGGTGTTTGTGTTAAGGTTCAATGTGGACTGTATGATTTTGCACTTGGATTAAACGAAATGAAATACGTGTATTCTATGACGATGTTTAATTGCGACTGGTAAGTATACACATACAGGTAATTCACGCGCACAGTGCACTCAAACGCACACCACCCGTATTAACTTCATAAACCTAACTTAACATCACGCTCTTATTATCCCAAAGAGGTAAGCAGAGGTTTTCAACAGTTATGTTTGAGTAAAAAAATATATTAGGTTGTTTACTAGATTCTGTAAACACCAGTAAAACTAAACAAAGAAAAAATTAAAAAGAAGTATGTAATCACAAAATAAATATATCATCCAGAAACAAACCTTGTGAAATACATAATACCAGTAACTCTTGATACAACCTCGTTCTTCTGTGTTTTTAAACGGTTTTTTTAATCTTAATTTGCCATTTATGACGATATGATAATTTGAGTAAGTAATATGTCTCAGAGAAAGCTCTTTAAAACCTTTTACACATCACATTACCCGATAAAAATTAAAGTAGGGATAGACGTGCGTAATACACGCGACGTATTATATTACAGGGACGGTACTACGAAATTCGGCGAAAATGATTATGAATAAGAATTAAGTTCGTTTTCAGACGAAGCGCAGTTGATGTCGAAAAACAGTTTGTAGCCATGAAATAAATAAGTGGTAAGATTGTATAAGTTATTGAAAAGTGCAGGCAACGCGCCACTACTATGAGGTTAGATTACTGTATTTTCCTTAGTTGAAATTCTCAGTCAAATATGAAGTTTAGATTTGTGCCCAATGTATGGCAATAGGCTCACCACCATTAAAATATTTTATTAATATTATTTTATTTATTGCAATACATTAAAATTATTGTTTAAAATGAATTTTAAAAAAAAGTTTGTAGTTTGTTTAAAATGAATTGTAAATTAGTATAGATTTTATATGGGTCATGTAACCTGATAATAAAGATTTTATTATTATTATTATTACATGGGACCTAAACATAACTGGTGAAAAATAATACATACAGTCGAACATAAAACCACCTCCTCCATTTTTGAAGTCAGTTAAAATGGGGTGAACTACATACCCTACTAACATTACTGATGGTAAGATAGAGTATTCATTACACCGTTTTGTCTCCCTCTTCAGGGTGATATTACGAAACGTTAAGAACGATTTTGTAGTAGGTCCCCTTCACGAACAATTTTTTCACATTACACAGATGTTTGAAAACCAAAAAAGGAATCCGTAATGAAATAGCTTTCAGCGTTTACAACAAAGTCCCAATTTGATAAAAAGCTTTCTTTAAAACACAAAAAGCACACTCGATTCCGCAGCTTTATTTATTCACAGACAGGATATTACGCCACGAGTACCGACGTTAGCGAAGATTGAAGGGTTTTATAATTGAGTTTCTGGCGGTAAGACCCCACTGCCAATGAGTAAGTAGTAGGAACGCTAAAGATATCTTCCGTTGCGATTTGCTGGTAGCGACCGACATTTGGCTAATCGAATGATTTCGAATGAATCGATATTCCATATTCATATTACATTTATTTCGCGACGGCTAGGCACGTTAAACGAAAGCCTAGGTAGCTAAAAACAAATAGCTACAATTCTATTCTAAATAAACTAAATATAACCTTACGTTAAATATTTGGTAAACGTTAATATAAGGTTTAGCTATGGATCATTGAATGAATGAATGAGTGAATTATTTATTTATTCAAATCACACTATCACAAAGAAATACTAAAGATCAAGATAATACACTTATACAGTTTGTATAAGATTTACACAGAAAAGCAGAACACAACATTTACTTAAGCTTATGAAATAATATATAGTCTAACATATTAAATAAATCTAAATTCTTCTTACCTATAATATATTTAATATTGTTACTTTATTATTGAATACGTTAACTCTAAACACGCAGTAACCCTGTTTATTCCTAATGTGGCTCTTACCAAAATAATACACTTACCAACAAAAACAAACCATAGGCCCAAAGTTATTTCCGGCCAGAATAACATTATTACAAATAATGACTCGCCAGACATTATCTGGCGACGCGACACTCCTGCTTAATTTATACGTCTGCTTAGCGACAAACGGCACTGAATAAATTATTCTAAACAGTTCGCGAATGCTCGCGAATTCTCGAATCGCTCCCCGGACTACTGCCAAAGACGCAAGTTAGTGTTTTTTTGTTGGAAAAATCTAAATTTTCACGAGTCTAAACGTCCCTTTAGAGAGTTGAACAAATATCAAAGGCATCGTTTAAAATTTTCTGTTTTTGTAGATAAGTATTCAAATCCTTGATATAATTAATATTTACTTAAGTAGAAGTTTATGATTTTAATGGAGTGTACTTTCATGGCCTAATTATTTCTGATATTAGTATAAATTGATTACATTCAACATTTACAGCAATCATCAGTCATAGCGTAATGGTGAATTTGCTTTTCCAGTGGACCAATTTGGGCTTAATCAAATGAACCAAAGCCTTTTTAAGTTACTTACGTGCGTTTGGATACATATGGTGAGGAAACCTGTATGTGAGTCGCCCTTAATGTTCTCGAAGGAATGGGAAGTCTGCCAATCCGTACTTTGCAAGCTTGATTCGCTGCGACCCATAGACGACCCACTGCTGGGCACGGGTCTCCCCACTGACACAGCTACAACGCTTGATTAGCTTCGCCTTATTCAGAGAAGGAAAATGTGTGAAAGGATCCAACGTTATATAAGTTTAAATAACTTTGAGAAAGTTACTTAAGTTAGTATAACTCGCACAGATGCGGTAAAAACAATACGCGGACTAACCGTGGAACAACTTCACTACTAGTATTGTACTGTGTAGTAAATAGTATTATTAATTCTGCACAACTTTTAGGTGGTAAATCCTTGCTTTCGCTGGCAACGCTATGCTTTCGCCGCCGGTGCGGTAAGCGTCTCTTTTGACAGTTAAAAAGGGCTGGAGCGAACCCACCACGCTGTCCCAGTGTGAATAGACAGTGAGTTTGGTGGCCAACCTGCTTAAAGGAAGTTTATAGGCCATCTGTATGTTGTGTCCATAAGATGTGTCCCTTCTTTTTGGGTATCCGAGAGTTCACTAACCAGCCTCTGGTAGTGGTAGGAAGATATTTATTACGTCACACTACATGGTGGTTGAGTACCCAGTATTTATGGGAAGGTCGTGGGTTCGAATCCCACTTGGAATTAACTTGTCATGGTAAAATAAATCCGCCTGTCAATTTGTTTTTACTCAGCTAAACCCTTAGATATACAATATTGTATTTTCTTACCAGAACACTATTTTGTCATTACCCGAGAAACCGAATTCAAGGCTGTTCTTCAAGTGAATGTTTAACGCGACAATTGTCTCCTGGTTAATTGCTTTAAAGTCGTTCGTTGATGAATTAATAATGGTCGCGGTGCCTTCTGCGAGCTATAAAATGTTTGTAGCCTTGTTTATTTGACTTCCCTTTGTGAAATTATTGTTGGTTCACTTTCACAATTATTTCAGTCTTATCTAGCTTCGGTGCGTAATTGCCTGGCCTAGCCTATTTCCCGACTCTTTAGTTAGTTAGTGTCCCTGATACCCAAATACAGGTCTTAGGTTTGAATCCGGACGAAATTTATTACGCAGATGTGTACTTTGGTCATGATTATTGTTTTCTGTGTTTGCCTGAAGCAAGGGGGTGAGTGTGTAGCGTTTATATATTTATTTATAGTCTACAGCGGAGTGCCGCTTTTGAATCGATCTGTATGGGGGTTACACAGGGGTATACTTTTGGGAACTTGACAGGTTGACTGGCACAGAATACTCCGACTTTTATCCTTTTTATTTTATAGGAATAATAATAATTTAATAAGTAAATAAATAAAACTGTTATTCTGGATAAGGACAATATGGAAAATACACAACATAATATTAAGGTGTCGGTTGTATCCGAGTGTCATGGGTAGGTAATTATCGCGAGTTGTGATTCCGATTCCCGCCGTATCAGCGCTGCGCACGCCTGGGTGAAATAGTGACGTGCCGCGTGGTTTCATTCGATATAACTTGACTGTGTTTGAGGCGTGCATTACGTGTATCATCGATAATAATAATAATGAATTTACGACTCATGAATAATTAATTCGGTTGCTGCAACAACATCATAATAATGTGCTACACACATTGACTTATGTATATACTTATTTACGTACCTACGTAATATGCTAGAAAAACATTTATTGAGGTAGGACACTACAACATAAAATGGTTTTTCATAAAGTATTACAATGTAGCTATACATATACTTTAATTAAAAACAATAAACTAACATTACATAATGAATTATAGAAGGGATAATCTCCTGAAACTGCCTCGTTGGTCTAGTGGCAGCAAGCGGTCCTGGGTTCGATTCTCGGGGAATGTATTATTGTGATTTTGTAACTTGGTAATTCCCAGTGGTAGCTCGAAGTTGTGGATTTGTGCCCGGTGTTACATGGGACCCAAATATAACTAATCAAAAGTTGGACCCTAGCTAGTTATTTATTTACACAAGGCTTAACATTTAAAATTACACTGAAGGCTTTACATGTACCTAAAGAGAAGGTTATGCTCTGTATAGTCAGAAAGCAGTATATTATACAGGTGTAGGAAAATAGATCTTAGCACATATATTAATATGCATTCTAATCTTATTTTATATCTCTTAAAACAAACGTCTATAAAAAATGCTAACGTTACTTCAATATAATTGGATTGTTTGGTATCAATTTAGTTTAAAATCTGAATTGATACCAAACTAGGTATACTTTCCACACGCAGCTCATCCCTAGCGTTTGTCTTATCCGGTCCAGTGCTGATTGCAGTGCGGTTGTCCTAATGCTAATGTTATTTACGGAATGTACCGTTCACCTTCTTAGGACTTAGCTGGATGGATTTACATACATTTTAGAATCTGAATGTATAAACATTGGAATTGTGTTTCTAAGGTATCTGGCATGCAAGCATTCAAGTAAGTTATACCCAATTTTGTCGTCGTTGTATGTCTGTATCTTGTTTTTTCCTGACTCAGAAATATTTGTATGGATTTTATACTGATTAAACATCATTATAACGTGTTTGGATCTTATATATAAAAGTAGAAGCTGACTGACTGACTGACATATCAACGCAGGGCTTAAACTATAAGGGCTAGAAACTTGAAATTTTGCACAGGGGTTCCTTTTATAACGTATGGGAGCACTAAGTAAGGATTTTTGAAAATTCACCCCCTAAGGGGGTAAAACGGGGGTGCAAAGTTAGTATGAAACTTTGCCGTTTTTGAAGTTAGTAAATGTCTAATTCCACGCGAGCGAAGCTGCGGGCGTCCACTAGTTAATAAATAAAATTGTCTCTTCTTTTTGTTCTGTTGACATCCGCCAACCACAACAAGCGGTCAAAATTTCAGGCAAAATGTTAAAAAAGTTCACTTGTGAGATTTGCATTCAAAATAGATTGGTCGGTCCTCGGTCGAGAAATGCAAAGGAGATTAGCTCTCGATTTCTCCCGCCATTTCAAACAACGCCAATTAATCCCACTCAATACGCCCATTAAATCATAACGGACCGGGAAACACAAATTATTTCCATGCGCGAAAACACGTAACTCCACCGGAATACCGATAAAGTGGTTTTGAAAGCATACATCAACTCACCCAATGATACAAGATTAACGCAAGCTACTTTAACCTTTAAAGTTAGAGTACCATAGATCAGTTTAGCTTGAATAAGGCTTCATAACGAATTGTGAGCATACTTGGAAGTATTCATACTTTGGCTTATAAAAACTTGTGAAGGACTCTCAAGCTTTTAACGCCTACTGGTGCGTTAAAATGGCTGAAATCAATATTCAATACTCAGTACGAGCGCGTCTGAAAAGTATAATTGACTGGAAATAGGCCGACTGATGAGACACACACTATGTCGAAATGTACTGCTTTGTTTGTACGTACGACTTTCATAAATTTTGAATCCCATATTTATTTATATCTAATCAACAGCCTAAAATATAAAAATTTTGTTTCTAGTTCTGCAAATGACAAAACTTTTATACAACCTTTCATCCCCCGTTTCAACCCTTTACAACACTTTTTTCCAATTAAAAAGTAGCCTGTATCCTTTCTCAGGCTCTAGGCTATCTGTGTAAAAAAATTCATTTAAATCAGTAGTTTTGGCGTGAAAGCGAGACAAACAGACATACAGACACAAGAGAGACAATAGAGTTACTTTCGCATTTATAATATTAGTATGGATGTGCCGCGAAACATTATCATCAAAATATGTTTATAATGGACCCGCCTACCTCCTGACTCATCAATTAATATCAAAACGAAACGATGCGGCAAAAATAATAAAACCTTGTAGCGTGGGCTGGTGTTGGCGGGTTAATTGACGGGAAATATTGGTTTATTTGATTTTACCGGAGCCAAGGGATGCTAGTTTGGGGGTAAGGAAATTTTTAGAGTACAGAGAGGTATATTATTGTAATCGTATCCGTTTTATATGAATAATTTCTAACAGTTTGAATGATACTGCTCGGTTGTTTGGAGAGGAAACTACAAGTATTTGCAAAACTAATACCCAACACCAGCCCATAGCGTGGGATTCTGTATGCTTATTGACTATCCATTCATCAGCCTTTTGAGGTCCACTGCTGGACATAGGCCTCTTCTAAACGACACCACTCCGACCGGTCCTGTGCCTTCTGAAACCAGCTGTTTCCCGTTGCCTTCTTCAGATCGTCTGTCCACCTTATCGAAGGGCGACCTGTATCACTTTTTATTATTAGCTTCTTAACTATTTAAGATTGAATGGATCTGCCAAAAATGTTCTCAATTCGCAAGCGTACAAAAACAGTTGTAGGTATAAACAAAACATCGTGAAACTTCACAGACGGTGGTTCGAGCTTACACTCCTAACTAGCGTCGGAAGAGCCTCAAAATTCAACCCGCGCATATATTTTCAACCCGAAACTGGTCGAACTCTTGAACAATGAACGATACAGTTTCACTACACATTTATTTTGCTATGATTTACCGCCGGCTGATATTTAAGCGCTGTTATTTCAGCGCCGATATTTTTGTTGGAACGATCTGCTTTCAAAAAAGAGGTGAATTTTACCGCATCGACACTTGTGTGGTTATCGACAGCAGTAATTGTTTTTCAGTAGGATGCTAACAGCACTTTAGTCCGGTGACAGTACAGTGGCTTGGCAAGCTTCTCTTTCGAGGGCGCCTGGGTTGAAATCCAAGCAGCTCGCACAAATGATTTTTTAAATTTTTTTAATTCTTTATTGTTACACCAAAATAAGATGTTACTGTGGGTGGACTAAATGCCTACTTGCATTTTCTACCAGGATGATGGTTCCTGGCTTCGATGCCCGGAATCTTATTTCATATCGAATAAGTTTTATTATCTGTGTTAGGTAGGTACTTAAGATGTTAGTTACTTATCTTATTGATTTACAAAACTCAGAAGTGTCTCGTTCCGAATCGGTGACTGATACCTTAGCAAACATCCCACTGTTGGACACGGGCCCTTCCCACTTCCAATTGAAATCAAGCACAGAGTCCGTGCGTCCGTCGTTACTAAACTCGGTCGATCATATACAATGAACGCTTCAATTTTTTGTTCCTTCTAGAAAGTTGTAACTTTGAACCAATCGTTTAGAATCAAAACTATAAATATATCTATACTTATATTATAAAAAGGAAACATTTGTTTATAATGTTTTCACACAAAAACTACTAAACCCATTTCAAAAATTCTTTCACCATTAGAAAGCTGCATCTTCATTGAGTGATATATCATATTACTAGTTGTAAACGAAACTATTGTTATGTCTAATTCCACGCGAGCGAAGGTGCGAGCGTCCACTAGTATCCTAATAAAATTGTATGTATGAATCAATGATCTGTATGATTTTAAAGAACTTACAATCCAGGTTTAGGTACTAACAGGAGTTCAAATCTTTTCCATTGTCAGGCCCCCCATTAATCTTCCATAGCAGTGATTCTGCTGACGATAGCCAGACATATAACATAAACATAATGGCACTCGCCCAAAAGAGATGAAGCGGGGTTTTCCAGAGCATTCCATTCCCGCGTTTACGCAACTCACGGTATTACGGGGCTGACCACTCTAATGGATAACTATACTCATGTGAGTAACATTCTTCATATTCAAGGTTAACAACGCCTTACTAAGAAATTATTTCTTATAAAATCTTAACTTTTATGTTTACAAATTTAATGCAGCCTTATTTTGTATGAAGAATAGAGAAGAAACAAATGTTTTAGTCTTTAAGTAAGCGAACGGATTGGGGTAGTTAGTGAGCTTTAGTCCTAAAAGCTTTCCTCGAGTACAGGCTGGCATATAAGAATCTAGAAGAAGAATTTTTCAATAAGGACTGTTAGTTAGAGGCTAAAGAACTCTTAAGTTTTATTTTCATACATATAATAAGGTTATATAAAAAACACGCGTTTATATTCTACCGAAGAGGTAGTCGTATGTAGTATGTGAAAATGTGTTAATGTGAACATAACAAATCCCCACACTGAGCTACTACAAGGAATTCCCAGTTATAAAAACCCAATCATACTTTGCCCGAATCGGGAATCGAACACAGCGACCAAACCAACGAATCAGTCTGTCACTACAGGACAACAGAAATGAAAATTTCGTATAACTTTTGCATGACTTAATAATTTCAGAGAACTATTTGTCCGATATTGCTTCGAGTGAATCGCCATGCCACTAGTTTGCCAAGTTGGGCCAAGTTTTTGTCCATCGTCCGAGTTCGGTTCATTTAAACTTCAGCACTCCGGCCCGACAGAGCGGTGTGACATTGGAAGCTTCTGAGAACCAATACTTCTCATAATACGCATTTATTGAGATTAAAAAATAAATGGTATCTTAAAATTTCTTGAGAAATATTTTCATTTCGATAAAAATCTACTTACAAAGACTTTTATAGACTGTAATCAATCATAAGCGTAAGGGCGTAAGCATTCAAACGGGCTCTTAGACTCTCGATAAAGTGGCATTCAAATTACATTTTGAGACTGACAGCTTGGACAAATATTTAAATTTTTTAAGTTCTTCTTGCGTCAGTCTATATGTTAATTTTCTTTAATAAAACAGCCATCTACCTATACTGTTAACCTAATATCTTCGCGAACCCAAAAGCATTCGCTGATAATTCTCGCGGATCCAAGATTCGTAATTAAAATTTGGTAAGGAAGTATCGCGTTAAACTTAACGAGGTGGGCCTGGGAATATTTTGAGTATAAACATAAACGTTATTCCGTTCGAAACGCATAAAATTTAATTTACTATGTTTCAAGGAACGTTTACGGGCTGTAAACCTTATTTATATTACATTAAAATTTACTTTAGTACGCACGCTCTCTGTGAATTTTACATGTTGCAAGCTACTGACGTGACAGTAGACAGCCGCTCGCATTGCTTACTCGCCAGCAACTTTCTGTCCACATCATTCGAATAGCTGCCTAGTCTCATGCGAGTTCAAGTCAAAATGCTTCTTTTAAAACAACAAATATATAATTATTATGACTACCATAGCTACGAATTAGAAAAGGCCTACCTATATAAAAAAACTTGACGCGCGATGGCTCATTGCACATCAAATACACGCAATTGCGATACTGGTGACCTACTGCTGGACGCGATCATACGATGGGAGTGATTGTGAACTGCTTCCATGTGCGAGTATTGAATTGGTAACTCGCACGTGCGAGTAACTCGTAAGATACGTCAATACGGTGCGAGTGACTGCATTGCAGCTACTCGTCAGGCACTCGCACGCCAGCTCGCGACGTGTGAACCAGCCGTTATGTCGTAAACAGAAACGCAGCGAATGTTGATTGAATCATAAAATGTTTAGACTACAATTTCTTCCGTAGTTTAGTGCCATTATGTTGTAATCCTAATCATTGCTGTAAGGATTGTTGGTAACGTTAATAAACAGGTCAGGTGTTAATGGAACGAACGGTGGATAATTCAGTCAGAAGAAATTAACACAAAATTCAAACAAATAAAAAGCCACAATACAATACAATATAAACTCTGTAACGTTCCACTGTCTGTTCTGTTCCAGTGTTCTGTAACCAGGGGGGGGGGGGGGGGGTTATACCCTATGTTTATTTTATACCCTTAAGGGTAGGTAACGGTTTTATTTATATCTAATCAATAGCTAATATAAATGGTTTGCTTCTAGTTCTGAAAATGACAATACTTTCATACAACCTTTCATCCCCGTTTTCAACTCTTTCAACACTGTTTTCCAATTAAAAGTAGCCTATGTCCGTTCTCAGGCTCTAGACTATCTGTGTACCAAATTTCATTTAAATCGTTTTAGTAGTTTTGGCGTGAAAACGAGACACACAGACAGACAGAGTTACTTTCGCATATATAATATTAGTATGGATGTAATGTTGGGTAAGCCTTTGCCTTACATCAGCTAGCACAACACCTGCCACTAATGAAAGAAGCTGAAACAAAACTGGGGATATGTAAATCTACTAAAACTACTCCTTGGTTATAACAGCGCACAGATAGAGGCTCGTTTGCTACGACGAAGCGTGTTACGGGCAGCGCCCCCCACCTAACCTCCGAACGTACACGCACACGTTTACGTAAGCCATTTATTTCTTTCCAAACTTTCACAATCGTCGAGGAAACCCGAAACTTGATTCGGAAACAATTCCGGCGTAATACTCGGAAACAGGTTGAAGGGAGGCGGAACGGCGGCAATTCAATCACAGGCCGTTTAAGTTGATATATACCTTGAATAAGTAACATAACTCGTATTATTATGGACTAGTGGACGCCCGCAGCTTCGCTCGCGTAGATTTAGACCCATTAACGTCGTCTGCCCGCGTTCGGGTTGCCCACTTGATTTCAAAAAGGGCAAAGTTTCATACTAACTTTGCACCCCCGTTTTACCCCCTTAGGGGGTGAATTTTCAAAAATCCTTTCTTAGTGCTCCCCTACGTTATAAAAGGAACCCCTGTGCAAAATTTCAGGTTTCTAGCCCTTATAGTTTAGGCCCTGCGTTGATATGTCAGTCAGTCAGTCAGTCAGTCACCTTCTCCTTTTATATATATAGACTATAGACTAGTGGACGCCCGCAGCTTCGCTCGCGTGGAATAACCTAAATACAAAATTTCATTGAAATAATGTAGGTATATACGAAAGACTTTTATACCTACTAACTTTGCACCCCTCTTTTACCCCCCCTTAAGAGATGATTTTCGAAACTCAATAAAAAACCTTCATAGGTACTGAATTTAATTCGAATAACATCAAAAACGGCAAAGTTTCATACTAACTTTGCACCCCCGTAACCCTTAGGGGGTGAATTTTCTATAATCCTTTCTTAGTGCTACCCTACGATATTAAAGGAACCCCTGTGCAAAATTTCAAGTTTCTAACCCTTATAGTTTAGGCCGTGCGTTGATATGTCAGTCAGTCAGTCAGCTTCTCCTTTTATATATATAGATATGAGATTGCAAATAAGCTTACAGCATGCTCCCATGAAAACTGTGGAAGACCCTGTCCAAGACAGAGTCGATTACTGATTTATTGATTATAGTGGACGCCCGCAGCTTCGCTCTCGTGGAATTAGACATAACAATATTTTCGATTACACCTAGTAATATTATATAGCCTGTGTCACTCTGTGAAGATGCAGCTTTCTAATGGTGAAAGAATTTTTGAAATCGGTCCAGTAGATCTTGTGTGAAAACATAACAAACAAATGTTTCCTCTTTATTTATAATATTAGAAGTAGATATAGATATTGTGTTATAATCTTAACACACTTTTTTTATAATATAGATGGACAAACAGACATACCAACCTCAAGTAAGTGGTGGTCACCGTCGACTATCCTAAGTCACCTAATAATTTAGTCAATTTTGAATGCAGAAAATTGATATGAATGCCGATTTGCCGGAGTTTTAAAATGTACCTCATAGGGTACATCTTTTGTTTTTCAATGGAATTGTATTTTCATTCAACTGGAAACTATTTAAAATGAAACAAAACTTAGAAATAAGAACCTAATTTTATTTTAATCAATTCAATGAGGTCATCCAACCCATATGTGTAATAGGTACCAGGGTCTCATAAGATAACAAGAGCGATTCCTCTCCATCCCTTCATCAGGCGGCGACGTGACCGGGATGCGAATTCGCCTGAAATATGGAATTATACGGCACCGATCGCCCCCGGCCCGGTCAATTGGGTTCACGATCTTACACTTTTATTTGATTTTGTAAATCCAATTTGCCAATATGAGAACTGAGCCTACTAGCTGACTGGCTGAAATTTTTTCTTTTGGTCAATTCTTTTGGAGGCACGTGAGATCTGCCAAGTTAAGCTTGGCCAGCGTGGACGACATTACCCCTTTTATTCCGAGTGGAACGAACAGGGCGTGACATATAAAGCCAACGGCTTTCCGCTGTCTTCTTCAGATGGAGGACAGTGATAGGCGTGATCTCGACGTCCCACTGTTGGACACGGTTCTCCCCCGCACACACGGCTGCGGGAGGTCTAGAGCATACTCCACCACGCTGCTCCAATGCAGATTG
The DNA here is from genome assembly GCA_944567765.1 of Carterocephalus palaemon. Lineage (NCBI taxonomy): Eukaryota > Metazoa > Arthropoda > Insecta > Lepidoptera > Hesperiidae > Carterocephalus > Carterocephalus palaemon. The sequence goes on from OX155645.1 coordinate 567,426, forward strand.
GTGAGTGGCTTAAGAACACCGGGTTGGCCACTAACCCCTCCACCAATCCGCTTTGGAGTAGCGTGGTGGAGTATGCTCTAGACCTCCCGCAGCTGTATCTGTGGGGGAGACCTGTGCCCAGCAGTGGGACGTCTATGGGTCGCAGCGACATGAACAATTGACTTAAGAGAATTTAATTTAGAAAATATTCAACTATCCGTTTCATCTAGGAAGGGGCCGTACCCCACAGGACACTTAATGGGCTGGGCTGCAGTCTTATCTATTAAGCATTTAGCTCTCAAACTGCAAATTAATACACTTCAGCTAATACTGATATCAAATATGTCTTCCAGATTGAAACTCGATTTCTAGTTTAATGTCCCAAGCCGTTTCAGTCTCGTCGCGTAGGTTTCCCGCGGGACACATGAGAGTCCAGTTAAAATTTAACGGAAAGCTCCGGCCTCCAACAACCAGAGTAAGCTGAACTCTCATCTGCACTTTGCGCAATGCTTTATTCACGACAAACACATGTTTGAATGTGGGAGTTACTCGATCAAGTGTGTTAACTAGCACAATAGTATTTTACTAAGAGTATAGTAGAAAATTTATAGCGGTTTTTTGATTTGATTTCAAGTTAAGAAACTTCTACTGATTTAACGGGTTACTGCACAAAGTTTCGTTAGTACTAATCGCTCCATTTGTTAGTAAAATTAAAAAATAACTTATTTTACTAGATATTCATGAAAAATGGTTAATGCTTTCTAGAATCAGACATACCTTCTGAGTTTGTTCTAAATATTGATATTTGTACCAAGTAGAAAGGGCAGGTTAGGTCTCATGTCGTTGAGCCTACTGCGATACACCGGGCACAAATCCAGACTCCGAGCTGCTACCGCTTTGGTTGGACGTTGATTTGTCAGTCAGTCAATAAAAACAAGGATTTTATATACATAGATTGATTTTTCTCAACTTGCTTTACCATAAATCCACTTCATCAATGTAGTATAGAATAGAATAGAATATAATAGAATAAATAGGTGGCAAGTAACTAGCGCGAACTACTCGCTCGAAATAAGCGTTCAAACGCGCTTCCGCTTTGTCCAGCGAATAAAGCGCTAATTGGCCGCTTAATGAAGTTCGAACTGAAACGATGGCCGCTAACGAGCGCTGGCGACACCGGCCGTGCAGTCGGTGTTTCGGACAGTTAAATTATTTTTAACTGATTGTATTCGATGTGATGAGGCCTACGATATCAAAAATAATTATCATCGATTTATAAAGAGTATTTTTTAAAAGCTTTTATTTAACTTCACTCGTATGTATGTATGTATGTATGTCCTGGAATCTTGCAATCATATCAATATTTCACCTACTTCCAGTGAAGCTATCAAGCTGAAAATCGGCACACATATTTGGTTCCGATGACAATGCACGAAAATAAAATAAAAGTTGTAAAAGCTTTTTTTTTTTTAAATTTTTACAGTATAATTATTTTTATTTTGTTTTTATTTATTTATTTCATTATTTAACACAACATTACAGGCTTCTCTAATTCGTTAGTGCAGCTAAACATTGAACATAATTGTAAACACTCCTAAAATTAACTATAAACAAATTTCCTTTATAAAAAGAAAATAGAGAGAAAATCAAGAGAGAATAAAAAAAACATGAACAAAACCAAATAATGTTTATTTATTTATTTGATCAAGGTCCACCAACACAGGATACACATAATATTTCTAAAATTAAAGTTCATATTACCACCACCGTCTGCTAACTGTATACTAACTGTCCAAGCCCAATAAGTCTTGTTCAGAGTATGTCACAGTTGTCATGGGCGGTTAAGTGGTGCTGCAAGCTAGTTTACTAACAAATATCCTTAAAAAGGTAGTTCTATATATGCTAACGGTGCTGTAAAAGTGGCACTTCAAATCTAATTTTCACGACATTTTTCTCCTCGTAGGAAAAGTATATCATTATACTGTGGTCGTAGACTATGGTCTTACCCTTCTCACTCTGAGGTCTGTGCCCCAGAGGTTGTGATTATCGTGGTTATCAAATCAATGAATTCACCAGATGCTAAAAGACCTTTCTTTGTGATGGAGAACCTTGAAAAGGTACCCGAACGTCGTGGGAGCGACGCCGGGTTATACCTACTCCGGCGCTACAGGAGGGCTCCGGGATCTCTTGTAGAACGCGCCGGTCCCCCCCGACCCTGCGCCCAAGACGGGCTCTTCCCGGCATACACAACGCTGTGCAGCCTCAAACAGCGTCGTCTTTCCCGGGGTCACATGATGGACGGTTCGAGCTCCCCCTCTCACCGCCCGCAACCCCAGAAGTCCCCTTTTAGTCGCCTTTTACGACAGGCAGGGGCTACCGTAGCACTATTCTGGTCCCGAGCTACAGGGACGAACCAATCGTCCTTTTAATCGATTTATTCTTTCACATAAATTAATAGAAGGTAATAAAATTCTCCACTAATTTATCGGCTATTCGGTAAACTATCCCTGCGCGACGCTTCTAACGAGGCCCTAGGGTAAAATTGGGTAATAAACCCATTATCAAGGTTTTTCTCCGAACTATGTATGAAAAAACTCTTTAAATAATAAATTTATTTCTCGTTAGGTCACTGGTAACACAGAAACTTCTTTCTCCTTTCCCTTTCCCATTTTATATGGGTCGTAAGGAGGGTCTCCTGGGTTTTCCAGTGCTGGTTGGTTTTCCTCTCCCCAGGGTTTGGTATATATAATTATGGTGTTATTTTTACATGTTAGAATGAATTATCCGTGTAAGTAAATATTTTTGCTGTATTTTTTACTTCATCCCTAATTATTTTTTATCCTGTTTCGTGCTTTCAAGCTTACAACAATAAAGTTGAAGGGAGTTTCCTATCTTGCGCAAAAATTGAAATCCTTCGGAGGAAATACAAAGAGTTTCGAAAGTCTTTGTGTACTCACAAGAGTGCTCAGCCCTCAATAGCATTGAAGGCCGAATTAATTACGACGTACCTGTGGTCGGCGGACCGACAATAGACCATGAGCGAAATAGCGGCAGACAGAGCCCGTCTCACAAATAACCGTAATTTGTTGGTCTTATCAATGTAGCAATTAATAATGTGACAAGAAATTACTTAGGTACGAAACAGTCCCGTATTTTTTTTTTCAATTAAAATTTCATCCCCTATTTTTAATTGTCATGAAGAACTCTCAAACTTAATTTCATAAAATTTACAAGTATTTTTTACCAGTATTTCATTAATTATACTAGATGTTTTATTAGCTGCTCCCTTAAATTGAATATACGATGCACACTTTAATCCCCTAATAACCCTTTAATGGGATGATTCATAAATTTATATAAAAGTCGAAGAGTTTCTACACGATTATACAAGCATACAAGTGGTATAAACATACAGAAACTTTAGAAACAAATAATAAAATAGTTGGTAATCAACTTACAGTACGTAAAATTTTACAGTAGAAACGTAAGCAAGTGACATAATGACATTTCTGTTACCTTCGACAGAACAATACCCTAAAAAGTTCAATATACAACCGAAGGGACACGGACCCTTCCAAACCTTACCAGCAACCGCTAATTTCGGGCTCTACGTGTCACGTATGGAGCAAACAGGGAGAAATGAACATTTCGCCCCAGCGGGGTGAGGTCCCCAATACCGGCCGGTATTATACAGTAGCGAGCCATCAGCATTACGCGTGGTCCGCGTAATCCAATTGGTAGCCACAAAGGATTCCCGAACAATTCCGAGCTTATTTCAATATTAAATAAAACCACCGGAATCGTATCGGATGAATAGACGGCGCGGGTTGGGGAGGAATTGTGTACTTCATAAGTAGGGACGGAATAAAATCTATTTGGTTATAAAGAAACATCCAACTTAGCTCCGTCTTCCACAAATACATTGTTTGAGACACAACAATGACCACAATTACTTTGAGTTTACATTTTGTGTATCCTTGAGTTGGTTGAGAATGAGACTACCTAGACCTACCTTCTAAAGATATGAACCTGCTACGAAATAGTATAAAGATTATATTCTATTCTGAGTTCGCTCTTATACCAATTACCATTTCTACCGTGTAGATATTTATTTGAAAGCAATTGTGTAAAGTTACAGCTTAGTACGTCGTTTAGCGTCCATCGTTTTCGAAAGAGTTAAGCAACGACGGGCGCGGTCTCTTTGTGGATGGGTTACCGCTAGTGGCAAAATTTCATGGACGCTACCGTGCTTCGGAGGGCACGTAAAGCCGTCGGTCCCGGTTGTTTTCAATGGTGGGAACAGTCGTTAAGCCTTGTCTAAGACCTTCGGGTGGATTAAGAACATTCGATACTTGGTTGGCCACTTACCCCTCCACCAATCTGCATTGGAGCAGCGTGGTGGAGTATTCATGTATCCAAATATAGTAAAAATAGTCTCTTTTCATGACGAAGACGGCAGTAACTGCATGTGTATCTTTACTGTGTTGGAGGGAGAAAGGTGCTACGTATTAAAATGTACTCTAAAATCGTGCCTTTATGCAGATTGTGTCGAAATGTTGTAAACATTAACCATACCTTTTAGTCAAAGCCAATGGGTAAAAGGCATTTCCAATACGAGCGAACCTCCTCCAGATACGAGTAGCTACGAACATCACCGCTACGATTTAAGTTCAAACTATTTCGTGTCTCCCGAAGTTTCGGATTAATTCTGCTAACCTGCGGTCACTGACTTGAAAGTTGATCGAGCAGTTCAGACGGCCGCAAGTTTCTCGGGTTTTGCAAGGATTTGCAATCTCGGCTTCAGACGATCAGCTTAAGTGAGTGACCTCTTATACTTCAAAATGGTCGCACATCGGCAACGAGAGTGTCACAACCCAAAAAAAATTGTTTTGGGAAATCGCTATTTTATTTTTGACGTGATATTGTCTTATAAATCGATGAACGCCAACACATACGAAAAAAAGAGTGACGTCATCCTCTTATACCGCTAAGCGTACCGCCAAACGTACCGCCAAACGAACCGGCAAGCGTACCGCCATCGCGATCCGCCAAGCGTGCATTCATTCAATTTTAGTCTGTAACCCATAGCAATAGAGCGAATATTCGATTGTACTAATTATAGTACATGAAAATGACACTGGATTAAAAACATTACGTTTTTTACAAGAAGTCTCAACTGCGTGTTTCAGAATACAATTTTGCAGCGCAATCTAGTGCATCAGTTCAGTAGTAACAAACAAGATATCGAGGAACTGATTCACCCGGCAGTGCATAGATGGCGCTAGCGATATTTTTGCGCGGCCTACTTGGTTTACGGCGGCTAAAATTTGCAGTGGGATTCCAACAAGACATAGTAAGTTGTTCCAGTCTTTAATTTATTGTTTAAGGCATTTGGTACCTTAATAATTAGCTTTATTTTATTTATCAGTTCAGTTAAAGTTCTTTCTTATGACGTTATCACGTAAAATTATCGTCCGTAAACCGACATTACAGACAACTATTAATTTTTTTATTATTAATAATGTGATTCAAATTCTTATCGTATGAGAATAAATCTTTAAGCTTACATAACACAAATAATATTAGGAGCTACGATGGAAATAAAAGTTTCCAAGTTGTACCTTGACTTCAAACAAGAAATAGTTACGTTTAGTGTCGACCGAAAACCTTCACAGAACAAAATAAATAAGGTAGATTGGCGAGTTGAGAGATTGCGATTTCCTCCAATAAAGAGGTCTCGTAAATTCAACCCCAGGATGTATGGCGACGGAAGGCCAGGATACACCGCTCGGCTGATATTGCTGGGATTGAAAATATTTATAGAGCATCTTATCCAAATAATGTTTTGAACGTTTCGAGGTGGAAATTTGGTATCTGACTCCTATGACTTTTACAAAGTCTATTCTTTTTGAGAAATTAATCTCTGTTTGGAACGCATATGAATTCTGCTAATCTGCACTTGACCAGCATGATGGATTGTGACTTAACCCCTCCAATAGGAGGCAATAAGAGGCCTTCCAATCAGAGGTCCTCCAAATGGAGGGCCTCTAGAGTCCCAAAGTAAGAAAAATGGTCTGGAGAGTGACATTGTCCACTATATTATATTATCACCAGGTATATTATGGATACCTGGAGATATGGCATAACCAACATCTTTGAAATTATAGTATTACTAAGTAAATAAGTATAATTTTATTCTACAGTGGTATCTTTAATAAATTCGGCAACACGGTTTTTCCTCTAAAAATAAATTGGATTAATTTATCGCTTCCACTACCTTTAAGCAAGAGCTGCAATACCAGGCGCCTGCAAATTGGGCGACGTGCTGGGCACTCTAACGATCTAGATTGCGCTTGTAAACGGAGCGGGGAATATATAAACGGACCGAGAATTTAAAAACATAATATCAGAATTTTAGAAACGGTTAATATTTACACACATCTTTTTTCAAGGAATGGAAGTACATGTTTAGCAATTAAAAATGTACTTTTCATATACGTGTTACGTTAAATTTGTCTCCCATCGTCTCATTAATTCTTTTTCATATGTTTTGATAAGACCACGGATATTACTCTCCTGTAGGTACTACTCCGGATTTCGATTTCCATCGACGTGCATGGTATCTGACTTAGCTTGTATACTTGTATCCGTTAAGAACCCCTAATGGAAAGTATAGTTAAAAATATCCATCCATCCATCAGTCTTTTGAGGTCCACTGCTGGACATAGGCCTCTCCTAAACGACATAACTCCGACCGGTCCTGTGCCTTCTGAAACCTGCGGTTTCCCGCCGTCTTCAAATCGTCTGTCCACCTTGTAAAAGGGCGAACTGTGCTCCTTTTTCCGAGTCGTGGTCTCCATTCAAGGACTTTTCTCCCCCACCGGTTGTCAGTCCTTCGAACGACGTGGCCAGCCCATTGCCACTTCAACTTACTAACTCTGCGAACTGTGTCGGTGAGTTAAAAATATTCAATGGCTATTGATTACAAACTCCAAGCAAGAACTGCAAGATTGCAAAGCGCCAGCAAATTGCACGACGTGCTATACACGTAAACGACTGAGTCCGTTTATAAACGGTGCTGAGGCAAACGGATTAGAATTTGTACACGGAAGGTTGTCACGTGGCGTATTTGTGCGAATGAGTAGCGTTATTGGAATTTTCTTTGAACATTTCTCAGAGTTTCAGGAAGTTATTAAAGGCTCCTGTCAATTTGTAGCACCCACGAGTACTCTTACAGGATATTCCTTGCGAAACTGATAATGATATGGTGTGGGCACAGACTAATTTCCATGCTAAGCGACCTATTCATCCAATAAGACATCTGTGTTGTATGTTGTATACAATACTTGCACTAGTGGACGCCCGCAGTTTAGCTCGCGTGCAATTAGACAACAAAAGATTCGAGAAACTATCATCCATACATCTTCACAAACTTTCAGGAAATTAAAAAATTTCCAATCAAACTTATATTGAACAAAATAGGTTTCATATAAAACCATTTTGGTTCCATATAGGCTCTACCACCTACAAATAATATTGGTCATTTGATAAAACAAAGTTACTTCTAACTTATTAATATTTAATTCAATGTATTTCTCACTCAGTTTCAAATTCTAATAATTTGTTTAAAGCGAGTATCTTTAACTCCACGTTCATATTTCAGCTTGTATTTTCATCTACAAAACTTTCTTAATTGTGTATTTATGATAAAGAACAACAACAAAGTAAGTATTTATGATAAACAACATTGCAGTTCTAAAACAGCCACATAAAACTTTTAAAAGTCAAAAAACTGGGATCTCTCCAGCTAAAAAAGTGTCTGAATATGCGAACGTTAAAAGTGTCACTTCATTCCCTTTAGGACTCGTCGACGCACCCAACTAGAGTGGGAAATCTGAGAGATTACCGACTCCAAATTCAGCTGAAGTAAGTGCGGAGTCTCGGGTAGGATCAAAGTGGAAAATCTGAAAACGGCGGAAAATATACGAAGTAACGCTAGCGTATAATCCAAGGCTCAAAGGTCGAACATTGCATTATGCAGCCATTTGACTTACGCCCGCCTTTGTGGAGAGGTACTGAAGCAGTACTGCATGTGTTTGGTACCTGGTCGTATTGATATTTTTCTTTTTTTTTTTTTTTATAGAATAGGACGGACAAACAGACATACGGGCCACCTGATGGTAAGTGGTCACCGTCGTCTATGGACACGTGCGACACCAGGGGTATCACAGGTGCGTTGCCTGCCTTGAAGGAAGTGTTTCACACTCTTTTTGAAGCGCTCCATGTCGTAGCTCGAAGGGAAAACCTCAGTCGGAAGCTCATTCCACACAAGACCGGTTCGCCGTAAAAAAGACCGCGAGAATCTTACGGTGGTAGAAGGCCATGAGTCGATTCGGTGTGGATGAAACTTCAGACCTCGGCGTGTAGTGCGATAGTTAAATGAGGTTGGTGGAATCAAGTCATGAAGTTCCTCCGAGCACTCACCATGGTAGATACGGTAGAGGACACAGAGAGAGCCTATGTCTCTCCGGAGACTAAGGTCCTCTAACTTACCGGTAAGATTGGGATCGCCAACAACTCGGATCGCTCGTCGCTGTATGGAGTCAAGTGGATTCAGCTGGTAAGCCGGAGCACCCGCCCAGAGGTGGGAGCAGTACTCCATGTGCGGCCGAACTTGTGACTTGTACAATAGAAGCCGGTGTTTGGGCGTGAAATAATATCGCGCCCTATTTAACACACCGAGCTTCTTTGCAGCAAGTTTGGCTTTCTTTTCCAAATGACCCCGATACTGCACATCGCTGGAGATGTCGACGCCCAAAATCCCAATCGATTTCCTGATGGTGAGTGCTGTGCCCTCAAATCGCGGAGCTACGACAAATGGAGTTTTTTTAGCGGAGAACGCGCAAACTTGTGTCTTCGAAGGGTTGAACTGGACTAAATTTAGTCGTCCCCATTCTGAGACTCGCTCCAGAGAGTTCTCAACTTCAGACACAAGTTTATTTCTACTTTCCTCCACAAGAGACTGAGAGGTACCCGCACGGCCCATGTAATGCGCGTCACCAGTGCTGTCATCCGCATAGCAATGAATGTCAGGGCTCTGCTCTAACATGTCATTGATATGAAGATTGAACAGCGTAGGAGACAACACAGAACCTTGGGGGACGCCAGCATTAATGCGTTTCATGTCCGAGCAGTGACCGTCAACAACGACCCGAATAGCACGCTCGGACAAGAAACTGGCAACCCAGGTGCACAACCTCTCAGGTAGGCCGTATGATGGTAGCTTCGAGAGAAGGGCCTTTTTAACTTCGACTTCGAAGAGGAGGAGGTTCTATGTTCGACTGCATGTATTTTTATATGGTTTTATTTAGCTTGCCCTGTTTCTTTATCAACCCACACCAATAACCACTTCAAATAATATAATAAGTTTCTATCTATTTTTTAATTATTTAAATTTTTTTTAAGCACACACTCAGAATAATAGTACAAGGCACACATAAAAAATTGCAGTATAATTCTTTACAGAAAAAGGTGTACAGGGAATCTACTTATTTATTTTCTACATGTCTTCCAGTAGACCCAACAAAAGTAATTGGCATTTAAGAAAAGAAAAAAACATATTATTAACTAATCTATTTTCATATCATGTACATAACAGAAAAAATGTGAAACCGAATTCTTTCATAAAAAGTGTACTTATTTGCAAAAGAAATGCGAGCGCGCCCGCGGGGCAACATTACCACAGATAAACAAGCGAACTTGTGCCGAGCAAACTTATCGCGCTGTCGAGTTTTACTTTGTATTTTTTTCGTTTAAACGGAGAACTCACTTGGAGATTTTTCTGTACATAAATATACAGGTCAAATATTGTGTACTAAAGTTCACAGAACATGCGATAATTGATTATTTTTATTAAGTACCAGTGGACGCCCGCAGCAACGCTCTATTCTCGCAGCTATTTCTATGTTTCTTGTTGCCAGATGTCTTTAGACTGCTCGATGAAATAGTTTTAATTATTAAATAGAAACAGCAATTACAATGCCTTCATTACGACGCACGCCATCAATAAGCACAGCATAATCTCATTCAAAACCGCGAGCGCAAGCTAGTTCATCACCAAACAAGCCAGGACAATTCTGGTCTTCAGCGGATTGAGTTTCTTACAACTTGTTGGTACGAACTCAAATAAAAACTCGTCGGAGCGCGTTGTTTGTATTTGTTTTGAAATTCGCGGGAAATGTTCATTCAGTTCGTTCAGCTCATTCACTCCGGTCCGCATTCAAATGATCGAACAGTCATCCATTCAATTCCTTTAACGAGGCGATGTGATTGATAGTCACGGGACTTGAAGGGCTTTGTCAATATGTGGAACGGCAGCATTTTAAATATTAAGTAATCAATTATCACCATAAGCAACACCATAGCTAATGGGTTTGTAATCCAAGTGAACAACGAAGGTAAGGTACACAAGCAATTACCATAAAATAAACATACCTACATATTTGTAGCGTCCAAATGGCTCAGGTCGATTCAATGTGACCGAAAGAGTTAAGCAACGACGGGCGCGTTCGTATTGTGGATGGGTTACCGCTAGTGGCAAAATTTCATGGACGCTACCGTGCTTCGGAGGGCACGTAAAGGCGTCGGTCCTGGTTGTTTACAATGGTGGAAACTGTCGTTAAGCCTTGTCGAAGACCTTCGGGTGGCTTGAGAACATTCGACACTGGGTGGGCCACTAACCCCCCAACCAATCCCAGCAGCGTGGTGGAGTACATATGCTTTAGACCTCCCGCAGCTGCGTCTGTGGGGAAACCAGTGCCCAGCAGTGGGACGTCTATGGGTCGCAGCGATACATACATAACTTAATTACATTTCCATACATCACAGGTTATGACGTTAAGAAACACCAAAAAAAATCCTGACCCATCCCTACACATGCAAGCACGATACCCGCCGCGTTCGGGCGCGTCTACCCTCAATTAGTCGTATTCCCGCCGCCCGCTGTATCGCACGCTCCGCGCGTGCTCACGCGCAGCTTACCCGCCGCTAGGGGGCGCTTCGTTCATTCTCGCTCGCTCTAGTAAACCCGCGCTGGGACGAATTCTGTTCGTCTCCTTCTAAAACGCTGTATATAAATACGCTGTGTAGTACTAATCTTTAATGTAGTGGGCGCCTTACGCCGTGAAGTGTTTCGGTGTGTAGTGAAACCACGTGGAACTACCAAGTCCGTGTCCCCGAGTACCCGGAAGGCGCCGGCGTTAAGGTAAGTGTTTTGTGTGTGTACCTATTCCTTCACTACCGAAATCTCACTTGATTCGATAACTCGCTGTTTCCCTTCAGTCCATATTATCGAAGAACTTTGGCGCGTCCATCTATATTTTGGTACCTTCGAGTCGAATGAATAACCATTCTTTTAAAATAATAATTTTATTCGGATTCATATTCCTGGTAATTCGATACGCAGTTCTTAGTTAACTATAATTACTTTTCTTATTATTCATTCATTTTCACACGGCACGCGCCGGCCGCAGAATTCATATCTACCCTCTTTATATCGCTCGGTCAGAAATATTAATTCTCGAACCGTCTCTTAGTAGCTCATTAAACATACCTATCTATACATATAGTTTACGCAGTTACGCTATTCGTTGTTTCTACCCCCGTTTTATAATTACTTTTATTCGATTTATTTATTTGTTTAATCTGTCAAGATGCCACCTAAGAAAGATGAGCCCGCTAATAAGGAGGCAACTAAACCTTCTGATTCACGACTGTAAATGTTACAGGCTAAACGTGACGCATTGTTTGCAATAGTTCAAAAGACATACGACTTATCGTTGGAAGTACATAGGAGCATCGCTAAGAGGGAAATGTTCCTCGACGAGAGTTCGCTGATTGACTTATTGAGAGACGAATTTAAACAGGTTTTAGATGATTATAATTCGCGTTTATTTGTAGTTAATTCTCTATAATAATATAAGTAAGTTCTATATAATAATATTTCTCGCTCGCCATCCTCTAGTAAACCCGCGCTGGGACGAATTCTGTTCGTCTCCCTCTAAAAAGCTGTTTCTAAATACGTTTCTTCATCAAGTAGTGACCGTGTTCGAACGTTAATCATTAATGTAGTGGATGCCTTACGCCGTGAAGTGATTCGGTGTGTAGTGGAACCACGTGGAACTATCTAGTCCGTGTCCCCGAGTACCCGGATGGCGCTGGCGTTAAGGTAAGTGTTTTATGTGTGTATTCCTTCACCACCGTAATCTCACTTGATTCCATAACCCGCTGTTTCCCGTCAGTCCATATTATCGAAGAACTTTGGCGCGTCCATGTTACGTTTAAGCAAGAATATAAATTTTCTAAACAACAATAATTTAGTACAAGCTGTTGAGACTGTTTTACTAAATAATTAGAAAATTAACACCTTAAACTCAAATTTTACACCCAAATGTTTACCTTATTTCATCGTGCCGAAGTGACAAGCACGTCAATAGATGTGAGGCAGCCTTTCCACGCTATAAATTCAGGGGTGGAAGGAAACTCAGTATTTATTGCAATTGTCGGATTGCCGCTGCAAGTCGCGCGCGGAGAGAAACGGCCCCGATTACACCTCAACACGCGCTCGCGATTTATACACGACTTCGAGTCTTATAAAGGCTATAAAATAGCTTCGCGGAAGGCTTAAGTGCAGTTTGTAGCTCAGTTATTCACGGTATAAAGTTATTGTATTGTATTATGTATAACTGTAGTTATTCTCACATCACTTACTAGATTTAACAAAAAATTTATTACTCTCAACGAATTGGCTGCCCAATCCAGTGCTTCTAATTTCTGGTTGCTTGTCTGTCTATGTCTATGATATTTTAATGCTTTTGATGTATGTATCATAAAAATTCTGTGGAATGGAACATATCTCTATACTCTATATTTATATATATATCGGTATATCTATAACATCTTTCATACCATTCAAAACCACCCATCGCTGTCTCCCATGACAACTAATAAACTCTGAATGAGACTCATATAGGAACTGGGATGGTTAGTCCAGTTAACAGCGTGTTGTTCTAACCTAACTGGACTAACCTACATAGGTAGTAGTAGATGGTGGTGTTGCATGCTTATTTGCTCTCTTACATCCAAATCTCTGTTACGATAAAACTCACAAACTTTGAGAGGCCATATAATGTAACGATGGGAGAGGATCGGACGGTAAAATGGCCATAATGGACGCATACAAATGTGTGACATCTGTGACTGTCTGATAGATCTCCATAATGCTTCAAGCCATCTTGAGTCTGCCAACCCGCACGTAGCAAGCGTGGTGACGCCTGCTCAATCTGAGTTCAGTTTCGATTCTTTACGGATTAAGTTGACGCACGTTATATGACGAACTTGGAAGTATTAAGTAGAAGTGCTTACGTCGACACTTCTTACCTCTGAGGATTCAACTTTGGGAATTCCAAGCCAGTCGTAATGCCGCTGAAAGTTTAGCGACTCGTGCCGAATACAGGCTAGCGACACGTGTAGCAGATTTGGATCGCTTTGTTTACATTACACTGCTCGCAATCGTTTTGAAATACGCGATGTTGCATTCAAGTACATAGTTCATTATTTCTGTTAAATAAATCAAAAAATCAATACCTAAATATAAATATCATGGACATTCTTACACACGGCCATCTGATTCCAAAGTACGCGCGAGCTTGTAATATGGGTGTCAGAGACTGATATACATACATAGATATTTTTAAATACATACTTAAATAGATAATATTAACAAAAGAAAAAAAATCACCTAACATGCCGCTAACAATAATGATTTTCAGCAATATTCATTACTGTCTATTGCAAAACTATGAAATATGACTATTACTTGGCCTACGAGTAAGTGTTACTACAGACGTTTATATTTACCACTATACCGTCACAACCACTCATAAAGCACACATTCTCTCCCAAAGCCTCACTCACCTCTATTCCGTCCCATATAAAATTCCTCCGACAATCTCTAACGGCTTTACGCCAAGACCTTCTCGACCCAGAATATCGCATACGACATACGACTTTAATTAACGTCAACCCAATGTAAATTCTAAAGAGGTATAAATCAAAGCAAGCGTAGCGTTTCTACATTATTTTCATTGGGGCCCTTAAGACCGACGCAATTTTTCCCGACTCCGAGTGATAAATGGGCGGCGGAAAAGGAGGGATTCTTTCTTGAGAAGATCCCATTTTAGAAGCAGACGATAAAAAGTTGAAAACTGAATATTTAATAAAGATATATTACTTTCCTACGACAGCGTGAAACCTATTGTGGAATACAGCAAGTCTGGCAAGTTAGTGATTAATATGTTACTGCCAGAGGACTGTACGAACAATGTAGCGAACGGAAATCGTGACTAAAACGTAACATAAACCCGGTTTTCTGACATTTGTAACCCTCGTCCAGCTGCGATTAGGGGTGTGAGTTAAATAAATAAAACCAATAAAAATGTTTATTCCATTGAAACATACATTGAACAAATATTCATGTTTCTTAATTTTCATTCTATAAAAGAGATTGATTTTTTAATAGTTTTTAAAATGCACCAGCAAGGTATCCTACACTAAATACAATATCATCCGTCATCCATCCATCAGCCTTTTAAAGTCCCCTGCTGGACATAGGCCTCCCTTAATCGATGCCACTCCTGATCCTGTGCCTTCTGAATCCAGCGGTTTAACCTTCCTACTGACTTTTTAAGGTCATCAGTCCATCTGGTTGGAGGGCGGGCTGAGCTCTGGTTCCCGAGCCGTGGTCTCCACTCGCGGCCCTTTCTAACCCATCGGTTGTCGGCTTTTGAGCGACGTGGCCTGCCCATTGTCAGCTAGCTTACTCGACGAGCTATATCGGTAACCCTCGTTCGTCTACGGATTTCATCATTTCGAATCCGGCTCGGCTCGTAGCGAAATACCGAAGCTCTTTCCATAGAACGCTTATAATGCAATATACACCACACAATTACTGGCACAAATACGTGTTACCACAATAAGAGGCGCATAAGACTTTCCTAGTTACCGTACATGAGTCAAAATAACATAAATAAAATGACTCAAACAAAAAAATGTCGCCAGTGCGCGTTCGTAGTGATTTTAGAGGAGCTACGACTTAAATTCTGCCGCAACCAAAATACATTGTTATATTGAATACGCAGAACGTTGTAGGCTCGGCACTTATGTCACCCACTGACAGAACGCCACGTCTGCATCGAGCGAATCTGCGGGAAAATGTATTTCCCCTTACCGCCAGTGGCCTGCGTTCTCGCTCAATAACCGCTTCATCTCACAGGTCACTCGTGATGATGATCAAAGTACCTACTTTAACCTTTCCACAACCCTCAGAGCACCTAGACAGACCTTTTTTTACGAGTGGAAAACCTTTTAAACGTATCCGGACAACGTGGGAGCGACGCCGGGGTATGTGGGATTTCCACCCACTATAACCCCCTCGGTGGCCTTTCTCAACGCTTGTGCAGGGCTCCGGGATCTCTGTTAGAACACACCGGTGCCCTCCAGTGCCCATGACAGGCTTGTCTCAGAGGAGACGTCCAAACATGTCGATACCCATCTACAACGTCGATTTTCCCAGGGTAACTGGATAGGCGGTTCGGGACTCTTGCAAACCCCTTTTAGTCGCCTCTTACGACAAGCAGAAGATACCGTTAGCACTATTATGGTCGCGAGCTACAGGGACCTAGGACCAGCTACCTAGCCAGACCTTGCGGTAGGTCACATACTTGTATTACCGAGGAAGTATCACATTTGTCAGTCCCATTCATTTTATTCACACTGCACGTATAAATACAAGCATTCGCTGCGACCCATAGACGTCCCACTGCTGGGCACGGGTCTCCCCCACAGACACTACTGCGTATTATTGAATGAGAAATATAAGCTCGATGAAAAATTTATAAACAAAAAAAAATGTTGTATCTAATTCTAAACGTTACTACTTGATCGAAGCGTTACTACGAGTAAAACGAGATTTGAATTGTGTCAAATATAAACATTAAAATGACATTGCACAAGATTCTTACAAGATAGCAAGGTCGTGTAACTTAAGGAAATCCCTATTGTATTTGCGTTATTTCAACGTTGGCGAAATATTTGAAGGTTCATTTCGCAGCCACAATATTTTCGCGTTGTTCCTTCGTATTAATCAATATCTGTCGAATGGTAAGTTATTGTAATCTTGAAATATGCCCGGAATTAATCTTAACATGTACAGTTTACTCTTTGTTCAATGTTTCAAATAACATTAAAGAAGCATAGTGTTATTTTATGTTTCAGATAGAGAATGGATCTGAGACATTGCGATCAATTTCTCTGTCCTAATGTGAGCGTGAATCTGAGAAATTTTATATTTTGTAGAAACGTACTCATGATTTGCAAATGCAAACCATACCATTTAAAAATCAAAGGCAATTTAAGTTCCATCCATCCATCCTTCCATCAGCCAATTTAAGAAGGTCAACTGCTAGATATAGGCTTCCCTCAATCGACACCAGTCCACCTGAAACATTCTCCTCTCCCTTTAAGTCTTTTTCAGGTTACAAAAATGCAATGAACAAACTTCGATAGAATATTTAATTAAATATTTAATTTTCTTAACAATAATAAATACTTCTTAATCTAATAATTTTATGAGTCTGTTTGTTTGTTACAGAATTAACGGTCGCGTCCGTTATTATAAATAGTCACAAACTTTTCTATATAAATAGCTAAACAGCTTACTGAAAGCGCTGCGACAATTTCATTGCGTAATTTTATAGGAAACATAATATAATTATGTTGTCATGTATGTACTTCCTCTTAATTTACAGTACCTCTATGTTATTCATAACAGCTATGATCATAACGTCAACATAAATTTGTTTATAGTTAATCCTCCAGATGTCAATATTTCTTGGTTAGACATTCAACCCTTTTGTATTTACTGACTGTTATTTTTATCGTTTGAGCTTCAACACTCAAGATCTATTGAGACGAATTTAGACTAGCCTTAAGTATTTTTTCTACGCTTTCCTTTAATTCGGGATCGCGTTCGAGAATCTCTTTGCCTTCCGCTGTGTCTAATGCGGGTGCTTCGCCGTGGAAGGTAGTTTCAGTGTACACGCGGTTGTTCTTCCTCATTGTTCCGTGTAACTGCGGAGAGAACCAAAAATAATAAGCTCAATGTATTTGTGGAAATAATCTCATAAGATATTAATAATTGCTTTTCATGTAACAAGCTTACCTAGGAAATTGTCTATTAAATTCAGTTTAAAAAAAAATACAATTAAAGTTTATCAGAATGGTTAATTAATGTTGGAAGCAGAAAATACATAGGTCCTGGGTTCAATCACCGGGTCGAGCTAAGTACGCTGTACGCTGCGACCCATAGACGTCCCACTGCTGGGCACGGGTCTCCCCCACAGACGCAGCTGCGGGAGGTCTAGAGCATACTCTACCACGCTGCTCCAATGCGGATTGGTGGAGGGGTTAGTGGCCAACCCAATGTCGAATGTTCTCATGCCACCTGAAGGTCTTCGACAAGGCTTAACGACTGTTTCCACCATTGAAAACAACCGGGACCGACGGCCTTACGTGCCCTCCGAAGCACGGTAGCGTCCATGAAATTTTGCCACTAGCTATCACCCATCCACAAACCGACCGCGCCCGTCGTTGCTTAACACTCGATCGCATTGAATCGACGCGAGCCATTGGGAAATGCACGCTACCACGCGAGCCATTGGGCTACGGTCGAGCTAAGTACTATCGCGTTTTTCATTTAAATGAACAAAATCATCACCACGGTCAGGGTGGAAATGAAAGTTACCTTATCCCAAAGCGACATGTTGAAACCGAAGTTGCAGTGGAAGAACTCGTGGTGCTGGTCGTGGAACTCGGCCGGCGGCTGCCAGGGCTGCCACCACTGCGTGCGGAAGTTGATGCCGGAGTGGTCGATGATGCCGTGGTAGTAGTTATACAGCGCCACGGCGTAGAACGGTACTGCGAGAGCGATAGATAGATAGACGATAAGTTTATATTAGATGGGCAGCGTTCGGGAAATTAAGACATATCTTTACGTCCAAGATACCTCAGTGCCTGAAGTCGAAAGATTTCGAGCAATGTGTGTTGCCAGTGATGACATACGGATCCGAGACGTGGTCCTTTACCGTCGGCCTCTTGCACAAGCACAAAGTCACTCAACGTGCTATGGAAATAACTATGCTTGGTATTTCGCTACGAGAGCGAATCGGGAATGATGAAATCCGTAGGCGAACAAAGCTCACCGACATAGCTCGCAGAGTTAGTAAGTTGAAGTGGCAATGGGCAGGCCACGTCGTTCGAAAGACTGACAACCAGTGGGGGTGAAAATTCCTCGAATGGAGACCACGACTCGGAAAAAGGAGCTCAGAAACCGCTGGTTTCAGAAGGCATATGGACCGATCGGAGTGGTGATTTTAGGAGAGGCCTGTGTCCAGCAGTGGACCTCAAAAGGCTGATGGATGGAAATATATAGAACTCAGTTACTACCAGAAACTTTTCATGGGCGCTTCCATGCTCCAGAAGGCACGATAAGCCTTCGGTGGTTTTAGTAGGCAACGAGATTGCCACCATTTTATATTTGATATAGATTGAGAGTCCAATAGCCACTGTGGCGATATCCACCATATTTTTTTTTTTTTATGGATACAGGATAGCAAACGAGCTTGCAGCACCACCCATCCGCTGCCACCCATGACAACTGTGACTTACTTTGAACAATACTCAATTAGGGACTGGGATGGTTAGTCCAATTAGTTGAGAAAGTTAATTAGAACATTTTAGTTGGTCAGTTCGTTAGTAGGTATGAGGACTAGGGACTGTTAGTGATAGTTAGTCCTGTTAGTTGGTGTTAGTAATAGTCCAGTTAGTACTTGTTAGTAGGAGTCTCGTTCTAAGTCAGTCACAGATGTGTTGCTACCCTTGAGGACTAAGATGGTCGCCTCTAAAGAAGTGTAACCGGAGACCACACCTTTCCAACCGGACCACAATTGCTTTAAAAACAATTATTACACGAAATTACGAGAAATGGTACAAGGTACCGTGGCGGGCGGTGGTACTGCCCCGGGCGAACTCTATATGGAACCAATTAGCTTTCATATAAAACCTATTTGGTTCCCTATAGGCTCTACCACCTATATGGCTTCAAAACATCTATCAGAATTTTAGGTCCACTAATACACAAAGATGTATGCGGTGACAGGCCAGTGAACTCGCCTCTCACTCGAACGGTCCGGGTTCAAACCCAGGAGGCACGCATCAATGACTTTTCTAAGTTATGTGCGATTTAAGAAATTAAATGTTACTTGCTATTATGGTGAAGGACACATCGAGAGGAAACCTGCATACCTGATAGTTCATCATAATGTTCTCGAAGGCATGTGAAGTCTGCCAATGCGCACTTGGCCAGTGAAGGCCTAATCCCTCCCATTCTGAGACAGACCCGTGCCCAACAGACAAAGAAAGGGTTGTGATGATGATACACAAAAGCCAATAGACGCCACCTATCCTGGTCCTATGCTCTCTAAATCCAACGGTTTCCCTGAATTCTCCAGGTCAGCGGTCCGCTGTAGTTTCCGCGTTGTGATCTCCACTCGAGGATTGGTCTTACCCATCTTATCAGCGTCGAGCGACATTGCCAAAAATGGCTTAACACCTCTCGCTCTGAGAAAGCTGGAGATCTGTGCCAAAAATGGACTACGACGATAATGATTGCCAAGAAAATAAGATAGATTTAAAACTTAATCAAGGAATTATTGAAGCTAAAACTAGCTGCGATATTTATATCGCATAATTCAATTCGTCATTAGTTAGCTTGACGATAGACATTGGAATCATGAATTATTTAAACGACACCGTCTTGAGAATAACGTCGCAGTGGATAATCAGAAATACAGAGCTGGGAAACGGAATATATTTATAGGATTCCCAATTAATGTTAATTGATTTGTCAAGTATTCTATACGTAGTCCGTATCGAAATTGATTTTACTCTTCAAATTAATATTTTAAAGATGGCTACAATTTTAGATGAGCTTCTTCTTGGCTTTGTTCGGTATTGTGATTAAAATTATTGAATACTAGTGGACGCCCGCAGCTTCGCTCGCGTGGAATTAGACATAGCAACAGTTTCGTTTACAACTAGTAATATTGTATAGCCTGTTTACAACTAGTAATATTGTATTGTGTGAACATGCAGCTTTCTAATGGTGAAAGGATTTTTGAAATCAGTCCAGTAGTTTTTGTGTGAAAACATAACAAACAAATCTTTCCTTTTAATAATATTAATAAGATTAGGATTTTGTATGCATGTTAATATTTAATCTATTATTTTTTTTTGCATAATACAATAAAATTAAAACCGCTGTTCGTGACTATCTGGTTAGCCCAATGGTTGGCTGATAGAGAAGAGAATGCTTTATGCATTAAGCTCGCCATTTGTACCCTGTACTTTTGTATGTGGTTCAATAAAGATAAATAAATAAATACAGACTAACTTACCCGCGGCTCCGCCAGAGTTACCTCTATCATCATGGTATGGTTTAAAATACATATATATTGCCTTTATCAACGGCAAGCTACACTAAAGATTACCACTAATCAAAATTTAGCTTTACTTGCAGTCCGTCGGATTTTAATCCAAGATAGCCATAAAAATTGATCGATTGATAATTATCAATTAAAAATCGAACGATTATTTCAGTGTCTTAATCAAATCTCAAATTACTTTTTATTCCAGAACCATGGAATATACTACATCTGTCCAAAAATCGATCTATCGTTCTGTTGAGGAGGAGAACAAAGACAAACCAACAAACACACTTTCCTATTTATATAATACTTACTAGCTGACCCCGCAAACGTTGTTCTGCTATATTAAATGTCAAAGTGACGCGATGCATCACGTCAATGAACGACGGTTAAAAATAAAAATTCTAAAATGTTTAAAAAACATTTTCCAGTGGACCAAATTGTGGTCTAAACCATTCTCGAATCCCCTTGAACACACACAAAAAATTCCATCAACATATATCCAGCCGTTTAGGAGGAGTCACTGTCATACACACGTACACAAGAAATATATATATTAAGATGTACAAGTAAGGATACGGATCATCTAATCTCTGGCATGAACAAGACAAGCATAGCCAATATAATATAAGTTTGATGACTATGATTGATGGTTTGATGAGTCGAAATTTTTAAGGAGTACCCTCAACGATATTTTACTTGATCTATCTACACTCAACTGGGGTCACTGTAGCCCTAAAGCTACAACCCATAAGCGTCCCATAGTTTTGGGCAAGGGTCTTTCACAGCTTGTAACAGTAAGGGCGCGTGGAATTAGAAATAACAATAGTGCCCCAGCAGATCCAAAGTAAGGAGCTTTTATACTCACACCAGTGCACAGGGATGGTGAACAGCGGCAGACACATTGTGAGTTGGATGTGCATTATCTCGAATGGATGGATGGCTGTGACGGAGAAGGCGGTGGGCTGCTTGTACTTGTGGTGCAGCTTGTGGAACCGCTTGTACAGCCACGGCGTGTGGTACAACCGGTGCATTATATACGTCGTGTAGTCCTGGAATTGTGGAAACGAAGGATATTGAGACTTCGCAAAAGTGGAAGCTATTTAAAGCAAGTTTGCGAAGTATTCTGGCGGAAGCCAAATGAGTGAGTGGAGGAACTTCATAACTTTATTCCACCAACCTCATTCAACTATCGCACTACACGCCGAGGTCTTAAGTTTCATCCACACCGAATCGACTCATGGCCTACTACCACCGTGCGTTTCTCGCGGTCTTTTTTACGGCGAACTGGTCTCCTGTGGAATGAGCTTCCGATTGAGGTTTTCCCTTCAAGCTACGACATGGAGCGCTTCAAAAAGAGTGTGAGAGTGTGTGCCTTCAAGGCAGGCAACGCACCTGTGATGCCCCTGGTGTCGCACGTGTCCATAGAAGACGGTGACCACTTACCATCAGGTGGCCCGTATGTCTGTTTGTCCGTCTATACTATAAAAAAAAAACCGACAAATGATCCGGCAGAACACTATTACCAATCAAACCACGGTTCGGATCAGCTTGAGGTAGATGTTCCGTGCACATAATGTTAGGAAGGTGGTGTACGTAATCAAACTTATTGAAAGATGCGCAGTTTGGGAAAGCTTAAATAGATTTTTTTAAATATAATAACTACTTAGCACATATGTAATTAAACTAAAACTAAACAAAGAAATATTTAAAAAGAATTACTTATTCACAAAATAAATATGATATCCAAAAACATAGCTTGTCGCATTGTACCCAGAACGCTGGCAGCATAGCCCTGCTGTATAGTAAATAATAATAATAAAAAAAAAAACAATTACCTGATAATTTCACAGATGAATATGAAATCATGAATAAATATAAACTCTGGCTATAGATGTTAAATTATATTGTTTTCTGTACATGTCCACTGCAACTGCCTAGGGTGTTAGTGTTGCTATAACCTATAGACATCCACTGCTGGGCACAGGTCTGGGGAAAGTTGCGGGAGGTCTAGAGAGATACTCCACTATGTTGCTCCAATATTCTTAAGCCACTCGAAGGTCTTCGACAAGGCTTAACGATGGTTTTTACCACTGAAACAACCGTGGTCGACGGCTTAACGCGCCCTCTGAAGCGTAGCGTTAACAAGAATAGTAGTTATAAATACTAACCATATAAATGAAGATAACAGGAAACTGAGCGAAGAACCAAAGCCAGCCGTACTCATTGAACTGGAAGTAGACTGATGAGGGGTTGCCGTTGAAGATGTAGCAGGCCAGAAAGGCAGAGAAGGAGCCGGTGATGAAGAGGGACATCGTCCCCACCAGGATCTCGTGGCGCTCCAGCTCGGGGGACAGCCATTTTGTGGGCTGGATCTTCCACTCGTGGGCTAGATGTCTTCTTCTCATGTAGAAGTACCACTGGAAGGGAATCGGTAAATCGTCAATAGAGACTTTTTTTTATATCCACCCTTCCACAACCCTTCCGACTTGCTTAATAAATATCAATATTTAGGGCGAAGCCTTATTTTAGATATAGCCTATACTATTCCTCGTGAATTTAGTACAAAAAGATTTTTTTAATCGTACTAGTAAATCTAAGAGATTAGCTCGTTTAAACAAACACAAAAAAACTGTTCCGCCCTACATTATTAGTATAGATGCATTTTGGTAACTATCTATTTAGAATCGCTCTTTGCGATAAAGCAGAATAACGTCATACGCGATAAATTAAGGATGTAATTCCAAAGTCATTGAACAAAAACACCGTATGAACGATAGTGTTATCAGCTGGCTAGTACCGGCAGGAGACTTGTATGTGATGGTTAGCACGTGTGCCCGCACAGGTCTATCTAGACAATGCTGATTATGATTATATTAACTGAAGATACGAGTAAGACATAATGAATTAAAATTTCATTGAAAATCTGATTGCGATCTTTTTAATTTTGTATTCTCGTCGTTTAGACTAATATTACGAGTATAAAGAGGAAAGATTTGTTTGTAATGTTTTCACACAAAAACTAATGGACCGATTTCAAAAATTCTTTCACCATTAGAAAGCTGCATCTTCACTGAGTGACATAGACTATAGCCGCAGCCGGCGTTCATCGATTTATAAGACGTTATCACGTCAAAAGCAATTTTTAACAAAAATGTGTCCACAAGTAAAAACTGACAAAGATATTCTTGGTTCATAAATAACGTAAGCTAAGAAGTACGCTCGATTACAATGAACACAGTTAATTAAGCGTTAATTAACTTTAAAGGGCATCCCACCGACGTCGCTTTCCCTTAAAATTACAACACTTAGTTAGACGGAAACATAGGTATTTCTTTCTAGAGCTCTGGAACGAAGCGTTAATGAGCTTTTGTGTACAATTAGGTCTCTTTTTATGTTCATTGTCTGAGAACGTTGTTATGCTCTGTAGTCCAAGAGCACAATGTTAATTTATGACCAAAAAAATTTACTACTTCAATAGTTTTCTATGTTTTATATAATAATATATAAAAATTTTATCGTTGAGCTTATTCAGTGGTAAATACCAAATGTCGTCAAATACCAAATGTAGACCGTTTTCCATTTTGATTAAATTTTATATTTTTCTCATATTTTTTAAGAATCTTACTATGGTAATGTGATTTCTTGTAGAAGACCTTTGAAAGACTAGATATGAAAAAAATCACTATCCATCCATTAGTTACGTAAACACCTTATTAGACGAAGGACCTAGCAGCTAATGTAAAAAGATACGAGGATTATTTCTAGAATTTCTAGACAAAGTAGTTGTTCGTACATAAAAGATGAATAAATTGATTTCCATAACGCACAAGTCAGACAAATCTTATAAAGAAGTTATGTCTGAAAAGGATACCAAAAATGCGGTTAGTGCGAATGAAACATTCCTTTCACGTCTTCCCAACGACCTAAAGCAGCGCTTTCTTCTTTGCGTGCAGTGGCGCAATTTAACGTGAAACTGAGTAATTTTATTATAAACTGAAATTACATGAGATTTTGAACATTTCCCACGCGAGGTAAACTGAAAAATTGTAAGTTAACTAACTTACTTAATAAATGAACTGTAAAAACAAGTTGATAGAAACAAGTTGAATATATATTTTTTAATTTTAATGATTTTAGAAAGAAACAATTTTTTATTTGCTAAAAAAATAAAATAATATCCAATGGATCTGTTCTCAGCAGTTGCGACATAACACCGCAACACTGATTTTCAGTAGGTACAGCCTGTTTAGTTAAAGTAGCTTAATTGACAGTGCTAACAAACACAGTCGGAGGCATCAAATACATTAACTGTGATTACCATTGTGTTATCGAATTATTCCCCCGGCTGTGTTTGAGAACACTGTCAACCATGATCGAATAATTAAAAAATATTCAATTATTCAGTCTTTTCATTACATGTAATGTTTAAACAATAGTGTGGTTGAAGCTTACGTGTAAGAATCCTCCTATTAGGAAGTAGGTTCCGTACGAGATAACGTGAGCCCAGATGAAGATAAGGCTGAAATTCTCCATCTTAAGGTTCTCCAATGTGAACAACTTGTATATTTCCTCTGTGGTCATATTGCGGTCATTCTGCGTGTGTCCCGTGATTTGCTTCAAAGCGGTCACTAGAATGACCACCCATTCTCCTGTAAAGAAGGAAAATTCGTTTATAAAGTAGGTATATAGTCAAAAAAGAAATTTTAAGCCGGATTCCTTTTTCCTTGATCACGTCATCTGCCCCAAGGTTTTGTAGCCCCGGTTTAAAAAGAACCTGGGGGTACACTAGTTCTTCCAAGTTTCTGTCCGGAAAGGGCAGTTCATCAATCAGAATCAGATGTTCTGAAACCCCATGCACATAATCTCCATGGCCTTAGTCAAACCATGGCAGCCCTTTTGCGAGCTAAAACACCTGCTCCAGGGAACCCTAATAATCAACGGCAGGTTGCCGTAACAATGTAACAAAATTACAAAGGCCATGTTTGAAATAATAAACAATCAAAACAACCCGTCAAACAATTTTATGAAAACATGTTCTAAAATAATTAATTGGTTGGAAACCCAAGCCATTGTTGGAGAGTATCGCAAAACAAGTGGCCTCAGTGAATTGTTTCCCTATATTTTCAATTTGACGGAGGCTTCCTGGGATAAACAGGGGGTTGCGTAAATCGGAAAGCTAATTCGCATGGCGGACCGTGCATTGAAGCTATATCATCCGATGTATATTTAACTCAATGCATCCGATGGAGTGTTGATGAGTTGAATCTGAAACCGCTCGTGACAACATTTCTGAAGAAGTTACGTGCTTGAAAGGACAAATTTACCGTAAGGCGAACTTTACCGTCAGCCTATTTCATTCATTGATGATGATGATGGTGATGATGGTTAGTGTTGCCAACTGGCGAATAAAACTTTTGATGGAGTTTATCTTTTTATGCAAGTAATAACACATTGTGAAAAAAATACAAAGTTGTTTCATGTTATGGGTTAAGCTTTTCTCTATACGCGACCAACAGCGACGAATTGGGTGACCCCAAGTTTGCTGTGGTTTTGATAATTTTCGCCGAAACTCTGTTACATTCAAAGGACTTCTGATAATGACATTGTTTTAGTCAGAATTCTATGCCTCGTAATGTCTATTGAATTACTCTCGAGTTTTGCATAAATTAAGCTAAGGTCAGTTCCATGGGTAATTCATTTTAGGTAGATTATTAGATACAATGGTAGGAAGCTTTCATAATAGCCGCTCGTTAGCTTGCGTCAATAATATGTGATTAACGGTGTTAAGCAACGTCAGGTGCGATCGATATGTGGGTGACTGCTAGTGGCAATATTTCACAAGCGCTTGTTTCAATCCAGAGGTAACTGTTGAATCGGTCCCGATTGTCTTCAATTGCAAAGTTTAACGCTTATTATTATTATTATTTGAAGTATTAGCTCGAGCTTATTCTGCTCTGGGCACTTCGACAATGTCTGATCGTTTGGTCTGCTGAGTTTTAGTAACTCTTCAGATAACTTCCTGTCGTAGCCTCTTATCAGAGATTTGGAGTAAGATTGACCGGGCTCTTTAACCCATTATCTGCTTTCTCTCTGCACTGTTGCAGAAGCTTGTGACGGTGACACTCTTTGGAATACCACAAAAGGGTTCCGGACATATGAGGGTGCCTATAGCAATGTCACCGTCCACATGTCAAGCAAGTCCACCAATCTGCATTGGAGCAGCGCGGTGGATCATACTCCATAGAAGTCAATCATACTCTAGACTAGACCTTTCTTATCGCCGGCTGTGCCACAAATACAGTGAGGTTATGTTATAAAATTAATTCGGTGGCAATATGTAGGTATGTTATACGACATACAAAAATAGCATATTGAAAGTTAGGTCCGCATAATCCTGCTAACAGAAATTTCAGCTCAATTTTATAAATGAACCGAATAATGGCAAACCGAAACAATACGAATTGATTATAATGTTGATTAAGCATATTATTGTATATCTGCCTAATTTCCTGATAATGATGCGATAATGGAGTTTGTCATTTTATTATCACAAGGTCGTCGATGGCGGAGCAATGAGTACATTAAGGACTTATTGAACCACACACAAAACATTGGGCTTAACATTTCTCTCTATAATCTTAAAACTAATAATATTCAACGTGATCATGAAACTGAATTTCAAGACTAAAGTGTTATTTTCTATAACACTTTAGTCTTGAAATTATATAAATTTTTTATTTGAATTAATGAAAAAATTTGAATTTAATATTTGATTGTAAAATTATGAAAAGTGACTCTGTCCTAATACGGGTCATGAATTGCAGCTATAAAATAAAATACCTTGCCACCAAAAGGTTTTCGACATGACATAATGTCTGTTATCAGATATATGAACGACTGTATAGCAACCGGAACCCACGGATTTACGTGCATTCCGAAGCACAAAAGTGTTTCTCCCAAGTCACTCATGGTTAACGCTACAATTTACAACTTGTCATCGATTACTTCTACGAAAACCATTACTTTCCTTCAGAATACACATCTTTAGAAGCGATCATCTTAGTCCTCAAGGGTAGCAACGGACCTGTCACGAGCTTAGAACGAGACTGTTTACTGTTACTAACAATAACTAACTGACTATACTGACACCAGCTAACAGGACTAACACTTACAAACGAACTGACCAACTAATGTTATGAACTTAAGACTGCTAACTGGACTAAACAATATTATAGTCTCTATTTGAGTCTTGTTCAAAGCCAGTCACAGTTGTAATGGGCTGCATCGGTTGGGTGGTGCTGCAATATCGTTGCTATCCATATTCGCGCTCTCGCTTCGACCCATAGACATCCCACTGTTGGGCACTCCCACTGACGCAGCTGCGGGAGGTCTAGAGCATACTCCACCACGCTGCTCGAATGCGGATTGGTGGAGGGGTTTGTGGCCAACGCAGTGTCGAATGTTCTCAAGCCACCCGAAGGTCTTCGACAAGGCTTAACGGCTGTTTCCACCATTGAAAACAACTGGTACCGAGCGTACCTACCCTCGGTCCCCTTATTAGGTTAGGTATCCCTTTTTACGTACCCTTTTACGTATTACGGTTGTTTTCAACGTACCCTTTTACGAATACTCCGAAGCACGGTAGCGTCCATGAAATTTTGCCACTAGCGGTCACCCATCGACAAAACGACCGCGGTGTCGTTGCTTAACTCTTTCGATCACATTGAATGGATGGACGCTACGCTACCCATATTATACCCATAAAAAGCTCTAAAGGGTCACTAACCTCGCAGAGTGGCGCCGAAAGTGAACACAGCGAGGGTAGCAATGAAAGTGCTGATGAACTCCGGCAGCCTCTCGAACCACTTCTCCAGGGGCTCGGCGTACCTCTCGATCCACTTAACACCATCCGTCAAAGGGTCCCAGTATTTTGGCTTCGTATTCTCCACTTCATCATCAGTTTTATCTCGCTCTTCCTTCGCTAAACGCTTTTTCACTTCTACCGTCATACTGCAAAAATTACATTGAACATAAAGTTAGCATAAGATGGATTGTTCTGTTATATTTGCAAATTGAAATGTCATTTGCGTACAAATATTCCTTTGCATTTCGCGTATATTTTTGGCGAATGATAAATTATATCATTCGTTGCGACCCAATCTTAACAACAAAGTATTGTTTTGAATAAATTTGAACTTTTAATCTCGCCGCCGCGCCGTTAGCGAGGTGTTATCTTGCGAGGATAAAAACTTTTGCTTCGCAAATAAGGCAGAAATTTGAAACAAATGCGTCGACAGAATTAGCAATGAACTTGACTTTAAAATTACCTGATGTTGAATAACACATGGAGTTATGGTTAAGTTAAGCAAACACGTCCTTCTCATAGAATTTACCGCCAATTAATGGTTGAGACCAATCTCAATCCTTCCCAATTTTATTGATAAGCCTGTGTTAAGGCTGGAGATTTAAAATTTTATTCACATATCAGTTCCTATCTTCTGATTGTAAAATAATGCAAAAACAATTAATCAGCTCAGGAATTTAGAGTCAATGCACGGATAAGATTCATTTGAATACCTAGATTAGATCGCCATTGCTGTGAAAAAAATGCTTCAGCCATTTTTAACTGTACCTAAATATGTTTGAAGTATTGAATTAGTTAATAGTTGCCTACGCCCATTATTTTTTATATCCATCAACCATTTTTTACTTGATAGATCAATTATTGGTAGTACGAATTTCACCGGCTCATGTAGTCTTTCTTGTACGCTAGGAATGGTCCAAAACAAAGAACCGCCACTAATCAGCCTGATAGAAAAGTCAGAGCAATGTTTGCGTCGCGCGTTGTTGACGCACCTTAGTTTAAGGGATTTTTTGTGAAAACAAACCCGATCTCATTGCTTAAGCCGCGGGTTCTGGTCATTTTTAATTGTAAAATACATGGAGCAGAGTGGTAGAGACCTAGATTAGACCTCCCTTAGTAGAAAAGTCTCTTCAGGTGCCTATGGGTTGTACTTTTTTTGTATACTAATATTATAAAGAGGAAACATTTGTTTGTAATGTTTTCACACAAAAACTACTGGAACGATTTCAAAAATTCTTTCACCATTAGAAAGCTGCATCTTCACTGAGTGATATTACTAGGTGTAAACGAAACTATTGTTATGTCTAATTCCACTAAGCTGCGGGCGTCCCCTAGTATGAATTTATGATAGCAAATGCAGCATCAGTATAAAATTTATTGAAAAGTAATTACCTACTATCAACTACTTGGTTATTAATTACCAATTTGAAACAAAGTATTTAAGCCTGATTAGAGTGATTACAAATGTTTGCCTATCTAACATGGCTACAAGTTATATTTAGAATGTTTATCAGAGGATGAAAAGTGCGATATGTACGGTAGAGCATGAGTAGACCCTATAAGGAACCAAGTAGTATACTATAGTTCTTTTTTACGGCGAACTGGTCTTGAATGAACTTCCGACTGAGGTTTTCCCTTCGAGCTACGACATGGAGCGCTTCAAAAAGAGTGTGAAACGTTTCCTTCAAGGCAGGCAACGCACCTGTGATACCCCTGGTGTCGCACGTGTCCATAGACGACGGTGACCACTTACCATCAGGTGGCCCGAATGTCTGTTTGTCCGTCTATAATAATAAAAAAAAAGTAGGTTATATTTAAATATACTTTATCCTGTTCCATATAAGTTCGCCCGGGGCAGTACCACCGTCATTGTACCTAATACCATTTCTACCGTGTAGTAACTGTCGGCCGGTTGGAATGGTGTGGTTTGCAGATCAGTCCTCAAGGGTAGTATAACATCTGACTTGGAACGAGACTTACTAAACATTACTAGCTGGACTATTACTAACGCCAAATAACACGACTAACTATCACTAACAGCGGATGGTGGTGAGAGCTCGTTTGCACGTTTTTTTTGTTTTAAATAAAAAAGAAAGAATAAGAAATTATCCCGTTTTATAATATATGTAAGTATGGATCTTTTGGTCCTTACTCTATGGTAAGAACAAACTGTCAAAAGTCTAGAGCATACTCGACCACGCTACGGATTGGTGGAGGGTTGTTTCAGAACGAAATAATAATACTAGTGTAATAATAGTGAAATAATAATACCCCATACCCTAGACTAAAGAGTAAAGACCCGTGCCCATACTAACTTAATTTAAAAATAATAAATTATTTCATGTTTCAAACGCCATCTATTTAAAATTAAGCACAACTTAATCAAACAACTATGTCTGAAAAACATGGTGATAATATGAAACTCGCTTTACATTCTAGTTCTAGAAAAGGACACTTGATGGCAGCATAGTATTGATAACTACCTTAAGCAAAAAGACTACCAAATATAAGTACTTTGTACCCCCTCATGAATACAGCCTATTTTTCTCATCATTGTAATAAATCATCATTTTTCTTTAAAGCTTAATTTTGTTATAGGTATGTTCACAACAGCGCCATCCCCAACAAAATGGCAGTAACTAACCTGACATCCTGATTTTCTAAATGGATAAGAGATGGCAGCACAATTTCCCCACTCAACGCCACTCTACGTGGTCTAAGGTATATTATTATAGCATTTAACTTATTTTTCTCTTAATAGTATTTGTTTATTTTAAATCAATTTATAATCAGTCAAGACAATCATGTTTTATACATATTACTACCTTGTTACCGCGACTCGAAGTGACTTCGTCTGCGTAAAATTATTTATTTAAAATTAATTTCGTGCAGAGATAGATGAGATGTAGACGCATGAAACGGATTGGATTGTTATTGTACCGGAAATATTTCCCTCCTTCGCGTCAAATTTGTATTTGTACAACAACGCCATCTCGTATGAAAAATGGTACTACATAAACACGGTTATACAATCTGGTTATCTAGAAAGTTAACAGATGGCAGTACAGTCAAAACACAATCGCAAACTAAATTTAACTTAAAATAATTGCAGTCTAGAATTTTGCACGAGTATAATAATAAAATTATACTCAACGAAATAAACTGCATCGAAGCTCATGAGATCGAACACTAAACCGTACATCGGATAAGTTACTTACGAGATGGCTTCCAAGAAGACCTTCATTTGATCGGTTGGAGTTGCCTTTGATCTGTTTGTTTTGTGAAAACATGTGAATCTAATCCACAATTATCACAGATATTTATTAAATAAATTAATAAAGTATTAGCAAGGCTTCCTCTCTATAAGAAATTCAATCAAACAAGAAGCTCTGGTATAACAAATAGCCGGAGCTTGTTCAATGCACCGGGATCGGTATCATTGTGATTCAAGTGCTTTTCCATTAGATTCTAGTGATGAGAACGTTAATATTTATCGATGATCTTTCATAGTGGACTATTACTAACACCAAGTAACAGGACTAACTATTACTAACATTCCCCAGTCCTCATACCTTTTTTTTTTTTTTTTTAACGAGGGAGAAATCTTCGCAAGATACCCGACCGCTGGGGGGAGGCCGGGGTATGTGAGATTTTTACTCACTAAAACCCCCTCGGCAGCCTTCCTGCGCATATAGTGAGGCTCCGGGATCACTAACGAACTGACCAACTAATGTTCTAATTAACTCTCAACTAATTTGACTAACCATCCCAGTCCCTAATTGAGTCTTTTTCAGTCAGTCACAGTTGTCATGGGCGGCAGCGGATGGGTGGTGCTGCAAGCTCGTTTGCTATCTTGTATCCATTAAAAAAATTGTGGAAAAAGAGCTCTACTTCAAGGCCTGTGAAGACTACCCCCACTGATGTTGCCCGTACCTTCAGAGGCCACTTAGTCAGTACCATCTGGTCCAGTGGTCCCGGGTATCGTGGAAGCGGCGCCTGGTTGTGACGAACCATCCACTAAAATGCTCTCGGTGGTACACACCTCTCGCTCGGGGTACGGGTTCAAATCCAATGACCATGCACCAATTATTTTTCAAAGTATGTCAGATTCAATAAATTAAATGTATCGGAGAAGTTACCATCTAAGGAAAAGTTGACAAAGGCATGTAACGGGCCAGCGTGGCCACAAGGCCTAGCCCTCCCATTCCGAAGAGATCCGAGCTCAACAGTGGGAAAAACAAAGGGTTGTGATGGTCGTGCTAAGCACTGTTCTGGTCCCGAGCTACCAGGACGATGTACCTAACCAATAAGCTTTAGACTTTGAAAGGCCGTGGTAATCATAATCACACATGTCACTAAAATACATCGACAAAAATAATAATGATTCCTCTATAATAACACTCGTAATTACTCCCGGGCACATCCCTATGAACGGTATGAACCACCCCCGACATTACCGATCGCTTTTCTATTATCCGACACAATCCACCCTCGGCTGTTCGAATTCATTATTTGTAGAGATTTGCCGCGTCATAAATATTTCGTATGCTCAATCCTGTTTACTATCGGGATTGGTAGTGTAGCGTATGCGGCACCGGACAGTCACGCGCTAGCTGTGAGCAAGTTCGGACGTGCGCCGGACGCATTACCTACTTCACCTATTGAGTGATCAAAGGCGTGTTTTATTTAACCAATGGACACCACATACACTACAGATAGGTAGGGAACTCTTGACACATCGTGCCTACTGTACCGTAACGCTTTCACCGGTAATTAAGTGCACCTAAAATAAATTGAATCGACCAAACCATTTGCCATATATTATATAAAAGCGGTGACAGCCCAGTGGCTATCGAACTCGCCTCTCACTCGAGCGGTCTGGGTTCAAACCCATGCGGCACGCACTGATGACTTTTCTAAGATATGTGCGATTTAAGAAATTAAATGTAACTTGCTGTAACGGTGAAGGACACATCTGAGGAAACCTGCATGCCTGAGAGTTTATCATAATGTTCTTGAAGGCATGTGAAGTCTGCCAATCCGCACTTGGCCAGCATGGTGGACTAAGGCCTAATCCCTCCCATTCTGTGATTCCGTGCTCAACAGTGGGACAAAGAAAGGGTTGTGATGGTGAAATTGTATAGACAGGTAATATTGATGATCTTGGTATGATCATTAATCATGATGACTCATCATTGATTGGTGGTTATCACCAATAGGTACGATTTTGATTTGTTTTTTTAATTATTGCATTGTCATTGATGACTGATAAGTAATAATCTGACGTTTTGAAGTGGGCGGAATTCATGTTCAAATATTCCGTTACATTATCCATACATACATTCCAAGCTAAAAAAGCTTTAGCAATTTTAGCTTACCATTTGTAACAAAAATTGGCAAACCCTCGCAACTCTCCCAACTAAACTTTGAACATCGCTGACGTGACCCAACACCATTAGTCAGTAACCAAATCAATGGGGCATTGTGGGTTGCATTAAATTCGTACACCATAACTCATGGCAGCCATAACTCCGAGCACAAAGACCACCGAGTGCGCTTATGATTAACGCGCCACCTTGTGGCAGCTTGGGGGGCTTTTTCAAGGAAAGTTTGGGTTTAAATCTAATACAATACAATACAAAAATATTATACTACATATAAATTTTTTTTTTAGAAAATGCTTTTTATTAAAAAAAAATTATTTTCGTGTATTGTCATCGGAACCAAATATGTGTGCCGAATTTCAGCTCGATAGCTTCAGTGGAAGTGGGTGAAATATTGATTGCAAGATTCCAGGACATACATACATACGAGTGAAGTCAAATAAAAGCTTTTAAAATAATTTAAGGAAGATATATTTATTTCAAAAATAGACAATACAAATTAACACAACACAATTAATAATCGATAAAAAATTATAAAATTAATTTGGCTACTTGATGAAAACTTGGGCCGCACTCAGCGTTGGCCGTAGCCACGACCGCTGGTTTTCAGTGCGACCCATTTTGACCCAGTTCGGAAGACGATCTTTCACTTTTGGACATACTTTGAAAAAGACTCAAATATATACGTATTATTATGCAACGTTTGCAACTGTTACCACTCTGACCTTACGTTGAAGGCAATAACTCCTACGCATTATGCGGGCAATTCGTCGTAAACCTCCCATGATTTATGAACTGCAGACTAAATGTAACTCGATCCGACCCCATTGATTCGCAAATGGCCCCCGCTCACGCCATGCCAGTTGATTTTCCCGTAAATTATCGTTAAGGTTTATCGTTGTGAGTCGTCGGAATTGCAAATGCGATTGGGGTATTTGCGAGTTCAAAAATTACTTTACAATTAGTCAGAAGCATGTCAAAAGCATACGAATGTACACAACATTTAATTTTAATTTAATAGTTGGATACCTGAATATTACAAATCTATAGGTACTAATACTAGCTGACCCCGCAAACGTTTTTCTGCCATGTAAAATGTCAAAGTGACGCGACGCTTCACGTCAATGAAACACGGTTAAAAATAAAAATACTAAAATCGTGTTTAAAAAACATTTTCCAGTGGACCAAATTGTGAATCTAAACCATTCTCGAATCCCCTTGAACACACACAAAAAATTTCATCAACATGTATCCAGCCGTTTACGAGGAGTTCACTGTCACACGTACACAAGAAATATATATCTTTACTACTATTATAAATCAGGAGAGATTTTTTTGTTTGTTTTCCGTGTCCGTTTTAAAAAAATCTTTTTGTACTAGATTGCCACATTCGGGGACCACTAGTATAATTTAATTATTTAAAACCTACACGGAGACAACTGTCATAAGATTTGAATTCAGGATGTGCGAGGTACATGTTCTAAACGCGTACCAACATGGATGTCAGCAACGTGATACAAAATACACATCACAACCCGTTCTTTGTCCCACTGTTGGGCACGAGGCCCTCCCATTCTGAGACTTCTCTCATTAGGCCTTAGTCTACCACGCTGGCCAAGTGCGGATTGGCAGACTTCACGTGCCTTCGGGAACATTATGAAGAACTCTCAGGCGTGCAGGTTTCACGATGTGTCCTTCACCGTTACAAGTGACATTTACCTAAATAATTCTTAAGAAATGAAATAAACACTGATTGCTTGTATAAGAAGACTCCTACATAAGGTTTATACTAAGACCCTGTCTGTAGATAATCGTTCACAATGAAACTGCAATGTCATCGTCGTTATTGAGAGTAACAGTCGGGAATACGCTATTATTCCCGGAGATAATTTCGGTTCCCGCGGGTTGCGACCCGGGGTTCCTGTGTTACGTACACAGACAATGAACATTTGCAGAGGGTGCGTTGAGTAGTTTAATCTATACGTAAATAAATCTGGAGGTACTTCAGGGTCAGTTTAATCTCAAAAAAGTTGTTTTGCGAGAATATTTTCTGTCTGTCTGTCTGTCTTAGATGAATCTTGGTAAATTTATTACTCACAGCATAAAATAGGTAGCAACTATAAACGAAACTACCGCAGTCTCAATCCACTGGAGAGAAGCTGCGGGCGTCCCCTAGTTAAAATTAAATGGTTACTAGACTATGCACTGATCAGACACATGCAGTAGACTGAATAGGTATATGTGGACGTCTCGTTCTCCCATTAAAAATAATGGAAAGATATTTTTTTATAACACCTGTATTACTACCTGTAAGTCCAAAAATCCTTTCTTAGTCCCACTCGGAATTGCAGCGGTTAAGCCATATCCACGACGCTGAATCATTTCGGATAGGCATAAAAGAAGCGATACAACGTCTCGTCTGTATGCTCGGTAATCTACAATATGCATTGTTGCCGGCTCCAGGGCTTAACAACTGCGGGCCGCTCCGGGGGGCAGTATAATCCTACTGCGTTCTGAAATTGATACAAAATTCGGTTTCAATCAATGGCCGTATTAAAATTTTAGTGGCTTTGTTATTGAAATTGCGTTGAAATCATACCGTGGTCGAAATGTCTTACGGGGCAAGATAAGCGAGAAATGATTGTTAGATTAAGACCGAGGTAAGTTTTCGGGTTCGAACCCAGCGGGTGAATATTTATTTTGTAGGTATTTCTTCGTACTCGAGTCTTGAATGTGAATTGTGAGTTATGTGTGTGTCCAGTCAACCGTTATATCCTAAGTACTGCGGGGGTTTGAGTGTGTTTGTGTTAAGATAATTATGTATTTTACTCCACAGTATATGTAGCAATTACAAAAAAATATGTACAAATTATCAAATAACCAGCATTAATTCCTCGCTTTGTACAACCTGGCTTAAGGTTTTTCAAAGAAGTTTAAATAAAAAAAAGTTTGTGTCAACAATTTCTTAAGTTCAGTAAAAATATTTTTGTTCCATATTTGACATTTGCATGCCTACAGAGGCAGAACATTATAACTGTAAAGCATCAACTGTTACTTTGTTCTTGCAAATAAATTATGATTATGATTATGATTCTTAAGAAGACTGTTATGCTTGTTTACTAACTTAAATTGTGAACGTTGGGTGGGTCTCACTGGGTCTGCGTAAAAACGTAGTACAGATCTAAAAATAACAGAAAACCTTTCAATCTGAGTCAAATATCATACCAATTACTCCAAATCTTTTGAGCATTCCCTAGAGTAACCCCATATTGCAGTAATCGCTTCGCTCGCGGTACAACCTCAGCCTAAACAGTATCGCTAAGGGCGATAAGCTTTTAATAATGAGCTTCAAACGAATTGGAGAGTTAATACGTATTGCTAGTCGTCGGACTGGAATAAAGGGATGTTTGCGATCGGCCGTCCTTCGGTTTGATGAGACGTGAGCGGATTGTTCAATGATTGTTTTTAATACTGCAACTTAATAAATTATCAAAATTAGTATAGCTTCCCACTGTTGGGCATAGGTCTCCCCCGCAGCCATAGCTGAAGGAAGTCTAGAGGATATTCCACTACGCTGCTGTCAATTGGAGTTCTTCTTCTTTCGTTGAGTTCTCTTTCTTTCGTTAAGCGTGTCCAATCACCTCATAGCGAAATAAATTATTTGACTTTGACTTTGACTTTGACTGTAGAGACCATTCCTGACAGGAAGGACTGACAGCTTAACCTGCCCTCCTAAGTATGGAAAATCCCATGAATTTTTTGCCACTATAAGTCGCCCTAAAACTAAGGACCTAATTCTAGATAGCCTTTACTATTTCTCATAAATGTCTTCTTTTCTCATAGTCTTTAACATTTTTTAAAAGGACTGGTAGGTACTTCTATAGATTAGCGTGTATAAACAAACAAACAAAAAACTCTCGCTTTATAATATTAGTATAGAATAGATACTTGATGGCGTGTACTCTACAGTTTAAGCAATTGAATTACTAATTGTTGCTTGACGTTGTATTTCCTCTTGATTAGAAAACCAGAGAAAATGCTCTCACCAATTTAGCAAAGCCATGATACTACCTCCGTTCGTCCTGGGGCCAAGCCAACCCACCGTGAAGCCACTGGGCCATCACCGTGAATTCTCTCACATGCACATATCTCATCCAAGGAGCAATTTCCTGACTACAAGCCATTAAACCACCATAATGAAGTCCCGGAGCACATAATGTAGGGAGGCGGGCGCCATGATTTATGGGGGCGCAGTAAAAAGTATTTAGGGGATGACCGCATAAAGATGAAGTATGGCCCGCAGCCTGCCCGGGTGGTTGAGCGGCTTGCAGATTTACGTTTATCCGATGGCTAAAGTATTTCTTCGCTTACTCCAGAGGTCCAGGTTCAAATAAACACTGAAATTTTACACTTGGAAATTATTGCATACAAGAAATCGCTGGTCAGCGATAAGCTCGCAATTGGTTCGACTATGTATATAAATAGGTAAATATATCTTCGCTGCGACCCATTTGTTGTTTTCAATGCTGGAAACAGACGTTAAGTCGAAGACCTTCGGGTGGCTTGAGAACATTCGACACTGGATTGGCCACTAACCCCTCCACCAATCCGCATTGGAGCAGCGTGGTGGAGTATGCTCTAGACCTCCCGCAGCAGTGTCTGTGGGGGAGACCCGTGGCCAGAAGTGGACGTCCATGGGTCGCAGCGAATAAATAAATATATTATTATGTATATAAAAAATGTCTCTAACCCATTTTTCTTCCGTGATCGAAGGCTTTAAGCGACTTGCAATTCAGATACACCACCGCTCCGATAAAGTGCTACCATTATTGTGTTGTACCAGCTACATACAGTCAACCATTGTAATGTTGGTCCTACAATGAAGTCATCACTTTCCTGCGCAAATTAATTTTGCTGGAATTATGGACAGAGGGAGTTACCTCTTAACATGAATATTGAAATATGAAGTATGTTTGTGTGCAACATTGAGATTATAGTCAATAGAGTAGTCGTACTATATTTCTTTTTTTGCTAATTTTTTTTTGGGTTCCTCTATGTTTTATACTAGTGGACGTCCGTAGCTTCTCTCGCGTGGAATTAGACTTAATATTAGATTCTTCTTAACGCGTTAACTTTAGCTCCATAAATTTGTAATGAATTTGTAAATGTGTTATCCCCTATGTTTATTTTACTTAATGCCATATATATTTATATCTAATCAACAGCCTAAAATAATGTTTCTATTTCTGAAAATGACAATACTTTCATACAACCTTTCAACCCCCTTCTCAACCCTTTACAACACTTTTTTTAAATTAAAAAGTTCTACACTATCTGCGAACCAAATTTTAATTTAAATCGGTTCAGTAGTTTCGGCGTGAAAGCGAAACAGAAAGACAGACAGACAGAGTTACTTTCGCATTTATAATATTAGTATGGATTATTGTGTTTTTAAATTTATTGCCTGCAGTTGTTTTTGTCAAATAAAGTAATTCTACTATATTGTACTCTATACTATACGTCTCTACCATTCAAGGTAACTGGCCTAGTCACCTTTGCCAAGAGTCGCCGGTGACCTCTTTTTACACCTTTGTGAAGAATCCCCTTTGAGATGACTGCTCTAAGCATACCCATAGACGTCCTGCTGTTCAAGACGTTTAGCCCCCACTGCCATAGTTGCTAACCACACTGCTCCAATGCGGATTAGTGGGTTAGGGGGTTGAGGGGTTAGTGGCCAACCCAGTGTCGAATGTTCTAAAGCCACCCGAAAGTCGACAAGGCTTAACAGTTGTTTTTACAATTGAAAACAACAGACTTACAGCATAATGATTGCCACTAGCGGTCACCCATGACTGCTCTATTAAGCCATAAAGTACTCAATGGCGTCGAAGTGCGTTCGCAATTAAGGCGGGTGCCTATAAATCGGCGGGAATCTGATTCGTTACATGGAAGGGGCGTAGCGCCCGCGGCGCTGGGCTTGCGTCACTATCGTGAGGACTGTGGAAGGAACTCCATTGCAAAGGGTTCTAATGTGTAAAAGAGTTTTTCAACGGCGACAACAATTTGGTAACCCCTCTGGTCACGCCGTATGCCTTAAAAGATTTTGTTGTTAGGGCGGATCGCGGTAGCTCAGCTGGTTAGAGCACTCACAGTAACTGGGAGGGTCGTGGGTTCGAATCCCACTTGCGGTGATTTTTTTCAAGGTGAAAATTTTAACCCCTGTGGTGTTGACCAGCCACATAACATAAAAAATGGCGTTGAAGAGAATGTATAATTAGTTATATAGATTGCCGTAGAGTAGGTAGTAGTTTTGTAGATATAGTGGGAGTACGTAAGTATCGGTCAGGTTTCTAAAATTATGAGCTTCAACCACCGAGATCCAATAGAAAGTAATTTTAAAATATAATAGATAACTTATATACTTATAGTATAGTAGGTGCTAACTCTGCGAACATCATTTTTGATATGGTCGCGGAGCGAAATACCGAAAAAACAGTGCCGCCGAAACAGCACGCTGAACGGTGACAGCACGCTGAATAGTGACAGCACGTTGAACGGTGACAGCACGCTGAATAGTGACAGCACGTTGAACGGTCTCTCTTACCCTTCAAAGCACAAAGCAAGGAGATCTGACGCACAATTTAGACGTATTATGAATGCATTCCTTGGTTCCTCATAACCGACGTTAATAACCATTGTTATATTTTGGCCCCACTTCATAATACGTCGACAGCATTTGACGAACGGTCGCAACAAATGGACAGAGACATAAATAAAGGTCGGCATCTGCAGGTCGTAAACACGGCGATCGTGAGCTCTGCAGGGCAATGAAGGGCTAAGGGAGTTGCGCACTCACCTCATTCTACATTAATTAATTTATTTATCTTTATTCAACCACATACAAAAGCCATTTGTACCCTGTACCGGTACAAATGGCGAGCTTAACGCATAAAGCATTCTCTACCAGCCAACCATTGGGCTAACCAGATAGTAACGAAAAGCAGTTTAATTTTATTTTTAAGTATGTTTATAAATAACCTAATATTATATTGATTAAATATTAACATACATACAAAATCATACACAATAATACACATATACATAAAAACATACTTACTTACATACATAGGTACATACTTATGAGTACATTGATGGTCACAGCTATTCTACAGTTTTTGTAGGTCGAATTCTGGGTATCTTGCTCCCATTTACAGTTGAGAAATCTATAAAAGAGAACTTTACTCCACCATTTTGAAAATCTTGTAATGGAATCATAGGGTTAGGTACATTTATACTTAAAAAATAAAACTCACTGTTTGAAATTTGAACAAAAAACCAAGAATAGAACTAAATGGAGATAAATTAGAGCTATATATAAATACAATAAACAAGTGTGAAGCCTCCTTTACTTTAGGCTTTCACGTGGTTTATGAGAAATCGCCGTCAGCGGTGCTAGACGCTTCGCTTAATAGATCTCTTATAGAGATCTGGTCCTCACTTCACACTGACTTCTAAACTAAAAAGATAAAAATAATAGTACCTAATTCGTTTGTCAGGTCCCTCTCACAGTCACAGGTGAGGGAGGTCGAGCATACTCCACCACAATGCTCCAATGCGGATTGATACGTTTGTTCACGTAAAGGTGGGTCTACGCTAGACGAGCCGAGCACGAGCGGAGCACGAGCCGAGCCAAAATTCGTGTAGTGTGGACCGACTTACGAGCCTCGAACGAGCGCGCTTCGAGCGTTTGGCTCGTGCTCGACTGCGTTCCGCCTGTTGTCGGTTTTTTGACGAACACAAAGGGATTTGCTTCGCGCTCGCAGTGCGCTCGTGGACGTGTTTAGTGACAGTAGACGTCGGTCGCTCGAGCTGAGCATCATGGAAACGTGGACCGAAGATGCATCCGTGCAATTAATTGAATTATATCAAAATAATCCATTGATATTTTATATAGATTTGTAGATCCCCATCGTCTTGGCCTTTTTCTATTTTTGCTGACCACCGCTATAATAATCGCGGCAACAGCAGCGGCTGCTGCAATAATATCGTCCATATTCGCCAAGAGCCGCGAGCTCACTGCGGAAAACTACGTTCGTGGACAGTGATCGTTGTAGGTTCGTTGTACGTCCACACTTGACGCCGCGAACGACGAACTCCGCTTGTGCTTCGCTCGTGCTCGGTTCGTCTAGCGTAGACCCACCTTAATATTTTTCAGTCGAGCCGGCAGTTTAAGATCACCATGAAAGATGGCCTGACTTCAAGTCGACTTTTGAAGTCGGTTTTTTGATATTTTAATATCGTTATGTATTTTATTTATAGCTTTTGAGTGTTAGTACTTTATTGTTACACCAAAAAAAAGATGTTAAAATGGGTGGACCATTTTGTGCCAGTCAACTCAAGGTGGTGAGATAGTAATTGGTAGGCAACAATATTATAGGGGAAAAGAGTAAAAAGAGTTTTCAAACACAGAATTTAAAATTCGAAATTCAAAATTTAGTTATTTTTCTTAAATACTAAAATAGATACTATTAACATAGAATAAAGAGTCGCTCCGTGTAGAGCGGAGCGACTCTTTATTCTATGCTATTAACGTACAAATCTACTGGTTTTTTACTTGATAAAAATCCCTGTTGAAGAGCCCCCGTTTCCTATGCCTACGTGTCAGGTACATTTAGTATGTACCTGACACGTAGGCATAGGAAACGGGGGCTCTTCAACAGGGATTTTTATCAAGTAAAAAACAGTAAATCTTCTATCGTTTTCATAGCCTGTCACCAGCAATAAAAGGTCCTCGAATATAATTTCCAATTACATTTAGGGCCTGCCTCCAAAACGCCTACGTGATTAAGTGGTGATGCGCGTTTGGGCTTCGGCTCTTGCAGTTTTGAGAGCCCTCGGGCGCTCCGCCCAGGCGAGCAGGCTGAGGGAATTATAATTTCCCTTTCTGTCTTTAAAGGTGGTAGAACCTTAAATCGGTTCGGCTAGGGCAGTACCTACCATATCCCCACAAGTCTGCCTACGTAAAGTTCCTGATAATTTCGCACGAGCAAAGTATATAGCAGTCGCTGCTATTTGTTTTCTATAGGAGTTGTGCGACGACGTATAGGTGACAAATTTAGAGACAAAAATACACCTAAATGCTCTGATTACAAAAAGCTTCAATGAAGTTTTGTTAATCTGATGATAACAAATGATGATTATGAAAGGAGAGAAACTCATGAATGATAATGCTATCTGATCTACAAGAATTTCAATTGTGTCGTTAGACTAAACTGGCGTTTCGCTTACGTTCTTACATCTACGGCCACAAAATCTCATATTTACATACATACTATATCTAACACCATAGAGAAAATTATATACCACTACAAAGTCTACATCATAGAGGAATGCTAGAAGAACCTATGGAGGAATGACACATACCTACAACCTACTATTGAGCATTTCTAGTTAGAAAAACCTTTCATTGAATAATCAATCATTGTGTAATTTAGGTAGGTACGTGTGTCATTAACGGCAGTGAGTTCACCGAATTTACGTCACGATCGTTCATCTTTTACTTCAGACACCTCTTCAAACACGTCATTTACCAAATTCCAATTATTACCAAATCTGCTCTTCACCTGATCTCCGCCCATCGTTACGGACCCTTCAAACAACGGGTCTCGAGTAGGCGTGAGAGGTCATTAAAAACTTGTTCCAGCAAGTTGTTGGTTGTAAGCACTGTAAGCTGGCTCAGACACGCCTGCGGAGGAACAATAGAATCGTGTTTGTTGACGGACGCATTGTATTGAGAACTGTGTGGAACAGCACGATATCTTTAACAGTTTTTAGTATACAAGTAGAATGGCGTCACCTGGCGTCAAATGGGACTATCTAAGCTGATTGATATCGCATTGGTTTTTGAACGAACCGAAACAGTCCATATCAAACCTCAACAATCAAGATGTCGACTCACTGAGTCTCACTGTCAGAATCAGTCTTTCTGATAATATCGGTGATCTATACCAGTAATGATATTTCATCATGGAGAGTCCTTGGGATGTGTCTTATTACGATTGTCATGGACCGCATGACTAAATTGTTATTTTTTGGTCCAGAAAATGCTATCGTTAGTACCATGGCGTGAGCCATTAGGTA
Organism: Carterocephalus palaemon; assembly: GCA_944567765.1. Lineage (NCBI taxonomy): Eukaryota > Metazoa > Arthropoda > Insecta > Lepidoptera > Hesperiidae > Carterocephalus > Carterocephalus palaemon. The sequence continues at coordinate 611,396 of OX155645.1, forward strand.
GGTAGAGCAAGTATCAAGTCTCCTCAGATGTTATCTATAAGTCAAAGATTGGGCTCAAATGTCAATATTTTAAGTAGATATGTTTTACTGTAACAAAATACCATCAGAAACAATAATGAGCCCTTCGTTCACATCAGAAAACCTCCTCATAATCCTCCATCCAAACAAAATATTCAAAGCTAAACACATCATCCTTTGTAATCGCCTCTCACGCCTATTCAACGCCAGCATCCGTTTGACATCTCGAAAATCGAGTTCTTCCACTAACGAGGACTCCTGCAGCGCCGGCGGGGCGGAGCGCCACGCCCATCCGGCTCGCAGGACCAAGTCATTGAACACCCCTGAACGCGGTAGTCGCCACGTTCTAAACAACTATTGTACAGTATAGCATTGTTGTGTATTCGTAAATACCGGTATTTTTGTTTTGAATTCAATGAATTTTAATAAGCATGCACGATAGTCAATATTTGCGGTGTGACCGCATGGGACTAGAAACCTTTTGTTATTGTATGCGTACTTGAATGGTCTTGCGAGCATATTAGAGCTCGTTGGGCTAGAAACGAATCGGTGTATTCAAATTTTTCTTGATTGTTTTCACAATTAATTGCTTGTTTATGCAAAATTTAATTGACTGTCGATCGATTGAATGGGTTTTGTTAATTGTTAGATATTTTATGGCTATACTATGGGAACCCTTTATGCATTCGTTTCGTGCAAAAACAGATTAATAAATATCATGAATTTATGTTCTAAAACGTCCATAGCCCTATGGTTCGCGTCGATTCAATGTTATCGACAGAGTTAAACAACGACGGGCGCGGTCAGTTTGTGGATTCGCCGATGTGACAATTTTGCCACAAGAACAAAAAAAATTGGAGCAGCGCGGTGAAGTATGCTCTACATCTTGCCTAGAGATTTGTCTGTGGGGGAGACCCGTGCCCAGCTGAGCATCTATGGGTTGCAGCTTAGCTTATGTTCTAAAAAACTTCTTCTCTAAAATTTATTTTGATACACATAACACTTGGACTAAAATCATACTTACTTACAATTCTTTGAGCCACAATCAACAGTGCACTTACTTGAGAGATGAAAGTATATAAGCATGAATTTATTCACTTAAATATTAATCTCCATTTTGGCACGTATCAGTTAAATGTAACTTAGCCTCCAAGATTTCAACTATTATCTTAATGTTAGTCTTAAGAGAAATTTATGCCTCCGACAAACAACTGAATGGAAGAAGTGCCAAGTTTCGATAATATGGGCGTGCCGTACGAAGATCATACATTGAATATTCTTGAGAAAACAAACGGAATAGTGTATGCTCTAAATAATAAAAGTGTTGCTTCGTGAGAGGCGAGAATATAACAAGACACTGCTGTGCCCACTTTCGCGATAAATGACGTCTGGAGTACTACTGTTTCTCGCTGTTTGCAGGTTTGCTGCAAGGAATAGATAGAATAAGTACAGAGCTGAGACCAAAACAAGAATTCAGCGAATTAAAAAGTATTGTATTTAAGTATGTGCGTTTTACGAAATTAGAATATTTCCTCTGGTAAAGAAAAGTGTAAAAAAGGAAGGAATTTACCATAAAGGGTGGTAATTATGTGGCGAATTTTCATATGTATAATACTTAAATGATGACTATCTATATATGTATATAAAAGGAGAATCTGACTGACTGACTGACTGACTGACTGACTGACTGACTGACTGACATATCAACGCAGGGCCTAAACTATAAGGGTTAGAAACTTGAAATTTTGCACAGGGGTTCCTTTTATTTAAAATAATTAATAAAAAATAAAAAATAAAAAATATCGTTCAGTCGGACTGCCTCGTTCGTGTAGTGCTCTTAAGCGTTACTGCAAGTAGCAGTAGTAAGAGCTGTTTCTCATATCTCCTTGCTCCGCCGCCCTAATGGCCGAGTCACTGCCAAAATAAATGTTGCTTAATACGCCGAAACTTTTGAAATATGCCCCGCTTAAATGTGCCGTTGAAAGCGTCATAATTCTCCTCTTTATGCACCAACTTCTTGGAGCTTTTTGTTAGCAGTCGTGTATCTTTTTTATTGTCCCAACATTTCTATGCATAGCCTTTTGTTTTCTGGACCGCATTTGAGGCCATCCTTACTCAGCCTTCCGGTTACGGTCGTTGCCAATATGACGTCTTGGGAACTGGGTCTGCATTTGTATGGTGCACTGCATGCAATGGATCTGAATTTTCTGCCAGAGGCATTAATCAATCACTGAAGGCCGATGCATGGAAGGAAGAATGTGTCATCTTGGTTTGTTCTCCGAACGGCTTTTATCACGCTTTATTGAATGAATTGTATGACTGACTGAACTGAATTATTTTAGTGACACTCAGGGCAAGTATACAAGGCCTACAGAGCAATGCTCTAAGCGTGAATAACACCTTCACGGCTCGGTTATGGCTTCCGCCGTAATCCTCGTAGATAATAAGCTTTGCTTTTCCACAGTATTCTCTGTACCTATTACGCTGTAACTCCGCCGTGTGGTACTTGATAGTAGTCGATAGCTAATTTGGATAAGTAACACTAAATATATTTAAGAGAAAAATAATTTCTCTTTACAAATAAACTACTGTTTTTATACAATAGCTACGGTAGCAATGCGCAAGCGATTCCGTGGCGCTTCGTTCTAAGCGTTGCTGGTTCGGCCTCGACAGTCTAATCAATGCCCTTGATTGATGAGGAGAGTGTTGTGATAACTGGTACCTAGGACCTACTGAATTATTTTTTAGTTGTTGCGTACCAAATTTCAGATAAATCCGTCGACAGGAAGTGGGTCAAATTTCAATTACTAGATTCGACCCGAATTAAGAAATGAAGAAACAGTTCAAGCTACTCGTAAATAAAACCGTTTAATAATGACTTGGCATAGAGTTGAATCCTGGCCCTTGGACACAAGGCCGGAGCTGATCTTCCAACGCCCCAGGCCCTCGCAAATATTTACGGCGCAGACAATAATTCTCCGCGAGGCTATCAGGTCATCCTGAGATCGCGGGGCGGGACGGAGTGCGTAAATAATAACCTGGTTGATTCAGGGTGCGTCTGTAAAGAAGTATACACTTCTTTAGAGGCGACCATGTTAGCATAAAGGGTAGCAACAAACTTAGAATAAGTCTATTACAAACCAAGGATTAATCTACTTTGCAGCAATCCGCGAACAAAGATGTATGGTGGTGTATACCTTCAAGCACGCAGCACCTCCCTCCTCCCACACGGGAAATTCTCATTAGTTGGTCGGAACCTGGATTTGTACCCAGTGTATGGCTATAGGCCGGGACCTGGGACCGAAAAATCGTGAAAAGTGGGTGTAATGCATACAAACCTCTGCCTATCCAGTCGGAGCAACACAGATGTAATTTTATGTTGTTTTTCACCTTTAAGGCGTTCGGTGGCATGCCAAGCCAGGTCCTTTATATTCAATCAACGGATTCCCTATAAACGGGCCCATCCGGCCGATTTCAGATAGCATTGTATTGGCGTTCGGTTTCTTAATACGAAACATGTGTGAGCGGAAACTAAGCGATTGTACGCCTCGGCTCTCGGAGATCGCGCGAGATAATTGTGTTGTAAAGGTGTAATCTAGTCTTAAATTGCGAAGATTAATAGCCGGTTTGACGGCTCAGTGGTGCGAACAAAAACTGGCATGATCATGTAATAGGAAGATTGTCCTCACAATTTAATAGGTGCTATGCTCAAGCTTTATTTTGATTAGGTACGTGCTTCGGAGGGCAAGTAAAGCCGTCGGTCCCGGTTGTTTTCAATGGTGGAAACAGTCGCTAAGCCTTGTCGAAGACCTTCGGGTGGCTTGAGAATATTCGACACTGGGTTGGCCACTAACCCCTCCACCAATCCGCATTGGAGCAGCGTGGTGGAGTATGCTCTAGACCTCCCACAGAAGTGTCTGTGGGGGAGACCCATGCCCAGCAGTGGTACATCTATGGGTCGCAGCGTACATAGCTTAGATACAATTGCATGCATGATCTAAGTCTACTGCAGAATGAATAGCATAGCCTTCACAGCCCAGAATGAACAAACAAACAGATTCCACGACACAAAAGTACGTAGGGCTCGTGTAGGTGTCTCGTGTTAATGCTGAGAATCTAACAGCCCAATCTATTCCTAAATCGCTGCGAGCCGAAGATCAAAGGTTCATTAGCATTCGTTATAAATGACTTGTAATAAGGGAATATTAATAGTAACTAATCGCCTCGTTACTGAAGATAAACACCTGTTGTCATGATTGATAGCTAAGCGCTAGTTAATTAATATACTCGTATAAGGAATATCTGAAGATCTATAATTTATGCTACAAAAATGTTTAACTGTTGCCCGTCAAGACCATTTCTTTGTCTAAAACGTTTCAATTTTAAACGTATACATAGTACATATCAAGGAGACTATAATCGCTAAAACCTTTGCAAGCAGTTTTTTAGATTCTGAGTATTGGTTACCGAACGAAGGTTACAGATAAAGCTCGAAGGGTCTGAAGTGGCAATCGGCAGGCCACGTCGCTCGACGGACTGATGAAAGTCCTCGAGTGGAGACCGGGTCTCGGAAAACGAAGTATTGGCTGCCTTCCGACGGTCTGAAGAAGACCGCGGGAATCAGAGAATCGTGGAACCGCTAGTGGATTAATTTCATAGACGCTATCGTGCTTCGGAGGGCACGTTTAGACGCCTTAAGCCTTGTCTTTGACCTTCGGGTGGCTTGAGAACATTTGACACTGGGTTGGCCACTAACTCCACCACCAATCCGCATTGGAGCAGCGTGGCGGACTATGCTCTAGACCCGCGGCAGTCTGTGGGGGAGACCCATGCCCAGCAGTTGGTCGTCTCCGTAGAGGTCTACCATTTCTTATCTGAAGACAAAAAAATCTTGTATAATAAAATGTCATTAAGTGGTGATTGATAACAGAGAATCAAAAATAACCAGTCATAAACAAGTCCTTAAAACCCTTTATTAACAGCGACCATAAGTTATAAGAGAGACGTTAGCACATCTTAATAGTATATCTGAGGGGGCAATTAAATTTCGGCCCGAGGCAGTTGGACGCACATAATGGCTTGAAGACAGGCTCTTACAAGCTTTGGTATCAGATGGACTGAGCTTTGAGAATTGTGAATTGTTTAGAACTTCCCACAGTACTATTATTAATTTTATGAAGAACTTTCAATTGAATCGATGAATTAATTTACGATGTTCGTGAAAGCTGTGGTGGCATTTCAACTTTCCGTTTCATTCCATAATTTTGAATATTTCTCTCATTATTATCGCGTACGAACGTATGGGGAAGCGATGACCGACAGATTTTTCTATCATTGAAGCCTAAATTCTCAAACCGTGTCCGTTAACAATGCTGCACGTAATCTGGAATTATTCTTGGAACTACTTCTTCAACTGTCGTACATTGGTTATCTGTCATAGAAATCAAAAATTCTTGAAATGCTCACTACCGGTGATGTCTTCAGCCTGTCGCAAAGTATCTTCTCCAGCAAGTTATGCATCACACGGTACTCAAACTTTTTTATGGATACAAGATAGCAAACGAGCTTGCAGCACCACCCATCCGCTGCCGCCCATGACAACTGTGTCTGACTTTGAAAAAGACTCAATTAGGGACTGGGATGGTTGGTCCAATTAGTTGAGAGAGTTAATTAGAACATTAGTTGGTCAGTTCGTTAGTAGGTGAGAACTGGGGACTGTTAGTGATAGTTAGTCCTGTTCGCTGCGACCCATAGACGTCCCACTGTTGGGCACGGGTCTCTCAGAACGGGAGGGATTAGGCCTTAGTTCACATGCCTTCAGAACATTATGAAGAACTCTCAGGCAAGCAGGTTTCCTCACAATGTGTCTACCGTTATAGCAAGTGACATTTAAATTCTTAGTCCTGTTAGCTGGTGGTAGTAGTAGTTGTAAAACTGCGCAAATCCCGGCGATGCAGACAAATCAGTAACAGCAAAAGCCAGTGGCGGACAGCGAGTGGAGTGAGGCCAGCGCTATCGCCGCGTAATTTATCGGCGGAGGAAGGCGTAAATCAACGCGCCGGCGCACGACCTCGTAAATCCAATAATATTATCCCGCGCCGAGCCCGATAATTTCCATGTTACCGACACTGTGGCGTTCATGGGGTGCTTGAGATTGCAGCTATTTATTGCTCTGAATGATAGCGCCGTTGATAATGCTATCCATAACCAACCTATTAACACTTAATCAGCCTTTAGAGGTCTACTGCTGCACATAACCCTAAACGACGCCACTCCGACCGGTCCTGTGCCTTCTGAAATACACACAATTGTATCGCTGCTCGCTGCGACTCGTAGACGTCCCACTGCTGGGCACGGGTCTCCCCCACAGTATACCACCCATAGCTGCGGGTGTTCTAGAGCATACTCCAACACGCTGCTCCAATGCGGATTGGTGGAGGGATTAGTGACCAACCCAGTGTCGAATATTCTCAAGCCACCCGACGGTCTTCGACAAGGCTTAACGGCTGTTTCCCTCATTCAAAACAACCGAGACCGACGGCTTTACGTGCGCTCCGAAGCACGGTAGAGTCCATGAAATTTTGCAAACCGACCGCGACCGACGTTGCTTAACTCTATCGAACTCATTGAATCGACGTGATCGTGAGCTATGGACGCTACTCACTAAACACTTGTATGCCTTGTCTTAACTAAGAATATGGCCCCTCACACAAGAGGTAACTGACAGGTAACTGAGGAAAACAGACTCTATATGCCTGAGATTCTACACAAGGTTTTCGATGGCGCGTGAAGTCTGTTCAGAGTTGCCAGCGTAGTGCACTATGTATGACCTTACCACTAAAACTTCCGACACCTCTACTTTGACCACTAACCCCTCCAATTCCCACTGTATAGGTATCAGAGCGGTGGAAGGCCTCGGATTATTAAAGAGACTGGATGTAAAAAATAAAAAAACAACATTCGGAATGCACTACTGGCATTATGTAAGCAGGCCATATCCTCCAACAAACCTCCAAAAGAAGGTTTAGTTAAGTTCGTGTGATTTTCCGACTGTACCCACACTATCCATTTGATCAAAGATTAACAGTCTGAAGTGAATTTAGTTAAATGTGACTCGTACATAAAAGATAATAGTCAGCGATCGATTAGATTTGAAATTCAAATTGATGAATCGTACCAACGCGAGCGAGAAGCGATTAAGAGAGTAAAATTTCAGAAGAATGGGTATGGGTAGCGTCCAGGTGCGGGAGGTCTAGTGCATACTCCACCACGCTGCTATTATTAACATCTCAACCGCGCCACGGCTGGTGCATTTACGTCTATATTCATGTTATATTGAATCACACACAGACACACACACACACACACACACACAGACACACAAACACACAGACACACTAATCACTGAGGCACCTGTTTCCTTTTGTTGTGGTTATGAAATGGCGTGCTTAAATTATTTGCAATGAAATTATAATAATATGCTTAAGCCAGCCATAAGTATCTGTAATATTGCTTTATATTATACATTTACAGATAAAAAGCGGCGACGGTCTAGTGCTCGCTGGATCTAGGTTCTATTTAATTAATTAAAATTAAATGTCACTGACTGTAGCGGTGACAGCCTAGTGGCTATCTAACTCGCCTCTCACTCGAGCGGTCCGGGTTCAAACCCAAGCAGCGCGCACCAATGACTCTTCTAAGTTAAGTGCGATTTAAGAAATTTAATGTCATTTGTTGTAACAGTGAAGGACACATTGGAAACGGCCTAAGGCCTAATCCCTCCCATTCTGAGAGGAGACCCGTGCCCAACAGTGGGACAAAGAAAGAGTTAAAAAACTTAAGCAAACGTACAACGAACAAAAAGCTTATTCAGTGTGGAGACATTGTACCCAGTAGTTGGACAATGAACGATTTGTGGGGGTAAATATTATGAGAAACACTTAATTGTTTATATTCTTGTTTGGCGTTCTACTGCAGGGCACGGCAGGGGGCTCTCACAACTGAGATAGCATGTTGCTAGGTACTCCACCACGCTGGCCCAGTGCGGTTTGGTGGAGCCGGAAATTTTGATACTTTATTGAAATTTTTTGGATGAAAACACCACAAAAGTACACATTTTTTGCGCTTTGCGTGTTACAAACCCGTCAGCGTGACAATACGAAACGTATTACCTACAAGTCTTAATGGTCTTGAAACATGAATATGTATGTTCTTGAATGTATGTTATCTTACGAATGTATGAATGGTCATTATTAATGACGGAACGCCTCAGATGCTTGATAATTACAGTAATATACAATGTTTCAGCATTGTAATGGAAATAGTTATAGTTGGTGGCAACGTAATAAACAATGAATATTAATTGTTTTGATATTCAATAGTTATCTGTTGTAAGCACTTATTCAGAATATCAAACAGATGCTAATTTTAGGTTTAGTTTTTTATTCAAACTTTAAACTACAACGCGTACCTACCCAGCTGTTACTATATTTCCCTTTAAACATCCATCAGCATTTATGGAGGCAATTTCTGGAGTCCATGCTGTTGCAACCCATAGACGTCCCACTGTTGGGCTCGGATCTCCCCCACAGACAAATCTGAGAGCATTTTTACAAACTTTGAATGCCATATTTATTTATATCTAATCAACAGCCTACATATAAATTTTATGCTTCTAGTTCAGAAAATGACAATACTTTCATACAACCTTTCAACCCTTTACAACAAATTTTATCCAATTACAAAGTTGCCTATGTCCTTTCACAGGCTCTAGACTATCTGTGTACCAAATTTGGCTCCCCGGATGCGGTTCGCCGAGACCTATCCAACTGTAGAGGAAATTTTGAATTTGGCCGAAAATTGGGGGAACGGTGGAGGAAAAACTAATAATTTTTAAAGAAAATTTTGGAAAATTTGAAGAAAATGAAAAGGCTCTGGTGCCAAAAGTACGGGTGTAAATACTATATGTAAACAGTTGCGAAGGGGCGGCGTAATGCAAGCCAATACGGAAAAATAACGTCTAAGATATGATTTGGTTATTTATATTATAATACATATACGCAAATTGTAAAATCCGTCTTTCGAACGTACTTTAATCGACATTGTCATTGGTAGTTCGATGGAATTAACAGAGTTGGACAGCGGTTTACAGCGGTGACAGTCCAGTGGCCATCGAACTCGCGTCTCACTCGAGCGGCCCGGGTTCAAACCCCAGCGGCACGCACCAATGACTTTCTAAGTTATGTGCGATTTAAGAATTTAAATGTCACTTGCTTTAACGGTAAAGGACACATCGTGAGGAAACCTGCATGCCTGAGAGTACTTCGTAATGTTCTCGAAGGCATGTAATCTGCCAATCCGCACGTGGCCAGCGTGGTGGACTAAGGCCTAATCCCTCCCATTCTGAGAGGAGACCCGTGCCCAACAGTGGAACGTCTATGGGTCGCAGCGAACAGAGTTGGGGGCCTGATGCTGCCCAATAATCGTACATTACACATCGTTGTTAGTATGCAAGCATCACCTTCACTCACGCGAATCAAATTAAACCTTGATCTCATAGCTCTAGAGTTCATACTCCACTGTACTGTTCCTCCAGGTTACATTGCAACTATTGTTTCTCGATTTGCTCCGAACATTACTTTTTATGTTCTCGAAGCCGTTTCAATGTATTTCCTTTGTCTATTCCGCGCCAGTTTCTATGGATTTCTGGGACTAATGTTGCGTTTTTATCTTGGTTATTGGTTCTTATTTTATGCTCTGGAGATATAAAACCACTTTTATGAAATCGTACGGAAATACAATAAATATTTTGTGAGTTACACAAACTATCTGAATACTGGTGAAGAGATTTTTCAAAATGAAATCAATCTGATATTTTGAATTAAATTTTTTGAAGTGATAAAAATTTATAGAGACTACGCCGTATTTGGTTATTGGTGAGTCTAATTTAGTAGAAGTTATAGTAGGACCTAGTAGTGAGACTTACTTATCATTGTTATCTTGAAGAAAAACAAACTCCCATGCACTAAACATTGACTCACTCACGTACACACACACACACACACAGTACTTAGTTAAATTTAAAAATATATTTTCTACGGAAAAGCGGGATATTCTCACACAGATAATATACTGATATGTGCCTACATACATAACTCAAATGAAAGTTGTAAATATAAGTCTCGAACCTAATCCTACGACTCCAATCAATTCTTTCAACAAGACCAATTGAACGATGCCTAAAGGTGTCCAGAAAACGTGTAGGAGCCCCATAATGTTGAAGAATGGTCGTCGGTATGACATCCATAAAATAATACAACATAGTTTTTCTATGTTACAGAAATCTCATCTCTATTACGAGGTAATAGGATTCATAATGAACTAGATTTAGTATTTAGGTTGGTACAAATTGTTCTGCCTACAGTACGGTCGTTCGCCGGACGATGTATTGCCGGTAATTACCGGTTGCAAGGCGTGTAGGGTCTGCAAATTATTTCTATTTTGAAACATGAAACCTTGGCTTATGTTGTGTTTGAAATGTTTTTGGTGGTATAGGGTTGACTGCGAAAAATCAGTCCCGAATTCCAGTTGTCGAATTTTCAAAAGTGAGATATTGCTGCGAGTGAATGTGTGCGACTGAGAGGTCCCAACCAACCATCCCATGCGATAGAAGAGGACACAGCATAGCAGCTGTTTAAAGTCCGCCCATAATAAAGGAAAAGTAAAACCTTTTCAGCTATTTTCGAAAAATTCGACAACTGGAATTCGGGACTGATTTTTCGCAGTCAACCCTATACCACCGTGTTCATAATGGAATAATCTTCAATTTCATTTAATTTTAATTCAATAATCAGACCGGTGCAAAATGCGATATCGATCGATTTACCTGTTTATACCTGGCTACTCGAGAGTTGTGACCGGAAAAGAATAGCCAACCTAACGTTTGCATAATCTGTGGGCTTCATACTTTCGATTGGTATAGAATTTGTCTAATAATCAAACCGGTGAAATGTTTAAAAAAAAATTTTTTTTAAATTATTAATTAATCATATCCTGGACTGAAATTAGTTAGCCAACCCATATGTACTATATTTATTGACATATTAAATTGAATATAAAATACGTTTTATTAAATAAACATCTCGGTGAAGGTCGTTGTATAGCGGGATCTTAGACTATAATACTTCAGGCTATGTTATAGGCTAGGTATTACTATAATTCTAGCAAAATAAGGCTCCCTTGAGATACAACACGAATTTTTGTATGGATTTTTTTTAAATCCTCAACCGATTAAATTTAAATTTGCAACAAGTTTCTAAAATTAAGCGAATACATTTTGGCAGTTTTATTTTACTTTGTTTCTTACAAAGCTGAAGAGAAAAGCGTCTTTTAGTTCAAATTAATTCTGGGTTTGGGCTAACTAATATAATTATGCTACTTTTATTACAAAATTTACTAAAATAAACCTACTTAGGAAACTTTAGAACCTGATAGTATTTATTGGAACCCAACCCAATGTTAATATTTGGCGCTTCACTGAAGCTTATCAAGAATATCCACGCACGGATGATTACTAATTAATTTATTGTTTATTGATCTACCATATTGGATCCAATGAGTCAAGGTACAGTCGGGTACAGAAGGAATTTAGGATTTTTTGCTGGTTTTTATGATTGACAAATGTCACTTAGAAGTGCAGTGATTTGAAACGAGTGGAATCTATTTATAGGCCGTTAGCGGAAAGATATTTATTGAAGAAATGTTTATTACAACGAATTATAGTGAATTTCGGTGAGTGTACCTATGCTACGATGAATTTATAGGGGTATCTGCTTGTGTACTTAAATTTATGATAATATTTGCTTTTGATATTTTAATTATTACTAGGTATATATCTTACTAATATTATAAATATGAAATATTGTAAGTTTGGATGTTTTGATGTTTGGGTGATTGTTGTTACTCAATCAATCAAAAACTACTGCTATACAGATAATCTACTACTACTATCTACCTACTATCTACTATGTAGATAATCTAGATTAGCACGGGATGTTGGCACGTTTGAAAGTAGTGCGGCACACCGTTACAGATGGCGCTAAAACTAATTATTAACTTGATTAGGTACCTACACTTGCTCAGCTAGTTTAATAAATAAAATTCTATCACGAGAAGCGAGATGAAACGATGAAGCTTCAGTAATAAATAGAACCTCGGTAAGGTACGCTACTTACGACCGTAAGTCGTATTGCTATCCTCTACATATATTGTTAGCAAAATTAATATATGACAATGCAGTTACTGATATAACTTTCTTAGTATTTTTATTCTAAAACTGACTTACCTTTAAATTCTATCGGAAAAGTAGTATAAGTTTTTAATCTTGTTTGGGTATTTGTGTAGCTTATAGTCGACCATACAAACCGTATCCTATAAATGACTTAAGCGACAAGTCGTACTTCATAATCGGTAACTCGTGACGTGCCCCTAATAGTCAGTAATTTTCAAATCGTAAACATGTCTACCCTATACTTACTGCAGTGAAAGTACAGTCGAGGAATAAATCAGTAATACAATGAGCGGCTGAGATTACCGCTTTATTTGAGTCAGAGTGTACTTGATGAAGGGCCGGAGTTGGAGTGAGTTGGTGAAATAGTTTATGAACATTTTGTAATGTTACGAAGATTGATTATTGCTGAAATTGAATATTGGTGACTCGAATCCTCTCGGATTAGAAAAATCATCTCTGATCATGTGCAGATTGGCAGATTTCATGGTAATAGTAATTTAAACATAATTTTCACATAAAATTTTTCATATTAAACATTAATTTACTCTATTCACATTTTAAATTTGATATTGAATTGTAAATGAAATACTAATGCTATGTTGTGTATATTGGGGTAATGATGATGTAATGTGATTTCATGAGATAAAGAATGTAGCTTAATTAATATTAAATATTTGTACACTGGTAGGTATAACCAGTAAAGTATGTAGTTCCAAGCCTTCTTTTATAACACCTAATATGTACACATGCTTGAACAAATAAATGCATTCATTCATTCCTTTTTTAAGTGCTGACTCGATAATTAAGTAGACAACAGTAAACCTTATCATTTTCCATGTTATTTTTATAAAGCCCAATAAACCACATGTCAAAGTAATCGTCGCTAAGCCCCAATAGTGGTATTCCCCACTCGCCATAAATTATGCTATCGTGAATTTGGGCCATATACATATCTTATCTCTTTATAAACTATAATTGTCGCCTTATTTATAATATCATGATGGCCCGTTGATAAAAATAGACAAATATGCTTATCAATATGTATTAGTATCCTCCTTTCGTTAGTAACAATGTTCACATACGTTTGAGACATCATGAAACTAGATAACAGATGTCGCCCCTATACGCTATGAACGCTACAATCAACCCGAGCCATCGGGCTATGAACTTCTATGAAATATCTTAAAAGAATAACGACAGGTACCTACTTAGTACCTATAATACAAAAGTATAATAATCTTCTCAAATATTTTATGTAGTATTTCTAAGTTTTATGTTCTAATTTAAGTTTAAATACTCATGTTTCTGTTTTTTTTGTACTGTTTTTGTGTGCCTAAATGTGAAATAAATAAATAACAGAAATTATACAATAAGAACAAAGAATAAATAAATACATCGCTGCGACACATAGACGCCCCACTGCTGGGCACGGGTCTCCCCCACAGACACTGCTGCGGGAGGTCTAGAGCATACTACACCACGCTGCTCCAATGCGGATTGGTGGAGGGGTTAGAGGCCAACCCAGTGTCGAATGTTCTCAAGCCATCTGAAGGTCTTCGACAAGGCTTAACGACTGTTTCCAGCATTGAAAACAACCGGGACTGACGGCTTTACGTGCCCTCCGAAGCACGTAGCGTCCATGAAATTTTGCCACTAGCGGTCACCCATCCACAAACCGACCACGCCCGTCGTTGCTTAACTCTTTCGATCACATTGAATCGACGCGAGCCACTGGGCTATGGACGCTACAAATAATTTATTTTTTATTTTTATATTCATTTATTTAAAAGCGTCATAAATAAATACATACCTTATTTTGACGGGCCCGTTTGCGCAATCGGTAGTGACCATGTCTGTTGCGCCAGGGTTCGAATCCCACTCAGGACAAATATTCGTGTGACGAACACTTGTATTTGTTCTGTGTCGGATGTTAATATTATCTATTTAAGTATGTATTTAAAAATATCTATGTATGTATATCAGTCTCTGACACCCATATAACAGGCTCGCGCCTACTTTGGGGTCAGATATTGGGAGCATATTATTATTATACCTGAATCAAATTAAACAATAAGTAAATACAGCTGCATGGATTACAAATGTTACCATGTCGTTTGTTAACACGAGCATGCGATTTCCTTAGCGTGGCCACAGGCAAGGCATCGCAATAATTTTCCGCTTATCTATATACATATAAAAGGAGAAGGTGACTGACTGACTGACTGACTGACTGACTGACTGACTGACTGACTGACTGACATATCAACGCAGGGCCTAAACTATAAGGGCTAGAAACTTAAAATTTTGCACAGGGTTTCCTTTTATAAAGTAGGGGAGCACTAAGAAAGGATTTTTGAAAATTCACCCCCTAAGGGGGTAAAACGGGGGTGCAAAGTTAGTATGAAACTTTGCCGTTTTTGATGTTATTCGAATGAAATTCAGTACCTATGAAGGTTTTTTATTGAGGGGGGGTAAAAGGGGGGTGCAAAGTTAGTAGGTATAAAAGTTTTTCGTATAAAATATAATATAAATTTCAATGAAATTTAGTATTTAGGTTATGTTACGTCTAATTCCACGCGAGCGAAGCTGCGGGCGTCCACTAGTTAAATAATAAGAAAATACAGCTGCATGGATTACAAATGTTACCATGTCGTTTGTTAATACGACCATGCGATTTCTTTAGCGTGGCATCGCAATAATTTTCCGCTTATCGTACATAATTCGTAGATCAAAGCTGGCTAAACCGATTAGGTATACGATTAACCGATTATCATTGATGGTTATTACGCCCCGTTTAGGTTTTCCCAGCGCTTCGTCACCGAGCGTTGCTAAACATCTCGATTGATTTACGACCCGGATTTTTCAAATCGATCATTAATTTATGAGTGTGTCGTTTTTTTCGTGTAAGCGAATGTTCCAGATTTGTGGGCATTACATTTGGAACTGTTGAACATATTTCGTCGTTGGTACACTGGTCGAAAGTCTGACTACGACGCTAGAGAGCCCGTGCCCAGCAGTGGGACGTCTATAGATTGCAGCTTAAGTAGTTACTACTACTACTTATTCGAGATTTCTAAGATGGAATCCAATTTCTGCAGTTAGGTGAACAGCGACAACCAATAGCCACCAAAACATTATGCTCTACTTGATACTTCGAGGTAACAAGTCATTCAATGTAATTGCATATTTCTTTTCTCATTCGTAAACTGAAATTGGTAACAAAATTAGTTGCATGTTTCTTTTGTAAATTGTCTCGTTCGTAAGCTGAAATTGGAAACAAAATGTTTGTATGAAAAAGGCCGCCCTATGCAGCTACATAAAATCAAAGCTCAAGATTAGCAGTCAAAATATACTGTCCCGTCGTCTCGTCACGTTGTGCGTAATCACAAAGGGCCTTTCAGCGACCACACAGTGATCACAAGAAGACTCAATTTACGACGGTCGTGCTATAGCGGCGCGGCCACACACCGCGCGCCACGTCGATATGACTCGCGGGCCATCGATTACCACGTCACCGGGCTTAGGCTCAGCGCATATTGGACCGAGGTGCGATCCGTATTTACGAATTGCAGTAGGTTTTTGAAGTGAAACTTCTTAAGGCGCATGAGGGTTAATTTTTTTACGGATGAAACGGAAATGCGTCACGCAGCATGCAACGTTCGATGAAACGGAAATGCGTCACGCAGCATGCAACGTTCGTGACGAAGAAGAGGATGGGCGATAGAGAGAAAGTGAGATAGAGCGAACGTCGCACAGTGACATAGGGCGAGAGGTGGGAGAGAGCTATAGTGTGAAAGATTGAGAGAGAGAGAGTAAGGGCGATCGAAAAAAATACACGCTATTGGTTTGTGTAATGAAAATTTAATTGAAATTAAAACTTATATAAAAGACTAACATAACTTAAGTTTTGTAATAAAACAACAAGACTTTCAAATGAATATTTATATTTAATCTTTTTTTGTGTAGGTATATTTGATTTTTAAGGATATTGATATATAATATGGCAAACGAGAATTCATCATCTGATGTGCCACTGACAACTGTGGCAGAGTCAATGCATTACAGCCATTTGACAGGCCCGTTGGCGCAATAGGTAGTTACCCTGTCTGTTGCGCCAGGGGTCGTGGGTTCGAATCCCACTCAGGACAAATATTCATGTGACGAACACTTGTATTTGTTCTGTGTCTGGATGTTAATATTATCTATTTAAGTATGTATTTAAAAATATCTATGTATGTATATCAGTCTCTGACACCCATAACACAGGCTCGCGTCTACTTTGGGGTCAGATGGCCGTGTGTGAGAATGTCCAAGATATTTATTATTATTTATTATTGTGTACGCAACTTTATGTTACCCCGTACGGTGTCTCAATCCCTACCCCGCATAGAGCGCCTGTTCTCCACGTCGATATAAAATATAAATCATGTTAGCAATAATATTTATTAATGGCAGTGTGCGTATAGAACTTTTAATCATAAAATCAAAAGAGATAACAGCTTTTCGTAGCTGTTTTCGTAAATACTCAGAATAAATATAAAGCGTATAAAAATAAAGGGTTTCACTATAATAATATGAATTTCCCTAAAACTGGATCGAAAATTACGCCGTCAAAAACACACCAATTTTCACGCGACTTCCACGAACTAGTATTACGGGGCTTAATCCGTTCTAACCCGTCCGCAGCCGCTAGCATTATAACCTCGTTAACCCGTCGTTAACGTAAACAGCGCGCTACAATTTAACGCCCCACCTGACAAATGAGCTACATATTTAAATTACTGGCCGTTTGATGCCTCAGGTTCTTTGTAGAGGATGCCTTTTTTGTTCGCGTGACAGTTGTAATAAATATTTTGTCATTTTTTTTAACTATTTTAATTGGGTAGTTGAAGTTTTAAACACCTAGGGGAAAAAGTAACACTTTTTAGAAGAATTATTAGATGTTGCATTTCCGGCGGGTCGATGGAATAACTGTTTATAATTTCTACGTTTTCTTTTCCAATACATGCCAATATAACATTATTAACTATCCATATCTCTATACGTCAGTATATTGCATTTACAAATATCACTAATTCATTTATTGCTTACATGGTTTTAAGTTGTAAAAAAATCTTATAGTAAATTAATTAATCTTAGATCAAACCACCTTTAATATAAGGTTATTAAAGTGTAGATTGAATTTTATTTTTTAACACTTACATGAAAGTATCTACTTTGTTAGAGTATAGTATACATATTATTAGTCTGTCGCGGTACTCAAGAACCCAACTAGACATCAGAAAAAACGCGCGACAGATTGAGGGTTACGATCAGGACTAGCATTACGGGCGGTGCGCAAGGTGCTTAACAAAAACGCACTATAATTTCACGTCGTTACACACTGACACGGTTCCCTCGTAATCAACGTCTATTATCCGAAATGCGACAGAATATCATCGGAACCTTATCATTTGGTCTTAGAAAATTATACGTGTTAACAATGTAACGCTCGGATATAACATTACAACGCTCTCTGTAATGTTACAGTTGACAGTCGTCTATTTGTGGTCTGGTTCGGAAATTGGCCACTTCCACGCTGATAATAGTCATCTAATGTGCCGCTACTAAGATCTGATGGCGACGAAGACGATAAGACTGACATCTTGTAAAATTTCTTTTTAAAAGCTTTTATTTAACTTCACTCGTATGTATCCATGTCCTGGAATCTTGCAATCAATATTTCACCCACTTCCACTGAAGCTATCGAGCTGAAATTCGGCACACATATTTGGTTCCGATGACAATGCACATAATAAAAAAAAAGTTTAAAAACCTTTTAAAAAAAAAAATCTTTTTGATGTTTGTCGATTGCGTATTGTAAAGTTATGTAATGGTAGCGTCCATAGCCCAATGGCTCGTATCGATTCAATGTGATCGAAAGAGTTAAGCAACGACTGGCGCTCTCGGTTTGTGGATGGGTGACCGCTAGTGGCTAAATTTCATGGACGCTACCGCGCTTCGGACGGCACGTAAAGCCGTCGGTCTAGGTTGTTTTCAATGCTGGGAACATTCGTTAAGCCTTGACGATGACCTTCGGGTGGCTTGAGAACATTCGACACTGGGTTGGCTACTAACCCCTCCAGCAATCCGCACTGGAGCAGCGTGGTGGAGTATACTCTAGACATCCCGCAGAAGTCTCTGTGGGGAGACCCGTGCTCAGCAGTGGGACGTCTATAGGTTGCAGCGAAAGTTATGTAATTAAGTTGCAGAAGTATCTTTTTAATGTTTGATTCCAATGCACAATCATATCCCACGGATATACAATATTTAAAAAAACTATAAGCTTTGTCTTTTGACTTGACATAGACTAACACATTTCACATGTCTTCGAAAACTTTATCCATGCATGTATTTATGTATGCACCGTTATAAAATGTGATACTTAATCGCCCACAACTAAGGAACCTGGTGCATCTGAATCCTGTCGACTAGATTCCGTATTCCAGCCACTGGACTATCGCCGCTTGTACGCACACACACATCACATCACACACAAAATAAAAAAAAAACATATTCTCGAGGTAACTATTACTCAGCATTAGTCTCGAGAGAATATAAAGTGGGTATTTTTCATCCAGCTGTTATAGCAGTTTTATCAGCAAATTGCCGTGAAATATGGATGTAATATTTCACGCAGACAGGCCTTATTATTTACGAGTCTATTTCTAATCCAGTGGATGACGCCATAGGAAATTGAATTAGAATCTTAGGTTCGATTCCTGGCAAGCAGCTTATAAATGTAATTATTTTTTAAAAGCTTTTATTTAACTTCACTCGTATGTTATGTATGTCCTGCAATCTTGCAATCAATATTTCATCCACTTCCTCTGAAGCTATCGAGCTGAAATTTGGCACATATATTAGGTTCCGATGACAATGCACGAAAATAAAATTAAAAAAAGTTATAAAAAGATTTAAAAAAAAATATTTAAGTATGCAATTTTATTTAATAATATAGACAGGCAAACGGGCATACGAGTCACCTGATGGTAAGTGGTCACTGTCGTATGAACACGTGACACACTTTTTTTATACTAATTACGGACAACAACAAACACACACCCTTCTAGAAGCACTCAATTTGATCTCTTATCCATACTAATATTATAAATGGGAAAGTGTGTTTGTTTGTTTGTCCGGCTTTCACGTCGCAACGAAGCTATTATATGGTAAGGTTTTTGTGTGTGGAGATAGTGAGGAGGGTGGAGAGTGACGTAGGCTATTTTTTACCGCGGTAAAACATCCCCATGGAAAGATATCGATGTTTTGTTATTTGCTAGATATTTAGTTCCGAATGTTGTTAATAGATAAAATTCATTTGCAAGTTCTGAATTTCGCTAACAAATTATACACTATACAAATGTGTCATGATAAACAACTCATTGTTAATTCCCTTTGACCACGCGGGCGGAGCCGCGGGTAAAAGCTAGTTAGTTATAATATTCAAAATTATCTGTGATCACATCAGTTATCTCACTGGGCGTATTTATCAGCTATAATAATAATAAAAAGTTTATTTCAGCACAAGTCCATCGGTGGTTAGTAACAGTGGTTATTAACAATTCTTTAAACCTGAGTTAGTTAATTATTAATATTATCTTAGCCATGCAGCACGGGAATACTGTGCCCACTTACCTGTATGCCTGTTTGTCTGTTTGTTATAAAAAATACTATCAGAAAATTTCAGCTCATTTCAGTTTCATCCATCATAATTAAATTTATCAATCGACATATTTCCCGCAACGCAGCGATGACAATCACTCGTAGAGGTGATCGGCGTGAGGAATAAATCAATATTAATGCCGAATTATCAGCTTAGAACGATTTCTTGACAGTTATTGATTGGCGGGAATTAGTGAGGTGGGCAGACGGCTGATTGGCGGGAAGGATCCGTCTGGCCTTGTTCGCTATTCAAAACGAAAACCACGTGACGTCATAACGTGCTCGAAACGTAACGCGCCATGTAACGCGCTGAGGTATGGAACTTTTAAAGTTTGGTTTAACCATCTAATTAATGATTTAAAATGTATAGTGTCTAGAAAAATGTTAAAAAATTGTTTCTACCATACATAAACACGTTGTTGATTCCACGCCGATTCCACGCGTGTGGTGCGTTAATTTTGACAGTTGATACCACGGGCGTTAAAATTTGCGTCCCGGTTTGAATTTTCATTTCCACAGAATACGGTTTTACAACAATTCCACATGAAAACCATGACAGACCGCGGTACGTTCCTTATTTTCATAACGATAAGGTCCTTAAAAATGCATTTATATTTTAATTTAGGTATTTAATTTATTAATTTACTGGACCAAAATTTTTGGATTATGTGTAGTACACCCTGTTTTCTACGAATTTATTTTATTTATTTATTTATTCAACTTTATTGACACCTCTAAAGAGATATACAATGGGCGGACTTAATGTGTAAACAATGTGGATTTTTGATTCGACCCTAAAACATGGTTAAAAAAAATTATGTACGTCTCATTAAATATTTTTCTACACACATTCAAGTCTATGATGCAGAAAACATGTTAATGAATAGGAACATCTAACCTTGCATTATCTTAAATACAAAAAAAATACCAAGTTCATAATGTAAATAGCATTCTCACATAAAAATTCTCGAGCGTTCATTCACAATGGGCCGTACTTCGGTCCTCACTTAAAAAGTTACTTAAAATAAACGTAAGTGCTATCCCGAGGTTGTTCCGCCGCCATTTAGCCACAAAACACTCCATTAAACCCAGACTTCACTAAGTCATTACTATAAGTAACGAATCCATCATTCTGTCTTTGAACTCCGCTGTGTTCGCGGTAGGGCAAGCGAGATCGCTATCGTCGCGTGAAGATAGCGTCAGCGCAGTTCGCTACGTGTTCTTATCAAGATGGAACCGGAATACTGTTTTAAGTAAAAATATTATTTACAACACAATTAATTCTGAACATTTGACAGCATAATAAAGCCAAGATACGGGAAACGATATTTCAAGGTGATCTTCACATTTTACTTTCTATTTTAGCAACTGACCATGTTTAACTTTATTGTTTGTAATGTTTACTATTTTCAAACAGTCTATATTTCTCATAATATCATACTTATTTTCAGTCCCTGTGATGTATAATTTTATGTTGCTCGATGTGTTTCTTCAGATTCCGCGAAATGATTCATGGTATGTTTAGCAAGGGATACATCGGTTAGGATAATTTGTCTTTGATACAAAACATAAACGGTGACAGCCCAGTGGCTATTGAACTCGCCTCTCACGGCAGTCGAGCAGTCCGGCATCAAGCACGCAACAAGTATGTTTTCCAAGTTATTTTATTTTATTTTATTTGGAAAGCATACAGTTACATATCAAGTTAACATTTATAAATAGAAAGCTTTACATCATTTAATTGCTTCCGCATATTACAATTATACATAATATTACATATTACAATTATGTGCGGTTTAAGAAATTGTATTGCACCTGCTGTAACGGTGGAGGAAATAAAGTGAGGAAACCTGCATAAGAGTACTCTATATTGTACTCCAAGGCATGTGAAGTTTGCCAATCCACACTTGGCTTGGTAGACTTAGGCTTAAACCCTCACATTCCAAGATCCTCTTCGAATGTGAAACCGTGCCCAACAGTGGGGCAAAGAAGGGTTGTGATGTTATTTTATACTAAAATTTATTTACACATATGCAAAGTTTCTTCTTCTTCTTCTTGTTCTAAATGTTTATTTTTGTTGCAAGAAACTACTTGGTACAACAATGAGTAAAATAATTTATTCATTCTTTCTTATACCTTCATGGAATAATATACGGTCTGTGGCTAAGTATTTTGTGTCTGAGATCCGAAAAAATACAGCTGACGACTGCTACCCATAACTGCTTCGACAGACCCTAAACAATGTTGATTAAAGCCTCATTTAAACTCGGTCTTTAGAAAAGTATAAGTAATTGAAATCACACCTTAAAAAAAAACTTACAACAACAATTATTACAAAAATGATTCTTGGTTTTTACCATTTTAGTCCATCATCTCTTTAAGTTTAAATCAGAATCATATCTGATCATCGCTGCTACACATAGACGTCCAACTGCTGGGCACGGGTCTCCCTCACAGACACTGCTGCGAGGTCTAGAGCATACTCCACCACGCTGCTCCAATGCAGATTGGTGGAGGAGAATGATCATCATAACGATGTAACCCCACCACCCAGTTTGGCCCCACGTTGCAACAAGTCTAATTACATCATAACACAGCTGTCTGTTAGCATATTCAATTAGACCGTTCATTACAATTATGAGCACATTTTCGTTACGATAAGGCCGTGATCGATCGTATCGCTCCAACAGTAAGCTGTAAGTAGGTACTGTGGTCGTAGATTAATTATAATTCACTGATAGTGTCTGAGGTTGTCTGGCCGCTCTATAGGTATCATTTGAACAGACTTCTATGCTATTAAGTTGCTTATGAATACAGAGTAATGAAAACACGTAATGATCTTTTGACTCTACATTATATTGTATACCTCCCTAGGATTATTAATAATCTCTTGGTGTGTATGGTATATTATGGTATAATGCTTTATTTTGCTTATTATTATTTTTGCTATGAAATTATCATATTTTTTTTATTAATAAATTATTAGGTTTTTATCTTCTGTTATTATGACCATTTACGACCTTTATAGATTTAAGATTCTACAAAACAATCAGTTAGTTGACATGAAAATCAAATAGGATTGGCTCTGTAAAAAAACTAAAAGAAAATCAATTACTTGTGCAAAGGACATTGACCAGCGCCCATACAAAGTTCGCCTAACTAAAAAAAAAAAAAACCAACAGTCATAAAATATTAATTTTATTCTATTCATTATTCCCTTCTTGTTGACTCCACGGGGCATTTTCAAAACGACAGAGTGTAGGACGAACGAAGGAAGGTTTGAAAGCAAAATTTTGTACTGAGCATAAAACTCACTGGTACATCTATTGAACAACTTGCCACAAGACCAAGTGTCTTGGCAATTTCCACTTATTCAACACGTAATTAGGGATTGTTATTCGATAAGAAACGCGACAAATTATATTATTTAGTACAGTATGCGATGTACTTAATCTTGTTTCAGTTTCTGGTCGGTGACAACTTGATCTTGAGTGGTTAGATAGTGGCTTTAGGCTGTTGAGAACCTTTGTGTTGGCTGAAGAATCTTGGTGAAATCACAGAGGCTTGAATTCGGTCTCTCACTCAGTAGAGCGCATAAATTAATAATTAATAAATAAACGCTACACCCCCGCGGTACTCTTAGGCCTGTGTTACGGTTATTTTTTATGGATATAAGATAGCAAACGAGCTTGCAGAACCACCCACTGCCGCCAATGACGACTTTGAACTAGACTCAAATAGGGACTGGGATGGTAAGTCCAGTTAATTAGGACATTAGTTAGTCAGTTCGTTAGTAGGTGACAACACATTTTGACATCCGTGACCCGAGTACAAATTTATATTTATTCGAACCCGGGGCCCTCGGTAGTCAGGATCTAACTATTGCGCCACGGAGTCACCTAATGTTGACTTTGTAACAAAATTAAAAGGTCAAACTCCTAGGTATTTCAAAACTGCCGCTCATGCCACGTTCGAAGTTTAAACATCCATAGAACCAGCGCGCCAAAGATGGCCGAAGAGGATTTATTCATCAACGTTTCGTAGGCCGTACTTAACTTGCCAAAAGCGGCC
This sequence comes from Carterocephalus palaemon, assembly GCA_944567765.1. NCBI lineage: Eukaryota > Metazoa > Arthropoda > Insecta > Lepidoptera > Hesperiidae > Carterocephalus > Carterocephalus palaemon. The sequence continues at coordinate 635,478 of OX155645.1, forward strand.
ACGCACACCCGCCGAGCGTATGAATAAATCAAAACCTGGATGATAAAGTAGCCATGTTATCTGAACGATCATTTATCAAAGGCTCGAGTTCGCTTGACATGAAACCAGAATTTTCTCGAACAAATACAGTGGGCGATTATTTTTTATTAATTTCGCAATCGTCTTCGCAGTGAATGATGCTATTTGTTGCGTCATGCAAACTATTCGATGAGATATCAAATAGAATTTGCAAAAAAATATTTGTAGATATGAAACATGATTGTGATGATCGGAATACGTTTGTTTTAATGTTCAAATTTCAATAGAATTGTTTAATTTGAATCACTTCTTGTTTAACAGTAGGTAGGTACATTTTATCGCGATAATTTTCGGGGTAGAGTTCGACCGGTAATGTCTTTAAGGAGGACGACCCAAGGTGTAACGAAACTGTTATTCTACGCATATTGAGTTTTAAGACGTACTGCAGGTTAATATTCCTTTGATGTGTACTATGAGCTTTCGTTTATTGATTGAAGTATGGGTATAAGCTTACCAACCACCTACATAGGACCTAAATATTTAATTGGATGCATACACACCTTTGCCTACCCCATAGGAAATATAAAGGGCTGATGTTATATTATGTTATTTTTTTATTTTTTATGACCTGTAAATTACGTGTAAACACTTTACTTTTACCAATAAATAACTTCACGACTGTGACTATTCAATGTTGATGACTTGAATCAATATGTACCACATTTATTCAAGCTGTCCTTCAATAAATTATTCACGCACGAGTAGCAAGTGGTGTCTATCTCACTACGTAATGTTTCTTTATAAAATTGGCAACAATTGCTAGCAATGAATTTCTGCAAGGAATATCTATTCGCCATTTAGTCTATGACAACAGTCATCAATCAGCCTAGTTATTTCTGATTGCTTAATGTATTCGAAGGCTATTCATTTGTCTATATTTTTTCTTCCCTCCCGATTGTACTGTGATTGATGATTTAATAAAGTTTAAAATATAGCCTCGTATCGTGAGTAATGGCCGAATTATTATTACGCGGCTTTTATGTCTTCCGATTAGCGCCAGAGATGATAAACAATAAAAGAATAATAGTGTCAGAAAAGATCGTAATTGATAAAATCTCGATACTTATACATACATACTACATATCGTCAGTACAAAAGTCAACTAGCCAAAGTGTCATTTTGGCAGTAAACTAAGTAAACTAATCTCACATAGATTAGTTTACCTATGTAGAATTTTTACTATTTTCAGTTATGCAGGAAAACGATTTGTAATAATAACATTTATAGTTAAAAAGTATATCATACAGTATATACAGTAAAAGTTATGTACAATATTTTGCCACAGTATGCGTTGTGTCAAGATATTGGTGTCATGTAAAAACTGCCAAAATTACACCTTGGCTAGTTGACTTTTTATTACGTTACTTTAGTACTTCGATCAATAATGCATCTTTAGTAGGTTGATTTAGGTAAATTAAAAAATACGGCACAATGTTTTAATGTTATTTTCATTTACAGACACACCAACAGCGTTACATAGGTACATAATATATAGTCAGTGTTACTGTGTTACTGACAAAATTAATTATCTATACACATATAATTTTACCTACCTTTTTTTTGTTTTACGAGTGGGAAACCTTTTAAAGGTACCCGGACATCGTGGGAGCGACCGGGGTTATGTGGGATTTCCACCCACTAAAACCCCCTCGGAGGCCTTCCTCGGCGCTTGTGGAGAGCTCCGGGATCTCTGTAAGAACGCACCAGTGCCCTCAATATTGTGTCCATGACAGGCTAGTCTCGGACGAGACGTCCATAGACGTCGACACCCATCTACAACGTCGCGCAGCCACATCAACGTCTTCTTTCCCGGGCTCACTGGATGGACGGTTCGAGCTCCCACTCTCGCCGCCCGTGAACCTAAAAGCCCCCTTTTAGTCGCCTGTTACGACAGGCAGGTTTAATCTAAGACCGTAACACTCTTCTGGTCCCGAGCGACACTCATCACTAGTACCTCCTCCCAAAATTTTAAAACATCTAACTAATCGCAAAATACACATTAATTCTGTGGACACCCTTGAACCGTGGTGACACGTCGTCATTACATTATTTGCTTTGTGCGGGAAGCAAAAACTTTCTGATTGACGTTTCTCTAAGATGCCAACGTGCAACCATAGATCATAGAGTCGACCTTATTACCACGATCTATGATTCATTTTTCAGTAATATTATGTACTTGGTAGTTTTTTTTTTGCTTTCTTGTAATCTGTCATAGCTTTTTGCAGGATCACGACCCGTGCTTGCAGAATGTGTATTGTGGAATAGACGCTAGAAAATTACCATTGAAATACTATCCATGGCTGGTTTAATGAACAGTATGTAGAAACTCGTAGTGTTAATAGAGCAATGGATGGCAAATGAAACTAGTAAGGGAAAAATTGGCGGGAATTAGCAAGTAAGTTAGAAGCCATTTTGATGTAGTGTCAACGTGAATGGTAAACAAGGAAACTAAATATTTGAAAATGACAATGATGATTGATGTGCAAAACATGACGGCAAATGAGTGTTATTGCTAGAATTTACTTTGTTATCTAAAGCACGATTTCTTGTCCTTAAACATTATTTAACTCAGTACATAATAGGTTTTATGATTAGTACATACGTAATTATATCATTCCTTTGTGCTAGCTAGGTAGTGGCAAGCTGTGGTAAATCATTATTTTCGTGCTACATCGTCCACATCAATCAATCACGTTTAGCTCGACCCATAGACGTCCCACTACTGGGCACGGGTCTCCCCTACAGACATAGCTGCGGAAGGTCTAAAGTCTAAAGCATACTCCACCGCGCTGCTCCAATGCTGCTCAATCACGCTTACCTGTAGGCCTATTATGAACTTTTAAAAAACCATTCAAGTTCCAGGCAATTTAGTTTACGGGCTTAAACTGAATCGCTCTATTTCGTATTATGAGGTACCTACTTCTGGACGGCTTTTGGCTGGATAGTTTGTCTCTGGATGGTTTTATGTCAACAAGCGAAACGTTCAAAAACGTCATTTATATTAATCGGTAAGTTTACGGTTTCTTATTATTTATATATTTTATGCTCAAATTAGGTATTAATTTAAATGTTTCATGTGAAATATTACATGAGTAGTGAATATACGTATTTCGTGATGAAAAATAATGGAAAATTATAAAAATATGGAAAAAAATTAAAATAATTTTATATGATTTTAAGTCATTGTTAATGAAATTATGTTTCTGAACGATCACGAATCCTCGGCGGCAATTCAACTACTTCTACGTTAAAGTTTTCGAGTTAGAATTTTATTGATTAGGTGCATTCTTAGATTTTACTTTAGTAGATTAGTAAATACAGAATTACACATTTGAAATAATTGGAATGGCGTTGGTTTTTTCATTGTTTAATATTTCGTTAAGTACAGCTATTTAAAACCTTTCCATAGTTTTATAATTAATTGGAAATGTATTGTGTAGCATCCATAGTCCAATGGCTCGAGTCGATTCAATGTGATCGAAGGAGTTAAGCAAAGACGGGCGCGGTTGGTTTGTGGATGGGCGACCGCTATATAGTGGTAAAATTTCATGAACGCGACCGTGCTTCGGAGGGCACGTAATGCCGTCGGTCCCGGTTGTTTTCAATGGTGAAAACAGTCGTTAAGCTGAAAATCTAAAATCCCAAGGAGACGGCGCATTTAAAACTTCGAAGGGTTAGTCTAGTGTAAGTAGTAAATAAAAACTAATTTGACTGACTTCCTAAATCATCATGATAGGAAAATAGTGATAATGAAAAACCAATATTTTATTTATTTATTTAATAATTTATGTACATACACACTCAAAACAGGAATAAATATTAGAAACAACACAGGAAGAAAGGAAAATGTATAGGTAGTAGATAAATATGTACGCCATACCTAAGCCCGTCTTTTTTCAGTATTGAATTACAAGGCTAAGCTGAAAAAAAAAGGGTTGCAACCATTCGGGCATCCAGCAACCGTAGGGGGGGCGGGCCACCAAATGTACCACCATTGATAAACGGTATCTTTCTTGAAATTCACGGTCATGTAACTTATCGAATGGCTTACATTCTTCTCGGACACGTTTTCCGCGTACTCTTTTTTCATCCTTTTCGCGAGCGGCGTCAGCCTCCGTAAATTCGGAAATTTCCAGCTCGTCACACATTTAGAATTACCAAATTAAATACAAAAGCTGAGAAATAATTAAGAACAATTCAATAAAAGCTATCCTCGGACACCTCAAACTGAATTGTTATTTTTGACAGTTTAAAGACAGATAAACTTGAAAAGTAATGTCAATAGGAAGCTCGTAATACGGTATTGCCAGCCAAAATCCATCCAGAAGCCGGTCAGAATCTAGCGAAGTGTCACGTGACCGCTGACTGGCTGGAATTAAGAGTTCGTAATACGTAATTGCCAGGCAGTTCAGTTTACGGCTGTAAACTGCCTGGAACTAAGAGCTCATAATAAGCCCCCAGAATGGAATAAACTTCCCCTAAGGTAGCTAATTCATTGTTAATTTTCCTGTACTATTTATAAATTAGCTTAATATACTTAAGCTTGATTTAATTAGTATATATTAACCGATACAAGGCCATTTACTGATTATAAGTCAGTCAGGTAGTAATTAAATGCCAATGTGATATACAGGGTGTAGACACCTTACACGACCTTCCGACCCGTGCCAACGTCACTCCATCCATCACCATTTCAGGGCCAACATTGGCCATAGGCCTTCAATAATCGACGCCACTCATTCCGATCTTGCGCCCTCTGAATCCAGCGGTTTCCCGCAGTCTTCTTCATCGCTCATCTCGTCAAAGTACGACCAATACTCCGTTTACCGAGTCGTGGTCCACTCAAGGATTTTCTGGTGGCCTGCCTGTGACCTGTGCCATTATATTGTTCCAGTTCGCCAACTCATCGAGCTATGTCGGTCTCGTTCAACGCAATAAATATGAAATCCCGCATGTCATCCCCTTAGCTACCGGCGAACAGGATCACCGGTAATTACTCAGGACGCGCGATACCGATTGACTTTGATAAAACGGCGCAACCTACTTGTTTGGCCCGATTTATTACCTGCGAGGCGCTGCGTCCGCTACACAGATGTAATATTTGTGGAGGCGGGATAATATTGCAGCTAGACGTGCACACGTCACTCGTGTTTTTTCTCTCAAAGGTCCGGGTTTGAATTGTGGACGCACCAATTACTTACTTTAATGCGTGCGCTTTGTAATGTCGCCTTTTGTGATGGTGGAGGAAAATATTGTGAGGGTTTTAAGGGCGTTCTCCATAAAAGTTGTGATGTTATGTGTCAAAGTTTAAATCTGTCATTTGGCTAGCGTGGTCCCATATTAAAAAGTAATCCAACGAAAGGGTTGGTTGTGTGCAATGAAATGGTTAGTTGTGTGCAATGAAATGGTTGGTTGTGTGCAATGAAATGGTTGGTTGTGTGCAATGAAATGTTTGATTGTGTGCAATTACAGGGATGCTTGTCTGCAATTACATGGTTAGTTGTGTGCAATTAAATGGTTCATTGTGTGCAGTTACAGGGTTGGTTGTGTGCAATTGCAGGGTTGGTTGTCTGCAGTTACAGGGTTCGTTGTGTGCAATGAAATGGTTGGTTGTGTGCAATTACAGATTTGGTTGTGTGCAAGAAATGATTGGTTTAGTGCAAGGTTGGTTTAGCGCATTGATAGTGATACTGAAAAGTAGATAACTTAACGTCCATGTGTCGCTGTAAGACAAAAGTGCTATTCTGGCCTAATGTAAGGGGGAATAACAGGGCTTCTGGTGTGACCAACGCACAATGGCAAAACGCTAAAAAGCGCTGTTGTGTTGCCTCATACGCCGAAGTGGGCTAGGGTTTATACAGGGTGAAAATTTAACATAATCCGATGTCGCTTCTGCGATGAATATTTAAAGTAAAATCATGCTTCTAATTCAACGAGAACACCGCAACCTAAGAACAGGAAGCGTCAAATCGTCGACGCAATCCGTCAAAGCCGTCGCGACAGCCCGTCGTCACGTCGTCGACTCGACGCGACACGTGCGCCACCTTGACACCAATCGTCATACGCTCCGGAGATGTTCTAGAGCTCGACACGAGAGCCAAGAAGCAGGTGATCTGGAAATAAAATAAAAACCATTTTATAAGTTGCTCTACTCAACTCTCATACGCATTTTCGCTAATACGTCACTCCCACGACGTTAGGGTACCTTTACAAGGTTTGCCACTCATTAAAAAAAGAGACATAGACAAGTCAGTTCAGATTAAAAAACACAAAATACCAATAGCCTGTATAAGAATTGTAATCAGTGAATAATTTTCAGAAACTGATTCTCATTGCCGCATCCTAAAGCCGAGTTGCCTAATTCGTTTCACAAGTCCCGACAGCGCGGCGCGATGATCTATCAAGTTGTCTGCACAAGATTAATGCGTACAGATGATTGACGATTCGCGTTGCGTCGCTCTAATGGTCAATGTAGGCCATCATTTGAACAAACAGTGGTACCCAATATTAGCTTACTCTATGAATATTGAACAGCGCCTCAGATTGGGGCAAACATTTGGTCAAATTTTTCAGCGAAGTTGGATCAAATGTGCTGTGTTTATCAACAGATTGTAATAATGCAAATCTAAATCTAATATTGGACAGAAATTTATTAAAAGTTACGTCATAATAATTGTAATATTTTAAGAGACTTTTATTTTGAAATTTAGATTTCATAATAAATTTGAAACTAATATAGCATTACAGGCTTTTAATTTTATGCTTTGTTCCCCTTTATTCATGACAAATTCGAACATTTGGCTACGACATCAACACTTCACAAATACCAACAAGCCTGACTACAGTAATAACGTTGCAAAATGTTTCACCTTGTAAGAATTTGCGATTAACATCTAAATTGAGGAACATTACGTCAAATAAGGCAATTTCAGACGCGATAAGATAAGATGAAGTTGTGTGCATCGCGTGAGTTTAAACGCGGCTGTACGCTTGGACAGTAGACGATCCGACTCTTCTGCTTACAGATAACAAATAACAGGCAGATCCGTTAAGCCACAGACATCATGTAGATGTGTTGATAGGAATAAAGAATTAATATGCTTGTTATTTTTCATAAAAGAGCAAATGAGTATCGATTGTAGCAGTTTATAATGCCAGTATATTATATTCAGTCTGTCATTATGTAAAAAAAAGTAGTAATAAAAGCTTAAGAGATTATAAGCCTTAAGAGTTTTGTCCATATTATTTCTGTCTGCGTATTCTGTTTCTGTTCTGTTTCTCCGCTTTCTTTGTAAGTCCGCTTAGACGGGCTCCACCAATACGCATTGGAGCAGCGTGGTGGAGTATGCTCTAGACCTCCCGCAGCTGTGTCTGCGGGGGATACCCGTGCCCAGCAGTGGGACGTATATGGGTTGCAGCGGAGAGTTTTGTAAAAAGACATAAAATTAACAAAATTCACGTTTTGTATAAGCTACAACCCACAAGCGCCTATCTAGGCGTCCCACTATTGGGCACAGGTCACTCCCACAGCCACAATCGCCCTCCGAAACGCGAACGCACTCATGAAACAACACTATCCGTCACATGCCAACCTCGTCCGACGTTGCTTAATATGGTCCATGACGATTTGTATGGCGATATTATACAAAACGACTATCGAATAAGTAAAGTGTGTTATAACTTGATTTGATAGCAACAAATAAATGTATCACCATACTTAAAGTTACTTCCTTCCATGGGATAGATCTAGGTATGACACCTACCACCTTTTATAATCAAAATAAAGACTATTAATCGAGATTTTATAAGTCTTTATTTTGATGATATCATTTATTTTTCATGAATAATTTATTTTTATGTCAACAACTTCAAATCATTAAGCCCTCCTGAAGTTACCAAGCCAATGTTTGACCTCATACTGTCGAGTCCCACTTCACTCTAGAATAGATCCTGTAAACCCATATGCCACATCTCGTCAGCAGGCAACAGAGCGTCGTAAATCAGAGGCAACGGCTGACGTGCTTCCTCGCACGAGTAAACGGTTGTTATGCGACGAGCGTCCCGGCAAGCCCTGTGTGTTCAGTACACTATATATACGCACGTTCATAAAGGTACACCGAGGACAGGATGTCATACCTACTGAATCACTGAATAATGTAGTTGTCATAACTTTTGTCTCTTTCAGACTTTGCTAAACTGAGACGAAAAGAAGTTAAGGCTTGATGATTTTGCAAAATTTTTTTTAAATGTTTATGTAGTAAAATTAAATAACAACGAAGCTACGAACCAAAAATAAAAAAAACGTAAGTAGATAAACAATAAAGTTGTAATTTTGAAGTAAATAAGGTTATTTTCTCATGGAGCGACTATGAAGATGAAATGAAAAAATATTTTAATTTATTTTATTTATTAAATTATTCAAAATCTGTGGAAAATGTTTGTAAGAAGAAGTAAGTTTGCTGTTGCGTTTGCCATTATAGAGGGATTTTTCACAATGCTTCTTTCCTAAACTTTACAACAATCGTCGGCAAACACTAAATAATTATAGTTAGTATTTATGTGAATCACTCATATTTATTGCTACGAGTATTTCGACAAGACTATCTTAATGACTTATAGATGTTAATGCAGGGTGCTATGCAGATGTCAATAAAAGCTAACAAGGGTTTTACCTCAGCGTGTTCGACTAAACACTTTTATCGTTTTTGAGTCGCGGCATCAGTCTTTAGCCTTATTTGAAAAAAATCATTGCACCGGTTCCAATTCCACCGCAGCCAAAATTGACTAACGAGCAATAGGAAAAATGTACACGACGACAGACATATCCGACGCTGTCTGGTGATCAAACGTTTTCATACTTTTCTTTGAAACTTCAGACAGAAATCCGACGCTAGCCGTCTACGTGCGAGCCATTCACGGGCGATAATAGACAGCGACGATAGCTTGTCGTCCCGTCCGCGCCCCGTCACTGCAGCGTGACGTGACGTGACAGTGACAACGTGTCACGCGCCCGGTAATTAGCTAATTGTTGCCGCGACAGAGACGGAACTAATTTATGCTTTCCATCTCGTACATAAGGTCGCAATTTCGAATGGAGGGCGAACCGTAATTTTGCGTGCCATAATTGCAGCCTCATTTGTACGCACCGAAAATCAGATATTTGACACGCGATTCCGTGTGCCGTGGTGATGGGTCATTAAGTAATTTTGTTTTTATCTACATAGATAATGCTTCACCCGTATCTACTCTATAGGATTTCGTTGATGACTTCGCAAATAAAAATTATAATCATTAACTTATATTTTTTTGTAATACGTTCATGTATTGCAGAGTTTCAACCGTGATACTAAATTAAATTTAAATATAACTAATGATTTAATTTCAACACTTGATTAATTGATACGTTTAATACTATAGCCTATATGCCAATTTTGAATTTGGTTATTTATTGTCAAGTAGCTAACCAATTTTTTTAATTACACGATATTGTAGTGGTGTAATTAAAAAAATAGGTTAGCTACTTGACAATAACTAACCAATTTCACAATTCTATTACCATTTGTAATTTAAATTGATCTCGCCGATTGACCGTTGACAATGCAATGATCATCAATGAATGTCAATTAGTCTTCACTTCGTCATCCATCATCATACTTACGCGGTTGCTTGAATCAACTTCCAATCTTATTACTTGTACCATAAGTATCAAAACCGTTTAATATGTTTTACCCCTGTTTAATGTTAGTTGCCAACAATTGAACCCAGGTAGCGAGAGCCAAAACGAGCTGAACGTAACACATATTCGCATAAATCACTCTGTATGTTGATAGCCGTAATTAAGGACTATAAATCGAATAAAATTCCAACTGTCAATTACAATTAATTGGTACGCATGTCGTGATGTTTGGTTATTTAGAAACGAATGTCATTGAACGCCTGCAGATGGCAGGAGAGATCGTAGAGACACGGAGGTTGGTACAGAACAAGATGTGTGTCACCAGTTGTATGTGAAATCAATCGTTTTACGAATCTATTGAAATTGCAGTAATAACTTATTTTATTGCAGCTTTAACTAACCAGTTCTGTCCGTCCGTAATAAGGTTTATGATGACAATTTTATAGTAGACACCCGCAGCTTCGCTCGCGTAGAATTAAACATAACAATAGTTTCGTTAACACCTAGTAATATTATATAGCCTATGTCACTCAATAAAGTTGCAGCTTTCTAATGGTGAAAGAATTTTTGAAATCGGTCCAGTAGTTTTTGTGTGAAAATATTACAAACAAATGTTTCCTCTATAAAATATTAGTACCTACAGTATAGACAACTTAATTATTGAAATGAGCAGTAAAAAATATTTTTTTTTTAACAAAAATAACACGAATTGTATGCAACTTACTTTTATCGGTAAAATATGATAGCAGTGTTAATTAGTAAATGATGAAAATAATTAAATAGGTAGATAGGTACGAGTATCTAATCCAAAACAATAGTGAATGTGTGTTAAAGTGAATCTTTTCTCATTCTTATTCAAAGCCCAAATGGACGTAACATTATAGAATATCACGACAAGATTGACCGTTTCAATTCCAACAGGTCATTTTACGTGTCCCACAGAGCACAGAAACGGTGACGATAAATTGCCTTTAGCGGTCGTCCATCCGAGCCAAACGACCGCCTACGAACCAAAAGCGATCGTGTCCTACAAATTATGTTGATAATGTCTGATTTTGTACAAAACAATTGTTGAAACATAATCCTTAATTCACGAGAGGGACGCTACAGCGACACCGCGCGACAAGCGTGACAGCGTGACAAGCGGGACGGGCGGGGCGGCCGTGACAAGTGGGACAGCCCTGATTGATTAACCAACACCTCGCAGTTTTGTTAATATTTCACAGCGAGGTTGGGAATAATAATTTATTAAAAGCAATGCTTTTCACTTTTAACCTGAATTACGAGGCATTTTCAGCACAAATCTTTCGCTTTTTTTCACGGGTTTCCACTTTCTGCACATGGAATGGGAGTGCAGTGGCCAAGTGCTGATTGGAAGACAGCACTACGGCGATAAAGTAATGGATGATTCACGGCTTTTGTCGTCACCGTTACAGCATGAGATATTATTGAAAGTATTGAAAAGCAGCTAGTTATGAAAACTAATTAGTGGGGAGGTTTTGTACTCAGACTCTCTCAAGTGAGAGGTTGGTTAGTGCAATAAAATATTTTTAATACATTTATTCACTAAACGTAGCGTTACGTGTAGCGTCCATAGCCCAATGGCTCGCGTCGATTCAATTCGATTGAAAGAGTTAAGCTACGACGGGCTCGGTCGGTTTATGGATGTGGCTAGTGATAAAATTTCATGGACGCTACCTTGCTTTAGAGGGCACGTAAAGCCGTCGGTCCTGGTTGTTTTCAATGCTGGAAACAGTCGATAAGCCTTGCCGAAGACCTTCGGATGGCTTGAGAACATGACACTGGGTTGGCCACTAACCCCTCCATCAATCCGCTTTGGAGCAGCGTAGTGGAGTATGCTCTACACCACCTGCAGCAGTGTCTAATGGGGAGACCCGTGCCCAGCAGTGGGACGTCTATAGGCAGCGATTCATTAATCTTTCGTAGCGATTCATTCTTCAGCGAATCTTCCACTAGGCTATCAGTGTATATCTGCTCCAAACGTCAGAAATACCAAGCCACCAGAAGCTCCAAGTACGTATAGTATTTCCAAGATGCAAACTAGTGAAATGGCAGTACGGTGAAGTCGGTGAATGAAGTTAGGTTCCCACTTGTTTGCGGCTGTCGCGCCGCAGCCGGCGCAATACGAGACACGACGCCCGTAATTGACACGTCTGGCAAAGGAGCTTGCGGCGGGTTGTAGGCTGTAGCTTATTTATCGATAGTTCTACGTAACTAGAGTTCTCCGAAATATATTAAATTTTGGTTTAATTGCTGTACCAAATTTAGGATCGAAATGCCTGGATTGTAGAGCTTGCCGAACTATATTAAAATTTGGTTTAATTGCTGTACCAAATTTAGGATTGAAATGCCTGCTCTCCGAACTATATTATAATTTGGTTTAATTGCTGTACCAAATTTAGGATCGAAATGCCTGCTCTCCGAACTATATTATAATTTGGTTTAATTGCTGTACCAAATTTAGGATCGAAATGCCTGCTCTCCGAACTATATTATAATTTGGTTTAATTGCTGTACCAAATTTAGGATCGAAATGCCTGTTCTCCGAACTATATTATAATTTGGTTTAATTGCTGTACCAAATTTAGGATCGAAATGCCTGGATTGTAGAGCTCTCCGAACTATATTAAAATTTGATTGAATTGCTTTACCAAGTTTACAGGAATAATATATAGCCTATGTCACTCAGTGAAGATGCCGCTTATTTTTTTTTTATTTTTTTTTTTTCATGTACATACAGGAGAATAGTACAAAAAGCAATTAAAAAGAAAGAGGTGTACAAAGGTACTGCTTATTTCCTTCAGAAATTTCTTCCAGCAGCCCTGAGAATGAAGACTGGCGACTCGATGGCAGAAGCATGTACACAGAACAAATTACAATACATACAAATAAAACAATTATAAATAACACAGCCGCTTTCTAACGGTGAAAGAATTTTTGAAATCGGTCCCGTAGTTTTTGTGTGAAAACATTACAAACACGTATTTCCTCTTTATAATATTAGTATAGAATGCCTTTATTTCCATACCCTTATACTGTTGGAATGTAAGCAGTTTGTTAGTGTAGTGTATTACTGTTTGTTAGTATTGTCAGCTTTGAATATTTTATTTTTTTTACTTAATCTACTTTATTTTCACTTCTAAAGAGATATACCTACCTACAATGGGCTGACTTAATATGCCTTATGGCATTTTCTACCAGTCAAACCCTGGTTGATATAAATATTTTCTCTTAAGATATAGATGTCTCCTTGTGTGTGGAAGATAGTGCTTCCTTGACTCTCTTGACGTCGAGAGTCGAGTAACTATCGACATTACCCCTCCCTACCTAGTCACCTGTCGCGGCCGGAAGCGGAGGGAAGCACCTAATGGTGCTGTCAGCACTCGCTGATTGCGGCGGCTGCGATTTGTTCTGTACTGTGGCTGGTAGAACCTGTATCTGGTTACATAACAACAAAACACGCGGTTTATTGCCTTGAAGGGTGGGAGAGGTGTGTGTACACCTACTTAAGCTATGACTTGTATTTCACGGATTTTTTGAGTGGTATACATAAACTAACTAAATAATTTGCTAGTAAATAATTGGCTAAATAATGGGCCCGTTGGTGACTTGGTTCGAATGCCACTCAGGACAAATATTCGTGTGACGAACACTTGTGTTTGTTCTGTGTCTGGATGTCAATATTATATTTAAAAAATGTTACATAATAAAAGTGTTTAAAAATATCTATGTATGTATATCAGTCTCTGACACCCATAGTACGAATATACACTCATTGGATTTGCATCTACTCAATCATAAACTAACTTAAATACCCATCATCTTAAATATAACTACACTTAAATGTATAGAATCAATTGCAACGCCCTAACAGGGTTTCTTGATGTAATATTAAGACTAAGAACTGTAATGTTACACTTGAGCAATAAAGATTATGATTATGATTATGATTATGATTATGATTATATAAACTACCAACTTACATACTAGTGTAATAATAAAATCTTACATTCTTACGTAAGCATTAAATAGTTACTTAACCAAAAAACTTAAAATGAACTACATAAATAGTAAACAGTGTGTCATGACGTTTGTCGTGTGTGAAAATGTCTATAAGAACATTACGTAGAACTGTCAGGTGGTGCTCCATAAAGCTGCACTTCCAATAAAATATCCAATCTAACGTAAACTAAAGCAACACCGGACGATGCTATCTACATCATAATGTTGTAAAGTAATTTGTGATCGTACGATAAGAATGATTTAGCGATTACGAAATAAACCAATGATAGATCGGATGTTGATAGCTAATCGTGAAAAATGAGCATAAATCTAAGTAATATTAGGCGTAGATAAAACATTTTAAGCCGATACAGATCTTAATGACACCAGCGCACCCAATTAGTGCTTGTATCAGTTCGTGCTATTTAATATAGCGTAGGTATTGGTTCAACTGAATGCGAGCAAACGATTCTTGCAAAAATATGTATTACGGCAAACTAAGGACATATTAAAACCGTTTAATATAATAAATAAAATAAATAAATCTTGGACATTCTCACACATGGCCATCTGACCCCAAAGTAGGCGCGAGCCTGTACTATGGATGTCAGAGACTGATATACATACATATATATTTTTAATACATACTTAAATAAATAATATTAATATCCAGACACATAACAAATACAAGTGTTCGTCACACGGTACTGCAACCCAGTTAGGCCACAGAATAGGTACATAATTGGTTAAGCTTAGGTTCCATGTAATAGGTGGTACCTACTGGTAAGTTCATTGCCATACAAAGGGCATAAATCCTTACTCATAGACTATAATCATCTAGGTATATCTATACTGACATTATAAAGAGGGAAGATTTGTTTGTAATGTTTTCACACAAAAACTACTGGACCGATTTCAAAAATTCTTTCACCATTAGAAAGCTGCATCTTCACTGAGTGACATAGACTATATAATATTACTAGGTGTAAACGAAACTATTGTTATGTCTAATTCCATGCGAGCGAAGCTGCGGCCGTCAAAATAAACGACGTATAAAACTGTGAAGTTGTAATACAAGTAATATAGTACTCTAACAACACTACATCTAACAAAAACAAACACTTCAGATAGCCGTCAGTTGTGCAACCGAAACGACCCACAAAAACCTCTAGGTGTCGCTGCTCGCCGGCTCGAGTAACTGTTATTAGACGCGATACCATCGCCCGCTGGCGTTGATGAATTAGGAACGAGGTTTTCATTATCGTAATAATCCGGCATTAATTATAAATGCAGACACCGTGTAATGCCGGCTTTCGGTGATCAATCTTTCGTATTATCGATCTAATTACAAGTGATCATTAGGCGGTTCGAGCTCGCGGCGTCAGTAACTGTTGCACGCAATCTTAAGCAAGATTGGCAGTTGAATGGATGATTGTCAGTTCCGAAATTTCATGAGAGCTTCTGACTTTTTATATATATAGATATAAGATAGCAGATAAGCATGCAGCACAGCCCATCAGCTGTTTACGTAAATTACGTGGACAGAATTGTATGAAATTTGACATACATAGTTAAAATCCATACTAATATTAATTAATATTATAAATGCGAAAGTAACTCTGTCTGTCTGTCTGTCTCGCTTTCACGCCAAAACTACTGAACCGATTTAAATGAAATTTGGTACACAGATAGTATAGAGCCTGAGAAAGGACATAGGCTACTTTTTAATTGGGAAAAAATGTTGTAAAGGGTTGAAAAGGGGAAAAGGTTGTATGAAAGTATTGTCATTTTAAGAACAAGAAGCATAAAATTTATATTTTGGGCTGTTGATTAGATATAAATAAATATGGCATTCAAATTTTGTAAAAATGTTACCCTTAAGGGTGTAAAATAAAGCAGTGGGACGTCTATGGGTTGCAGCTTAGTCCAATTATTAATTATTTAAGAGTCTCGTTTCAAGTCGGTCATAGATTCGTGATTACTACTCTTGGGAACTAAGCCTCTAGAAATGTAGAAGAAACGTGTTTTGGGAAACACTTTTCTACAGTTGCTACACAATTGCTTTAAAAACCTATTGGCAGAAATGGTATTTGGTACTTAAGATGACGGTGGTACTCCCGAGCCCATGTATCTACATAAGGGACGGCCCATAGTCCGTTCTTCTGTCTGGACGGACCATAGCCCTTGTAGATATCGCATAGGATAATATCCTATGCGATATCTACAAGCGCTACAAGAACGGACTATGGGCCGTCCCTTCTGTTCGATATATTATGGGCTGCTACATGTTCCTTTGCTACTTTACGAACATAAAAATCAATTACAAATCCAAGCGAGACATCTTACTCAGCGCCGTCATTAGCGCGTCAAATAAGCTCATAAGTCAGCGGGGTTTATATTAAAAACGTCAATCAAGCTAATTTCTCGTGTCGGAGTCGCTGACGTATCGTCGACTTCGCCAGTCGTCGGTATGATGGATGGGGGCGTCGTTAATCACTGCGGCGGCGGGTCATCGCTCACAGTCAGGCTGGGGAGGTTCCACAGAGTACCTAACACTGTTCGAGAACAGTTGTTTTGGAGAAAAACTTCTTTGCCGTGAACGTTAAACGATATGTTTTCAACATCAAACATTTTAAATATTTAGTACGCAACAATAAATGTACAAAATATGTTTAAACAAGTATATACAGTCTTCTGTATACTGTTGTTTATATACTCTATTCCTTTAAGAAATTTTAAACAATAGGTGGACTGACGACTTGAAGAAGACACTGGTAAACCGTTGGATTCAGTAGGCGTAGGATCGATAGGAGTGGTGACGATTGAGGGAGGCCTATGTCCAGTAGTGGACCCAAAAAGGCTCATGGATGGATGGATCCAAAGAGAAACTTACGACATAAATAACGCTAACTTTAGCCCTCACGAGGATTTGCAATCAGTTATTTTGCAACCTTTGTGACACTTATGATTGCAAAATGGCGGGAGAGGAAAAAAATTAAAATTCGTTTTGAGCGTTTTACCCGAATAGGTACATAAAACACAAGCAGCACAAATCGCTCGAAAATTACCAAATACCAATTTTGAAACAAGTCAACGGAAAGCAACTTTTTCAACTTTTCAGTTTACTTTAAACTTTGATAAATTAGATAAATTTTCAGTTTAGAGATTTTCTTCTGGACATAGTCGCTACTAAATTATAACTTCATCTTGTTTGTATTTCTATCAGTTACAAGAAAACTTGTAAAAATTACTTACCCTACCGCTTTTCAGTACTCTGCAAGCCGCTAGGGCCGTGAGAAGGGAATCGCGATACCCAGGGCAGGGCGGCTCATTTTAATTCGCGTGTTAATATAACAAATTGCTCTCAGGTGGTGCTTTTGTTGAGACGAACAGTTCCTCGAGATAAATAAAATTTATTCCTCAACTTCCCCCGTACTTTCTTTAGTTAGATAAATCTTCTTGGTTACTACCCCTCTAGGGGTTCTCTCAAGGATCCCGTGACCAATATTATTTATGGTACTCTTTAAAGAGTTTGCAAATTAATAGCCCCGTTTGATTTACGGGATAAAATTGTCTGTGCAATTTAAGCTGCAACAAGCGTAGGTTTTGCATGAATAACATCTTGTTGCCAATTTATGGCGATGGAAATGGAATTTTAAATCTTAATTATTCAAAAGAAGGAACAGAGTAAATAATGAAATAAAGGGAGAGGGTAAAGGATAGAATGGGGTATAAATAGATGTAGACTGTAGTAGATAGACTATTCTTACAATAAATCTATATATATAAAAGGAGAAGGTGACTGACTGACTGACTGACTGACTGACTGACTGACATATCAACGCAGGGCCTAAACTATAAGGGTTAGAAACTTGAAATTTTGCACAGGGGTTCCATTTATAACGTAGGGGAGCACTAAGAAAGGATTTTTGTAAATTCACTCCCTAGGGGGGTAAAACGGGGGTGCAAAGTTAGTATGAAAGTTTGCCGTTTTTGAAGTTAGTGAATGTCTAATTCCACGCGAGCGAAGCTGCGGACGTCCACTAGTTCATTATATTTTAAGTAAATGCCGACTTACCTACTACTAACTTACAATTTCAAGATGGTGCAAACCAAACAGAAAAAAATTACTTTACTGGAAGGCTGCTAAGTAAATAATACTCGGTATATTCGTTTCGACTTAAACAATGTCAAGGAAGCGGATAATATACAATCGGTAATCTAATCGTAACCCTTTTCTAGGATGAAATAAAATTTCGTTTATTTGAACTTCCCAAGAAGCGGTTGGCAGGCAAATAAGCTAACACTTTAATTGAACAACAGCCTTCCTATCAGGCAATGCCTCTTCATTTGACGATGTTCCTCTCTGCAAGCAATTTTGCTTTCTATGAACTTGCAATTAAGGTTCCAAAGATTCGTGAACTAGTGTTGGCATGGCTGTCACAAATCTCATAAATATTAAAGCATTTAGCTGATAAGGAAGCAAATATTGGTGTGGTGAGGGACGCGTATTTACAAACTCACCTCTGTTTATTCGGCCATCGAGCGATTAGCCACAATGGTGTTTGCTCACTCTTTATGTTGATCGATATTTACGCGACACTTTAATATCGTTACAATCTTTTTATCGTTCTTTCTGAGTTTGTCAAGCTACATTTATTGCAGATATCAAAAAGGTAAATTAAATAATTTTGTATAGTGTATTTGCAGTTAAATTATCAAAAAGATATGTAATTGATTCGGGCAACGACGCACTCACAAATGTTGTAATGTTTAGGAGCTAATAAAAGTAAGACCTTCATGAAATGATTTATCGTAGTTAAAAAAGAAATTCCTATTGCTATTAAACCAGAATTCACTAACGAATCTTTATATGCAGGTATCAAAGAAGATAATATTAATATCCAGTAGCTCGATCAAACTGAACAAACAAAAACTTCAAACATGAAAGTGATCAATAACACGTATCTAATCCTCAGGTCAGCGTACAATAAATTACGGCTAAGTGAAACATTAAACGATAATGTCAATCGAGCAAGCGTGGACCCTTAACAATTGTACAAACACTGACCTACTGGTTATTAGGGCCAACTTGCTACCAGCTCCACTAATGGTGATGTCGAATCAAAATTCAGCTTTATTGTAATCAACCACGATTTAAATTCAAATGCTCCAGCGAGCGGTTTTGTTGATTTTATTTACGATGAACGTGGAATCCAAAGTGAGCCTTAAAGCTCTATATATTTTGTGTTACATTGGTTTGCTAGTCGAGTTGCTTAGGTCGTTTCGGCGTTGTACGTAAGGGGAACAACTTCATCCATCATCGGTAAGTGATGGATGAGGCCTGCCCAAATATTTGAATTATTTGATATTTGAGTAAGAGCGGCTGTAGACACTTGCCACTGGGGGAAATAAAATTACCTATTGATTTTGTTGCGTTATTTTGGTTCGGTTGCCGCAAATGGATTATTACTTGACGGTATTAACTGCATGGGGTGGAGCCCTGCAGTGTAAAGATACCTATTGATAGTCATGCTGTATTCAATTTAATTGTATTGTAACTTTACTTTAGCAAGCGTAATAGTTTTTAGCAGCGGCTGAAGTAGGTATTGTTTAAAGGGTTCCGTACCCAAAGGGTAAAACGGGACCCTATTACTAAGACTTCGCTGTACGTCTGTCCGTCTGTCACCAGACTGTATCTCATGAACCGTGTTATTTAGACAGTTGAAATTTTCACAGATGATGTATTTCTGTTGCCGGTATAACAACAAATACAGTGTAAACTCTATATAGCGACACTGAAGGGACTGTGAATTTTATGGCGTTATAGAGAGTTGTCGTTAAATGGAGAGAAGAAACATCAGAATTAGAAAAAGAAAGACCTGACAGACAGGAGCGCCTACAGCGCCGCGTGAGAGGAGGAAAGGTCTGTCTGAAAAAGAAAAAGTTTATTTCCGACAATTGTTAGTAGTTATGTGCATAAAAAAGAATGTTATTTGAACGCTATTGCGTATAGTCTGTTAATTTTGTCTGACGTCTTTTGCTGCACCAGTAATTTTGTTGTATTTTTTTACTTATTTTATTTATATCTAGCAATAGATAGATAGACACTAGCAAATCATGGTCAACAACAGTCTACACGTACAAGCAATCCCAATTTGTAAACAAAAGAACGAATTTCTTAGAAAGTTCGGTATCCATGATGCCGACAGTCGAGTTTATTGCGGGCTAGGATAATAAAGCGACAATAGATCGTACACAGCTGCGCAGTTTTTACTAATTTTAGCAACTTAAAAGGTATTTTTTATTACTCAATTGTTGTCGTTATTGAGAGTGGGTGTAATGCTATGTAGAGTGAAACATTGTATGAAAGACAAGCTAAACCAACCAAAGCCAATGGATTTCGACGCTTAAGGGAGTTTTTCGTTAAATAGAGTGACGTTACATGGAGTTTACACTGTACTAAAAAATAGAAAAAATAAAAATTTAATATAATTATTCCCATATAACAGATATGTTTTTTTTGCCGTTTGTATAGATAATGGTACGGAACCCTTGGTGCGCAAGTCCGACTCGCACTTGGCCGGTTTTTTTACTGTCATAATATTTTTGGTCTGTTTGCCGTTTTCTGTCATCTTGATTATAATTTACTACTTTGTTTTTA
The DNA here is from genome assembly GCA_944567765.1 of Carterocephalus palaemon. Taxonomy (NCBI): domain Eukaryota; kingdom Metazoa; phylum Arthropoda; class Insecta; order Lepidoptera; family Hesperiidae; genus Carterocephalus; species Carterocephalus palaemon. The sequence continues at coordinate 655,919 of OX155645.1, forward strand.
TCATACTATTAAAATATGACCTAAACTAAATATCATGGTATGGTGAAAAGTACTTAATACAAACACCGACCCCTCTGGAAAAATTCAGGGGTAATGATATATTGGTGACAACCAGTCGTTTGATACATATTGAACAAGTCACAAACACAACACACAAGTTCACAAAGTTGGTCAGATCTCGCTAGTCGTCAGCGAGATCTAACCAACTTTGATCGTAAAGACAAGCATATATTGAGTAGGAAGAAAAATATTTTATTTTACAATGTTAGCCATCGTTCTTTGCAATTTTAAGGCAAATATAATCAATACTGTGACCTTAAAAAGGCATAACCTCGTATTTGAAAGCCGGCTGTAATACCAATCTATTATCAATGCAATTTTTATTCCTGTCAAATTAAAATTCATCGGCATATATTTGTTTACTTTTGAAACTGTGCCAGCGTGTTGTAATTTCAAACTTGTATCGATAACACAACTAGAATTGCCCCTGTCCCTTATCTGGCTATCAATCATTACTGAGGCGTTTAGTGCCGTGAGATATGTTAATAGGCCTGACAATAGATCGTTTCACTGCAAGGACATCGTATCAGATTGTTCATTATCGTCAGCAAACGATATTTTAGCTGCTGAGAATGTTAATGTTAAGTATTTTGATATTATTATGTCAATTGACGAGTAGATTTTTTAAAACAAAACTCGCATTAGCAGGCACATAACATGCATGCAGTGTGATTAGTGATTTTGCGCCGCGAGTCCCTAGTTCAAACCCCGGCGAAGGCAGATGAAACATGTTAAAAAAAACTTTTCTGTCTGTTGCTGCTTGTCTGCCAGAAAAGCTGACGTTTTCTCATCTGTTTTTGTAAATCCCGCTGTATTTAATGAATGATGTATTTACTAGAACGTTTTCGTATTGAATTTTAAACAGGTATCTTGGTATACAAGATTTTTTTGTATCTAGGGTAGGTATTTAATATTTAATATTAAAAATCTATAGTGTAGTATACACTTCACAAATCTATATATTACACAGACCGCGAATAGGTTAACGTAGTGTGGGACGACCTGCTAGGTGGCGCGACGATCTGCGCAAGGCGGCGGGGAGCAAGTGGATGAGGAGAGCCGAAGATAGGGCTCAGTGGCGTGCCTTGGGAGAGGCCTATGTCCAACAGTGGACTACTATGGGCTGAAGAGAGAGATTTATAGTACACTTACATAGGTGTCTATAGATATTACAGGTACCTATATGGTATTTTTAAAAATCTTGTTCATAAATCAATCGCCTTTTGTCAATACCATGCCTATCTGCACGAAACATGGGCCCGAATTAGTAATCATCGTAAACAACCAACCGAACCAACCTCTTAAATTTCATCAGCTCTCAACGTGCCGTACCAAAACGACCACGAGCGAAACCACGAAACAAAACGAACATCGCGAGCAGCCATCCACACTTTTATTTGTCACATATATCTGTTGGACGTGTGACTTAAGGCGCAGTTTCTCGCTGAGATGTGCATATTTTATTTTTATCGCCCCGACCACTTGGTGGCAACGCTCTTAATGACTTTTGTGAGCGTACTTCTCCTTAAGAGCACCAATAAATGGCTGCCAACACAAGTATTGTAATAAAATAAACTAAAAGACATGGTGTGGATCTATTAACTGTAAGCTTCGGTATGCCCTATCTGTGTCATAATGTGGTAGGCAATTTGGCAAACAATACTAACGCCCGTAAGTACATAAACTCACAACAAACTATTTGATATTTAGTTTCTTTCTTATGCTTTTCAATTGAAATTTAAAACAAATGCCAAAAAATTTAAATTTCCAACTACCTTACTGACTGTCCAACGTACTTATGAACCAGCTAAAACCTCCCAACAGCCGATTAGGACACTAACTGGAGAGCTTGAGAACAAGCAATGACGGTTTAATATGTGACCAGAAATATTAGAACACATTGTTCCTTGTATCTCTGACATTTGAACAGACTATCCCAAGATTGTACTCGTATTTCTTATTTCTTTTAAAATTTTATTCTCTTTTCAAAACGACCACCAACTGTATTATCTCACATCGGAAATAATAGGGGCTATTAGACTACTTCATTTATTATACAACTGCCACAAAAAAATTGCCAATAGGGTCCCACCCGTGTCAAATCCCCCACAAGCGGCGACGTACCGGCGACCGTGAAATTTGTGTTTGTCATTACCGTCTTCACGGCTCTTACCCTATTTATTTCCCTTCTACACTACCATTGTCAATTTGCTGTGCCGGTTTATCCAATTCACACTGCTACGTCCACAGTTAAGTTATACTCCATACGAAACTGCATTACTCAAGCAGTACGTCAAGTCAGCAGCACAGAATGGAATTACACTGTGACTGCTGTGATTGTAGGGTAAATGCCCCAGTACGGGTATTGTTAACGCATCGATATGTAGCATTGTCATTCCCCCAGCTGTCGTCTGTCACGGGGCTGACACTTCGGCCGGTTTTTGTGACACGTCCCTTTGTGATGGCCCAGTGTGGCGTATAACAAAATGAGCTGATATCGATCGTTCAATATTGCGCCGTGAAGAGGGTTTCTGGTATGAATTGAGCTCATAAATAAATAAGCGGTGTCGTGGCGTGTTTGGTTTTTTTTCGTGCGGTGATGTACGCGTTTCCTTTGTTGCGATTCTGGGGGATTCGACGCGGTAGTTCGCGGAGATTTATGAGTTTAAATAAATATCCATCGAGCGTGTTCTATCTCGCGGGTGAATGATGAGAGTGCGTAAATATTTTTTTGTAATGACACCCGTGGATTGAACGTCTCGATGAGGAAATGTGGTATTAGGCACGATGGTAAATAAACGTTCGCGCGATATTCGTTGTTTGATAGTGGCATGTGGCTGTATGTGGCTTCGGTACTACGGAACACAGTAGCCATAATTTACTACCTATTACCAATTTATTACCTATGTTTTATTATCAGATATTGTATGTTTGTATCATTACGTTATTAAGAATCACGATGCGAAACTTATGCAGGGTCGCTGCTGCGACCCATAGACGTCCCACTGCTGGGCACGGGTCTCCCCCACAGACACTGCTGCGGGAGGTATAGAGCTTACTCCACCACGCTGCTCCTATGCGGATCTATGGAGGGGAAACTTAGGCATGATTAAATTTTATTTATTTTTTATTTATTGCACTTACAAGTTATGCAAGGTATATTAAAAATAAAAATTACGTGTTACCTCAATTACAGGCACATACCTAAAACATTCCTAAATGGATAGCGATATGAGTAGAATTAAAAATACGCATTGCAAAATGGCATGTCGAAAAACGCACAATGTTACTAATTTTGTGCGTTTTTATATATTAACTTTATATATGTGAGTGGTGACCACGATATGTGAAACCCTCCGACCAGGTGGATTGATGACCTAAAGAAGACTGGAAGCGACAGGTTTTAGTTGACACAGATGTAGATGGAGTGACGTCGATTTGGAGAGGACTATCTTCACAAATTTTAATGCGAGTGAAGTTGAACTGTCGTCTCTAGTTCCCATCCACCTCAACGATAAGCATGCAAAGATGTTACAAAGTAGTAAAATTTTACTACCAAAGTATTTCATGGTAACACAAAACGTATCACATAGGTACACGGTTCGCCTTTAAAACTTCCCTCTTTTCCTTAAGCGCCGTAAAGAGAGCTATTACTTTAAATTATCGCGCTCTATGACTCGCAGGACTAATACAACGACCTGTATATCACAATTTCGGATCTCTTAATTCTTTGTTAGTTGCTAGGAAATGGCTAGAATTTTGTGTGGAATAATTTTTGTTTGTTCTGCAGGGGTGCATTTTAAATATGTATGTATTACGTGGCTTTATTCAATGTTTAATACAAATGTTAATCTTAAGAATATAAATGGTAAAAAGATTGTTGTTAATGTTAGAGTGTAAACTCAAATTTGATTAAGCTGTGAAAAAGAAAACGTGGTCATGTGTCAGCCATTAGAAAAATATATCCATGTGAATAATACGTCTTGTAGCGTCCATAGCCCAGTGGCTCGCTTCGATCCAATGAGATCGAAAGTGTTAAGTAACGACGGGCGCGGTCGGTTTGTGGATGGGTGACCGCTAGTGGCAAAAATTTCATGGGCGCTACCGTGCTTCGGAGGGCACGTAAAGCCGTCGGTCCCGGTTGTTTTCAATGCTGGAAACAGTCGTTAAGCCTTGTCGAAGACCTTCGGGTGGCTTGAGAACATTCGACACTGGGTTGGCCACTAACCCCTCCACCAATCCGCATTGGAGCAGCGTGGTGGAGTATGCTCTAGACCTCCCGCAGAAGTGTCTGTGGAAGAGACCCGTGCCCAGCAGTGGGACATCTATGGGTCGCAGCGAATACGTCTTGTGCTCAATATATTAATTCAGCAGAGTAAACGTGTTTCCTTCTACATGTGCTCCACAATATATAGTTAAATAGTAATCTTTCTAATTTTAAAACTTATGCTCACGATGTTTCAACTGATTGATATATTTAAGTCTAGTACGAATATCAGTTCTAATCGTTAAACAACAGTTTTTTAGTCGAATTGATTTGAATTACTGTAACTGCCCACTACTAGAGTTCGCCTTCGCCGTAGTAGTATATTTTTCATTATTCTTGTACACAATTAAATGAAAATGAGTTTTGTTATTTATAATGCCTAGTCTTTGCCTAGTACATTATAATATCTACTAATATTCACTGTGGAAATATATACGTTTATTAATTCATCGGTTTTTACGACCGCACCGAGTCCATGCAAACATTAACATACCCTGTTTATGCGACAATTTTACGCCGACCCAATTGTCAGTTGGTACAAAACGCGTGCCCTAAAAGCCTTTCCCGCCCCGGCGTCGTAAAGCGCGCTATTATTTTGAATTATCGCGCCGCGCGACTCGTAAGAGTAATGAAACAGCCTGTATATCACAATTTCACTGCCGCCCGCGCCGCCGCGGCGCAAGCTGGAATTAGCTCGGTGGAATTTTTGAGGTTATACGTGGCTGTATGCTTACTGAGCGAGTTATAAGTCCGTTAATCGAAAGATATGGGTTCAAATCCCAGTGTTGTGCGATTTAATAAATTTCTAGGTTTTTCGCTAAACATTATACTTGTAGTAATATAATGTACTATGTCGTTCGAAGGACTGATAACTGGCGAAGAAAAGTCGTCGAATGGAGACCACGGCTAGGAAAAAGGAGTACAGGTCGCCCTTCGACAAGTTGGCGGGCAACCGCTAGATTCAGAAGGTACAGGACTGGACGGAGTTGTGACGCTTAGGAGAGGCCTATGTCCAGCAGTGGACCTCGAAAGGCTGATGGATGGATATAATGTTCACCTTAAACTTAGCAAGATGAAGCACGAAAGTTTAGCTGTGAACGAAATCCAAAGGGGATAGTTGCGCATAGGGTATTGGTGCAGGAGATATAGTACCTTCGAGAACATTATGGAAAACTCTCATGCATGCAGGTTCCTTCTCGAAAATCTCCTTTACCCTTATATTAATTCAAAATTCAAATTCAAGTTCTATTTGTTATTAGGTATAGGTTTGTCATAGTGGTTAGAAATACAAAAAAAATGACAACAGGAGCTGTCTCAGCCGTTGCTACTGCGGGGCTATACCGTGTGGCGCTGGTTTTCAGACAGCCCCTATATCCTGAGGTGGAAGGCCGGTACCTTCCAAGGCATGTGTCCATTTTCCCCCCATGCTAGCTGATATATAGTAGAACTAAAATTAACTAACCTATTTAAATGTAACCTAATTTATTTTATTACTAGTGGACGCCCGCAGCTTCGCTCGCGTAGAATTAGACCCATTAACGACGTCTACCCGTCTAACCAAAAACGGCAAAGTTTCATACTAACTTTGCACCCCCGTTTTACCCCCTTAGGGGGTGAATTTTCAAAAATCCTTTCTTAGTGCTCCCCTACGTTATAAAAGGAACCCCTGTGCAAAATTTCAAGTTTCTAGCCCTTATAGTTTAGGCCCTGCGTTGATATGTCAGTCAGTCAGTCAGTCAGTCAGTCAGTCAGTCAGTCAGTCAGTCAGTCAGTCAGTCAGTCACCTTCTCCTTTTATATATGTATATAGATAAACAGAACAAACAGAACAAAAAAAAACTTCACTCTTGCATTGGGTGGCATGTTTTCTTGCGTGTGTGTGTCCGCTTGGATTTGTACCCAACATCTTCGAGTGAGAAGCGAGTAGGTACGATAGCCACTGAGCTGTTAACTCTGTCAATAGAACACATAGACATAAAAAGCCCATCAAGCAATAACACGACAGTCTCCCAAGCGGCAAATCTCCCATGTTCATTGCAGCGGTAACTCAAACTAATGGGGTCTTTATGGCACGAGCACTCTGCGGCGTTATGCTGGGCGCTTACCCCCTTTACGACTTGAGAAACAATACGCTCATGGTAATACAGATCTACACTTAGAATCTACAGATCTACACTTACTATCTACTCTCAGAATACACTTTATATACGACTAGTGGTCCGCCCCGGCTTCGCACGGGTATTTTATATAAAAATCAAAATTATAATACACACACATAAACCCTATTTGCGTCAGGTTACTAAAAAAATAAATATTTAACACGACTTTATTTTACATATGTATATAGATTATAACGGTTATATGGTCTCCGAGCGAGATTAAGTATAAAACTATGTTGGAACGCATCCAAAACAAATTTTTAAGGTTTCTGTACTGGAAAATGTATAGGGTACATCCAGGGTATCCTCTTTTGTATCCTACATTATTCGTTCTTGGTATGGTAGGATACAATAATCTAGAACTGAGGAGGGAAGTTGCTATCGCCAAGTATATTTTTAAGGTACTGAGAGGAAAAATAGACCACCCAGCTATCTTGGCCGAGCTAAAGCTGTGTGCGCCGTGTAATAGCGTGGAGCGTCGTCGCCGCCCTCGCCTGCTCGCGCTGCCGCGCGCGCGCACCAACCTGATGAGCCGCGCGCCGCTCACGCGAGCTCTGCGGACGCTCAATACGGTGGCAGATATTATTGACATATTTAATTGTACGGTCAATGAATTCACAGCGGTTCTTTTTAATATGACAACACACAAATTTAATTTATGATATTAAGTTACTGACCCGTTTTGACAAAGTTTATTTTAGTTTTAACACTTTGACATACCTACCTATTGACATATCTTTATTTTATTTTTATTTTTGTAAGTTGGAAATTGTAATTAGATTATTTGATTAGATTTTAATTTAATGATATTTAACATTGCTTAGATTGTTATGTATTAATTTTATTTTGACATGTAAGAATTTTAGAAGAAATATAATGTAATTTAAGCAACACTAACAAATTAGGTTAGCCTGTAAGGTTGGTGATGTTTTGGATGGAATGATTAAATAAATAAATAAATAAATAAAAACAATAGTTTCGTTTACGCCTAGTAATATTATATAGCCTATGTCACTCAGTGAAGATGCAGCTTTTTTAATGGTGAAAGAATTTTTGAAATCGGTTCAGTAGTTTTGGCAGCGCACGCCAGAATAGCTCGCAGATGGTAAATTTTTTCCTACTTACCTACTTGACACTTATCGTCATATTTTGGACAATTCACACAATATCTTTATAAATTTTAGCCTGTGTGTTATTCTGATGTATAAGCTATATTATTGTAAAGTTTCATTAAAATCCATTCAGTACTTTTTACGTGAAAAAGTAACACACATCCATCCATACATACATACATACTTACAAACTTTCCCCTTTATAATATTAGTAGGATAGGATTAGTAAGAATTATACCTTATCAACAGCCTAAAATTTAAGTTATATTCTTCTAGTTTTGAAAATGACAATACTTTCATACAACCTTTCATCTCCCTTTTCAACCCATTACAACGCTTTTTTCCAATTAAAAAGTGTCTATGTCTTTTGTCAGGCTCTAGGTACACAGTCTAGAGTCTAGACTGTGTACCAAATTTCATTTAAATCGGTTCAGTAGTTTTGGCGTGAAAGCGAAACAGACAGACAGACAGACAGACACTTCAAAACCAAACGTCCAATTTTAATCATTCAAAGACCAAATATTATGTACATAAACTGTAAATGTAGTCCAAAAAAAATTCAAGATAAATGGTTGTTGTGCCTCACTCGACATAGATAGGTAAAGTGTGTCGCGGTTTTTTTTATAGATATTTAGGTATAAGATCTACAATTAATTAGAACATTTTATGGTTCTATCTTTTATATTTTAGGCAGCGTACGCAAAATAAGTAACTTTTCTGGTTGATTTTTTACACCTTGTGTCCGAAAAACCCAAATATCTTACGGAACCCTATTTTTTTCCAAAATAAAATTTAGCCTATGTCACCCGGGGATAGTGTAGCTTTCCAACAGTGAAAGAATTTTTCAAATCGGTTCAGTAGTTTTGAAGCCTATTCGATTCAAACAAACAATCAAATCTTTCCTCTTTATATATTAGTATAGAGTATAGACTAGTTGACGCCCGCAGCTTCGCTCGCGTGGAAATAGACATAACAATAGTTTCGTTTACACCTAGTAATATTATATATATCAATGTGGATGGGTGACCGCTAGTGGCAAAATTTCATGGACGCTACCGTGCTTCGGAGGGCACGTAAAGCCGTCGGTCCCGGTTGTTTTCAATGTTGAAAACAGTCGTTTAGCCTTGTCGAAGACCTTCGGGTGGCTTGAGAACATTTGACACTGGGTTGGCCACTAGCCCCTTCACCAATCCGCATTGGAGCAGCGTGGTGGAGTATGCTCTAGACCTCCCGCAGCATAGTCTGTGGGGGAGACCCGTTCCCAGCAGTGGGACGTCTATGGGTCGCAGCGAGCGAATATTATATAGCCTATGTCACTCAGTGAAGGTGCAGCTTTCTAATGGTGAAAGAATTTTTGAAATCGGTCCGGTAGTTTTTGTGGAAAACATTACAAACAAATGTTTCCTATTTATAATATTAGTATAGACTTATATTATGTGTCACGTTAAGGAAAATCAATAAGTATAATGAGCTTAACATATTTATATGCTTACATAATTTGATCGATGATCTAAGTGATGCATACACGTCTCACTGTTGGGCACGGGTCTTCCCCACAGACAATGAATGTTATGACGTTCATTAAGCGTATACAAATACCGTATGATGAAATAAATGAATCTGAATCTGAGGTCTAGCTAGAGCATACTCCACCAAGCTGATCCATTTGGTGGAGAGGAAGTGAGAATTATCCGAATGTTCTTTATGAGTTGTGATGTCTTCCAATTCGCATATGGGCTGTACTTCTTAACTTCACTCGTATATGAAAATTCTCTATGCATCCACGAATTTCATGTTGCTAACGAGTGGTCCCGTACCACTGGAATTCTAATTTTGTTCGGCGATACAATGTTTGTGAGACTATATTCGCAGTGTTTAAACCGGATTAACACTCTTTTTTATACTAAATACTCCGTAGACCAGGTGTGTTTTTAATATTATTACCACTGCACAACGTGCTACAATGCGCGAAAGCCATCTAAACGGATACGCTGCGACCCATAGACGTCCCTGCGACTACTGCTGGGCACGGGTCTCCCCCGCAGGACGCAGCTGCGGGAGCTCTAGAGCATACTCCACCACGCTGCTCCAATTCGGATTGGTGGAGGGATTAGTGGCCAACCCAGTGCTGAATGGCCTCAAGCCACCCGAAGGTCTTCGACAAGGCTTAACGACTGTTTCCACATTGAAAACAACCGGGACTGACGGCTTTACGTGCCCTCCGAAGCGCGGTAGCGTCCATGAAATTTTGCCACTAGCGGTCACCCATCCACAAACCGACCGCGCCCGTCGTTGCTTAACTCTTTCGATCACATTGAATCGACGCCATTGGGCTATGGACGCTACAAACGGATTAAAGAATATCAATTTCGTCCGCAATTCGACGCCATACATCACCTTTATTCCCAGCGCGGCCGCCGGTTGTGTACTGCGAGCGCATATCTCTGAGTTATTTCCCTCGGATGAAATATGTGGCAATTTCTTTGAATAATACATGGGCCGTATTTCACCCGCTACGACCCCGGCTACGGCGCGGCGTCGCTACGACCCCGGCTACGGCGTCGCTACGCCACGGCCTACGAGCGTAGCAGCAGATATACTATATACGTATACCCGGAAGTTGCCGTGATGTTTCAACTTGTTCTATTTGTAATCTGACGTAAGTTGAAAGTTTTTTATGGATATGAATAGCATAAGGTTTAAGCTCGACACTAGTGACTGTATGAAGGCGAAAACTGGGTGTGGTGGTTATATGTATTTATTAGTTATAGTAATTATCCCTCCCATTCTGAGAGGAGACCCGAGCCCAACAGTGGGACAAAGAAAGGGTTGTGATGATGATGATGATGATAGTAATTATTAGTTAGTTTAGTTATGCAGCCCTGGTTGACCTGATTCAACATCGCACAGGCTTTCTTTAGTAAAGTCTTGAAAAAAATATACCATTACATTCGTTTGGGCACATTTTTGCATGCAGTGTAAATTTAAAGAGATTTTAAAGTACTGTATCGTTGTTGTTGCTACCCATAGACGTCCCACTGCTGGGCTCAGGTCTCTGTATTACTTATTAAATTTTAACTTTAATCCAACGATATTTTATATGTGTTCTAAATACGAAGGCACTCATGTTCCTATCAGAAATATATTGGTTGATGCACAGATACTCATAGAAATAGTTTTTGTAAAAATAACAAAATAACCAATTTATTGTAGTCTTTGAATGAAACGTAAAAACTATTATGGAAGATTAACGCAACTAATATCAGAAATCGCCCCATACTAGTCCTCTGTACATTTCAAATGATGAACCCTTAATACCGCATTAAATAAACATGAGCCAAAACATTTTCAATACACCGATTCGCCGAACCAATCCCACCGCACCATTGACTAGAAACATCTTTACAAATGATCAACAAAACGCTAACAGAAACGCCGATTATCAGAAAAGATTTCCAGCCGATCGCTCGATTACACGACAACAAAAAAACGCACGCTGCAAAATCGCTAATCAAAATTAAATGCTACACACCTCGGCGAACACAATGAAATTATAAATTGACACCAACAAAAACTGTCACCTGGCGTTTTCGTGCCATTCAGCGTGCCAGTACAAAGACGTGCCACTGGCGTGCCAATTTATCATGCGGCTCTTGGCCTTTTAAGACAGATAATATATTGGAACATTAGAGCATAATAGACGATCCTCTTAGTCGTTCATCATGTTACTGCGCTGCCAACCGCCTTTTACAGCTCACTTCGATCTTATTCATTGGAACATAAAATACATTTTCCCATGTACGATTGCATTTGAAACTGGTTTATATTTCACGCAACGTAAGGCCCTCAGAAACGCGTGTGTCTATAAATCGTCTCGAATCGGTTTCGAGTTATTGTTCGGGAGTCGTTTCGAAACGAAATCGCCGAATCATTACTTCAATGTTACTTCTGCTTTACGTGGAATGACAAATGGCTAAATTGAAGTTGAAAGTATTGTATTTTTTCAACAATTGATAGAGAAGTTTTTAAATCTCTGATATTTTCTGAGTTTTTGTGAGAGAGATGGTATGATATTGCAAGTTAGAAGAGTACCTAGTTAGTTATAATATCTAACATGTTCTGTTGTTGATACGATCTAAAATAGTAAGGATCAGGTGTTAATAGATCGAAAGGAAGTCTTATTGAGTACTCCTTCAAGTACTTTGAAATCCATACCAATAATAACGCGTTAAGAATTTATTATCATGTCTAATTCTAAGCTACGGGAGTCCACTAGTATTTTCTAAATGAAAGAGTTACTTATTTAAAAAAAGAACAAAAGGCATCTTAATATACAGTCAGATTACGACAACTTAAAAAATAATGCTGTCAGCTTGTAAAATATACTGTCGTATACCCTTCGTGTCGCGCCTCACCGAGAGAGTTACACTTCCCACCGACTACCTATTTTATCGCGTTCAAATTAATTCAATACAACAACCCACCTGTATTGCTCCGAAAGGGTTGACAAGTTGTGTAATACCACAGATGTTATACCACCCGCCAACATTGTAATACACCCAGCTCTCGCCAGTTCGTTTGGTTTCATGTCATCCATCCATCCATCAGCCCTTTGAGGTCCACTGCTGGACATAGGCCTCTCCTAAACGACACCGTTTCGACCTTGTCATCTGGCAACACACATTGCTCGATGGTTTCATGTAATAGTTAGTAACCTTAATGTCTCAAACTTTTAGTTGAAAAACGTAAAAATTTTTTTTTCGACTAGACCATCGAATTCATGACCAGTTTATACTAAATCCAGGACCATTAGGTCAGCCACGAGTGACCACTATATCAGTTTTGAAAGCAATATTGATGAATCATCAGACGTTCTATCAGCACTTGTGTTACCTACATTCGAAACGAAATCGAATAAGCTATTAGCGCTACCTGTGTGACAACATCCTTACAAGGGCAAAAAATACATTTCCTCAACGCATAATATTTTAAACCATCCCCTTGCTTTATACAGAATAGCTGTCAGCAGTTGGTACTATTTTTCCAGGAGGGGATGGTGTAAGCGATAAGTGACGAGTAATAATAATCGAAGTCAAATTCAAATAATTTATTTCGCTATGAGGTGATTGGACACAGAACAGATACCTCTTTTATCTGTTCTGTAATTGGACACGCTTATCTTATCAGTGTTGGTATAAGAAATTTAATGTTCAGTGGTCAACACAACTCAACCAAACTAATCATTAAGAACAGATCAATACTGAAAATCAGCGTCATGGCTTCATTTCGAGTCATGACATAATGCTGAGAATGCCCCTATTTTGCACCCCACCCTTGCCTATCACCTATTTAGTACGTATGCTGTAAAGCAAATAGTGATAAGAGACCAAGACCTAATATACCTATCTCGTTGTATTATAATATATCACAGACAAACAGGCATAAAATATACGGTTCACCAAATCGTAAGTGTTCACCGTCACCTACACAAGATATTAGTGGTATCAAGATCTATGTATCAAGTGCATAAATAAAAAATAATTATTAATTAATTGTTACACATCCCTAAGGTAATTCACTGAGATATATCAATAATTATACTGAGAACCAATCCACATTAGAGAATTGTGGTAGAGTATGCTCTAGACCTCCTCGTCGCAGGGATACTGATAACTGACAACTGATTACTGATCTTCAGTATTTGAGGTCGCGTTTAACACTTCATATACCACTCCATGTCCCAGCAAAACGGAAATACCAACAATAAAACAATATTTTATGTTTAATTCCCGCTTTCTTCCCAACTTTGGACCCGCACGTAATAAATTCCTGAGCAGTTCCTTACACTTGGAAGACAAAATAATTTATGTAGCTAGTTTACCGTGCCGGCGAACAAATGGCTCTGCCTGGGTGAGTGACATCTTCTTTATGCTGGAATGATGGCTTGAACATGTTGTTAGATAATATTGTTGTAAGCTCTAAACTACAACCTTGTGTGACGATATGATCCACTGTTTCTGAGTTCCAACAATATGTTATTAAATACTAGTGGACGCCCGCAGCTTCACTCGCGTGGAATTAGACATAACAACTGCTTTGTTTACACCTAGTAATTATTAATATTATATAGCCTAGTTGCAGAAATGTCGCATCACTTCAGTTACAATTAGTTATTGATAAAACTGAAATAATTAAAAAGAAATGTTTTATATGGTTTGGTTTGAACTATCGGGCCTGGAATTTGAACCCAGGACTTCCGTGACCACCTACCGACGAATTCGTAAGGCATTGTGTTGGTTTGCCACAAAACAATTGTCAGATATATCGCAGCCGAGCCTCATTAGCGGGTATCGCGACGCAGCCGCGCAGCCGCCGGCTAATGGGCGGGGGCGACCTCTCACCTCGACGCGGGTGAATTCGAATTCCGAAGAGGAGCAAAGCTAGCTACGTTTAAATAAAAAAATAAACGCTCACACACACCCGCGCTACACACATACCTACATGTGTTGCTTGCTGACACACAGAAAACAATGGCTCGCGTCGATTCAATGTAATCGAAAGGGTTAAGCAACGACGGGCGCGGTCGGTTTGTGAATGGGTGACCGCTAGTAGCAAAATTTAATGGACGCTACCGTGCTTCGGAGCGCACGTAAACCCGTCGGTCCCGGTTGTTTTCAATGGTGGAAACAGTCGTTAAGCCTTGTCGAAGACCACGGCCACTTTTTTGCATAGATTTAGTACCTACTGGAAAACCAAGATGGATAAGCGACGCGACGCGACAGTGATAAACAAACCTACATTACATATTACAATCAATTCAAACTCTGCTCAATATGATTACGTAGTAGATCTTTTAACCCCTATCATGGCACATCAACGAATAATTTTAATTAGAACTCGAGCCGCGACGGCAATCCGGAACAGAATACCTTACCATACCCGACCCTTGCGGCGAAACATGCCGCTTGTAACATACTAATCCCGTCCCTGTTTGATATCTCGACCCCGCCGGACCTCTTGCTCCCGAGGGTTCTAAGGGTTGATTCATTAGCCACCATCAAATATTCAGGGATGCCACAGTCAAGTTGCATGTTTGAAGGGTTATCGCTGAGTAGGTACCTACTTTTAGCGGTCGTGCTGTAATATTCATTTTAATTTATGTTCTTACTAGTGGACGCGCAGCTTCGCTCGCGTGGTATTTTTTTTATGGATACAAGATAGCAAACGAGCTTGCAGCACCACCCATCCGCTGCCGCCCATAACAACTGTGACTGACTTTGAACAAAACTCAATTAGACAATAATAGATTCTTCTTAACGCGTTAACTTTAGCTCCACTAAGGAATCGGTAAATGTGTTATGTTTATGTTTATTTTACGGGTAACATTTTTACAAACTTTGAATGCCATATTTATTTAGATATGTAATCAACAGCCTAAAATATAAGTTTTATGCTTCTAGTTCTGAAAGTAACAAAACTTTCATACAACTTTTCATCCCCCTTTTAAATCCTTTACAACACTTTTTTTACAATTAAGAAGTAGCCTATGTTTCCTTTCTCATGCTCTAGAGTCTAGAGCCTGAGAAAGGAACCATAGTCTAGAGTCTAGACTATCTGTAGGTATACCAAATTTCATTTAAATCAGGTCAGAAGTTTTGTCGTGAAAGCGAGTATGGATTTAAAAACAATGGAGATCTATCAATAAATCTCATGCTGTGCTTCGACCAAAATATTAGATACGAGTTAATTCAAAATTCGTATTTTTGAGTCACTCGAATGCAACTAGTGAAAATGAAGAACATCATGATTTGTAGGGGTAACATTAGTCTTTACTAAACACTGTCATTCCTAATCGTGAAAATGTTAGAGGACATCATGATTCGTAGGGGTAACATTAGTCTTAACTAAACACTGTCATTCCCCATCCCGGACGTAAAGCGGTGCCACTAAAAACGTTAAATTTATTAGTTTTCACCACGTTGATATCCTTGATCCTTGGCGTCAATAACTAACGGCCGACGCAGCGGAACGTCAGATTTATCGTTATTGCCGCGCATTTCCTCCGGGTAACGTTTTAATTACACAGATCGGCGATAAACCACGCCGGGGCGCACTTTTCTTCATTAGAAGACGGATCGCATCTGCCAGGTGATTTATGCCGAATGGCCTTCCGATACCCATTGTGGTGAAGTGAGAGGCTGATGGTTATCTTGAAGTGATGAGGCTTTGAATTTATTGGAGCTAGGAAGGGTCCAGATAGAAGTTGTTAAATGAGCAAATATTTAGGTAACAAAAATGTAACTACTAGTTGATAGAAGTCAAGAACATTTTTTATTATTCTAGAAGGATAACATTGAAAAGCCTGGGTAAAAACGTCGCCCCGAATACTTAGCAATAACAATAGCACTTAAATTCAAATTAAAAGCATATTATCATTACTAATTTGAAGCTTTTGCCAGCAGCTTCATCCGCGTAATAAAGATTATATACACAAAGATATTTCCAGGATAAAGAGTACCTATGCTTTGTCCAGGATATCCTCTGCTTCTGTTATAAGTTGCATCTTAATCTTATCATTTGTTGTAATGTAATAAAAGTAAGAAGTTGTGTCAGTGCTATCTGTTGATGGTGTGCCAGACAACTTTCCAATGAACCTCCAAAAATCCCAAGAGAACATATTATCGGGATGAAAATTATCCTTTGTGCTATCTACGTTATTATCTACCTATGTGCAGAGTCTCATCCAAATCCGGTTTGTAGTTCTTGCGTGATTGAGTAACAAACATCCAAACATCCAACCGTCTAAACATCCAATCTGTATGAATTTCTATTTATCACAACGTTTAATTCTGTCTTATCATAAGGAATATATTATGATTCTTTTTTACAAGTTCGAAAGAATGAATCGATCAAAAACGCATTAGCAAGGTATAAATATTTATCTTTATATTAAAGTAGTGAACGCCCGCAGCTTCGCTCGCGTGGAATTAGACATAATAATATGTATATGTTTATTTTACACCCTTACAAAAATTTTACAAATGTTGAATGCCATATTTATTTATATATAATCAACAGCCTTTAATATAAATTTTATGCTTCTAGTTCTGAAAATGACAAAACATTCATAGAACCTTTCAACCCCCTTTTAAACCTCTTACAACACTTTTTTCCAAGAGTAAGTAGCCTATGTCCTTTCTCAGGCTACAGACTATCTGTGTACCAAATTTCATTTAAATCGGTTCAGTAGTTTTGGCGTGAAAGCGACACAGACAGACAGACAGACAGAGTTACTTTCGCATTTATAATATTAGTATGGAAGTATGGATATTTATCTTTATGATAATTAATTGTATCAGGCGTTACTTTGCGGAACTCCATTATTACAAAACAAGAATTAATCTACTTTGCAACAATCCGCGAACAAAAACGTATGGTGATGTATGTATACTTTCATGCACGTAGCACCTCCCTCCCTCCCACGCAGGAAAACATGCACATGCGATAAATGAATACCCACACCACCATACACACACCAACACGTGTTTCGCCTCAAAACAAGGCATCCTCAGGGTAAGTAGACGCTACGATGGTTAATCGCAAAGTGAGCTCGTTCGTTGGTCTTCGCACACGCAACCCGTGGGTGCGTGGGGAATCGGCTATTGGGGCTCTGTACCCCCTGGCCGAGGTATCAGCCGCACCCTGTGACGACAGGGCGGTCCTTTGGGGGGGGTTTTAGTAACCCCCGCGCTTTATGAGCGCTATGGCTTCGCTTTCTGCTTCTCCTCTCTTCATTTTTTTTTTCACGCCACCCGACCAGCTATCGGGTGGCGGCTTGGATGGTGGCAGGTGCGCATGTGCAGTGTTCAGTGGTAGGGTCCTGGGTGGCTTATTCCTGCAGATGCATGGCTTTGGCCACCTCCAGGACCGCTGCCTCCGGGTCCTCATTTTGGTCCAGGGCCGCAAGCATCGCCTGCAGCAAGCATATGGCAGTGCGGATAGTCTCCCGCTTAACGCCACTTGCTGCAGGTTGCCCCTGGGTTGCTGGCTCTGGGTCAGTAGGCGCCTCCTGTGTCTCGGGGGCCGGCTGAGTCGCTGTCTTCCTTCCCCTCTTGGGTTTACGCCGTTGGAGCGGTTGTCCACGGGGAGTGGGGTCATTGGCTTCAGCCATCAGATTGGTGGCTGAGCCCGGGGCTTCCACTCTCTGCTCCTTTGGAGGGGCGGGAGATCTTCTCGCTTTGGGAGGTCTTTGTGTTTGTGTGGAGCTTCTGGTAGGGCCTGTCCTCGGTGCGACGCCTGCTTTCTTGTTCCGGAACTCCTTCCGGAACGCAGGGCACGCGATGTTATTTGCCGGGTGCGCTCCGCCGCAGTTGGCGCATGTGGCCGGCTCAATCCGTGGCCGAGGGCAGTCCTTTGCGGGGTGCTCCTCCCCGCACCTCACGCAGGCAATCTTTCTGTGGCAGTTGTGACTGCTATGCCGCCACTGCTGGCAGCGGTGGCATTGAGAGGGGCCCTTTCTTCCTCTCCAGGATTCTATTTTGATGCCGGGCATATACAGAAGTTCATTGACTTCGTATATGCCCGGTAACATGCCTTCTGTCGGCTTTAGGGTTGCATAATATATGCAACCCGGCTGTCCCTTTCTTGCCTTAATGGGCCGGCAGTACTGGGCGATGTAGCCTTTACCGGCTAGGGCTTCGATGATGTCCTCTGTATCGGTGTCTGTAGGTAGTCCCCTTATGGCGATCTTGATGCTCCGCTCCGATGGCAGAGAATAAGAGTGCCAGGGTACTGCTTCTTCCAGGGGGAGGGAGTCCAGATAGCGCTGGACAATTCTGTACTCCTCCTCCCCCTTCGGTGTAAAGCGCACTCCCTTTTTGAAGGGGCGCGCATTTGGTGGATGGCCCAGCTGGTCGAAGAGCGCCTTGAAATGGCGCGTCCAGTTGGGCAGAGCGTCGACCACGATGGGTGGGTAGCGGGTGCGGCGGGGTTGGCTGCTCTGGGCGTCGTCGGCGGGCGCGGCGTTGGCGGCGGGGTCCTCGTCGGCGGGCGCGGCATTGGCGGCGGGGTCCGCGGTCGCGGCGTCGTGTGTCGCGGTGAACGCGGCAGTGGGCGCGGCGATTGGCGTGGTGTCCATGGGCGCATCGGCCGGTAGCGGCGGGTGGGCGGTTGCAGCGAAGGGATTCGCCGCGGTTACCACCGCTGCGTACGGGCGTGGGGCCGGGAAGGTGTAATCTTGTTTTGGGCCCGGGTCTGAAGCGACCCGGCCCAGCGGCGCGCGGTTTAGGCGCGGGTCTCGGCGGAGATGGTGGGCGACGGTCGGTTCATAACACGGCCGCTTGGCCTCCTCTTCCTCTTCCTCGGGGCTGCGGAGTCTTCGAGCTCCGCGCTCCGTGGGCACATCTTCTATGCACCCGGACCACATAAAGCGTTCCTCGGTGCTTAGTCCGGGTTCATTGGCTTCCTCCGGGGGCATCGCTGATTGTTGCTCGCTGAGAAACTGCGCAACGTGTGCTAGCAGTTCTTCGCTGAGGAGCCCCGTCTCTGCTAGTCGCTCGGTAATCACCATGTTCCGTTCTAAACGGGCCTTAGGTGATTGCTCCTGCGGAGGCGGACTCGGTGCTGGAGGTGTCGGCGTGCGCGCGGCGGTGGACGCGGCGACGGACGAGGGTGAGCGCGTGGAGCGCGCGGCGGCAGGCGCGGACGAACGTGCGGCGGGGCGCGCGGGACGCGCGGCGGCAGGCGCAGGCGATCGTGCGGCGGGGCGCGCGGGCGGCGGTGACGCGGTCACGGCGGGCTTCTTTTTTCCTTTAGCTTTCTTCTTCTTAGCTTGAGGAGGCGGTCCAGACACGGCGGCTTGCTGACTCGATGAGGAGGGGCGTTGCGCATCAGCGAACGCCCAGGTCCCCATGTTGTCGTCGGCCACGGCGTCGGGTCCAGCGGCAGCTCCCCTGTCCCGGCGGTGGGTTCCATCGCGGCCAGTGCGGGAGCGCGAGCGTATCGCGGCGGTGCGCACGGCTGGCGGGGCCTCTGCGGGGTCTGGGGCTTCGCGGCCCTGATAAGGGCCTTTATCTTCCATCTTCTTGATGGGTCACACCGTCAACGTAGCTTTTCAGCGGACTTCAGGTGGGTAAGTGGCTTCTTCTCTCGTAACTTAATACGGGTGCATTCTCACTTTCGATTTCTTAAAGAAACCGAGGTGAGATGCGAAAGGTTGTTGGTAAAAGGTACCGGCAGCTTGCGGGTGAATCTACCAACAGGAAAGACGTGCGTACGGTGCGACTGAGGCCGATCCTGTGAGCTCACCGGACTGGCAGCGATCTTATATACCTTTCCACCCCTCCCTTACCGGACTCTAATCACTAGTTGACGTAATATGTGATAACCTCCGGAACAGTAATTAACTAATTAACAGTAATTAACTAATTAGTCTGTTTTTGTAGGTTGACAAAAATGCGTAGTAAGGGAGAGTTGGAAACTTCCGTCTGATCATTCAGCAGTGTAACACTCTTATGGTTATCATGCCTTATAATTTCTAACTGTTCAAGCACACTTAGTCTTAAGCCTCCACTTATCCACGGTGTGTAGGATGTCATAGGTGTGGTTAAGACTAAGTGTGCTTGAACAGTTAGAAATTATAAGGCATGATAACCATAAGAGTGTTACACTGCTGAATGATCAGACGGAAGTTTCCAACTCTCCCTTACTACGCATTTTTGTCAACCTACAAAAACAGACTAATTAGTTAATTACTGTTAATTAGTTAATTAGTTAATTACTGTTCCGGAGGTTATCACATATTACGTCAACTAGTGATTAGAGTCCGGTAAGGGAGGGGTGGAAAGGTATATAAGATCGCTGCCAGTCCGGTGAGCTCACGGATTGGCTACCGTCGCACCGTACGCACGTCTACTCCGTTGGCAAAATTACCCGCACACCTGCCGGTACTTTTTACCGACCACTTTTTTCGCATCTCACTTCGATTTCTTTAAGAAATCGAACGTGAGATGCACCCGCATTCGTGAGAAGAGTCCATCTACCCACCTGAAATCCGCTGAAAAGCAAAGAAGACGGTGTGACCCATTACGATGGAAGGAAAAGGCCCTTCTCAGGGCCGCGAAGCCCAAGACCCCGCAGAGGCCCCGCCGGCCGTGCGCGCCGCGTTTCGTTCGCGCTCCAGCACTGGCCGCCGGGACAGGGGAGCTGCCGCAGGACCCGACGCCGTGGCCGACGACAGTATGGGGTCCAGGACGCTCGCTGATGCGCAGCGCCCTTCCTCATCACGACAACAAGCCGCCGCGTCTGGACCACCGCGCCCCCCTTCTACCAAGAAGACAACCGCCGCGACCGCGACGCCGTCCGCGCGCTCCGCCGCGCGACCGTCCGCGCACGCGCCGCCCCCTGCGCGCCCGCCCGCGCCCGCCGCCGCGCGTTCCGCGCGACCGCCCGCGCCCGCCGCCGCGTCAAACACCGCGCGCTCGCCCGCGCCCCCCGCCGCGTCTACGATCGCTAGTCCGCCGGCACCCGCCACCGCGCCCATCGCCGCGCAACCGCCCGCGCCCGCCGCCGCATCCACTGCCGCGCGAACGCCTGCACCCGTCGCCGCGAAGGCCGCGTCTCCTGCGGTTCAAGATCTACCAGCCGCCCCTGAGGCGAAGACACCATCGGCCTCAAAACCGCCCCCGCAGCCGCAATCATCACCCAGGGCCCGTTTGGAACGTGACCTGGTGATAACGGAGCGGCTTGCGGAAGCTGGACTCTGCAGCGAGGAACTGCTGTCGTACATCGCGCAGTTCCTTAATGACAGACAGAAGAAGATGACCGAGGAAGACACCAAAGAACCCGGACTAACCGCTGAGGAGCGGTTCATGCTGTCTGGGTGCATTATGACACCCGCCCCCAAGGAGCGCGGAGCCCGGAGACTCCGCAGCCCCGAGGAAGAGGGCGAAGAGGAGGCTAAGCGGCCGTGCCTCGAGTTGGACGCCGCCCCACGCCTACTGAGAGACCCGCGCCTCAACCGCGCGCCGCTGGGACGGGTTGCATCGGACCCGGGCCCACAACAAGGGCACATCTTCTCTGCCCCTCGCCCGTATGCAGCGGTGGTAACTGCAGCAAATCCTTTTGCCGCAGCCGCCTTCCCGCCGCTGCCGGCCGCCGCCCCCGCCGCTGCGCTTAAGAAAGCCGCCGCTGCGACCGCCAAGACACCTGCCGCTGCGCCCCCTGCCGCGCCCGCCGCTGAGCCCGCCACCGCACGCCCACCTAAGGCTGCTGCCGCCGCTCAGAGCGCCGCGCGCACGCTATGGCCGGCCAACACTCCGGATTCAGCCGCGCCTATGGACGTACCAAGTGACACGCCCACCCAGACCTCCACCACTGCGCCGACAGCCGATGCTCCCGCCGACGACGCAACCCAACAAGGAGACGCCCAGAGCAGCCAACCGCGCCGCTCACGCTACCCACCAATTGTGGTAGACTCCCTACCAAACTGGACGCGCCACTTTAAGGCGCTCCACGACCAGCTGGGCCATCCCCCAAACGCGCGCCCCTTTAAAAAGGGTGTGCGCTTCACTCCTAAGGGGGAAGATGAATATAGAGCGATCCAGCGCTACCTGGACTCCCTCCCCCAAGAAGAGGCAGTTCCCTGGCACTCCTACTCGCTTCCATCTGAGAGGAGTGTCAAGGTGGCCATAAGAGGCCTACCGGCGGACACAAACGTCGAGGAAATTCAAGAGGCCCTGGCCGAAAAGGGCTACACAGTGGAATACTGCCGGCCCATTAGAGCCCGAAAAGAGAAGCCGGGGTGTATCTTCTACGCCACCCTTAAACCAGCGGAAGACCTGCTCCCAGGCATATACCAGATCGACGAGCTCCTATACATGCCGGGAGTGAAGATCGAAGCATGGAGGGGCAGGAAAGGCCCCTCCCAGTGCCACCGCTGTCAACTCTTCCGGCACAGCAGTCACCGGTGCCACAGGAAGCAGGCCTGCGTCCGTTGCGGGGAGGAGCACCCCGCGAAGGACTGTCCCAGGCCAAGAACTGAACCCGCGACGTGCGCGAACTGTCAGGGCGCACACCCGGCCAACCACATCGCCTGCCCAGCGTTCCGAAAGGAGTTCCGCAATAAAAGGGCGGGCGTTGCGCCGAAAACCGGACCGGGCAGAAGAATCCCCAGTGAGAAGAGAGCGCCCCCCCGCCGCAGATGGAGAAGAGAGTGGAGGCCCCGGGCTCAGCCACAAACCTGATGGCTGAAGCCAACGACCCCACCCCTCGCGGGCAACCCCTTCAACGCAAGGGGAAAAACAAGAGGGGTAAGAAGAAAAAGAAGCAGCCGGTCTCCGACGCACAGGAGCCCACCGCCCCAGAGCCAGCAGGCACACAGGGGCAATCTGCAGCAAGCGGCGTTAAGCGGGACACAGTCCGCACTGCCATTAGCTTGCTGCAGTCGATGCTGTCCGCCCTGGACAACAATGAGGACCCCGAAGCAGTGGTCCTGGGGGTGGCCAAAGCCATGCAAACATTAGTATGAATAGGCCCCTCAGGATCCTGCATTGGAACGCCCGCGGACTTAACAGCAAGGTCAAGCTCCTCCAGATTTGTCTCCGGGACCAAGATGTGGACATCGCACTCATCAGCGAAACTTTCCTTGGTCCAGCGGATAACCCAAAGTTCCCGGGATACTTCAGCTACCGGAGGGACGAAATGAGCCAGTTGCGACCATACCGCGGCCTCATGGTACTGGTCCGAAGAAGACTGGCACACCAAGCTCTACCAGTCCTACCCCTCGCGAGCATCCAAACATTGGGGGTCGAAATTCTGCATGACGGCAGTCCACTGCAGGTCTACGCGGTCTACCGTCCTCCAAGCGGCCACCTGGACCTCATGGATGTCCACCAGCTGCTTGACTCCACGCATCCAGTCCTGATAGCCGGAGACTGGAACGCGAAGAACGTCGCCTGGAACTCTATGAGGACAAGCACCACTGGCAGACGACTGCTGGAAGATGCGGAGAGGCACGGCTACGCAGTCGCTGGCCCTGAGCTGCCCACCCACTGGCCAGAGAATCCCCTGCATACCCCAGATGTCATCGACATAACGGTCTACAGAGGGATCGAGCAGACCATCTACCAAGAGGTCCTTGAAGACGTCCTAGGCTCGGACCACCAACCGGTGCTGATCAGCCTCCCTACAGCGACCTTGACGGCCCTCCCAATGATGAGGACAAGCCGGAGAACCGACTGGGATGCCTTTGCGAAGATTCTCAATGAGAGCACCCAGTCGCGCCCCATGAATACCCCCGAGGACGTCAACAACTTTGCTGCTGAGACGACACTCACCATCCGTGAAGCCCTCGACCAGACTACTCGTGAGGTCCCACGCTCCGGAGGCCTCCCCCCACTTCCCAACCAAATCAGAAGATTGCTTGAGGAGAAGAGGAGGATTCATCGGCAGTGGAAAAGGACCCGATGCCCGCAACAAAAGCGTCAACTCAACAATATCACCGAGAAAGTGAAAGCCGCCATCGTTGAACATAATGGCGAGAGATGGAACGACAGGATCGGAGAAGCCAGCGATGACTGGTCCTCCCTCCACCGGCTATGTCGCTCCCTCACGGGGCAGAGAACGCCAGTGAGACCGCTCCTTCACTCGGATGGCTATCCCAGGTACCGGCCTGAGGACAGGGCTGAGATCTTCGCCGACTACTTGGCGGAGCAGTTCCAGCCCAATCCCGCAGAAGACCCGGAACACGTATCACTGGTCGAGAGCCATCTAAGGACCTACC
The DNA here is from genome assembly GCA_944567765.1 of Carterocephalus palaemon. Lineage (NCBI taxonomy): Eukaryota > Metazoa > Arthropoda > Insecta > Lepidoptera > Hesperiidae > Carterocephalus > Carterocephalus palaemon. The sequence continues at coordinate 680,296 of OX155645.1, forward strand.
TCAATAGCAGCCCATTGGAACAAGAAGAAGAGCGGGAGAAGGATTTCTTCACATCGCCAATGGAGGTAAAGTCGGTGCTGAGAAGGTGTAAGCCACGGAAGGCACCCGGAGCAGACGGGATCACCAACTTGGCACTGAGGAACCTCCCGAAGCGCATGATAGCAGCCATTACAAGGCTATACAATGGCATCTTCCGCTCAGGCACCTTCCCCGAGACCTGGAAAACTGCTGTGGTCATCATGATTCCGAAGCCCCAGAAGAACGTGATGAGACCCAGCAGCTACCGGCCGATCTCTCTGCTGCCTACCCTCTCCAAGGTCTTTGAGGTTCTGCTGCTGAAGAGGCTCAGACCACTCATCCAGCCGCGCCCGGAACAATTCGGTTTCAGAGAAGGGCACAGCACCACTCTGCAGCTCGCTAGGGTCATACATGACCTTACACTTGCCCAAAACCGGAAAGAGAAGACAGCAGCAGTCTTCTTAGACATGGAGAGGGCCTTCGACAGAGTCTGGCACCACGGGCTTGTCTATAAGCTGGCCAAATCCGAAGTCCCACGCCCACTGGTGAGAATCATAGACGGATTTCTGCAGAACCGGAGCTTCAGGGTGAGGGTCGAGGGAGCGCTGTCGACCTCGAGATCTATCGAGGCCGGAGTCCCGCAAGGCAGTGTTCTCTCCCCCACTCTATACTCGCTCTACACCGATGATATCCCGGTGCCGGAAGGAGCGAAGTTAGCGCTCTACGCTGATGATGCTGCGCTCTACGCCACGTCTATGTCCATCGGCCACGCGGCGAAGAAGCTCCAGAGGGGCCTGGATGCTTTACCACCTTGGCTCAGACGTTGGAGAATCAGGGTAAATGTCTCAAAGACACAGGCCCTAGCCACTGGATTAGCCAAACCACCTCCGCGCCTCCGACTACTGGACGAAGAAATACCGTGGTCGAAGGACATACGATACCTGGGAGTCACCATCGATAAGAGGCTATCGATGGTGAAGCATGTCAAGAAGGCAATACAGTCCGCAAGAGTTGCCTCACATCTTCTGCGACCAGTGCTGTCCTCCCGGCTGCCGCTGAAGACTAAAATCGGTCTATACAAGACGTATGTGCGTTCCAGGTTAACATACGCAGCCCCGGCGTGGTACGCACTCACGTCGGCTACCGGCAAAGCGAATCTCCTGAGAGAGGAAAACAAGGCGTTGCGCACTATATCGAAGGCTCCACGATATGTGCGCAACTCCACAATCAGAAGAGATCTACAAGTGGAAACGCTGGACGCCTTCACGCGCCGCCTTGCTGAACGGATGTTCAAACGGGCCGACGCGTCGAGGTTCCAGCATCTGCAAGAGATCGCCCCACTTCACGCCAGACCGCCAGATGCTCCGGGGAGACCGCTCCCGAGGGACCTCATCCCTAAGGAAGACGCAGAGCCGTCACCTACGACACCACAACCGCCACCCGATCGCTGGTCGGTCCCTGCTGGGCTTCCCCAGAGGGATTAACCTGGTAGGACCAGACCGCTCGGGTGGCGCGAAGAGTGAAGAAAGAGGAAAATGGAGAAGGAGAAGCCGTAACGCTCATGAAGCGCGGGGGTCTAGGACCCCCCCCCAAGGACCGCCCTGTCTTTACAGGGCGCGACAGACACCTCAAACACCAAAATTCATGACTATACGTCAGCGATATTGCATAAGTATATTAAAATACACGATATGGATCACATAAATCATGACCATCTCATAAGGCGAGGAACTTACTGAACCGTCGGAACTGACACTACAAAAAAGGAAATCGCCATTTGGAAAACATTCCCTATTCCCCGCTTTATAGAACGAGCATTGCAAATCCGAACTGGATGAAACCTTTGATCGGTATCGGATAGGAAACTGAGAAAGCGTTCACATCGCATTCACTTATCATATGCCACGAACGTAAGTCGCAGTCACGCGAGCTTCAACCTTAACGCTTTTGATTTATTGCGACCGCACAAACTGATACTCGCTATTTGTTTCCCCTCAAGCTCTTTACTGAATGCATCATCGTTTACTGCTATTAACATATTCATTTCCATTTCAATGAACATCCTTTTTGCTATCGACAGAACACGTACGGTTTCCAATGGAATAGTCAACAACGACACAATAAGTCCCATATTGGCTTGCTCGGCGTTTGAACTTACGCTGGCTCGCCTGGCGGGGTCGTCCGCAGCCCATTTGTCATGGAGGCCATTTGTACTTGTCGAATCACGGCCATTAGACGAGAGTGTGTGACCGCGTGGGGTAGCCCCTTGTCCCGACTGGGCCTCCGTCCGACAACCTCGAGCCACAGAACAATTTACTGTTAAGCTAAAACGAAGTGTAATAGCGGCGAGTCAATTTCTTGATTGACCATATTTTATACTGTGTCTTACGCTTTCGTTTCGTCTCTCAATTTGAACACGGGTGAAAGGAACACCGATCTTGTCAATATCGAGTTGTATGAGAAGAGCTGTCCTGTCGATTTATCTTACTTTGCGGCTATTGTTGCGGCCGGCGGAGGTCGCAGCTGATTTATAAGCGCCTCGGTTAATTACGAACGACGGGCGACGCGTCATTAATTTCCCTTTGACTCAACAGATATCCCTTCCGATCCGAGAATAAATTATGGCGTGACTCACATTTAAAGTCACTTAAAAGCGAAACTTGAATTTTAAAGCGCACCAATAAATACATTCGCATAAAACTAAAGTTTATCTCCATTCCCTTTGAAGTACTGCCCGAGAAAACAAACAGAGCAATAAAGAAGGCCTTTATCGGAACCACGAGTCGACACGCAAGCTAATTTACAACACAGCCGTGGGTTTTATCTTCATTAACCCATCGATTCACAATTAAGACGCGGAATAAATCTCCGGTAATGCGCTCCCCGTCCGCGCCGGTAGATTCAACTTCAAACAGATGTTATGTATAAATAAAGCTGCACGGAGGCAACCACTCGATATATTCCTGTCCGCGGCAAACTTTACAGATCTATCGGCGCTCGCTGTACGTCGACAACTGAATCGAGCGCGCACGGGAATATCGACCTTAAAACCGCTGACGTTGCAGCGGGTTACCCATTACGTGCAGCAAATGCCAACGCTATAAATTGCAGCGGCGTGTTGAAGCTCGTACGAGTGTAATGACGATAATGGTACGACGGACTCGCGCAGTTCGGACGTTCCGGGCGGCGCGGGCTGCAGACCTCATCTTATTGCCAGCGTAACGAGTCGATGCTCACATTCGATTATCTGACCGCGGTATCCGAGGCATTACACTTGATGTATCGACGGCGACTGCGCGGGATTGCCGGCCATCGCTTGATTTAGTACGCCCATTTCTTCCTGGCACTCCATACGGGATAGATCCCCATCTGTCGCTAGTGTGACGAATCGCAGCAATAGAAAGCGTAGAGGGTCTTCTAATGAATTGTCCCAAATAATTGGGATAGTATTTTATATCGACATCATTTGTTCCCTGATCGGTGCATTTGTTACGTGGCGTTGATTTGTGCGATGTCTTAACCTCGGCGTTGGAACATTTGTCTTCTAAATAAGATTAACGGCGGTCTTAAATCGCTGTTTCTGATCACCTGCGAGCTTTGATACTAGCTGCGGCTTATCGGGACCTTCATCTGAAATACACCTCGGTTGAAAATGTTCAACAATATTTTAATTAGGCAGAATGCCTCGTCCACTTTGGCGGAATGTTACTCAAAAAATACTCTTAACGATTGAACAGTAGCAAGACTAATTAAACTAAAATTAAAGTTGTATACTTCATTTCACAGAAACATCAGGTTTACAAATAAACAAACCTAACATTATTGAATCTGATCTGATGAACACAAGTCGTATATATTCGTAATCGCGGCGACAAGACATTTCAAAGATTTTACGAGCGAGAGAACAGTCTTGATGCGACATAATTTTATCAAAGCAACACTTCCATTCATAAATTAGCTGGATCAACAACTCCAGCGTTTAGTCGCGTTCACTAGTGGTAGATTAAATGTGTTGATAATCTCAAGTTATTCTCGGGCTTACGACACTAAAAAGCAGAAATACGAGACAGGTTTACAATCCCATAACATTTGTTGTAATCTTTGGATCTGTCTCGTGCAGACATAATGGCTGCGCCCATGGATGTCTTTTTGCGTTTCGTACCGTTGGTGTAAGTTACATGCCGCACCACGATTTCAATGAGTTTGAGAAGGAAATGATTGGTCTATGACTGGTCACATTTCGTGTCCTCTACATACACAACTACACATATACAACTACGAACAATCCTGTATTTCATCCAAACTAATTACATGGACTAAGCGAGTAAATCATTTCATCGCGTATCGCTTACTATTCGGTGCTAAGAGGCCTGATTCAAGCAGGATTGTTGATCGATTGTCGTGATGGTTTAGACTGTTTGCATGGTAGATGGCGAATTCCTCGTCCAAGTTTCAGATAACCTCGCTGATTCAGTGCTCAGGCATATCGTAGTATGCAATCATTTATCGTGTCGTTAAATTTAAATTTCTATGGGTTTATTAGAGAATACAAAAATGTATTTATTAACAAGTAATTAGGTTTAAACAGCCATAATAATCATGTTATATAAATTGTTCTTGATGAACACTACTGACGTAATACTAACAGATTTATAAAATTATTTGTTCATTTAATTTTTTTCTCTCTTTGTTTGTCATGTATTGTGAGATGTTGAGTTTTCCTAGCTCATACCCCAGACGCAAAGACAAACCCTATTTTTAAAATAAAGATTAAAAGTAACAGGTTCGTTTATTATCTGAAACATTTATTCCTAATCTAAATGTTTATTCCCTTACTGGGATCGGTGTTTCAGTTAAGTGATCCTGATGAAATTTTTTCAATTTATTTCTTTACCGCCCCATGACTTAAAGAAAGTTCAGTCTTAAAGAAAGTATAAATACCAGTTAATAGACCTAGTTGTTCCATGGAGTCGTACCCTCTTATAAAACATAAGTATAATCAGAAGCCGGTATCAGCCCGGGCGTCATTGTCTGGGCGAACAGACAACTCATCGATAACGGGACTGACATGTAGATACTCTGGCTTGGCTCCATGTATTCCCTTCGTATCTGTACTTGTATCATCTTTATAACCTTATTCGCTTCGCTTGAAGTGTGCATAATTCAGATATCGGCCTGATTCGAATGATTCCTTGGTATTTTTGTCAAATTTGAAACTTTGTGTGTGTACATTGCTTTATTGATTTCGAAAATGTTCTTATAATTTCAAAATTATCTATAAATTACTTTGTTTAACTGGGGTGTGTGTGGTAGAGTATTGATTTATTGCGAAATATCGAAGACATCATTATATATATTGAGATTCTGAGAGGAGACCTGTGCCCAACAGTGGGATAAAGAAAGGGTTGTGATGATGTATAAAAAACTTAAACCTTGTATTTGGAAGACCTTTTGATTATTAATTTAATTGAATTTAGTAGCAAAGCAACCTTATCATGGAATCAGAAGACGGAAACGGATTGCAGGCAGCATTGTGCAGACGACGCGCTTCGATAGCGCAGCTGACATCGTGATAGACGCGAAGCTTGCGTGCACGCAGAGGAATCGTACAGAACGTAACGTAGGTACATACGAATCAAATAAAAACATAGGTAAAAGTTACGCACTCACACCCCTATGGTAGGTCTGCGTTGCGGTTGGAGGACACACAAAGAAATTACAATTTAACATCTATGACACACATACAAATATTTATCTGCAAAATAAATATCTACCCCAAACGAGAAAAAGACTTCAAAGTAATATTAACATATTAATGTATTATTATACCTTGCAGTTTGTAAAGGTTTGTGTGTACCTCTCGATGTTAATGTTTTGGTGATTTGTCTGATCGAGGAGAATCAGAACATCATCATCATCAGTCGGCAAAACCTTTAAAAGCATTTTAGTTTACTTATCGCACTATGGCATCGCACTACGAATTTTAGTTAATACTAGTGGACGCCCGCAGCTTCGCTCACGTTAAAGACAAAGTCAAAGTCAAAGTCAAATAATTTATTTCGCTATGAGGTGATTAGACACGCTTAACGAAAGTCTAGGTACCTAACTAAAAACTACTTAAACTACTAACTGATCTATATAAGGCAAAGGATTAGCTATTGATTATTGAATGAATAGCTAATCCTACACAGGTGTCTAACTTGCCTTAAGATAAATTTACAATAATTACCTACCACTAAGCTAAGCTCTAAGTCACGATAGACTATCTATATGGTCATCGGCTTTAGGAAGAATTTACAATATTCTTATCCTATGCCCTAGTGTAGGCCGAGAGAGAAAAAAGCCGGAGGAAAAAACTCTCGGTACTCTTTTAAAATTCAAATTAATTTTTACAGAAAAATGCACAGTATGACCATGACATGATTAAGTCAGACACGAGACAGCCAATCGTGTATGCCAAGAATCACCCCATATGCCACCTGCTTACAATTTTTAGTATAATTAATACAGAAGCATAGTGATAGCCTGTCAGAGTTTAATTCAGTCCCATGCCTTTATATCATCGGTTTTTTTAAACCTTTGTAAAGGCAGAGACTGAACCGCAGCCGGGACTTTATTGAATATTAGAATAGACATATGAAGGAAGGAATTCAACACACACACACACACACAATAGTTTCGTTTACACTTAGTAATAATAAATAACCTATGTCACTCAGTGAAGATGCAGCTTTCTAATGGGGTAAGAATTTTTGAAATCGGTTCAGTAGTTTTTGTGTGAAAACATTACAAACAAATGTTTCCTCATTATAATATGTATTAGTTTAAAAGTAAAGATTTAAAGAAATTTTAAAAAATGGCCTAATCAGAGTGATGTCGTTGACTAGCTTATGTTAAACCGATAACGTACAAATTCTATATGGATTGACGAAAGAAACGCAGTGTGTTTTAGCGAAATTGGTTTCTGCCACATAGTATCAGCTTACTATTGCTTTATGTGAACAAATTGCATCGTTTAATGATTTGTAGGAAATATCTGTTAGAGTCTGTCATGGGCACAGCGCTGGGGGCACCGCTGCGTTTTTAACTGAGATCCCGGAGCCCATAAGAGCTGAAGAAGTTTACCAAGTGGGTTTTAGTGGGTGGAAATCCCACATAACTCGGCGTCGCTCCTAAGATGTCCGGATACCATTAAAACGTTGCTCACTATAAAAAAAAACTAATTATTGTCTGCTACATTTTCTAGTCTGGTTTAACTAATGAGAACTTCTGTAATCTTCATTATCTTTGCCGCTGTCGACGCATTCAACCCGTCTTGATCCAAACTAGTTTAACTCTGTAAATGGTAGCATTTGATGTTTCAAACTCAAGATCGGAGATAGTCTGTCAGTGATAAATGAGATGGATGTGCGACGAATGGTTCGGTCGGATCGTTTAATTGTGTGGGTTCGTCTGTATTTTATTGTGATGTAAGTAGTTTCAATTTTGAGCGCGGTTGCGTTTTAATTAGTTGAGATAGTGATAACGCTTTGATTCAATGCGTACCATTAATTGTTTTAAAGGTCTACTAAAAGTTTGTTAATTAACAAATAAGTAACAAACATTTGCATGATGAAAATGTTCAATATTTATTTGTTGTAGTACCTTCTACTACTCTTCATAGTTAAATGCTTATTGTCTAATTGTTAGTAAGAGTTAGTTTTTGCTGTTGGATATGGACCCCTCTTTGGGTGAAGGCCTCCTCCAGTCCTTTCCACTCATCTCGGTCCTTGCCGATAGTTTGCCATACATTATATTGTAAGTTTGACAGAGGATTTTTCAGTATTATAGTAGGTAATTTATCTATAAACCGATGTTGTTGATCATCCAAATCATTTGGTAACTTTTGTGAAAATAATATTATTATTCTTAATACACAAAAGATGTTAAAAATTCATCAATTATCAACACTGTTTGAATGTTGTTTAAAAACGGAAACATTCTGACAAAACAATCAGTTTAAATCACCAACTAGATAATCTTGAGATAAATCTCAAGTCAGTAATTTAGATCCCAGACATTATTGACACAAAAAAATAATTTATTACTAGTTATTTAAACTTACAGATAACGCAAACCAGTGCGTCCACGGATTTAAAAATACGCAATGCGTTTATTACTTCCATGAATATATCTCACTTCTGCCGATCGGTGGCAGTTTCGTTGAATCATTGAATGTCAGTCGAATGCCAATTCAATTTATTGCAGTGTTGTTTCATCGGCTGTCAAAATGTGACAGCTTCATACAGAATGAACAGGAAAAATATTATCTTGACGTCAGCGTTACTGCAAGTCATCCTTTACAGTGATTACTTATTGATTTTAATGTTGTTTACGCTTACGGTGTAAGTGCGGCTTTTGTGATTTGGCGAGATATATTTTGTACACTACCTATGTTTTTATTAAGCTTTACTCAGCGATAGTAACCTGGTAGGTGACTTGATTAACACGTTCACAGACAATAAATCAGACACAATAGAATTCAATAGCCCGTCAATAAAGTATGTCATTCCCATTCTCCCTCCACCAATCCACTTTAAGTGGCGCAGCTCTAGAGCAGAAATAGCCCCGTGCCTTACGTATCCCGAATGAATGAATCCAGCGAGATATCAACCATTTATCCAGCCACATAATTTAATATGAATCTCATAGCAGCTCATGATCGCCGTCATATCCGGACGGGTTGGATTCAACCCGTCTGTCTGCAAAATAGAAATGTTTCAGTGCTACTCAGCGCCGTCGGCTGGACCCGCGCGTGACGTGTCATGTCGGCGGGGATTAAATCTGATGCTGCTACGGATGGACTGTGAGTCTATCGATAATATATCGATAAACTAAAACTGAACACATAAACGTGCATACCCAGCAGCAATCGGGGCAATGCACACAAATTCCAAAAAATAAATTTCAGCGTTGAGTGACTTTGTGCTTGTGCAAGAGGCCGGCGGTAAAGAACCACGTCTCAGATCTGTATGTCATCACTGGCAAAACACATTGCTCGAATACTATGTCAAGATATAAGATATCGCTGCGACCCATTGACGTCCCACTGCTGGGCACGGGTCTCCCCCACAGACACGCTGCGGAAGGTCTAGAGCATACTCCACCACGCTGCTCCAATGCGGATTGGTGGAGGATATAAGATATATATAAATAAAAATAAATAAATAAATATCTTGGACACTCACACACGGCCACCTGACCCCAAAGTAGGCGCGAGCCTGTACTATGGGTGTCAGAGACTGATATCCATCCATAGATATTTTTAAATATATAGGTACTTAAATAGATAATATTAATAACCAGACACAGAACAAATACAAGTGTTCGTCAAACGAATATTTGTCCTGAGTGGGATTCGAACCCACAACCCCTGGCGCAACAGACAGGGTCACTACCGATTGCGCCATCGGGCCCGTCGACACAACTCTATAGTCTTCCAATAACCTTATATCTATCGACTATCAACTATCGATGTCGATAAAATCAACTCGGTACCAAACAATCCCTTTAATCCGAGCGCCGAGCCTGGTAATTAGAACTGATACTTGTCAGATGGTCTACGATTATCTTTATTGAAAATTTTCGCTTCATTTGCATCAGCACGGAGACAAGACTGTTATCTGTACATTAAACAGAAATGATGAGGTCCGCTCTCCACTGCGTGTTCTTTCCGAACAACATTTCTATCGGAAATGATAAATCGTTGTAAATGACACATTATCTAATCATAACTTTCTATTACTGATTTACTGTCAGGAGGTCTTGGTTAACTAATTTTGAAGTAAGCAATTTAGGTTTATATCTCATAAATGATCCAGGGCTTAAGTCTTCCCCATTTAACATGTGGGATCGGGACTACAGGCAAGCGCGACTGTGCTGGCATCCTGGGTTCGATTCCCGAGTCGAGTAATGGATTTTTCCAACTTGAAATTCCGAGAAAAAGGTATGATGAACTTTTCAATAAAGAAAGGAAAACAGGAGTAATGTCATTTGTATTTGCAGACCGTGGACCACCACTATGGTCAAAGGTCTTTGAACATTTATTTTTTATTTATTTATTTATTTGTTTTTTCTCCCCCATTTGTCTTTACAAAAAAATCCAATTCGACAAGGAGGGCACTTAACATAATCGACACGTTTAAAATACACATTCAATACAATTCACTATAATAATAATTATATACTTATATGTAACTAAAAAAAAATATATAATGCACATCATATTTCTTAATAAGAAACGAGATTTTTTATAAGTACTCGTAGCATATTAAATGTAATGTCACTTTTTCGTAAATCAAGCCTCTCGTGTACTTTATTTAAAATATTAATTGCTCGCGTCGTAGGCGATTGAAGAGCACTAAGGCATGCAGGTTTCCTTCACCGTCGATCAAAGCCACACTGCGCTCGAACCCTTCATCCATTCCTTGACACAGCGTCGTCCGGAAGCCGACCGCTCGTTATTTTGACGCGCACACGTCGGCCGTGTTTGTGAGGCGGAATGATTTATTGCCGTTGCCGTCTCGTGATTAATCGAAATCGTGTTACATCGTTGATATAGAATCGTGATCGTTATTACAGGAACGCCGTCATTTATTTTCTCTAACACATTAATATAATGTTCACGAGGACTGATTAATGGTGCGTTTTAACAGTGATGGCCCGTTGGCTGAGAATTCGCTTTCTTACTCGGGAGATCCAAGTTCGAATCTCACCCACATGATCTAATATGTTTGCAAAAGTTATGTATGTTTTATCAAATTAATACATATAAACTATGTTTCAAGAGAAACATAGTTTGTATGTATAACCGTGATCTTTATATCTGTACTAATACTACCTGTTATAAAGAGGAAAGATTTGTTTGAAATGTTTCACACAAAAACTACTGGACCGATTTCAAAAATTCTTGCACCATAAGAAAGCTGCATCTTCACTGATAGGTTATATAATATTACTAGATGTAAACGAAACTATTGTTATGTCTAATTCCATGCGAGTGAAGCTGCGGGCGTCCACTAGTAGATATACGAACAAATTACGGTAAAAAGACGATAATGTTTGATGGAGTTCTACTTTATAACAATTGACCTAATCATATAAAGAAGTGCGACAGCATAACTATGTTTAAAAAGAAATTAAAACAACATTTTTAGGTTATATTTTTAAGGTTTTTTTTAAAGTTTTAAATTCATTAATTAGTAAATTTACTTTTAGATGTAGCCTGTGTAATAGTATGAAAACAACATGTAGAGACTGTTAAGAAATTAGAGAAGTGCATTGTAAACATTTTATGTTAAAGGCATTAGAGGCAAACACTTACACTTACTTACTAATACGTTTTTTTTTGATGAGAATAAATTCTTTAAACTATATACAATTATTACTATAGCAATTTTTTGTAACAGTAATAAAACGTGCATCAAACAATGAATGGTACGACGGTAGGTACCAGTCGCCTGAAACGGCAGATGATGTCCAGCCTGGTCCGGGCAGGAAGCTCCTAATTCACCGACTGACACGTTTGTTGGTTTATAATGAAATTTATTGGTCGGATGCAGATAAAAATGTTTCATTGCTGCGTAATTTATGACGAGAGGACATGGTGTAATATTTCTGTTATAATTTCATTTATTTAAGATGGTTTTTTTTACGAATTAAGCTACATTATATAGACGTTCCAATCGCCAGTACTGGAGGTCTATAGAATAGACCACCACGCTGCTCCGATGCGGATTGGTGAAGGGGTTAGTGGCCAACCAAATGTCGAATGTTCTCAATCCATCCGAAAGACAAGGCTTAGGCCAAAGGCTTAAAGTGCAAAGGCGTAACTGTCACTACCGATTGTGCCAACGGGCCCGTCAATTATAATAAAACAATATTTTTCTATTATCTATTTTAATCAATCAATGCGACATTCAAATTTTGCCGTAGTATCCATGGTTGATGTAAAATATTTACATAGTATTCTGTAACCACTGCTCTTCGTTATCCGATAATGTTAGTTAGTTTAGTTAGTTAGACAGAAGGGCGATGTAGGGAAGATACAGTTCTTTATATCCAGGCATGAGTCTACTTACAAATACGTCCATAAACCGTTACGATCAAACGACGAAACGCGTGTTTGTTGAACCTTCAAACCAACATCAAACGGAATGTTCAAACACAGACTGTTACAATCACCATTTGAGCGTCGGAAGGCATCCTCTGCAGTAGCTGGGTGGTCCCGCTTTCGGTTCCCCGCTGAGGCAGGTATTTGGACGTTTTTATGTTCCACCTCAACACAAAGATCAGTTTGTCTGTACTGTTCCAATAGCAATTCTGTCCAAAGACCACTTCTCTAACAAAAACACATATTATAGAACACAAATCTGACTTGATTGATGATGATACTTTCCTTTGATGCGAATGATAAATAGCATTATTAGAAGAATTGGCGAAATATCGAGAACAAACACGAAACATTCAATGTCTTCTTTTGTTGGTAGGTACCAGGTAAAGATTGTCAATTAGGGTCACATCAATTAATAAGGCTGCCAGGCCAATACTGGCAGTATTTAACACATGGTAGACCCTATAAATAAATTAAGCGTCCATAGCCCAATGGCTCGCGTCTATTCAATGTGATCGAAAGAGTTAAGCAACGAAGGCGCGGTCGGTTTGTGGATGGGTGACCGCTAGTGGCAAAATTTCGTGCTTCGGAGGATACGTAAAGCCGTTGGTCCCGGCTGTTTTCAATGCTGGAAACAGTCGTTAAGCCTTGTCGAAGACCTTAGGGTGGCATGAGAACATTCGACACTGGGTTGACCACTAACCCCTCCACCAATCCGCATTGGAGCAGCGTGGTGGAGTATGCTCTAGACCTCCCGCAGCAGTGTCTGTGGGGGAGACCCGTGCCCAGCAGTGGGACGTCTATGGGTCGCAGCGAAGCGAGACCCTATAATATTGCGCAATCCAAGGCCCCAATCTTGCACAGCTTGTGTTTACTGTTTGTCAAATGTCAATCAAAACTCGCGCTGCACTCCGCTCAACGTGCATCCGCTAAAACACAGCGCTCATAATTACGCAAACAGAGTTATTGACGTGTGTCTGAAAGCTAATCATAAGCTAAAATTTATCACCGAGTGAATCATTCATGCGTTAAGACAGCTGACAGTGCGGCACATATATTATATTGATCGACAGCCCGACGTCGCTTGTCACAGGGATAATGTTGTTTCCACACGCTCCGCACTTCCAGGCCATTCTGAGCCCAAACCGCGAAGCTCAAAGATCAAAACTGCTCGAAACCGTAGCTTATTCTAAAGCCGTTCTGTCTTCACACCCCTATAAATCTAACAAAAAGAACACAGTTCTAGATGCAGATGTTAAATGTGAAAGCGACCCTATGGCTGGTAGGGTTGACACAAATTCGAACGACGCTCAAGTTGTTTGAGAAGCCATTCGTATTACTGACTGGAACAGAGTTTTGTAAGGTGATGCATGTGGAAATTCAAACCTTTTACCTTGAAACAGAGCTGGGATTCGGATGGAGTGGAAACGATTATATAGGTTGTTACGGGATTAAAGTGGTCTTGTAGCGCGGTAGCGAGACGTGTCGCGGCGTGTCATCGTAACGCAATGAAGATTTATGAACAGACCTGTACAGTGTACAGTCGGGAACACGTCGCAGTTTGTGCTGATAATTCTGTAGAAGGGTATTAATCTTGCTCTACTTCGATATGTTCTTATAGTAATCTTGATCGTTTACATAAAGGTACTTTGCTTGGCGTTCAGTTTGAATCTAGAATCCACATATCATATATCATTTGCAATATATCTTAAACTCAGCATGTTACTATTAACAAATTAGATATACCTAAGTAGATGTTTCGTTGAAATATTTGGAAATATAGACTATTAAAATCTCCTGAGGCCGTGTAATGGCATAGGTACTCGTATCTCAGAAAAGAATAGCACAAAATAATTCCAATTTAATTAGACTTGTGATTGTAAAATTTCGTTAACTTTATAGTAAGCGTGTCCAATCACCTCATAGCGAAATAAATTATTTGAATTTGACTTTGACTTACTAAATTATCTGTTAAATACATAAATTTTTAAGAAAACTGTCAGTTTGCCAAATTTGAGTGATTATCACATACGATTCACGTATGTGATAATCACTCAATGCCCTTAAATTTTAATTCAATCGGAACAAAATTACAATTAAATTTAAGTTGAAACTCAGTACAGTCCTCAGTCTTACTCTTAAATCCACTTTTCATGGGAGAAAATTACCCTTGTTGGCAATACATAATTATACGTCAGTATAAAATTATAACTTTCATTGCAATAAAATTATAACCTGTACCATGTTATGAGTAAACAGTCACACAGCATAGGCGTGTTATAAAGAATTTACGTTTTGAGGGGCATTCAAAGCTTAGAGTGGCGAGCCTTGCAGTGAAAAGACCCTCTTCTTTTATTTAGACCACGACATTGAGGTAATAATATGTGTAATAGAGATGTCAAATTGTGCAGACACCGTTTTTTATTTAAGATAGCACCCTTCCGCTGCCGCCCATGGCAACTGTGAGTGACGATAAGAGACAAGCTTATAAAAAACTTGTGAAGAGTTCACAAGAATTTACATACCTACTGCGAACAAAAAAGATATGAATAAATAATGTGGACAGCGACATTAGTTATATATACCTTTTTTTATATTTCAACGTTAAAATGAGGAAATAGTAGAATTCTTGCGAAATCTTCAAAAATTTTTTATAAGCTCGTCTCTTGTCTACGAAACATTTCATTGATGTACGGTAACCGGTTTTTTTTTAAATTTGCCACAATTCTCTTTCCAATATTCCAAAATTCAGTTGGTATCTTGTTTTTAAGCGAATGAAAATGAATGTAAAAAAAAATGCAATTTGAGTGGCTATAGGCTGCACTAGTATAATATATTCATAACAGTTTTACAATGCTACTTTTGAACTATGGTCTTGACGGATTACATTGTAACGAAATGAAAAAAAAAATTCGAGCTATGTTTCGCCTCAACACGTAACTTAAGATGTCATCTCTACTCTTTCTACCTCAATGGCGCACGTATTCGCACCGGGAGTACGGACGTAATTAATTTAACATGAGCATGCAAGCGTGAGTGTTCGCAATTTATAAGTGTTCTATTGAAATATTTGGTTGGGTGTAGTTTTATTTCGCGCCGACACGAATTCACACACATTTTTATGGTTAGTATATTTTGTTAAATTCAACATTGTATGATTTTATTTTAGTGCGTTAGTTAAAGCAATATTATGCTTTTATAAAATATTGCTGCAGCTAAAAAAGCGTTACATACATTTTTAGCATAATGTGAATACCTACCTACTTATGCTATTTACGTGTAGCAAAATCTTTGTACCCCTTTTCACGTAAACTACGTCGACGGAGGTGTATTAAATTTGGCACACTAAAGTTTATGAAAGCAAGCATTGTTATTAAATTAATAAAAGAAAACATCGGTACCATTGGTTTGACACAGTATGTTTAATAGTTCCTTACCGGGATACGATGGCATGTTATTTGTCACATGTTACTTTAAACGTAGAGATATGTAAACTTGTAAAGGCTTGACAATAACTCGTTAATAACGTCCAAATGTATAATTTATAAAATGAATTATATTTGGATTTGAACAATCGATTGCAACTGTAACTGCAAGTCATAGGTACTTAAGAAACACTTAAAAAACCTTCTAACTAGGCCTTCCTTTAGAGCCTACTCTTGGCTACAAGAACCAATTAGCCTCGCTGGTAGTCCACACAATTTGCCACAACCATAATTGTATTGCTTTAGAACAAATTGATGGAATGGATCGTAATCAACCTGATTTCAACATGTTTTACGGATGTTCTGTTATGATATTAGAATAACTGGTAACGATATAACTCTACTCCTTACACATTTACATCATCAGAAGTCTAGAAGCGTCAAAAATAACATAAAACTATGTATGTAATAAAAAAGGTATTAATAACAAATTGAAAACAAGTGAATCAACGAGATAAATAAACTTATAACAACGAGGATTTACGACAAATTTCACGATTAAACAGCCAAGAGTATAGACAAACAATTGTGTAAACCTACCGGTCTCAATAAATCATAAACACACATACACAGCGGCAATAATTGCCAGCACATAAAGCACACTAATCTGACACTACCGGTGGCGTTCATTACAAAATGTCACCGCTCAAAGGGAAAATTGATTTACAGCGCTGCATTACGCCGTTATGTGACGCGAGAGCGCTCCGAAATAAAATAGTAACAAACATACAACTGGCATCCACGACTATTATATGGACGCCAAGTCACTAGTGCCGTCGAGAGAGGGTGTACAAGCCTTATTTCAAAGGCTCAAGGTTTAAATTCGTGGAGCAATCGTTTCCTCTGCAGCATACAGGAATGTTTCAGACCGTCATAAAAGGAATAAAATACGGGGCACAAAGAATAAATGGTCGTAAGCGACTGTCAACATTTTGTTGCGTCCTGCCGGCAGCACTTCCAATTGCTGGCATTGTCGTATTCATCTTTGTTGGGACAGAGGTCGCTGTACACCACTATTCATATCAACATTTTGTTCATTACAACCCTTTGTCCCACTGTTGGGCACAGTCTCCTCGCAGAATGGGAGGGGTTAGGCCTTAGTCCGCCACAATGGCCAAGTGCGGATTGGCAGACTTCCCATACCTTCGAGAAGATTATGATGAACTCTCAGGTTTCCTCACGATGTGTCCTTCACCGTTTTAGCAACATTTAATTTCTTAAATCGCACATAACTTAGAAAAGTTATTGGTGCGTGCCGCTGAGGTTTTTTTTTTTTTTTATGGAAAAAAGATAGCAAACGAGCTTGCAGCACCACCCATCCGCTGCCGCCCATGACAACTGTGACTGACTTTGAACAAGACTCAATTAGGGACTGGGATGGTTAGTCCAATTAGTTGAGAGAGTTAATTAGAACATTAGTTGGTCAGTTCGTTAGTAGGTATGAGGACTGGGGACTGTTAGTGATAGTTAGTCCTGTTAGTTGGTGTTAGTAATAGTCCAGTTAGTACTTGTTAGTAGGAGTCTCGTTCTAAGTCAGTCACAGATGTGTTGCTACCCTTGAGGACTAAGATGGTCGCCTCTAAAGAAGTGTAACCGGAATCCACACCTTTCCAACCGGACCACAATTGCTTTAAAAACAATTATTACACGGCAGAAATGGTACTAGGTACCGTGGCGGGCGGTGGTACTGCCCCGGGCGAACTCTATATGGAACCAATTAGCTTTCATATAAAACCTATTTGGTTCCCTATAGGCTCTACCACCTACAAACCCGGTTTGAACCCGGACCGCTCGAGTGAGAGGCGAGTTCGATAGCCACTGGGCTGTAAAAGTGACGACGCGACTTGCATAGCCCAAGGCTTCGAACACAACACCATGTTTTTCTTTTTAGGATCACAATATTTAGCACTTAAATCTATGAAGGTATTTCTATAGTACGAATCCATTGTAATAGTATGATATTGTCATTGCAGCTCTCTCTTTTAGTCCTTCAGAAGTTCAAGCACAGATGTTCAAAGTCAAATAATTTATTTCGCTATGAGAATTAGACACGCTTAACGATAGTCTAGGTAACTAAGATACACAATACACAAAATATACAATTGAACATGTCAATTGTTAACACAAACACACACACACCGTGCCATATTTTCCCACTTGATCACATATTTGAATATATCGCAAACAATATCATGAGACAATATAATTGACGCACTAATGAATGTCGGGGCATTTAATTACGCGTCTCTTGAAACATTATTTATACAGTTTTATATAGACATATTAAAATAAATAGTTTGTCGTGTTGCATGTTTCTAACACTATATTCATGTAGCGTCCGTAGCGCGTTTATTGTGATCGAAAGAATTAAGCAACGACAGGCGCGGTCGGTTTGTGGATGGGTGTGGTGGTCGCCATACACCGGCACAAATCCAGACTGTCCTACTACTAGGATTTTCAAGTAGCTCCCGGATCCGACTCCCGGGATCTTTGGCAGTCGCGTTTGCAGCCAGCCACTACACTTATTGTATAAATAAATAAAAAAATATCTTGGGAGAATGTCCAAGATATTTTTATTACACACGGCCATCTGACCCCAAAGTAGGCGCAAGCCTGTAATATGGGTGTCAGAGACTGATATACATACATAGATATTTTTAAATACATACTTAAATAGATATTATTAACATCCAGATACAGAACAAGTGTTCGTCACACGATTATTGGTCCTGAGTGGGATTCGAACCCACGACCCCTGTCGCAACAGGCAGGGTCACTACCGATTGCGCCAACGGGCCCGTCAAAATGTCCCGTGTATATTTATATCTAGTATAGTTTTCGCTTATCGTGTACGTGACGCCTTCTTTCTGTAGAAAATCTTCACCGCAGTCGTCGGCTAAAATAAGTTAAGCGGTACGTGAAAATATAATTGGCCAACGTAAGTGATTTTTTTTTTGATAAAGAAAGAATCGGTTACAAAAAAAAACATATTCACAGACAAGAGAAACCGTCGCAAAAGAAATATACAGTTAGTACTTGTTAGTAGGAGTCTCGTTCTAAGTCAGTCACAGATGTGTTGCTACCCTTGAGGACTAAGATGGTCGCCTCTAAAGAAGTGTAACCGGAATCCACACCTTTCCAACCGGACCACAATTGCTTTAAAAACAATTATTACACGGCAGAAATGGTACTAGGTACCGTGGCGGGCGGTGGTACTGCCCCGGGCGAACTCTATATGGAACCAATTAGCTTTCATATAAAACCTATTTGGTTCCCTATAGGCTCTACCACCTACAAACCCGGTTTGAACCCGGACCGCTCGAGTGAGAGGCGAGTTCGATAGCCACTGGGCTGTAAAAGTGACGACGCGACTTGCATAGCCCAAGGCTTCGAACACAACACCATGTTTTTCTTTTTAGGATCACAATATTTAGCACTTAAATCTATGAAGGTATTTCTATAGTACGAATCCATTGTAATAGTATGATATTGTCATTGCAGCTCTCTCTTTTAGTCCTTCAGAAGTTCAAGCACAGATGTTCAAAGTCAAATAATTTATTTCGCTATGAGAATTAGACACGCTTAACGATAGTCTAGGTAACTAAGATACACAATACACAAAATATACAATTGAACATGTCAATTGTTAACACAAACACACACACACCGTGCCATATTTTCCCACTTGATCACATATTTGAATATATCGCAAACAATATCATGAGACAATATAATTGACGCACTAATGAATGTCGGGGCATTTAATTACGCGTCTCTTGAAACATTATTTATACAGTTTTATATAGACATATTAAAATAAATAGTTTGTCGTGTTGCATGTTTCTAACACTATATTCATGTAGCGTCCGTAGCGCGTTTATTGTGATCGAAAGAATTAAGCAACGACAGGCGCGGTCGGTTTGTGGATGGGTGTGGTGGTCGCCATACACCGGCACAAATCCAGACTGTCCTACTACTAGGATTTTCAAGTAGCTCCCGGATCCGACTCCCGGGATCTTTGGCAGTCGCGTTTGCAGCCAGCCACTACACTTATTGTATAAATAAATAAAAAAATATCTTGGGAGAATGTCCAAGATATTTTTATTACACACGGCCATCTGACCCCAAAGTAGGCGCAAGCCTGTAATATGGGTGTCAGAGACTGATATACATACATAGATATTTTTAAATACATACTTAAATAGATATTATTAACATCCAGATACAGAACAAGTGTTCGTCACACGATTATTGGTCCTGAGTGGGATTCGAACCCACGACCCCTGTCGCAACAGGCAGGGTCACTACCGATTGCGCCAACGGGCCCGTCAAAATGTCCCGTGTATATTTATATCTAGTATAGTTTTCGCTTATCGTGTACGTGACGCCTTCTTTCTGTAGAAAATCTTCACCGCAGTCGTCGGCTAAAATAAGTTAAGCGGTACGTGAAAATATAATTGGCCAACGTAAGTGATTTTTTTTTTGATAAAGAAAGAATCGGTTACAAAAAAAAACATATTCACAGACAAGAGAAACCGTCGCAAAAGAAATATATCTACATCAATTAAGTACAGTATTAAAATAATCCAGTCTCTTTGTTTTTGAATTCAATGGATATAATTGTCATGTATGCTGAGAAATAAATTATTTTAATTATTATTGAACGGTATGAATGTTTTATTATGCATTGTACACAAATTAACAGTTGCGAATTAATACATGCATTGTTGAGCTGAATTACTTTAATTATGTTTATACGTACCTACATACTTCAGTATCAACAGTTTTCCTTCCACGAGGTTTAAAAATTCTATCAACGATGGACGCCCGCAGCGTCACTCGGGTGGCATTAGATATAAGAATAGTTTCGTTTAAACCTACTAATATTATATTGCCTATGTGAAGATGCAGCTTTCTAATGGTGAAAGAATTTTTGAAATCGGTGCAGTAGTTTTTGTTTGAAAACATTACAAACAAATGTTTCCTCTTTATAACATTAGTATAGATATGTTATATTAACTTGACACTCCCTGTTTTACACACTTAATCCTATTTTTAAAGTGTGTGACTGAAACAGAAGCCAAAGTAGCATGTCAGAAGTGTATGGGAATGTCCAAAATATATTTATTTATTTAAATATATTTATGCTCCACAGAGGCAGACATTATGTAAAGCATCAACTGTTATAATTTGTATGTTATTACTTTGTTCTTGCAAATAAATTATGATTATGATTATGATTTGCTGTGCAGCCACAAACGGCGTCGTCTTTCCGGGGTCACTCGATGGACGGTCGAGCTCAGTCTTGCCACCCGCAACCCTAGAAGTCACCAATGAGTCGCCTCTTATGACCTTAGAAGACTAACGTAGCAAAATTCTATACCCCTAGTTTAACAAACGAAAATTCGTGTGTCTTCAACCAATGTTAACAAAACCGTGCTTACAGCAAATACAGCTGATATTAATGAGGAGACATTAACATCAGTCGACACCACAAAGAACTCCAATTGATATTGAAGTATTGATTGCATCGTGCTCGCTATTCGGACACACGTCGGTTTGTCAGAGGTAATTAACCAATCAACTTGTTTGTGGTATAAATTGTAAAAGGAAAGCGAGTTTTAAAAATTTCTTCAGGTCTGAGAAAGAATGTCAATTTATGTTAATTCGTATTCACTTCGAGAACCCATTCATTTAAATCACTTAAGATGAGACAACGTCAAAGATTACTTTCACTTTTTTTGATATTTTCTTTAGAAAATATGGTTGTTATGTTTCCTTAGAAAGTATGGATGTTCAAAGTTTTCTTAATCTATATTTAAATATTCAAAGACAATTTTATTCATAGACACATGGAAATGTCTGTATACCGTTGTCAAACATCTATTAGTCGCTGCACCTTTAGTTAGTATTAAACTGCACTAACTAGGTTGGTATGTACCTTTGATCTAGATTATTCCAGGTAAGCCTGTTAATCTAGCGTGAGTTGTACGTATATAAAAATTCCTAAGTAATGCATATTTATATATTTTTCAATGTGTTTTTTTGTTGTTTAAAAAAGAAAGAAAATCAGATTAATTCTTAACCATTACACAAACCATTACATTACATTAACATTAAATTATTTAATTGCTTAAATCGTGCATAACTTAGTGAGTAATTGGTGCGTCGGATTTGAACAGCCACTGGGCTACCGCTAGTATTATCCACCTACAAATCTCTTATCACTTGCATCACACCCTACCTTGTATTCTCCCCGCCTGTCGCATGTCATTAAGTTTCACCTTTGTTTCAATATCAATCAATTGTCATTATTCATTATTAGCGCTGTGATTAAACTGTCGTGATATATCATTTTAAACAATGTGTTTTGTTTCCCATACAAGAGGCTTTGATCGAACAACAGTTGCCAATCAAATTCTCTTTGTGACTTTTTAACTTACTTTGTAATTATACGTGTTTTCGACAAAGAAATAATTACAAGTAAAATTAAACCCAAAATTAACTTTTCTTATAAACACAACTTTAGTCGTGTCAGTAAGTTATAATAATATAGGTGCCTGCTGGTGTAAAATCTATTGTCTATTGTCCACAAAACATGTCTACAAGTCTTGAAATGGAGACCTGAAAAGCAATTAAAAGGGATTCAAAGGGCATGGACTGGATGTTCCTGGAAGTATTTATAGCCTATACTAACCTATGATATGCGGTCATACTCAGCAGAAGATTGCTGTTGCTTTTTCGTAGTAGCTTCTTATATCAGTTGAAACATTATTGTATAATAAAACCATCTAAATATAGAGTTCTAATTTTTATTCTGATTTATTCTACAATACATTATATTGTTATATAAATCCTTACAAAATTAATCTGGCATACCGTGTACGATCTTTTAACAAATTACATTTTATTTATCCAAATATTCACGCTTGAAATAACATACGCCAGACAAAGCTGAACAGCCGATTAGTATCACAATGTCCCCCTCAGTGTCCCTAACCCACCGATGTTCCACCGCACGTCAACAAATACGCCACAGTGATCGTTCCCATAACAATAGTTTATATACCACGGGAACTTAACTGATCCTATCTACGGATTCAATCACGCATTATATAATTTGAGCATCCGGTTAAACCTGTGCGGTATGGTGCGGTGTGAGGAGGGTTGAACCATCAAACTGAATCATAGAATATGGAAAGGGTAGGTTATTTATAAAATGTATTGTATGAATCCGTTTATTTCTATTCTCTGAACCAGATTTTAATGTTTCTTGGTTATTTTTTACAATAGATCTGTATAAACCAGCTCAGCCCATGTACAGGAAACATTTGTTTGTAATGTTTTCACACAAAAACTACTGGACCGATTTCAAAAATTCTTTCACCATTAGAAAGCTGCATCTTCACAGAGTGACATAGGCTATATAATATTACTAGGTGTAAACGAAACTATTGTTATGTCTAATTCCACGCGAGCGAATCTGCGGGCGTCCACTAGATTTAGATAAAAAAGAACTAAATTTAAAATGTGGTAGGAGATCGACTATCGATATTTTATGTAGGAGAATACCTATGATTTTGTCAATATCGATATTTAGGATTAAGTTTATATCTACGCAGTTTTTTATAAAGACAAAAAATAAATATCTAACAGTATTATAAGTGTGTAGCTTCCCCTAAAATGATTGGAAGTACCTACTCGTATGTATTCAGACGAATGCAAATTAATACATATATGGGATGTCAAATTACGTCCATAATGGGAACAGTAAGTAGGTATTGGATGTACTGCAGTTCAGGTAAATATTTGCATAACAACGATACATTTTCGTCGTTACCCTCCAATTACGCGGGATAAGGATTTGTCCAAATCGCGGAAGCATTGCAGCGACAAGCGGGTTACTGGACTAACCATCCCCGTCACTAAAAGTCAGTCACAGATGTGTTGCTACCCTTGAGGGCTAATGGTCGCCTCTAAAGAAGTTTAGACACACATAATCACAAACAAATAAAACAAATCATTTACATTTTCGTCTGATTTCTATATCAACTAAGGTATAAAGAGCTCTGGCAAGATCTCCCAAAGGGTTTACCAGAGCACTATTACACAATCCTACATCTATATATATAAAAGGAGAAGCTGACTGAGTGACTGCCTGACTGACTGACTGACTGACTGACATATCAACGCAGGGCCTAAACTTTAAGGGTTAGAAAGTTGAAATTTTGCACAGGGGTTCCTTTTATATCGTAGGGGAGCACTAAGAGAGGATTTTTGAAAATTCATCCCCTAAGGGGGTAAACGGGGGTGCAAAGTTAGCATGAAACTTTGCCGTTTTTGAAGTTAGTGAATGTCTAATTCATCGCGAGCGAACTTGCGGGCGTCCACTAGTCATTACATACTTACCTTAATTACCAAAAACCTTCCTCCTTAACAATTAACTGCATATCCTTCAGTACATGTTGTACATCTTCTACATAGTTACAGTCGGGTTGCTTGGTTGAAACGTCAACTGAGGCGCACTGAAAACCAGCAGCCAAGGTACTGCCAAAGCATAAGCTGAGTGCACTGCAACTTTGCACTGGGGGCAGTAGCTGTTAAAAAAAGACAATCCAAAATAACCTATATCTTTGTTATAATTTTATTGGCCCTATTTTTTTTAAGACCATTTTTTCTGTAACGCTGTGCTCGCTGGTGTAAATAAATATATTTCTATTCTATTAATAGCTTTTATTTAACTTCACTCGTATGTATGTATGTATGTCCTGGAATCTTGCAATCAATATTTCACCCACTTCCACTGAAGCTATCGAGCTGAAATTCGGCACACATATTTGGTTCCGATGACAATGCACGAAAATAAAAATAAAGGTTGTAAAAGCTTTTTAAAAAAATATTTTTACAATATTATTATATTCTAAAAAGTGTAACCGAAAACCTAATAAGGAAAAATCGCTTCCAATTTGTTCCGCGTTGCTTCGAACAGAGTTTCGAAAACATATCAAAAGGGAGCCTAAGCTAACCCTTCAACTGCGTGTGGGTTATGCATTATTCAGCCCGGATAATATGTTAATTTACTTCACCTTATGTTTATGCTAATCGTAATTGGTTATTTCGTTGCACGGATTACGGTGCGTCGTATCAATCTTTTCTCATCCTTCGTGTGTCGTATACCCTTCCCCTCGTCGGGTAACATTTGCATAAACGTAAAAACTGACATCTGCCTGACTATGCGTACATAATAATATATTATGTGTGTGACATAAATTTCAAGAGAAGATTATCCTATATATGAAATATTCGCAGAATTAATTTTTCTTCGACTCCGAGTCAATTATCTAATTTAACTTTCATTCCTATTTCAGCATGAGAATAAAATTAAAAAATATTTTACAGTAAGAATTTAAAAAATAACATTCGTACCTATTTATCTTCCGTTTCATTTGTATATCAAACGTTTCAAATTAATTACATGTTAGTTAGACTATAATTAGGATAATTAATTACTCAGTAACTACCATAGGCACCTAAAGTGATTAGTCTATTAATAATCCCAGCTATAATAATAATTTCGTATAAAATATCACGATACTTAAAATATAACTATTACCATACTAACTGTTATTCTCTAATCTGCGGTGTGTATTATCTCAATTAATCTCACGATTTATCATTCCCCCAAACTTGTCTAATGGGTCGATTCATCACGTCCCGTGTGTAAAAACAACGCTCACGGAATATATAATTCATGTTCTTATTCATCTTTGAATGTTTGAATTTGAATGGAATAAAAAAGTTAGATGTCGATTAAAATAAATTACGGAAGACTTGTGTGTGAATAAAAAAATCGATAGGTGGTTAAAGGATCAAAATCATATGATTATTGTTACCAATGTAAATTGTTATAGACTTTATAGTATCTAATAACAAGGTTTTATTCATATTCTATAACCACATTACTTGTGAACGAAGCAATAATAATATACTTTATTGTGTGTATAAAATTGTTTAAGCTCAACTTCACGACCAATCAACACTACAGTAGTTAAAAGTTTGGACTTCTGTTTATGTCCTCATAGAGTCGGTAGAGCTGAGATTTTATTATAGACGAATAAAAAATAAAAATCCCCAATACTTACTGCAGATCTCATATTTCGTAAAAAGCTCCTAAAATTTCAATTAATAACATTCTAGCTATGAAAGTAATTATGATGAAAACAAATTATGAAAAGATTTTTTTTATTGTTTCAATCCATAAAACAAATTAAATCCATCATCATAATAATATTTATGAGTACAACTTTTACTAGGACTACTGCTTTCACAGTAAAACATTAGTTCAATGACCATTCAATAGATGGCGCTAGCAGTACTGATTCTTTTCACTGTGCCTCTATTAAAGAGATTAATATCTATGCCAAAGTCGTGTCAGCTTATCATGATAGTTAATTTTATAGCTTTTGTGATTTATAACCGTGAAACATACTCGATATTATTATTCAATGAATTAATATTACACTACATATTTCCATAATGACAGGCTATATTTTTATGTTACAATGTTACATCATCAAGGCCGAATGTTAATAAGAACTGTTTATTGCGGTTTAACATTTCAATTGATTGAATTTACAATTTAAATTACTTTTTTATGAATAATAAACGCCTGTAAGGAATACAGTACAGTTTGCAGCAACACATTTAATTTATTGCTTCAATACTAGGTAGATTTAACTTAGTTCTGGCTAAGAGCAATTTATATATTAAGATAGAGTCATAGAACAGTTAAGATATGAAGTCCAGAGTCAAAGAACCACCTTAATATGAATAGGTAGTAGGTACAGAATCATGTCCAAGAAAAATCAAATTACAGATTCTTAGTAAATTCATATTCGTCATAGAAATCTTCAATAAATTATACAATAATAATGATCCTCCATTGTCTTATACATAAAGTATAATGAAGTCATTATATAATTTTCTTCAGCGAAATAATATCATAAATTATTATACGCACCGAAATATAATAGAAACTATTTTTCTAGAAGTTTGATGTAAGTAGATACCGTGTGACGTAGTACCTGCGTAAAGACGTACCTCATAAATTCAACAATATTTATTTAAGGGTAATTTGAATAATTATTTGGTAAACATCATTAACTCTATCTATCTTATTAATTACTATTGAATAATTAACACCTGCTTCAATAAACTACGTCGAGTTGACATCTGTGTGATGTTACTTAGTCATTCGAATTTTAAATTAAATTGGTTTTTGAGATGATTTTGTAACAAGATATGTATTTATACCATGCTTAATGATCTTGAGTTTCCCGTTGGGTTATGCTATTTTAAAAATGAAATAATAAGGGTGAAAATCGAGCAAAATAAAATGGTACTTAATTAGGTACAGCGTCGTATAGGATATTTATACGTACATTATTATTTTGAACAGTAAAGTTAGAGAAGATAAGGTTTTATTTTTGAAGTTCATGCTACATAAAATTTGCAATATTAATTATTCTTTAAATAAATCTAAATTGCAGATAGTGGTTTATCTACCACTAAATCAATCACTTCGAATCATAAACAATAACAACTTAAAAGCAAAAGCGTTAAATAGAAATACTGAAAGAAAATGATGTTGTTAATCGAACAATATTAAAAAATCAATTACCAACTCCAACCTTTCAAGCGCAGCCTCTGTTCGGAACTACTCTATCACCTGTCTCTCCGCCTTTTCGTGCGACCAATTATGCTTTTGACAGTTGAATTTTCGACATGACATGGGCCTAATCAAAATAGCATTTATTAAAAAAGTAATATTAACAGGGTAGACAGTTCGCGGCTTTTATTAATGATGGCTGCCTGCTCGCGTGTACCGACATTATCTTTTTGTATATTTCAATGAAGTCAAATTGTTTTGTTATTCGTTTTTATGTTGAAGTTAGGGTCTTGTATCATCGTGTTGGGTTAGCTGACAATGCTCCATTATAGTGATATTGTATGATATTACCATCAATTGTGTATTATATTACCTTACCTGGCTGTAAGATATTATTGGGCTGATGTCAGAAATGCCACCATTCTATCAAATAGAACACGATAAAAACACGTTTCAAACACTTTAAAGTCGTTCTAGCTGATTAACGTACCTAAAATATCATCTTTTTTTCTATAAAATAGGTATATGTATATAAAATTAAAATATTACGGTAATTTAATATTGCAAAACTATAATTTGCAATAATTATACATAGCTTACTCACGGTCGTATATCTTGAAAGTTTGAATGCTCCTTCTACAGGACATTAAATGTCATTTGATATAATTATATGCATTTAAATCCTCGTGCTGAATTCCAAATTTAATTTTTATCTTTTGTCCTACTCCTATCTCTGAATCTGAAAAGCTGACACTTATGTTTAATCCACGAATACCCTCAACCCCGTAGAGATACACGGGTTATCCAAGCTTTTAAAAACTGTGAGAGCTGTTTTTGTATCGCTCATCCACTTGGTGTGGAGCATGCTGGCCTGGTAGGCGGTAGTCGACTTCGCGTGATTGCAGTCTTGTTTTATCACGCCAACTCTCAGTTGATTGACGTCTGTAATGTGTGCGTTAGTGGTACATTAATCAATCATTCCGCTCAGTTTATTACCGCTCGTTCCGTAGTTGGAAAGCGGTTCTGTGTTGATGGCGTATAATTCATTTTTATGTTTGCGTTTAAATCGCTTTCTATTAGATTTATTGTGAGCGATAAATCTGCTTTGCGACCTGATTATGTGTTTCTGGTTTTAGATTAAATGGGCCTAGTAGGATTTATAGTCAGATTGTTAGTGGCTAAACTGAGCACACATATTGTTTAAATCAGTCAGTCTGTATTAGATTAAATGGGCCTAGTAGGATTTATAGTCAGATTGTTAGTGGCTAAACTGAGCACACATATTGTTTAAATCAGTCAGTCTGTAATTTTATTTAATTTCAATGACTAATGTTGTTGATCCAAAATAGAAGTAAAAGAAAAATACATGTTCAATTTGAATGTAGATATTATATTTGAAATATTCCATTTAATATTAAACATAGATTGCTATTTACAGACATTTGGCTGTACAGAGTGGCGTGAGCATCTACGGACACCCATTTATACGAACTCCTGCTATTTCATTTGACTTATAAATACCTATTTTAAGATTGCACTAATCACTAAATTTGTCACGGCGATCACGCCTCAATGAATAGAGTCTATCGATATCACAGAATAAAATTGGACAATACAACATTAAAATAAATCAGTCTGTCTCTGACACTACACAGGTTTACTGGTGCACTGCCGCCGCGCCGAGCCTCTGGCCGTACATGGCATAAGGGGAGTAGAACGGGCCCAAGGCGGGGTTGAAGGCGCCGTAGGGGTTGCCTCCGAGGCCTGCAGGGAGACCGGTCTTCGCGTACGGGTGATACCGACTCGCGGACAACGGGCTCAATGGTGCCGTCGGGTACGCGCTACGCAGACCGGCCGTCGTAAACAACGGGTTCAGAGGGTTCAGTAGGGACGATTGCGTGGACGCTGCCGATACGGGCGTCGAACCATCCGCGGTGTGGCTCCTCAGGTGCTGGAGAAGTTCCTCCGAATTGCCGAACCTCTTGCCGCAATAGGTCTCGCCGACAATCCAGTTGCAAACGTACGGGCGACTCAGCTGGTGGTAGGGGAGACCTCCGCCTTGTTGCGATAAGGCCATCGCCATCGCAAGGTTGTATTTCTGATGCTCGCATTGCGTGCAGCCGGCGGGGCACGCTCCGTTGCTCATCAGCAGGTGATGGTTGTTGACGGAGAATTGGCAGCCCGTGCAATACGGGTCCTTGCAAACCGGTACCAATGTTTCTCCGCCGGCTGGCGTTTTCACTCTCGCATACCCGAGGTACGGGTTCGGTGATGATCCTGGGAAACCGGCGGCAGCTGCCAACATAGCAGCGTGATGAGCGCTGAAGGGTGCCCCGGCGTAAGGTGGCCTGAATGCGGGGTTGGCGTGTTGCTCCATGCCGGGAGGGCAGCACAATCCCGCCAGAGGGTTAAATCCAGGTAGGCCAGGTAAATTCTTAAAAGCGCCGAGATGATCTTTGCCGTGTCCGAGAACTTCCAATCCAGAACGAATTATCGGGCTCGTTCCGGATGAGCTTGCGGGAGAATGTTTCTGTTCAGTCGATGGACTGCTTTTTCCATTTTCAGTTGCCGGCGGTGTCGACTTACGGCCGGGAGTACTCTTCCCGGATTTTTTCTCATCAGAACTGTCCGAGCTGGCCTTAGACGAAGGACGAGGTTCTTCAACTTTTTTCGTAACAACATTTGTTTCATACGGCTTGAACGCTAAATGTTTGTTCTCCGGGGAAGAACGCGGTTTGTCTTTTATCACGGTTGGAGAAGAACGACTGATTGAATCACTGTTAACACTGTTCACTGGTTTCTTCTTGTCAAGCGGTGGCAATAGCGGCTTGGTTGGTGTGGTGTCTGCGCCAATCTGGCTACATGTTTGAGCCAAAAGCGCTAGTGGACTTTTCTTCGAATCCAACTGTAACAAAGAAAAAATAAATTATAATAATTTGCTAAACAAATCACAAAACTTCCTATCCTATTGACAAACAATGAGAAATATTTTATTTTTATTAATTAATTTTTAAATTACAAAAAACTATAAATTTAATACTTACAGAGGAAGGAAGAGGTGTCAAATAATCAGGCTGAAGGTATTGATTGGGATTAGTGGCCATCATTCCGCCGTCTTCAAGCACCACCATTTGGAGGTAAACTTTCACAATCACTTGTAAACTTCACTGCGGTCACTGTCGGCTCTGTCTCACAAGTACTCTGTGGAGCGCGGGACGGGGCGAGCGAAAGCGTGCGTTCGTGACGGCGACCGGAGCGACTGTGAGCGACGAGACCCCACCAGCGCGCGACGTTCCGACGTCGCGCCCCTTCCCCCGCGAGAACGAGACGGCGCCATCCCGAGACTTTGTTAGAGTGGACGCGCTAAATCTCACCGCTGCAGCGCTCGCCCATAAAAAATAAAGCGGAAACGACACACAGAGCTGCATTGCGGTAGGGGAAAAAGGAAAGGCGGCATGGCCGGCAGCGGGTGCGGATTGAGACGTGCGATGGCGTTGGTGGCTCGCCACCCATGACGGCGACGCTTTGAACCGCCGCGTCTACCTGCCGCGCGCTCCACGGCTTTTTTGTTCGAAGCCACTTTTATTACGCTCTCGACGACGCTCCTCTCGCCGCTTTTCTGCTGACACATTTGAGACTACTTACTCTTTTACTGCCGCCTTTGTTCCGCGATGCGCTCGGTTCAAAGGGGAAAATTGATCCGCTCCGCGTTTCCACGTAACCGTTTGATGTGTCAACGCGCCGTCCGGGCCGATCGTAAAGCTATCGGCGCGCTCGTATTTCACTCGATCGACAACACAAAGTCCATAACGTTAATGTTAATCCGACACTAAAACCTGTCAAACACGGCTCGGGTCGGACGGGCCCTCCGTGGCGATCAAATTAAATATGTCAATTTGGGGACCCATATCAACAGCTGCGCGCGACGTCGGGCCCTTTAGAAATATTGCTTATTGTGTCCAAACAAAGATACTAAGTATAACGTATGGGCGGACGACAGAGGTCGTAAATAACGCGGCGGGTTGTAATATATTTGACAGTGCGCGGACACGCGAAACAAAAAACATGTTTATTGCGATATGGGGTCTCGTGGGCCGCGGCCCGTTCTATAAATTAGGCGGCGTTCTAGTGTTTGTTTAGGGCGACGCTAGGCGCCTCGCTCGCGGCACTATTTTGCGACTAAATCATGTCGTACGTGATTTGAATGCGATGTTATCACTTGTTGGCGACTGTATTGAAATGTTTGCGCTTTGCGAATTCAATGGGGCGGATGGGCGGTTAAATAAGTATTTTGCGAAACCGTGTGCCAAAATGTACTTTCGCGTGACAATTTACTGTGATATTTAATGCAAAATCTTTTAAAATGGTTACATTCTTGGTCGATACGATAATATACATTTGTATTATTGATTCTGTATCTAACTTAAAATTGTTTGAATCGAACGGACCACGCTCAATAGGCCCACGTGTGATGCTGCAATTCAGATAGGTGAAGAAAATTAACTTAATTTTTACTGAATAATAACATTTATGTACCTACCAGCATATTTTTTTAGCTAGCGTAGCAAAGCTTAGTAATTAATAAATAAGACGTTAATCGAATAATTATAAATATTTCAAATAGGTAGTATAAGTATGTAAGTATCTACTTACTTACGCGTTACATGGAAATTTGAAAAGTTCAACTAAGGAGCATTAAATAGAACCCAATACAAAAAGAGTATTAAAATGTATTTTATTTTCACACAATATTTACTAGGAATACCAATCTAGTGACGTAAAGAATATGGGGTTCGAATCCCGGATAATCCGGATAAAAGTATAACTACGCGTTCAATGTCACGTGATACTTTAGGTACCTAGGGGCTAGTGTAAAGCTTTTTTATGGGAATTGAAAAGGGAATGTTTTAAAAAGGTAAAAAGCTTAAACCCCTGTCGAAATTCAAATTACTTTTTAGGATTATGTGACAAAGGAGTTTTATGGTTAGATGTTTTTGTGTTAAATTCGATACGTTACCTACGATTTTTTTTTTCTTAGGTGTGCTTAGTAATGAGTCAACAAGTAGTTTAAGATTATATTAATGAAGAATGAGTAGCAAGCTGTATATTTCTATTACAGAATAAAAAATCTTTAAACGTCAGCTTACAGCATTCATGTCTCATTATAAACAAAGAATCCAAGAGTAGAGTATGAATGAAATATTAAGTAGAGTATGAATTATATTAAGTAGAGTATTGAGTAATGATCAGTGTTAGGTTGTGATGTGAAATTTGTTGTGATAATGTATCCTTGGACATAAGTACCTATCAACCAGTCTAGTTTAAAAGCTAAAACCAAAACCCATAGGCATTCCACTGTTGGGCACGGGTCTATACCACGACCACAGCTGAGGCAAGATTAATAAAAATAAAAATAAAAGCCTTTAATTATTCCAGTAACCAAGAAACTGTATTAAATAATAATATAAACTTTAAATTTAAATTTAAGATTACTTAAGAGGGATAAAATATTAATTTTACACTTACCTACCTTATATAATATTTTACGTTATAGATAAATAAAAATCCTATAAATTCCCATTAAAACTATTGCAGATATATGTTTTATCGTACCTATTCCAGTTTTTATTGCATTCAAAACTGCCAAAAAAAAATTTTTCCTATTTGACTATTTTAGGGGTACTTAAATACCAAACTGTCCAATATCCCGATATCTCCAATCTCTTAGAAGGGAGAGACTAACTAATATGTTATCTGGTGATAGCCATTAACTATGAATTATCTAAATGGATTTATGGGTTCCGTAATCGGCGATCGCTGGATTATATCTGAGTTTTAGAAATTATCGGTTTAGGATACGAAGAAGGAAGGATTTATTGTTTAAATATAGATAGCGTACACTTATTGAAGACGAGCGTGTAATACCTGCTCAGAGCTATGTACGAGTGGATATATCAGACTGAAATGATGAATGACAGTTTAGAATGTGAATCGTTTTAAATTTAGAAATTGCTTTTAGTTCTTTTTTCTGTCATATTCTATGTGTCCAGTGCCTATCCATAGGAAGATTTTTTATAGATTACAGCCTACCGAACAAGCAGACAGTGACTAATCTTATGTAATTCGCCATTGGCATGCGTCGCCGGCCCTGAGAGAGCTCTTTCTACGCCTTGTTGAAGAACCCCATGACACAGCCCACCGTGATAACCTCTGAAGGAAGTTCATTACACTGTGACAGTTCTTGAAAATGATGTCCTTTTTTATAATACGGCTGATAAGAATGCTATTTTTGTTCTACAGGAAAATGTTTTCGTTCCATACCTTTATTGTAGTCTGTGAGGAAAGAAATAAACATTTAAATCTTAGCATCGCAGTTTATCTATGAGAAATTGAGAATATAATGTGGATATATTAGGAAAAATATTATTATCTTTATCAATATATTAATAGCCGAGTATTGATGTACCAACTATATTTATAAGTTTATGATTATAATAACTTATAAAAGTTGATGATAAGTTTAGGTTAAGTACCTACTAAACTAAGATAGTAAGTTATTTACCTATGAATCATTATATCATAATACCTACTGCAATCATAATGCATTTTTTTGTAAGTCGTACTGACCGATATGGCGCTAACAATGCACACCTATTTCTTGCAGACTAACTGGGGTTTCCTAAGTCTATCTCAGTTGGTCGCTGCGACCCATAGACGTCCCACTGCTGGGCACGGGTCTCCCCCACAAACACTTCTGCGGCAGGTCTAGAGCATACTCCACCACGCTGCTCCAATGCGGATTGGTGGAGGGGTTAGTGGCCAACCCAGTGTCGAATGTTCTCAAGCCACTTGAAGGTCTTCGACAAGGCTTAACGACTGTTTCCAGAATTGAAAACAACCGGGACCGACGGCTTTACGTGCCCTCCGAAGCACGGTAGCGTCCATGAAATTTTGCCACTAGTGGTAACCCATCCACAAACTGACCGCGCCCGTCGTTGCTTAACACTTTCGATCACTGAATCGAAGCGAGCCATTGGGCTATGGACGCTACTCAGTTGGTCACGAAGCCTTACCTACCGCTCGCGCATGGCTAGCTAACGAGTCTGCCCGGGGCCAATTACACGCTGATATTGTTGTTTATTCAACTATACTAACCACAATTAACGGCCGATGGGTTTTGACAAAAACCATTCAAAGGCACCGCCGCCGGCGGATACTTGTAAACGAATCTGTGGTACGTTTTTGTCTGATTGTGTGGAAATTCTGTTAGTTTTTTAGGGTTCCGTGGCTAAAACGTTTTAAATTGAAATTAATAATTCATTGAGAATGAAAAAATCGTATCTACTCTTATACGGAGGATGGAAAAAATAAACGGGACATGAAAAATAGTTACATAAGTTGGTACAACAAAATCGGAGGGCACAGAGCGAGAGGACAGAGAGGAGTGGCGTCGATTGAGGTACTGGATGGATGGATAGACTAAATAATATAAGCACGGCAAATATTGAAGATATCAAATTACTACTATTTTTCATTTTCATTTCATTTCAATATGGGTACATTAAGAAGGTGATAAATGATGAGTTTGTAGTATTTATTAGTTAAAAATAATCTTTTAACTTATAAATAGTACAAACTTGTTTGCTTTTTTACAATAGCTAATGCTTTTATAAAAAAGCTTTTATATAAAACTAGTGGACGCCCGCAGCTTCGCTCGCGTGGAATTAGACACTCACTAACTTCAAAGACGGCAAAGTTTCATACTAAAATTGCACCCCCGTTTTACCCCCCTAGGTGGTGAATTTTCAAAAATCCTTTCTTAATGCTCCCCTACGTTATAAAAGGAACCCCTGTGCAAAATTTAAAGTTTCTAACCCTTATAGTTTAGGCCCTGCGTTGATATGTCAGTCAGTCAGTCAGTCAGTCATTCAGTCAGTCAGTTTATATACTTATATAAGATACTTTATAAAAAAATGAGTATGAACCAACCTAACAATACCTGCCCATTCTAGTCACTCACAAATAAATCTAAAGCCATGATTATAGGCAGCCAGCAACTAAGACGCCAACTGGATTACTCTACTTTACCGTGTTTGACGATAAATGGAACATTCATTCCATATTGTAACACTGCCAAAAATCTCGGTATCACTTTAGATTGCAGCTTATCGTGGACTGAGCATGTGAAGGAGGTAAGTCGTAAAGTGCACTATTCTCTACACTCTCTTAAGCACCTACAAAGTTTCTTGCCATTGAAAACGAAGATTTCTCTTGCAAATTCTCTCATTTTACCAATCATAGATTATGCTGATTCGTGTTACTTAGATGCCACTGAGGAGCTGCTAAACAAGCTTGAGCGCTTGCAAAATCTTTGTATCCGATTCATCTTTGGTTTACGAAAATTCGACCACATTTCCGAATTTCGCAAGGATCTCAAGTGGCTCCCAATCCGTTTTCGCAGGAATACTCGTATACTCTGTCTCCTTTTTAATATCCTTAATAACCATTCCTATCCATCTTACCTTCGTAATCGGTTTACCCGTGCTCGCCCCTCCTTTGCTCCATGCAGACCTCACCTCCGATCCCTTCTAAAATATCCTCGTCATAAAACTGCAACCTTCTCCCACTCGTTCTCGGCACACGCAGTTGAGCTATGGAATTCACTACCACACAGTATTAGAATGTCCAAGACCATTGCCACATTCAAAAAGAGAATAAAAGAATATTATCTCTCTTTACAATAATATGTTCATTGTTTTATTTTATTTTTTTATTTCTCTCTTTAATGTTTGTTTGTGTATGTATGTATGTATGTATGTATGTATGTATGTATGTATGTTTGTATGTATGTTTGTATGTATATTATGTAAATATATTATGTATGTATGCTTTATTTCGTTGTGCACGCTAAATTTACTTCTCTAATACCCTCTCCATTCCCAGGCCTGCTGGAAGAAATTTCAATATGAAATAAGCAGTGCCTGTGTACCTCATTATCGTTAATTATGTATCACTTCGAATTTTTTGTTGTGTACACGAATTGTTAAATAAAAATAAATAAAGATGCAACTAAGAACATTTTTAATGTCGAATACTATGTATTTATAAGTCGATACTTGTCACTCTTTAGAAGCGAGTAGGTTAGGTACCTACTACGCCTGTTGCCAAAACAACGCAACTGAACCTTACAAGATTAGCAACTTATTCCTATAGTCAAGTGGGAAGTTGAGAAGTCAGTAAGTGAGACAGACCGCCTTGTGCGGCGGATGCGGCGAGATCAAAGCAGCCAAAGCGCCGACACCGACTGTTTACAGAACTAAAACCGACAGCCGCTCACCTAGGGCTGTCACTACTCTACTTTTTGCTGAATAGGAAATGGACTGTCTTGTCACCGCTGCACCGGCTGGTTGTCATCAAAACCTCAAATGAAACAACCTTAATGGCCAGATAGAACGAACATTCAGTTCCAGCCATTTTAAATCTGTCTTTACTGAATAATGAAATTAATTTGAAAATCTGGCACTGAAATATACATACCCTGATATACACAGTCTTAGGGGCTCACTAGAAAACCTTACTAGTCTAATAACAGGTATTTTGTACGTACGTTCTTTGATCAACCCCATGATAAAGTCAGATCGGAACGCGTAGTTTATTCACCAGTTAGTTGCTCCTAATTGTAGTGAACCGGCTATTCAACATCCGAATACTTGGCACACAAAAAAGGTTTATATATGTGTTTTTTGTTCTGAACCGTAGGTAACTACCTAAAAATTCACCTAACATCATGCGCTCAATTTATTAATGCTCTTAGCACTTCCATAAAAACCATAACGTCATACTCGTACATTTAAAAAAATGACAAGACAAGTATGCATCTTTAAATATAATTAATATCTTGTCATGAGATTTGGTAGTTTTGGTACGTTTTGGGGTTCTGAAAACTATTATGACTTGAATTATTTTCATGACAAGACAATGACATTTATGTTTATCTTGTCATGAGAGTGGTATTTATGTGCTTCTTATTTTTTTTGACAACCCTAAACCTGCTTGACGCCTTTAATATAATTTTGATTGATGCACCCCTGACTACCGGCCTAACAATGCCATGTTTGGAGTTGACGACACAACGGACAACGGACCCATTCTACATCCAAGCCGTCTCATATTATTTAATTTAAATATTAAGACTGATAATATAATGTGTATGATGTATGTCCATAGCGAGATTTACTTAGAAATCTACTTTAAATTGACTTTAATAAAAAGATGATGATTAAAATAAACAAGTTATTTTTTTTACCGAAGTATTTTAACCATTGCTATCAAATTAAATTCTACACTTTGCAGTGTTGTATAGATTTTATGTGAAGAAGTACATATCTACCTAATCACTTGGAATTGAGAGCTCTAAAGTTATTATCATCTTCTCAAAGTAACATTTTCCTTCTAGCTATATTCGAGTTCAAATAACAATTGTACATAGGTACAAAACCTTCAGCTTTATCCAAGCCGCCTACCATAAACTGCAGCCGACCTCTAGACCCATAAAAACCCCCGTTCATCCCCTAATTGTAATATTTACGACCCATAAAACCTTATCTACGCATTCCGGTTCAAACAAAAGTTAAAGATAGAAATAAAATCTTTCATGGCATTGTTATCAGTTCAAAACCACCTTTGACTTTCAAGCATACCTATAGATATAACGTTATCGTATTGCTACATAATACCTGGTTGTATAATTTCGTCTGTGAATTTTACAATTGCCTTAAAATAGCCATAGATAATCCCCCCTCCTCACAGTACTGTGATTGTTATCTTTATATAGGTATCAATGACATACTCATCTTATTTTTCCTGTGTTTTTTTATGTTCCTGTGTCGCGGTTTTCCTTCGCTGAAACTTTGTCCTTATAAAGTAACTGGGTATCGAGGGAGCAAAACCTGATTATGTGGAATTTTCATCTACTGCTGCTGCAACACCATACACGTCCAGTGGGACGTAGCTGGGCACAGGTCTCCCCCACAGATACAGCTGCGGGAGGTCTAGAGCATACACCACGTTGCTCCAATGCGGATTAGTGGAGGGGTTAGTGACCAACCCAGTGTCGAATGTTTTCAAGCTAATTTCATCTACTAAAACCACTTTTTAAGTTAGGAGGATATATAATAAGCATACAGCATTGAAGAGAATTGATGAAGAAACATTTGGCAGGAAAACTATATTTAAAAGCCATGTAATGACAATAGTATGTTTACATAAATACCTAGAGAAGTAGCTACTTCTTTGTACTAGTAAATTATTATAAAATCCTATAGTAACAAGCAACACATAGTTAAGTCTTATCGTTGTATTATTTGCATAATGTAGGCAATATAAAGGCGATATGCCAATAGACTATTACCTCAGCCAGACTGTAGCTGATAATTTTATTTATTTTAAACCTTAACTCAGCAACGGCGAACAAATCACAAATCTTTCTCAAAACTTTTCTCTTTATAGGTAATATTACCTGGTATAGATTTACCAATCAAAGATAATTAATTTGAGTGTTATTTGTTATTCATAGTAAGTAATATTTCCGAGATAACATTTGAAAACGATTGGATAAATATCATGCCAATAAAGTTTATAGAGGTACAAATAAAAATAATACCTAACATGAAACAGGTGTCATCAGCACAAGAATATTAACACAAAGGCCGTAGTTTCGGTTAAATATGAGCTACTTATAAAAAGTCATATGTTTTGTTATGTATATCATTTCCTTCGTATTCTAGGTAGGTATGTAGTATGGTATTCAAGCGTAAGTATTAATGTAATTTTAGTTAATATCTTCACATGTGGTGGCTTCACAGCAGAGTGAGATAATGCTGATTTTTGTTCAATAATCAACGTCAGTTCAAAGATGCAGTACAGATTACTGCATCATCCACATCCATTTTCAACCACTAATAATGTCAGAACCTTATTAGTGGTTGAAAATGGATGTTATTTTTCTTTTAGCCTGTCTGTGCCTGTCTGTAGGCTTTGAGATCTCCTACGAAATGCACTTGAGCCTTCCATGCACAAAGCTCAAAATTAAATCAGGATGAATTCCGATTTTGGCATCTTCTGAACAACCTGAGCACCGATCCACACCGATCTGTAAATGCAGGGTCCCCTGTATGTGTTATGGACGACTCGCTCTTTGATTCTGCCTGATAAATGGGTTGTTATTGCTGCCGCTTCTATAACCAATCGCTGACAGCTAATTCCACGCATCACACCTAAAGAAAATTGAAGTTACTTTATTTGACGGTCCGAAACAGCGCCGCGTAAAAACCAGGGCCCGCCCGCAATAAATAACAGGTGAGGCGAAATAAATTTTCCCCGAGTTGTATCAGTATTTATGGCTGCAATAAATACGGCGAAGCTTTTGTGAAACGCCGCTCGCTGTAAATAATTTCACTGCGAGCCATTCGCCTTGTAACACTTGTTCGCTCGGCCACGAAACGAACGGTGTGACAGGCGGTCACGATATGATAGAGCGACGGATTTGTCACCGACTTTATGCGATAAAGTTGCGCGGGGCACACTAAAAGCTTTGATAAATTAAATGCAAATATTGCCGTACCTAATTAAATTTGTTTATGAGTATAAAACACGCAACCGACTGGTTGGGTTATTAAAATGCAATATGATTT
Organism: Carterocephalus palaemon; assembly: GCA_944567765.1. Lineage (NCBI taxonomy): Eukaryota > Metazoa > Arthropoda > Insecta > Lepidoptera > Hesperiidae > Carterocephalus > Carterocephalus palaemon. The sequence continues at coordinate 720,310 of OX155645.1, forward strand.
AACATTGTTAATTACTTTTATGACTCTACAGTTCACAATAAATCAAACAAGTTGTTATTGGTTTAACTGTGTTCAAATGAACTCGCTTTTAAATTATGTATTAAAAATACATAGTTGATTATCATATTGCAATATTTTTTCTATAAACGTTATTTGAAACCCGCTATCTGTTATAAAACCACTTTGCTTAAGCGTCCGCTCTTTTCCTAGCCCTCCTTCATCGGCGTATTTAAAAGGTGACGAGACAATTCATAATGACGTGATGAGTGTGAATTGTAGCGTCTGTTGCCCCTAAATTGCAAGCTTCGTCTCTACAATGGGAAAGCCTGTGCTCTACATTTGTTAAGGAGGGTGGCGCTATGACCACTGGCTATAAAGTATTGTTTACAGAACAATCTATTGTGGGATTGTCTACGCTCACTACAAGCTTTGAAATTTACCGAAACAGTAAAACAATTGTCTGTATATTGTAATGTCTCTTGTATTAGTTTCGCATTCATTTCGGGTCATTCGTTAGTCATAGTTTTGGAACATCGCAAATCAGGCACGTGTAACTGTAAATGATTGCAAAACGGTACTTCTGACATAACCATTTTGTTGTATACACTTTCTTCGGCTCAAATAAATATCTTGAATCTTGGACATTGTCACACACAGCCATCTGACCCCAAAGTAGGCGCGAGCCTGTGATATGGGTGTCAGAGACTGATATACATACATAGATATTTATAAATACATACTTATATAGATAATATTAACATCCAGACACAGAACAAATACAAGTGTTCGTCACACGAATATTTGTCCTGAGTGGGATTCGAACCCACGACCCCTGGCGCAACAGACAGGGTCACTACCGATTGCGCCAACGAGCCTGTTAAATCGCTTTGGATTTCCTAAAAGTATGTTAAGGGAAATAAGTTACGTTATGATTCCAGCAAGAAATGCACATACCGAAGCGAGGGTTACACTAGGATCTGCAGAATAGCAGTTTTCTTGGTCTACATAATACGACTAGATATCGTATAGAAATTATTTGGTACTGGTGTTTAATACAACCGTACCCTCTAACAACTTAGTTCTAGTAAATTTGTAGACGGTGGATCATTGAGATGATGTTTGATTTGTAATTGATTTATTGGATACATTAAAGAAGGTGTCTATGAATAGAAAATAATGAAAAATTGCACGAAAATATTATCCATAAAAAACCCATTATTAAATTCCATATTATTATTATTTCTTCGTAGACTTATGCAAACAAAAACGAAATTTAAACCCACCTACATACTCTTGCCGCGTAAATCGTAACAAAAGAAAAATGATAGTCGATGTAATTGTGTTACGTGACTGCTACTAACAATAAAAACAAGGCAAACACTCCTTTTCCACTGAAATCGAAATGATTCATACATGTGTGTTTAAAACAGTTGTACAAATAAATAAATAATTCCTTTAACCATTATACGGTAGCCAGCCATTAAATATCTAGACGTTAACAAAAAACTGTGGACATTAAAAATAATCATGTTAACACGTTCTGAGAATCACACAAACCCAATTCTAATATAAACTTTATTCTAAATACATAAGACCCATTATTAACTGTCATTTTCATATTAGGACCGGTATGGTACGACGATGGTTAGAACAACAAATAAATATTACTAGACCTCCGGTACCCATTACACTTTAGTATATTACTAAACCTTTTTATTTATTTAGTTACCAAAATGGTTGTATATTTTGTATCTGTTATATTAGGGTTTGATTTTATTTTATAAAAGTTACAAAATATACAACAAAAACCAAAATACAATATAATATATTATATTTCGTAGTTACAAAATAAAATAAAGGTACTTACTTGTACTCTACTAGGTAGGTATCCTATACTATATAAGTAGGTATAAGTTATTTATCTAAGGATACTATTTAAAAAGCTCGAGGTGAAATAAGATCTTACACATTACATAGGTACTTAATTTGTATTCAATTTTATTTGAGACTAGAGGACGCCCGCTTAGCTCGCGTGGAATTAGACGTAACAATAGTTTCGTTTTATTTAGCCTATGTCACTCAGTGAAGATGCAGCTTTCTAATGGTGACAGAATATTTGAAATCGGTCCAGTCGTTTTTGTGTGAAAACATTACAAACAAATCTTTCCTCTTTATAATATTAGTATAGACACCTTTATTTTGCAAGTTTCCTTGCAATGTTGGTTTTCATCGAGGCAAATATTAAAACAAACGCACATAGGTGCCGAAGTTTTAATGATTTGATGATAAGGTACCTACCGCTTTCTTTCTTACATAAGGCAATATTGTAACGTCGTAAAAGTTTAAAAATAAACGAACAGCTCCCTCGAAAATTTCGCAATAACTTTTCCAAACTTGTTAAAAATTCGAAAACGTGGACAGTGTTTGAAAGTCTTCCTAAAGTTGGTCGCTTCGAGAATGCACCCTTAAATGAAAAGTTTATTATACGAAGCCGTATCATATTTCGAAATGCATACGCACGATATAAATAAATGTTGGGCCATAAAGATAGCGATAAACAAAATTTAGTCTCTCTCTTCCCCTTTTTTATTGGCAGGGGGCAATTCGAGACGATGTTTTCTGCCATTCCTGCCCACTGTATTCTTCGTCTGACCAAACCAAGCGTATACCGTACTACACTGTAAATAAGGTCCTAAATACAAGTGAATTTAGTTTATTAACAACAAAAGTATAGGTGTTTCGTGTAATTTATATTCCAACGATGGTTTAGTGCAAGTTTACGAAATTGTTAAAGACAGATAAAGACGATATTTACACTGGGGCGTTTTATGTGAGGTCTGAACAGACGGTTTGGACGGTAACATAATTAATGGGTGTTTGATGTGCCCCCGGCGGGCCTGATGGCAGGGACGTGGTGCTGAATGTGGCTACGATATGAATGGCAATTTATTAGTGGAACTTATAAGTGTGGTTGAGTGGTTGTTAAGGACATGCGACGTTTTTTATTGTACGTTTCAAGGCGGGAAAATATATCACAAATTGCATATTTTATTGTTTTTTTCGCTGTGAAATGCATTTACGTCCTGCCTGTCACTCAGAGACAGACAGTTATGTGCTCAACCAGAATATCCAATAAAACCCAGCGGCACCTTTAGCGTCCGAATGAGACGCCACGGGATCGCTTGCGCATCACTACCGTGACGATATTTCAAAGTACCTAATAACTAAGGGTTGTTCTTTTATATTTTAATCCAAAAAACACGACCGAACTCCCAATCGAAACCCAATAATTGTTATGGCAATAACAACAGTTATTGGGGTGAAAATGTATTTTCGTCACATAGTTATTAATCTATCTATACCTACCCTCTCATAGCTAAGTTATTATAGTATTTTAAGTGTACATTTGCTCATAAATAAATTGCAGCGAAACACATAGCATGTGTAATCATTTTGTTATTATTATTATAAATCAATTTGTTATAATTTTATCGTGGGTGTGTCTACAGGTGACATAGAAATTCGATTGCTTCACAATCTTTATTAGTGGGATCCATAAAATAAGTGATGTCTTTACAAGCGAAATATTACATTAAATTTATAACATGATCAATAATATATTATGGTACATGTTAAAGTTAGTTCAGTTTATTGTTTCGACATCAAGTCTATTATAGTCAAGTTGTTATCTTGAAATCGGCAAAATATATAAAAGACTTGATGCATTTTAACAGTCTTCAGACAGAGTTGTAGGTAGTATAATACTTATTATTAGTGCTTGATCGTATTATCAAACACTAGGATGAAGGTAAAATGGATTATATACGAAAGCAGACAATTGTATACAAAGAACAACAAAGCCATTTCCTGACTGTTTTATTATTATCAACTTTTTCAAAGTCACACTGAACAAATATATTCAAAACACTGATTTGAGAATTTACCTGGATCGTTGTAATTAAACCCTGCTGTCTAAATAAATTAAATTAAATTTATTCAGTAACAGCTCTGTTTGCAGTTGAATAACATACAAATGTTTTCTACTTCGTGCTAACAGGTCCAAATTTATTGCTGTGTGAAGCCATTCCCAATGACAAGGCCGGTGGCGTGCGTCAAGGTGCTACCTTAGGCCCGCCATCCATCGATGCTTCTACTAACGATTATGATTAGACCGGTTAAGTAAAAGCAGCAATGGATGCAAGGGCAATGAGAGATTTCGAGGAAGAAGGCAGTGTTTGATGTGGAATTAAAAAGACGCAAGATGGAGCGGCATCTCGCGATAGGATGTAAGAGATGTTTTGGCAGAATGATATATGATGAATCAACATTTCATCAAGGTCTGGCAAATAGTTTTCAAGCTGTCAGATTAAACTCAGTCACTGGCACACATCTGAGTGTGACGCGTATGATAAGCGGTTGTTTTTTATGGGGATACTTTGTGATATTTGTACTTTATTAATGAAGTTTTACGATTCTGATTAGTGTATGACAATTCAAGACTCTAAGATAAGAAACGATTATATGATTCATATTATTATTAAACCTTACGTTAACAATAAACGTAGCCACAAAACGGCTAAGTTTTATTTTTATTTTAGTTTTGTTTTTATTTCAAAAATTATGGTAAGAATATAAAATAATTAGGAGACTGGGGGAACTACTTACCGAGCTAATTCTGGACTAATCGCTTTCCTGCCGAGAATTTTGTTTAATTAAATAAAAAGTTTGGTCTTTTGGACATTCGTTTAAAGCCTTGAAAAAGGAATTAAATATACCTAATATTATGTCAATATTTTTATGGTCTAAGGCCTAGTCCACCACAACTATCTACACTCACAGATAGAAAATAATGAAAGAAGGGGAAACAAAATCCAAAATCCCGAGAGATCCTGACAGCGCAGCGCTGTCACGAAAAAAAGCATTAGCAGAAATAAACACATTTCGCGAGTCAAGCAAACTCAAAGTGAAATTACCGCTCAGGGCTCCGTGTGCATGAAAAATTCATCCGCAACGAAACAGGAGGGGGACGAGGAATAATAATTTGAATAAATATCAAGGCGACGGGTCCGACGCAAGTTGGTGTAACCCGAAAATTTGAGAAAATAGCTTTGTTAAGCATTTTATCTATATATATAAAAGGAGAAGGTGACTGACTGACTGACTGACTGACTGACTGACATATCAACGCAGGGCCTAAACTATAAGGGCTAGAAACTTGAAATTTTGCACAGGGGTTCCTTTTATAAAGTAGGGGAGCACTAAGAAAGGATTTTTGAAAATTCACCCCCTAAGGGGGTAAAACGGGGGTGCAAAGTTAGTATGAAACTTTGCCGTTTTTGAAGTCGTTAGACGGGTACACGTCGTTAATGAGTCTAATTCTACGCGAGCGAAGCTGCGGGCGTCCACTAGTTAACCAATAAAATGAACTGGGTATCCTTACGTAATATACAAATGGGAAAGTGTGTACAAACACAAGAAGGACAAACCAACATACCAACAGTGATATGTTGGTTTGTCCTTCTTGTCTGCCTCAAGGAATGATGGATTGACATGATTTTTTGCATATGGTCTGCCCAGAAATTTTTCCACGGTTTCACACGTAAAAGGGCAAATATCTGTAATATCGTTATCATTTGAGATTTATTCCAAAATTTTTAACTATATCAAACCAAAACAAAATTTTTCTATGTAAATGTATGAGTATTTCTTTTAAGAAAAACCTTATTCTACTACAAATCGACTGCTGAAAATTTGTATTCTTGCACTTGTACTATTTTACGTAGGACTCGTCAAGGAGTCCCGCTCGCGGCTGACGTGACAAAAAGCGGGCTCAACCAGCCGTGTTTATACGTTGTGATGGCGTAATTTGCCGGTAACAGTTGGCGAGGGCGTAATGCGAGCCGACGTCTCCACATACGCAAAAATGTTATTAAGTTTTTAAGGACGACGCGCCGCCTAACGTGACGTAGACGCGTGACATGCTCAAGATTTTTTCTCCGACGATGAGCATTTCGGTTATGATGTGTCATACCGCAGACGATATGGAGACTACTTAATGCTTGACTAAAGTAAGTATTTGAGTTTCGAATGTCGAATGCTTACATCTAGCATTTTAAATGTCAAATAAAGACAATAGCTACTTTATTAGCGCTGTTTCCGATGCTACTTTAGCTTTTTTTTGTTAATAATAAGGTATACTATCATACTTTACCTCAATTACGATCTATTACTTCATTAACGTGATCTACCTTTAGGTCTCGATGCAAATTCTACCTTGTGTCTTGAAATTTTGTGTATTAGCGTGTTGGCACCGGTCACAGAGAGTGTCATGTATATTTAAAAAAAACGTATTTAAGGATCTTTATAGTCTATAAATGACAAAAAATAATCCGTATTATCAAACTAGAAAATAATTATTATCTGCTTGGAAACCTAAAGCTTATTACAAAAATATCTCTAATTATCTGTATGACTCATGAAACACATACTTGTAATGTAGAAGGTTAGTATATTTTGTACAACATCGCTTCCCGTCGACCCGTCACTTATGTAGAAGGAGCTCATAATTCTAAAACGAAACACAATCTCGTACAGTGTTTGCTTTTCTTGAATCGCTTATCCAAATTGCTATTCCATTCACATGTTCCTTTCCACGGAAAGATCGTAGTTAAGAATCGTATGGCTTTATTGCTCACACATCCCCCGTTCCGGGAAGGGACGAGGGTGCTAAGTGTGCTGCAAACACTGAAATAATAACAAATCCCCGTGTATTTTGACAGCATAATACTCGTCGGACACAAAAGCCGTCACGTCACAGGCAATCGGTTTCCTCCCGTCCGCCCCTCGAGTGGCTCACGCGGTTGGTTTGGCAAATAATTTATTAAAAACTTTTTGTCCACCGATGCCGCTACCGTTTGACGTGATCTGCGCTGAAAGATTCCTCGCAGATTATAATTGACAAGATCTTTGTTGGTTTTGACAATGGGATTTGGTTCAAATCGCGCCATTGTTCCGCCTGGATTAGCCGGAGTGCTCCAGGGGTCGTTGTTCCACGGTATATAATTCTCGAAACGGGTAATTGAATGAACAGACGTTAGATCTGACAATGCGGTTCCAGCTAAATTTAATTTGAAATCCTTTCGAAGCTTTTCGCAGATTAAAACGATAATGCATCTAAGTACCAGACGGTCTTTGATGTTAATTTTGTCTTCACATCGTTCTTGGATTTAAATGAAGCATTTGATTGTTGTAAAGGGTTTTTATCTACCATTGATTTGAAATATTTAAGGTTTAGTAATGAAATGGTTATTCAACGTTCATAGAAATAGTTCATGTAATGAAAATAAATCTCCACAACGTTCGCTTGCAACTAACAACCATCATTATGTTAACAAAACAGTCAACAAATAAAATGGTTGTAAACACGTTGAATATTCAGGCCTGCGCACTTACTGTATGCAAATTCTAATTTTATGGCTATTCTAGTTCATGCGTTTCCCTTTGACATATTTATTGCCGGTGTCCGTCGGCGATTTACAATTCACGAATGGTCTGTTCCCCTGAATTATGCTGACAGTGACAATGAAGTCAATCCGAAAGGCCACCCAAGCAGAGGGACTGCTTCGTAGAAACAAAAGGTTTTAATCTATATTCGCGTAGTCTGCGCTGCGACGCCACCGCGTGCATACAGATGGGGCTCCCGTGTGACATACAGAATGAACTGTGGTGATGAATGCAAGCACAAAAACTTGGCAGCCCCTGACGACCTGTTTCCGAGCCACTTGCTGACATGCTTGCGAAATTTGAATTGGGCTTAGCAGAAACTGACCGGTGAACTTATTGGAATCATCCGGTTTTGCTCATGGTATTCATGGAGTGAAGTACGACTGGAATTTCCTGGAAATTTCACAATATACCACAAGTTTGTACCACAAGTTTTTTTTGGTATAATAAAGAATAAAATAAATAAATAAATATAGTTATTAAATATTACGTGCAAACAAAAATACAAGATTCACTAATTAACCCCGGATAGATCCCACCTACTGGATACTTCACCAGTCCGCATTGGAGCAGCGTGGTGGAATATACTCTAGACCTTCCACAGCTGTGGGATCCCAGACCCATGCCCAGCAGTGGGACGTCGATGGGCAGCAGCAGATAGTGTTAGTAAGTCTCAGAACGTCTTACAAATGAAAAGTGTTAGGAAAATAACTGCTTGACAAAAAAAGGTTCTTGTATTTCAACAGCAGTATGATTATATACCCAGTTTGTGTTAGTAATAACCCAGTTATATTCACAGCACCTTCAGATGTAATTACAGAAATCAAGACTGCATACCTACATCAAATTAACGCCCACGTCGAGGCGGAACTAATTAGCACTTCCAACGTTTCCTAGAGATTCAAATAACAAACAGTAGGTATCATCATTACATTTGGTGTGTTGAAGAATTTACAGACAGAAATAGCACTTTCCGGTTTAGAGATAAGGAAAGCGAAGGTTTTACGTGTCTTCAATGTAATTAGGGGCTCTACTGACATTCGTTTTATTTGCAGAGCTACGCGAGACTGTTTTTAATAAATAATTATCACTGCGTATAAAACGTAGCTGCATCTTTATTTGGTTTTTATCTATATATATAAAAGGAGAAGGTGACTGACTGACTGACTGACTGACTGACTGACTGACTGACTGACTGACTGACATATCAACGCAGGGCCTAAACTATAAGGGCTGGAAACTTGAAATTTTGCACAGGGGTTCCTTTTACAACGTAGGGGAGCACTAAGAAAGGATTTTTGAAAATTCACCCCCTAAGGGGGTAAAACGGGGGTGCAAAGTTAGTATGAAAGTTTGCCGTTTTTGATGTTATTCGATTGAAATTCAGTACCTATGAAGGTTTTTTATTGAGTTTCGAAAATCATCTCTTAAGGGGGACGCTACTAGACGCCCTTCGGTTGCCCAACTACCATGTGTACCGCCGCGACGAGACAACGCCAAGCGGCTTCCCTTATAGGGGCACTGCAGTGGCGGTCCGTGGCGACGTTATACATGAGGACCTTCCCCTCCCGTCATTCACAAGCACCCGCTCTATTGGAGCCACGGTGAGTATGGCGGGTAGGGATTTGCGACTGTATGCGGCGTATCGACCACCGAGTCTCAGGTTCAATCCCACAGATATCTCGAACATCATGGAGGGGGACTATGCAACCCTCATAGCTGGCGACCTAAACGCCAAGCACCCGTCATGGGGATCCCGGCTTATATCGCCGGCAGGTCGCCGGCTATTCGACGACGCGGAGGAGAAGGGATATGAGGTGCTAGGGCCCGAGGCGCCTACACATGTCCCTACGAACCCGAATCATCGACCTGATGTTTTGGATATCGTGCTCGTTAGAAGTGTCAGCTGCCCGGTCAATGTTGAGGTGCTATTTGACATGAACACTCAGCACCTCCCCATACTCGTCACGCTCGGCCTGGGGGTCGAGTGCGTTCGCCCACTAAGAATGCAAAGAACAACGGACTGGGAGGCCTATAGGGCAGCCCTGTCCGAGTTCAAATACAGCGGCCCGCTCTCGACGCCTGACGGAGTGGATTCCGCCGCTCAAACCATAACGACTGAGATAGTCAATGCGTTGACGGCGGCCACTACCGAAAGGCGGAGTGAGTGGCGCCGCGATCCATTACCCCTGCGCTTGCAAGACATGTTGTCACGTAAGCGCAGGCTCCACAAGCTGTGGGCGCACACCCGTTGCCCCCAGGTAAAGCGTGATTTTAACGCGCTGGCAGAGAGGCTGTCTGTTGAGATGGCGGCGCACCGGGGCACTGGCTGGGAGACTAGGATCGACCAGGCCGGTGAATCCGACACGTCATTACACCAACTCAACAGACAGCTTACTCGTACCCGAGCACCGGTATGCCCCCTCGTGGACGGGCGCGGGACCGCGCGGACATTCTTGCCGAGCATCTTCTCGAGCAATTCTCACCACACCCCATAGCCGATGACGTCGTCGAACACTGCGAGCATGTAGAGTCGCGTGTAGCAGAATTCGTCAGTCGCCCGACCCCGCCGCCAGTCGGAATCGAGTTTATCTCGCCCTCCGAGGCGCGGAAGGCCGCCATGCGGTTATCTAACCGCAAGGCGCCAGGCACTGACGGTATTCCGAATATGGCCATAAAGCAACTGCCCCAGAGAGCCATCGTCAGTTTGACACGGCTCTTCAACGGCATCCTGCGCACAGGACACTTCCCGACCATCTGGAAGAGGGGGAAGGTAATAGTTCTCGCGAAGCCGGGGAAAGACCGTCGTCTCCCGGCTAGCTACCGTCCCATTACGCTATTGTCCTCACTATCTAAGCTGTTTGAGAGACTGGCGCTAACACGCATACGGCCGTCGCTTGCTTTAAGAGACGAGCAGTATGGGTTCCGCGCCGGTCACTCGACAACGCTTCAGTTGACAAGGGTGATCCATCATTTGTGTGATCAGCTAAACTACGGCCGTCACACGGTCGGTATCTTTCTCGACATAGAGAAGGCATTCGACCGTGTGTGGCACGCGGGGCTGATCTACAAGTTGATGGATTCTCCCTTGCCGACGACGTTAGTGAGGCTAATAGCGTCGTTTCTTAATGGGCGGGAGTTCTTTGTATCGGTCGAGAACAGCGCCTCAGACCCCCGTCCAATACGCGCAGGAGTTCCGCAGGGCAGTGTGCTCTCGCCATTGCTCTACGCGCTCTACACGAACGACATCCCCACCCTCGACGGGCACCTCGAGGAGTGGGAGAGAGACGTAGTACTCGCTTTGTTCGCCGACGACAGCGCGTTCTTTGCTTCGTCGCTTAACGCCGACCTGGCAGCCAGGAGGATGCAGCGACTGTTGGACCTGCTACCAGTGTGGCTGAACAAATGGAGGATAGCCGTTAATGTCGGTAAAACGGTTCCGATATTGTTCAGTCGCAAACGTATTATGCCGGCGCCGCTTCGCCTGTTGGGCGAGGATGTGCACTGGCAGCCCACGGTTAGGTACCTAGGATGCCACATAGATCGCACGTTGCGTATGACGGCCATGGTGGAGCACGTGCTCCGTCAAGCCCGAACCGCACGTGCGATGCTCCGACCTGTGTTGGCGTCCAGGCTACCGACCCGAACCAAATTGGGTGTTTACAAGTGTTACATCCGATCCCGACTGACGTACGCGGCGCCAGCATGGTACGTGCTGGTGTCAGCCACTCAGCGCAAGCGCCTCCAGGCACAGCAGAACATCGCCCTGCGAACTATCACAGGCGCGGGTCGCTATGTCAGGAACGCGACGCTGGCGCGTGACCTTAAGGTCGAATCGCTCGACCAGTTCATTGTCCGGTTGGCGCGGAACATGTATGACCGCGCCGACAACGGACCCCACCCCCACCTGCGCGGCATCGCGCCGCTGCATGCGCGACCGCCGGAGGGGCGGCCTCTCCCCCGGGAGATATTTAATGAACTGGTCCAGAGAGTTTAACCGTCTCGCGCGCCGGGAGGCGCGCGAAGCAAAGAACCCGGCCTAATAATGTTAACAACACCCACCGAAAAGTGGGTCCCATCACCACGGGGCAGTTGACCCCAGAGAATTGCTCGAGAACCAGGGACACCTGAAACTCGAATTCCCTCGCGTGTAGGGCGGCACGAGCCGCATAGCGTTTAGAGGATGCAATGTTGTTGTTAAGGGGGATAAAAGGGGGGTGCAAAGTTAGTAGGTATAAAAGTTTTTCCTATATACCTACATTATTTCAATTAATTCCACGCGAGCGAAGCTGCGGGCGTCCACTAGTTATGTATAAAGTGGGTTCACACAATTTTTGACTTTGAAATAATATGTTATTTGATTCATATCTGAATTTCAACTATTTCATTTAATTCTTTCTCTAGATTTATTATTCCAAAGTACACATATTTCTATATATGATACGAAACGTAACATAATAACTGATCGTATTAATTCATATTCCTAACTTAACTGACATAAAACTCAATAAAACTAGATCATTATCTGGTTTATCAACCTACTCTGTGCGTACGAAATACCATTAAGTTTTTATTGGTGAGGTAGGTGGTTGCTTTATTCGCAGTATTAGTATCAATATTACTGCTTAGAGCTCGTGTTACATGTCAGGAATGTGATATTAATAAATCAATGCTTATTTCTAAATTATCTTGTTAAGCCGTAGGCCAATTAGTTAAACTAGATGATAAAGACCAGAGAAATTTAAATCTAGAGCAAAATTTAATGATCTCACAGAGTTGCTCCGTGTTACGTATATTTTAAACTTAGCTAAGAAACTTCACAAACTTTTTTGACACATAAATGCATGTACCTATCGATATCTCGTAATTTGATGACTTGAATCTGGGTAGAAGCTTATAAATCATTGAGGTCTTCGTATCGTAAATCTATCAGAAGGTATATATAACATAACTCTATATATTCTTGGAATTTCATATCACTATTTAACTTAAGCTCTTCTCTAACGAATTACCTATTATAATAGGTAGTAGGTAAGTAACAAAGGAGGGCCGAATCTTCCTCGGTGGTTAAGAAAATATTATTTTATAAGTATTTTATTATTATTAATATTCTTAGTCTAAAACATAAAATCGTGTTTAGCTAATATGACTCGAAGTTAATTTCTTTTCGTTGGTAGCTAGGTAATTCCATTGGAATACAGCTACAAAAAAACGATGTTATGTAAAATGCAAACCCTATTAATTTAATGTCTGGAAATATTAGTTCCATTGACTCGAAGAAGAAGTAAGCTTAAATTGGTATGTGGTACCCGATACATATATGGTCATGTCTCTGATATTTTTGTCATCGATAAATTTCCAGACCTCTAATTTTAGCCAATATCAGCCATAACAAACGTACCCTCGATTTCTTCTTCAAATGAAAGAATGTTGATTCGAAGTTTGATAAATAATCAGCAAGTTATTAAGAAATTTTAATGCGAATTCTAATCGTGAAACATATGCGGCTGCCATATTCTCGAAGCATACCAGGAAAACGGTATTCCAAATGTGGTTCCTAATTGAGAAATGGAATTGCTTTATGATCTTTAATTGGAATTGAAACAGTAAAATGTTTTCTAAAAACATTCCGAAACTTACCTTGCCGCATGCTTACTAAGTTGCTTAGACTCATGTACAATATAACCACATTGTTGCTTAACTATGACCTTTATGTAGAATGACACTTATCTTAATATTTAATCATACTGTTTGTCTGCCTAAACCTTTTAATGTTGTTATTAATTATATGATTTTAACACCAACTTTCAATTAAGCTAATAACTGTAAAGAGGTCTTCATATCTGAGTTTTGGATTTGAATCAATAAATAGAATGACTCAGACAATGAAAGTTGCTGATAGGCTTAATGATATCTAAAAAGGCTGGACTAATTTGATCGTTGCTCAACCAAAGAACAAACATAAACCAAGCGGCTCAAACTAGTGAAGTTCAGCCGATACTTCCCAAGCCGTTCATCATACCGTCAGCATTATGATAATTAATGCCTTTTGAAGACTGAAGAAAAAGCAGTTATTGTCTTCAAGTCTATTCATTCTGTTTAAGGGCACACAAAGCCCGAGATAAATATCGTTGATCGCCAAACGTCGGGCCCTTGCGCACTGGTGGTTTTTGTGGCGCTGATTTTCGGGGGAGCGGCGTGCTTCTAAAATTACAAGTAGGGTCGAAGTTGTCAGCGTCTCGTGAGAACATCGGCGTGATACGGGACACCGGGAATGCGAGGACGGTGTAGAGACGGGTAGAACATTATATTGAAATTTATAGAATCTTTAGAACGCAAAATTTTGATTATAATCTTAATTCAGAATAATTATGCAATTTTCAGGTATATCGTAAACTACTACTTTTATTTGTTTAACATATGTACTTACTACATAGTAAGTGTGACATGTTAAATATATGTACTTACTACATATATGTGTATTGACTCAGAGAAAAAGTTATCGGGAAAATCTGCTATATACCTACTTTATAAACCGTTAAGACAAGTTGACGTTGCAATTTTGTAAATTGTGAATCGGTTAATGATTTATCAAATAAAAACCCTTTGGAATAAATTGGAAACATCATAACCAAAGAAGCATAAAGTTCATTAACACGAACTTATTACCTAGCACGGGTGTTATCTAAATAAATAAAAAAACTAAAAATATGTATTGTGTATTCACATACAGCCCCGTTGAACTAAATGTTAAAGAAAAGCTCCATGTGTGTGAATCCTGCGCATGCGACGTTGACGGACGTAGGACGAGCGGCTGTCTCCACAGACATGCTAATGCGCCGCTTACCATATAATGACTAGCGAACACACGACATACGACGGATCAACATCAACATACGATCGGTCGGCGAGTGGACTCCAACAATGTTTTGAAATTCGCAAAATTATACGGCCGGCGAGTCTTTGACGACGTTAATTGACGTTTGAGGAGTTTCTGGAGGAAAGGCTGGAGTCATCCTGTTGTTCTTGATGTTGTTTTGCGGTCACGATTGTTTGCGGTGAAAGTCTAAGCTTTATTGCCGAATTATTCTAGTCTTACTATTGGTCTTTACAATTCTACTGGTAGTCTATTACTAAGGCTCCTCCTATCATAGTTATTCAGATCGATCTATACTTTCTCTGGCTAACTATATACTATGTATTGCTTCTTTGGGTCGTATCGTGTAGTAAGTGGAATGCGAGTACCGTCTAAAATTTTGGAAATAGCCACGCTTATCTAAAACTGGGGTTGAATACGTCACCATTCATACATCCATCTTTTTCATAGCCTTTCATAGTCCAAAACTGAACTGAGCATAGCAACTTCGGTATGAATCGATTATTATCGAAATAGAAATGTTTTGTTTGTTTTACAGAAAACATAGAAAAAGTTTTATGAAGTGACCTTACTAGATCCATAAAATGCTATTTTATTTCCACTTTCCGAAAGTCCCCTTTAATGAAATACTAAAAACACTACAAAACGTACGAATATAACTGTCAATCCATCCATACGAACAGCCAGCCTTCAAGGTGCATTTCAATCTGGAACAGACCGACAGACGGACGCAATTATACTCTGCTATAAATCGTACTGTCTGTTTACCATATTTCTTAATGTCATTTTTAACTTTGTAAAATCAACTCTATAAACAAAAGCTTAGACTTCAAAATTTACGTTAGTCGCCTAGGTCTCTTTAGCATTCTTAAACTTCATCCACTTCAAAGTAAACGAAACCTTGGCAGTCAAAGCCCAAAGCTCATACTTAAATGCTACAATAAAATTTAGAATTTGGCTCCAACCCAAGATGTACTGTAAAATGAACTTTAGCTAAACACTTTAAAATTTAAATCACTATAGAGGTAGTTTGACAAGGATTTAAATTCTGGATTTGCATTCGTAGCAGCAGATTGACAGACGTCAATGCATTACTGCATCAGCATGTGAATATAAATCGTCGATGAGATGCTCGTTTTGAGAATAAGGCTGTTTTTAAATGCCTTTGTCCTAACGGTTATATGGAAAGAGCAGGAATAAATATACTTAGTTTAAACGGTTTTTAAAGGGTCTGAATGTAACTGTATATTATTTGGATCGAATGGAAACTGCACTAATCAGTTGAAGTTGTTTTATTCTCATCAGGTTATAGGTACATTTCAACCTTGTTCATTTGCATTTAATTTTTCAATAAAGGTAAACTTATATACCAAATATATTAACACTTTTTCCGTCTTTAAAAACAATATTTATCTACCTATGTTGTTATGCTAGCACAAATGAAAAGCTTGCATGGACACAAAATAAGTAACTTTAAACCCTTTATCTTAATATTCTGAGGGATAATTTAGAAAACTCAATCTTCGACTTCTCTAGAAATCTTAAATTTAATATGAAACTTAAAATCACCTAACATAAAGAGTAAAGTAGAACAATGAACCTAAAATCTTAAATTTAAATCTTCACCAAGTTTTATTACTGTGTCTTGTCGTTGTTGGCTCATATCATTGTATTTCGACAAACCTTGCAAGTCCGGTATGGTCTAGTGGCTAGGATACCTGGCTCTCACCCAGGAGGCTCGGGTTCGATTCCCGGTACCGGAAATGTTTTTGTTTTTTAATAGTTTTTTTAAGTAGATTATTGTTTACTTGAATATATTTTATTAAGCTTCGCAACTTAAGTAATTTTACAAGCAAAATCTAAATACAGTACTAACACAAATGATTCAAAATTTAGAATTCAGTTTTTGTTATCTATATAATAAAAATGAATCGCAAAATGTGTTGGTAAGCGTATAACTCAACAACGCCTGGACCAATTTGGACAATTCTTTTTTTAAAATGTTCGTTGAAGTTCAAGGATGGTTTTTACGGCGAGAAAAATTTGAAAATTCATCCCCTAAGGGGGTAAAACGGGGGTGCAAAGTTAGTATGAAGCTTTGCCGTTTTTGAAGTTAGTGAATGTGTAACGCGAGCGAAGCTGCGGGCGTCCACTAGTAATCAATAAATTTGAACGAGCTTTCTTATGTATATGGAGAATTTAAAATATCACAAGGAACATTTATTACTAAAATGTAAAGCAAAAATCACCTAAAACAAAAATGAAAAAAATCGAAAGACACTTTTCACCAAAGATTTAGGTATAAGAAATAATTACAACCAAATAACATAAAGATATTTTCAACATTAAATTTACATTAAACAAAAACAGTAAATTTCTAACTGCTAATTACTAAAAAAGCAATATTTGAGAGATCAAAGAAAACCACAGAAAGCGATTAAACAACTCGAAATGTAATTTCGAAATTACCATCCACAAATTATTATTTGACAGGCCACGTTAACAGTTCAGCAAACAACAATAAGGAATGGCTAATTGAAACAGGAAACACAAAAAAGCTGAACGTGTATTTTCGGACAAACCCCCTATTATTCAAACCTAAACCCTTGGATGTTTACGGAGCGGTCAAATTTCGTCTTTAGCGGTCCCTTTGAACGCTCTTGTATTATTTTCATTATGTTCGGAAAGCTTAGAAACCGTGTTATTGTTATTCTATCTTTGAGGTGTGGCAGCAACTTTTTGTTTGCTCTCAGCCGTAATTTATTTGGCCCTTCTTGTTTTGCCCGGCGTTACGTATAATCCTCTCTGGCTGTCAAGATGTGCCGCTTGCGATGAATAAAATGAGCTCGCCTACCGAAATCTTTAGAGTGTGCATGGAAATTATTTCGTATTCGTATTGTTACATCTTAATCTCTGGTTTGAACAGCTTAAAATCATTGTTGAGGAATATTGTAATATTAAAGCGCTTGTTCAATTTAGAACGCAACAATTGCAGTTTGCGAAACGAGTTGATTTTACTTTCAAATAACAATATCTACGTAAAACCCCAGCTTAAAGTATAAGAACTATAAACTGGGGCTGAATTCTTCAGTTTTGAATTAAAGTACTTTCTAACGTGAGACTAAATACTAGCGACGATAGATCTACTCGTAGTTACTGTAGATAAATCATATATGTGTAAATGTGTAGCAATTTCATACATTTTAAACTACAGTGTTTTAGTTGACCGAATATCTTTTAAATTCTTAATTGGACGCAAGAGTTAATACCAGGTATTGCTTCAAAATCTGCATATTTTACTACTAATCTGTTTAACTTTTTAAATGAAATCTTGACTAAGCTTCATCTTAACCTCTATGATAGTGATTCAGCTAGTTTCACCTTTGATAAAGGAAGCGATTCAAATTCCGCTTCCAATCAGCCTGTTATTTATGTCATCTCTTCCAGTGATTCGCATTACATTCACGTTACCGGCCGTGTGTACGCTTGATTGATTTACACGTTCCATTTGCTGTCTATAAAAGACTAGTGCGCGCCCCTGGTTTTGTCCAAAAATAGAAAACCTCTATGATACAATTATTTTTAAAAGCTTTTATTTAACTTCAGTCATGAAGACTCTTTATACTATGCTTCAGTTCTATGTATGTCTAATAGATCAATTCGCAAATTATTATTGAAAGCACAAACCTTTTGATCCCTCTGTTGGGCACGGGTACCCTCTCGAAATAGGAAGGGGCTTAAGTCCACTAAGTGCTAACGTTAGCTAAGTGCGTGCGTATTGGCAGACTTTATATGCTTTTGAGAACATTATGTTAACTCAGGCATTATTATTTACTAGTGGACGCCCGCAGCTTCGCTCGCGTGGAATAAGACATAATAATAGATTAAAAAGTAGCCTATGTCCTTCCTCAGGCTCGATTATCTGTGTACCAAATTTCATTTAAATCGGGTCAGTAGTTTTAGCGTGAAAGCAACACAGACAGACAGACAGAGTTACTTTCGCATTTATAATATTAGAATAGATTATTATTTGGAGGTAAGGGGGTGTAGGTTATGCCCATAAGCCACTGAAACCTAAAAAAAAATTGCAGAAGAGCATAGCAACATATTATATCTTAGTAAGAAAAAAAAAAATAGATTTAGTTTTATGGTTAGGAAATGCAATTTAGATAGATAGATTTAATAAGTTATTTAATATACAGAACACAGAGCTAATCCCTGCGGATATTGCAAGAACTGGAGTCGGTCGGTGTATACGGAACCAACGTGACTTGAACCAACTGTTTATAGCAATATTGTATTGGAGTCACGAAGTATCTGATCCTTATTGATAAGGTCAATTGTTGTTGATTTGTAATTGACAGCTGTCTGATTGATGGCGTGAACTTTAATGTGCTTTTGAATTTGAATTTAAACAGTTTGAAGATAAACAATTTTTCTAAAGGTTATTTACAATTCTGGCAAATTAAAAAACTTGTTAAAAGCAAGTTATGCGGAAGTAATTAATAGTGTTCAGATTATATTCATGAGGACTTTTGCTTCTTTGTAAATTTAATATAATCTATTAATTACTAACATATATATGGGTATACTCTCTTTGTTTATCTTTATAATGTTGGTAGACACCTACAAAAGTGAACATGCTTAAAGTTAAATGGTTTTATAGTATGTGTTATTTTCTTCTAGTTATCCTTTATTACAAATTAAAGCAGTGAGGCATTTATGATACAATACAGTCAGTGTCTGTACATAACTTTAACAGATGCAAACCGGTGTCGCTGCAACTCCACAGTTTTTCTATTCTTTAACGTCTGCCTCGCCTGCTACTGGTTTTTAGCTTCTGATTGACGGCTGTCGGCTCAGCTTACGGGCCTGCAACAATATATTTACCGGCACTGCAACCTCTAATGCTTTGTACTAAAGCTGTTTTTTCTAAGATTCAACTGCATTTGTCCGCCTTGAAGTCGGCATTCGCTGCGGCGCCGGTCGACATGGCTTGATCTTGAGTATCATCAACTAAGTCTAGTTGCGTCGTATAAGACACATTACAATCAATCTTCAACTCTATTTCCTTGACGGTAGAGATGACCATATTTGTGAGTACGAGAACTATCGGGACAGTTCTATTAGATTTTAATCATGTTCGGAACTTTAACGATCTCAATGCGAAACCGTTTCTGGATCGTCATAGATTATTTAATAGTGTGTTGTACAGTGTACCTTCTTATGTGGTAGAGTATGTTTGAATAAAATTTGATAGCAAGCAATTTATAAATATATTGAACCGACTGACCTAATCAATATTATAATACATAATATACATATACATACGTACATACTTAATGGCATAAAATGCTTAATGATTTTGATATTATTGAATAGCTGCGACCCATAGATGTCCCACTGCTGGGCACGGGTCTCCCCCACAGACGCTGTTGCGGGAGGTTGAGAGCATAATCCTCCATGCTGCTCCAATGCGGATTGGTGGAGGGGTTGGTGGCCAACCCAGTGTCGAATGTTCTCAAGCCACCCGAAGGTCTTCGACAAGGCATAATGACTGTAGTCGATTCAATGTGATCAACGAAGGGCGCGGTCAGTTTGTGGATGGGTGACCGCTAGTAGCAAAAATTTCATGGACGCTACCGTGCTTCGGCATGTAAAGCAGTTGGTCCCGGTTGTTTTCAATGGTGAAAACAGTCGTTAAGCCTTGTCGAAGACCTTCGGGTGGCTTGAGAAGATTCGACACTGGGTTGGCCACTAACCCCTCCACCAATCCGCATTGGAGCAGCGTGGTGGAGTATGCTCTAGACCTCCCGCAGCAGTGTCTGTGGGGGAGACCCGTGCCCAGCAGTGGGACGTCTATGGGTCGCAGCGATGGATGTACTAAAGCTCGAATATCTTATTAACTAACACAATTAACTAAAGTTAAAATTGTACAAAATGTAATTCACGGTGTATATAATTCATTAAAATATCTTAAATTAAGATAAAATGACGTCAGAAGATCATAAGCAATCAATCATAAAGAATAAAAATATGTGCGCTAAATTAGGAAGTGCATGGAACAATTCATTATCATCCATCACGCATGAATCAGCCGCGGCTGCTCGGTATCCAATGTGACAAGAGAGGAGATCCATTATACGAGTAACTTCCTGATACTGAAATTTATATTGTTGATATGTTTTAATGAAGGGATAAATAAAACGCTACTGTATCCGCTTATTATAATTTAAATCCTATTTACGGCTTATAAAATCTATCTTTGAAGTAATTGAGGCCGGTATCAAAGAATTTGAAATACGGAATATATAGTATAGTAATGTTGGTGAACGGAAACATAAAAAACATCTTAACATAACCTTTTCATCCATCCATCCATTAGTTTTTTATGGTACACTGCAGTGGACCATAACATAGACAAAAATGTAACATTAGGTTTTTTGACTGAGACTATAAGTTAAAAGGGCTTAAAATATTAAACGTCGAAAAGATTGGTATTGATATTCGATTATTTGCAACAAAATACACTGAATATCTCTGAGTTTACTTAAACTTCATGTCGTTGAGTTGAAATCGTGCTTCGACCACGTGCACATTGAATAAGTTAATGCACAAAACCTTGGAAATTCCTATACATATAAGAAATAAATTCATAGAACTACCTTCATAATACTCTGCAACATCTAGTAATATGTATCCATTGTTTTTTGGTATTTGATAGTTCATATATTCTAGTAGGTACGTTGTGCTAAATACAAATAATATTTAATCATAATAAATCCGCTTAGCGACCTTCCTTCTACATTTATGTTTAAATGTGATTTTTGCAAGTTTATTACACAGAAAATCTTCGTCAATATCGCTTCAGCGCATCACAGTTCCACCTGTCTCCATTTTTCCCCTCGAGCGTGTTCATCTACACAATGCCGACAATTTGTCTCCAGCTACTCCTAAATACACCCCATTGTCTTTGAGTAATTTTGTTAATAAATTCCACCAGTCAAAACCTCAAGCCTTGAGCAATCTCCTTTTGTTGATCAAGTGTTAGAGCAAAATGATTTATTAATGTAGGGGCTGAGACGACACCCTTACGATGTTTGGAGGGAATCGGTAAATGATACGCGGTGCACGGTTATTAGAATTATATTGATAGTTATTGATAGATATTATTATTGATAGATCGCGAGTACGCGGGACCTGTTTGGTCGGGGCAATTATGCGCACTGACTCGTTTCACCGCTGTAGCGTAAACTGCTGACACTGCTTACGCTACAGCAATGTACGTGGCCCGTACATGCTCCCAGGGGAAGATGGGGATGCAGGGTTAGAATGATATGAGATGAGCTAATCCTAACAAGGTGATAAACAATTTTTGCTTAAAACTAGTATGAGTTAGTAATAAATGATAAGTGATACTGATAAGAAACAAATGTTGAAAACAGTTAAAATTCCGTGTCTGTGATACTAAACACTGATTGAAGCACTGGCGAGGTGCCGCGGTCCTGCCTATGTCTACGCACGTTCCTAAATTTGTCATTTAATTCAATTTTAATGTCATCGCGACTACTCTTCACCGCACTTGTTACATCTCCGCACTGCACTTCACTGTTACACTGGACCGCACTACACTTATCTTCTGCGCGATCGCGCCCTGCGCGCCCGCGCGAGCGGCGCACACTCCGACACACGTAGAACACGAGGAATGCTACTGCCGCTGCAACCACCAGATATATAGCAGTGTACTGGTGTATGTCGTGATAGGATATATTTTCGGCCAGCGGGTCACTCCTTTTCATAATATCCAACTGTTCCTGGATGGCAATCCACTGTTTCTGATTGCTAGTCTCAGTGGTATTTAAAGCCGGTAACGAAATATTGATTATATGATTAATTGGAGCGATCTTTGGTATATTAATCTCCGGTTTAAACATCATTTTACTTGAATGTTGCCTGTAAGATGTAATATGGAAATCAGCTGTTTTGATGAGGCAATCCTGACCTAGTGTAAGCAGGCCGGACTGGGTAAGCTGAATAGCGGTAACTTGATCTTCGCACAGTAATTGCAAATTGTATTTATCGCAACAGAAGTAAAAGAATGTATTTGGTTTTGATATAGCGATAAAAATGTTATTGCAGGACTGGGTGATGATTTTGCAGCTTCTAGATTCTTCATTCTTCTCACATAAACTCTCGTCGCTGTTCATATGATAGATAGGCTTCTTGAATCGGCACAACACAGCATCTAAATCTCGTTCTATGCAATTATGTATATCGCTGAGTGATAGTGATAGAAAGGAGTCCTTGTTTAGGTTCACCGCTAGATATTCGCTGATAGGTACCACGCTGATCATGGTACTTCCGGATTGTTTAGGTATAGGGATAACCTTGAGAATGTCGTAACGATCGCGGGTTACTAATGGGATTCGTATTTCAAAAATGAGGAATGATTTGGATAAGCGTGCTTTTACATTAAGTAATTTGTATAAGTTTGATAGATCCGCTTGTTCGGTAGGTAATGATAGGTTTTTATTTATTTGTGAGGAAATGACATTTAACTCCTGCTGCATTTGCTCGGGGGTTATTAGGTGAATGTTAAACTTCCCGTGAAACACATCGGTGATAGTATCCAGAAGATAAGCTTGAATCTCCTTCAGCTTGTTCAGGATATTATTGGTGATCATCGCGGATAAGGTAAATTCGCTGATGTAAGAACTGTTCTGGAGTTCCGCTTTCAGTGCGTTCGACGATTTTTCAAGTTCCATCATCTTCCTGTTGACGGTCTTATGATGCTTCTCCATGATAGATTCTGCTCTCTTAATGAGATTGAACTCCGCCTCCACGACTGAAGTCTGATTCTTCCAGAGGTTGGCCAAATGTCTTTGATTCTTTCTGATCAGTTCGATATCTAGTTCATATTTTTCTGCAAAGTTGCTGTCTAGTATCCCGAACAATGTATTACTGATGCTTCCTACCGCGTTGATAAGGCCGCGGCGCTTACGCGCGCGCGTACCCCCTGTCTTATCTAGTAACATGATATTATAATGTTGCAGTTCGGACCGCTCGTGATTTAATTGATACATGACACCGTCGCAGTGTGTACGCTCTTTTATCTTAGAACATATGTTTTCAAGGTATTCAAAGTACTTTGTGCACGCTGCGGTGCCTTCCCAATATGGATTTAAATCGTAATAGACAATAAGTTTCCAGTCATCGCCTATCAAATGCATGTTTGTAATTTTATCAAAAAATAGGCCAGTATTATTTTGTAGTTTATTGATAGAGTATAGTCCGTAGGTATTTGAAATAAGAGTCATAAAAAATAGTAAGATAGAAGTAGCGACTGTTGCGAAACTATACTTCTTCGAACGTCGAGTGCGTTTTGTTTCTTTTTGTTGTGTCTTTTCTTGTTCTGGTGTTTCTTGATTAATAGGGAGAACTGATAGCTTTATGATAGGCCTCTTCATATAACCATTCTTGGTTTTTAACGTCACAACTCGCACGTAACCATCTCTGCCTGGGTGTAGCTCGACTACACGGCCTAGGGCCCACTTGCCTGGAGGAAGATTGCCATCGTTGATAAGCACAACGTCATTTAACTTGATATTCTCTTGAGGTTGTCGCCACTTGCTTCGCGCTGATAGATTTGTTAGGTATTCCTGCTGCCATCGTTTCCAAATGTCTTGGAATATTTTTTGTGTTAAGTGCCACCTAGTCCTCAGGTCTCTTTCAGTTTCATATATTGTTAGAAGTGGGCCGCTTGATAGAAAATGTGACGGTGTTAAATAATTTAAGTCTTCGACATCTTCTGTTAATGGACACAATGGTCTGGAGTTCAAGCACGCCTCCAGCTGTGCTAGAACTGTGCTGTACTCCTCGTAGGTAAGCTTCTGATCACCTACGACTCTTTTTAGATGATACTTTAGGCTTTTCACTGCTGCTTCGCTCAGCCCATTCGCCGATGGCCAGGATGGGGCGGTAAAGTGCCAACTAATACCCATGTCAGCAATATTTGATTGAAAATCGCTGTCAAATGTCTTCAGAAGCTCTTCATATTCCTGCTGTAATACCCTGTTGGCCTTGATAAAATTAGTCCCATTATCGCTGTATATGCGATCGGGCTTACCACGGCGAGCTGACATTCTTCTTAATGCTGCTAGGAATGCTGTACTCGTCAGGTCTGAGACCAACTCCAAGTGTACGGCTTTGGTTGCCATGCACGTGAAGACAGCGATATAGCCTTTTGTTGTTTTGATACCACGACCACTGTTGGCCTTGATGTAAACATGACCCGTGTAGTCCACTCCTACGTGAAGAAAGGGTCTGGATGGGTTGGACCTCGCTGCTGGCAAGTCCCCCATAATCTGATAGTGTTTGCTTGGTTCTTGTCTTCTGCACGTGATGCAGAAGCGTAATCTCTTCTTTGTGGCTCTGTTACCACCAAGGATCCAGTATTTATGCCTTAAGAAGGCTGATGTAAGTCTGGCACCTCCATGATACGTCAGCTCATGAGCTTGATCTATAAGCAGTTCTGCAAGCCGACAGTTGTTAGGTATTATGATAGGGTTTTTCATGTCGGGGTCAAGATATGCGTGTCGCAACCTGCCACCAACTCTTATTACTCCTTCCGGATCGAGATAAGGATTTAATTCAGAAATCTTGCTCTTCTTGTTTATTTTACTTCCTTGTTGTAAATCGGATAGTTCACTCTCAAATGCTATTTTCTGTATATTTTTAATGATAAGTGTCCGCGCTTCTTTCAACTCTCCTACTGATAGATATTGTTGATTGTTCTTCTTGTTGATAGTATTAAATCTTCGTATCCATGCCACAACTCTCACCGCTTTGTTAAATGTGCTATAATTTGCTAGGATGGCTTGAATGATAGAGTCTGATTGATGTTGCGCGACTAATGTGATAGGTTTTGATAGCTTCAACTCTTCGTTTGTTGTATAATCGACGGTATTCGGTTTATCATTAAATGTTGATAGCCACTTCGGGCCCCGCCACCATAAGGGATGTTCCTTCAACTGAGAGGCAGTCAGACCGCGACTGGCACAATCCGCGGGATTCTCCTCCGATTTCACATAACGCCAACATTCTGATGGCATAACTTCTTTAATGGCACTCACTCGGTTGCTGACGAATGTTTTCCACCTGGCTGAGTTCCCATTAAGCCAGCCGAGTACCACCATGGAATCGATCCAACCATATGTTTTGATATTGTGCCCTCTGAGGCACCGTTGTACCTTGCTCATTAGTTTTGATAAAAGTAACGCACCGCTAAGTTCCAATCTAGGTAACGTAATTGTTTTACTAGTCGGCACGAGCTTTGCTTTCGCAGCAAGTAGTACTACAGATGATCCGTCGTCCTTGTTGACGCGGCAGTAGATAACGCAAGCGTAGGCTTTCTCGGACGAGTCACTGAACCCGTGCAACTCGATACTCTCACACTCGCGGGACTGTATCCATCTCGGTACTGTAATGTTTTCAATGTTCTTGATATCTTCTCTAACCTTAATCCACTCTATATAGATATTGTTTGGTATAGGATCATCCCATGCTATACCTACAGTCCACATTTGTTGAAAAATGATTTTTAATTTAGTTGATAGGGGCGAAAGCCAACCGAGTGGGTCAAAAATTTTTGAGATGTCTGCTAGAAGGCTTCTCTTCGTGACCTTGGTTGACTCAAGCGGTTCTAAGCATGATTTAAAAGTGAAGACATCGTCTTCCGGATTCCAACCCAATCCTAGGGTCTTGGTTTGCTCAGATTGCTTAAAATTAAAGTTATCTTCTCTAATTGATACTGATTCTTCACCTGGAACCAACTGTTTGGTGTTCGACTTCCACTTCCGCAGATGAAAGCCTCCAGCTTGTAATAACTTGATAAGATCTTGTTGTAGCTGTTTTGCTTTTTCTATGTTATGACACCCATGGACTAAGTCATCCATGTAGAATGAATGCTGTAAGACGCCAATCGCTTGACTATCTTGATAGTTTTTTGCTTCATCACATGCTAGCTGCTTGAGGGTCATCATAGCAAGGAATGGACTCCCTGCCAACCCATATGGAAGCCTGGTAATCTGATAGTATTTTAAAGGTTCTGATGGAGATTCACGCCACACTATTTTTAATAACTGCTGATCGTCTGGGTGTACGCAAATCTGCCTGAACATTTTTTCAATGTCCGCAGTGAAGGCGAACTGATACTGCCTCCATTTAATGATAAGAGACTGCAAATCCTGTTGTAGGTTTGGACCAGATCTCATGACGTCATTTAAGCTGTGTCCTGATGACGTTTTCGATGACGCATTGAATACGACTCTAAACTTAGAATTGATAGTGTGATCATCGGCACGCACACAATGATGTGTTAATACACAATGCCGACGCTCCTGCTTCGGGTTACCGACGGCGGGAATCATGTGACCGAGTGATAGGTATTCGCTGATGAATGATTTATATTGTTGCGCGATATGTTCATGTTTTTTGAAAGTATTTTCTAAAGACCGAAATTGTGCTATGGCCTTGTGTTTTGATTCTCCTAACTTTTCCGAAAAGTCCGGGGTCAGGGGCAAACGAACTTCATATCGACCGTCTTCTAGTCTGGTTGGTAGTCTGGATGATAGGGTTGACTCCTCACAAATATCTTCAATTTCCCAGTATTTTTTGATCTCGTCCAAGTTGTTAATGATAACGTTACACTGTAGTGTTTTGACATTTCCTGTTAAAATCCAACCTAAGCGTGTATTCTGTGCAATAGGGATGTTATCACCGATCCTACAGATTCCTTCCAATACAATCAAAGAATAAATATCGGCTCCTAATAGTAGGTCGACCGGACGACTTTTGTTAAATTCGGGATCTGCCAGTGCTATGTTGTTCAGATAGGTCCAAGATGGTCGAGGAAAACTGTAGTTAGGTAAGTTGTTGATAAGTGTCTTCATGATGTATACTTCTGTTTGAAATTCAAAATTATTATCCATTGATGAGCATTTGATAGACATGACGCCCTTGCAGCTGCTTTCTCTAGCGCCTACTCCTGATATAACTCCACGACATCGAAGTCGGGGTTGGCCCAGCAACTGAGCGGCATGTTCCGTGATAAGAGACGTCTGAGACCCTTGATCTAAAAGACATCGAAGGGTGACAAAATTTCCATCGTGTGTTTCAACCCTAATCATGGCTGTTGCCAAGAGAATTTCTGGAATGTCTCGTTGCAAAGACACGTGTGAGTTGCTTTGTACTTGACCCGAGGTTTCCGGTTGCGGGCTGTTGCTACCTACTTGCACTTTTGCTGAGTTGCAATTAGATATGTTGTTTGATTGAAACGCTTCGTGTAAAATTGAATTATGCGACCCATTGCACACGGTACATCTTTTTACTGAAATACATGGCTTGCCATTATGAGTATAAAGACAATTTTCGCAAACATTAAGTCTTGATATAGTCTTGCGCATATTAAACGGTGTCATATTTAAAAACGTACGACAATAATAAAGAGAATGTTCATTCGTTTTGCAAATGCCGCACTTGTAGAATTTCCATGAATTGTTTTTCAAGGTATGTTGTTGCGAAATAAATTTGCTGTTTGTCGGAAATGCTTGTTTGTTCATGTTCTTATGATACCTATTGTTTGAGTTTTGTGGCAAATAATAATTGTTATTTTGTAGCGTCTTGATAGAAGTTTCAGGTTTTTTGCGAGATGACTCTAAGCTCGTAAATTTGCCCTCTAAAAATGATAAGAACTCTTGCAAACTGGGCAACTCTCGAGGCTCCTTAACTGATGCGACATACTGATTGTGAGTGTCGGCATCGAGCTTCTGAGATAGAAGATGCACTAGTAAAGAATCCCAAGACTCAACGTCTACTCCTAAGTTCTTGATAGCATTTAATGTTTCTAACGTGGTGTCATGAATGCGTTTGATATGATTTGAGGAAGTTTGTTGCATTACTGGAATGTTTAATAGAATGTCGATGTGCGAGCGGAAAATTAGGCGGTTATTATTGTATCTATTATTCAGTATGTTCCAACAGATAAGATAGTTATCAGATGTTATAGGTAAATGTTGTATCAGCCTTTCCGCCTCGCCCTTAACCTTAGTTTTAAGAAATTGCATCTTCTGTGCATTTGATAACGACGGGTTTCCGTGAATTGTTTCCGTGAACAGGTCTTTAAAAGAAGTCCACTGATGATAGTTACCACTAAATGTTGGTATTTCTACGTGAGGTGTCGACTGCTCCCGATGTGATACGGACCAAAGTTTTCGGTTGATAGATGCTATAACCTCATTGTACTTTCTTTCGTACGTGAAGAATGTTGATTCATAATCTGGGTTCCTACCCCCAAGCTCACTATCTAATTCCCAATGCATGCTGTCAATGATAGACCAACGCGATTGTATAGCACGTAGGATATGTTCGAATTCCCATTTTTCTGATATCGATTCTAAATTAATGTTTGATACTGTGTGTGCGAATGCCTTGAAATTGCTTGTTTGTTTGCGTAACATTTCGTCCGTCTTACTAGACGACCCCTGTGACTGAGACAGCGGTACTTGGGGCGACGGCTGATGAGATGGTCCCGGCACACCCAATGGCGTAGCGGGTTTCAGCACTGGTGTCAAAGGCCTATCGTCCTTTCTTTCATAGTTAGCAATAGCCGCCCTGATATTTTCGTACCTCTCCTTAGCAAATTCAAATTTATTGCTCGTAAAGTAAGAATTAGACTTAGTATATTCTATTCTGCACAACAAGTTATGATTTAACTGGAAATCTTGCCAGAGTTTATCAAGCGCATCCAACCTTCGTCTTATGTAGTCAGACGTCTTACGGTCGGCGCCGTCCTTTTTAAAATTTGTATAAGTCTGCTCTATAGCAGCTAGTACCTGTTGTTGCTCGGCCAAAATGTCTTCCATCTTGGACATTATGATAAAAAAGGAATGATCTTACTTGTTCAGATCTGCTCAGCCGATTCCGAACGATGAGCGTTGCTGCCCACCGCCTCCAAATGTTGATGATGATAATGATAGCTCACGTCTCCTGCTGGTTGCTTCTCGTTTGTGATACACTAACAGTCACTGGTTTTGTATTCACACGCGAGATTCTCGAAGGACCACAAACATGTAGGGGCTGAGACGACACCCTTACGATGTTTGGAGGGAATCGGTAAATGATACGCGGTGCACGGTTATTAGAATTATATTGATAGTTATTGATAGATATTATTATTGATAGATCGCGAGTACGCGGGACCTGTTTGGTCGGGGCAATTATGCGCACTGACTCGTTTCACCGCTGTAGCGTAAACTGCTGACACTGCTTACGCTACAGCAATGTACGTGGCCCGTACAATTAATGTTTCGTACACGGCAGTGCAGTGATGAATTTGGAGTTTCAAAATGCCAATTGTTATCTTAGTTTTAAATTAATTAAAAGTGAACGGCATTGAAGTAAGTCACAAAATCACAGTCGATCAGAATGAGTTATAATTCACATGAACACTTAAAAAAGATTTTTTTTAAATACAATATAACAACGTGCATGTAGCACCCATCAGCTGCACCCAGCCCATAACTATTGTGACCGACCAATCAAATATGAAACAGACATAGAGTGACATAATATGTAGTAAGATTTCAGTTGTTTTTAAAGCAAACAAGGATAGGGAATGTCTAATAGATAGGGGCAAGGAATTTTAAAGTGTTATGGATAGGGCAGAGAAGGATTTTTTGGTAGCAAGAAGTAGAGTGGACGGCTCAGCGAAAAGGTGAATTTTGACCAAAGTCCAAAGGGTACGATCATGAGCAGAGCCAAGGTATTCGACACGCTCTTTTAATAGGATTAGACTAGACGGAGTAAAAATATGAAAGCAGAATGAAGTTAGTGATAGGTGGACTACCTAGTTGCTGTTAGTTGTTGTTAGTACTATCTTAGCCCGACCACAATTGCTCTAAAAACAATTGTTACACTCTCAATCTTTACCTTCTCTCTCTATCTTTATCTTCTCAATTCTTACTCAATCTCTATACAAAACCTATACATAGGTATTACCTATGTATAGGTCCCAAGTATAAGTGAAATAAAAAATAACTCATGCTATGAAGCAAAATGATTTACACGCCACGAAAATCAATTCTAAAAGCAGACTACTAAAAGACGTACGTAGTTAATTTGAAGCTTAAGACTCGTTCAATGTACAAAGAGAGGCAGATAGCTAAAACAAACGATGTTAATTATTCATCATTAGGCGATATGGGTCGGCTGATGTACGACGGTCGGCCGCCATTCATCATATCTGCTTTGTATCGCTCTCAGTTGTCGACTATTGTGAATATATCAAACAATTGTTCTCCATGAGCGAGTGTATCTGGAACTGGCTTAATAGCTTCCCATTTGTCAATCTTAATGGCGCAATGAAAAATGCAAAGTTGTTTATGAAACTGATGGCTTTGTGAAGAGAAATGTGACGCGTAATCGTGATGGCGGCCGCTTTGTGGTAATGAAGGCGCGGTCGAGCGCAGCCATTTGTGAATACAGTTTTAAGACATTTTAAACTATCGTTGAATTTGGAAATTGCTACCTTCGATTATACATGGAAATTATTTTGACACTTAATAAATATACCGTTAAATATTTTTTTTTAAAAAAAGCTTTTTATAACTTTTTTTTTATTTTCATGCATTGTCATCGGAACCAAATATGTGTGCCAAATTTCAGCTCGATAGCTTCAATGGAAGTGGGTGAAATATTGATTGCAAGATTCCAGGACATACATACAAGATACATACGAGTGAAGTTAAATAAAAGCTTTTAAAAAAAATGACGAAGATTCACGAGTTGTTATGAAATTATTGGCTTTACCTAAAAAACTATTCATTAAACGGTTTTAGTTAGCTTGCCCCGTTTGTTTATTTATCTCTTTATTTGGTTCAAATCTAGTAATTGTAATTTGACCCACTTTCTCTTGACAGTTTTTTTTTTATATAAGGACTCAAATAAAATTTTAAATTAACAATTAAGAACTAATTATGTACTTCTCACGTCAAATAATTGAAAATTATATAAGGCGCTACTACAAAATTTATAACTTTAAAATGAATGCAAATGAATGACAATTTTCGTAGACAAAGATCTCACAGAAATTTCCTTAACAATATCTCATTTTGCTACCAATATAAATGAATAAAATAATCATTAAGAACAAATTTTTATCTGCCTTGTTTCACAAAACCCCTTGGCCATAAAATTAACATTCGCGGTCTCAGCTGTCAACTTATCTCTTAAATGACGCGAGACATAACTAGTTTTAATGATAATCAGCATAAAAAAATCTTCACAGAACCGCTTGTTATGTTCACCACATCAAAAACTGTCCGTTTAATTGACAGCTCATAACAACTGATACGTGTGTGATATTTGAATGTTAAATAAAATTAATTATACAATCAATCAGCCGCCATGTCACGGCCGAAAAGGTGTTGCTTTTCGCGCGGCCAAATGCCAATCAACTTATAAAATGTTCACCGAAGCGGCGGGTGGGCTTCGAACGAAAGGGCTTAAATGAAATTTTGTACGTTCGTAATTTCAACTTTGACATCTGTGTTATAAAGTAGATTAATGTGGGAATGCGATGTGATATGAATCATGTTTGTAACGTCGACGATGTCGGTAGTTTAACAGCCCGATTTGCCACACTTTAATCGAGCGGTCAATAAGAATCGCGCGTTCAAGGTGAGAACGCCCGGAGTCAAAGGAGAAATTTTATGTGCGTCTGTCATTTCACGGCATTTAACGTTAATTCGAACATTTCCCGTGGCTTAAGCTTGTTCTGGTGTTAAAGCGAAGCAGTACGAATGCGAATCTGATTTCTTGATTTGATACGTGTTATATGACCATTAGTTCTTTCTTGGAGATGTCCAATCAAATTAACAATGGCTTCATGGTCGATAAAAATTGCAAAGATTCATCCATTACATTTACAGAGTTAGTGTTTTACAAGTTTAATTCACTCACCTATGTTATACTTACATCCTGTTTATGTTTATAAATGTGAAAGTTTGTAAGTTTGGATGTTTGAATGTTTGTTACTCAATCACGCGAAAACTTCAAACTGGATTTGAATGAAACTTGGCATATAGGTAGACGATAACCAAGATTAGCACATAAGATACTCGTAATCTCGAAAATATGTTTTTGCATGTTAATTAGAACACACTGGCACACTGCCAACAGATGGCGCTGAGACAATTTCTGAAGTTGATTACACTATTTCTGCGGGCGAAGCTGCGGGCAAAAGATTTCGCACTAGAAGTTTGTGAGTGTGTGTGTTTGGTTACTTCTTCATGCTCAATCGTCTGGACCCATTTGGATAAAATTTTGTATGGAGGTAACTGACACCCTGAATTAATGTATAGGTTACTTTTTAAACCGACACTGTGTTCCCTTGGGATAAAAAATCTATTTCAATATTTTTTCAGTATATTCTTTATACGACACGCGGATTGTAATAAAAATTACAGAGTGAATCGTAGCGAAAATTTGTTAGGTAAAATGAAATACATAGTTGTTTAAAAATTCCTTGGTAGGGTCTGGCCAGTAGTAATAACTCTTTTCTTTAGTCAACTGTAGATTATGCTACTAAGTTGTAATGAACGACACAACGATAAACAATGACAAACATTATCATTATGACAGTGAAAAAAATTTGATATTTGCCAATGGAAGGACGTCCTTACGCAGTCAAGTTCAACGCAGACTTAAATCTTCCGCCAACGCATTTAATCGAGCACGTATTTAACGTCGGCCGCGACGCGCTCATGTCGAATTTAAGAAAGAGAAATTAAACGAACACGCTGTTAATCTGCCTGATTCGTTTTTATGATCGCTAAATTTATTATGGCATATTCTACGCGAGATCGAATGCATATAAGTTGTGCATTATTCTCGGACGTAAAAGTGATTGTTAGTGGTAGAACCTGCATACGGTTCGCTTGGTATCTCAAGCTGCTGTCAAACTTATGTATGTCGGGAAGTTATGATTTTTTTGTTGTCTTCTGAATAGATGAAGGTTGACCAGATTTGAATCAGCATGTTTTAATTTGATAGAAATTAATTGGCTAGTTGCCCTGTAGAGGCATAGTAGTTAAAAGTATACATCCATGACCCGTAATATTATCCCTGTTGCAGTGAGTGCAACAAAATGGTCTACACTCAGCATTATGCTGTTCGCTCTGAAAAAAAAACCAACAGCTCTGATTTTCAGTGCAGCCTTCGTTGGGGGAGAATAGTTTTAATTGATTCAGCTATTATGTACCTAGTCCATACCTATATTATGTAAAGAACTCTCTGAATGTTTGAAGCCATTGGTGCATCCGTTCTGTGAATCCCAAGTGAGAGGCAAGGTTTTACTACGTAATCATTTCAAAGTGGTCGGAAAATCAGATCGTCTGAACGCCCCATTATCAACTAAATAGGTAACATTCAAAACACAGTAATGAAACTCACTTAATAAAACTAATTACTTCTAGTAGGTATACTTTGTGAGTGTTGACGAACTCACAAATACATTTAATAGCATTGGACTCGTATGTTAATTAACCACTTTAATAGTATAATTAACCATAATAATATAATTAACCACTTTAATAGTATTTGTAATTTTTTTTTGTAAGATTTTTAAATGGGTCACTGGTAACCTGAATAAAGATTTTATTTATTATTTATTATTATTAATAGTCTGATAAAAATATATTCAATTAAGTCGCTTTGATAGGCACACAGTAACAGTTGAATTAAAAAATATTTAAAGGGAAAAATGGGTAACAAGTCAAATCAAGCAATATACTTATTACTTGAGCGAGCCTGTTAATTTTAAGTTTTAATGGACACATAAATTATGTATCTTCAAGGATACATTTGCTTGTCCTATTCATAGCTAAACTGCAGTTAGTGTTTGATCCTATTAATAATGTTATGATATAAAGTAAATAAAAGTTTGGACCAGTCCAATAATTTACAGAACAACAAAGTAAGAGAACTGTCAAAGCCTGAACATACTGACAGACACAAATAGCGCGAAAAAGTTGTTTTCTTGGCAACGCTACAGAAAACATGGATTAATCACCATCAATTTTTCACCGCTAAGGAACCTGTCTCACTGTGTATAGTAAGAGAGAAGATAGAGAAGAGAAGAGAGAAATAAATAGTATAGATGAAGTTACCGGCTTACTCACGTGTGATTTAAGTCGGAAATAGGCCGACTAGTTTCGATCTATTACGATGATCATCTTCAGGATCTTTTCCGACTTAAGTCACACGTGAGTAAGCCGGTAACTTCAACTATGAATATAGACACTCACGAATCGTTCAGTAATAAAATAAATAGTAATATTAATAAATTTTAAGAAATTTGAATTTACAATCAAATAAAAGTCTCTACATGCCTGATGATCTGTTTGTATATTCATTAAAATAAATGGATTTAATTTGACAAATGTATTAATTTTTATCCTGCCTGCCGCCGATATGTAGTTGAATAGCATAAATACTAAAGTAAATCAGAAAGCAGAATATCATCCCATCTTTACTGCTCTATGCGTTGCCACTTCGCAGGCACCGACTCCGTCCTCGGTAAAAAGTCGAATTAATCAGGCAGATTGCTAATTGCATCATTTGTAATCAGTAATTAACGATTTCATAAGCTGCTACTGCGTCAATTAATCACTCTAATGTTTCAATAATTAATTACGATTATCACGATGGAGGAAAAATGCTAGGCGTTTTGTCGTTAACGGTATTTGTAGATAAGTATCTATTTGGGCTAATCGTATTGCTCATTATTCAATGTAAATATATTTTATTACGTTTTCAACCGCATAATTATGGTTTAAAGGAATTTCCTACTAAATAACAGATTTAAAAAAATGTATATGCTCAATCAGAAAGGCATCAAATGTGCTACGGACTAACTCTAAGAACAACTGGTAGTTCTTACTAGTAAAAAAAAGCTGCTGAGCTGCCCATAGACGTCCCACTGCTGGGCACGGGTCTCCCCCACTGCCAAAGCTGCAGGAGGTCTGGAGCATACCTACTCCACCATGCTGCTCCAATGCGAATTGGTGGAGGGTCAGTGGCTAACCCAGTGTCGGATGTTCTCAAGCCACCCGAAAGTCTTCGACAAGGCTTAACGACTGTTTCCAATATTGAAAACAACCGGGACAAACGGCTTAACGTACCTAGTAACTACCAACGTATTATTTTGTAATTTTATTGCTTTTTGGTATTAAATATTATGATTAGTAATCATGCTTACTTAACGAGGTAGCAAGTTTCTTGGGATTCCTTGGGGGACTAACTATCGTGATGTTGTATGGATGTTATTCTTAGTTAATTTATGATACGTGGGGTCGACATTCCTTTTGCTGTAAATGCACATCCAAATATGCTCAGTTATATACACGCGTAACCAATAATTAAATAAATGTTGGGTTACTGAATGACATAATTAATGTTGATATGAATAAAATACATAATGCAATGGTTAAAAAGATATGTTTACTTTGTTTACGATACTTTTTATGCTCAAAGTTTCTAGTTTTAATATTTATACCAACATTATTCATATGTAATTCATTGAAAACTGAATAATAATTTACAAGTCGAAAATAATTTATTAACCTACTTGGTTTTGTATTATAAATTATACAATACTCATTTGGAAATATTAATTGCTTTCATTAGCGAATAAATCTGAATAACATCAATTTTAATGTTACCTACTCAATACATAATTATCTTCGTACATTGTATGTACACCTTGTATAATTTTTTGTTTAAACCTAGTGCATGAAAGGTCAGAATAATGGAGAG
Organism: Carterocephalus palaemon; assembly: GCA_944567765.1. Taxonomy (NCBI): domain Eukaryota; kingdom Metazoa; phylum Arthropoda; class Insecta; order Lepidoptera; family Hesperiidae; genus Carterocephalus; species Carterocephalus palaemon. Next base: position 756,563 of record OX155645.1, read on the forward strand.
TTCATCAATAGCATAAAATGATTTTTTGTAATAATATTACTTATAACACTATTTTTGTTAAGGCATGCATTTTATTCTGCAAATTTCTCTATGAAGATCTGCAAAGACATGGGCCCCACGAAAAAATACATAAAATTGATTATATTATAGACTAGAGTTAGAATAGGCTGGACTGTTTCGTACACCAATTAATTTATTTTAAAAAAATTGGCGTATAAGAGCGACTTTCCACTGTAGTAGAAACAAGGTGGAAAGAAAATGTTTCGTTGAGTCTTGTGAAATATCGAGAACCCAGTAAACATCTTAGTAAATTCTGTTGATGTTTCCAATAATGAATACTTCAGAAAATCAGCTGACAAATAAGAATGGCTACCAATTAAAACCAATACAGGCGACTAACTTGGCTTGGCTTGAGGTACCTACGCAATAAAGGAAGACGAACTGCTAACCGTGCCACGAACACCAATGATGGCTTTTACAGCGTCACCGAAGAGGGTGTCGATCTCGAACAGCCATGAATATGTCTGAGACCACAAGTATACCTACATGAGGTATGCATCGATAATTTCCGCAGTGACCGATCATATTTCTATTGTTATTCGTGTTTGTTAAAGTTATATGCACACAGTCTCTGTAAACCCCTTAACCGTAATTTAGTGAAAACTCGCATCTAAAATAATTCCGTACACGGTAGCCCCTCATTAAAACGCATCAACCCGAATCAAGCTAATTAACGCAACAGGTAATCAGGAAACAATTCTCATTACGGCGAGCATTGAATTCTATCTGATACCCTTGGCAAGCGAATTGATCCATCAAGCCCTTTGATAACGGAACTAAAGAGGATGGGAAATAAGGTCACGTGATTTGAAGCCGATTGTCTCTACAATATGGCGTAAACTCCACCCATCAACCGCCTAAAAATCCGCCTCCTGGTTCATAGTAGACTCTTATAGTCTATACTGTCCAAATCGATTAAACGTTTAAATAAAGTAAAAAAATAAAAAATAGTTTTGTATTCTTAAATGTGGAGGAAAAACGAATTAAAAAACGACTATCTAGTTATAACTTCCTCAACTTGACTCAACTCGATGACACCAGGCTTCCGGTGTCTTTTTAAAATGGCGTCCAAAACCGGCTTCAAGGCGGTCCTTTGGTGGTACAACGTAAGATTTTACTAATTGAATTGAATGTGTGACCTCTCTTGTACTTTTTCTACAAGTACAGATTGTGACGTGTAAGAATGAGACAGTTATATTTTTGTTATTGTTGTTCATATTTGCATGATATTTCTATAATGAAAACATATATAGGCAAAATAGGGCCTATCCTCTTTAGTTCTGTTATCAATGATCAAGCCGCATAATCCGAGAGGGCGGCGGTCGAGCCCGTCAGTCCGCTTGTCAGTCGAGTTGTCAGTCCAGTTGTCAGCTGGGCTGTCAGCCGCGCTGTCAAAATTATGACGCATCACTGCGCCCACCGGCCGGCGCGTCGGCATAGCTCTTTTTTCGTGATGGGTTTACATTCTGCCAGCGCGTAGAGTGTAAAACTTTAAGCAAGTATGTGTAAGGTCGTAATATTTTGGTCGTAATAGAGTTTGTATGTCATATACGCTTAACCACTGGTTAAGTTAACGAGACATGTATCGTTGATTAAAATAACAGATGACCTTAAAGTAAATATCATACAATAACGTATAAAATCAATGATTAAATTACTGATATTTATAATAAATATACTCATTTGAGAATATTTTATGAAAATCAATGATTTAATTTAATGTAAGAAAACTGTCGTTTAGGAGAGGCTTATGTCCAGCAGTGGACCTCAAAAGGTTAGAATAGAAGATTTTGATTCGATGTCCACCACAACATATTACTAATGACTTACTGATTTACTGAGTGTGAAACCTAACAAAGCTTAAAAGGTGAATTTACACACATTAACATCCACTTCAGTTAAGAATATTTAGACCGTCGATCATACTCTGGAAGTAACTCGACTTGCAACTTGACGTGCTACTTTTCGTTGTGTAAACCAGACGGACGGTGCCTTCTGTAATCCGTGAAACGGGATTGGTGGACTCATTTCGCAGTTGCGTTTTTGTACTCCGTTTGTTAATAGTTCGGTTGACAGATGGCTTTTTTGTTCAAAGGCTGTTTGACGTTGATTAAATGCCGCCTTGGGTGTTTGGATTGAATATTTTTAAAGATGTGCATTGTATAGGGTTGAGGCGGAAATAAGAAAATGAGTAGAGAGAAAAAAAAATTGGATTAGTCTAAATTAATGAGCAATGAACATAGCAATCTTAATCACTTTATTAGTTTTAGCTTTCAACACAGAAATGTGCAATCAATAAGTAGTTTTTCTAAGTAGATTTAGAATGTTGATGTTATAAAACTAGACATTAATCCCTGAAGAAACCCACTCCTAAATGAAGCAATTTTTTGATCTGACTAGGTAGAAATTTACTGAAAAAAAAATATGAAAAAAGATTAATTCAGGCACTACAGGTTTCTGGTTTTGTAATTCAAAGTCGGGAACATACAGGTTCTGCCACTTGAATTTATTCACCGAACTAACATCCCATAGCGACCCTTACAACATTAATAATGGGCGCAGCTGACATTTCAAACAAGTTAGTTAAATACAATCACTTACATCCGAAACATGTTCAGAATCGGCAACAAAGCCGTGGACATGTTGTGATTGATAGCATTGACGTGGTCGGCTCGTAAATGTCAAAAGAATGTCAAATTTAATGTTTATTTGGGCGTATGGGAGAAATTTTCGTATGTAATAGATACGTTCTGAGCACAGGTAGTTTTTTTTATAGATAGACTTTACCTGTTGGTAAATTAGTTTAGCCAGCTGTTGATGTTAATTTTTTCTGGAACGCAAATGGCAAAGGCTGAACAGAAGTCAGAAAGGGACTGGGAGAGATCTCTGCAAGATAAGGGTAAGTCAGGTCACTCACTATAGTCAATCATGACTAGCATGGTCAAATGCCCTGACATGAACATGAACAGTGTGTAATATTTAGTAACTGATGTAAACATATTGTTCATGTTATTCAGCAAAATGATAATTTTTCCTAAGCGTGATATCTAACCAGGGACAAACGCGACATTTCTCGTCAACGATAATAAGCATCATAATGTTGACATCAAGCTAAACGCGATATAAATAGCCAACGACACACACATAATTTTTCCCGCCCGCAAATTTGCGCGGGAAGAGGGATTAAGCATTATCTCCACTACACCCCGCAAGCCGCGTGTAATCTGTCAACTGTCAGATGTCACGCGACCGCTCGCTTGTCACGCGCCACGTTAGATGTCGCATGTGTGCGCTGCGCAATTTAATATAGCGTTTTGTTTGCGGTTATTGGCTAATGAATGAAGATTTATAATGCTGGAGTTGGTTTCATATTTTCCTTTTTTATTTTTCGTCGTTTTATTTTTATTTCTTTGTTTTGTAACTGTGAAGTAGAAATGTTCATTATGGAAGCTTGATAATCCAGTAATGTCGCTAGTCCGCAATAATTCAGCTCGGCAAACTATGGCCCAATCCCTTAGTAGTGATGTTGCAACCCATAGACGTCCCACTGCTAGCCATGGGTCTCCCCCACTCATAAATCTGCGCGGGGGTATAGAGCATACTCCACTACGCTGCTCCAAAGTGGATTGGTAAACGGGTTAGCAACCAACCCTGTGTCGAAAGTTCTCAAGCCACCCGAAGGTTTTCGTCAAAACATAAAAAAAATTATAGGTACCATTGAAAACAGACGGGACCGACGGCTTAACATGCCCCCATAGCACGGTAGCGCCCATGAAGTTTCTCAGTTTCTCCACTAATGGTCACCCACCCACAAAGCACCGGCACACGTCGTTGCTTAATTCTGTCGATCACATTGAATCGACACGAGTCATTATAACGCTACTTATGCAACTAAAATGCAAATCTTCGTAAATACTCATTTAATATACATAAGGAAAATAAATTGTACAATACAATACAATACAATATCATTTATTGCACCAGAAAAAGTATTGTATTTATCTATATTATACTATACCTATATTGTAGCTTTCATCACATAAATTTACTATCATAACACCATCAGTTGCTTGTCAGTTAGTCAGGACTATAAAAAAAAAACAACAAAAAACACAACAATTTAATAGGCACTCTTTTATCCTCATATCACACGTCAGTCGACATAAAATAACAGTGAGCTGTAAATAAGTATTCAAGAGGGATTAAGCACTATTGTCGCTAGCGAGACCGTGCGGCTGGTGTGTAATCTGTCAACTGTCACTGTCACGCGAAAGCTCCGATGTCACGCGCTGTCAGATGTCGACTTTGTTTGCTAATGTGTACAGTTTTACATAAAAAAATGCATGTTAATACCTATCATACCTTTTTTTGTAAGGTTCGTACTTATAAGATGAATTAACAACCATTCTCAGTATTAAGTAGCTTACCTAGATAATAAATTACCAAGTTGAAATGTGAATTGTTAAGTTGTAGGTCGTTTTTCTGTTCTGAGGTACAAGCAAGTAGAGAGGAGTGTCTAAGCTGCAAAAGTGCAGAGGCAATGTGCAGGTTAAGTCATTTGTAGAACTAAAAGTCAGTTAATACCAAAACAATAGTTGGGAAATAAAATTGTCTTCATCCTGATCTGCGACAGCGGTGACGTCCCAGTGGCAGTCGAACTCGCCTCTCACTCAAGCGGTTCGGGTTCAAATCTGAAGCACGCATCTGACATTTCTAAGTTATGTACGATTTAATAAAAACGTCACCTGCAATAAGGCGAACGAAACATCGCGAGGAAACTTTTATAAGTTAAGTCTGCCAATCCGCACTTGGCCAGCGTGGTGGACTAAGCCCCTAAAGGGGTTAGCCCCTCTCATATCGAGGGGACACCCGTGCCCAACAGTGGTGGCCAAAATGGTTCTATTGTTGGTAATGTGATGTGAGTTTGATTTAAATTCGGGCCAAAACTTTGAGTTCTATTTTTATCTACGCTATAAATATTGGTTTTTATTAGACTTGTACAATAGATAGGTAAGTCTGATTACTTAGAGTAGCGTGTTTAGTGTTGCCACTGAAGACCGCCCACTGCTTAACTACATTGTAATTAACTTTATTTGAATGTCACTGTATATTAAATATGCGAAATAACACGATTTAATAAACTTTAAAAGGTTAAGTGCTTAACATGAATTGAATTGCTTATACTTTTAAGTCAATGAATATTTATTTCCTGTACATTAAATTTTAATTTTGCATGCGAGATAGGCTGATACCTAAAATAATTTTAAACAGTGTTCCTATTGAGCACATTGAGTAAAAATATTTTGTAATTTAAATAGACTGTTTAACATTGTATTTTGAGTGGTAGGTTACCTGTTCTCATGCAGAAATTTGCAATCCTAAGTTTAATAACCTCGTTATTAAAAATGTAAAAATATTTCGTTATGTTTTGCTCATTAGCATTCATTTCAATTAAGAATGTAAACGTGTATTATTAGTGGTAGGAATTTTGGTCTCAACTCGAGGAGCTTTCGTGAGTAGTTAGTTTCATCGGTAGTCAAAGCGACGTGGCCTGCACGGTGCCACTTAAGCCTGGCTTGAAAAGCGGAGGAGAGGCACGCTGCTGACGAACTGAAGAACAGCTGGATTCAAAGTGCACAGGATCGGGAGTGGCGCCTATTAGGGAGGCTGGTTGGTTGGCTGCAATGCGGCCCACCGCAGGCAACGGATGGCTTGGCCACGATGCTCCAGTGCGGATTGGGAGATTGTCCAGTCCAATTGTCGAACAATTTCTCAATCTCTCCCGTAGGCATCCAACATTGTTTTCCAAATGTGTTATGACAACTGGGAGTGACGGCTAAATGTGAATGTAAATGTGAAAAGTAATAAAACAATCCATATTACAATTTAATTAAAACCAGCAAGCAGTAAGCATACATTATCATGCAGTAATTTCAAAATGAAAAAAATTGTATGTAATTATTTGATGGTGCAATTTTAAAAGGAGTTCATGACAAACACAGAATAAATGTTTAAATGAAACACAAGTCAGGAGCGATGTATAAAAAGAAAAAGCTGCAACCCATTGACGCCACACTGCTGGGCAAGGGTCTCCCCCACAGACAAATGCGGGAGGTCTAGAGCATACTCAACCACGCTGCTCCAATGCGGATCGGTGGAGGGGTTAGTGGCCAACCCAGTGTCGAATGTTCTCAGGCCACCCGAAGGTCTTCACCATTGAAATCGGCCGGGAACGTTTGTTTTGTATAAAATAAAATAAAAATAAATTAGGTTACATTTTAATTGATTAGTTAATTTTAGTTGTACTGTTTATCAGCTGGCATGGGGGAACAACGGACACATACCCGCCTTCCACCTCAGGGTATAGGGGCTGTCTGAAAACCAGCGCTACACGGGTCTAGCCCCGCAGTAGCAATGTCAGTGAACTTAGCATATCATGTCCCAGCATATCATGAATAAAAGTGAGTTCTGTTCGCATGCAGATTAGTTCTATAGTTCCTGATACTTTTTAAGAATAGTTCAATCGATTTTGCCTAAAAAAACATCGATTAAAAAAATGATTTGCTAACTTCCCGTGGCAAATCATTTTCTCGTAGGACAGATAAAAATGATAGTACTCATTGCACGAAGTTAAGTTCTATAGTTCCTGATACTTTTTAGCGATAGTTCTGTCAATTGAACCGAAAAAAAAAATGTATTAGAATAGAAATAGTAAGAGTTAAAATTACGAAAAAATACTCTTAAAAATAATATTAAGCACCCTTAGACGCTGGAACTATTCGCTTTTCAAAGAATACGCAGTAGAACTATCATTTAGAACACAGAACATGCCCTGAACTATCCATCGAAAGCCAGAATATCATGGCAGTGGAGTCAAAATTAAATCAAAATTACGAAAATCTCTCTTAAAAATAATATTAAGCGCACATAGACGCTGGAACTATTCGCTTTATAAAGAATGCGTAGAAGAACTATCATTAAGAAAACAGAACATGACCAGAACTAACCTTCGAAAGCCAGCATATCATGGTAGAAGAGTTAAAATTAAATCAAAATTACGAAAATCTCTCTTAAAAATAATATTAAGCACCCTTAGACGCTGGAACTATTCGCTTTTCAAAGACTACGCAGTAGAACTATCATTTAGAACACAGAACATGACCAGAACTATCCATCTAAAGCCAGCATATCATGGCAGTAGAGTCAAAATTAAATCAAAATTACAAAAATCTCTCTTAAAAATAATATTAAGCAGCCTTAGACGCTGGAACTATTCGCTTTTCAACGAATACGCAGTAGAACTATCATGTAGAACACAGAACATGCCCAGAACTAACCTTCGAAAGCCAGCATATCATGGCAGAAGAGTTAAAATTAAATCAAAATTACGAAAATCTCTCTTAAAAATAATATTAAGCAGCCGTAGACGCTGGAACTATTCGCTTTTAAAAGGATACGCAGTAGAACTATCATTTAGAATACAGAACATGCCCAGAACTATCCATCGAAGGCCAGCATATCATGGCAGTAGAGTCAAAATTAAATCAAAATTACGAAAATCTCTCTTAAAAATAATATTAAGCAGCCGTAGACGCTGGAACTATTCGATTTTAAAAGGATACGCAGTAGAACTATCATGTAGAACACAGAATATGCCCAGAACTAACCTTCGAAAGCCAGCATATCATGGTCGTAGAGTTAAAATTAAATCAAAATTACGAAAATATCTCTTAAAAATAATATTAAGCACCCTTAGACGCTGGAACTATTCGCTTTTCAAAGAATACGCAGTAGAACTATCATGTAGAACACAGAATATGCCCAGAACTAACCTTCGAAAGCCAGCATATCATGGTCGTAGAGTTAAAATTAAATCAAAATTACGAAAATATCTCTTAAAAATAATATTAAGCACCCTTAGACGCTGGAACTATTCGCTTTTCAAAGAATACGCAGTAGAACTATCATTTAGAACACAGAACATGCCCAGAACTATCCATCTAAAGCCAGCATATCATGGCAGTAGAGTCAAAATTAAATCAAAATTACGAAAATCTCTCTTAAAAATAATATTAAGCAGCCTTAGACGCTGGAACTATTCGCTTTTCAAAGAATACGCAGTAGAACTATCATTTAGAACACAGAACATGCCCAGAACTATCCATCAAAAGCCAGCATATCATGGCAGTAGAGTCAAAATTAAATCAAAATTATGAAAATCTCTCTTAAAAATAATATTAAGCAGCCGTAGACGCTGGAACTATTCGATTTTAAAAGGATACGCAGTAGAACTATCATGTAGAACACAGAATATGCCCAGAACTAACCTTCGAAAGCCAGCATATCATGGTCGTAGAGTTAAAATTAAATCAAAATTACGAAAATATCTCTTAAAAATAATATTAAGCACCCTTAGACGCTGGAACTATTCGCTTTTCAAAGAATACGCAGTAGAACTATCATTTAGAACACAGAACATGCCCAGAACTATCCATCTAAAGCCAGCATATCATGGCAGTAGAGTCAAAATTAAATCAAAATTACGAAAATCTCTCATAAAAATAATATTAAGCAGCCTTAGACGCTGGAACTATTCGCTTTTCAACGAATACGCAGTAGAACTATCATGTAGAACACAGAACATGCCCAGAACTAACCTTCGAAAGCCAGCATATCATGGCAGAAGAGTTAAAATTAAATCAAAATTACGAAAATCTCTCTTAAAAATAATATTAAGCAGCCGTAGACGCTGGAACTATTCGATTTTAAAAGGATACGCAGTAGAACTATCATGTAGAACACAGAATATGCCCAGAACTAACCTTCGAAAGCCAGCATATCATGGTCGTAGAGTTAAAATTAAATCAAAATTACGAAAATATCTCTTAAAAATAATATTAAGCACCCTTAGACGCTGGAACTATTCGCTTTTCAAAGAATACGCAGTAGAACTATCATTTAGAACACAGAACATGCCCAGAACTATCCATCTAAAGCCAGCATATCATGGCAGTAGAGTCAAAATTAAATCAAAATTACGAAAATCTCTCATAAAAATAATATTAAGCAGCCTTAGACGCTGGAACTATTCGCTTTTCAACGAATACGCAGTAGAACTATCATGTAGAACACAGAACATGCCCAGAACTAACCTTCGAAAGCCAGCATATCATGGCAGAAGAGTTAAAATTAAATCAAAATTACGAAAATCTCTCTTAAAAATAATATTAAGCAGCCGTAGACGCTGGAACTATTCGCTTTTAAAAGGATACGCAGTAGAACTATCATTTAGAATACAGAACATGCCCAGAACTATCCATCGAAGGCCATCATATCATGGCAGTAGAGTCAAAATTAAATCAAAATTACGAAAATCTCTCTTAAAAATAATATTAAGCAGCCGTAGACGCTGGAACTATTCGATTTTAAAAGGATACGCAGTAGAACTATCATGTAGAACACAGAATATGCCCAGAACTAACCTTCGAAAGCCAGCATATCATGGTCGTAGAGTTAAAATTAAATCAAAATTACGAAAATATCTCTTAAAAATAATATTAAGCACCCTAAGACGCTGGAACTATTCGCTTTTCAAAGAATACGCAGTAGAACTATCATTTAGAACACAGAACATGCCCAGAACTATCCATCAAAAGCCAGCATATCATGGCAGTAGAGTCAAAATTAAATCAAAATTACGAAAATCTCTCTTCAAAATAATATTAAGCAGCCTTAGACGCTGGAACTATTCGCTTTTCAACGAATACGCAGTAGAACTATCATGTAGAACACAGAACATGCCCAGAACTAACCTTCGAAAGCCAGCATATAATGGCAGAAGAGTTAAAATTAAATCAAAATTACGAAAATCTCTCTTAAAAATAATATTAAGCAGCCGTAGACGCTGGAACTATTCGCTTTTAAAAGGATACGCAGTAGAACTATCATTTAGAATACAGAACATGACCAAAACTATCCATCTAAAGCCAGCATATCATGGCAGTAGAGTCAAAATTAAATCAAAATTACGAAAATCTCTCTTAAAAATAATATTAAGCAGCCTTAGACGCTGGAACTATTCGCTTTTCAAAGAATACGCAGTAGAACTATCATGTAGAACACAGAACATGCCCAGAACTAACCTTCGAAAGCCAGCATATCATGGCAGAAGAGTTAAAATTAAATCAAAATTACGAAAATCTCTCTTAAAAATAATATTAAGCAGCCGTAGACGCTGGAACTATTCGCTTTTAAAAGGATACGCAGTAGAACTATCATTTAGAATACAGAACATGCCCAGAACTATCCATCTAAAGCCAGCATATCATGGCAGTAGAGTCAAAATTAAATCAAAAATTACGATAATCTCTCTTAAAAATAATATTAAGCAGCCTTAGACGCTGGAACTATTCGCTTTTCAATGAATACGCAGTAGAACTATCATTTAGAACACAGAACATGCCTAGAACTATCCATCGAAAGCCAGCATATCATGGCAGTAGAGTCAAAATAAAATCAAAATCACGAAAATCTCTCTTAAAATAATATTAAGCACCCTTAGACGCTGGAACTATTCGCTTTTCAATGAATACGCAGTAGAACTATCATTTAGAACACAGAACATGCCTAGAACTATCCATCGAAAGCCAGCATATCATGGCAGTAGAGTCAAAATAAAATCAAAATTACGAAAATCTCTCTTAAAAATAATATTAAGCACCCTTAGACGCTGGAACTATTCGCTTTTCAAAGAATACGCAGTAGAACTATCATTTAGAACACAGAACATGCCCAGAACTATCCATCGAAAGCCAGCATATCATGGCAGAAGAGTTAAAATTAAATCAAAATTGCGATTTTTCAATTTTAATGTTTTTTAAATATTTTTTTTTACTTTATGAAATGTTTTTGATTTTTTCCCAACCATTTCCATAGCTGCGCATAAGAACTGGCTTCGTTTTTTTTCAATTTGTTTCATGTAAATATCTTTTATTGGCTATAATGAAATTTTCTTTTGATTTTTTTAAAAAAAATTTTTTACTTTATCATGAAACGTTTTTTGATTTTTTTTCCAACCATTTCCATTGCTGTGCGTAAGATATGGCTTCTTTTTTTATTTGTTGAAATTTGTTTTATTTAAAAAAAATTTATTGATTATCATGAACTTTTTGATTTTTTTTTTCATTAATTTACTTGGCGGCACGAATTTTCTTTTTCGTTTTTTTATCAATTTATTAATTTTGATTTAATTTTAACTCTTCTGCCATGATATGCTGGCTTTCGAAGGTTAGTTCTGGGCATGTTCTGTGTTCTACATGATAGTTCTACTGCGTATTCGTTGAAAAGCGAATAGTTCCAGCGTCTAAGGCTGCTTAATATTATTTTTAAGAGAGATTTTCGTAATTTTGATTTAATTTTGACTCTACTGCCATGATATGCTGGCTTTAGATGGATAGTTCTGGTCATGTTCTGTGTTCTAAATGATAGTTCTACTGCGTAGTCTTTGAAAAGCGAATAGTTCCAGTGTCTACGGCTGCTTAATATTATTTTTAAGAGAGATTTTCGTAATTTTGATTTAATTTTGACTCTACTGCCATGATATGCTGGCTTTAGATGGATAGTTCTGGGCATGTTCTGTGTTCTAAATGATAGTTCTACTGCGTATTCTTTGAAAAGCGAATAGTTCCAGCGTCTAAGGGTGCTTAATATAATTTTTAAGAGAGATTTTCGTAATTTTGATTTAATTTTAACTCTTCTGCCATGATATGCTGGCTTTCGAAGGTTAGTTCTGGGCATGTTCTGTGTTCTACATGATAGTTCTACTGCGTATTCATTGAAAAGCGAATAGTTCCAGCGTCTAAGGCTGCTTAATATTATTTTTAAGAGAGATTTTCGTAATTTTGATTTAATTTCGACTCTACTGCCATGATATGCTGGCTTTAGATGGATAGTTCTGGGCATGTTCTGTGTTCTAAATGATAGTTCTACTGCGTATTCTTTGAAAAGCGAATAGTTCCAGCGTCTAAGGGTGCTTAATATTATTTTTAAGAGATATTTTCGTAATTTTGATTTAATTTTAACTCTACGACCATGATATGCTGGCTTTCGAAGGTTAGTTCTGGGCATATTCTGTGTTCTACATGATAGTTCTACTGCGTATCCTTTTAAAATCGAATAGTTCCAGCGTCTACGGCTGCTTAATATTATTTTTAAGAGAGATTTTCGTAATTTTGATTTAATTTTGACTCTACTGCAATGATATGCTGGCCTTCGATGGATAGTTCTGGGCATGTTCTGTATTCTAAATGATAGTTCTACTGCGTATCCTTTTAAAAGCGAATAGTTCCAGCGTCTACGGCTGCTTAATATTATTTTTAAGAGAGATTTTCGTAATTTTGATTTAATTTTGACTCTACTGCCATGATATGCTGGCTTTAGATGGATAGTTCTGGGCATGTTCTGTGTTCTAAATGATAGTTCTACTGCGTATTCTTTGAAAAGCGAATAGTTCCAGCGTCTAAGGGTGCTTAATATTATTTTTAAGAGATATTTTCGTAATTTTGATTTAATTTTAACTCTACGACCATGATATGCTGGCTTTCGAAGGTTAGTTCTGGGCATATTCTGTGTTCTACATGATAGTTCTACTGCGTATCCTTTTAAAATCGAATAGTTCCAGCGTCTACGGCTGCTTAATATTATTTTTAAGAGAGATTTTCGTAATTTTGATTTAATTTTGACTCTACTGCCATGATATGCTGGCCTTCGATGGATAGTTCTGGGCATGTTCTGTATTCTAAATGATAGTTCTACTGCGTATCCTTTTAAAAGCGAATAGTTCCAGCGTCTACGGCTGCTTAATATTATTTTTAAGAGAGATTTTCGTAATTTTGATTTAATTTTAACTCTACGACCATGATATGCTGGCTTTCGAAGGTTAGTTCTGGGCATATTCTGTGTTCTACATGATAGTTCTACTGCGTATCCTTTTAAAATCGAATAGTTCCAGCGTCTACGGCTGCTTAATATTATTTTTAAGAGAGATTTTCGTAATTTTGATTTAATTTTGACTCTACTGCCATGATATGCTGGCCTTCGATGGTTAGTTCTGGGCATGTTCTGTGTTCTACATGATAGTTCTACTGCGTATTCTTTGAAAAGCGAATAGTTCCAGCGTCTAAGGCTGCTTAATATTATTTTTAAGAGAGATTTTCGTAATTTTGATTTAATTTTGACTCTACTGCCATGATATGCTGGCTTTAGATGGATAGTTTTGGTCATGTTCTGTGTTCTAAATGATAGTTCTACTGCGTAGTCTTTGAAAAGCGAATAGTTCCAGCGTCTAAGGGTGCTTAATATTATTTTTAAGAGAGATTTTCGTAATTTTGATTTAATTTTAACTCTTCTACCATGATATGCTGGCTTTCGAAGGTTAGTTCTGGTCATGTTCTGTTTTCTAAATGATAGTTCTACTACGCATTCTTTATAAAGCGAATAGTTCCAGCGTCTATGTGCGCTTAATATTATTTTTAAGAGAGATTTTCGTAATTTTGATTTAATTTTGACTCCACTGCCATGATATTCTGGCTTTCGATGGATAGTTCAGGGCATGTTCTGTGTTCTAAATGATAGTTCTACTGCGTATTCTTTGAAAAGCGAATAGTTCCAGCGTCTAAGGCTGCTTAATATTATTTTTAAGAGAGATTTTCGTAATTTTGATTTAATTTTGACTCTACTGCCATGATATGCTGGCTTTAGATGGATAGTTTTGGTCATGTTCTGTGTTCTAAATGATAGTTCTACTGCGTAGTCTTTGAAAAGCGAATAGTTCCAGCGTCTAAGGGTGCTTAATATTATTTTTAAGAGAGATTTTCGTAATTTTGATTTAATTTTAACTCTTCTACCATGATATGCTGGCTTTCGAAGGTTAGTTCTGGTCATGTTCTGTTTTCTAAATGATAGTTCTACTACGCATTCTTTATAAAGCGAATAGTTCCAGCGTCTATGTGCGCTTAATATTATTTTTAAGAGAGATTTTCGTAATTTTGATTTAATTTTGACTCCACTGCCATGATATTCTGGCTTTCGATGGATAGTTCAGGGCATGTTCTGTGTTCTAAATGATAGTTCTACTACGCATTCTTTATAAAGCGAATAGTTCCAGCGTCTATGTGCGCTTAATATTATTTTTAAGAGAGATTTTCGTAATTTTGATTTAATTTTGACTCTACTGCCATGATATGCTGGCTTTAGATGGATAGTTCTGGGCATGTTCTGTGTTCTAAATGATAGTTCTACTGCGTATCCTTTTAAAATCGAATAGTTCCAGCGTCTACGGCTGCTTGATATTATTTTTAAGAGAGATTTTCTTAATTTTGATTTAATTTTAACTCTTCTGCCATGATATGCTGGCTTTCGAAGGTTAGTTCTGGGCATGTTCTGTGTTCTAAATGATAGTTCTACTGCGTATCCTTTTAAAAGCGAATAGTTCCAGCGTTTACGGCTGCTTAATATTATTTTTAAGAGAGATTTTCGTAATTTTGATTTTATTTTGACTCTACTGCCATGATATGCTGGCTTTTGATGGATAGTTCTGGGCATGTTCTGTGTTCTAAATGATAGTTCTACTGCGTATTCTTTGAAAAGCGAATAGTTCCAGCGTCTTAGGGTGCTTAATATTATTTTTAAGAGATATTTTCGTAATTTTGATTTAATTTTAACTCTACGACCATGATATGCTGGCTTTCGAAGGTTAGTTCTGGGCATATTCTGTGTTCTACATGATAGTTCTACTGCGTATCCTTTTAAAATCGAATAGTTCCAGCGTCTACGGCTGCTTAATATTATTTTTAAGAGAGATTTTCGTAATTTTGATTTAATTTTGACTCTACTGCCATGATATGCTAGCCTTCGATGGATAGTTCTGGGCATGTTCTGTATTCTAAATGATAGTTCTACTGCGTATCCTTTTAAAAGCGAATAGTTCCAGCGTCTACGGCTGCTTAATATTATTTTTAAGAGAGATTTTCGTAATTTTGATTTAATTTTAACTCTTCTGCCATGATATGCTGGCTTTCGAAGGTTAGTTCTGGGCATGTTCTGTGTTCTACATGATAGTTCTACTGCGTATTCGTTGAAAAGCGAATAGTTCCAGCGTCTAAGGCTGCTTAATATTATTTTTAAGAGAGATTTTCGTAATTTTGATTTAATTTTGACTCTACTGCCATGATATGCTGGCTTTAGATGGATAGTTCTGGGCATGTTCTGTGTTCTAAATGATAGTTCTACTGCGTATTCTTTGAAAAGCGAATAGTTCCAGCGTCTAAGGGTGCTTAATATTATTTTTAAGAGATATTTTCGTAATTTTGATTTAATTTTAACTCTACGACCATGATATGCTGGCTTTCGAAGGTTAGTTCTGGGCATATTCTGTGTTCTACATGATAGTTCTACTGCGTATCCTTTTAAAATCGAATAGTTCCAGCGTCTACGGCTGCTTAATATTATTTTTAAGAGAGATTTTCGTAATTTTGATTTAATTTTGACTCTACTGCCATGATATGCTGGCCTTCGATGGATAGTTCTGGGCATGTTCTGTATTCTAAATGATAGTTCTACTGCGTATCCTTTTAAAAGCGAATAGTTCCAGCGTCTACGGCTGCTTAATATTATTTTTAAGAGAGATTTTCGTAATTTTGATTTAATTTTAACTCTTCTGCCATGATATGCTGGCTTTCGAAGGTTAGTTCTGGGCATGTTCTGTGTTCTACATGATAGTTCTACTGCGTATTCTTTGAAAAGCGAATAGTTCCAGCGTCTAAGGCTGCTTAATATTATTTTTAAGAGAGATTTTCGTAATTTTGATTTAATTTTGACTCTACTGCCATGATATGCTGGCTTTAGATGGATAGTTTTGGTCATGTTCTGTGTTCTAAATGATAGTTCTACTGCGTAGTCTTTGAAAAGCGAATAGTTCCAGCGTCTAAGGGTGCTTAATATTATTTTTAAGAGAGATTTTCGTAATTTTGATTTAATTTTAACTCTTCTACCATGATATGCTGGCTTTCGAAGGTTAGTTCTGGTCATGTTCTGTTTTCTAAATGATAGTTCTACTACGCATTCTTTATAAAGCGAATAGTTCCAGCGTCTATGTGCGCTTAATATTATTTTTAAGAGAGATTTTCGTAATTTTGATTTAATTTTGACTCTACTGCCATGATATGCTGGCTTTAGATGGATAGTTCTGGGCATGTTCTGTGTTCTAAATGATAGTTCTACTGCGTATTCTTTGAAAAGCGAATAGTTTCAGCGTCTAAGGGTGCTTAATATTATTTTTAAGAGATATTTTCGTAATTTTGATTTAATTTTAACTCTACGACCATGATATGCTGGCTTTCGAAGGTTAGTTCTGGGCATATTCTGTGTTCTACATGATAGTTCTACTGCGTATCCTTTTAAAATCGAATAGTTCCAGCGTCTACGGCTGCTTAATATTATTTTTAAGAGAGATTTTCGTAATTTTGATTTAATTTTGACTCTACTGCCATGATATGCTGGCCTTCGATGGATAGTTCTGGGCATGTTCTGTATTCTAAATGATAGTTCTACTGCGTATCCTTTTAAAAGCGAATAGTTCCAGCGTCTACGGCTGCTTAATATTATTTTTAAGAGAGATTTTCGTAATTTTGATTTAATTTTAACTCTTCTGCCATGATATGCTGGCTTTCGAAGGTTAGTTCTGGGCATGTTCTGTGTTCTACATGATAGTTCTACTGCGTATTCTTTGAAAAGCGAATAGTTCCAGCGTCTAAGGCTGCTTAATATTATTTTTAAGAGAGATTTTCGTAATTTTGATTTAATTTTGACTCTACTGCCATGATATGCTGGCTTTAGATGGATAGTTTTGGTCATGTTCTGTGTTCTAAATGATAGTTCTACTGCGTAGTCTTTGAAAAGCGAATAGTTCCAGCGTCTAAGGGTGCTTAATATTATTTTTAAGAGAGATTTTCGTAATTTTGATTTAATTTTAACTCTTCTACCATGATATGCTGGCTTTCGAAGGTTAGTTCTGGTCATGTTCTGTTTTCTAAATGATAGTTCTACTACGCATTCTTTATAAAGCGAATAGTTCCAGCGTCTATGTGCGCTTAATATTATTTTTAAGAGAGATTTTCGTAATTTTGATTTAATTTTGACTCCACTGCCATGATATTCTGGCTTTCGATGGATAGTTCAGGGCATGTTCTGTGTTCTAAATGATAGTTCTACTGCGTATTCTTTGAAAAGCGAATAGTTCCAGCGTCTAAGGCTGCTTAATATTATTTTTAAGAGAGATTTTCGTAATTTTGATTTAATTTTGACTCTACTGCCATGATATGCTGGCTTTAGATGGATAGTTTTGGTCATGTTCTGTGTTCTAAATGATAGTTCTACTGCGTAGTCTTTGAAAAGCGAATAGTTCCAGCGTCTAAGGGTGCTTAATATTATTTTTAAGAGAGATTTTCGTAATTTTGATTTAATTTTAACTCTTCTACCATGATATGCTGGCTTTCGAAGGTTAGTTCTGGTCATGTTCTGTTTTCTAAATGATAGTTCTACTACGCATTCTTTATAAAGCGAATAGTTCCAGCGTCTATGTGCGCTTAATATTATTTTTAAGAGAGATTTTCGTAATTTTGATTTAATTTTGACTCCACTGCCATGATATTCTGGCTTTCGATGGATAGTTCAGGGCATGTTCTGTGTTCTAAATGATAGTTCTACTACGCATTCTTTATAAAGCGAATAGTTCCAGCGTCTATGTGCGCTTAATATTATTTTTAAGAGAGATTTTCGTAATTTTGATTTAATTTTGACTCTACTGCCATGATATGCTGGCTTTAGATGGATAGTTCTGGGCATGTTCTGTGTTCTAAATGATAGTTCTACTGCGTATTCTTTGAAAAGCGAATAGTTTCAGCGTCTAAGGGTGCTTAATATTATTTTTAAGAGATATTTTCGTAATTTTGATTTAATTTTAACTCTACGACCATGATATGCTGGCTTTCGAAGGTTAGTTCTGGGCATATTCTGTGTTCTACATGATAGTTCTACTGCGTATCCTTTTAAAATCGAATAGTTCCAGCGTCTACGGCTGCTTAATATTATTTTTAAGAGAGATTTTCGTAATTTTGATTTAATTTTGACTCTACTGCCATGATATGCTGGCCTTCGATGGATAGTTCTGGGCATGTTCTGTATTCTAAATGATAGTTCTACTGCGTATCCTTTTAAAAGCGAATAGTTCCAGCGTCTACGGCTGCTTAATATTATTTTTAAGAGAGATTTTCGTAATTTTGATTTAATTTTAACTCTTCTGCCATGATATGCTGGCTTTCGAAGGTTAGTTCTGGGCATGTTCTGTGTTCTACATGATAGTTCTACTGCGTAGTCTTTGAAAAGCGAATAGTTCCAGCGTCTAAGGGTGCTTAATATTATTTTTAAGAGAGATTTTCGTAATTTTGATTTAATTTTAACTCTTCTACCATGATATGCTGGCTTTCGAAGGTTAGTTCTGGTCATGTTCTGTTTTCTAAATGATAGTTCTACTACGCATTCTTTATAAAGCGAATAGTTCCAGCGTCTATGTGCGCTTAATATTATTATTTTTAAGAGAGATTTTCGTAATTTTGATTTAATTTTGACTCTACTGCCATGATATGCTGGCTTTAGATGGATAGTTCTGGGCATGTTCTGTGTTCTAAATGATAGTTCTACTGCGTATTCTTTGAAAAGCGAATAGTTTCAGCGTCTAAGGGTGCTTAATATTATTTTTAAGAGATATTTTCGTAATTTTGATTTAATTTTAACTCTACGACCATGATATGCTGGCTTTCGAAGGTTAGTTCTGGGCATATTCTGTGTTCTACATGATAGTTCTACTGCGTATCCTTTTAAAATCGAATAGTTCCAGCGTCTACGGCTGCTTAATATTATTTTTAAGAGAGATTTTCGTAATTTTGATTTAATTTTGACTCTACTGCCATGATATGCTGGCCTTCGATGGATAGTTCTGGGCATGTTCTGTATTCTAAATGATAGTTCTACTGCGTATCCTTTTAAAAGCGAATAGTTCCAGCGTCTACGGCTGCTTAATATTATTTTTAAGAGAGATTTTCGTAATTTTGATTTAATTTTAACTCTTCTGCCATGATATGCTGGCTTTCGAAGGTTAGTTCTGGGCATGTTCTGTGTTCTACATGATAGTTCTACTGCGTATTCTTTGAAAAGCGAATAGTTCCAGCGTCTAAGGCTGCTTAATATTATTTTTAAGAGAGATTTTCGTAATTTTGATTTAATTTTGACTCTACTGCCATGATATGCTGGCTTTAGATGGATAGTTCTGGTCATGTTCTGTGTTCTAAATGATAGTTCTACTGCGTAGTCTTTGAAAAGCGAATAGTTCCAGCGTCTAAGGGTGCTTAATATTATTTTTAAGAGAGATTTTCGTAATTTTGATTTAATTTTAACTCTTCTACCATGATATGCTGGCTTTCGAAGGTTAGTTCTGGTCATGTTCTGTTTTCTTAATGATAGTTCTTCTACGCATTCTTTATAAAGCGAATAGTTCCAGCGTCTATGTGCGCTTAATATTATTTTTAAGAGAGATTTTCGTAATTTTGATTTAATTTTGACTCCACTGCCATGATATTCTGGCTTTCGATGGATAGTTCAGGGCATGTTCTGTGTTCTAAATGATAGTTCTACTGCGTATTCTTTGAAAAGCGAATAGTTCCAGCGTCTAAGGGTGCTTAATATTATTTTTAAGAGTATTTTTTCGTAATTTTAACTCTTACTATTTCTATTCTAATACATTTTTTTTTTCGGTTCAATTGACAGAACTATCGCTAAAAAGTATCAGGAACTATAGAACTTAACTTCGTGCAATGAGTACTATCATTTTTATCTGTCCTACGAGAAAATGATTTGCCACGGGAAGTTAGCAAATCATTTTTTTAATCGATGTTTTTTTAGGCAAAATCGATTGAACTATTCTTAAAAAGTATCAGGAACTATAGAACTAATCTGCATGCGAACAGAACTCACTTTTATTCATGATATGCTGGGACATGATATGCTAAGTTCACTGACATGCAGTAGCAACAGCTGAAACAGCTCCTGTTGTCATTTTGTTTTAATTTTTTTTTTGTTTTTTGTATTTCTTACCACTATGACAAACCTATACCTAATGACATTTGAATTTGACCGACGGCTTAACGTGCCCTCCGAAGCACGGAGCCATCCAACCCATCCATAAAGCGACCGGCCCGTCGTCGATCACATTGAATCGATACGAGCCATTGAGCTATGGACGCTACGCTTTAGACCCTGCCGAACCGTAAATATTAATAATCGGGTCATGGATGTTAAATTGTGTTGTTTTCTGTGTGTGTACGCCACCGTACCACAAAGACACAGGCCGCAGGGGTGTCACTGTAGCGTTTATTACACATACGCACATAGTACCTACATACGTTTAGCGCTATAATTTGCGTGGACCACCGGCGCGCCACCCCGGTCCGCGTCACTTGTTGCAGACAGAGACCGGCCGGACATTGTTTGTTCAGCCGCAAACATCGCTAATTGGCCTCATTAGCGTTGACGTGAGCTATGTGTTTGGCAAACACTATGAAGTGATCACAGCCTTTATGCGTGTCGTAAGCTCGAAGTCACGCTCTATGGAGATAGCTTCGTATGAGCTGAGCAGGGTTAAGAGCTTGATATTTTGCTACGCAAAAGCTTTTCTCATTAGCTTTTCTAGAGGTCACCTTGCATTGGAGCCTGGCGGAGTATGCTCTAGACTTTCGTCAGTGTAGTTAACCAGATGGTTAGAGCCTATAAACTACCTAAAAACCTATAATATATACATATCTATATACCATGCCTTCTACGAGTATATCGTTGTCAAACTTAGGTATTCACAAAAAGCATCAAACAAAAAAGCAATGGAGAGAAGCATACTACAAATCAGAAAAATACACAAAGTGCGAAGCGAGGAGATAAGACAAAAAACAAAGATTACAGATGCTGAGATTACTGACACACACTAACAATAAAGTGGCGATGGGCTGGTCACATCGCACGCTGCACAGATAGGAGGTGGACGATAGACACCACCAAATGGAAGGGACCATCAGGCACAAGGAAAGCCGGCAGACCAAAGCAGCGATGGGCAGACGACATCATACAGGCGGTGGGGAGAGATTGGATCGACCACGGCAAGGGTAGGGAAAGGTGGAAAAGGTTGGAGGAGGCCTATACCCAAAATTGGGTCCATATCCAAATTTAACTAACAAGATTTAACTACCGTAACTTTAATTCAGACTAGATATTAAGTTTACTTTCAAAAATTACTAACAAATTTTTTTTATGTAGAAAGGTTATGGAATAAATGGCTCTATTATAATTATTATTATATTATTATTATACCAGATATGGCAGACCACTTCAAAGAGTACAATGCATTTGCGACGCACGAGTGGCCAAATTTGATCCTCACGTGACCAGCAATGCGTTCAACAAGTGTCATGGCGTTATTAACACGCCCCGTTAGAGCGTGGGGCGCTGATTTTCAGGTCGGATTTGTCACGAAATTGTCGACGCTAATACTTGTATTGTTTAGAGCGGCTTGTTTATAGGTAGGTCCAAGTATTTGAACTTACTTTAGTTCATTTACCATCTTAGTCCTCAATTATGCTCAAGTCATTGGTCAGTGCAGCTGAAATTTGGTGTTTCTTGAACGCAAGATTGAATTGATACTGAGCTCTCACTGAACTTTATTTGAAAGTTATTTTTATTCATGATGTAGTGTATAAATAATTTAGTGTGTAAACATAATTAACAATTCAATTGTAATTAAAACTATATTACCTTTTCACTACAACCACCTGTACATTTATTTACTGTATGACTTTCAGTTTCATTTAACCTCAATAACACCCGAATGCATAACACATGACACCTGTAGATCGAGCACGGATAAAATTTTAATCACAGTTGAACACGAATTACAACAGACATAATAAAGGCAATACAATATGTTCATTAATGATGTAATAATTCAATTATCCCAAGTCCCTGTCCGGTGAAAACGACATTAAAATTTATAACCGGAGATTGGTTTTGTGTTCCTGTTGCAGTGTGGTGATTATCAGCACATTGCATGCAGTGGTGGCAAACTTCTTACGAAAACTTTCTTTTTTTATAATTAATAGCTACCCGTCAGACCAAATACAACGTTGTCTCAGTTTGCAATTTTGAAACGTGTACTTTTGGGCAGCTGACCATAAATATGAGCAGAAGTCAGCCTTGTAGAAATGGGGTGACCATAATGCCCATAAGCCACTGCGACCTAAAAATATCTATTAGGTATAGCTAAGAGAAAAAGTATGATGTATTGAAATTAACTTGTACATTAAAAATATACAATATATATTTTTTCTATAAGCTTTACAACTTTTTTTTTAATTTTCGTGCATTGTCATCGGAACTAAATATGTGTGCCGAATTTCAGCTCGATAGCTTCAGTGAAAGTGGATGAAATATTGATTGCAAGATTCCAGGACATACATACCTACATGGATACATACGAGTGAAGTTAAATAAAAGCTTTTAAAAATCATCTGTCAACCTAAACATCACAAGTTTTCCACAAGTGGGCGCGAATTTCTCTCAACTATAATTCACCCGCCAGCCGCGGTCGGAAGTAATAAATCAGGTGCCGACGTCGCGCCGCGCCATCACTCATGGGCCGACGGCGAGCGTCATGCGACGGTGTGCTAAAGAGTAGCTTGCTGATAGAGATTTTATCGCTACTGTGCGTGGTAGAATCACTAAACACTTCTATTGGAAACAAATTGGGCTCATATCGGTTTCTGACGTCCTGTCACGAGCTGACCGACTGCAAGCGTATTCGCTGCGACCCCACGTTCCACTGCTGGGCACGGGTCTCCCGTAGACAGCTGCGGGAGGTCTAGAGCATACTCCACCACGCTGCTCCAGTTCTGATTTGTGGAGGGGTTAGTGACCAACCCAGTGTCGAATGTTCTCATGTCACCCGAAGGTCTTTGACAAGGCTTAAACACCGTTTCCACCATTGAAAACAACCGGGACCGACGGCTTTACGTGGCCTCCGAAGCACGGTAGCGTCCATGAAATTTTGCCACAAGCGGTCACCTATCCACAAACCGAACGCGCCCGCGTCGCTGCTTAACTCTTTCGATCACATTGAATCGACGCGAGCCATTGGGCTATGGACGAGCAAGCGTATTCGGTATGCGATAAAAAATTGCTTGTGGATTTACAGAATTATATTGCGTTCCGTGAACGTAAAGATTTCACTCAGCTTTAAACACATCGACCAATTCTAATGAAACCAATTTGCTACTGAATCTGAGTTTAGAAAAAAGTCCATAATTTCTTAACTATTCTCCGTCCGTCAAGTCGAGGTCAAAGCAATAAATCAGGTGCCGACGTCCATCGACAGCATCACTCATGAGTCGAAGACGTGGGCGTGTACCGCGTTGATAAATCGCGAGTAGAAAAGATGTTTTCTTTCACCAGCAAACCTTACTGATAATATGTGTTTTTATGATTTTATTTGTGATTTGGCAAAGTTTTAGGAGCCAAAAAACGGTTTTCGTTTTAAATCTAATCACTGTTCTTTTGGAACTGATGCTCGAAATTAACACTTTCTGAGCCGGGGTAAATGGCCAGATTAAAAATGATTGAATTGCTCAGCTAAGTATGCAGTTAATTAATGTTATGGTCGAAACATTTTATCCGCTAGAAAATATTCCTAGATTAAACACTCTGCGAAAATATTGCTCTGGGAACTCGTAATGAGTCATGAGAGTAGAAATGAATGGAAAAGCCTTTGATGTGTGGGTAACGTCAGATTTGAGCGACGGGTCGGCCCTGCTCGGCAGCACATGGCATGATTAGGCACTTCCAGATATGCTGGGATCCTTGGTGTTATTAAAGTTCTATTACCTATAGGGTAAGGGAAAGTAGTCCAACATTTTTGCCAATTAAAGAGCCGAAAGATACTCGGAGACTAAAGATACTCGGTCTTCTATACCGTTTGAATGCAATTCGTTTTCCTTCACCGTTATATCAGATCAGTGATACTTAATTTTTTCATTACTGACTACTTAATAATAATGTTCTGTGATCCACACAGTCAAAGGCATTAGAAAAATCACAGATTATGCCTATAGCATTAAGCGCCTCTTACCAAGCTGCATAAATAGATCTTAGCAGGTCTACTTTCACTTGCGTCAACTATAAAGCGCCCTTTTGTGAATCCATCTTGTTTTCAGGCAATAAATTTTATTATTTGAGTTTAAAAAATGCTAATAACTGGGAAAGTATAAATTTTTCAAAAATTTTACTCTTCTCTGAGTATTTTTCTACTATTGGAAACTTTATTTATTTCTCGGCTACTAATATGTCTACACACAAAAACTGTCACAAAGTTTTACATTGTTATTTATACATTTTTAAGTTAAATCAGGGGATGATTTTAAGTGTAGGGTATTCGTTTTTATAGGAATACTGGCAAAAAAAATTCTAACTTTTAACTAAATTTTATATAAAAATTATGAAAAAGGTCAATCATTCAATTTCGGAGTAATCTTTGCTTCACGAAGCTTGCGAATCCGTCAAAGATAACCAACAAAAACTCAAATAGTGTGAATCTGTTTAAAATTAACGCTCATTTGGATCTGTGAGAAGCAATTAAGAGTGCCGCGATCATCCGTCAGTGTCGCCGGATGATGAATGTGCTGTCTTCACGAAATTTTAATATTGAATTAATTAACGGGAACGTCCAAATGAATTTCAACGACGGCGTAGAATTGAGAGGTTACCTGTCTGCTATGTAAATTAATTTGAGCTGTTTGTTAATGTGAAGCAACACCAGATATTTTGTGTTAGTTAGGTGTTTTGTAATCTTTTAAACACACACTTTGTGTTATAACATTTTATACACATGCATGTATTGTACAGTGGATAATAACAGCAACAAGTAACTGCACGCGCAAGTGATTACATACTATCGCTCGCTGCGACCCTTTTTCTGTATGTAAGGAACATAGGTAATCTTTATCTTATCACAGGTTCTTATCAGGAAAATGTATGAGAAGGAATACTGTAGTATAAAATTATACTTTTATCAAATTTTTTATTGAAACGAATATTTAAAGTAAAATAAATCATCACAAACTGTATGTATTCATGAGAAGGGATCTAAGTTCTATACAAATATCGCGCAGCATCTTAATCACAGATATCAGCAGAGAGAGCAAGCAGAGTGTCAACTTCCCTTCAAGGCCAGCAACGCACATGTTATGCCCCTGGCGTCGCACGTGCCCGTAGGTGATGGTGACCACTTACCATCAGGCCCGTATGTCTGTTTGTCCGTCTATAAAAAAAAATCGGACAAAGGATTTTAGTTTTAAGACACGAAAATTCAATGTAACAGTTCCCAAGCGGATTAAAATATATTACATTGTTATGTCCGGACAACCATTAATCATGGTGTAGTGAAGGCATTACGATCAAACTGTGTATACCAACCAAATGACTTTAGAAGCACGATGATTGATTCAGAACTGAACGCGAGACAGACATCATTAATATTGTCTGCATATGATTGATAGCTTGCGGACCAAAAGTCGTGTATCGCTCGATAGCCGATGCCCAGTCACGTTTACTTGTACGGATTAGAATTATACACAATCACGAGTACAACTAGCCGTTTGTATTGAACATTTAAATCCGGATCTAAAATAAAAGTTTTGTTTGTTACTCGGTGAGCCCCTACATACTTGTATCACTTTAAACTTTAGAGGTTCTTTTCTCTAGCAATGAAACTCGTGATCTCTGATTGTCGAATGAATAATTTATTGGCAAAAACCCCTATTTATATTTACAATTCCCTACGTACAATAATACACTATTTAAAATACTATTTTACACGCGCGTGTCCAATGAGAATTCGCCGCAGGGCGATGCCGCGCGCGGGGCGCGGGGGTCCGCGGGGAATTAATAAATACCAGCTGCGCGCAGATGGCGGATTTAGTGTTCGCCTCGCACCGCCGCCGAAACGTCGAGATGCTCCGCCGCCGGTGCGCCGTGTGTCGCAGCTCGCGTGTTCATCCTCGAAGACTGAAGAAGGAAACTGGTGCTCTGCTTGATCTGCCTGCGCGTGCTTCGTGTTACAAACCGCTTTTTTCAAAGCGAATCGGGTGGCCGGCGTATGCACGTCAAAACGTCCTTTTCAGGACGCTTCTTCTTGTTTCTATCACCGACGTCTGTTACGTTGAAGTGCTGCGTCCGTGCCTCCCATGTTTCTATAGACATACGTCATATATGTACCAACGCCTTTTTCAAGGCGATTGCGTCACTGTTTCTATTAACGACGTAGTCGGTAACTGGTAACTGGTTCGGTTCTTGAGGTACTCTTGAGGTTCTCTAAGGTATTTGGAGGTAAGGTACTGGTAAGGTGTTGAACCACTACAGCACTCCCCTCTAAGCGAAGCGTACGTTGGGTTTCACAGCACGGCCGGATTTCGTGATATAAGCGTAGGTATCTTGCGGTTGCGGTGTCCTTGAGTTCGATGACCGCGGTTCGACGGCGCTCGATGTTTTTGTTTCGGTAGGTACTTGCTGTGTCGTGCATGTTGTGGTAGGTCCCTCGTTAAGTAGATGCGCTGGCTTGAGTCTGTCTATTGAGACAACTGTAGTTCGCAGTGGCATCTGTATAGTGAAATGCTTGCTGTCACGATGAATCACTTTGAACGGGCCGTCGTACGGAGGGGTCAATGGACTTCGCACGGTGTCATTTCGCACGAACACATGTGTACACGTCGCTAAGTCCTTGTATACAAATGTACTTCTGTTGTTGGAATGAGACTTGCTGCTAGGTGATAACGTCGACATTGTTTCAGTTAGCTTCCGAACGAATTCTGCGTCTTCATTTTTCGGCTGTGTAGGCACGAAGAAATCCGACGGTATTCTGAGTGTCGATCCGTAGGTGCTCAGGGCCGGGCTCAGCTGTGTGTCTTCTCGTAGCGCGGTGCGAAGGCCAAGTAAAACTGTAGGTATTTCTTCGCTCCAGTGTGATCCGGCGTTTCGCGCCATAAGCGCGGACTTCAATGTTCGATGCCATCGTTCAACTTGACCATTAGCTTGCGGATGGTAGGCAGTCGTACGTATTCTTGTTATGCCGAATTTCTTCATAAGTAGATTGAATAATGACGATTCGAACTGACGACCTTGATCCGTGGTAACTCGTAACGGGCAACCAAATCGCGTTATCCATCCTTCGTAGATTGCTTGAGCGACCGTGTCGGCGGTGACGTCACGTACAGGGATTGCTTCTGGCCATTTAGTGCATCGATCGATCATCGTTACTAGGTATCTGTAGTCGTTAGAGGGCGGCAGTGGTCCGACGATGTCAACGTGAATATGTTCGAAACGCGATGATTTTTGAAACTCGCCGAGCGGGCTGATAACGTGTCGTTGAACTTTCCCGCGCTGGCAACCGATGCATGATTTCGCCCATAAACCAACTTCTTTATTCATATTCGGCCAGAAAAACTTCGTAGTCATTATTCTTCGTGTTGTTCGTACACCCGGATGACTTAGATCGTGTTGCACTTTGAATGCTATCATACGATAAGTCGCTGGTAGGTATGGACGAACGTTGCCGGTCGATGTTTCGCATATGATGGGCCGTTGACCTCCGGGCAATGTGATAGGCGCGAACTTGAGACTTGGGTTTGACATGCAGATCTTCAATTCTTCATTATTTTCTTGATCTTGAGCGAGTTGATTGTAATCGATCGTGGAGTGCGATAAATCGATTTCTTCGATGCGTGATAAGGCGTCAGCTGCTTCGTTCTTGTCACCGTGAATGTATTCGATCTTCGTACAGAATTGACTAATGTAGTGCAGCTGGCGTTCTCGTCGTGGCGTGTCACTGCTACTCGGAGTTCTTGTAAGGGAGTACGTCAATGGTTTATGATCGGTGAATATTGTTAAGTCGCAGCCCTCTATCAGTCGTCGTAGGTGTTGCACAGCGGTGTACATTGCTAATAATTCGCGATCGTACACGCTGTAGCGTCGCTGCGTCTCGCTCATAGTCTTCGAGAAGAATGCCAGTGGTCTCCACACGTCGTTTATTTTCTGTTGTAGAACCGCGCCGATGCTAGTACTTGAAGCGTCGGTGAATAAACATAGCGGCGCGTTAGGTACCGGATGCGTTAGGGTTGTCGCCTCGAGTATGCTTTGTCGGCATTTCTCAAAGGCTTGCTCTGCTACTTGCGTCCATTGGATTGGAGTTTTATCGTTTTTCTTGCTGTTATGTAAGTACTTATTTAATTCATGTTGGAATTCGGCTTGACGAGGTAAACAGCTTCGGTAAAAGTTTAACATTCCCAAAAATCTTCTTAGTTCTTGAACTGTTTGTGGTTTGGGATATTCGACTATGGCTTTTATTCTTTCTTGAGTGGGCTTGATTCCTTCTGATGAAACTTCGTATCCGAGGAACTCGATGGTTTTCTTGTCAAACTCGCACTTGTCGATGTTAAGACTGACGCCGTAGGTATTTAGGCGTTCGAGTACTTGTTCTAAGTGGCGGCGGTGTTCTTCTTTGTTTCTCGAGTGTATGAGCAGATCATCGACGAAACAAAATACGATGTCGTCAAGGCCTCGTAGGACCTCATGCATGAAGCGTTGGAAGGTCTGGCTTGAATTTCTCAACCCGAATCCCATTTTTTCCATTTCGAATAGGCCGAAGGGCGTAACGATTGCTGTCTTCTGAACATCTTGTTCTTCGATAGGAATCCAGTAATATGGTTGGCTGGTAGAAAATGCCATTAGGCATTATGTTGGCCCTATGTTAGCCTTTAAGGTGACATGAAAATTAAATAAATAAATAAATAAAATAATATGCCATCTTCAAGTCGAGTTTCGAGAATATTTTCTTTCCGTGGAGTTGGTAAGTGAAGTCTTGAATTCGTGGAATGGGGTATCGGTCGGGAACGGTGACGGCATTGAGTCTTCTGTAATCGCCACATATTCGAAGTGATCCATCTTTCTTTGTCACAATGTGAAGTGGACTCGCCCACGGACTGTTTGACGGTTTGCATATTCCCATCTCGATCATGCGTTCGAATTCAAGTTTTGCTGCCTTATATTTGTCGGGCGGTAGAGGGCGCGCACGTGAGTAGATCGGCGGCCCCGTTGTCTCGATGTGATGTGTGACGTCATGCTTGGCTGGAGTCTTGAGTGACATTGGTCGAAGTAAATCTGGATATTTCTTCAGCAGGTCGTGATGAGTGTGATCGCGGTTGATAATGGATATTGATTCTTCATTGCTGTTTATCTTGACGGCGTTCACACTAAGTTCTGTTACCCGGTCGATAAGTTTTCTTCGGTGTAAGTCGACTAATAGTTTGTGCTGAGCCAGGAAGTCAGCACCCAGTATCGAAGTCTTCACATTGGCAACGACGAAAGTCCACTTGAAACTTCTTCGTAGTCCTAGGTTGAGTTCGAGTGTGCGCTCTCCGTAGGTACGAATTTCGGTTCCGTTTGCCGCGTAAAGTTTGTAGCCTGTATTATCCGCCGGTCTTGAGTAGTTCTGGTTTCGCGCGGCTAATACCGATATGTCAGCTCCCGTGTCGACAAGAAATTTTTCTCTGTTGTTGAAGTCGGTTACACATAGGCGGTGGCTAGCTTGGTTTACATCGATTCCCGCCACTATCGATGTACTTTCTAGTTTTCCCGCTTCTCCTTAGCACACGGCGATTCACATCTTCGTGCTTCATTGCCGAATCGGTAATGATAACGGCATAACCAGTCGGGATCGCCGGGCTTGCGTGAATTATTATTACGCTGTCTTGATTGCGAGCGCGAGCGGCTACGATGCGATGAGTTTTGGCGGGAACGGTGATGCGACGCAAATTGATGTTGGCGGAGTTCGGCGACTTCGAGTGATAGCTTCTCTATTTGTTTCGTCAGCATACTGATTTGTAGATTCGATATTGCGTTGAACTGCACCTCGTTGACTGCTGGACTTGCTGACGGAGGACTTGCTGTGGAGACTGCGGCGACTGTAGCGGCTTCGAAATGCTCCATCATCTTGTCGGCCATTGCGGCCAGTACTTCGAGCGACGACTCGGTGTTGACTGAGAGCACGGCGCGTACTTGAGTGGGCAGCTGGTTGAGCCACATGACCTTGAGCGCTTCATCTGGTAGTAGCTTGCCGCTGAGATCTCGCATTCTACGCAGCAGCTGGCTTGGCTTGTTGTCGCCGAGTTCGAGACCGCTGAGTAATTTCTGTAACTGCCGGTGATCTGATTCTTGGTACGTGGAGATTAGTCTGTCCTTGAGCTTGGTGTACTTGCCGGTGGCCGGTGGATGTAAAATGATGTCTCCGATTTGTTCAAGGTCGCTGTTGCCGAGTAGCGGAACGACGAGGTTGAATTTCTGCTCTTCACTTATTTTGCTGGCAGCGACAGCAGCTTCAAATTGAGCGAACCATAGCCGAGGATTTTGGCGCCAGAATGGTGGTAGACGTGCCGGTAGGGATACTGCTTGTACTTCGCTTTTAATCGTTGTGACGTCCTCAGCATCCTTAAAATCTTCGGGATTCTTCGTCATGATGATCACGGTTTCTTTCTTCCAATTTTTTATTCTTCAAAAAAAAAAAATTTTTGCAGGGATTCGAGGGATTCAGTCTTCCAGTTCGTGTTCTTCTTATTTCAGCGTAGGTCACCAATTTAGAGGTTCTTTTCTCTAGCAATGAAACTCGTGATCTCTGATTGTCGAATGAATAATTTATTACCGTTGGTCTTCTCACGCGCCCGTGGGGGCGTGGGGAGGCAGAGATGGGGCCTATATATCCCCTTGCCTGCGATCTCTTTCGCGGCCCGTGACGACGGGCCGGTCCTTGGGTTGGACAGCGTGCTGTCCGTTGTAGGCTTCTGGTGCGCTCACCACGCTTTCTTCACGCCGCACGAGCGGTCGGGCCCTACCGGGTGGATCCGCTTGTGAGAAGCCCAGCAGGAGCCCGCCAGCGATCAGAACGGCGCCTTGAAGGCGGTGAGCGCGCTGTTGGCGGGTTCAAGGTTGTTGTGGAGGGGCTCCCTGCGCGATGATGTCGCGCGGTAGCCCTCTCCGGTCCGGTGGCCTCGCATGAAGCGGGGCCAGGTCTCTCAGGTGCGCGAAGCTGGAGGCATCCGCCCGGGCGAACATGCGGCTCGCAAGCCCCCCGATGAATTCCTCCAACTCCGGGATTTCCAAGTCTCTTCTTATGGTGGTGTTACGCACGTAGCGAGGAGCCTCAGCTATCGTACGCAACACCTTTGATTGTGTCGTTTCCAGGTTCTTCCGGGTGGTGGCGCCGGTCAGAGCGTACCATGCCGGGGACGCGTAGGTGAGTCGGGACCTAATGTACGTCTTGTAGATCCCGAGCTTCGTTCGTAATGGCAGCTCTGACCGGAGCGCTGGCCTTAGAAGGTTAAAGGCCACTTTCGCCGCAGAGATAGCCATCTTGGCGTGAGCTGCCATGGAGAGGCGTCTGTCGATATGCACGCCCAGGTATTTGACCGTGGGGTTCCAGTGGATGGTCTGCCCCTCCATGGACAGCTTTGGTAGCTCCTTATTTGCTCCTGTGGCGAGGGCCTGCGTCTTCGCCACGTTGGCAGTTAATCTCCACCTTGCAAGCCACCGCGGTAGCTCGTCCAGGCTCCTCTGCAGCTTCGCGGTGGCGTGTTTGATGGACATCGAGGTTGCGTAGTAAGCGGCGTCGTCGGCGAAGAGTGCCAGCTTGCAGCCATCAGCGACTGGGATGTCGTCCGTGAAGGTAGCGTAGAGCCAGGGCGACAAGCAACTGCCCTGCGGGACTCCGGCGGTAATGTGCCGTTCCGCGGACAGTTCCCCCCCCACTCGTACCCTGAATCTTCGTCCCTCCAGGAAGCTTCGCAGCAGCAGCATCAAGTTTCGTGGCACCGACCGCATCAACTTATATAGGATGCCTTCGTGCCACACCCTGTCAAAGGCCTTCTCTATGTCCAGATAGACCGAAGCTGTCTTCTCGTGCTTATTCAAAGCAGCCGCCATATCGTGGAGCACTCTTGTCAGCTGAAGAGTGGTGCTGTGCCCCTCCCTAAAGCCGAACTGCTCTTGTCGCAGCTCGACACAAGGTTTAAGGTGCTTCAGCACCAAAACTTCGAACACTTTCGACAGGGTGGGAAGCAGTGTAATCGGCCGGTAGCTTTCCGGCTTGAGGACGCTCTTCTTGGGCTTGGCGATCATGATGACGTGCCCCATCTTCCAACATTCGGGAAACTTCCCCGTCCGCAGGATGCCATTGTACAGCCGTGTGACCGAGACGACTGTACGTCTTGGCAGATGGCGCAACGCCATGTTGGTGATCATGTCCGCTCCCGGGGCCTTCCGTGGCTTGCAGGTCTTGATGACGCCCTTGACCATGCTCGGCGTGAAGAAGATTCCCCCCGCTTCACAGGTCGCAGGCGCCAGGAAGAAGTTCTGGAGGCTCTCCTGGACTTCTCGGGCGTGCTCTGGGTCTCTGATGGGGTTGGGTTGGAACTGCTTCTGAAGATGGTCTGCGAAGATCTCCGCCCTGTCTTCAGCTCTGTATCGAACAGTTCCATCCTCGTGGAGAAGCGGTCTAACCGGCTCCTTTGCTCCTGTAAGAGCCCGGCATAGACGATGGACCGACGTCCAATCGTCCTTGGCATCGTCTATCCGCCTGTCCCAGTTTCGGCCATAATGGGCACTCAACTCCAGCTTCAGTTTGTCGGTGATGTTATTTAGCCGACGCTTTAATTGAGGGCATCTTGTTTTCTGCCAGTCTTTGCGGATCCGGCGTTTGTCCGCAAGCATCTTTTTCACAGACGGAGGGAGAGGACCTAAGGCACCTTTGTAGGGCACCTCCTCCGTTGCGGCTTCTACTGCTTTCTGGATGTCCGCTGTCAGGTCCTCGGCATAGCGGTCCACATCCTCAGGTATTTCCACTGGGCGGGTTGAGGTATTTTCCGTGAGTATCGACGCGAATGTTTCCCAGTTCACTCTCTTCCTAGAGGTGGGGAACGGTACTCTCTCTGTTCGCGTCGGTATCACCAGCAGTACCGGGTGGTGGTCGGAACCCATCTCCTCATGCAGCACCTCTTGGTAGAGGGGGACCGTTACCCCTCGGTGAACCGCTATGTCGATGACATCGGGGGAGTGAGCAGGATTGGTCGGCCAGTGGGTCGGCAGCTCGGGTCCGGCGACTTCGTAGCCATTCCTGTTCGCATCCTCGAAGAGTCGTCTTCCGTTTGTACAGGTGTGACTTGAATTCCATGCCGGATTTTTCAAATTCCAGTCCCCCGCGACTATGGTTGGGTTTGGCGAGTCAAGGAGCTGACGGACATCAGCCAGGTCCAGTCTCAGTCCGGGGGGTCTGTATGCCGCGTACAAGTGCAGGGGAGTTTCTCCCGCGAGCATCTCAATCCCCAGCGCGTACATGGAATTCAAGTCCATCCGGGGCAGCTGTTGGTGCACCATTCTTCTGCGAACAAGAATGGCCAGTCCTCTATAGGCGATCCCATGCGGACTCTTCTCGTCCTGCCGATATGTTATATAACCTGGAATGGTTAGGGTGTCTTCTGGCTTCAGAAAGGTCTCGCTTATTAGCGCGGCGTCAATGTCTTGATCCTTAAGGCAGGCGCGCAGTAGCTGCCTTTTGCGCGTCAGGCCGCAGGCATTCCAGTGAATGATCCTGAGGGGCTTATTATTCATGCTGGCTGAGCATGGCTTCAGCCACCCCCAGGACCACTGTTTCCGGGTCCTCATTCTTGTCCAGGGCGGTGAGCATGGACTGCAGCAGGCTTATGGCAGTGCGGAGGGTATCCCGCTTAACGCCACCTGCTGCAGTTTGCCCCTCTGATGGGATGGGGGCTGTTGGCTTTTGGACTTCGGAGGCCGGTTGCTGCTTCTGCTTCCTCCCCCTCTTTTTACCCTTTCTCCTTTGGAGCGGTTGCCCTCGGGGTGTGGGGTCGTTAGCTTCGGCCATCAAATTGGTGGCCGAGCTCGGGGCTTCTGCTCTCTGCTCCTTCGGGGGGGGGGCTCTCCTTGCGCTGGGAGGTCTCCTGGCCGGTCCAGTCTTCGGTGCCAGTCCTGCTCTTCTATTTCTAAATTCCCTCCTGAATGCTGGGCAGGCGATGTGATTGGCCGGGTGTGCGCCTTTGCAGTTGGCGCATGTCGCAGGCTCATTGAGCGGCCTGGGGCAATCCTTGGCGGGGTGCTCCTCCCCACATCGGACGCAGGCCATCTTCCGGTGGCAACGGTGGCTGCTATGCCGGAAGAGCTGGCAGCGATGGCATTGGGAGGGGCCTTTCCTGCCCCTCCAGGCTTCTATCTTTACCCCCGGCATATACAGGAGCTCATCCACTCCGTATATGCGCGGGAGTACATCCGCTCCAGGTTTGAGGGCCACGAAGAAGATGCAGCCCGGTCTGCCCTTCCTGGCCCTGATGGCTTTGCAGTACTCTGCTTCGTATCCTTTTTCCGCCAGAGCTTCGATGATTTCGGCCGGGTTCGTGTCGGCCGGGAGTCCTCTAATTGCTACCTTGGCACTCTTCTCGGAGGGAAGCGAGTAGGAGTGCCAGGATACGGCTTCTTCTGAAGGGAGGGAGTCGAGGTACCCTTGTATGGTCCTGTACTCCTCATCGCCCTTAGGGGTGAATCGCACTCCTTTCCCTAGGGGGCGCGCATTCGGGGCATGGCCCAGCAGTTCATGTAACCGCTTGAAGTGGCGCGTCCAGTTAGGCAGGACGTCCACCACTATGGGCGGGTAGCGTGGGCGGCGCGGCTGGCTGCTCTGGGCATCAGTGGGGTCGGCTACGGCGGATGTACCGTCGGGAGCAACGACGGCGGGCGCGGCCTCTGGTGTGATGCCAGCGGGCTGGGTGGGCATCTCGGCTGGGATGTCCATAGGCGCGGCTGGGGGCGCGGCCGTGGTCGGCCATAGCGTGCGTGCGGCGTCATGGGCAGCAGCGATAGGCTTAGGCGGGCATGCGGCGGCGGTTTTCTTGGGTGGGCGCGCGGCGGCGGGCGCGGCGGCGGACGCGGCGGCGGGCGCGGCGTCGAGCGTGGCGGCGGGCGCGGCGGCTGTTGTCTTCGGCGGGCGCGTGACAGCCTTCTTGGGCGGGCACGCGGCGGCGGAGGCGGCGGGCGGTAGCGGCGGGTATGCGGCTGTGGCGAAAGGATTCGCCGAAGATAGCACCGCTGCATACGGCCGGGGGGCAGGGAACTGGAATTCTTGTTGCGGGCCCGGGTCCGATGAAACCCGACCCAGCGGCGCGCGGTTTAGGCGCGGATCTCTAACGCGCGGGGCAGCCGACTCGAGGCACAGACGCTTGGCCTCCTCTTCCTCCTCTTCAGGGCTGCGGAGTCTCCGGGCTCCACGCTCCTTGGGGGCGGGCGTCACTATGCACCCGGACAGCCTGAAGCGCTCTTCAGCACTTATTCCGGGGTCAGAAGTGTCCTCCATAGTCTTCTGCTTGTCGTTGAGGAACTGAGCTATGTGCGACATCAGTTCCTCACTGCAGAGGCCTGCCTCCGCTAGGCGTCCGGTTATCACTAGGTCCCGTTCCAAACGGGCCTTGGGTGATAGGGACTGCGGCTGTGGGGGCGGTCTCGATGCCGACGGTGTCTTCTTCGCCTCAGGGGCGGATGGCTTCGCTTCGGTCGCAACGCTGGACGCGGCGGCGGACGCGGGCGGTCTCGCGGCGTCAGGTGCGGCGGGGGGCGCGGGCGGGCGCGCGGTAGTAGGCGCGGTGGCGGGCGCCGGCGGGCGCGCGGTGTGCGCGGCGGCGGGCGCGGTCGGTCGCGTAGCGGGCGGCGCGTGAGCAGGCGGGCGCGCGGCAGCGCGCGCGGGCGTAGGCGTCACGGTCGCGGCGGCTTTGCTCTTCTTGGTTTCGGAGGAGCGTTGCGGTCCGGGTACGGCGGCCTGTCGGCTTGATGTGGAAGGGCGTTGCGCATCAGCGAGCGCCCCAGTCCGCATTTCACCGGCGACCACGGCATCGGGTTCCGCAGCAGCTCCTCTGTCCCGGCGATGGGCTCCGTCTTGGCCGGTGCGGGAGCGCGAACGTGTTCGTTGCGCTGCACGCGGGGCTTCCGGGGCTTGGGCGGGTTTCTTGGTTTCTTTTTGGCCCTGAGAAGGGCCTTTTTTATCCATCCTGGGATGGGGTCACCGTCTCGTTTTGCAGGAGCAGGTTCCGGAGGGTATGGTGGACTCTTCTCACACACTTGCTAATGTGGGTACATCTCACATCCGATTTCTAAAAGAAATCGGAGTGAGATGCGTAAAAATGTGGGCGGCGAAAAATACCGACGTACTCGCAGGTAGTTATCGCAGCAAAAAGAACGAGCGTACGGTGCGACGATAGCCAATCAGAATAATTTATTGGCAAAAACCCCTATTTATATTTACAATTCCCTACGTACAATAATACACTATTTAAAATACTATTTTACACGCGCGTGTCCAATGAGAATTCGCCGCAGGGCGATGCCGCGCGCGGGGCGCGGGGGTCCGCGGGGAATTAATAAATACCAGCTGCGCGCAGATGGCGGATTTAGTGTTCGCCTCGCACCGCCGCCGAAACGTCGAGATGCTCCGCCGCCGGTGCGCCGTGTGTCGCAGCTCGCGTGTTCATCCTCGAAGACTGAAGAAGGAAACTGGTGCTCTGCTTGATCTGCCTGCGCGTGCTTCGTGTTACAAACCGCTTTTTTCAAAGCGAATCGGGTGGCCGGCGTATGCACGTCAAAACGTCCTTTTCAGGACGCTTCTTCTTGTTTCTATCACCGACGTCTGTTACGTTGAAGTGCTGCGTCCGTGCCTCCCATGTTTCTATAGACATACGTCATATATGTACCAACGCCTTTTTCAAGGCGATTGCGTCACTGTTTCTATTAACGACGTAGTCGGTAACTGGTAACTGGTTCGGTTCTTGAGGTACTCTTGAGGTTCTCTAAGGTATTTGGAGGTAAGGTACTGGTAAGGTGTTGAACCACTACAAAACCAATGACGCTGAGGCTTCTCGACAGACAATAAACAATACGTATATCGATTAAATTAACCACGGACGCGACGGGGGACTTTTATAATATGATAAATCGCCCCATTAAAATCAAGCGCGGCATAAAGAAAGAAAATTATGATGTCCGTAGACGAGTAATAAAATGGGAATATATTATCAACCCTACGCGAGGCTGTAATAAACAACTTTTGTGTGGAAGGCAGCTCTCCCGCCGATTCATAAATTTTGTGGCGCGCCGTTTAGTTTTATATACGATATTATCTACTGGCACGCACACTGCCACCTAAACACGAGAACACAAAACCGACACATGTTTCCCAAGCTTCGCCGAGTGTCAAGTAACACTATGAAACGCACAACATTTTTTGCAATGACATGAATAAATAAACAATACCTGCTTATTAGGCAGTCATTATGCCGTGCATATACATGAGTGATTACAGCTAAATGAAAGCTGGAAAGATTATAACTCCAAGTACGTCAGTAAACAATCCATTAACGGTCGTAGAAGAAGAGGGTACGGGGAACGAGCACCTTGTACGGCACGTATTAACATAATCAGACACATTCACCGAAGTAATGTATGTAAAGAAGTTTAATGAAACGTCCCCGATAGCAAGCTCGGCGAGTCATGAAATAACTATCATTAAACCCGACACGATACGGACGATAATCATCGGCTACGAGCAAAAAGCTATAGCGTCGGTTGTGATGCAAATTGCACATGCCATAAATCAAGTACTTAATCACCGTGCCACAACTCAGAACGTAATAATGAGATTACTTGAAAAAATTACACACAACGACGTTCAGAAACCGATGGCAGATGATGGGAAAATAAACGGGAGACATTGTTGTCTAAACAAAGTATGCGTCAATTGTCTTGTTGTTATTGCGTTGAATCAGTCCCATTATAGTCAGTAAATAGATTGATAAAAACTCTTTAAGTACTACAAAATGGAAATTCAGTGGAGACTTTAAGGCCACTGATAAGAAATCGAACGAAGAAGTATATAAATTTATCGTCCGTACCGAAAGTACAAACGGTGACGATAACTCACCATATACAATAAAGAGCGCTATTGATCTTTCAGAAAACGAATCGACTCGTAACAGAGAACAAAACAAGCTACCGCCGAATGTCGCATAAATCTTTATTATTGCAGCAACAAGCTTATACCGAGTCGTTTCAGGTACTCAAACCGGATCTCGCTCGGTATAAACTCACGACTTCGAAGCATTTTTTCGCTCAATGAAATATGCTACATCGCCCCCGGCCCGGAGGAAGGAAATCCATAAATAAATAATAATACTGCCATTTATATTACCAAAGGGTTTCGCCCGACGTGTCTATTATCATCCGAATTGTTTAAATATGATAATGTATCAAAATAACAGGCAGTTCGTTCGCGGCCGCGACTTCTGTTCGACTATAATATCATAAAGATTCACTTAGAGTGTTTCGAAATTATTACAGTGGGCTGACACTGTTTTATGATCGGGAAATTATGATGCTCAATTTTTTATTTTAATGCTATATTCGTATTCGTATATTTCTTAAATAATTTTTAGTCCAGTTATTTTTATATCCATAGCATTAACACCTTTAGTTACTCGGATATAGTTGGTTAAAAATAATTACAGATCAACTCGTGAGATTTCCTAACTTCGCTGAATCAAAAAATAATAATCATCCAAGATTGCAACGTAATAACGGAACTGGTAATCATATTCGCAGATTAAAATCAAATTTAATTATTACCATCCGGCCGCCCGATCGAGTTAAGCTCGGTCGATGTTGCAGTATTAAAGACGGGAAATAAAGGGTAATAAAGTACCCCAATAAACCCCGAAACGCAACGACTCGGCTCACTCGCAATAACCGTACGTAGACTAAACAAATGATTTTCTTGATAATAAAAACTTCACAATAAAAGCGCTCACGAAATGTCGGTCATTAAGTGTATTTACGCAGCGAAACGGATATAGGGGCCGTAAAAATGTGGAGCGGCTTATTGAGATGTTGGCAACCGTCGCCTCCGAGGAGACTTAATCTATGGTCTGCACGCCTCACCGAACTAATTCGAGAGCCGACGCGACGTAAACAGATTAACATTTGACTTGAATATTCTGACAATATTTTAACTCAAGTTTTTAATTCCATAAAATTTTAATTTCAACGAAACAAACGCAGTGCACGCCACCGGTATTATCAAGATTGCATATAAAGAACAACGTCCTTTGTATTCCGAGTTTTACGAGCATTGCAAAGGAAAAACGTTTAGGTAAACACGGTCGCAATAAAAACAGGTGGCATGTAATTCTCGGAGGCATGCACCAAGCGTGAAGTTTATTTAAAACCTAAACATATTCAGTTGCTTTATCACTAACATACAAGTTTACACTAGCCGGTAGCGACCAATTAAGCTAGTTGAAAGGCGAGGTAATAACTTTATATGGATTAACTGTGTCAGATGCATTTAGAGATATGAGCGCGGCCTAGACGTATCGCGACTCGCTCGGACGCCGTACGATCGCATAAATTATTGCAGTCGGTGAAATTTCACTCGCTGTACACCGAATAGCCGTACAATTAATGTATTTCACGATAACAATGAAGATAAAAATGAAGCAGCCGTCGCAACGAATGAAGCAGAAAGAGACGACGACAAAGCAACAAAAAGAGTAATAGAAGCCCATATTTATTAGCCCATTGTTAGACAACCGCTTTTTGTTGTAACACGATTCGGTGCCATTGAATCGGGAACTGTTATTTCATTCATAATTTATCAATATCGAGCTTTGTATTTAAATGTCTGGAAATGGATTTGTAGAACGCTCTAGATTAATGCGCCTACGAATTCATATTTTTCATAATGCGATGATTTGACATAAAAGGCGCGTGTCATGGTACTGTTTCCTATTAGGAATCTCTCTGGGACTTTATAAGTATGAGAGATTCCAATCTTGGATCTTGTCAAACATAAGCTGCATAAATTTGACTTACGTTATTAACAAATTTATTAATCAGACTATTTAACACGTTTATAAGACAACATCAAAGCAGCTTTCATCATTTGAATTATAAGAATCATCATCATCAGATCTGTAATCTTCAAGTACTGGAGCGAGATTATAAATTACAGCGATGCTTATGATTTCTTCGTTACAACAATGCCATAGTTTGTCAATTCTAGGCGGTTGTTAGTACGTGTGGGCGGCAAACGGCCCTCATCAATCACTCGGCTGACTCTTTCAACCTGCCGACGACGTAGGGTTGCGACAAGACGTTTATACACATAAATTATGCCCGTTTTTGTGTGTCTGTCGAGCGGAGACAAAATTTGTTAGCGACACTGTTAATTAATTACACGT
Source organism: Carterocephalus palaemon (assembly GCA_944567765.1). Taxonomy (NCBI): domain Eukaryota; kingdom Metazoa; phylum Arthropoda; class Insecta; order Lepidoptera; family Hesperiidae; genus Carterocephalus; species Carterocephalus palaemon. Next base: position 797,155 of record OX155645.1, read on the forward strand.
TTATAATGTTTATCGTTCGATAGCGTTTACGAATGCTTTTTTCCGGCCCAGTGATAATTTATCACTTTCGAGCGTTAATTTGAAGGTCGGTTATAAAGAGATGGCGGAGATAATAAATATTGATTCATTTTTTATTCATCGAACCGAGCGTTTTATGGCCGTAGCATACGAAATTAATTAACGATATAATGTTGTCGTTACTTTTTGTGTTAATGATATCTAGTTTATATTACCCAAGAAGACATATTTAATGTGATACTTAATGTGTTGTGTAAAATATTAATCACCAATGTACATATTAATTTATAGCTAAATTGAGAACTAATGCATTTCTCAACGATATGTTAAAAGAATAAAGAAAAGTTATTCATTTTGTATCTAGTGTCTTGTTTTGGTGTATTTATTATGTTGAGTTTTCTGCGAAACGTGATTGCAAAATGTTAAGTAAATAATCGGAATATTCAAACTCATATAAAATAAATAAATCGAGTAATCGTTAGTACCACGTGTGTACACGACTGATTCAAATATTAATTATTATCTACTAGTTTGTTTCAAATAAATATTGAGTACAGTTGTACCAACATAATTTTCTTGTATGATAAATGAAACGTTATTAATGTTTGAGCTTGTACAAATTTTACGAAATAGCAACGTAATTGGGACAATATTGCTCTGGTTTAAAACAGCATCGTCTTAACAGCTAACAAGGTCAAAGCTATTAAGACCTCGATTAGTTTGACATTAATATCTTTTACATTAAGTTACTGCGAAAATAAATCTTGTCTTATGACTGCTTCTTTTATTTGTCTTATAGCCAGCTCTTAAGCGTCATGGGTCTGTTATGTTGATTGTGGATATTTAAATACTTGTTTTAATTATTAAAATGGTTGTCAAATAATTTATTTATTTACATACATAATAAGGTATTATTACAAAGTTTGTCAATATACAATAAATATAATTAATAATATATTAATAATTAATTTTCATTCTATTAGAGTACATACGTTCGTTGATATGATTATTAAATGTGACAAACTTGGAACTAAATTCTTATGAGTCTCGCTCAGTGGGGCTAAAACTTGTCATGGGTGGCAGTGAATGGATTGTGTTGCATGCTCGTTTGCTTACTTATATCCAAAAACAATCACATAAAGTTTTTACCTACTCTATACCGACATTCATCAGTTAAGTGTACCTACCTAAAACTTTTGATACTGAATTCAAATCTCGGTTGAAGGCATTTGGAGATTTACTTCGCATTTAAAAATTTGTACTCAGTTCGTTGTGATACTTTGTGTGTCTGTCTACTAATGAAATAGTTGTCTGGAGGTATGTGTGATTTTGCATTTTTATATAAGTAGGATGCAACACATCTGTGACAAACTTTGAACGAGACTGAGTCTTGTTCAAGCGAATAGTCTGTCACGGTTGTCATGTCGGTTGCGGGATGATGCGTGCCATGCTACAAGCTCGTCTTCTAGTTAGTCCTTTAGCGTCCGTAAAAAAATATCTCGAAACAGATTTTTGGCAGCCCTAGCGTTGAGTAAGGGGCTCACTTGATCATAGTCACCGGCGGCGTCAGGTGACGTTTTTATACCGGCGATGGATGGCGTCGGGACCGCGAAAAATTGCCGCGCTGTTTGCTTAGAACCGATTGATTCGGCTTCATCAACGCGGCTTATTCCGTTTGGAAATTGGGATTGATTTCTAAACCGAATTCCTGTTGCCATTTTTAATGTAAATAGTGGACGCCCGCAGCTTTGCTCGCTTGGAATTAGAAATAACAATAGTTTCATTTACACCTAGTAATATTATATAGCCTATGTCACTCAGTGAAGATGCAGCTTTCTAATGGTGAAAGAATTTTTGAAACCGGTGCAGTAGTTTATGCGTGAAAACATTACAAACAAATGTTTCCCCTTTATAATATTTGTATTGATAATGAAAGGTGGAAAATTATGTTTTATTTTTAATTAATTTATTTAAAAGAGTGTTCCAGAAACACTATTGTCTAAACACAGAATTACTGTTACTATCATACTCAACAGAATGTTATTATCTTGAAATTCGTGTCGCCCTATGTGCCTCTAATACTAAATAATATAAATAGCAATATTATATTGCATTTAAATTAAAAAAAAATAATGTGGCCTCTATCTGTCACCTCTACCAATCAGATGATTCAGAGTTTACCTGTGGCTATGGAAGAGATCCGTACCTAACAGTGTGAGGCGCCTATAACGCCTTAATATACTCCTACACTTCTATTTCTAAAAGACACAGTTAAACGTTAAGCTATGGTGACATAAAACCTGATAAATCTAATGATAATAACATTTGCCTCTCATATTTTACCAGCTTACATTATTTTAAGTCTACACTCGAGACAGGCTATTACAGGTATAAAAATTATATTTATCTTAATGATACGCAATTTACTTTAGCTCCCCTCGGTAGCAATTACGTACATTATCAAAGATTCAATCTCCAGATAGTGATTATAGGTCTGATGCTCTTGAGAGAACAGCGTAATATAAAACGAACAAAAATTATTGTAAATTGAGATGAGGTGGAATTTAAACAGTGTTTTGTAGCCATAGTCATATCCTCGTATTTTATAGCCAAAGGTTTAGTGTAATCGTCAGAAATGTATTTGACATTAAATCAGTTAACTCAGGTGGTAGAGCCTAATGGGTTTTATATGTTGCCTAAAGTTCGTCCGGGGCAGTATCACCGCCCGCCACGGTACCTAGTACCATTTCTACGGTGTAGTAATTATTTTTAAAACAATTGTGGTCCGTTTGGAAAGATGTGGTCTCCGGTAACACTTTAGTGGCGACCATCTTAATCCTCAAGGGTAGCAACACATCTGTGTTGTTTTAAAAATAATTCAGAAAACAATGGCACTTGTTACATTGGATAGAAGTGGTAGATAATGTCCCGAGTATAGGTAGTACAATAATATAAGCGTTAATAGAGGGTAATATAGTAAATAATAGTGTCTATTCTAAATGTACATTTACAATTTTCAAGACTAAACGACCAAACAAGCGTAGGCACAACAATGAAGTCAGCAGTATATGTACTGTGGGATTCACAACACAACATTAATCCATTCTAAGGCAATATAGCTTCTAACAAAAAACTCTATTCAGCACGCCTTATTCAGAGCACAATGAAAGATTAACAGGGATGTCGGCGAGAGTGATGAAGTAAAGACTGCGTTTGACAGAGGAACAGCTATTGAATATTTTAAAGATGCGGCTACGAGGGATGGGAATATGGGCTGAAACAGAGCAGGGATTGGAGAAAACCTGAACAATAACTCGTCTGAAATGTTTATGAAACTTTCGAATTGTCCACGACGTGTTGTAGCGTCCATAGCCTAATTGCGTCGATTCAATGTGATCGACAGAGTGAAGAAACGACGGGCGCGGTCGGATTTTGGATGGGTGAGCGCTTGTGGCAAAATTTCTTGGGCTAACGTGCTTCGGAGGGCACGTTAAGCCGTCGGTCCCGGTTGTTTTCAATGGTGAAAACAATAGCTAAGCCTTGTCGAAGACCTTTGGGTGGCTTGAGAACATTCGACATTAGAGAAAAATAACCGCCAAATATTGCGCAATGAAATGAATAGAAAGTATCAAATTATTTTAATAAATTTTGAGTAAATAAATTGGATTTTTATTTTTGATAATTTTTTTGATCTGGTCTTTTTTCGTGAACTTGCTGTATGAGTTTAAGAGACCGAATCATAAATGGCTGGAAAAATATAAAATCTCGTAATCGTTTATTTAATTGTTACTCGCATTATGTAGGTACCGATATAACGAAATTGGAATTAAATTTTTAAGTGTCCAACCTTTGCTGATACATATTTACATCGAAAATTTTACGATCGTTTAATTGGCGGAACCCACGTTTTCGGCACGATGGACTTTATACTTTTTTTATTATGAGTTTCAACACAACCTTATAAACTTAAAACATAGCTGTCTTTAAAACAAATTGCAAAACAAGAATCGATTCACATCCCAAATATGTCCACAGCGGCTGAACCAATCTCGGTCGTTGAAATGAGTATGCCGTAAAATACTTTTATTTTTTTCAATGGCGCTTTGTAAAATGTCGGATATAATGAATATATTACCAGTAGCTGCAGTATTCTTTTGAGAAGGTAATTATTTAAAGGAGCGATCGGTCGGTATTCCGATAAACAGCGCGATAACAATACATCTCCGACATCGTTCACGCATTCCCTATCCCCATCCATTACTGTTTCATCTTCAATAACAAGTTTCGCTTTACCAGCCTGTAGAGAGGACGAGTCTCGAAGAAACAAACCTTATTAACATCGATTTAGGGTTCACTATCCGCCGCTCTAGTGCCCTCTCTGCGGGAGCGCTAACTCTTTCATCTATCATAATCGTTCATGCTGAAAACAATCAAGATTGATTTTAACTCCGGGCAAAATTGAGCCGTAAAGTGTTTCACGTTGGGCTCAGATTCAGTCGTGACGTAAAAGCTTTGTCGGTTGATAGCTAACCACCGTCGGAGGCGAGTAGGCGGCGGCGTAACGAAGGGACCCACGGAATATGACAAATGACATCTGCCTACCGCCTGTCAAATAACGGACAGATAATAAATGACCCCGATTGTTTATCATCAAATATCTCATATATCATTATCGTGTACTCAGCGCTCTGGGCGGAGGCCGCTTTGACTTTGTATGATTAATATTGTTTGGTTAATTTCGAGTCTGTAATGTAAATAGTTTGGGGAAGGTTTGGTGGCGTCATCGCGGGTTGATTACGCTGATGGGGCATGATGGCGGGGCTAAGTGCTAGATAGCACAGCTTTCATGGGGAAGGAAACACTTTTGTTGAACTAGTAAGTGATTAATGATACCATATCGACATCAATCCATCAGCATATGCACCTTCTATGTATTTTAGTGATGGCTATTTTACTTTCAATTCTTTCTGAACAACATACATATTTACATATTTCTTTTATGTACTTAATAGCAATTGCTGCTGATTTAAATGTGTCCAACCCGTACTCAAATCAGATATTACATAATATATTAAAAAATAATAAAAAATAAACCAAAAGAAAAGAGATTAAATATAAGCAATCAAGTGATCAGGCTATTGACAATCTCATCCATATTAATATCTCGGGACTGTATCGAGCGCCCAAATAAGTTCAATTAACTCCTTCACGGAACAATGGCTCGTGACGGGCGATCAGTTAATGGTAAATTATTATCGGTAGCATGATCATAATACCTACGGTTGAGCGGCATTATTTCAGATTTATTACGATATCATTAAATTATTAAGGATATCATCGTTAAATGTAATAATATTGAGATATATTTTAATGAGGCAGATAGAAAAGATAGAATATGTAGCATCAATAGAGACTAGAACTAAAAATACCGCAGTAAGCGGATCAGAGTGATCATAGCCTCGCTGCGACCCATAGACGTCCCACTGCTGGACACCGGTCTCCCCTACAGACACTGCTGCGGGATGTCTAGAGCATACTCCACCACGCTGCTCCAATGCGGATTGATGGAGGGGTTAGTGGCCAATCCAGCGTCCATGAAATTTTGCCACTAGCGGTCACCCATTCACAAACCACCGCGCCCGTCGTTGCTTAACTTTTTCGATCAAATAGAATCGACGCGAGCCATTGGGCTACATAGCACCCTGAACCCCACAAAATATTAAATGAAAAATTTCTAACTTTATTTTATCTTAATAGGTCCTAGGTTCGGTCTCAGGCAATATATAATTTTAAAATACACTGTGTTAGTAGGCTTGATGCTACTACTTTTCTTAATATGTAGTCGGAAACATTTTCAGCTTTTTCATAATAACAAAAATATTGTTTCAGTAATAAGTTGAGTCTTCTTGACAGTGACGCAAATTACACAATGACAAATAACCAAAAACTTTAAGTCATATCTCACGATTCAGTACAAAGCTTTGAAAATAAATCCTCTCCCTTCGCATAAGTCACAGCCGTCACATACTGTTTACTAACTTGCTTTCCGACATGACAACACAAGTAAACCTTAACCAGACCGTGTTCTAGTTGAACCAAATAAAAATTATCTTTATTACTCAGAAGATAAAAGTCATGTAGCAGGCAATCTCATTGTTGTTGTTGTGAACTTGGACCAACTTGCGCTTGTACTTAGTCCAAACGAAACTGGGCCTTCCGTTGTGAATGTTAAGGTTGGTGATGTAAGTAAACATGATTTGGCAATTACAAATGACAATCTGGCTCGTGCGTTAGTTGTCACTCCTTTAGCCACCGAGCGTGAGGTGACTAATTCAGGAACTGACCTGCCTTCAATGTTTCCCACGTCTGTGAACCTAATGGACTAGAAGCGTTCCGTTTCTCACTAAATCATACATGTGTGGTGAGTCCGAAGGCGTAGAAGACAAGATGGAATACCTAATAGATAAAGTACTCCAGAGATCCTGATGCAGAAAACCTGATGACGCTTTTTTATTGATGTAAGCTAAAGACGAGAATGACCACCCATCGACTACCGCCCATGACAATTGTGACAAACTCTAAACAATACTCATACAGGGACTTGTATTTAGTCCGTCTAGGAGAGGGAGTTAATAAAAACAGTATTGATCAGTTGATCTGTAACTTAGTGGGTATGAGGAAGCTAAGTACAGGAACTACAGTGACAGTTAGTTGTGTTAGTGTCAGTCCAGTCAGATATTGTTACTAAGAGACTCATCACAGGCTAGGCAAAGATGCGTTATACTCTTGACGATTAAGAAAAAGAGCCTCGGAGAAGAAGTGTAAGGAACCGAATAGTATTTAGTTCCGTTTTGAATGATGCGGTATCCAGTTACACAAGGTATCATACCTTGAGATAATAATATGTACTTACAATAATTTGTCTGAACCGAAAAATTGAAAGCGTCGGATGTCGGATAAAGGTAGGAGGGATGAAAAATTCAAAAGGTTTTCACCTCGACCGAGCCGTCTGTGCCAAGCCGCAATAAATAAAATTTGTTTGTCTATCCGAGCAATTGTCGAGGCGTCCTGGGGCTTCGAAAATCATGAGCACGCCCGCCGCGGGCTCGCCCCGGTAAACCATTTTTCATCGCCACCCCAAAAGCGATACGTCAAAATCAGTGATGGCGTAAATTTTGGCCACCGCCGCGCACTATTTCAAACTCCAAAGTCATGCTACGGCGATGAGTGCCAGCGGTTTGGTATAACTTTTGGGAGGATATTTAAAATAATTACATGCTGAAATTAAACCTACTCATATTAAAGTCAAATTATTTTTGAGGTAGGTATGATACACACGAATCTATAAAGGAACGTCATCATTTTTGAATTTTTTATCATTCTAATATTTATTTTTTCTGTCCTTACACGAGTCTTAGAATAGGACTGTTCCGAAAGTTGGCTGTGATCGTCCAAAGGATTGGACCCTTCAAATCAAAAAATGCCAACAATAATTGGAGAAGACAACATAAGGTCTAGGTCATATTATAAATATATTATTTTAATCTACATTTATCTTTGAAAGATGCTCTGCTGCATGCAGCTAAAAAACCTCGGTCCCTTACCAATAACGTTTATCACTGATATCAATGTGGAACATCTGACAGTCTTAGCTGAAGCCAGCTAATCTTGCCGACCTCTCCCGTCACCTCAAGGCTACTCAGCCGTCAGCTAGCTAATCCTCCGCCTGTCCCTTGCACCAGCGCGTTAATTTCTGAACGGAACAGTAAGCTTGATAAATGAGTGGCGGAATTTCAAAGGGAGTACAAAGGAAGGATGGCTGACCCGCGACAGCTCGTTAATCACTGAACGTCTATGAGTATGACGTCAAGGTGAGCAATCGTAGATGAAAGTTGAGTCGGCGTGGTTCATTAAGCTGATGCATGGTATTGTTGTAAACGAAATGAATATACCTTCAGCGGAGACTATAAACGAAATGTATATACCTTCAGCGGAGACTACGGTTCAATTTCAAAAACATTCGTTTGTATTTAATAACATTAAAAATTGAGGTTTTCAGTATTTCATGTTCATGATATTTTTCCGGCTTGACTTGATTTTTCGGAATAATAAAATAATTTCATTATAAAATGGAAATAAATAGATAAATTAAATTATCAAGGATTGGATAGGAAATTAGGATTGTAAAACGATAGTTCATTTGGTTTGATCGTTTCCATTTTAAAATTTAACGATTTAATCAAGAGTGTATTTTTTGTATTGTTATTGTTTTAGTACAGCAAAATACCGGTTAGTATTTAATTGTTTTATTCCTTCACCAGTTACACAAGTAATCATTTATCACTAACCAAGATTTCTGATTTGATTTGATTCCATTTCAATCAATGGGATCATGATTCCGTCAGAGGATAATAATAAAATATATTTTTTTCACTAAACAATAATGTCAAAAAAATCACCACAAGCTAAGATATTAAAGATGTCTTCCTAAGCTCGTAATACGGTTCCCGGCGGTTTGATGAATGGTTGGTCAATATCAGGATGTAATAGGATTACGCGACCCCATTGTTGGCCACGGTGCCCGTGACAATGGAGCCAGATGGATTCTTATGGAATGATCGAGTGTTGTTTGGTGTGGTATGGGTGATAATGATAAATGACAGGACGCGATATAATATTTGATTTGTGTAAAGTGTCTGTACAACAAATAATTATAATATTGTGTTTGAATGAAACGAAATTATTTTTTCTTAGCTTTAGTAAAGCTATGATAGAGATAAGAAATTCAATTACCAATTCATTTAATTAATTTAATGAAAAAATCTATAGGTTTCATTAATGATTCCTACCTACCTATGTCACAATATTCACGTTAGCCAATTTTATGTTTGCCATTGTAATAGATTATGACTTATGCTACTCATTCTGGGCGGAGAACCAAGCTATACAGTAAAATAATGCTGGATTGTGCACCTTAAAAAGCTGAATCCTACTACTATTATAAATATGAATGTTTCTATGTTTGGATGTTTGTTATTTAATAACGCAAAAACTACAAAACGGATTTGGATTAAACTTGGCACATAGGTAAACGATAACCTATATTAGCACATAGGATACTTTTCATCCCGAAAATGAGTTCCCTTGGGACGGTCAGCACGTTTATTTGAAAGTTGTATACCACACCTTCAACTGACCGCTGACAGTAATTATTAACTTGATTCTGCGGACGAAGCTTCGTTCAAAATTTAGTTTTAAAATGTATTTTTGTAGTCCAAGTCAGCACTAATAGGGATCTCTAGTTCCAAGTAGACATGATCATTACTACATTCAATGTATTCAGAAGTAATCACATAAAACTTTAAAGCAATCGGTGTATTTTATTGTCTTTACGATCGAGGGTGATCTTATTTATCGCAGTTAGGTTTCCTAGAAGAGTCCAAAGCAAACAGGATGCCGGTACAAAGGCACACCGGATACGAAAATCGCGCCATCGACAAATTTACGCAGTTGTAAAGGCAGATTTATATGTGAGGAGGAGACGTGGGGCGAGGATGTATGGACGATCAGTTCGACGAACAAATCTATCGAGCGATGATACGGTTCAGTATCGTGTGTGGCTTAATGCAATAGAAATACAATAACAAAGGTATGTGAGGCTATCTTATAAGCGGTGTAGCCCAGTGGCTATGGCCAGAGCGGTCCAGGTTCAAATCCAAGTGGCACGCACCAATTTCTAAGCTATGTGCGATATATGAAATAAAATAAATCTCACCTGCTGTAACAGTGAAAGGAAATATCGTAAGGAAAACTACACGCTTGAAATTTCTCCATAATATTCTCCAAGGCATCAGTGCAGGTTTCAGTGCATGTTATAATTTATTGTGTTGGTGTTTATCTTGTTGGTGTAACATATTAAATATATTATATAAAAAAAAAAAATTAAATTAAATTAAATGAAGACTTTCAATCTGTACTTGGCCAGCGTGGCCAAGGTTTAACACTTCCTATTCCGAGAGTAGATCCTTGGCCAACAGTGGGACAGTGAAAGGGTTGTGGTAGTGGGGCTTTCAAAGTAATTAACGTAACGCAAAGATAACCAAACCGCAGTTAGTATAAACATAAATGTGGAATTTGTAATGAAATCCAAGACTGCCGATAGAGCAGTTTCTCCTACAAAGAGAGGAGAATGATTTAAACCGTCAATAGAGTTACAATCATTCAAATTTAATCAAAATATATTAAAAATGTCTATGAATTTGTTTACCTACTTAATAATAATCGCAACTTAAGTGGGAAGTTCAATAAATACAGATTATGCAGGATTATATTCGTTATTCGAACTAGACTATGTATTATTTTTACTCTTTAACCTGAAACGGCTCAAAGCTTCTATATCAGCAAAACAAAAAAATATTCTTTGAAATGTTGACAAACCTACATAAATAGAAAATGTTTTTATTCTACGAACTAAATCAATGTTCGCTGTACGTCGCTTCTGTGTGTCACAAAACAATTTCCATGTCTAATAACGCGTGGGGCTCATGTTGCCCTGAAAAATTTATGTTCATGAAAAATGACATCAAAGAGCCGGTAGTAAACTCAATTCTCGTAAATCCCCAAAGTAATGCATATTCTATTTCAACGATCATCAATGATTTTTACTTTAAATATGAGATAAGGAATGATTGAAATGCATGCCGCAATAATTTTAAAAGATTGTTTTTTGTTAAGAATATTGTTGTAACCTATTTTCTTCCTTTCTCTCGCTTTAGTTTGTTTTGTTCTTGTCATCATCAAACTAGAATAACATTATATACAAAAGCATGCCTTGATAAATATTGAAAGATATCTTTAGTATGCCTGTCTCTGACTTATGTTCGAGAAACGGTGGGAATACTTATGTATGGGTTCTTGATAACTCATCGTTTTTGATGAGATTAGGTTCTGTAAACTTTTTATTATGGATATGAATGAAAATAATTATACCTTGTAAGTATGAAAATATTATAATTTAGACAATACATACTAATATTATAAATGCGAAAGTAACTCTGTCTGTTTCTCTGACTGTCTCGCTTTAACGCCAAAACTACTGAACCGGTTTAAATGAAATTTAGTACACAGATGGTCTACAACCTGAGAAAGGACATAGGCTACTCTTTAATTGAGAAATTATTTAAAAAAGTATTGTAAAGGGTTGAAAACCTTACGGAACATTTCATCAGGTACAAATTTGTGGAGCTAAAGTTAACGCGTTAAGAAGAATCTATTATTGTGTATAATTCCACGCAAGCGAAGCTGCGGGCATCCACTAGTATCTTAATATAAAGTGATAACAATAAACCGAACAGAATATAAGCACCTGATAACAGACACTAAATAGAGCAGGATGCAGTTACCCTCAACCGCAAAGCCAGCGTGCGTGCTAAACCAACTTTAGCTTTTTTCAATTTGGTTAATTCTCCATTATAACCGCTGCATATGAATGTGGAGCCATAAAATTTGCATGTAAACGACTTGCCTGGTTAATTTTATTAATTACTTGGTATTGCAACTCGCGATAGCGGTAAGCAATGGTTGCGCTGTTATTGTGTTAATTCATGGACTGACCTTTTTGCAAAATAGAAGGCAGGGGATAATTGTGTTTGTACAAAAAGCGGAGTGGTTCGAAATGGGCTTCAGGGAATTGTAATTGTCGTGTACCTACGATCTAAATGAAACATTACAACCGAATGAAGAACATTCCTAAGTATTTATTTCTGTATGATTTTTCAGTTGTCATAAAGAATGTAATGAGTTTATAGGCCAAAAAATGGTGGTGTTTGAAAATTACTACTGCACTTAATGTTTTTGTTACCCGCCTGAGATCCTAAACACGTTGATTTATAAACTTTTCGGTCTTCTACTTATAGCATTAACAGCATTTTAGCAAAAGCACGTTAAATCCACTTAGGTAGGGATAAAGCTTAGGATTTCCAGTATTTGAATAGCGTACTAAGTTTTACCCAATTCGGTACTGCCAATCTTAGCTATTGCCATGTTTTTCAAGCATTGCAGTACAAATCAGCATTGATTAAAACCGTTTTTATGTCACTAACGACCCTAAGACGTCTACTTACTTAATATAAACAATATATTATTTATAATTCAGACACTATAGACCTTAACGTGTCTAATACGTTGCCTTAGATTAGAATTAAGTACATTTTACTTCATTCCGCATCCTTTAAGCAAATATCAAATACATATAAAATATTATGTTTTGCAAAAACAAAACGCTAGTGTTCACAGAACAACTCAGCACAGAGAAAACCCACGCACGGAACATGACACAAGCGCATAATGAGACGACCATAATTACCCGCCGCTCGGATCGAGGCTATAAATCACGCCGTAATGCCGGCTTGTAGCCGTTTGTAATACAATAAAGGTCTCAATAAAGACTCACGACCTGTAGACTGAGTGCTGACAGAGAACTCGAGTTAAGAAATTAAAATATAATAGTGGTAGTTTTAACCAATGATATTTTATGAAAGATACGTCACGTTTACTCTGCACGCACAACATAATCGTTCCTCGACAAATACATATACATATTTAACAACATTTTATATCTACACACACGCTATAAGTACGACAGCAAATACACAAAGCTTAAGAGTGAAAGAGACAGCTATTTGTAATAAGTACAGTTAGCGCGCGCTCTCACAATGACAGGTCAAGGTCACAGCTCGGCTGACTGAAATGGTTACAATTGACACCAATTCACTGCACGCGTTTGGTGCGTTGGTGGCATAACTACCTCTTGTAATGTATTTAATATCATTGATTTGGATTGATTGATTTAAACAAAAAACATATTTCAGTGTAAATAAAAGCGTGGCAAAAGTTAAAAGAAGGATTAAACGTAAATTTAATTTAACGTTGAAGATTTCAACAACCGACCCGAGATCACTGAAGCTTTAAAATTTTATTTAATCCAATATTGCCTGATAGACTTACCGGATTAAGGTACTTTGTTCTCAACAATATTCAACAATATTTTTCTATATGAAAATAAAATAAATTTTAACAACAAATATCGAAAACAGTTACAATCAATGTACAATTAAATAATGCAACATGGCTTCGATCGAACTTGCTAGCAACAGCCACAGAACATTTGTTGTGTCTGTTGTTACCCTACTCTACAATAATAGTGCAGAGCTTTAACGAATAGATTCAATCGCTTGATGCCGATTCGCGTTAAATGGATTATTATGAATTATGTGTTACGTTCAGCCGAGTTTTATGGCTACACGTTGTTATTGACTGGGAGAATCTATAGCTTTTTGTATGACTAGTCCAACTTTGTACACGGTCAGATGGTTCGTACGATTTTGAATCTTATTAACAAGGTCCTAAGGCGGTTTAAGGTGGTTTTCCTAAAATAACTTTGCCACTCGTATGTTCAACAGTCACGTCAGAATTCAATATCAAATTGAATTGGTTATTGGAATTGAATTACGCAGCGATTGGTGGGTATGCAATGAGTTATTTTGATGTGGAAGAGTGTCGTCACGGCTCTTTGTGAGAATTCTATCAGATCATTGATTTGAAGTACATTTTAGTACTAGATTTTGCCCGCGGCTCCGCCCGCGTGGTCAAAGGGAATTAACAATGAGTTGTTTATCATACATGACATATTTGTGGTGGATGAATAGTGACAGTTCCACGAGTAAAAGATACTAACTACTTAACCACTATACTAACTACTTCTAAATTGTTCTAACGCCATCTATTAACAATATCCGGAACTAAATATCTAGCAAATAACAAAACATCGATATCTTCCCATGTGGATGTTTTACCGCGGTAAAAAGTAGCCTACATACCATATAATAGCTTCGTTGCGACGTGAAAGCCGGACAAACAAACAAACAAACAAATAAATAAATAAAAAAACACACTTTCACATTTATAATATTAGTATGGAAGTATAGATTTTTATTATATTGTTGCTAGCTATTTATGAAGTATAGCGACGTCAATCACGAATGATCGAGATTTTAAAAAAAAATCCACGCTATGTGATCAGACATCGTGCCTGTTAAGGTTCAGTACCTAACTGTGAAGGAACATACTATATGGCATGGCATAATATTCTCGAAGGCATGTGAAGTTAGCCAATTTGTCCGGAGACCGTTGCCCAACTGTTTGAAAATAATACGGTGATGGTGGTGTCTTCTAAATAACCTTAATGTATAACTAAACCAAATAGTTTGTGAAAAAATTAAGCGTGTTTACTTACTACATTGTCAGCAAGAGACATTATCTATCCATCAATTACTTTTAACCCGCATCTTAATTACATTACTTCGAAGGCCTATCGCATGCTTGGTTTTATTCTAAGAACAAGCAAAGATTTTCAGAACAGTTCAACCCTAGCAGTTCTTTTTAATGCATTTGTTAGATCTTTATTAGAGTATGGGTCTGTCGTTTGGAACCCGCAATACAAGATACAAGAAGCTAAACTTGAAAAAATATTCAAACTTTATATTAGAAATCAGAAATATAGATATAAATCAGTACCTACTACTACAACCCTTTCAAAGAGACGAGCTGAGAGAGACCAAATTTTCTTATATAAGATTCTGAATGGATATGTGGATTCTCCTTTTCTCCTTCAACTTCTCAATTTTAGATGCCCCCCCATCAACACTAGAATTAACTCTCGCCGTAGACTGATGTACTATACTCCTCCAATTAAGAAAAAATACGTTGAAAACGCATTCATATTTCGCACATGCAACTTCTACAATAAACATCTGCAGAGCGTCGATCCTTTTAATTGCTCGATACAGGTGTATAAGAGGAGTATACGACAATCAATAACATATATCGAATAAGTAGTATTAATTGTAAAATTTATACTAAGTAGTTTAATTTTTCTAAATTTTGTTTTGTATTCTAAATTCTAAATTTTGTTTTGTATTCTAAATTCTAAATTTTGTTTTTGTATTTTTTTAATTCTTACTCCAAACTTATGCCCGGTTTCTGAGGTCCTTTTGACGGCAGTTTATCTATTCATTAGCGCTATCGGTTCGATAACTTTTCAAATTGTGTTTCTGAACAACCCAATGTAAGATAAACTCCGTTTATACTTAGATTAACTTAACTGATGAAAGATGGCCGTTTATCGGTTCGTTAACCTTATCTGACGTTTCTATGACAAATTACAAAAACTTTAAAGGTATTATTGCCTAATTACGTGTAAATAGTATTGAATTTTTGCCACTAGCGGCCACCCATCCACAAACCGAACGAAATACATAATACATCCACAACTATGAAATACCAACCAAATATCGAAATAAATTATTTTATTTTGACTTTTGACTTTGTCAAAAGTGACTGACAATTTCGGTTCTAAACATTAAAATTGTAGATATTGTTCACATTTGACTATGATGCACAGATGCTAATAAATACCAAATTACAATATTTGGTAAATAAAACAAGGTCTTACTACTTACTAAGTATGGAAAAAATATTTCTTACAAATAAGACTATTCCTAGGGTACAAACTACAATGAATATCTATTTTAAACTTGATCTTTTGAAGAGACCCATCTAGTGGCAGTTTAAGGTACTCGTTATCGGATTCATAGTTATTGGAAGGCTCTTCGCGTGTTCAGAAACCCAGTGACAGTTATCCGACATATATCTTACGTTTAACTTTATTGATTCAATAGCTGTTGATAATATAACTGAAGACTTCAGAAACCGGCCATTAGTCTGTTTTATTTAATAGTGGAAACTTCGCTGATTTCTGCATCACTACTTTGTTCTATATTTAACATTTTTATTATATTGTATGTTTCCCAAATATTAATAAAATAAATAAAAATAAAAAAATCAATCACCTTTCACGGTCAACTGGATAGGACTCCGTCAATCGACGCCACTCCTCCGGTGCCCTAAAATACAATAAACAATTGTAAGAAAACTTATTATTTCTTAACAAAATTATTTACTTTTATTTTCAATAGGTACCTACACAACATTACAACAACAAATTACAAAATCAAACACAGCCTTGCCCGCACTGACTCCGTTCAGTCTGTTTCTTCCCGCGAACCTCCCGCTCGCGATACGAAAATGCACGGCAAAACAGATGCCGCGCTCTGATTGGTCCTAATCATAGATAGAGGACCACAGAGTATGGCGCGTTCCCTTTAAGCGGTCGTAGAAAAGTAAAAGAAGTGTGTTCATATTCATTACATACACAATGTATTTTTAACATTATTTAAAGAACAGAAGTGAGTGGGCACAAAATAATAGATATTCTCAGCAGCCGCAGCATATAAAGTTATTGCGAACACGTATCAAGCATTAATCGCTGTCGCTCCGTACACGCTCATTGCTTGCGTGAGGCACCAGTGTCAGCGGGAATCATAGTCTTATTAAGTCTGGCTGCAATCCATTAGCGTCCCATGGTTGGGCATGATCGGAGGCCGGCGGTTACTTTTTTCAACATATTCAACAATTATCGTCATATTTTTTTACACCAATTTACACAAAACCTTAAGAAATCATATATGTACCTAAATCGTAGGTTTTTAGGTGATCGTCCAGGACCTAATACCAATACAAATAAAACGTAACAACACCAAGAGTTAGTTTAGTTACTAGTCGTATTGATCCTGTACCTGATCTCTTGGTACAGCCTTATTTTTGCTCTTCTGCCGTAAGTATTTTTAAGTCGGCATATAAATAGCGTATAGCGTCCATAGCCCAATGGCTTGCTTCGATTCAATGTGATCGAAATAGTTAAGCAACGACGGCCGCGGTCGGATTGTGGATGGGTGACCGCTAGTGGCAAAATTTCATGGACGCTACCGTGCTTCGGAGGGCACGTAAAGCCGTCGGTCCCGGTTTTTTTCAATGCTGGAAACTGTCGTTAAGCCTTGTCGAAGACCTTCGGATGGCTTGAGTTGATTCGACACTGGGTTGGCCACTAACCCCTCCACCAATTGGAGCAGCTTGGTGGAGTATGCTCTAGACCTCCCGCAGAAGTGTCTGTGGGGGAGACCCGTGGCCAGCAGTGGGACGTCTATGCGAATATAAATAGCTGAAACAATGTGGCTTAGCAGGGTTAGTTAGTTAGCAGTTAGTTAGCAGTTACCCGCTCCCGCTGTCACTATCACCGCACCCCAGGAGTGATTTACGAGCGACGCTGCTCTCGTAGGTACCTATTCGTTCGCGACACCCCGCCCGACGTCAAATCATCTCTTTAACTAATACCCGCCATTTGTAAGGTAAGTGCATTGGTAATTAACTGGCTGCATAGATATCTTGTATCTTTTAGGGTCTTCAGGCCCAAAATCTTCTGGCGGGGGGTAATGCACTAACATATTTTTTTATGGATATTACGGGCATATACGGCAGCAGTGGGACGTCTATGTGTAGCAGCGATGGAACAAAATGGGTTTCATATAAACCAAATTTGGCACCATATAGGCTCTACCACCTTAACATTTATTGAGATAAAATAACACTGTTCATTTATTTCACAGAGCAGCTCATTACACGTACACATACAACTGCCAAACGAGCATCAACATTCGATAAGTGTTGGTCAATCAGTTACGCGGCAAGAACTCAATCAAACTGTCATAGTGACATTAACAAGCACCCAGTAAGTAAGCCAATTTGTTTAGCATACTCCACTGCAGTGGAGGGCAGAGCCGCGGGCGAATACGAGTGTAGCGTGACGCAATCACACTGTGAACAACTTTGAATCCTATGCCGATATTAATATAGGTTATATTGATAGTCTCAATATAGGTAATGTTGGCATAAGCCTTATTAATAATATTAAGAGCAGTGTAATGCAATTTTGGGCTTTATAATGTATAGTATAAAGATGGTACTGGTTAGTCAAATCCGCCTTTAAATACCTACTGGTAATGTTGTAAATGTTGTCATTAGCTACTGTGAAGTTATGAGCGAGTTGATAAAAGATTGCCGACTACTGACTGTCAGTCAGACGAATGTTAATTTGTTAAAGGGAATTTGCACACTGACAGTGCACGTTTCTTAAATAAGTTTAGTATATGTTTATGTATCAAAACTTTATTGTACCCTATAACATATTAGGTACAAATGGCGTCCTAAATAACACTAACTTTGAGTAGTAATAACCTATGTCAAAAAGGTCAAACTTTCTTGCCATATGAAAAAATCACTATCGATTGTAGGATTACGACTTAGATATTTATTTACTAATAATAAGATTCTTTATATTATCATTTCTCGAATTATTTGTTTTAATTTATGATTTTTATATATGTATATAAATTAAACAAAATATATAAAATAACATTATCTATTAGAATTTAGATACTTAGGTTTTGTAGGAAAGGAACGATGTGACACTGTAGGGCCATTTTTACGTTTTTGTTATGTCACTTATGTTGGCATCATTGCTTGCTCTTCGCGAAATATGCACGTATCGGAACGCCCGAATTTAGAATGTTCTTTGAAAACCTACGTTTAAATTAATGCTTGAAGCATTCTGTGCCAATCAGCCATTGTGCAGTAATAAAACAACTAAGGCTGTATTCTAATCAAAAAAGAAAATTAAAATAAATTAATACATGTGGCAAAAGTCAAATGAATACAATTAAAATTCATATAAAGAATATTGTATGTTCTTCTTCTTCTTCGAAAATTTGGTTACCAGTTCAACTTTAAAAAAAAAAAACAAAATAAAATTTCGATTAAAATTTCTAATACATAAATAATAATAATCATGTGTTAACAGCATATAACTTATTTAGAAACATACAAACTTAGTGTAGAGTCAATCTAACAAATTATTGTATGTTGCCGCCAAAGAATCTGTGCTAATCTGTGGTTGGCGCCATAATACGGTTTATCTATGAATGTGCTGTGAAAAATAAGAGCTGACTTAAAGGTTGTAAATACCAGGTCATAAAATCCCAAAAAAAAAACAAATCGGTTTAGTGGATTGATAACTTTGACACATATACCTATCTCTTTCCCACGCACGCTCAAGCCCATGCACTCGCAATAAGAGAGGGAAGTCAAAATCAGTCTGCGATTATCTCCCGCGCCGGTCATATTTAATTAAAACGTTGTGATAGATTATAAATCAATAAGTTGTTAAAACCCAAAAATATACTAGTTTTAGTGACGATAAAGGAACAGGGATTATTGAAGAAGTGTAGTTGTGTGTGTGCCTGAAGAATATCTCTGGATTCGGACGGATTTTCCCCCGCGGGCTGCTGGCGCCGGCGAGTCGCCTCAACGTGTGACGAGGTAAGCGTGCGTGGATTTCCATTGATTCACCTTCTTCAAACCTCCATCCCATATAACCCCAAATACAGTCCACAATCCGCAAGGCCTAGTTTAAACCTTTTCCGTCGCTTCCGCGTCATAATTGTAGTTACCTATTCGAGCAATTACTTACATATGAATTTGTATTTTATTTACTGAGTGGTCACTGCAACATAGAACTATTTATAATGGTGTAGGTAATCTTTGTTTAAGACAACATGTATTTGTTATAGTTTTCTGTGTTGCATGATCGATTGAGGCAAATAAAAGATTCTTTCTTTCTTTCTTTCTTATTTGTAATAGGACTTATTTATAGGTATTTTATTCATCATAAGCATCCTTTAGTGATAAAATTAGTGGGAAAATTCTGCATGGAAAACGCTTTAACGGGCGAAGCTAATTAAATAAAACCACTGATGTGCATCCATATTATTAGCACTTTCTATAAATTATTCTCAACTTAAGTATAGGAACTAGATGTATCAACATGGTCATAATTAATAATATGTAGTTCCATCATTTAATGTAATTTATGTTCAGAACGTTAAAAAATAATTATGTTGAGAATTAACACGAAGGCAATAAATTATGGATTGTACGGTATCAAGTTATTTCGTGCTGCGTACAATTAGCATTTTATCCATGACATATTAATGAGACACATTAGTTCAACGTCAAAAATGTCTTGTAGTTATCTTATTTTTTTAATAAACTTAATTGCGTAAATATGGTAATTTTGGCACGCAAATGTACCTAGAATTATTTAAGCAGTCACTATCTATAATATACTGCATCTGAAATTTTAAATGCAGTTTTTGCTCATATAGCTACATATATGAATTGGTTGGTATATTACCCTACTTAACACCTGTCACTTGATAGCATTATGTATCTACTTAAATATTCAGCAATATTCATGAAGTATTATTTTGTGCAAACATGCTTGCTTCACGTCATGGAGAGTGTTATCGCAGTTTCAATTTCAAGCAGTACCTAGTGTTTAGCGTGCAATTAATATTTGGACACAGTAGAGTAATAAAATCAATTACGAAAAAGAAATCGGATACCTATATGCTTTTTCCATTTTTATTAAGAGAATAGAAAAGAAATCTTCAACTCATCACACACACCACCACAACCCTTTCTTTCAACCCATTGTTGGGCACTGGTCTCCTCTCAGAATGGGAGTGATAAGGCCTTAGTCCACCACGTTGGCCAAGTGCAGATTGGAAGACTTCACATGCCTTCGAGTACGTTATTATGAACTCTCAGGCATGCAGGTTTCCTCACAATGTGTCCGTCACCGTTACAGCAAGTGACATTTTATTTCTTAAATCGCACATAACTATCTTAGAAAAGTCATTGGTACGAGTACGTGCCGCTTGGGTTTAAACCCAGACCACTCGAGTGGGAGGCGAGTTCGATAGCCACTGGGCTGTCACCGCTTTCACCACATCATCTTCAACATATTTTGAACATATATTTTAGAAAATGTCAATCAACAAGACCACCATAATCATTGGCTCGTTGAGTGACAGCATCATGTTCTCGGTATTTACCTATCTAAACTAATATTATAAAGAGGAATGATTATTTTGTAATGTTTTCACACATTTAACATAATGCTCCATATAAAATGTGTCAAATAACTATCGAATATTCGACCGTAAATCAATAAAAGCTCTCCTTCATGGCCACCGACGCATACATTTTGAAAAGAGTAACTATCGAGTTTCTTGCCGTGTTCTTTTCGATAACATCAACTTTGTGAACCGGCGGTAGATAAAAAATGTTATGACGTTCATTAATCATATACAAAATACCATATACTTAATGAAAAATAAATGAATATGAATCTGAATCAAAACTTTATTAAAAAACATATGTGAGGTTTCCGGTTACACTCCATTAGAGGCGATCATCTTAGTCTTCAAGGGTAGCAACACATTTGTGACTGACTTGGAACGAGACTCATACAACAATTACTAACTGGACTTTTACACTTGTACTATTATTCTGTGCTTTTACTAACAAACTAACAGGACTAACTATCGCTAACAGTCCTCATACCCACTAACGAACTGATCAAGTTATGTTCTAATTAATTCTCTCAGCTAACTGGACTAACCATCCCAATCCCTTTTTTAGTCTTGTTCAAAGTCAGTCACAGTTGCCATGGGCGGCAGCGGATGGATGGTGCTGCAAGCTCGTTTGCTATCTTATATCCATAAAAAAACATAGTTGACTATTACGGTAAGTTGCAAGTCCGATTTGAACGGGCCGACGTATCTCCGCCATTTAAATATTATTCCAACCGCTCAAATTAATCAAATTAATCTTCCTTCAGCTATAACGCCTATAACCTTCCAGTTGCATATAAACTTAGATAAATGAGTCGGCATTTTTTATCCACTATCGATAGCAATCAGTAGCGCAGCCGCTATAGTAGCGACGATTCGATAAAGAAAGCTATTTATATCTAAATAACAGAAAAACTGAACGGTAACACGACACATTTGTCAAGCGCACAGTCAGATAACGTACCTACGAGGGCTCTAAAGGCTCAATTAAAAATTTATAACCCGATACAACCAGGCAAGCCGTAATTAAGATATCTCGCGCGCATAGATTATTTACCTCAAACGCAGCGAAAATCTTACATACAATACGTCGGCATTCGATTTGAAACCTTATACGTTTGAAATAAAGATAAGTTGCAAGATTGCGGGTTTTAAGATAAGACGTTGCGGGTTGAAAGATAAGTAGACGAGTTACGACGTGTGGATATCTTGAGACGGGTTGGCGGGAAGCGATTTTCATTTGTAATTAGCGTCCTTTGCGATACTTCGTACGGTTTTATGCGTAATAAGTCGGCCGTCTTGTTGGGAGAGATAAGTTGGATGGAAAAGAGCGGCGTTTTTGTCTCGTGTTCTGTTTGCGACCCATTAGGGAATTGAGACACGGTTATCTTGAAGCTGGGGAGTAAAAGAGCATGCAATTTCATTCACTGCCATTGAGATCGGTGATACTAGTAGGTCCAATTGGCTGGTACACTAAAAGATGACACAATGTGAGTTGCTGCGTAGCTAGGGACCATAATATATGATTATGATACATGAAGCTGAGTTTTTGGAGGTGAATTGACGTGTCCTTCCTTTCTTCCACATACACACACACTATAATATTCATACATATAGTCACACTAGTGTTCGCCCGAATCGATTGTGTGGATTACGTATAAGCGAATATTCGTTTATAGTTCCTGTCCTTTTCAAGGAAATATCCGGAATATCTCTACCCATTGAAATTCAAATAGATAAAGTAGTGACGGGATAACAGCCCATCCATCTGTCCATCTCATCCAAGCTTAGTACAATAGGTACATCTATATTAGATAACTACATCTAATGACAACATCGTAAAAAATCTTAAAACATACTTTATAGATAACCGAACAATTTTTATTTTTATTTTTTATTATTTCATTGTCTTGTCAGCGTGTACAAAGTTTCAAATTAATTCGACGTTTAGAAGTGGGCGAAAATTACGTTCATAGATTCCGTTACATACCTACTATAATTATTTATTTATTCATAATAACACACCAACAGCATTACATACAATTGTTGACAGGTAATTTTATACATAATGTCATATGTAATAGGCAGGTACGTATGCCAATTGCAGGGGTGAATAACATTTGTTAGACGTAAGACTAAAATTTTAATTTAATTTAATCAAAATATTGAAATGAGTCAGTCTTCTTTCCTTCAAGTTTTAACAATTTAAAACTTTAAATTTAAGATTATTTATAGAATCAAAGAATGATTCTATCAATGATTCTATCTATTGACTAAGATGCGGGGAAGTGGGGAATGTTGAAGGACATTGGTTCTACGTGTGTGTGGGCAATTGGAAGAGATTGGTTAGCATGGCGAGGATCTCTGAACGTGATTTTTAACTGTATATGACTAAGCAGATTACTGGTGTAGGTACCTACTATAGCGTGCCGGTCACTAGCTTTTTTAAAAATGTAGTACGTATCTGCAAGAGCAAAGAAGATAAAAATATTGAGCCGAAGGTCGTAGGTTGCTTTCTGCGAAATACCAGTAGTTAATATGCCTTGTAAAATATTGCTTAGTTTTCTCAATAGGTACATATTATGTTGAGAATGAGAGGAGTAATGAGGGTCCAAACCACAGAGGCAAAATTTAAATGGCTTCAAAGTATGGCGTTATAAATAATTATTTTTGTCCGATGTGATATGAACCCTTTAGTATTCCCATGAACCCTAGAATTCTGGCTGGCTTTTTAACTATGCAGGCAAAATGGGTTGTAAATTTAAGCTGAAAGTCCTGTTTTTCACATTTACGAGTATATCCATGCTGTTATCTTTACACCATGTACTTATAAACATTATTTGTTTAAACAAACAAAAAAAACAAAACAAAAAAATGAGAAATACAACTACAGTTTGAATGGACCTTACTGTCTTGGCAAAAGCCAAAATATATGTCGATTCGAAAAACATGTAGGTACCTACATTTCGACCTACAAGATATTACGCTGGTTATTAATTCCGTGTGACACGTAATTATCTGACACCCACCCGACGTGCTAATTAACATTTACATTTAAAATTACCCTTAATAACTATTCGACTTATAAGTAGACAGAAATTATCCAAATATGACTCGAATTTCTGATTGAGAACGAATTTCTCAGACATAAAAATGACTTGATAATATCGCAACAAAACCAATACTTGTTGTGACATTTCAACCGCTCATTACGCGGATCCAAGCGTGTAATCAACGCTCGTAATGTCTTCATTCCTAAGAAAAGGAATTACATCACAATTTAAAATTCACCACGACATCAAAATTACTGTATGCTTTGTAATTTACTGGGCGAGTGGCGAGCCGACGTGTTCGTCGAAATGACGTTACTCGAATAATATTTTTGTTATAAATATACAATTAAAATGGAGGACATCATACTTTAGTACCTACTGTTTCGACTTTATATTAGGTACTTGAGTTATACAGAGCACTCTTTAAATATTGAGCTTAAGTGGTCGAGTCTGTGAAAGAAATAACAACTTAAAAAAAAATTAAAAACACGCTTTTGTTAACCAGTTCGGTTAACAAAAGCGTGTTTTTTAATTTTTAAATGTACTTTTTTTAAATTTTTTTACTTTTTTAATTTTTTTTTTAAATTATTGCATTGTCATTGGTCCTTGATATGTATACAATGTTTCAAATTAATCCAACGTTTTCAACATGTTCAAAGATTCCGTTATATACTTACATATAAACCTACACACAAAGCTAATAAAAGAAACTTAAAAATCGAGCTTCGAGATTTTTAAATAAACTGACCGAAGAGGAGTCCCACATTCGGATAGGTGTTGCTTGCCTGGATTTGAACCCGGACCGCTCGAGTGAGAGTCGAGTTCGTTAGCCATTGTCACCTCTGCCACCAAGCTGTGTAAAATGCCATTATTAAATCTCTTTCTTTCTCGTTTCTCGCTTCTACCCTACGGTACAACGACGGCATATCGCTGACAGCTAAGATTAATGCGGCATCATTACAATGACGGCATAATAAAATCGTGTTATTCCAATGTATTCCACTGCGATGTAACTAATTACATTGTCCGCAACGAGTCGATACATTGTAGTTGGTAATTGCAAGGCAATTTTCTAGTTAAACTGTTGCCGTTTAGAACTTGATATCTTGTAATATCCATTAGGATATTATAGGGATTGCGTTGTTTGAACAGGTAAAAAAGTAAAACTGAACTGCTTGGAAAAAAATATCAATATTTACGTAGGTTAATAGAATAACTGTCGAATCCCCAGCCGCTATTCCAATGTCTCCACTTATGGTATTCAGCATACTCTCAATCTCTGCATGCTGCATGCTTTAACTTACCATATATAAGAAGTCGACTTAACTAATTAAAATTACCAGTCAAACCATCAACTTCAGATCGTTTTAAAAAGCAATCAACACTCATCCAATCAATGCAAGTCATTAGCGATACTATTACGCATTGAGGGTTACGTAAATCATTGTTCGACGCAAAAAGAGCAACTAGTGGTGCGCGAGAGTCGATAGTTTAGCAGATGTCGATAGTTTAGCGCGAGAGTCGATAGCTTAGCAGATGTCGACATTCCGCTCGGCGCGACGTGACTGCACATCGCTGCAACCTTCGCTGAGGGCGTTTGGGCGATAATGATCTGTATGCTGTTAGGCTTAAATAAACGACCGACATTTGTCCGGACAAAAATCATATTCGATTTAGTGGCGTGAAGATCTTTAATACCCGTTTCTTAGTTTTGGAGAGATTAAATGTCAAGTTTTTGGTCATGGGTTACAGACATTTTGCCCGGCTGACAAAAATGCCTGCTTCATGTTCGTGGCGCTGAATTATTTATGTATGCCGTTTACGCGGCTGGCTGCAAGCGAGGATACCATGATCATTGATCAGTTCCATCCGAACTGATGGAAGAAAACGATGGAATCCTTTTATTATCAGCAAACATTTTGTTCCACTGTTGTTTTGTTCTTAACGAAGCAGCAATTTTATAGAATGTATTTTATACCGTCCTGTCCGCCGTCTGCGCAGATCCTAGGGCGAAAAAAAACTTTTTATTGTGTTTTTATTAATTAAATACAAAGCTTTTATATATATAACTTCACTCGTATACGTATGTATCTATGTATGTCCTGGAATCTTGCAATCAATATTTCACCCACTTCCACTGAAGCTATCGAGCTGAAATTCGACACACATATTTGGTTCCGATGACAATGCACGATAAAAAAAAAGTTAAAAAAGCTTTTAAAAATTTTTTTTTAACAGTATGTATATTAATAGATAGTTTAGTAACCCCGGTCCACTTGTCCGCCGTCTGCGCGGTCCAAGTGGAGCTAAGTGTCCGGCTGCAGGTGGGCAGACGTGAGTGCGAATAAAAAATGTGAGTTGTGGTCTGCACTCGCTGCTTGTTTTATTTTGCGGGCAGCACGTGACTCGGACACGAATTGCCGTTTTTACCTCTTCTCCTCTTTACCAGCGTCTCTCGATGCTACGCGACTGCGACCATGCCAGCCTTGTATCAACGATGCATCATGATCATTTTACGCAAGTATGTCTGAACGGCAGTAGCGTCCATAGCCCAATGGCTCGCGTCGATTCAATGTGGTCGAAAGAGTTAAGCGACGACGGGCGCGGTCGGTATGTGGATGGGTGACCGCTAGTGGCAAAATTTCATGGAGGCCGTGCTTCGGAGGGACGTAAAGCCGTCGGTCCCGGTTGTTTTCAATGCTGGAAACAGTCGTTAAGCCTTGTCGAAGACTTTCGGGTGGCTTGAGAACATTCAACACTGGGTTGGCCACCAATCCGCATTGGAGTTGCGTGGTGGAGTATGCTCTGGACAGGACAGGACCGGGGACTGTTAGCGATAGTTAGTCCTGTTTGTTGGTGTTAGTCAAAGTCCAGTTAACTAGTAATTGTTAGTATGAACCAGCTTCCACTCAGCTTCTATAATTGCGCTTATTCTTATATGATTCCGTTATTTTAAATCAGTAGTGTAGATTTATAATAAGTAGGTACCTAAGTACTTAATACTACATATTCCTCGCAGACACCAACTTCTCGTTGAATACAAATAGAGACATTATGACATTTGGCTGAATAGACCACATCAATAATGCGTTCGTGACTGCAGTGCTAATTTTAACGCATCACATTGTGAATTCACTAATTCCTCTTTTGAATATCGTCAGACGTCATGACAATTTTAAAAGCTTTTATTTAACTTCACTCGTATGTATCTTGTAAGTATGTATGTCCTGGAATCTTGCAATCAATATTTCACCCACTTCCACTGAAGCTATCGAGCTGAAATTTGGCACACATATTTGGTTCCGATGACAATGCACGAAAATAAAAATAAAGTTTTAAAAAGCTTTTTTAAAAAAAAAAAATTACGTTATAATTTGAATTAAAATAAATATGCTATTCCAGTGTTTTAAATTTAAATAAATATGAGTATTTTAGAACAGTTAAAGAACCTACAATCTTACTTTGCAGTTGACATTTTAATATTTACGCGTTAACTTTAGCTCCACTGTAATGAATCCGTAAATGTGTTATCTAACTTTGAATGCCATATTAATGTATTTATATCTAATCAACAGCCTAAAATATAATATGTATTATGCTTCTAGTTCTGAAAATGACAATACTTTCATTCCCCTTTTCAATTCTTCACAACACTTTTTACCAATTAAAAAGTAGCCTATGTCCTTTCTCAGGCTCTAGACTATAGTGTACCAAATTTCAAATCGGTTCAGTAGTTTTGGCGTGAAAGCGAGACAGACAGACAGACAGAAAGAGTTACTTTCGCATTTATAATATTAGTATGTATAACCCCTTAGCCTACCCGTTCTGTAGGTCTTTCAAATGATCGACGTATTTTGATCCGACACGTGGCGAAAGAACTAAATGGCGTAGTAAAGTAGAAACGAGGATACGAGTCATGCCTTCAATAAATAACACGTGAGGGTATGAAGTGCCGGACGGCCGGACAACCTGCAATGAAAGTTTAATGTCCGGTCGAGCGACGTCGTAATTGTATGTATTTTATTCATCACAAACCATTACTAGACCTTCGGAACAAGGTTGTCTGTCAGAGTGAGAGAAGCCAGGATATGTTTGTCAAGCGATTGACAGAATTGAGTTTCGCTGCGACCCATAGACGTCCCACTGCTGGGCACGGGTCTCCCTCACAGACGCTGCTCGTTGAAATGAATTGAAAAAAAAAAACTGAAACTGTTGAGTTTGAAATTATTTAATTCTCTCTCAGAGGGCTCACACGAGTAGGGTTAGAAATTAAATGTCACCCGCCGTTACCTGCGTGTCTGAGAGTTCTCCATAATGTATTCGAAGGCATGTGAAGTCTGCCAATCTGCACTGGGCCAACGTGGTGGACTAAGGCCTAATACCTCCCATTCTGAGAGGGGCAAAGATTGTTGTGGTGTATTCGCTGCGACCCAAAGACGTCCCACTGCTGGGCACGGGTCTCCCCCACAGATACAGCTGCGGGAGGTCTAGAGCATACTCCACCACGCTGCTCCAATGCGGATTGGTGGAGGGGTTAGCCAACCAATTGTCAAATGTTCTCAAGCCACCCGAAGGTTTTCGACAAGACTTAACGACTGTTTCGTGCCCTCCGAAGTACGGTAGCGTCCATGAAATTTTGCCACTAGCGGTCACCCATCCACAAACTAACCGCTCGTCGTTGCCTAACACTTTCGATCACATTGAATCGACGCTAGTCATTGGGCTATGCCGTGGTGTATGATAATCATGAATGATTTTGCGGCTGATCCGTGATAGTTTTAAGTTATTGCTCATGAAATATACCTAATTTATTTACAAAACAATGCGTAAGGCCAGCTGACCTCGCTCAAACTCAAGTAATGCATCTTCAAAGACAAAAGATTTGATTTATTTTCGAACTAGTGTTTTCACAAACAAAGCGATTAGCATCAAAGAGCCAGTCGGGGTGCGTCAGTTCAGGCGCCGTCGTTTGGGGCCGTCAATCATCGGAGAGAGGGTGGTGAAATCAGTGACTAGTGTAGCGAGGTCGCGCTGTGACGGTAATTTTTAGGTAAATGAGAAAACAGGTATAGGTACACTTAAAACGTGAAAACCAACTGTTCGTAGTGTACTATAACATATAGTAGTAGATTCAAATTCATTTATTTTTCATTATATGGTATTTTGTATACGCTTAATGAACGTCATAACATTTTTTATCGACCGCCGGTTCACAATGTTGATACTACCGAGAATAACACGGCATGAAACTCGGTAGTTACTAGGTAGGAACATTTTGATAGTGAGTAGATACGAGTATGTCTGTGACACGTGCCATGGTGGTGCTTGCTCGTTTGCTATCTTGTAACAAAAAACTTGACTCGTCCTGATTTGACTGCCGCAGTTTGTAAGGACAGATCCTGTGTTTTTATTAATTCGCTGCGACCCATATACGTCCCACTGCTGGGCACGGGTGTGGGAGGTCTAGAGCATACTCCACCACGCTTCTCCAATGCGGATTGGTGGTTTTATTAATTATTTGTTGTTAAAGCGGCAATCGAAATACACTTGTCATACCTTAATGTGAAAATTTCAATTTCATAACTTATTACGGTTTCTATAGACGTCTGTTAATACTGACAGTCGTCTGACTGTCTGTCTAGATTGAAAGCTTTTATTATGAGTAGGTACTAAGCCTTGCAGCCAAGGGTTCCATTGAACACCTTTTGGATAAACACAGAACCCTGAAACAGGACGCGAATTTCTCAGCGTGTGCCTAGTGGCAGACGTGACGGTGCATAAATCACCTCACAA
This sequence comes from Carterocephalus palaemon, assembly GCA_944567765.1. Taxonomy (NCBI): domain Eukaryota; kingdom Metazoa; phylum Arthropoda; class Insecta; order Lepidoptera; family Hesperiidae; genus Carterocephalus; species Carterocephalus palaemon. The sequence continues at coordinate 826,946 of OX155645.1, forward strand.
TAGCGAAATAAAACATGGCGGACAATGGCGTGAGCGGTCCATTTGCACTGCATATGGGCGAAACGAACCGCGCGCATTTTAATTTCATAGCTCAAAGGAATCGGGGATCCGCCGCTAAGGTGACGCCGTTTTTGTTAGAGAATGGTACGCGGTACCGGAAGGTACGAAGTTACCACGAGCTACTGTTAGTTATAATAATAATAATAATAATAAAAGCCTTTATTCTCTGACCTTTTTAACTTACATGCTATTCATATAAAAGTAGTAGGTATTCTTATATATAGGTAATTAACATAGGTAGCAAAATAAAAAATCATTAGCAACTTTGGTCAGGTCTTTGTCGTAATCTTCTCGTTTTTCTTCTTGTCTTTAGTTTTTATATTGGGTATCCACTGAGTGTATTCTTTTAACTGTTTTAGACCTCTCTTAATTCCGCCGGTTTTTTCTATCTGTTCTTTCAAAACATCCAGTCTTTCTGCTTTTTTATGTTTTCTTATCGTTTCTTGAATTTTCTTACTGACACTTGCGATATTTTGTTTGTTATCTTTTCGTTTGTCTAACATTTCATTTCTCTCTTCCATCAATTTTAATACTTCTTCTCCTAACTTATTTGTCTTCACTTTTTTCGTACTCAGCTTGTTTATGTTTATAAGTTCTTTTTCCAAAAAATTATACTTTTCTTGCAATGTTGCAGTATCCATTATCCCATTTAATGCTGTCTCTAGATCATTCAATATATTTTGTGGTATCGATGATGTTATTGTCTTGTTCATGGTTGAGTGTTTAATATGTTTTCTTGATTTGTTGTTTCTGTCTTGTATAACTCCTCTTACCATTCTATGATCTGTATTAAAATTTAACTTATTAAGTACTTCAATGTCATTAAATATATGTTTTTCTCTTGTAAGTATAAAATCAATTTCATTTCTATCTATTCCATTCGGTGCTAACCATGTCCACTTTCTCGACTTTCGTTTTTTGAAGAAACTATTCATTATTTTAAAATTGGAAGCGAAAGAAAAATCTATCAATCTTTGTCCGTTGTCATTTCTGTCACCACTACTGTAATCTCCTAAGACAAATTCATCTTTGTTTGATTTTCTACCAACCTTGGCGTTAAAGTCTCCCATGATAATTATGTTTTTCTTTTGCATCAACTCTGTCATGTCTTTGTAGAATTTATCTTTCGCTAATTTTGTATCATGTTCTGTGGGTGCATGTACTTGAATAATCGTCCATGGCTGTTTAGATTCTGTTAATTGGATGTTGAGTACGGCGATTCTTTCTGATATCCCTTGGAAGCTAATTATTTTATCTTTTAAATATTTATTTACTAGGAATCCCATTCCATATATACCTTTTTGTTTACCATAATAATAAAAAATGTATTTCTCATATTCTCTTATCTCTTCTCCTATTCTTCTTACTTCACAAAGACCTATGATATCCCATTTTATATGTGTTATAGCTTCTTCCAATTCTTGTAGTCTGTTATCCGACATTAATGTTCTAACATTTAACGTTGCAACATAAATCTTATTGTAGTTTTTATTTTGATGTAGGGATGTATTTCTAGAGGGGGGTGGTGGTCGTGCAACCCCACGGGGACCAGCCGGATTGGGGTTGTTCTGTCTCTGGTTGCTAATGTTTAGTTGCTACTTAGAGTTGTTTGAAATATTAGAAATTGAGCTTGACCTTGGTCTCATCAAATCAAATGCGTTCTTTCTGTTTTCCTTTATAGTAGTACTGTTGGTTACTGTTGTCTTTTTGGCTTGATTCTGGTTATCCGGCGAATTAATTTGGTCTCTTTTCCTTTTTCCTTTGATTGGGTTCCCCTCTTTCACTACCAGTTGATCATATTTAATGTATGCAGTGTTTCCTTTCGCACGTTCTTCTATTAGTTTCGGCAGTAATTCCCTTCTTTTTTCTAATACCTCTTTAGGATAATCTTCGGTGATGTAACCATCTTTCAGGCTCCTTCTCATTTTTAATATCTCAGTTTTCTTCCAGTTGTTTGTAAAGCTAATGAGAACCGGTCTTATTTTATTCTCTTTGATGGGACCGATACGGTGAATTTTTGATACATCTCTAGCTTCCAAGGTAATTTTTAGATCTTGTTTAAAAATTTCTTGGGTTCTCTGGAGCAACTCAGAAGAAGAGTCCCTTTTCTCATCCAACCCAAAGTACAGGATGTTGTTTTTCTTTTTTTCCTTTTCGAAATTCTCAATTTTCTTTTCTAGTATTTCTATTTTATTTTTCAAAATTTTGTTTTCATTTATTAGTGGTTCTAGTTTTTCGTCCATTTTTTCGAATATTATATTTGTTTGTTTTTCCATCTCTATTTTCATTTGGTCGAAAAGTAGTTTGAATTGGCCCTCCATGTTTTTTTTTTTTTGTATTGGCAACACTTTTGTATTAACGTTGAATGTTATTGTTAATCTGTGCTATTACATCTGTCGGCACTTTGATCGAATGTCAATGTCAATGACGTATGAGTACTTTCAATGACTTTCATCTATTTTTATTTAATGTTAATAAAAGTGTATTTACTTGTAACTTCACGGTGTTTATTTCCCAAGATGTTCGGTGTCACTTGATGTTTATGTTTATTGCAGCCGTTGACGTAATAGCGTTGAATAATTAGTGATTTCCAATTATTTTCGGCGGACGAATGCAAGGTAATGTTTACTTTTTGACAACCGTTGACAGAACTGTTAGTTACCTAACTTCTAATAGCTACTCAATTAGCTGAATACTCGTGGACGCCCGCAGCTTCGCTGGCGTGGAATTAGACATTCACTAACTTCAAAAACGGCAAAGTTTCATACTAACTTTGCACCCCTGTTTTACCCCCTTAGGGGGTGAATTTTCAAAAACCCTTTCTTTGTGCTCCCCTACGTTACAAAAGGAACCCCTGTGCAAAATTTCAAGTTTCTAACCCTTTTCAATTTTCTTCTTCTTCCAAAAAAAATTTCAAGTTTAGGCCCTGCGTTGATATGTCAGTCAGTCAGTCAGTCAGCTTCTCCTTTTATATATGTATATAGATAGATAAAGATCTCGAAAGTGTCTCGGGTTAATATCAAATATTTATTAAGCAAATAAAAGTGTTTGAATTGGATCACCAGTATCACGTCAACGAATTAACAAAAACACCCATCCACACACCCAAACGCTGCCCAGTGCTGGAAACATGTATCTTCTAAGAAGAAAACCTGGGATCTTCTTCTACTGATGGAATGGTACACTTCAGATGGGTTTAAGAGCTTAGAACTCACAGCATTTAGGTTTCCTCTCGATGTTTTCCTCCACCGTTACGGCAGATGACATTTAATTTAAATTTCATAAAACGCAATCTATATACATATATAAAAGGAGAAGGTGACTGACTGACTGACTGACTGACTGACTGACTGACTGACATATCAACGCAGGGCCTAAACTATAAGGGCTAGAAACTTGAAATTTTGCACAGGGGTTCCTTTTATAACGTATGGGGAGCACTAAGAAAGGATTTTTGAAAATTCACCTCCTAGGGGATTTTTTTTTTATGGATAAAAGATAGAAAACGAGCTTGCAGCACCACCCATCCGCTGCCGCCCATGACAACTGTGACTGTAACGGGGGTGCAAAGTTAGTATGAAACTTTGCCGTTTTTGAAGTTAGTGTCTATGTCTAATTCCACGCGAGCGAAGCTGCGGGCGTCCACTAGTAGTATATAGAAGGAAATAGTCCATTTCTTACGAAGGAACTATGAAAGTACACATATTTTAATACTACACGTTTACCTTTTCATGGTCCCTTTATAATAAATTACAAAGGTACTTAATTATTATAATTATTCCACAAAGCGTATTAATGACGATGTACATGTCTTGTTGCTATCGTCCTGCATTATTATCACCTTTTAAATAGAGGTATAATTTACATTTTCGACTAATTATGCTTATAATATTAATTCAGTGGCGACTACTTATCTATGAAAGTAGCAGAACTAGGGGAATGGAATATAACCATGATTATAATAATTATTTCCTTTAACCATATTTTAAAACCGCAGGGTTCAAATTCCCATGTTTTTATATTCAACTTAATTTGGTTCTGTAACCATGATACTATGTCCTACTTTGCATAAACGGCAATATTAATTACATTTAAGGTGGATTTGCATTGCAAAACTAAAAATGATTTTGGGGAACCAGATTTAAAAATGTTTTTTAATAAAATTAATGTTCATATAATTTACCTTAAATGTACCTACATAAAATACATCAACTTAAGTAACATAATGACTTTGATTGACATCAAGGTTGTAAATGGAGCAAATTTTTTTTTATACACAAATATTTTGTTATTTAAATAATTTTTTGAAGTGTTATACGTATATAGCTGCGACTAGGTAGAACATAATAATAAGTAAATTTTATAATGCGAAGCTGTAATGCAATAAAAAACCAGCCAAGCGCGAGTCTGACTCGCGCACGAAGGCTTCCGTACCATCTTTAAAAACGACTATAAAGTTATAACCATGGGAGCCCCCTTAAATTTTTATTTTTTCTGTTTTTTGGTATTTGCATTATAGCAGCAACAAAAATACATCATTTGTGACAATTTCAACTGTCTAACTATCACGCTTCATGAGATACACAGGTGACATACGGACAGACGTACAACGGGGCCTTTTACTAAGGCCCCGTTTTACCCTTTGTGTACGGAACCCTAAAAATGAAACTAGTTTCGAGCCAAAGGTTCATAGTTTAATACTTAGCTACGACTTTAAGGAAAGCTTTTTATCGCATTTATAAAGTAATGGCTAAGCTTGTAATTTATTGCTAAAACTTAGTTTACATAATTATAAATATAAATTATGGACTTGCTAGTAAGGTCAGTGATATGATTAATTAGACTTATGGTTAAGTTTTAACAAAGCTAATTTGTACGTTATTTAAATTAAAGTTAATAGACTCGTGTTTATTATTCTTTAGTTGTATTATAACGATGCTTACGATGAAAGGCAGCTATGGATGTTACTAACGGTTATCAAGACTCTGGTGAATTACGAAGATGTAAATAAACCGGTCGGAGTGGTGTTGTTTAGGAGAGGCTTGTGTCCAGCAGTGGACCCCAAAAGACTGATGGATTGATGGATGGATGAATGGATAGAAATTAACCAGAAATGGCTTGGCTATTGCGCTTATTATCATTTAAACTAATATTATAAAGAGGAAACATTTTGTTTGTAATGTTTTCACACAAAAACTACTGGACCTCTTTAAAAAATTCTTTCCCTCTCAGAATGGGAGGGATTAGGCCTTAGTCCACCACGCTGGCCAAGTGCGGATTGGCAGACTTCACATGCCTTCGAGAACATTATTATAAACTCTCAGGCGTGAAGGTTTCCTCTCGATGTGTCTTTCACCGTTATAGCAAGTGACATTTAATTTCTTAAACCACACATAACTTAGAAAAGTCATTGGTGCGTGCTGCTTGGGTTTGAGCTCGGAACGCTCGAGTGAGAGGCGAGTTCAATAGCCACTGGTCTGTCTCCGCTTGGCTTTTAGTATACATACATAATTAATTCCGAAAGTGAAATTCATTTTGTTTAAACATACTTCTAATTTTCATACACTCGTTCAAATTACTCGTATTTTTCGATTCGACGTTGTGAGATTCGTCCGATCTTGCTTCTAACTTTACAGGACTATTTCTCTACTTTGTACTCAAGTAAAATAATTGTAACGAACGCACATTAAGGACCCCGTGCAACGTATAAATCGAGGTAATAGCCTAATATAAACAGCGGGTAATTGCCCACTATAAAAATGATAAAATGCACAGCCGATAATTAAGTCGTAAATTGTTTTATATCCGCTATTACGGCGGCTTTGAGTGACGTTAAGCAACGCCTGGTCCGAAGATGATTCATCGGTGGTCGGTAGTTTTACGGTAAATACGGGTAACTAGTTTAAAGCAGTAATTACCAGTTATAACAATCTTTTTCTGGCTCAGAAACTGGTAAATATTGACCTTCCGTAGATTGATTCTCCAAACAAAATAAATATGTAAAATATTTTTTTAATCTGACTTCATCATTGGTCTAATGATTGCAGGCGCGACTGATGAGCAAGGTGCTGATGAGATCCTTGGTTCGATCCCTGGTCGGGCATAGTATACTTTGTACTTACTAGTACTATTTTTACTACTTAAGTTTATTTACTTACTAAATAAAGTGTCCAATGATTGTGTCATACCTAGAGTAGTTAAATGGTACGGTAGACACACGCATATTTATAGACAAAGTCAAAGTCAAAATGTATTTCGCTATGAGGTGATTGGACACGCTTAACGAAAGTCTAGGTATCTACAAACTACTAACAGAAGATAGATATAATTCTTAACTGTTTGATATAAAGCAACCAATAATTTATTTACTTACTAGCTGTCCCGGCAAACGTTGTTTTGCCATAAAATATTTTTTTTTAAAGTAGGAAATTATTAAAATTTAATATTATTACGTTGATACAACTCTTAACAAATGCATTAATTTCGACCAAATTTGATTACCATAAAAACGGTTCTAGTGAGTTAATCTTAAAAGATAGACATATACTGTCGTGGACATTTTATTAGATCATTTCAAGAGGAATAATTCTTTCATACATATATTTTTGGTATCTTGAACCGTTTTCGCAGCGCACGCAACGGGAGCCCTCAAGGATGAATAATTTTCCCCGTTTTTTTTCATATTTTCCATTATTTATTCGCTCCTAATAGTTGCAGCGTGATGTTATATAGCCTAAAGCCTTCCTCGATAAATGGTCTATTCAACACAAAAAGAATTTTTCAATTCGAACCAGTAGTTCCTGAGATTAGCGCGTTCAAACAAACAAACAAACAAACAAACAAACAAACAAACAAACTCTTCAGCTTTATAATATTAGTATAGATAAACGTTCTAACGTGAAATGTTATATAGGATTAGCTATTGATCATTGGATGAATAATACAATAATATCTTTATACTTATGAAGTATGTAGACATTAATTAGGTATTAACTGTCAACCGTGTATTTTATCAAATAAATATAGAAAGCTACTCACAATCCTATTACATTCCGTTCATTATGTTCGAGACTTTATTGACCAAGATGAATATTTCATTAGTCCTCAAGACTTATTTAATTCTCAACACGGAGCAGACAACAAGCTATTTTGCATCCTCATAACGAGATTATAAAAATGTAATAACCATTTTCTATGCACATTATTCTGACTTTACCAAGCCGTTAATTCTATACAATTAAATCAAACGCAAACAAAATTCGAGCAATGGATATTCTGCCCTATGACCACGGCGTGTTAAAGTGTATATACGCTTGCCGGACTAAGAGGAAGACATCAGGCGCTTAGCACACGACGGACATATTGTCCGACGGATATAAATGACTGCTTCTACCTGTTGATGTTCGAAGTTGAAAACTGACAGTCGCCTTGGACTGAACGGACATGGCCTACAATCTTCTATAATATACGAGTAAACTAACATGACAGCGAACTTAATAGGATCAACAAGAATCAGAATGTTTTTAACATTTATTTTGTCTTCCGTCTACATTTCCTTTTCATTTATTTTCGAGCACCTGGAAATTATTTTAGAATTTGTATGTTAATGGTTCAATTTCATTTGTTTCAGACCTGTTCACAGCGCATGGGTATTGTATTCAATTTGCATTATACATATTATTATTATTGAAAATAATAAACAAAACATTTTAAATCTTATATCACACAGAAGGCGGCTTAAGCGCTGACATACAAACTAATTATACACATTACATTTCAATACGATATAACTATACATTTTATGCAATATACATATTTCATTTTAAATTTTAATTTCTCCTGGTTTTATGAAAGAATTATAAAGTTATAAACTCAACTCTCTAGAGTGCATAATTTGATTTCAATCGGATAACATAATTTAAATACCGCAAACTTTTCAACCGGACTGACAAATGTCCGTCTATCCGCCCTGTGTCTGTGGTCTGCGCAGCCCTATGCGTCAACTCGTCAGCATCTCAAAAACCAGACAGTAGCCGTTTATCGCGAACCGCGGCGCGATGACGCGACGTCCGCGTTATTACGTCTGCGATCGTTGGATGCGGCAAAAAATGTAAATACAGGAGAGAGGTAGGTACCTACCTGCTCACTCGGTGCGAATTGGTGCGTGACTGCAAATATTGCTGTGCGACTTTTATGGGGATTTTATTTAAATTATGCACTTTATATTCAAATGGATAGCAATTACAATCCATTGGAGTGGTTAGATTTTTTGTGAATTTTATATCGCATCAGTTGCAGGAAAGTTAAATTATGTGGCACATTCAATCGAATTTTAGCGACTGCATTTATCACCAAGTTATAAGTAGAGTAGTGGACGCCCACAGCTTTGTTCGCGTGGAATTAGACATAACGATATTTTCGTTAACACCTAGTAATATTATACAGACTATGTCACTCACTGAAGATGCAGCTTTTCTAATGGTGAAATAATTTTTGAAATCGGTCTAGAAAACATTACAAACAAATGGTTCCTCTTTATAATATCAGTATAGATTAGAAGGTAATTGATGTGTCCGTTGACACACTGGGCCACTGGGAAGGGTCTATACTCAAAATGTTTCTTGTGGTTTAGTCCAAAACGCTGAAATTATTGAAGACGTCATTAAAAACAGGGAAACTGTCAATCGTGCTTAAAAATGATTCCTAGCTGTGCAGACAAGAATTTTAGCTGTTTTTTACTAATAGAGTCTCTTACAAATTACATGAGTCTGTCACAGAATCCTTGAGTTCGGATGAAATCCACACTAATATTATAAATGTGAAAGTAACTCTGTCTGTCTGTCTGTCTCGCTTTCACGCCAAAACTAGTGAACGAATTTAAATGAAATTTGCCAGAGAAAGATATAGACTATTTTTTAATTGGAAAAAAGTGTTGTAAAGGGTTAAATAATAATAATAATAATAAGCCCGCAGGGCAGCTTGTGGCGAGCTGTTGGGGAGTAGCGACCCCACGGACCCGAGTTCCCCGGAGACTCGATCAGGCTCCCCATCTCCGGCTTGCCTTTGCTGGCTGGTCGGAGTGGACCCCAGGTGGGGCCGCAGGAGTCTCGCCTCTGGCTTGCCTTGACCGGCCGTCCAGAGTGGGGCGTTAGAGCTATATGCTCGCAGGGTGGAAGTGAAACTTGCGTAAGTCGCGAGTTGGTAGAGTGGGTAAAACCACCTCATTTAAAGCGCAGTACACCTCTCGGCACCCTGAGCCACTCGCGAACATGTTGCCGCCTTTGCCGTCCAGCGTGTCGGCATGTTTGGGTAGCCCATACAGTGAGTGGCGAGTCATCACCTGCCGCTTTTTAGATTTGTCTGACAATCTGAATGGCAGGTGTCATAGTTCTCCATAGCCCATGTATCAGTCCCTCTAAATCCACCCAAATAGACCCAATATAGTTTCCATTCCTTTGCAATAGTTCCTGTACATCTGGCGGGGCCCACCTTCGGGTGTACCAATTGATGGTGCAGTCGATCGAGGGTGGTATCCGCCACGTGTGCCACATCACAACTCATTAAAATGTCTCGAAGGGGCCTCTACGTGTTGGACCTGTGTCCCCACGCAAGCCTTCCAAATTACCGGGTCCACATCTGGACCCGTGAAATTTAAAGAGATACAATAATAATAATAATAATAATCGTTTATTTCAGAAAAGGTATATCCATAAAAAGGGGGATGAAAGGTTGTATGAAAGAATTGTCATTTTTAGAACTATAAGCATAAAATTTATATTTTAGGCTGTTGATTAGATTGGATTCATTACAAATTTGTGGAGCTAAATTTAACGCGTTAAGAAGAATCTATTATTATGTCTAATTCCACGCGAGCGAAGCTGCGGGCGTCCACTATCCTAATATAAATTCAAAGTGACGTGAAATTTAAACTTTATTATGACCCAGAACCATAAATAATGCCACATCCTTGCACCAGTTCGAAGCTCCGTGCGCGTCACATAAATCAAGATGGCGGCGATAACAGGCCACCGCTCATAAAGGCAACAACGAGAACGGCTTTACGTTCATAATTGTACTTTATTAAATATCCGCTGGTTGCATTTTAATGGAGGTATTCTGTCCAGTGAAACTTGAGCTGCGGCAAGCTGCGGCAAGCTGCAGGACGGGTTTCTTCTGACCGGAAGAAAGAAAGAAAGAAAATTATTTTATTTTACAAGTAATAGATTTAAAGGGATGAAAATTTGGACGCCCTCAGCAAATGGCTGTAAGCCAACAACCGCTGATTTTCAGGGCGACCTGCTTGCAGTGATGGTAATTAATTTGCCAAATGCCCACTTTTCCCCGTTTCTACACTATTCCAGTAAGTCCTACGTAACAAACACTACACTAATAGATGGCGGACATTACTAGCGTACTTACTTAGTTCAAACATTTACTTTGCACTTTATGTATGTATGTCAAACACTAACTAACAGCCATTATGAGTTTATGTGGTATGTAATTATGCAATTACATAAACAGAGATACAGAGTAATTAAAACAACAAGTATTAAATGAATGCAAATCTCTTGCATTTGCAGCGTTCCACGAATCCACGATACAATCTTGACAGTAATAATGATATAACTATATGATATGATTTGAAAAATAACCTTTTAATGGTTTTTTACTAAGCAGCGAACAGAGTTCTATGGATAAATTTTTAGATTTTACCAATAAAATTGGAGTTAACCTAATGAGCTGTATGTTGAAATGAAAAGTTAATTTTATATTAACTTCAGATCGATAATATTCTAGTTTGTGTGTCCATAAGGGCAGGTACTGTTAGTCCGGTTAGTTGGTTAGCAATAGTCCAGTTAGTGATAACATTTCCCCGAAAGGATTGGTAGAGTTTTATCGGTAACACCCGCTTTTCACCAGTTTTGTTTAGGTCTAATGACGAGCTGGAAATTTCAAGTTGGAATACTCAAAAAGCAGTTTCCCTGACCCGGGGATATTTTTTATGGTAAACGAGCATTCAGATTACTCTGCGCACACAACGCCAAACTTATTTATGGATAAGAATCGAATCCAGGGAAGCTTGTCAATCACACTCAATCAAAACGCCACAAAATTATTTACAACGAGTGGACACCCACCCGCAGCTTCGCTCGCGTGGAATTAGACATAACAATAGTTTCGTTTACACCAAGTAATATTAAGTATATTGCCTATGTCACTCAGTGAAAATGCAGCTTTCTAATGGTGAAAGAATTTTTGATATCGGTCCCGTAGTTTTTGTGTGAAAACATTACAAACAAATCTTTCCTCTTTATAATATTAGTATAGATAAAAAAACATATCTGCTTTGCTTCTGTTTCTTTGTTTATTTCCGTAAGCAACACCTCTAACCTAGTGAAAGGGTCGTGAAAAACAGGTCAACATTGTTGTATACTTTCCATATTTACCTCGTAAATTCCCGCCGCTCTTACATACAAATTGTGTATGGTCAGCAATTAACCATACATTATCAGCGCTTCCGTGATATCAAGCCATTCGTCTCAGCATTAGCATACGTGAATTATTCTATTACAATGTTAATAATTTAAAAATAATACGCTGCAACACGCGACCGAGAGTTATGGGCCCCTGGAGATGTATTTACGAAGCGATTCGGGTCCAAGTAAAAGTCAACCTTTGTGCTATTGTTTTAAAGATTATTTGAGAATGATGTTATATTGATTAAAGGCAATAATATGTCAGTAAAAACAGTGTTTAATGTGGTTAAGTATTAGGTCGAATTTAATATGACACGATGTTGGATTCCCATTGGATGTGAACAGTTTATGATGCCGCTGGTAAACATGAACGAGGGCCATTAATCTCTTAATTTTAAACTCTTTTTGCAAATGTATATTTTATTCAGGAAAGAACCTAAGAAGTAAGAAAATGCAAACAAATTTTAAACCGCAAAACATTTTTTTCAATGAATAATTCAAATGAAGACAACTCTTTAGAAAACCATATACATATAAATATTTATGAACTTAATTTATTCTTCTGCTAAGTACCTCTATCCACTTCAGTAGTCTAATGGTCAGGTACTAACTATATACCACGGAGCTGGCTGTTATTATACGGAGTAATGGTACCTACTAGGTTCCTTGGCGGGAGGTGGTACCCCGGTTGAACTCTACGTTAAACCTTGGTAAAGGCTCTCGCTGCGACCCATAGACGTCCCACAGCTGGGCACGGGTCTCCCCCACAGACACTGCTGCGGAAGGTCTAGCTAGAGCATACTCCACCACGCTGCTCCAATGCGGATTGGTGGAGGGGTTAGTGGCCAACCCAGTGTCGAATGTTCTCAAGCCACTCGAAGGTCTTCGACAAGGCTTAAAGACTGTTTCCAGCATTGAAAACAACCGGGACCGACGGATTTACGTGCCCTCCGAAGCACGGTAGCGTCTATGAAATTTCTGCCACTAGCGGTCACCCGTAAAGGCTCTACCATTTAAATAAATTTCTGTCTAGAAGCCTGAGGGTCGGTACATATCTGACGGAAAATAAGTCCCGTATTATCGGTCGCGTAAAGCCAAAACAGACAAATATATAATAAAAAAAACATTCAACCTTTTACACCTAATGTACTAACGCATCATCGGTTAGGTGTGAAAGGTCGAATGTCATATTATATATTTGACTGTTTTGGCGTTACGCGACCGATAATACGCGACGCATTTTCCGTCAGATATGTACCGACCCTTAAGCATTAAAAGATAGGTACACAATACAGTACGGTTATTTCAGATCGTAATAGTCATCTTCGCTTTAGATTCCGGTATCTCCCGCTTGTAGCAGTAGAGTAAGATCGCATTAAAACCGCCACACGAACACTCTCGGATCGCAACCGCGTATAAATCAACCTCTAGCTGCAGGTGCAACATTGCCGACGCGCTAAAATATTGCGCCACAGAGCAGCCGGCCACAGAGGCAGACAACATACCTATTGAGTAAATATTTTCAAGTAGGTAACAAGATGTTTCTATTTCCATAATATTCAATGATCGAAAATGACAGGTTTCGTTGAAAATAGAGTTTGACTTTCAGACCTTAATAACATATCTACCCTTTTCTCCCACTTCATAATGGTTACAATACAATGCAACTGAAGAAGCAATCTATAAATAATTCACCCCAACTCTAAATACAACCTGTAATAACTCTATATAAACTCTGCCACATATACTCTCTTCATAAATAAATAGTCTGTTGTTGTCTGTCTGTATTTTAGTCTATGTCTGAAATATTACCGCCATCTTGTATTGTGGATTAATTGAAACGTCTCGTATTAGGCGGGCGATTTTAAAATACAATTATTTATTGGACAACAGTTGTGTTTCACGTTCCTTTCTGTTTTATAATCTGTCACAGTTAATTGAACACGGACGTCTTTTAGATGCTTATTAATAAATAGTTGTTAAATAGTAAGACTATTAGATAACAAACAATTAGTATCAACTAGCTGCTGCCCGCGGTCTCGCCCGCGTGACTATTATACAATATACTGATAAAATATTGAAATTAATTTTTATCTCGAGGGAACACATTATTGGAATAAAATAGGTACTTTATGTAAATCCAGGGTGTCAGCTACAATATTTCCAAATTTAATCAAAATTGGTCTATCCGTTTGGACGTAACAAAGATGTAACAAACATTCGCCTTTATAATATTAAGTGTGATTACAAGGCCTAGTTAAATGTAGGTATGACCATGTCCTATGCGATCTAATAATGTTTTATGCCCAGGACAACATGGCGAATAATTAACATTAGTACTTCCTAGCTTATCAATCACTGCTGTCCTACTGGTGTCTTGCCAATAGCACTGAATACATAATAGTACAAGTAGCGATAGGTATTTATTATCATACCGTACAGTCAAACACAAATATCTATGGAGGGAACAACGGGGGGTGAACTAAATCATGTGCACGATTGTACATATAAATTTTGCATATAAATTGAAAAACGAATATAAATCTATACTAATATTATAAAGCTGAAGAGTTTGTTTGTTTGTTTGTTTGTTTGTTTGTTTGTTTGTTTGAACGCGCTAATCTCAGGAACTACTGGTTCGAATTGAAAAATTCTTTTTGTGTTGAATAGACCATTTATCGAGGAAGGCTTTAGGCTATATAGCATCACGCTGCAACTATTAGGAGCGAAGAAATAATGGAAAATGTGAAAAAAAACGGGGATAATTATTCATCCTTGAGGGCTTCCGTTGCGTGCGCTGCGAAAACGGTTCAAGATACCAAAAATATATGTATGAAAGAATTATTTCTCTTGAAATGATCTAAAAAAATGTCCACGACAGTATATGTCTATCTTTTAAGATTAACTCACTAGAACCGTTTTTATGGTAGGTAATCAAATTTGGTCGAAATTAATGCATTTGGTAAGAGTTGTATCAACGTAATAATATTAATTTTTAATAATTTCCTACGGTAGTGATAGGGGTAGTGGTAGTGGTAGTGATAGTGGTAGTAGTAATCCACACACTTACATTAAGTTCTCCCAAAGTACCTATTCACTAAAAATTATCTATATGGCAAAACAACGTTTGCTGGGTCAGCTAGTTAATAAATAAACATAATCTGGCAGATACTAAATATTAATAACGTTATAATATCGTCAACTTAAGAATATCACCTACTTGCACGTCACTTCATAAATCACTTGATATTTATTATTATGACATACTAATCACGTTCCAATAAGTTATAATAGGCTTTATCTTTAAGGGAGTAAAGTAGATAACAGGTTTGAATCTCGACAGGAGCGTAGGCAGGCTTTGTATCGATAAATTTTCTGGCAGGGAGCTGTCACAATAACCTGTCGTTTTATTAAATAGGACGTAGTCCTTTGTGTTGCTTGAAGCCTGGTACACACGTCACGAAAAATCGTTACGATTGGACGGTACAGTTCAAACTGCAACGATGAGGGTTATAGAATACCTTTCATACAATTTGGCAACATAAAGGTCATTTGGCTTGTTGTGGTTTTACGCTGGGAATACACGTCCGATTTTTCTCTCCCATAGTCTGATCAGACAATCGGAAGGCACTCGTGCCATACATTTGTTTGAATACGTAATACACATACGATCCGCTAGTCGGATCGGACGTCAAATGTATGGCACGAATGTCTGATCAGACTATCGGATCCGACTATCGGAGAGAAAAATCGGACGTGTATTCCTAGCGTTAGTGTGTCGGCACAGGAGGGTTGGAAGCCATACGTCATCGGTAACAACCGACTATAAATATTGGTGACATTCAGTTCCGCGTGGACCAACAGCCCCGCGCCACATAAATATTATTGGACGTACAAGTGATAAGGCAGGGTTATCTATATATATAAAAGGAGAAGGTGACTGACTGACTGACTGACTGACTGACTGACTGACTGACTGACATATCAACGCAGGGCCTAAACTATAAGGGCTAGAAACTTGAAATTTTGCACAGGGGTTCCTTTTATAACGTAGGGGAGCACTAAGAAAGGATTTTTGAAAATTCACCCCCTAAGGGGGTAAAACGGGGGTGCAAAGTTAGTATGAAACTTTGCCGTTTTTGAAGTCGTTAGACGGGTAGACGTCGAATTCTACGCGAGCGAAGCTGCGGGCGTCCACTAGTAATGTCTACAAAGGTATTTCACCCTTCTGTACGTATGTTTATTCAATTGGGATCAGCTTAACATTTCATCACCATTTCCATTGTCTTACTGTTTGGCAAGGTGTTGGGCCACTGTCTATCATGATGGCCATATGCGTATTGGTAGATTTTACGAGTCAATCTTCTCGAACTCCTTCAAGTGTTGCTGAGGACCTGTGCCTACAAACGAATTTACAAGTAATATTACTACTACTACTACTTATTTACTTTTTGAAGACTGTTTTTTTATTTTAATATCGTTATTTTTCCTTTAAGCGCTCTGAGGTAAAACTTGTCTTCACTACAGATACCAGAAATAGATAATCATATCAAAATGTTTAATATAAATGTAAGCTTGATAACAACAATCTATGTCATTATATTAGAATAATAACACAATTTGTTAAAATTTCCTATCTCTAACATTAATCTGTTAATAAAAACAGCAATATTAGTTTAAGGTCAATTGAGAGCGCTCTATCACTTTCCTCTTATCGTGAAATATGCGTTATTTATACACTCATTCATATGCAACTGACAGTAACGGAATGGGGAAATCTTGGCGATAGACTAAAACAAATGTAAAATTAATAGATTGATTCGACACTTAAAAGTTTTTATGTTCCTCTCATACATAAATTTACTAAATCAATTTAAAATATGGATGAAGAAAACAGAAACCGAAAAATAAATTTATATCATTTAGATCACACAAGGCATCCTGACCCCAAATTAAGCAGAGCTATGGGTGTCAGAGACTGATATACATACACACTCGTAGATATTTTTAAATACATACTTATATATTGACATCCCGACACAGAACAAACACACGTGTTCGTCACACGAATTTTTTTTTCTTCAATATTCTGAGCTGTGAGTGACTATTACAAATACAGTAAAACCCGTTAAGCGATTTCATAGCCAGCCAAAATGCGTGTTATGTCGAAAAGCGCAATAAGGATAGGGCAACTGTAATAACCTTAACCTTACCAACCGTAACCTTTTAATTTACGAGTAGGTACGTACTAATTTTGAATAGATTTAATAAATAATACAAAGATGGAATAAAATTAAAAATTATCAGGCTATTTATAATTCTATATCGTATTAAATGGGTTCTACTGTACCTACGTGTAAGGACGGATAGTTATGACTTAGGAGTAAACGACTCATACTGAAAGGTAAACAGATAATCGAAATTTTGCTGTCATTATTTAATTAAATTCTTGGCACTTATACCTACTATCTAATACACGACATTTATCTAAAGTTAGCGACGATTATCTTGATAATATCGATATTTATATAATCGAAACACACGACCATGTTAACTCGATCCATTATAGCGACGATTTGCTTAATTTATTTAACGATTCAGGCTGTTAGCGATTTTATTTTGTTTATGGCGTATAATTTAATACTTAATTGAGGAAAATATTTGAAATGTTATCGGTGTAATTCTATAAGATGGGGCCGCGATAGAAACGGTTCGTAAATTTTGTTTATTGCCAGACAATTGTGTTGTGTGCATTTATAACTGACCTGTTGTGGTATTTAAAGTTGCTTAGTCGGAGATTTGCATGTTATGAAGTTAAAAAACCGATAGGGTTCCGTACCACCGAGCGATTTTTAAGGTTACTTAGGTTAGCTTAGGTGCGGGGACTCCCTTTGGGATCTAACTTTTTACCTTTTTATTATGTGGTAGCTGTCACAGCAACACGCAGTCTGTGAAAATTTCAGGTGTCTACTTTTTTGCTTTGAAGAGATAGAGCCCTGTGAAACACTAAACAGCGAAGCTATGTAAATAAGGTTCCAACTGTCACCCTTCGGAACCCTAAATAACGAAATCGTCGAATCGAAACAACACCAAGCGAACAAGGACTCCTTTCAATGACACTTTTCTCTAGAAACCTTAATAGCACCGCATCTGAACTTTTAAGTATTAATCTGGGCATCACAGTTGGTCTTGGCTATGGCGGAATGAAAATACACTTTGAGCAATATATATATATACAATATATGTACCTACATAACATAACAGATAGACAGAGGTAGATATAGATAGATATGTAGTACACCAACTATTCACCAGTTCCAGACTCCGAGGTTTTACCTACCGAGAATCTCTTTGGGCGACCCGGAGATCAAACCCAGGACCTCGACTTTAGCAGTAGAGCAACCGGAACCTATATTACTTAAGTATTCGTAATTTGAGCTCTTTATTCCTCGCAGAGAACATTATCCTCATGCAACCGTCTTACATCACCGCAAAAACTTTACCCGCTAAACATAAACACACCGCAATGAATCGGCACCATAGACAATAAATCAGGGTTGTCAACATAAGCAATAAGTTAGGGCTGTCAAAAAGAAAAAGTAAGCGTGGAATCGAAGCCCGCATCGTAAATACGTAAGTAGGTGGCAGCATACATTATGGCCTGTTATCAGAAGCGTATTTCACCTTCGAATACAAGATAAACATTTTTAATTCATACATTAAGTGTCAGTATAAGTTATGTCAGTCGCCAGTGCGGCCCACGCGATCGGTATTCATAGGTTACGAATTCGATGTAGTTTTGAGATTGGTTCCTTTTTCAAATCACATTGCAATGAGTTGTCCTTTTTATATACATACGTTGTTGATTTATAATAGAATTGGAAAGGGATTTTTTTTATAATATAGACGGACAAACAGACATACGGGTCACCTGATGGTATGTGGTCACCGTCGTCTATGGACACGTGCGACACCAGGGGTATCACAGGTGCGTTGCCTGCCTTGAAGGAAGCGTTTCACACTCTTTTTAAAGCGCTCCATGTCGTAGCTCGAAGGTCTTAGTATTAGTTACCATCTGAACTTCGACTATCACTAACAGGACTAATTAAATATTCACTATACTCGACCACTAACACCACTCATAGTAGAGTCCATGTTTCTATAGTCCACATTCTAATAACGAACTGACCAACTAATCACTGCTTAGACCAACGCTCCCAGTCCCTTGTTCAAAGTTTGTCACAGTTGTCATAGGCGGCAGCAAATTAGTAATACCCACTAGGTATATGCTGTTTGCTATTCCATATTCAGATATTGAATATTGAATAGCAAACATATTTAATTTTATATATTAACAACTATGAAACGTTTTGAGTGGGTATTTATTTATTAAGTCAGCAATTTGTTTCCAGTTGTTAAACTTCCAACGATCCAACTTGAAAGATAGGATAGCTTACATCTTAATTTTAGCCAAAATATTATTTTATTGCAAATTATTTAATGTAATTTTATATTTGAAAACGTCTAACTGACATGCTTTACAATACTGTCATTTCAGCCATCGCCACTTCGTATTACTTTTGACACATGACGTTGCCATTGACGTTGACATGGCCAAGGCGTACACATTCACAAAAAAATATTTTATTGCAAAACAACGTTTGCCGAGTCAGCTAGTATAATATAAATAATCTGTTGCACTAATTATAGAACATGGAAATGACATGGTATGGCTCCTAGTTAAACACGTCGCACAGTTGAATTTCAAAAAAATTCAAAAATTCAAATAATTTATTTCGCTATGAGGTGATTACACACGCTTAACGAAAGTCTAGGTAACTACAAACTACTTAAAGAGATATAATGCTATTCTAAACTGATTAATATAAAGCAAAGGATGAGCTATTTATCCTTGAATGAATAGCTAATCCTACACAGGTGCCTAACCTGCCTTATGGCTAATTTACAATAATTACCTACCACTAAGCTAAGCTCTAAGTCACGATAGACTATCTACCTGGTCATCGGCTTAAGGAAGAACTTACAATATTCTTATCCTATGCCCTAGTGTAGGCCGAGAGAGAAAAAAGCCGAAGGAAAAAACTCTCGGTACTCTTTTAAAATTCAAATTAATTTTTACAGAAAAATGTACAGTATGACCATGATATGATTAGGACAGACACGAGACAGCCAATCGTGTATGCCAAGAATCACCCCATATGCCACCTGCTTACAATATTTAGTATAATTAATACAAAAGCATAGTGATAGGATGGTGATAGTGATAGAATGGATGATAGTTGAATAGTTCTATTTATAAGTAAGTACTTACTTAACTTAAATCATTGAATATTGTAAGCAGATAACATTAATAATAAGCTATGAATACGGCTTGGCATAACATAACAAAGTCCGTATTATGCACTCAACATGAACTGAATGGTTGTTCAAATATTAATTTGTACGCCTCTCAAAGCGCAAAACGATTAGATCTATTGTAATTTTGTCTTTTCAAATTATATTTTGAATTGACCATACGATTTTTGCAGTCGACGGGTCGTTGCGATCCAATTACCTTATTAAATGGGATGATAAAAATTTATTAAATGCAGCTTCTTGTACTTCGCCCACGTGAAATATATGGTATGTAATATAAAATATTTTTAATCATTGTATCCCAAGGGAACACAGTATCGGGATAAAAAGTATCCTATATTATAATCTAGGGTATCAGCTTCCTCCATACCAAATTTTATCAAAATTAGTCGACCAGTTTGAGCTGAAGAAGTTACAAACATACAAACACACACAAACATTCACCTTTATAATATTATTGTGAGGATTCGTGTCTATGTAGAAACAAATGTCTTATTACTCTAAGCTAAGTTCTACACGAATCTTAACCACACATCAGTTAAAACATTTTTATTATACCTTATCGGACGAATAAAAATAACAATCAACGGAAAGTGCAGCCGAATAAAGTTGATTGCATGAAACAGACAAAACCGGTGTCATAAATAGTAACGTCGATACAGGAGTTAAGTGCTGACATTTCAATGAAAACGGCAATTAATCTGATAACCACTAATTACTGTAGGTGTCTCTGAGCACGGCTAATGAGTCTTACGGCAATCGAAACTCGGGGCAATAGGCGAGTTTGTTACAGAGAAAATGTACCAAAAACTAAAACAATTTCTTAACATCATGTTGTTTTTATTTATTTATTTATTTAATAATTTATGTACACACTTTTAAGCATAGAATATATTAATAAAGTAACAAAGGAAGTAAATGGTACAAGGGTACTACTTATTTCTTATGAAATTTCTTCCAGTAGACCCGAGACAGGAAATTTGCTACGGACGGTAGGCTAAAGTGTATACAATATACACATATACTATAAGATATATATAATTTATACAGGATAATGTAATTCAAAAATACTAAAAATATTTACATTGTATATAACAATAATATATATATAAATAAATATATAATATACATATAATACAATATATACATATATATGACAATAATATATATTTAAATATTTATATACACATAGAAACTACATAATAAATAAACAGCCGAAAATATTATACTACCAAGGAAAAATAGTGCTCCTTGACTCTCTTTTTAAACATAGAAATAGACTTAGACTCGCGTATATGAAGTGGTAGTGCATTCCACAGTCTTACTGCATGCACAGAGAAGGAATAGGAATACATACTGGTCTTGTGGGATGGAAACATAAGAAGGAGTTTGCGATGGGTTCTGCAGGGGGCGTGGGATGGGACTGTAAACGAAAATCGCTCCCGCAGGTAGGACGGAGAGGATGGAGAATAAAGGATATTAAAAAGCAAACAAAGTATCCTAGTATTCCTACGAAGGCGGATTGGGAGCCACTTGAGATCCTTGCGAAGATGGGAAACGTGATCAAACTTACGAATTCCGAAAATGAATCGAATACACAAATTTTGCAAGCGCTCAAGTTTATTATGAAGCTCCTCAGTAGCATCCAAGTAGCAGGCATCAGCATAGTCTATAATGGGCTGAATCAGGGTTTGAGCTAGGGAGATCTTAGTTTTTAAAGGTAAAAGACCCTGGAGACATCTCAGTGAATGAAAAGAGTAATTAACTTTACGGCTTACATCATTGACGTGCGCATTCCAAGACAGGTTACCGTCGATAATCACCCCAAGATCTTTGACTGTATCAGTATACGCTATTGTAACCCCATCTAGGTGGACCTGGGGCAATGTAGGCCAATCAATTTGTTTACGAATGTACCTACTGCCGATGATAATAGCCTGCGATTTATTAGGGTTTAACACTAAGCCAAAAGATTTTGCCCAGGCGTTAATATTATTTAAATTATCATTCATCTTAGCGATGGCTGCGTTACAGTCTTCAAAATGAAAATGGTTGTAAAGCTGCACATCGTCTGCGTAGAGATGGAAGTTAGAAGTAGTGACAGAAGAGATAGAGTTAATGAAAATCGAGAAAAGTAGAGGAGAGGGAACGCTACCCTGAGGCACGCCCGTATTTAAGAAACACGTCTCAGAGAATAAACCATCGACGCGAACTCGTTGCGAACGGCCCCGAAGATAAGAATCAAACCACTCTAAGGTAGAAGAATCTACATTAATAGATTTAAGAATACCTATAAGGATGTCAAAATCTACAGAAGAAAAAGCGTTACTAAAGTCTAGTAATACCAATAATGTGAGCTGTTTATTTTCCATAGCCCAGCGAATGTCATCAGTGACTTTAAGGAGAGCTGTGACAGTGCTGTGGCCGGGACGGAAGCCAGACTGGTAGGTACTAAGGACAGAATTCGCTAAGAGAAATGCAGAAAGTTGAGTATGGACAATGTGCTCAAAAACTTTGGAGAGAAACGGTAAGATGGAGATCGGTCGGAAGTCGGAAGGCTTAGAGGGAGATGCAACTTTTGGAAGAGGTATTATGTGTGCCTGTTTCCACGCGGAAGGGAAGGAGTTAGAAGACAACGAATGGTTAAATATGTGAGTAATAATGGGAAGAATTGAGGGAAGGATGAGAGTAATCATTTTTGAGCACAGATTGTCATTACCAATAGAAGTTGACGAGATGGAAATAATAGATTTTTTTACGCTTTCTTGAGATACAGAAGTTAAACTGAAAGAAGAATTGGAAGGTAATGACAAGCGGGATAGTGTTTGTAATGTTTGGGTCTTAATATAAGGATCCATCGGTAACGATTGGGAAAAGAACTTATTAAGGTCGCTTATATTAACATCCTTACACGATGTATCCAGCGACTTGCCAATACCAATAGACTTTAGAAATCTCCACGCTTCCGCAGAGTTACGATTATTAAGAGAATCATGGAAATAGCGTCTCTTTGCATCTCTGCACAGACGATTGCAACGATTACGCAGTATTTTGTAGCGGTTTAAGTTTTGTTCAGTTGGAGATCTTTTATAATGTCGTTTTGCCCTATCACGTCGTGCCATATACTCTTTGATTTCTGACGTAAGCCATGGGGCAGGATTACGCTTGATCTTGACACGTCGGAGTGGGGCATGTCGATCGTAGAGATTGAGCACAGAAGCCGTAAAGTAATTAACCTTCTCATCAACGCTGGTACTTTCAACCACCAATGACCAATCAACTGCCTCAGCATCGCGTGTAAGTGCCTCCAGATCGATACCCTTGAAACTACGTAATAAAAGAAATTTTGGTTTACGCTTAGGAGGACGGATACGATAGGAGAGATGGACCATATCGTGGTATGAAAAAGGCGCGGTGAGTTGCCCGTGTGACACAATCCTATTAGGACACGAAACGATCATTAGATCCAAAAGTGATGGAATGCAATTGGGGAAATAATGAGTCGCAGATGAAGGCAAGATATGCAGGCTTAGGCACGATAATAATGAAATAAGTTTTGATGCCCTCAGGTCCTTTTTAAGTAGGCATGTATTGAAGTCACCCATCATTATTATATGTTCATATATAGGACACAATTCAGAGAGGACCGATTCTAATTCATCAAAGTAGTTGATGGTCATGTTCGGACTATAGAATACCGAGAGTAATATTTTATTGTGGTTGACTATTAACTCAATGAATATAAATTCTGCAGACTCTGAATACAAGGAAGGTGACATTCTAACTATTTTGTATTTTATATCAGCACGCAAGTATATGGCAACTCCACCACAACCTTTACCTATTCGATCATTTCTGATTAAAATGAAACCAGGCAGAGCATACTGAGAAGAAGGAAGAGAAGGTTTTAGAAAAGACTCAGAAATGAGAAGTACATCAAGGTGCTCACAGCTAATGGATGCTAGAAGGTCGGAATAGTGTTTAGGAATACTTTGGATATTAATGTGTGCTATATTCAAAAAATTGGAGTTAGATTTGCAAAAAGAGGAAATCTGGTCATGCAGTGTCGTGGCTCCACAAGAATTACTATCCGCGCTGACAAAACTATCATTTGAGGAAGAGCAAGAAAAAAAGCTGTCTTCAATATCATCAAAACCCAACATTTTCAAATTATGTGTAAATAATTAATAAATAAATATAAATAAACTGATTTAATTATATAAATAATATGTATTATACAATTAAAATATATATAAATTTAGATAAATATAAAAATATTGCTTTATACTTACAAACCCCCTGCTCACTGGTATACTAGAGAGAAATACGAAAAAAGAAGTGCATTATTATATAAAAATTAAAAATAACATACAACTTAACAGCAGTGCGACAAAGTTCTCACCATAGATTGCTACAGCCAACTTAACAATAGCACCAAAATTTCTAAAACTATGTACTTAGGTACATCTACACAATCAAGAAACACTAAAGAATAGTTTTATCTAATTCTAATAAAAAAAAATTTTAAAAAAATATTTATTTAGCAATCTAATACAATATATAAAACTAAGTACCTACTCTTACATGTACTGTTTATTTTATAGGCATCTTAATTTCAAATTACTGATGTTAAGAAGTATTAGTAACCTAATAAACAACTTTGTTGGTGTAGGTATGCATATATCACATAATAAGATAGTTATTTACTAATGGAGTAGAAGATATTCCACAAATTTCCAATTAACACAAATTAAGATACTAAGTAGGCACAAAATATAACAAAAGAAAAATAAATTGTAAATACATAATATCAATGGAATGAGAAGTGTTATCTATCACATTGCTACATTATTATCACAACTCATGAATTAACATTATTAGGTACTTTTTGAGATTTAAGATATTGAGTTGTGTAAAACCTCAAATTACAGAACTTAAAAGTGTAACATCATTACTTCACTTTGTTTCCAATTGTTATTTTAATTTTATATTTAATTAACCATAATTTATTAAAAACACAGAGTACCTAAACAAAGACTGGTCAAAGGCATATTTTATTCACTATCTACACTAAACATAAAAACAAGTGGTTCAAATAAATAACATGCTCTCAAAAAAACAAAAAAAAATGAGATTAATTACGTCTTCGAGTTTTATAGGGCTCCGAATCTTTAGTGGGCTTTTTGGTCTTAGCAGGTGCCACTGTTTTGCCGACAGGCTCTGCAATCTCACGAGGATATTTAGTGATAAGCAGTTGCAATTCATCCATGGATTCTATTTTCTGTCGAGTCTTGTCAGGCAGGAAAATGGTTATTTTACCTTCGATGGTCCAACACTGTTTCATGCCAAAGTGGGCACGGGCAGCAGAAAACACATTGTGCCTTGCTTTTGTAAGAAACTCTGAGATAGTTGTGCCGGTACCTTTCAGTGCAGTTTTGTTGTCCCATACTAAGTGGCGGTGCTCCATATTGTTAAATCGCACTAGGATTGGGCGAGGTTTACCTTGCAAGGATCCGAGGCGATGGCACACACGGATACTGTCTGATACTACGTCGGATAGCTTTAATTGTTCGACAAACACTTTCATGACAGCATCATGCACTTTTTCATTTTGTTTTTCCGGTATCCCATGAATTAGTAAGACTTTTCTTCTCATGGCAGTCTCATGTCTGTCTAAACCGAGGGTAAGAAGTTCTATTTGAGACTTCATAGTAGTGAGCATCTGCCAAATAAATGCTTTAAATTCATGGAACTCACTGGTCAGTTTCGATAGATCCGGAGTAGGTGACGAAGGCGTAACTGTGGCTTTATCGAGTTTCTGCTCCATTTCTTGTAGACGGGAATTAAATAGCTTCTCCAGCATGTCCATATTGTTTATGAGTTGAGACTCCATGTTGTGTAGTTTATTCTAAGTTTATGTTGCACAGTGATGATTCACGTGAATGCCAGTGTAAGCAGGTAGGTTTGCAAGTGATTAGACACTAAATTGCATAGAAAAAGCGCAATTAAACAATTTTATAACAAATAAAACACGGAGCGCACTTTTTCGCGTGTTTACTTTACACTACCCTCACTTGTTAATTGACATCAAACAACTATCAATATTGTAAATAAATTAAATGTTAAAAAAATTGTATACAGGGTGGCCAATGTAGAGGACATTGGCCACCCTGTATATAAGGAGTGTCCTAACGGTCGGCTGTCACCATTCTTGCCATTGGATCTCTTGTCAAAGATGTCATGATGTAATGGTGTAAGTAGTTGTAACCGCAACACTACCTCAATGATCAACAATAATAATTAGGTACCCACCGTAAATTAATTGAATAGTAATTTTTTGTTACATAATTTTAATTCGATGCCAAATTATCGTGGTAAATTGATATAACCGATTAAAGCGAAGCAGTAATTAAAATAAAATACAATTTCTTATACAAAACCCAAGCGGCGTCGTGAATTGCACAAGCGGACGCTGTCGTTTATAACGTTATTTCAAAATTTAAATGATCTGCTTCACCTCGACTGGTAAAGGGATAAGTCATATTTTTGTTGTAATTGTGTTAATTTGTCGAAATAAATTGTTATTCTATTCTATTCTATTCTATTCGAGTTTATTAGTTACTAGACGACGCCCGCAGCTTCGCTCGCGTGGAATTAGACATAACAATAGTTTTGTTTACACCTAGTAATAGCTAGCCTATGTCACTCAGTGAAGATGCAGCTTTCTAATGGTGTAAGAATTTTTAGAATCGGTCTGGTAGTTTTTGTGTGAAAACATTACAAACAAATGTTTCCTCTTTGTTTTTTGTATGTGGTGTATTTACGTAGTTGAGGTAGACGTATTTATTGCGGAGTAAGTTTAAGCATCGATTGTGACTCGTGGTGAAATAGAACAAGGAATCAATTACATAAATGTCTGCACTGACGTGACATTTCTAGTCGCTGCGACCCATAGACGTCCCACTGTTGGGCACGGGTCTCCTCTCAGAATGGGAGGGATTAGGCCTTAGTCCACCACGCTGGTCAAGTGCGTATTGGCAGACTTCACATGCCTTCGAGAACATTATGAAGAACTCTCAGGCATGCAGGTTTCCTCACGATGTGTCTTTCACCGTTATAGCAAGTGACATTTAATTAATTAAATCGCACATAACTTAGAAAGTCATTGGTGCGTGCCGCTGGGGTTTGAACCCGGACCGCTCGAGTGAGAGGCGAGTCGATAGCCACTGGGCCGATCGATGGTTTCGATAGCACCACCGCTAGTTGACATTTCTAGTCATCCATCCATCCATCCATCAGCCTTTCAGAGTCCACTGCTGGACATAGGCCTCCCTTAATCGGTGCCACTCCTCCCGATCCTGTGCCTTCTGAGTCCAGCGATTTCCCGCAGACATTTCTAGTACAGATTAATAATTAATTCGTTAAGTTGCCAACAATAAGTATAGATATTATTAGAGCTTAAAAAGTTTAATTCATATTTCCTAGCTTCGCTCGCGCGGTAGGTCAGTTGGTCAAGACGGTGTAGTTGGAACCGACACTTGGTACGTCGTAAATCCGACGGCGTTCTCCGAAATTAATAAATAACCAATATTTTTAATATAAAACGTTAATGAGCGACGAATAAAGCGATAAACAGAAAATTTACAATCGGCCTCGTTCTAAAGCTTGAGGGTGGGTTATTTATGGGAACGGCTCATGGGATTGAGTTGTGGGTCACTTGGGTAGTGATGGTGGTACGTTTGGCTTGACCGCTGCATATGAATCCTATTTTGTTCCATATAGAGTTCGGGGCAGTGACCTACTTAGTACTACCTAGTACCGTTACTATCGTGTAGTATTTGTTTTTAAAGCAAGCGTGTAGTACCTAATCTATATATATATATATATATATATAAAAGGAGAAGGTGACTGACTGACTGACTGACTGACTGACTGACTGACTGACTGACTGACTGACTGACTCACTGACATATCAACGCAGGGCCTAAACTATAAGGGCTAGAAACTTGAAATTTTGCACAGGGGTTCCTTTTATATCGTAGGGGAGCACTAAGAAAGAATTTTTGAAAATTCACCCCCTAAGGGGGTAAAACGGGGGTGCAAAGTTAGTATGAAAATTTGCCGTTTTTGAAGTCAAATTCAAATTCAAATTCAAATTCAAATTCAAATAATTTATTTCGCTATGAGGTGATTACACACGCTTAACGAAAGTCTAGGTAACTACAAACTACTTAAAGAGATATAATGCTATTCTAAACTGATTAATATAAAGCAAAGGATGAGCTATTTATCCTTGAATGAATAGCTAATCCTACACAGGTGCCTAACCTGCCTTATGGCTAATTTACAATAATTACCTACCACTAAGCTAAGCTCTAAGTCACGATAGACTATCTACCTGGTCATCGGCTTAAGGAAGAACTTACAATATTCTTATCCTATGCCCTAGTGTAGGCCGAGAGAGAAAAAAGCCGGAGGAAAAAACTCTCGGTACTCTTTTAAAATTCAAATTATTTTTTACAGAAAAATGTACAGTATGACCATGATATGATTAGGACAGACACGAGACAGCCAATCGTGTATGCCAAGAATCACCCCATATGCCACCTGCTTACAATATTTAGTATAATTAATACAAAAGCATAGTGATAGCCTGTCAGAGTTTAATTCAGTCCCATGCCTTCTTATCATCCAAATACTCCTGAATATTATAATAAGCTTTTTGACATAATTTTTGTTTGATGGTTTTTTTAAACCTGTGTAAAGGCAGAGACTGAACCGCAGCCGGGACTTTATTGAATATTAGAATAGACATTCCTATGAAGGAACGACTTTTCTAGTCGTTAGACGGGTAGACGTTAATGGGTCTAATTCTACGCGAGCGAAGCTGCGGGCGTCCACTAGTTGTTTATAAAGCAAGTGTGTAAAAATTGTTTATAAAGCAAGCGTGTAATAATTGTTTTTAAAGCAAGCGTGTTGTAATTCATGACATAATGCTGAGTGCGGTCCAATTTTGCATTAAAATCTAAATAACCTACATCTACTGTCAGTTAATAATATTCTGTACCATAATGTGTTTTATGCAAAATAAATCATATTCTATTCTATTCTAATTGTTTTCTGGTTGGAAAGGTATTGTTTTCGGTTACACTTTTTAAGTGGCGACCATCTTAGTCCAATACATCTGTGATGACCTCGGAGAGAGACTCACCAATAATTACTAACTGGAATATTACTAACACTAACAGGACTAACTATCACAAACAGTCCGCAGTCCTCACCACCAGTACCCACTAACGAACTGCCCAACTAATGTTCTAATTAACTCTATCAGCTAACTGTATGGTT
Organism: Carterocephalus palaemon; assembly: GCA_944567765.1. Lineage (NCBI taxonomy): Eukaryota > Metazoa > Arthropoda > Insecta > Lepidoptera > Hesperiidae > Carterocephalus > Carterocephalus palaemon. Next base: position 856,207 of record OX155645.1, read on the forward strand.
AGTCCAGTTCATATTTGCGAAATTCCTGTTGCGAAACATCAAAACCCATAAACTAAATAATGTGACATAGTCAGTCATCCATAAGGTTGTAGCATGGCAAGGCAATGCAGTGGAAATTACTAACTAGTACTGGAATGCACAGACTAGAAACGATCAAAGTTTACGACGTCTGTAAAAACCTCTGGATGCAGAGTACTCCTATCCAACTTGGTTAACCTACGAAACTCCTCTGTAATTAATTACTAAATATTAAAACAATTAGATTTAAGATATGAAATTAAAATTATATACACAGTTTTTAATTTAGTGAAACGTGAAAACAACTCCATGAACTTGTTATTAAAACCTCGTACTTAATAAGTTTTTTGCATATTCACTTACGTTGTTTTTTCACACAAAGAATGTCTGTATAATTAATGAGACACTAATGTAATTCTCGCTTGTAATGAAATATTAAAATGTGTAATTGTATTAACAACTATTACGTTATAATTATATACGTGTCTGGTAGTTTTCACACCCACTAATCAGAGTCAAGGCTGTGAATGTTAGTTACAGACAAATTATAAGCGAAGTGATTTAATAAGGCCTCATTAGTGTAGAGGCTGGAAGCGTGACTGCTGCAAAAGCCTAGGTTTGAGCCCCAGATCAGGCAATGCATTATAGATTCTACTTTTTGCCCGCAGCTTCGCCCGTGAAAAAAGTACAACTTGATTACAGTTAGGAAATAGAGTCAACATCTGTTGACACTATTCCAGACAACTTACCATTAAAAGTACAAAGCATTCCAAGAGAACATATTTTCGGAAAAAAAGTAACCTATGTCCTACTCTGGCTTTTGGTCTAGCTATGTGAAAATTTTCATCTAAATTCGATTTGTAGTTTTTGCGTGATTGACTAACAAACATTCAAACATCCAAATATTCAAACTTACAAATTTTCTCATTTACAATATTACTTAGTAGGATTTCTCAGTTGATATCCTCAAGCTCGGATCTGTGACTGCTCAGTTTGGATTTGCTCGTGTAGTTTGGATCGATGGAGAATTCATAGGCAAGCCAAATGAAGGATTTTATAGGTCAGCCGAAGGTGAGATAACATTGACTACTGTTAAAACTTAATGTCTGTGTGACTCAGCGACCGGAAAAAACAGTGTGACATACAACAATGTGACAAACAAACAGTGTGACAAACAACAAAATATTTTAATTCTAGAGCGCTTTTTCATTGCGAAAGAAATGAAGCGCTATTGAATTTTTTGTAAGTAACATTCATACAACTCATTTAATTCATACATTCATGCAACCGATGCAATTAAACATTTTAATTATTCTTACTGTATCAGTGTGTAACATATTTTTCTACTCTCCATAGCATAAAAAGGGAGGTAAATTAAATTTGTTATGAGCTGGTATAGGTAATATTCTCACTTAAGGCTATCGCTTCTATTAAAAGCTAATCTTAAAGATAAATATTTTTAGCGTGAGTAAAATAACATTTTACGCATGAAATAAAATAGTCTAGCCAAGGTTATCGATGTTAGTTCTATTTTTAAACTTATAATATACCGTGATAGTAGGTACTACAGGCGTCCCAGTGTTGGGTACGGGTCTCTTCTCACAACTCAGAAGATCCGAAGCAAACTCCACGCTGTGGTGCGTATTGGTGGAGGGGTTGCCTTTGTTTTGTTTAACGAGTGGGAAACCTTGTAAAGGTACCCAGACGTCGTGGGAGCGACGCCGGGTTATGTGGGACTTTCACCCACTAAAACCCACTCGGTGGCCTACTCCGGCGCTACAGGAGGGCTCCGGGATCTCTTGTAGAACGCGCCGGTTCCCCCGGCGCTGCGCCCAACATGGGCTTTTCCCGGTTTACTCCACGCTGTGCAGCACAAATAGCGCCGTCTTTCCCGGGGTCACATAATGGACGATTTGAGCTCCCACTCTCACCGCCCGCAACCCCAGAAGCCCCCTTTTAGTCGCCTTTTACGACAGGCAGGGGCTACCGTAGCACTATTCTGGTCCCGAGCTACAGGGACGACCAATCTAAGCCTAGCTTCATTATGATACATGAAACTTAGTCGCTTAGGAATTATTCGCTAAACTCTTTCAATGGGACTGTACATTTACAAAACAGACGTATTTTGAGTAGCTTTTAAAGCAATTGTGTGGTAATTTGGTGTTGGAGGTCACAGTAATTTGAATTTTTATTCCAGTTTCAATGAAAATTTTATTATTCGACAGTTACAGAGTCTTGCTGTTAAAGATATCGCAGTAGCCATAAAGAGGTGTTTTGGATATAAGTTCTTGAATTCATGTACCTACTGTTTTTAAAATTTAATGATGTCGGTATCTTAACATGTTTAAATATCAAAATTACTACAGCTTAAACTTTGAGCAGTCAGGATTTAAAAGCATATAATTAACTTTATACCTTTTAAGTGCGATTTAATATTGAAACAAGCATTATATTTCACATAATTGACTTAAGAATTACTGTAACCCGGAATAGCTTCCTAATAAAAATGAACCAACAGACACTTCTTAGTGTCGTAATATATTACGTAGTTAGTATCTATTAATATATCACATTTATGTTAATCCGATCATCAAAAGATTATACGAGTATATCATGATTTTTATGAGGAAATCATGTACCTACTTTAAAGGTTATACTATAAACTATATAAAAAACTATACAAAAATAATTCCATGGGTGGAACCCATTACTGTTCCACTGCATGGCACAGAAACGGAAATGACCTGGAGCATACTGCACCAGGCTGATGAAATGCGGTTTGGCAGGCGGGTGGTCAATAACCCCTCTGCTAAACCCAAATCTGATTTTAATAACAACTAGGGCCCACAAACTAACGGTCCTCAGAAGACCGTAAGCGCTCGAGAAATTTTGGTCACCCGTCCCCCTATTTCGGCAGATCATATGCTGTTATCTATTTTATATATGTAGGTAGATATACATATTGTTTTACGGAACATGTATATCAATGTTAATTTTGCAAAATATATGTATATTCTATTCTACTATATCGGTCGAAGCCGGGACGGCTTAACGCTATCTATCGATCGGTTGGTCTCGATAAAATTATCATGGAGTATTCCATGCTGAAGCAAGAACGCGAATCAATTATCACTCGTTTATATCGCATAAAAAATTTCCGTCTGAACCGTATGTAAGAAGTCTTACTGCGTGTCTCGGTAAAGCGATCCAGAAAGGGGATTAATAGCACAATTTATAATCACCTAGCGTGTCAGAACTACCATGCGCATACGCACGTTCTCAGTGCGGACGGCTTTATGCGACACGCTGCACTCGGGTTGGTTTACGACGTCGACGATTAAGGCTTTATTGATATTGGTCTGGTTGTATTGAGCTAGCAAGCGAATGGGACCAGTTGGCTAGGAAAGGGATCTGGGTTCTAAAACAACTCATCGGGTGGTGGTTTATTGGCTTAGTTTAGTTGAATGGCGTGGAGCCAGGCCGAAGTATATACTGAGTTTAACCGTTCAAAATTCTGATATGCGGGAAGTGAATGTCGCTAGTACTACAGGTAATAGAGAGTTTTCTGTGAAAGATTAACTACTCCAATTTGTAAACTAAGCGTGTCGTGAATTTCTATTTGTAAACGTACGTGGACTTGGACGGTCTTATGCAATACACGACTCAGCTGTTTTATGACGCAAACATTTACACATATTGATATGTCTCATTATTTTAACTTTGAGCGTTATTCTTCTATAACAATTAGGTTCTATACTAACACACAGTAAATAAACGAAGAGGTTCGAACACGAAGGGTTCCGTACCATTCTATAAATCCATCTAAATATAAAAACGGCAAAAATATCATGTCTGTTGTATCGGAGCCACCATAAAATTTTTAGTTTTCTGTTTTTTAGTATTTCTTGATAAATCGGCAACAGAAATATGTCATCTGTGAAAATTTCAACTGAGATACAGCCTGGTGAAAGACGGACAGACAGACAGCGGAGACTTAGTAATAGGGTCCCGTTTTACCCTTTGGGTAGGTACCTATTGGTGGGAACCCTAATAAACGAACACCTACAAAATGTAAATGAATTATAGGTAATTGCATAGCTCTACATAAAACGGCGGACGCCATAGGGCGAAAGGCGCGCTTCAATGCGTGTCCACACATTCTATGGTCCCTCGGATTCCGGGCAATACTTATTCACTTTTTGCCCTAATTATACATGCCTCGAACTGGTAGGAATTGCTGTAAACTCTAATATGGATGTTTATGCCCCATAACCAATAGCGGTCGACATTTCTCAATGTAAAATATTAGTTTAACTGTCACACATTTATGACCGGTGTTGGTTTCACATACAGACGGCAGTCGCTCGAACTTTTTGCTGTTTACAAGTTAATTTATATTGCTGTACAGGACGAGAGCTACCACGAAATCGTTATGAATGTTTCGCTCACTCACTCACTAACTTTTAACGGATTTTGTCGTACAAGAACCAGGTTTACTTTTGAAATAAATGAAGTGGCAAAAACATTTATAATTACTAATGGTCGCGGGGTGGTTGAAATTCGACCATAATTCCTTTTTTTAAGTTTAACTTTACTAAGGTATCTCTATTAGTCATACACTTAATCCAAACCAATGATTACGATCAAAGTAACGTGAAAAAAAATATGCCATCGTATTAATTTAGTGTAAGTATCTATTATCTACTAATACTTATTATATAAAAATGTTAGCTTTCTAAACTACTTCTCCATATAAACATTATCTGTGCCAAATTTCATACACCTCCGACCACGTAATTTTTATAAAAAGAGGATCAATATCATAGTATCTCACTTGGGTCACTATAGTATTTGCCTCCATTACGGCTCATGTGACTTGGGTCACTCTGGTTCTGGTGGCCTCATATGATATATAGATTACCTCGCTTATCGCCTACCCTCCTTCGCAGGCAATGCAGCCAGCGCCAGCTCGGCGCATCGCGAGGGCTGCAACAATGTTCCCGCGCAACACTTTCTAATGGCCGTTATTTATTTCCTCCCCGCTCCAAGCTCGTCGCTCGCAGCCACTTTTGTTCTTATGACTTCTGCCGTGTCGTCTTCTGTTGTAAAGTTTTTACCGCGAGCGTTTTCCACGTCTCAACATAGATTCTCACTTTAGGAAGTGTTTGGAATTGAATAGTTCAGTTACTAATTGTTGAAAAGATTCTTATTCTAAGTCAGTTACAGTTGAAAATAATGTATGTCATTTTTAGGGTTCCGTATCCAAAGGGTAAAACAGGACCCTTTTATTAAGGCTCCGCTGTCCGTCTGTCCGTCTGTCACCAGGCTGTATATCACGAACTGTGATAGTTAGACAGTTGGAATTTTGAAAAACAGATGATGTATTTCTGTTGCCGCAATAACAACAAATACTAAAAATATAAGAATATAAAAATTTAAGTGGGGCTTTTAATTAATTAAAAATTTAATTTATTTCTAAGGTTTTTAGCTATTTAAATACCATTTCTTCCGTGGAATAATAATAATTGTCGTTTAAACAATTGTGGTCCGGTTGGAAAGGTGTGGTTTCCGGTTACACTTATTTAGAAGCGACCATCTTAGTCCAAAAGGGTAGCAACACATCTGTGACTGACTTGGAACGAGACTTACTAACAATTAATAACTGGACTATTACTAACACCAACAAACAGGACTCTCGCTAACAGTCCCCAGTCCTTCATACACACTAACGAACTGACCAACTAATGTGCTAATTAACTCTCAGCTCACTGGACTAACCATCCCAGTCCCTATTTGAGTCTTGTTCAAAGTCAGTCACAGTTGTCATGGGCGGCAGCGGATGGGTTTGCAAGCTCGTTTGCTATTTTATATCCATAAAAAAGACTACGCTGGCATATTAGCAGACCCCACATACCTTCAAGAACATTACAGAAAACTTTCAGGCATGCAGTTTTCCTCACCTTCAACCCGGCCGCTCGGGAAGGCGAGTTCACACTACAAAAAGCCACTTACAAATAATTATGTGTTGTAAACTTTTTACCACTCACTTACATCTTTATTGTCAGCTTAGCAATGCTAATGATTGCTAATAGGCCCGATGATATACGCTCTTAAAAGGTTAACTATGAAGCGCGTACTCCGTGTATGTGGTTAGCCTTTAAAGTATTACAGCTTGTCTGTACAAATACAAATATGCTTTATTGTACACCACAGGCATAAAAAAAAAACATTAAAAAGAAAAAGAAACAATGGTGGTGGGCAACTCCATTACCTCCTTTCTTCCAGACAACCTATTCTGGTCAGTTACATACATATTTGACGTGCCCGTTGACGCAATCGGTAGTGACCCTGCCTGTCACGCCAGGTGTCGTGGGTTCGAATCCCACTCAGGACAAACATTCGTGTGACGAACACTTGTGTTTGTTCTGTGTCTATATATGTATTTAAGTATGTATTTTACACTAGCGGACACTCATCCACAAACCGACCGCGTCCTTCGTTGCTTAACTCGTTCGATCACATTGAATCGACACGAGCCATTGGGCTATGGACGCTACATAGATATATTATTACGCTTATCCCATCCATCCATCAGCCTTTTGAGGTCCACTGCTGGACATAGGCCTCTCCTAAACGACACCACTCCGACCGGTCCTGTGCCTTCTGAAACCAGCGGTTTCCCGTCGTCTTCTTCAGGTCGTCTGTCCACCTAGTCGAAGGGCGACCTGTGCTCCTTTTTCCGAGTCGTGGTCTCCATTCGAGGACTTTTTACTTACGCTTATGCTTATAGATCTACCTAATTAGTAGCTATGCTCACCAGCAGTGTTTTAAAATGAACCTTTTTACCCGCATTGATATTACGCGCACCACAGACGTTTTACTACGGTTTAATTGGAGATAATTACATGTTAGTACGCGACTTAAAACATGTGCCAACATGCGTCGATGCACTTTTTTTGTGACCGTTATAGAACATGAGATGCAACGACATCCCGTAAAGTGCGAACTACACTATCGGCGAGATTTGAAAGCAAGAAAGAATGAAAATTTATTTATTTCGTATGAACTGCATTACAAAGATAAATGAAAAAAAGGATGTAAAATTAAATACAAAGAAAAAATGCAGTCAAATTTATACGAAATGTGGCCGCACTCAGCATTGGCCGCAGTATACTACGACCGCTGGTTTTCAGGGCGACCCCGTGATTAAGAATTAAATAATTTGCAAGCTGTACCATCGCTAGGCCCTTCCTCTGCTGTCATCATTATACGCGTTGACAGATCTGGATATAAGAAAAACTAAAGAAAATACAGCAATCCTGGATTTACAAATAACAAATTAAAAAGATTAAGATTATATTTAATTTCTTCGACTCAAAGATTCACACACTACTCTCGGAGTTTAACCTGTTTATAATTATAAATATAATATAGTTACCAATATCCAGTAGTAACAGTCCAATTGTAACTAGAAAACCTGGAACCTACTTATAAATAAATCTTGAAAATCTGGTACTTTTGAATTTAAACTGACCTACCGATGTTTTGTTACACATACTTTTGCTCCAACGAATTCGGCGATAGTATGACGCAGCCATACTGAAGACAGAAACTTGCTTTTTAACTTTTTGTCTGTCACTTCGATGCGGTAAGCAGATTCTTGAAAAACGACTGCTTTTAATTCTTTAAACCCCATTAAAATAGTGTTAATAATGACAAGCGTCTGGTCGTGTAATTAAAATTACTTGCACGTCTGGCATCGCGTCGTATGAAACTTCATTTTAATCGTAAAGGGAGATACGATAACAGCATTTTAAACATCCAATATAAATCAGTTTTAAGAGAAAATACTGGGTAGTGGGTACTTAAATATTATTCGCTTAACTATGGATCTGATTGGATTTTATTGTTTTTGTACTCCCATAATAATATCTGACAAAGTGTACCTACTCAGATATTTTCATAAGTATACAATAACAAAACATCAATTTAAAAATCCACTGCTGAATATAGGATCAAATCGAATACAATTAATGATTAATAATTTAGTTCTGTCTATATTCAAAAGGCTGTACAAAGCTGTATTTTCAGTCTTGTCTTCAATATGGTCTTTACGAATATTGCAATTCATTTGACAAGCGTAGGAGCGCGGTGAAGTACTAGTCCAGCCATACTTATATCCATATCTAATACAAAACGCGTTAATGAATTAACATATTCGCTAAAACAGGACGGCGGTTGTAAAGCTGTGTAATTTGCAAACGTTTTAGTTGCAAATAATATTTTATGGGCCGGAGTTTAATTGCGTATGAATTATGAATATTTACCGGTGTCATTTCGGTGTCATAGCTATGATGTGGTCTGAGCTAAAGGAACAGGCGATTTGTGTTACGTTTAGTGGCTAAATTGAATTGTTTTAATCACAACATTTGAGATCAGTTTGTAAAACTAGTAAACACGAAGATACAAGATAAAATATTCAGAAAACTTTCGACTTAAAGTACTAAAATTCATTCGAGTTAATTAAGTATACTTACGCAAATATTTCTTGTGTCTGTCATTATTTATCTAAGATATAAAAATAAAATGGAAAGGCTTACCGATCAAACTAACTCAAGACAGGACCGCATTGAAAATCAGCTTCATGATTCATTAGGATCATGGCAAATGCTGAGTGCAGTCCTATTTTGCTTTTTAATACCTACTTAAATGATAATGTGAACTGTTTTTATTTTCTATTAATTTTTGATTGTGCAAAGCAGAATAAATATTTATTTATTCTATTCTATTAAAATGAATGACTTACATCAGCTCAGATTCAGTTTAAGAATATATGATTGATAAGCAATTTGATTCGCTTTACATCCCGCTGCCGCCTATGCTTTACAAGACACTTATTCGCTCATCTCGATCGTCGTTAAAAGACGCCAATACATATTTTTGTTTGTGAAGAGTATTTTATAACTGTAATAAATTGTGCCTATTGTAATATTAATTATTTCATAACTGATTTATAATCTCCAGTCAATTAGGTACCACACGATCTGTTTCCTCTGTTCTTTTTTGTATCATCCGTTTATTTACTTCGTTCAGTGTACGTGGTGGACGATATTTTTTGTTCCGCCATCTAAAGGTAGCATTCGGTTCTTAGCGACCACGACGCGCGACCGTGACGCGCGACCGCGAGCCGCGACCGCGACCGGGTTGCGCGACCCACTGCGTCGCGGTCGCTAAGAACCGAATGCTACCTTTATCCGCCGTCGCCTTTGCCTTGTAGCCAAAAGCGACAGTCGTTTCCCTCACCTCGATCTGTCAGTACACTGAACGCGGTGGTCGATATTTATTGAATCCACCGCGAAACGTATCGTGAATGTCAATTAGTGGTCGTGATGTATAAATATATTCGTCCTGACGTATTTACAACCGCTGATTCCGCTATAAATAAAGCTTCAGTGTTGGTTAGACAGTGGGACGTTAGTCATTTGCACTTGTAACTACCACCTGTTTTTGTCGCATCGTTCGTAGAATAAATAATAATATTAAAACGAGTGTGTTAGCAAATATCTACTGTACTGCTCCAATGCGGATTGTTGGAGGAATTAGTGGCTTACGCATGGCTAAATACCTTGAGTGGAGACCATGTTTCGGAAAATTGAGTATTGACCACCCTCCGACGAAGTGGCCTGATGATCTGAAGCAGACAGCGGGAAACTGCTGGATCAGAGTAGGTAGAGTAGAGATCAGAAATAGGTAGGTTTTTACATCTATAATTAATCGTTGTGAATACTAACTACCTTGATGGTCTTGTCGTCAGTGCAGCGCTACTACCCAAGCGAGGAAACACAGGCATTGAGAATATTATTATGACACACCCACCAGTCATCTCTTGACTCACTCCGGATGCACTGAGTCAGGCCGTGTGAGCTGCCCTAATCCCTGATGCGTCTTTGTTTTGACAGCTTAATGCCGCTGGCAGGTCGACATCTACATCGGATGGTCGGAGTTAACACTGCTTAGTTTTGCTTTGCAATAATGAGTATCGTACTTAAAGTGCAACTTTACTCTGATAGGTATAAATACTTTTTTTTTTAATATCGGAAAGGGTTGACTTGCAGATAATGTTACCTATATTATTAAGCATAGAGTCCATCCATTGCTGCATCAATAGGGACGTAGACACATATTACAAATTCATGTTATGTTTAATACATTAAAGAGGGGTTTTTAAAACCTACAATAACATTTTGAGAACCTAACTATTGGTCTTATACCATATAAGACAAAATACACGGGTTTCTAACCTACCTTAAAGCTACAATTATTACCTACCACTAAGCTAAGCTAATGTCACGATAAACATTACCTATCTATCTGACTATCGATTATCATATGTTCTAGTGTAGGCCGAGAGAGAAAAAAGCTGAAGGAAAATCTCTCGGTACTCTTTTAAAATTCAAATTCCTTTTTACAGAAAATTTTACAGTATGACCATGACATGATCAGGACAGACTCGAGACAGCCAATCGTGTATTCCAAGAATCACCCCACATATGCCACCTGCTTACAATATTTACTACAACTAATACGTGGAAGGGCAAATTGATAGCCTGTTAGAGTTTCATTCAGTTCCATGCCTTCTTATCCAAATACTCTTGTATAATATATCATAATAAGCTTTTCGACATAATGTTTGTCTGATGTTTTATTTAAACCTGTATAAAGGCAGAGACTGAACCGTAGCCGGAACTTTATTAAATATTAGAATAGACATTCCTATGAAGGAAGGACTTTTCTTACTAAGCCGGCATTTAGGAAACGCTAATTTGTGGCCTTTCCTTAGTGTTACATTGCGTAAGGTATTTAGGGCACTACGACTTACAAGCTGATGCCTATTTTTACGACATACATGTACATAATATATTCTCATAGATGTACTGCGATGCAAAGTTTAGGATGTTTATTTCCTTAAATTTTTCTCATAAGTAGTCTCTACATCCCATTTCACCGCTCGAGTGAAAGGTGGGTTCGATGAGTGAGAGGTGATGAGTTGCCACATTACGAAGAGTTGCCACATTATGAAGAAACAAGACTGGAAAACATAAAAGTGAACAGATTACAATTGAAAAACAATCTAGTAGGTACCTAACAAACAACAAACTTATTGGGTAGAAAAAATGTTAGTGAGCGTAACAAAAATATTTTACTAGGTACAATAAATCACTCGAAGCGATTAAAAAAAACTCGAGGTCCATGCCACCTCAGACAGCCTCAGGCCATCATAATCAGATACGTTATCAGCTGATATTTACATACAATGTCGTGTCTGGGCGTCTGTACAGGAAACAGGCATGAGGCGATCATATCTCAGAACAAATGAGGTGTCGCTTTAAATGCCTCTTGGCATAAACAGCTTAGTTTAAGCTACAGAGTTAGTGGATTAGAGTGAATGGCGACGTGCTTAAGAATGTCTTAAGATTTATAAGCATAGATGACAAGGCAGTTAATCACGAAACTGATACAAAAATAACCCAATTAATTAAACAGTTGATTTCAGTCAAGACTGCAAGGAAATAAAACTAATTGAGTATCGATTTTTTATGTGCTGTTTCAATCACAACTATCTTTATATATATACTTCTTGTGTACGTGTGTATGTCACTGAACTCCTCCTAAACGGCTGGATTGATGTTGATGAAATTTTTGTGTTGTTTTGTGTTTCTAGAGTGGGGGATTCGAGAATGATTTAGACTCACAATTTTGTCCACTGGAAAATGTCTTTTCAACACGATTTTAGTATTTTTGTATGAACATATATATACTTTGTGTGATCGATCACACAAAACACATATATTCTTAATATATTCGTCACCGTCAACTGCCTCTAGTCACACATCGTAAAAACTGAGTACCAAAACAATTTTTTACTACTTTTATCGTTCCCCCAAAACAAGAAAATTAATTAAGCATTAATTTAAGCAATTCACGAAACGTGTTCGCTTATCATTATGTGTAATTAATGTGCAATTACACCGGCGGCCGATAAATCAACCCGTATCTCATAATTAATTTGACGGGCTGTTTTTGTGTCGCGACTTAGACACGCTTGATGAAATTTAAATTTTCTTAATTCTTATTTATATTTTTTTCATATTTTTTCATATATTTTTAGAGTATGAAACATAGTTATAATTATCTACACAAACACATATTAATAAATATATATGACTTAAATAAATCATATGAATATAATATGCAGACAAAGATAGATGCGCGTTTTGTCGTCCTCGTCACTTTCCAACGAACTAAATCAAAATTGATCAGTCCAGTTAGGGCTACGACGCTGCAGATAGATACAAATACTTGTACATTACGATGTGTCAACATCCCGGTCTCTTTCTTATCCCCTTCTCTTTTTTAGTTTTAGTAACTACCTCTTAACTACATAGATAGTTCCTAAAAATAAAAAAACTGTCGGTTTCCTTCTAACATTGGAATTTCTGAACGTTTTAATTGAGTGATGAAATCGCTCACATTTTTTAATTCACTGAAAAACAAGCTACTAACAAGACTTCGTAGATCACTCTGAAGATGCAAAAAGTGCTAACTTTTTGTGCCTACCGTACACTATCATGACTTGTAAGGTACACTCGCGTGCAACAGAACCAGTGTAAACATGCTACGCTGAAGGATTAATTGCTCAACGTATCGCACGCACATTTAATTAATGATTTGTGTAAAATGGTGTATCAATAAGCCGGTCGCAGGTGTAAAGTATGTTATGCACTATGCGTCCATCTTTTAGTTTAAAAGTTAAACATCGTTTATTTCATACGCAGGTGGTAGCTTAGTGGGTAATAATTCTAGAGGGATCCGGGTTCAATTCGCACAAATCAATTCTAAGTTAAAAGCTTTTATTTAACTTCACTAGTATGTATGTATGTATGAATGTATGTATGTATGTATGTATGTATGTCCTGGAATCTTGCAATCAATATTTCACCCACTTCCACTGATGCTATCGAGCTGAAATTCGGCACACATATTTGGTTCCGATGACAATCCACGAAAATTAAATAAAAAGTTGTAAAGCTTTTAAAAAAAAAATTTTTTACAGTATATTAACTTAAATGTTTCAATTAACTCACCTACAGTTAAGGAAAACAATGCATCCTCCAGAGGTCTTCATAAAATTTGCTTTTGTAGTCTGCCAATCAGCACTGGCCAGCGTGGCTATGAATACCCATTCCATTCCAGATTTCCCGTGTACCTAGAGGAAATTTCCGGCTTCATTCGAATTCGATTCAAACCAATAATGTAACAGACATTTAATTATTGCGCTAACTATACTAAATATTTTTTGATTTGATTCGTTCACGGCTTTTATAATTATTAACACTTTTATTAGCTTGGTATGTATGTATGTATGTATGTGACGAATCTCTGAACGTGATTTTCGCTTCAAAACGTCGGATTAATTTAAAACTTTGCACACTTATCAAGGACCGATAAAAATGCAATAACTTAAAAAAAACATCGGTTATTTGCAAAAGCGTGTATTTTTAAACGATATTGTCATTTATTTTTTACATATGTCAGAGGATTTTACTGGCCAAAAACTTCTGTCAATCGAGATGTCAAGTTGACAGCTATTCCGGAGCGTAGTCGATAAGGAAGATTGTTTTTCAGAGCTTATCTATACTAATATTATAAAGAGGTAAGATTTAAGAGATAAGTTTTCACACAAAAACTACAGGACCGATTTCAATAATTCTTTCACCATTAGAAAGCTGCATCTTCACTGAGTGACATAGGCTATATAATATTACTAGGTGTAAACGAAGCTATTGTTATGTCTAATTCCACGCGAGAGAAGCTGCGGGCGTCCACTAGTCATGCATAGGTTTGGTAAACAGATTCCAGTGGGATACTATTCAGGGTATCTACCATAGCCTCCGTGGCGCAATGGTTAGCGCGTTCGGCTGTTAACCGAAAGGTTGGTGGTTCGAACCCACCCGGGGGCGGCCTGTGGTATATTTTTGGTACTTCAACGACACTTAGGACTCAGTTATTTTAAATTTTATAAGAAAAATATTATTTTTGTATGAAAAAGGTATGCGTTTTCATCGGTGATTTTGCCTGTAGATGTAGGTGGTAGAGCCTATAGGGAACCAAATAGGTTTTATATGAAACCTAATTGGTTCCATATAGAGTTCGCCCGGGGCAGTACCACCGCCCGCCCCGGTAGCTTGTACCATTTCTGCCGTGTAGTAATTGTTTTTAAAGCAATTATGGTCCGGTTGGAAAGGTGTGGTTTCCGGTTACACTTCTTTAGAGGCGACCATCTTAGTCGTCAAGGGTAGCAACACATCTGTGACTGACTTGGAACGAGACTCTTACTAACAATTACTAACTGGACTATTAGTAATAGTCTACGAATAGTACACGAACTAACTGGACTAACTATCACTAACTGCTGAAAATGCACATAAATGTTACTCTATTACCGGCATTTATTTATGAAGCATTTTAGGTATTATTTTTGTAAGGTTTCTACTACGTTAGTAACAGGCTGTCTACTCCATACTTGTTTGATTTTCTCGTCTCATAGCTATGGTAGCTGGTGCCACTGGATAGGTATCTTATCACTGCTTAATTGTCCAACTAGATGACGGAAGTTTCGTAACTCGATTGATTGAATGTTATTCAATTATTCATATCACCTTCAAAGTATATTACAACTAATTAGAACTGATAGACTTGGGCGTGCGGAAAGTGCGTACAGAGCTTTACACACAGTCAATCAAACGGGTCGGATGCATAAATCACGATCAATATTTTTGCACAAAATTACAATAAATCAGCTCTAATGATTTGAAATCATCACGTGTTATGAAGTTAATATTTTGGGTAACCGCATCTAGTTCATATCGGCGTGAGGGTTCAGGTTCGATTTCAAGTGGCACCTACCAATGCCCTTTCTATTGCTATTTGATAGGCCCGTTGGCGCAATCGGTAGTGACCCTGTCTGTTGCGTCAGGGGTCGTGGGTTCGAATCCCACTCAGGACAAATATTCGTGTGAGGAACACTTGTATTTGTTCCGTGTCTGGATGTTAATATTATCTATTTATGTATGTATTTAAAATAGCTATGTATGTATATCAGCCTCTGACCCATATTACAGGCTCGCGCCTACTTTGGGGTCAGATGGCCGTGTGTGAGAATGTCCAAGATATAAGATATTTTTTTTTTAAATTATTTAGTAAGACCGAAATCCTAACTATTTTGCTCCCACCAGTTCACCTACGTACGTACGTTCTGCTCCGTACGTACGTTATTTTAATTATTTATTTAATGATACAAGTGTCATGTTTGTCCAACCGACCCAAACAGTGGCCATCGCACCGCTGCCGACAGTGATGGCCATAATGGCCTCTATTACAGCGATACACGATAATTTATCTCTATTGCCTTTAATTATATCACTTTTTTCCCTCACTGTACTTGATAAATATATAGCTCAGCATAGGTTCTTCAAAAACAAGCCTTAATTTTATAAAAATAGAGCTTAAACTAAACGAGCTCTATTAAATATAAATAAAAGCTTATTTATTTGAAAAGTTAACATAAGTTTGAACCGTATTTATATGACCATAGAGTCGTCTGTGCCCCGCAGATTCACAGACAGTGAATAATTTCCATAATAAGTTAATATCGCGTTTGGACACGCAACACACTGACAGCATTCATTACCTAACTTGGGCTTGTCATTTGAGGCTATTATATATTTTTAATTATCGACACCAGTTAAAACACTTTGGTTTTTGTTCCGTCAATGCCGGAAATGTTTGTGTTATTTTATGCAATCAATGTAATTAGTGGGCGAGCGGTCAATCATACAATATTTCCATTATCTTTTATCTGATCTCGTAGTAGATATTTTTTTGTTGAGCCCCAAATAATAATCTTTTAAAGCAAGTCTTAGTATTAAAATTAAGTAAATTTTAACTTTAAGATTTAAGCAAACGTTAGAGCGTATATAAGTAAATTCATTATTGGTAGCTTTATATTAATCAAGTTAGAATAGTATTATATTTCGTTTTTTTTTAGTAGTTTATAGTTATCTTGACTTTCGTTAAGTGTGTCCAATCACCTCGTAGTGAAATAAATCATTTGACTTTGACTTTGACATACGAGTCATTTAAAAGACCGACTTAGCAATATAATCAATACCTATATGTACGTATTACCTACGCGTATATTATTTTCAATTGTTACTAACTAAAAATATGGATGAAATATCCGAAATATAAATTGTTATTTTAATATACTATTACTATTAATTTACTGTTATCTATAAATTCCATCCCACAAGTACCACAAGGCTATTTCCCTTCCACTAACGCGATCAATGTCACGTGTGCAATCTATTGGCACAGATAAAAAACAACAAAACAATCGACCATCTGTCAGATTGAAAATTGGAATAGGACAGATGAAAAATATGAATGTCATAAGCATACCAATAAAGGCTTTAAGTCAAACAATATGAAATACGCGTCGTGCCAGCGATATATTGACATGTAAATCATTTTAATTGGTGCCAGCGGATATTTTTTAGTGTAATTGGCAGTTGGGGCGTTTTTCATTCGGCCCTGGCTCGCGGTGTGACGTTTATGTGAGTAATTAATTGTTATACACTTGGAACGCGATACTTTTACGTACGGGAAGCGACGTTTTATGGTTGCGTACTGTAAGCGGTGGTTGTGATAATGCTGTGGTTGAGGCAACCATTTAATAAAAAATAACTAATACAATAAAAGCTCCTTATTCGCGCTTCCTTTATTTGCGTTTTCCCTATTCGCGGATTAAAAATATGCGACCCAATTCCTATATTCGCGGATAAAGATTTCTTTATTCGTGGATTTAATTGGTACATCGGTACATACATACTTATTAATAAAAAGCATTCGTTATCCTTTGCGTATGCACGGTTTCTGTATTCGCGGCATATTTACGGAACGTAGGTATACCCCGCGAATAGAAAGAAAGAAAGAAAGAAAATTATTTTATTTTCATCAACAAGTAGACTAAAATACACAGATACAATTAATAAACTTAAAGGGATGAAAATTTGGACGCCCTCAGCAAATGGCCGTGGCAAACCAACAACCGCTGATTTTCAGGGCGACCTGCTTGCATTTACTGTAAATAAATAAATTTACTCGAGGCTAGTTCATGTTTGGCACAAATTAATTTTCTAAGATATGCGATCATCGTAAGAACCAATTTGCACTTGGCCTAGCTAAAAAAGCTTTCTACGAGACAAATAGTTTTTATATCAGATCTTTTTTGTTCCTTATAGAGTTCACCCGAGGCAGTACCACCGCCCGCCACGGTCCCTAGTACCATTTCCAGCGTGTAATAAATGTTATCAATGCAATTATGGTTCAATTGTACTATAGTTCTCAATGGTAGCAACACCTCTATGAATGACTTGAAACGAGATACTTACTAACAATTACTAGGAACGGATGTGTGGTGCAAGCTCGTTTGCTATCTATATCCATAAAAAAAAATTTGATCAGTTGATAAGTACCTATAGTTACACTCTCCATTGTTACAATTACACTTTTTTTGCTCCCAAGCTGCCTTTATTGGGGGATTGCGTGACTGTTACACATAAAATGTTTCCATTCCAACCCATTATTTTATGGGATGTTGATTCTTCAATATTTTGTAAGACTAATATGAAGTGCGCTTTATGTTGGTAGGGTAGATAGGCTTGTACCTATTTTTTTTATTCAATGGCAAATTGGCTTGAATTTTACTGCTTACCAAAGGAAATAAGAAAAAAAGTGTGGATTAAAACAAAATTTGTTTGTATCTATTGTACTATGGTGTTTCTATTGTAGTTACCTACTTCTCGATTTAAGTAAGCGAGTAGTATCAAATTAGAAAAGTGTAAATACCTTACTACAAGTAGCTGGTATTGGAACCAAGCAGAAACAAAACAATTATAGAGCTTAATACTACAAGTAAAAATATTACTATAATACATTTTATTTATCATAATATTCAGCTGTATTCCTATCTTATACTGAACAGTCGTGCCCATAACCACCCCAGTAATGAGTTGATGAAGTTATTAGCTTCGATAAACGTCGTGTGAATCCCCATTTTTGAATATCAAGCCTTATAGTCTCAAAAAACATAATTGAATGATTGGCTCTGTCGAACTTCCAAAGCGTATAAGCTTTCAAATGCGGAACCTGGTCAAAGTTTTTAAAAAAAAAGAGTCTTTCATCGTAAAATAATTTAATAACTCAATTTTAGAAATGAACAGTAATAGGCCCAATCTAATTGTTGTGAAATATGCAATATCAAAATTAGTAGGTACCTACCTATAAAATTAATCTTTTTTTTTATCTCATTTAATTATACCAAATCATGACACACGAAATGCACACCTAATTTACCCATGTATATCAATTCTAACTCTAAAAAATCATTTTTAATACAGTTGCTCAAAAAGTGGCGTATTACAGGGACGTATAGCGTTCGGGAAGTGAGCTATTACACACTCGTGCTTTTTCTTTACCTTTTCCGAACTCGTGCGTTCTCTTTCCCAACTGTCAAAATAATGTCTATTAAAAAGAAAAAACCAACCACGAAGTTTTTACTAAAAAAAAATTCATAGAAGTTTTTATGATTCATGCAAATATTTCTAAAAAGAAGCTACTAATTTGTTTAAATATCAGATATAATGATTTGATTTAATGAGTTAGGTTAGGTTTCACTTCATTTCATCTCATTAAATTTCATGTTAATAAAAAAATTCTACTGAAGACTTGGCTGTATGGGCATAGTTCCCTTTGCCTACCCAGAATGGGTGAAGAAAACAAAAAAAAATCTCTGCAACACTCTGTATTCTTTTACGGTTGGCGCCATTTTCCAAATATGTTCTTTGCGAGTTTAGTTTGTGTTTTTATTATTTTATTAAATTGCTTCATTTTTTCGCAACTGTATTAAAAATAGTTGTTCAGTACACGTGCGGAACCGTCATTGCAACTTGTTCCGACTGTCAACCCTCGCCTTCGGCTCGGGTAGACATTTGTCGGAACTCTTTGCAATGACGGGCTTTCCGCACTTGTAGCGAAATATACTATTTTAATACAGTTGCTCAAAAAGTGGCGTATTACAGGGACGTTTAGCGTTCGGGAAGTGAGCTATTACACACTCGTGCTTTTTCTTTACCTTTTCCGAACTCGTGCGTTCTCTTTCCCAACTGTCAAAATAATGTCTATTAAAAAGAAAAAACCAACCACGAAGTTTTTACTAAAAAAAATTCATAGAAGTTTTTATGATTCATGCAAATATTTCTAAAAAGAAGCTACTAATTTGTTTCAATATCAGATTTAATGATTTGATTCAATAAGTTAGGTTAGGTTTCACTTCATTTCATCGCATTAAATTTCATGTCAATAAAAAAATTCTACTGAAGACTTGGCTGTATGGGCATAGTTCCCTTTGCCTACCCAGAATGGGAGAAGAAAACAAAAAAATATCTCTGCAATACTCTGTATTCTTTTACGGTTGGCGCCATTTTCCAAAAATGTTCTTTGCGAGTTTAGTTTGTGTTTTTATTATTTTATTAAATTGCTTCATTTTTTCGCAACTGTATTAAAAATAGTTGTTCAGTACACGTGCGGAACCGTCATTGCAACTTGTTCCGACTGTCAACCCTCGCCTTCGGCTCGGGTAGACATTTGTCGGAACTCTTTGCAATGACAGGCTTTCCGCACTTGTAGCGAAATATACTATTTCCTAATAAACATCATTACAACTCTTTCTTTGTCCCACTGGTGGACAAAGGTCTCCTCTCAGAATGGGAAGGGTTAGGCCTTAGTCCGCCACGCCAAGTGCGGATTGGCAGACTTCACATGCATTCGAGAACATTATGATGAACTCTCAGGCATGCAAGTTTCCTCACGATGTGTCCGTCACCGTTATAGCAAGTGACATTTAATTTTTTAAATCGCACATAACTTGCCACTTGGGCTTGAAACCCGGACTGCTCGACTGAGAGGCGAGTTCGATAGCCACTGGACTGTCACCGCCTAATAAACATACATACCTACGCTTAATTATGTATAATTAACATAAACTAAAAAACCAGCCGTCTATCAATCCACCGAAAACAACTTATCATTGTTACAACAAAAAACAGAAATTCATTACACGAGAGCATTAACAAACAAATGTTCACACTTAACCTTGCTTCGGTGTATGTATCCTTCAGTATAACTAACTTACCACGTGCACATGCATTCATAACTACTATTAAGTCTTATAAATAAAGTTCAGATTGCCTTGAAGTAGATGAAAAAAGACCCCTTAAAGATATGTTGATCACAGAAGCTCTAACAGAAAGGGGTAGAGTTAAAAATGACCACAACAAGTTGTTGGGTAATGTTGTCGGTTTTAAAGGGTTCTTGGGTGTCGTGGAAAACTTAATTTATGTTAAACTCGTTCTCGACTCAATTATTCATGCAGCGATGGGTCTGATAAGCAAGATTAATCGGACTGTAGTTGAAATTGAAGTTGGGAATAAAAAATGCGGGGACAAGCCACCCGTGTAGTCTGTAGTTGTTGAAGGTTTTCAGTGAGTAAGTAGCGGATCCGAGATATAGTATCGTCATTTGCAACTAGGGAGCAATGTTTTGCATTTTTCCTATTGGTAAACCAAGGTTACTTACTGTGGTGTTAGTAGTCTGATGTAGCTGCACTAATGATCGATGGCATTAAAAATACCGCACTGAAACTTCTGATTTCTTATCTCAGCGAAAGAACTCAGAAAGTCGAAGTAAACGGTACAAGATCGTCTGGGTCTTTAGTACAGATGGGGGTCCCACAAGGATCGATTCTGGGTCCATTCCTGTTTTTAATATATATTAACGATCTACCATATATGGTAGAGAATAATAACGAGATTGTATTGTTTGCGGATGACACCTCATTAATTTTCAAATTAAATAGGCAACAAACTAACTATGACGATGTGAACAATGCTCTCTCTGAAGTGGTGCATTGGTTTAGCGTTAATAACCTACACTTGAATAGTAATAAAACCAATTGCATAAAATTTTCAGCACCTAATGTGAAACAAGTAGATAAGCAACCAGAACTAAATGGTGATAAACTGAACTTAGTTAGCTCGACTGTTTTCCTTGGAATCACCATTGATTCGAAGTTGCAGTGGGGACCCCATATCTGTCGACTGGCGGATAGACTAAGTTCTGCGGCTTACGCGGTTAAAAGGATACGCTGTTTAGCGGATGTCGATACCGCTAGATTGGTCTATTTCAGTTACTTTCACAGTATAATGTCCTATGGCATTTTACTCTGGGGTAATGCAGCGGATGCTAATATTATTTTTATTTTGCAGAAAAGGGCTATCCGTTGTATATACAAAATGAGAAGTAGAGACTCCCTAAGAGAAAAATTTAAGGAAATAAACATCCTAACCCTTGCATCGCAGTACATCTATGAGAATCTTATGTATATTCGTAAAAATAGGCATCAGTTTGTAAGTCGTAGTGACCTAAATGCCTTACGCAATGTAACACTAAGGAACGGCCACAAATTAGCGTTTCCTAAATGCCGGCTTAGTAAGAAAAGTCGTTCCTTCATAGGAATGTCTATTCTAATATTCAATAAAGTCCCGGCTGCGGTTCAGTCTCTGCCTTTACACAGGTTTAAAAAAACCATCAAACAAACATTATGTCAAAAAGCTTATTATAATATTCAGGAGTATTTGGATGATAAGAAGGCATGGGACTGAATTAAACTCTGACAGGCTATCACTATGCTTTTGTATTAATTATACTAAATATTGTAAGCAGGTGGCATATGGGGTGATTCTTGGCATACACGATTGGCTGTCTCGTGTCTGTCCTAATCATATCATGGTCATACTGTACATTATTCTGTAAAAATTAATTTGAATTTTAAAAGAGTACCGAGAGTTTTTTCCTCCGGCTTTTTTCTCTCTCGGCCTACACTAGGGCATAGGATAAGAATATTGTAAGTTCTTCCTTAAGCCGATGACCAGGTAGATAGTCTATCGTGACTTAGAGCTTAGCTTAGTGGTAGGTAATTATTGTAAATTAGCCATAAGGCAGGTTAGGCACCTGTGTAGGATTAGCTATTCATTCAAGGATAAATAGCTCATCCTTTGCTTTATATTAATCAGTTTAGAATAGCATTATGTCTCTTTAAGTAGTTTGTAGTTACCTAGACTTTCGTTAAGCGTGTGTAATCACCTCATAGCGAAATAAATTATTTGAATTTTGAATTTTTTGAAAGGGTTAAGAGTTAGGTGGAATGATTATGTCCCTGTAGCTCGAGACTAGAATAGTGCTACGGTAGCTCCTGCCTGTTGTAAAAGGCAACTAAAACGGGACTTCTGGGGTTGCAGGCGGTGAGAAAGGGAGCTCGAACAGTCCATCATGTTATCCCGGGAAGGACGACGCTGTTTGTGGCTGGACAGTGATGTGTAAACCGGAAAGTCTTGGGCGCAGCGGAGGGCACCGGCGCGTTCTACAAGAGATCCCGGAGTACAAATATTGATTTGCGAAATAAATATCTGCTCCGGCCGGGATTAGAACCCGGGACTCGCGGTTCGACAGTTAGGTTCACTCACCACCGCGCCACAGAGTCGTCAAAATTTGCTTTTAACTTCTAACTACACCGTTGAATTTAGAATGATAACTAATATGATAATACCTGACGCACTTTGTGTAATGAATGCGGTGACGGAGATGAAATACTAAAATTTTCACAATATTACATTACAACATAGTTATTCCGTTAATATTGAATAGGGATGGAACAGGAATGCCTTCCAAAGACAAAGAGTGGCCGCAAGGTGGCGCGCCGCAGCTACGATCTAATCTGCGTCTGTGTCGTGGACAGAGCAATATGTGGAGACGGTGCTTGCCAATTCAATTTTTTACCTATAAAATGTAAATAAAATAAAAAAGTATTATAAGGCAGTGTGCGCCTTGGGCTGTATGTCAGATACACTAAGGCATTTACAACCCATTAACAGTGCATTGTTTGAGACAAAACTTGGATGTGCTCGAAATTTATAAAATAAATAGGAGCCAACTAAATCTTCAGAAGTTTATAGGACGCGTTTACTCATTTTAGTAAATTTGGATAATGTTCTCACTGAGCGAAAAGCTTATAGAGTGAACAAAATTTACTTACAGTTGTAGAAATTGGACGATAAATAATTTGATTTCAAAAATAAAATATTAAATGTCACTTTACACAATACTTTCAACTCTATCGGAAACCGGGATGTGGGTCAAAAAATTGTACAAAACTTGTAATATTTCATTACAAACAACGGTACAGATCCATACTAATATTACAAATGTGAAAGTGTGTTTGTTTGTTTGTTTGTCCGGCTTTCACGTCGCAACGAAGCTATTATATGGTATGGTTTTTGTGTGTGGAGATAGTGAGGAGGGTGGAGAGTGACGTAGGCTACTTTTTACCGCGGTAAAACATCCCCGTGGGAAGATATCGATGTTTTGTTATTTGCTAGATATTTAGTTCCGGATGTTGTTAATAGATGGCGTACCTTACGTAGGTACCCTTTATCTGCGGTCAGCATTACCTCTGGTTCCTCTAAGTATCTTTAACTGTCATTATTCATCCACCACAAATATGATAAACAACTAATTGTTAATTCCCTTTGACCACGCGGGCGGAGCCGCGGGTAAAAGCTAGTAATATAATAAATAAAAGCTTGTAACAAGAACACCCGTGTGAAATCTCGTCGCGGCGGTCTCTAGTTTCTAGTAAAACATGATTAACAGCTCCATACCACCTGTGTTCTACCGCTGGGTCCCTCTGTGAATAACAAGCGACGCCGCGGGCGAAGGTACGCGCAGATCGTGTTGCAGATACCGCGATACACCGCGTACATTAGCTAGTGAGGTTTTATGGGGTAATGATTGTGTTGAAGGAACCCTATTATGGTACTCGGGTAGCTATAAAGAAGCGCACGCGGTCATGGTGCTTGTCAACCTGTCTGTATGCATTGCACCGGTTTCAGACGGGAAAATGAGTGAGTGAGAGTGGAGTTTGCTTTCCTGTTTCGGAAATCGAAATGCACCTTAAAATGAAATAAAATATTTTATTATTTCTAAGTTTCTAGTTAATTATCTAATATTTAAGTACATATTATAACTGTATTATAATTATTTATTTAAATATATTATAGTATAAATATATAATTTCATTTATTTAGTTACTTCTATTTAATCCATACTAATATTATAAATGCGAAAGTAACTCTGTCTGTCTGTCTGTCTCGCTTTCACGCCAAAACTACTGAACTGATTTAAATGAAATATGGTACACAGATAGTCCAGAGCCTGAGAAAGGACATAGGCTAATTTTTAATTGGAAAAAAGTGTTGTAAAGGGTTGAAAAGGGGGATGAACGGTTGTATGAAAATATTGTCATTTTCAGAACTAGATTCTATGTTCAAACCTAGTAATATTATATAGCGTATGTCACTCAGTGAAGATGCAGCTTTCTAATGGTGAAAGAATTTTTGAAATTGCTCTAGTAGTTTTTGTGTGAAAACATTACAAACACATATTTCCTCTTTATAATATTAATATAGATAAATTTGACCCTAGCTTAACCTAACGCTCGACACAATAAGCCGTCGATGTTATATAAGAAGGTTTTCAGGTGATCTTAAAACATCCGGGTTGACCATTACCATTGTAAGCATGTAATAATCGTTTTATGCCTAGTCTAGACACTGGTTCTATAAAATAAAAATTATTTAGAAGATTACCTTACTGAATTAGGAAAGCTTAAAATTTATTACGGTAATTATAACGTTGTATATTTTTACTATTTAATCATACTCACAGATCTGACTCCGGCGCGACATTATCTTTATATGAAAAAAAACCTTAATCGAATCAAATAAGGTTAAATTTACAACAAAACCAATGCTTACAGATAGTGAATTGATTGCAAAATTGTCTGACCATAACTGGTCTACGATAAACTATAAGCAAATGCAAATTTATTAATGACTGTCTACACTACAATGTATCTTTACCCAAAATATATCACCATAACCCGAACTATGCGACAAAAAACGGACGCACTGAAAACCAGCGTTGCGGCTTTAATGCCGTAGCAAAGCTGAGTGCGTTACGTGTTTCACATTGTCTACTGCAGTAACCATGTATGTCATTTAAACCTTATTGTGTGTTTGTTACCTGCTCCTCTGCTGCGGTGTAAATGTGAAATAAAGTTTATTATATTTCTATTTCTATTCCTATTTCTATTCCCTTTTTTATTCCTATTTCTATTCCTATTTCTATTCCTATTTCTATGTTATATTAATTTGTCAAAAATTTGTCATTTATCCAAGGGGCCAACCACAAATTTACTCGTTTATCTGTCGTGATATGACCACACCTTGACCGCAACCGCTATAAAATATAGCTTACATAAATAATTACTTATTTATGCAAATAATTTATGTCAATCGTTTGCAATTTAATATCCGCAATAAATTAACGTGTCAAACACAAGGATATAAAATAGTAATCTTGGAAGAATAGTCATTTATTAATATAAATATAAGTTTCCTTTTGAACGTTACTTATGTTATTTTAACATGGAATCGCTACTAAATCAATTTTAAGTAGTGTCGTAATATCGAATTACTTTTGTAAAAAATCGAAGTAAATTATTTGAATTTCGTTTATTAAAAGGATAGTATTACAAAACCTATTTCATATTAAAATGTTATAATATCGGCTTACAATGCTACTGGACATGTTTGGTTCGAGTTTAGTGATGATTACACATTATTAAAAGCTTTTATTTAACTTCACTCGTATGTATCTATGTAGGTAGGTATGTCCTGGAATCTTGCAATCAATATTTGACCCACTTCCACTGAAGCTATCGAGCTGAAATTTGGCACACATTAGGTTCCGATGACAATGCACGAAAATAAAAATAAAAATTATAAAAAGATTTTTTTTTTAAATTTTAAAAATTCCTTTCTTAATATAATGCCTAATGTGGCTGGTTTAAAAAACTTATAACAATAAATCCAAGTCGTGGTCTTCATTCGAAGACTTTTCTTCCCGGTTATCAGCCCTGCGAACGACGTGGCCAGTTGCCACATCAACGTACTAACTCTGCTTTCTCTCATCGTTCTAACAAATATAAAATTAAAAGCATCTTATACTCTTCACTATGCTGTTAACGCTTGAGCACTGATCGTGAGTACCTCTAATGCTAAGTAGTACCGTTTAGAGCAAACATTAAACACGTTAAATGATGTATTCGGCCCACCGCAGTGATGAGTACATAACGAGCGGAAGTTACTCACATGGACAAACAGGTACTTAGGTTCAAGTGTGAAGAAATTATTAAATTTAATAATTAAGTCACTATATAAAATTTTGGTAATGAAATGATTTTCTTTGTTGGTACCAAATCTTTCCTTCATCGCTGCGACCCATAGACGTTCCACTGCTGGGCACGGGTCTCCCCCACAGACATAGCTGCGGGAGGTCTAGAGCATACTCCACCACGCTACTCCAATGCGGATTGGTGGAGGGGTTAGTGGCCAACCCAGTGTCGAATGTTCTCAAGCCACCCGAAGGTCTTCGACAAGGCTTAACGATTGTTTCCACAATTGAAAACAACCGGGACCGACGGCTTTACGTGCCCTCCGAAGCACGGTAGCGTCCATGAAATTTTGCCACTATCGGTCACCCATCCACAAGCCGACCGCGCCCGTCTTCGCTTAACTCTTGCGATCAAATTGAATCGACGCGAGCCATTGGGCTATGGACGCTACACTGACATACCTACTACTGACTGACATAGCTGTCCGTATCTACCCTTGAATTCTTGATGGACATTCCTGAAAGATCAAGAGTCTTGTGTACCACATTACAACCAAACGAGGCACAACAAAAACTGGTAGCCACAAATCCAAGAGCGTCTGTTTCCACAGAATTACAAAAACGATTAGCTTCGCCGCGCGGCTCAAATATTTGCGTTCCTTTACACGCCAGCCGCCCAGGATCTTTAGCGTAAACACGTTAAAATTGCGTTCGACACCGACATTCCCAGAAGGACCGATTGTCAACAGCGATATGTATTTTGTCTGAAATTTTGTATTTGTCCAACTAACTTGTGGGCATCGGAACGTCACGAAAGGTACGCGAGACGCGTTTCGTGTCCACTCGCTAATATCCAAGGAGGAACCGCCTTCTGTGAACGTCGCTTTGTTCAGTGTTCACAACAAAAAGGTATGAGAAAAAATTGAGTAAATAAGACAAAATATTGCTTTAGTAAATAGTACTTAGTACTAAAAAGCGGTGACAGCCTAGGCTATCGAACTCGCCTCTAATTCGAGCTGTTCGGGTTCAAACCCCAGCGGCACGCACCAATGACTTTACCAGACACAGAACAAATACAAGTCTTCGTCTCACAAATATTTGTCCTGAGTGGGATTCAAACCCGACCCCTGGCGTAACAGGTCACTACCGATTGCGCCAACGAGCCTGTCAAATGAAATGAATCTATTTAGTATACTAATATTATAAAGAGGAAAGATTTGTTTGTAATGTTTTCACACAAAAACTACTGGACCGATTTAAAAAATTCTTTAACCATTAGAAAGCTGCATCTTCACTGAGTGACATAGGCTATATAATATTACTAGTTGTAAACGAAACTATTGTTATATCTAATTCCTAGCGAGAGAAGCTGTGGGCGTCCAATAGTAATGAATAATTTGAATGAATAATTTAAATTCTCAGTAGTCCGTTATTGTTGGCAAGAACTTGCAGAATGAAGATCTCTACAGCCCTGAGCCAAACCCACATCGACCAAACAAGCGTCCAGTTTACCAACAACTTAACGCTAAGTTTCATCTCTGATTAGCGTTAGCGCACTAAAATATGTGAGCAAACATGAGCGAGCCGATAATTTATTAATATGCCCAAACGCAATGTTGACACGACGCCTTAGCGGAGTTACAGAGGAATTTCTATCTTGGAAGTGTTGTTTGAGCTAGCAATTGTAAGCATTCGTTAATGTTAGGTAAATTATGTATTAACATGCATCGCTTAAACAATAGGTAGAAAGAATAGGAAACTACTAAAAGATTTCATAACCATAAGTTAGGAGTAAGTAAAAAGTTTAGGAACTGACTGACGACAAGCAAATAATGTAATGAATTATTATGAATGAATTAATAATAATTAATTAATTAATTATTATGAATTATGAATGATGTAATTGTTTTACATAATATTTTATTAAAATTTTATATTTAGGTACAAATTTTTTTTACATATTTTATATTGACATTTTGAAAACTGACTTTTTACTGATTTTAAACTCTGACATAAATAATTTTATCAAATTATTTAAGCTTTGTTTTGGTAGGTTTATTACTGAAATATGTTTAATTTTTTACTTGTTTTATCCATTTTTGGTATACTTATATAACGTAACTACAATAAATAGCCATGAACTAAGCTGTTACGAAATTCTTGGATCGCTGCCTCGTTGGTGTAGTAGTCGCAAGCGACTGCTAAGCTAGAGGTTCTGGGTTTGATCCCTGCGTCGGGTAACAACTATTGGATTTTCTAACTTGAAATGCCCGGTAGCAGCTCGGAGTCTGGATTTGTGCCCGGTGTGGCAATAGGTATACCACCTATTACATGGGCCCCAAACATAAGTTGAAAAGTGGGTGTACACGCCTACCCCTTTGGGGATATAAAGGCGTGATGTTATGTGATGTATGGAACTTGTAGAAAGTATTAAAAAGTATGGACAAGATTCAGAATAAAATTTTCCAATACTGGGTTAAACAAACAGACATGTTAATCATTAAAAACATTGATGATGTGATGGATTTCGTAAACAATTTGCACTTTAAATAAGAAGTTTGTTCAAAGCCAATATTTGCGGTTTAAGCCATGTTTAGATCCACCATAAAGCTTATGCTGGATCTAAACATGCGGTGATGAGTGACCCTGGCTGCCTAACCGCGGGTTTGAATCCCAGCCGAGGCAGATTTTTATTTCGCAAATGTTATTGTACTCAAGTCATGTGTGATAAATTGTTGTTTTCTGTCTGTGCCCGCCACCTGCAACTCATGCCTACAGCTACCGCGGGGTGTGGATGAAGTGTTTATTTATTACTTACATATTTATACCCCCGATACCAAATAAAAGGTGTTCTAGGCGAAAATACTGTAGGGTAACCTCCAGACTTCATGCATAAATAAAATCAGGCTTACCTAACTGCTGTCGCATTACGCTAGGCGACAACCTTTATAGAGCATGGGATGCGGCAATAAGTAAGATAAAAATAAAAGCTTATTTTTTAGTTGTATTTCTGTTAGTTAAAATTATTTTGTAGTCATAAGTGGCGATTCTTCGGAAAAGCCTATTTCCAGCAGTCGTCTAATGTAGACTGGAAAGAAACTCAATATGTAATAAGCACCTAAGAGTATGTTACAAAGTGAACATAAAATTGTGTTTCTTCCACGGTAAATTCACAACATCTTAAGGAAACAAACCTACACGCCTGAAATATTGTGCAAAGTGTAACAGAGTTTGTGCCGCAACGCATTTTATATCTGGCGGCCATCATAGTGTCTCCCGCGTGGCCAGTTAGTGACGATGTTCTCAATGTGATGCTGCTTGTACGTCGTTTTTGAACAACTTTTAGTTTAAAAACAAATAAATGTGTATATTTGCTTTTAAAATGTTATGTTCAAACCTATTTCATACTCGAAATATTGAGCTCGAAGTTTTGTTAAGTTAGGTTCAGGTTTGGCTTTTATTATATTATACCGTCAACATCTGTCAACAGTTTTACTACTACTACTTATGTAATACGAAGTGTAGCCAGTTTTTGAAGTGCTTACTTTATTTGACTGAAACCTGTGTTTGATTCCTAATTATAAAGACACAACTGCAAGACTGACCAATCAGATACAACAGTATTGCTGAACATTTAACAGTTTCTTTTCGATATTACGGTACTTACAATCTAGCTAGATAGATTAAATCTAACGGAATTTACAATTTTACGGTAACATTATGTTCTCTGATAGGTAGGTAGGGTAGGGCGGGGCTAGTTTAGCAATTTTTCACTTGAGCGGATATAGCTCTTCAATGATAAGTCTCAATGAGTTGTAATGCGATCTGATGGATTAGTAATTTATCCCTTTCAAATGCTACTATAGTAATTAATTGTCAACTAGCCTACTTGAGCTGGATATCAATTTGGGGGTATCGATAGCATCACAGTAAGAACAAGCAGGAAGAAACTATAAAACACATCCGCGTTTTATGACGCCGTGAGCAGAGACTGCAGAGGGACTAAGTTTAATCGATTTTGGACCCTTTACGCCTTATGTGACCCTTAGGGCCTTTCGTTTTATAAACTCCACTCAAAAACTACACGTTTTTTACGGGCTCTATACATTAAAGTCTCGGTCGTGTGTGTAATATTTTCTCTTATTAATTGAATGCATTTCTAATCTATACTAATATTATAAAGAGGAAACATTTGTTTGTAATGTTTTCACACAAAAACTACCAGACCGATTTCAAAAATTCTTTCACTATTAGAAAGCTGCATCTTCACTGAGTGACATACGCTATATAATATTACTAGGTGTAAACTAAACTATTGTTATGTCTAATTCCACGCGAGCGAAGCATTACCTATATACGAAGTCCACAAGTATTATATAAAATGCTTTCTGCACTTCTTGTAATTAACATTTTACCTGTTCATACCTCTTCTTCTACGCAAGTTTCGGCGAATGTTTTTGCTATAATTATATTATAATCATTCTTAATTCAAATTTATGCTGTAATTTCCTACAACGACTTATAACGAGGGACACAAGAAATAAGCGTTTTACAAGAAATAACAGATTACAAGTCTCATCATGTGCCTTTCAGTCGATACATACATGCTGCCGGATTAAAATCGTCGGGCTGACAATCGGAACGCTGCACTGGGGCGCGGCATGAGGAGCATTTGCAATATACGATACTAACTGCTATTAGACGACACTAATACTAACTGAAAATATATACTGACATATTCAATAACTTAGGTTGCAGTGCCTGTATAGTTTCTGTTTAGAGTTCGCCCGGTGCAGGGTTTGGTACATTGGGCGGCATCAAAGTCTAGCGCAAGTCTAAATTAAAGGTATCGTCTTTCGCGGGGCGAGCAGGCTGTAAGTTTTAAATGCTGATGGGTTCGCTAGCTTTATTATTTCCCTCGTACTGATACCTCATGCGCAGCTATCCTCTCCGAATTTCTTTCAGAGCTAGACTTTTGTGCCGACAGTTGTACTGCCCGCCGCGGTACCATGTACCAAATTTGCGTTATAATATTTTTTCAAAGCAATCGTATTCAAATGTACAGGTGTGGTTTCCGGTTACACTTTTATAAAGCGACCATAATAGACCTCAAGGGTAGTAACGCATTTGTTGCTATATCAAAACAGTTACTAACGATGACGCAATTAATGGAAGCCAATGTAAACCTACTTGTCTTAATATGTATCTACATGTGCTTGAGACAAATAAATAAATGAACGATATCGTATCGCGCAATGTAAAACGCTTAGGGTTGTCAAAAACAAAGCGCGCAGGCAATTTCGCCAACCGCCGCAGGTGTCAGTTTTTAATAAAGCCCCAATCAGTCGCCGGCCGGAAGTGCCGCCGTGGCGCTCTTCCGCGCCGGAAATGGAGCTCGTGCTCGCAGCGCCCTCTACAGGAAGCGGCCATCGCCCGAAGCCGCAAGGAACCCAAATGAACTGCGTTTTTCAACCTACCCGCAATAAACTGGTATTAAACTGTTTCAAACTTTGTTTTTCAGCGGCGCTTTGACGGTAACTGTGGGGTCTACTTTGGGGTGCTAAAGCGTTAGCAATTCCACGTTTGATTTTCTGGTCGTTGGATTTGTACAGTGTAAACCAGAGGTTATTAAAACATTGAAAAGGGGATTTTGAGATGGGATTTTTATGACCGTAGATAGACTTGTAAATTTTAGTACCTATAATGCCGTTTTCTGATTAGAATAAAATCAAATAAAAAAATATATATTTTTAAAATGGTATGCACTGGAGCACCGTGGTAAAATGCTCCCAAATCCTGAGTAGGATGAAGGCATTCAAGCCATACAGGAGACGCTAATAGGCTGCAGGCTAGTCGCTACCACAAATTATTAGTAGTGTACCTAGTACTTATAGTGACCGCTTTTTTAGGTTAAGCTAATATTTTCTAGGCGGATAGGTGGATAGTATGTGATTTAGTGAAAATATAAACAAGAAGAGTAAATATATCTATACTAATACTATAAAGAGGAAAGATATGTTTTTGTAATGTTTAACTAGTGGACCGATTTCAACAATTCTTTCACCATTAGAAAGCTGCATCTTCACTGGTAACATAGGGTATATAATATTACTAGGTGTAAACGAAACTATTGTTATGACTATTTCCACGCGACCGAAGCTGGGTGTCCACTAGTCTTCTCTAAAATGGAGATGTTAACGATAAATTTCACACATGCAGACTTGTTTACGAAACTCAGTAAATTAAATAAGTTTAGAGTCCATCTATTGCTCCAATCTCAATTTCGAGTTTACGATCTGTCGTTAGCTGTTGTTCATGAATATTAATAAATTCGGTTTATAATTAGCAGCGGCATTCTATGCAACTGCAGATAAGTGTTGAGTGGAAACTCAGCATCGCTCATAAAAGTCAAGTGTGCTCTCAATAGTCAATGATTAGTGGCGTAATATTAACGTATGTGCCAGCTGAACGGAATTATATGTCATTGAATTTAATTCCCAGTTTGAAATATTTTTTACTGGCAGGATTGAAAAACTCTACATTATACAGTGACAATTAGAAATAACTGTGGCTGTGAGAGAGATCCGTGCCTTACAGTGCACAGCTATGGGTTGCAGCTTTAAGTAGAAACCGAATCAAAGTACGAATTGTTAAGATAAGTGTTGAGTGGAAACTCAACATCGCTCGTAAAAGTCAAGTGTGCTCTCAATAGTCAATGATTAGTGGCGTAATATTAACGTATGTGCCAGCTGAACGGAATTATATGTCATTTAATTTAATTCCCAGTTTGAAATAATTTTTACTGCATGGATTGAAAAACTTTACATTATACAGTTATATATATTAGAAATAACTGTGGCTGTGAGAGTGATCCGTGCCTTACAGTGGACAGCTATGGGTTGCAGCTTTAAGTAGAAACCGAATCAAAGTACGAAGTGTTACACTTCAGGCACTTAAACCTTATATTTATGTAGATCGCTTCGCTGCGACCCATAGACGTCCCACTGCTGGGCACGGGTCTCCCTCACGGACATAGCTGCGGGAGGTCTAGAGCATACTCCACCACGCTGCTCCAATGCGGATTGGTGGAGATTTATTGATTTATGTAGATAAATACATACTCGTAAATCTAAATTTGCAGGTCGCCCTAAAACCTTTTCAGTGATATTAGTTATGTAATGGCCATTACATCAAAACTCGTTACTGCTCTTCGACATACGACACTTATAAGTAGCTTGGGCTTGATAAAGTCATCGTCTTTTCTAGAAGTTGTTAAGCAATCTTCCAATGACTTTTCAAGTTTATGATTGTTGACACGTGTCAGGCCTGAGGCTGTCTAGCTTTTAAAATACTCACACCCATCGATTTTATGGATACTAATGTATCCATAAAAAAATTGCACTAGCCCGCTGAGCATAACACCTGCGACAGGCCCTGAACGAGACTAATAAGAGTCTCGTTGAAATTCATCACAGATGCGTTGCTACCTTTGAGGAGAACAAAGTCGTTTCTATAACAGAGCCAGTATACGCATAGGTATAGACATAGACCAAAGATAAATTTAAAAATACTCCACCTTGATACATAAATACTATAAAAATACAATTATATGCAATAAAATCTTAGCCTTAACTATGATTAAACACCGAATTATAAGCATTTACCGTTTCGTTCCAGAGTTTTATGGGATCATAAATTATCATAGGTTAATATTAATCATTTCTGTAATAACTACATCAGGATGCTTGTCTGGCGAACACCTTCGGGCGACAGACGGCATATTAATTTTCCACAGAGTACTCAAGGCGTAGAGGTACCTAAACTGTAAATATTTTTGAGACTTTGTTTAAGATTATTCCTTAACATTACATTAGATAATATCATGCTAGTATTTCCCTGAAGCAGTAGACAGAGATGTGAAATACGTATACATATAGTGTGATTCTTTTCACCAGGTATTAAACATAACCCATATATTGAACATAATTGCCAATTTACCATAGGTAAATAGGAAAAATCAAAAGTCGGAACTACAAGTGGGTATTTCATGTTTCCGACTAGCTTAACACAGACAGACATAACAATAGTTTCGTTCACACCTAGTATATAGCCTATGTCACTCAGTGAAGATGCAGCTTTCTAATGAAAGAATTTTTGAAATCGGTCCAGTAGTTTTTGTGTGTAAATATTACAATGTTTCTTCTTTATAATATTAGTGTAGATTTATGAAATAATCACCTGCCCACCTCTGCAATGCGTTACCCTGAGCCCCGGCACTAAATCGCGCAACCGGCTGACCCATTAAAAGACTATTATGGTATTTGCATATTAGATAAACAGTCGATAAACATCCCATCGACCCACGGATATCAATGATGACTCATTATAATTTACTCGCTTTACTCAACTTTCTCACCACAGTGATGTGAGACAGGGATCCAATCGATGATGAAATAGAAAAGACATTGGTGCGTGCCGCTTGGTTTTGAACCCGGACCGCTCGAGTGAGAGGCGAGTTCGATAGCCATTGGGCTGTCACCGCTTGTTATTATTATACACTTAGATTCAATTTTGCCAACACAATTGCTGTCTGATTTTGAAATACTTGTGTTTTAATCATCGCGTGTTATTCGACCATTATTTTCGACGAATTTGGTTGCGGTTAGTCGAATGATTGTGGGCGTGGATCCATAGTAATAAAATCAATAAATTATTGGCAGTTAGTCTATAATAGTTTCGTAATTGGTCCTTGTAGATATCGGTGTTTATGTTATGATGTTATTCTTGATGCAAAGTAACAGATCGATACGTTGTAGAATAACATTAGAAGTGGATGTCATATTTCATATTGCTTAATAGGTACCTACTTACTCCTCAGATTTATTATGGATATAACATAAGATTTCGCCTGCATTTCCACGAAGGGTTAGGCAGAGATGTGTATACACACATTTTTCACCATAATGTTTTAATTATCCCATGTGATACGCGCAAATCCAGAATCCGAGCTGCTACCCCGGTAGCATTTCAAGTTGTAAAAATCCAATAGTTGATGCCCGACCCGGGAATCGAAGCTAGAACCTCTAGCTAGCTCTCTAGAGCAACTAGACCGATGAGGCAGTAAGAGCATGCATCACCATCCCTTCGCTGTTCATGAACTGTGATAGATCTTCAACTCCGTATGAGCCTCTTACAAAATAACAGATGTGTTACTGCCTCAAAAAATGCATAACCAGAAACTAGCATCGCTTTCGCTACAAGGGAAACAAGTGGTAAGAATAGATCTAAGCCCTGAACTATACCTAAAAACCTAAACCCTATGGAATTAATTACAATAATTTGGCGGCGGTTGCTGTTTAGTAGAGAGGTGCCTCTTTCCTTAATTGACGTGTATGAATGAAGACGGCGCGTATGATATCCAATCTGTAGCAAAACTAAACTGCTGCTACCCATAGACGTCCCACTACTGGGCACGGGTCTCCCCACAGAGAAAGCTGCGTGAGGTCTAGAGCATCCAAAACGGAGGGTTTAGTGGCCATCAAAATATCGAATGTTCTCAAGCCACCCAAACGTCTAGACGAGGCATAACGATTGTTTTTACCATTGAAAACAACCGGGACTTATTACTTAAGAGTAATTAGTACCGGTTGTTCTCTCTGAGTGAGGCTCTGAGTAATAAGGTAAGCCTTATCACTCAGGGCCTTGGGTTCATCTATCGTTTGTACTTCCTTCTACTCACTGGGGACTTCTGGGGTTGCGGGCGGTGAGAGTGGGATCTCGAATCGTCCATCATGTGACCCCGGGAAAGACGACGCTGTTTGTGGCTGAACAGCGTTGTGTAAACTGGGAAGAGCCCGTCTTGGGTGCAGCGCTGGAGGGCATCGGCGCGTTCTACAAGAGATCCCGGAGCCCTCCTGCAGCGCCGGAGTAGGCCACCGAGCGGGTTTTAGTGGGTGAAAGTCCCACATAACCCGGCGTCGCTCCCACGACGTTCGGGTACCTTTTCAAGGTTTCCCACTCGTAAAACAAAAAAAAAAGGACCTTCAAAGATATGTAAGGTTGCCATTTTGCAACGCAATAAAATAATATCACGTAACTCCATCCAGTAAATAACCCGGCGAGCTTATAAATGCGATTATTATAAAATTACAAACAGCCGATTCGATTTTAATAACCCATATGAATATTTACGATCATGATATTTATTGAATGATCACGAACGGAAAATAAAACGCGATAATCTTTCGTACTGGGCTATAATCGTAAATAATGGATTTACGAGTGGGGTCGTTATGCAAGGAAAGCCGCAGCTCGAGCTAGCCGGTAAAGATTATCGTAAAGTTACATCTAGCTGATACGGGACAGGGTGGGGTCGTGTTGGCTTCTTCCACCGGTTTCGATTTTACGCGAAGTTATATAATGATGCCAATGTGAAATTGTTCGTGGAAATCATAGCAATTTGACAAAATAATTAGTATATTATTAATAGTTTATTAATGAATTAGACATAACAATAGTTTTGGTTTACACCTAGTAATATTATATAGCCTATGTCACTCAGTGAACATGCAGCTTTTTACTGGTGAAAGAATTTTGAAATCGGTCCAGTAGTTTTTGTGTGAAAACATTACAAACAAATCTTTCCTGTTTATAATATTAGAGATACATTACTAAGAATAAAAATATAAGAATTGGAATTTATTTCATTTGCCACACAACAATTAAAAACAAAAAAAAATACAGGTAATGAAATTATACAAAAAAAAAAAGAAATGATAACACACTTTACCCCACGGCTCCGCCCGTGTTTAATTTTATTTCCGTCGACAATTTTAAAAGGTATGGTTTAAAAAAAATTGCGGGCCACGAAGTTTCCTACTGGAAGAAGGGCCCCCTGTAGCCTATCCTGCTAAGGTACTTATCCCACCTAACTAAGTAATAAGAACAACTAGTTATTTTGCCTTCTAAAGCCATCGATTAATTAAGTGGTGCTTATCAATAAAAAAAAATATACTGGAAAATTGCAGTAGCTAACAGCTCATAATACCAATGTAACTTTTGTCTGATTGCATACAATGTAATGAATATTAAGGCGAATGTCCCGTAACACTTCGAGAATCAACCCATAGAGATAAAGGGGGAATGTCAACGGGCTCCTTACAAGCAGAAATGGAGTCACAACTCCACTTAACGTTTTATGACGTCATTTATTTTATTTTTATGATTCCAGTTTTTACTACCGAATGCTCTTTAAGAGCGGCGTGTAACCCAAGCCGTGAAAGTATGGAAATGCAGGATTGAATTAAAAAAAAACCTAACAAATTGCGTTATTATAGGTCTTGGTGAGAATCTCTATACCTACCAACTTGTTTATTATTATAATTTATAATTTCAATATTTTTAATATTTTTCACCTTGCCAATCATTATTTCATTATCATCAAAATATTCAAGCCTTATTAAGTTTTCTAATCATAAGAATTTATTTTAAAATATTGTAAGACAAAATTAAATATCGAAGACAGCTCACTAACTAATGCCATTCCTTTATAATGTTATGTCCACTCTTTCTTAAAGTTTTCAATGAGAGTAAAATTCAGCTTACGAAGGTCAAGTACTTTGAACAGTACTTTTACTTACTTACTTTGTACTGAATGTTCTAATTAACTTTCTCTCTCAACTAATTGGACTAACCATCCCAGTCCCTAATTGAGTCTTGTTCAAAGTCAGTCACAGTTGTCGTGGGCGGCAGCGGATGGGTGGTTGCAGCTCGTTTGGTATCCTGTATCCATAAAAAAAACAGTTATTATTAACAAATCCACCCATTACTGTACCAGACAACACGACTCACAATTCGCATGTTAGCTTACGGCCAAACGAAGGTACTATTTAAGGTTTTACGAGTCTTGAATACTTCAGCAAACGTCAAATTGTCGAACTGGTGCTCGTGGCACACTTAACATTTGCATAATAGATGCATATCCGTATTGAAAGCCAAATATGGCGCAATCTACTGTTTTAATGGCCCGGTTTTTATTTCCACTCCTTTATGTCGAATTGAATATTAAGTGATAAATTTATTTCGATAGAGTTAAAATGTTAAAAATATGTTCGATTAGCAGTTTCTTATGGTTATCTTTATATGACGATGTGTTACGAAAATTGGCAAGCCTTTTAAGTTAGATATAATTGTAGAAATTCACTACTTATAATATACTAGTGACGCCCGCAGCTTCGCTCGCGTAGAATTAGACCCATTAACGATGTCTGCCCGCGTTCGGGTTGCCCACTTGACTTCAAAAACGGCAAAGTTTCATACTAACTTTGCACCCCCGTTGTACCCCCTTAGGAGGTGAATTTTCCAAAAATCCTTTCTTAGTGCTCCCCTGCGTTATAAAAGGAACCCCTGTGCAAAATTTCAATTTTGTAACCCTTAGGGTCGACTCACACTGGGGCAGAGTCGAAGTGACGCGACGCGTCATGTTTTTCCGCCTACAGCATATCCAGCTCTATTGCTCTATTATTTAAGTACAAATTTCTGCTATGTAAATATGGTGGCGCGCGTCGACGCGCGCATTCGCGCGTCCACGTGCGGCTGGTGTCGAGCGGGTTGGAATCGAGCTGTTCTTTAATAATAGAGCAATAGGCTTCGACTCTGTGCCAGTGTGAGTCGACCCTTATTAGGCCCTGCGTTGATATGTCAGTCAGTCAGTCAGTCAGTCAGCTTCTCCTTTTTTATATATATAGATAACATAATCCGTAACCTAAATCATTACCACTCTTTATGTACGTTGTCATTACCGAGTCGCGTCCACCAGACAAAACAGAATGCACTTATACGGGAATCTAAAAACAGTGGACATGAAACATTAATGTTGTCACTTGACAAATGATCCAGACACTGCAGTCTTTGCTGTCAACCTCCAGCAAAGGTCGTACCGGCGAGATTAGGAGCGATAAACGATCAACATAGTATACCTTTTATAGTTCCGTTTGAACCAGCTTGAAATCATACTCTCTCTCTCTTCAGCCCACATTAGTCCAC
Organism: Carterocephalus palaemon; assembly: GCA_944567765.1. Lineage (NCBI taxonomy): Eukaryota > Metazoa > Arthropoda > Insecta > Lepidoptera > Hesperiidae > Carterocephalus > Carterocephalus palaemon. The sequence goes on from OX155645.1 coordinate 895,741, forward strand.
TGTTGGACATAGGCCTCTCCCAAGGCACGCCACTGAACCCCTATCTTCGGCTCTCCTCATCCACTTGCTCCCCGCCGCCTTGCGCAGATCGTCGCGCCACCTAGCAGGAGGTCCCACACTACGTTTGCCTATTCGCGGTCTCCACTCGAGCAGTCGTTTACTCCAACGATTGTCGGTCCTCCGGCAGATGTGGCCCGCCCATTGCCACTTCAGCTTGCTAGCATGAAATCATACAAACTAGATCAATCTGCATAAGTCATTTTAATCTGTTGCCAATAATTCTGACAATGAAACCACGAATAATATCATATACATTAAAGTATGAGATACATGTATTGTCTCTCATATTAGTTTAAAAGTCACAGAGTAGAAAAGTAAACTTATATGGCTGAGTAGATATAACGCTTATCCTTTTGAGGTGTACTCGTATGTTTATATTGACTGAATGACCGCCTAATTCAAATGTATGGTACTCATAGGAAAAGCAAGCAGTGGTGGCTGTAGGTTCTATAATGAGGCAGAGGAATTACCCATTCATATCCTCTGTGACTGCCCTGCAGCCCTCATAAAAGAAGTCGCAAACTGGGCGGAAGCCTAGTCTAGTCTTGTACAATCTAGGAACTTGACCCGCCGGATTTATCCAAGTGGATTGGCCTTTGGGATCAGGTTTGAATCTCTTGGGGGCTAGCTACAATAGATCTTTTTAGGTCGCAGTGGCTTGTAGGCTTTATGCCCACACGCCTTTCCATAAATTAATAATAGTAATTATACTTATAATGAAGAATATTACCACTTCTAGGTTCATAACAATTACTTAGTCAATCGCCGACCGTAGTACCTGTCCACAAAATAACCAGACGCACTTATTTATAAAATCAGTGAATCAATAACGTCTATAAAATGTGTAAATTTTATAACATCCGAAAAAATGTAGTCGAAATTGATACGAAATTTATGGAGTTACCTCATGAAACATTCAGCCGTATGACTGCAACGCTAGTGCGGACTCAGAATTCTTTGTGTTGTCGATGTTATGATGGACAGGCATGCAGTCCATCAACGGCAAATATCATAATACCAATGTAACTTTTGTCTGATTGCATACAATGTAATGAATATTAAGGCGAATGTCCCGTAACACTTCGAGAATCAACCCATAGAGATAAAGGGGGAATGTCAACGGGCTCCTTACAAGCAGAAATGGAGTCACAACTCCACTTAACGTTTTATGACGTCATTTATTTTATTTTTATGATTCCAGTTTTTACTACCGAATGCTCTATAAGAGCGGCGTGTAACCCAAGCCGTGAAAGTATGGAAATGCAGGATTGAATTAAAAAAAAAACCTAACAAATTGCGTTATTATAGGTCTTGGTGAGAATCTCTATACCTACCAACTTGTTTATTATTATAATTTATAATTTCAATATTTTTAATATTTTTCACCTTGCCAATCATTATTTCATTATCATCAAAATATTCAAGCCTTATTAAGTTTTCTATTCATAAGAATTTATTTTAAAATATTGTAAGACAAAATTAAATATCGAAGACAGCTCACTAACTAATGCCATTCCTTTATAATGTTATGTCCACTCTTTCTTAAAGTTTTCAATGAGAGTAAAATTCAGCTTACGAAGGTCAAGTACTTTGAACAGTACTTTTACTTACTTACTTTGTACCGAATGTTCTAATTAACTTTCTCTCTCAACTAATTGGACTAACCATCCCAGTCCCTAATTGAGTCTTGTTCAAAGTCAGTCACAGTTGTCGTGGGCGGCAGCGGATGGGTGGTTGCAGCTCGTTTGGTATCCTGTATCCATAAAAAAAACAGTTATTATTAACAAATCCACCCATTACTGTACCAGACAACACGACTCACAATTCGCATGTTAGCTTACGGCCAAACGAAGGTACTATTTAAGGTTTTACGAGTCTTGAATACTTCAGCAAACGTCAAATTGTCGAACTGGTGCTCGTGGCACACTTAACATTTGCATAATAGATGCATATCCGTATTGAAAGCCAAATATGGCGCAATCTACTGTTTTAATGGCCCGGTTTTTATTTCCACTCCTTTATGTCGAATTGAATATTAAGTGATAAATTTATTTCGATAGAGTTAAAATGTTAAAAATATGTTCGATTAGCAGTTTCTTATGGTTATCTTTATATGACGATGTGTTACGAAAATTGGCAAGCCTTTTAAGTTAGATATAATTGTAGAAATTCACTACTTATAATATACTAGTGGAAGCCCGCAGCTTCGCTCGCGTAGAATTAGACCCATTAACGATGTCTGCCCGCGTTCGGGTTGCCCACTTGACTTCAAAAACGGCAAAGTTTCATACTAACTTTGCACCCCCGTTGTACCCCCTTAGGAGGTGAATTTTCCAAAAATCCTTTCTTAGTGCTCCCCTGCGTTATAAAAGGAACCCCTGTGCAAAATTTCAATTTTGTAACCCTTAGGGTCGACTCACACTGGGGCAGAGTCGAAGTGACGCGACGCGTCATGTTTTTCCGCCTACAGCATATCCAGCTCTATTGCTCTATTATTTAAGTACAAATTTCTGCTATGTAAATATGGTGGCGCGCGTCGACGCGCGCATTCGCGCGTCCACGTGCGGCTGGTGTCGAGCGGGTTGGAATCGAGCTGTTCTTTAATAATAGAGCAATAGGCTTCGACTCTGTGCCAGTGTGAGTCGACCCTTATTAGGCCCTGCGTTGATATGTCAGTCAGTCAGTCAGTCAGCTTCTCCTTTTTTATATATATAGATAACATAATCCGTAACCTAAATCATTACCACTCTTTATGTACGTTGTCATTACCGAGTCGCGTCCACCAGACAAAACAGAATGCACTTATACGGGAATCTAAAAACAGTGGACATGAAACATTAATGTTGTCACTTGACAAATGATCCAGACACTGCAGTCTTTGCTGTCAACCTCCAGCAAAGGTCGTACCGGCGAGATTAGGAGCGATAAACGATCAACATAGTATACCTTTTATAGTTCCGTTTGAACCAGCTTGAAATCATACTCTCTCTCTCTTCAGCCCACATTAGTCCACTGTTGGACATAGGCCTCTCCCAAGGCACGCCACTGAACCCCTATCTTCGGCTCTCCTCATCCACTTGCTCCCCGCCGCCTTGCGCAGATCGTCGCGCCACCTAGCAGGAGGTCCCACACTACGTTTGCCTATTCGCGGTCTCCACTCGAGCAGTCGTTTACTCCAACGATTGTCGGTCCTCCGGCAGATGTGGCCCGCCCATTGCCACTTCAGCTTGCTAGCATGAAATCATACAAACTAGATCAATCTGCATAAGTCATTTTAATCTGTTGCCAATAATTCTGACAATGAAACCACGAATAATATCATATACATTAAAGTATGAGATACATGTATTGTCTCTCATATTAGTTTAAAAGTCACAGAGTAGAAAAGTAAACTTATATGGCTGAGTAGATATAACGCTTATCCTTTTGAGGTGTACTCGTATGTTTATATTGACTGAATGACCGCCTAATTCAAATGTATGGTACTCATAGGAAAAGCAAGCAGTGGTGGCTGTAGGTTCTATAATGAGGCAGAGGAATTACCCATTCATATCCTCTGTGACTGCCCTGCAGCCCTCATAAAAGAAGTCGCAAACTGGGCGGAAGCCTAGTCTAGTCTTGTACAATCTAGGAACTTGACCCGCCGGATTTATCCAAGTGGATTGGCCTTTGGGATCAGGTTTGAATCTCTTGGGGGCTAGCTACAATAGATCTTTTTAGGTCGCAGTGGCTTGTAGGCTTTATGCCCACACGCCTTTCCATAAATTAATAATAGTAATTATACTTATAATGAAGAATATTACCACTTCTAGGTTCATAACAATTACTTAGTCAATCGCCGACCGTAGTACCTGTCCACAAAATAACCAGACGCACTTATTTATAAAATCAGTGAATCAATAACGTCTATAAAATGTGTAAATTTTATAACATCCGAAAAAATGTAGTCGAAATTGATACGAAATTTATGGAGTTACCTCATGAAACATTCAGCCGTATGACTGCAACGCTAGTGCGGACTCAGAATTCTTTGTGTTGTCGATGTTATGATGGACAGGCATGCAGTCCATCAACGGCAAATCCGACGGAAATGCACGGCTGAGCAGACATAAAACATGGCGGCGTCATTCAGGAATCAGAAAACAACTTGCTATGTAGGGAAAAAGATAGCAATATTACCTTTAGTTGATAGTTTATTCCGTTTCTATTTCTCTCTATATATTTCCTGAAGAAAATAAGATAAGAATATAGAGTAAGTATATGGAAGAAACGGTCGATTTGTGGATGGGTAACCGCGCGTTAAGCTTTTTCGAAGACCTTTGGGTGACTTAAGAACATTCGAAACTGGGTTGGTCACTAACCCCTCCATCAATCCGCATTGGAGCAGCGTGGTGGAGTATGTTCTAGAGCTCCCACAGCGGTGTCTGTGGGGAGACCGGTGCCCAACATTGGGAGCGTCTATAGGTTGTACAGCTATATAGAACGCAGTACTTTTGAGTAAGCTCTAGACCTCCCTCAGCTGTGGCTGTCGCAAAGACCCGTGTCCAAAAGTGGGACGTCTATGGTCTATGGTTGTAGTCTTATGTGGCTTAAAAAAATTATTTATTACACCTAGTGCAAAGAACATTATATTATTATAATATCTAACACTTTGAAAATCCTCACTTCCATCTCATCCGAATCATTCAATAGATGCATACGAGTAAGTCATCTTACGCTAACCCGATTTTACTTATCCTTCTTAGCCAATGACCGTCTTAAAATAACTACTGCTGCAGTAATAAATGTCAATAATGTTAAGTCTGTAATGTTAAGTGAGCCTCTAAAGAAGCTATTTTTATAATGACGAGCTTATGTGAATGAATATCAATCAATATCAAATTGAGAAATAATCCAAAATGGTCATGGCACTTTGATACGGGCGCGAGACTTCGAGTCCAGGTAATTCCGATATTAAATTACTACGAATAACTGAGCAAACCAACAAAGCTAGTATCTCACATAATTACAAATCACGAAGTACTTAAGCATTGATTTTTATTTTGTCTTTAACAAAAAAATTGCATTTCTTTTCAATTTTCGTTATGGTCCTTATCCTAATAACAAGAGAAATCTTAAAGCAGACCTAAAAACTTTAAACTGTCCCCGAAAAACCTTCAAAAACACCCAAAAACCCTCAATCAAAGGCTTCAGCCAGTTCCTAACGAACTTCTTCCCGTCATATCAGATCTATCGACATCAGGGCCGAGCGACATCGACTCGTGAAAGATTCATGAGACACCGAAATCAACGTAGGGGCGACACATTGTTGATAAATGGCCGGCATTATATGCAGTTGTTTGCAACTTCTATCCCGTATAATTCTTACATTTGAACGTCCAGGTCGTTACTGAATAATGTTTGTAGTACTTGAAATGACTTTGACCTTGGTTACTAACGCTCTATACTACTGCAGTTGTGCTTATCTTATACAGTAAAATATTTTAAATTGATGTTTTATAGAGTTTAGGAATATAGACATAGAATTATTGAAAAAACTTTGAGCATTAATTTCATAGAACGCTGGTTGCTTTATTTTAGTGGCGTATTGTTTATTTTGTTTAAAACTAATGACTACAGTGACTTTGACTAATAAGTCAAACGACTGACTTGGACTGGCAACTAAGTTAATAATATGTATGTAATAAGTAAGTAGACTATGGTCGCCGAGGGGTCGAAATTTGACAGTAATTTATTTTTAAAACAAACGATATTAAGGTTTTATTGTAAGACTATAAATACTATAAGCACAGCCTTAATCCAAACTCATGTTCAAAGTATTACTTTCGACGTGGTATTAATATGCCATCGTGTCCAGTCTAACTTTAACTGTGCCTAATTTACACCTCCGTCCACGTAATCTTCGTAAAAGGGGGTAGGACTAAGTTTTTGCTCCACATATTAATATTATGATTAGGTCATCAATTTTAATGTGATCATCTTACATAATATCAAGCCTTGCTAACTATGAATATAATATAAGGCTGACGCTACAAGACCAGCCGACCGATACTATTATATAAGTTGAAGAGCACAAAGTATTTGAACACTATTAACAAATTTATTATTTAATTAAATAATTTCTTATGACATTACCGAAAGAATAACCTCTCAAAACGCTCTCTAATAAGAAATAAGGAGGAGCGGATGCTAATGCTAATGAGGTACAAAACTTAATGCCCTTAATACCTAAATAAACAATGAGTGCGTATTTTGCAAAACCATTAGGTACCATTTCAGCCAGTTGAGTAACCGTTTCCTTAAAAACAAGCAGACATTTGTCAAGCCATGGACAGGCCGGTCATTCATCACTTTCCATACTGCCCACTTGACTTGTCAAAGGAACGTCAGCCTTTACGTAACTGGACGACATTATCAGCAACATTTTCTCCCACTGCAAGTTCACTAAGAACATTGAAATAATATTAAAGTAGTAACCGAGCGATGGATGGTGAAAAGTAAAAGTGTTATGCGGTTTTCCCTGCGGTATTTCGGCTTAACGACCAAGGGTGGTACTTTCGGCACCAATTTTTTACACCCGCTCGACTGTTTGATTGATGGCGAGAAGGTGTGCGGTAATTAGCTGGACAATTAGCGTGGTCTTTGTTATTCGTTTCTCTGGCCAAAACAGAGGCTCGGCTTTTATTGCGCGCCTTTACGGGATACAATGGAGTCCGGAGTAATGGAATTGGCTGTTATTCATGTAAACGCCTTAAATGGCTTGTGAACTAATTATTCGTGTTCGTAATTATTCTATAGTGAAGCATTATATAGCAATTATACAATATTATTGACAAAGTAGTGTCTGTGGGAGAGACCCGTGCCCAGCAGTGGGACGTCTATGGGTCGCAGCGATTGACAAATTAAAATCTTACTGTATCTACAAAAACCATATTAAAAATTAGTCATAATAAATAATAAAATATCTATAAGAAATAAGAAATAGTTGGCGTAACAGTAAAAACTAAAAATTATAATATAGGTATATGTCAAAATTTAAATGTATACCTAATGTAAAAAGTATCTATAATACGTCAAGAATTTGTACCTATATCCGTCGTATCGCACTGGGGACAAACCGTATAAAGATTCTGCCACCAACGACACCAGACATAAAACAGCTTTCGAGAAATTCATAAAAGGCTTGTTCCGCTAATTCCGCTCGGCAACATCCATCCATCCATCATATCGATGTACTGCCGAAGTCATCTGTCATTATTTGCTGAGTGTATAACCAGTATGTTTTCACCTCCCCTTAATATGGGCTTATGGAAATTAATTCCATTTACGTGTTAACCAGTATGGAGATACTGACATGAGTCCTGTTACTTATTATCTGCTGTAGGCAGGTAATACTGTTGAATGCTGCATGAAATTTTCCCACAAACGGTCATCCACAGACCGACCGCGCCCGTCATTGCTTAACGTTTTCGATCACATTGAATCGATGCGAGCCATTGGGCTATGGACGCTACACTAAGCCAGCTTATATTGTTGTTGGTCTCATGATAGGTGTTGAGGGGCGCAAATCGCGCTTGCTACCATTCGAGACAGTTATCTTATTACATATTATTTCTTGTGTACGTGTGTATGACAGTGAACTCCTCCTAAACAGCTGGAGTGATGTTGATGAGATTTTTTGTGTGAGTTCAAGGGGAATCGAGGGTTTAGATTCACAATTTGGTCCACTGGAAAATGTTTTTTAAACACTATTTTTTTTAGAATTTAGTAGTACCTACTTAGTATTTTTATTTTTAACCGTCGTTCATTGACATGAAGCGTCGCGTCATTTTGACATTTCATATGGCAGAACAACGTTTGCGGGGTCAGCTAGTTTATGAATAAAATATAAATATATACTGAACCACTGGGCTATGGACGCTGTCATGCAGATATAGTCTTATGTAAAGGCACACATGAAGGGTACCAGCAAATTGCTTTCGCTTAATTAGCATATCCTTGGCGGTGATAGTACGACAGCCGATGATATCTAGCTTTCTAACGTCGCGTCGTCGTTATCGGCGGATAAAGTTGTCGTCTAAGAACGAACAGTGTGAGCGTAAGTGGATTAAAATGACTAATGACCAAGAACACAAGATTTTTTTATGCATAAGGGTTGAACGTTAAATCGGCTTAGAAGCCGGTCTGATGAGACTCAGTGTTTACCCAAGACGCTCCAGTAACTTGTTTGTGGATGGTTTAGTGCCTTATAGAATTCATTGGAACGAAGAAATTAACAAGGTATCTACTCTGTACCTATACATAATGTTTTCTTTTATGAATTGTATGCTGCGACCCATAGACGTCCCACTACTGGGCACGGGTCTCCCCCACAGACACTGCTGCGGGAGGTCTAGAGCATACTCCACCACGCTAGTCCAACGCGGATTGGTTCAGTTATAATTAACTAGTGGACGCCCGCAGCTTCGCTCACTTTGAATTAGACATAACAGTAGTTTCGTTTACACCTAGTTGCCATACTCTTCAAAGACACTATCGATCGAATTTTGTTACACATAATATACATACTAACTACATCGCATAAGGTGCTGCCATATAGTTAGACATTGCTGTCGCGACAGTTTTTGTCGTAGTACCTCCTACATCGCATTATAATATAAAAATATTAGCTTTATATATTATTCTGAGAGGAGACCCGTGCCCAACAGTGGGACGTCTATGGGTCGCAGCGAAAAAAAAAAATTAGCTTTATGCTCTTATACGACGCAAGTAGGTATCTACTTTAACTTTGCCAAACTTCATCCACCTTCGTTTAGCTGCACTTATTACTATTGTGATAACGCCAGAGAGTTTGTTTGACAAACAAACTGCCACTTTCATAACAGAGTCCATCAAATAAGTAAACAAAGGGGCAAACTAACGTCAAATATAAAGCTGCTTTCATATTAGCAAACATTACATAATAAGCGACAAAAATGTCGCGAGAACACATTGTAGCTGTAGACGCAACAAGCGACTCGTGTGGCCAATTCGTTTGTGTGGCTGGGACAGTCGTGACGTCATCATGACGTGACAGTAAGTGATGGGGCAGCCATGACGTCATCATGGTACATGACATGCCAGTTCGTGACTACGATCATTGTGCCTTATGTGTGAAGTTGGCGCTACAGAGTAATTGAAACAACGACTGCTGTTAGAATACTGTTTTATTATAATTGAAATAATCCTTATATATTACGTCTGACTGCTATTGGCAAAATTTCATGAGCTCTTCCGTCCTTCGGAGGACACGTGAACAATTAAAGTTCCTCTCGAAGACCTTGGGCACTAACCCTTCCACATTGAAGCAGCGTGACGGAGTAATCGACTGCTGCTGTGGGATACCCGTGCCCAGCAGTTGGACACCTGGGTTGTAGTTACTTCAGCGTTAGTCTCAGACAATCCCGCACAGCAACGACGTGTGGAGACAGGCGAGTATGAATAATGCAACTACACGGGTTGGAGCGCGATAAATAACGATTATAATTTTATCGCGACGCGATAAATCGATCTATCGACCGGCGAGCGGCGGCGGCAGGCTGCTTGTAAGTGTTTGCGATTTTCCATTTGTTCAGTGACACACTGGTCGCACGGAATGACAACGAGACTAGGAGGTATATGAGAGCTCTATGAGAGAATAATTATTTATTATTTATTTATTTAATTAGTACGGGTATACCACTTCCACTAATTACAAAATTAAATCCTCAATTATAAAATTACAAAATTTAAAATATACCTAATTGCAAACTATCATAATGTCACCATTGAATAATCTAAGTACGTCAGCTTAATTAATAAAAGTATAACAAGTCGATAAAAATTAAACATAGTCAAAACAATCTGATCATAATTCACTCATACATCATACATTCATCATTATCATAATTCATACAACATTCATAGCACCATGGACTACTTTAACTCTATGATAGCACGAAAGACTGAAGAAATTATGTATTTTTCAGGTAAGCAAGACTGAAGCTTCGTGTGAGACTGGTGAGTCGTTTATGTGCTTATTTATGCTATTGTGACTTATTTTGTGCATGTAACGGAAATGAGTCACGAGCGATTCAAAAAGCTCGAGCAAATTTAGCCATTGGAAAAAATTAGGAGACAAGTCAGGCGAATTTGAAATCACTAGTAAATAGCACAGGATTTCCTTTTAATTTCTCTGAAAAACATGCGTTTTTTTAAGTTCGTCCTGATGTACAAAGAGAAAAGTTCAAAAAATAATGCTTTCAGCGTTAAATCCCACTTTACTTCCTTGATTATTGTAAGGTGCGTAAATAAATAATACTAATTACTGCAGCTATAGCAAAGTTATATAAGTAAGTTAGTAAAAATAGTAAATATACTTGTATGAAGCTGACAAACTTTAAAACTAGTAAACTTTATGATGAAGAGTAGTAGAGTAGAGTAATAAGTAGAGTAGTAAGTGAAGAGGAGTAAGAGTAAGAGTAGGACTGAGTACGATTGCTTTATACCTCTTTATAAGGTGTCTAAGATAGTGCGAATACCATTTAGTGAAATTTACCAGCTATCAGCGCCATTAAAATGATTGTGTTTATAAAACTAACTGTCGGTGTGTCGCAAACATATTTTATATCCAACGGTTTGAGTTTTTGCTTAATACCCGCGCGATTGACTGCACCAAGATTCATAGATTTATGAGAGAACCAACGACAATGCAAGTAAATGACACCTTGATCACAGTGCAGTTCAGGAAATAAGGTCCAAGACTGCGTGTTTTCATGTATTACGATTATAAAATGATTACAGTACTACCTAAGCTAGCTGCAACCCATAGTCCCACTGTTGGGCACGGGTCTCCCCTACAGACAAATCTCCGGGATGTCTAGAGCATACTCCTAACATAATAATTATAATAAGTCTATTTAGATAAATAAATAAATCAATAATGTTAATTTCTGCTACTTTTCTAGAGGCGACCATCTTAGTTCTCAACGGTAGCAACACATCTATGACTGATTTGGACCGAAACGAGTCTTGTTCAGTGTTTGTCACAGTTGTCATAGGTCACGATAGACGGTGCTATATACTCGTTTGCAATTACAAATATCCATTAAAAATAGAACTTTTATAGCCACGTGCAAAGTTATCAGTATGATAGGTATATGAAACACAAAAATTTCTCCACAGCTCAAAAGGTATGGTTGCATCCTTCAACTGCACACAGACTTGGAAAGCTTACATAATTACTGGACAATAAACAAAAACACGGACAAACTAAATAAGGCGTTCATTACAGACGCCTCCAGACTTCATGAATCGCTAAACATATTTTTTTGTCAGTTCTTCGCTACTAAATTCCATATCATAGATGAATAACTGCTATTAAATTCATTTCAGACTAACGAGACATTTTCACACCTAGCGTACACATTAATTACTTACTAATTAAAACCATCAGTTACCCATAATTACATGATATTCGCGTAAAAACCCCAACCATACTCGTCAGAAAAACTGAAGAAAGACAACAATTGTGAATAAATTAATTAGAAATAGCCAAGTTGGAAAGGAAATTACTGTAGAGTTATTCATGCTAAGAGGTTCACTGATTAAGGGAGCTCGTAGTGTGATAAAGGTCCTGCTGGTCTTCACGTATAAGGAACTTGACGAAGAATAATATGTAATATATTAAATATTTCCTCTTTAATATTATAAAGAGGAAATATTTGTTTGTAATGTTTTTACACAAAAACTACTGGACCGATTTCAAAAATTATTTCACCATTAGAAAGCTTCATATTCACTGAGTATCATAGGCTATATTATACCTATTACTAGATGTAAACGGAACTATTGTTATATCTAATGTCAAGCGAGCGAAGCTGCGGGCGTCCACTAGTTTTAAATATAGCTTAAATTTGAAAAAAAAAAAACATTTCGATACAATATTATTATGTCAGTATACAATAGATACTATAATATAATATATTATAGTACCAAACTATTGTATTGATCATGATGGTATAGTTGGTTAGATATCGTTACAAAACAGTACGTCATACGTGTCTCATAAATAAAGTTATTACAGTAAGACAGTATTGTTACATGTTTTATTACGCTATATATTTTAAAGACGTTTTACGTCAAAATAGGCTGTACAATAAATAAATATGGAATTATTTAATAATATGCGGATTTAATATTCTCGCAGCGGTTTGACTTATTGAGTACAGCAATCATGTTGTAATGCAGCAAAAACATTGTATATTAAAATTCCAAATATAGTATTAATTAAACGATTGAATGTATGGCTGCAATTAACTAACTGTTAAACGCTGGTATGTGTACTTGGGCAGAGTAACCCCTTACTCGTCTAGGTTTCACACAGATCACTGCTCCGCCTACTCGAAACATGCGCTTATATTGGGAAAATCTGAGTCAATACAAAGTCTCACCAAAGGTCATCTAACAATAATCTAACAATTAAAATAATGAATTAATAATATTAGAAATAAGTCTATAAATTAATAAATGATTAATAATGATGTGTTCCTTAACACACAGTCATTTTAATATTAAATTAATAAAACTAGTAATTAAGGTAGGTAGATAATGATGCTTTCTAATTGGCAGTGCGTAACATTCGGCCATCCTGCTGTAGCCGCGACCCGCGGCGGCCCACGCTACCCTCAGTCAGTGCAGTGGAGATGACACACTAAAACAAAACAAAACCACGGCAGTACCTTCACAATACAATATAAAATACTAACATTATTATCTGAACTTGATCACATAGAAATTTTGTTTTCGTATTAACGATTGAATAATTTTCCTATTTTCATTTTAATATTGAACATGATTTAGCAAGTGTCTATTAACTATGACACACAGTTTATTCCTTTTTCTTAAGAATATTAATGGAGTTGATCATACATAAAAATGTTGTTTTCGGATTAACAATTGCATATACTTCCTACTTTCATTTATAATATGATTGTCAGGTCTCTTTTAGCTATTACACACAGTTTATTCCTTTTCCTTAGGAATATCAATGGACTTGATCACACAGCCGCCGCAATAATATTCACACAGTCGTCTTATGATTTATATAAATGGATCACACAGCCAACTCACTAGAATTCACACAGCCGTCTTAAAGGTATTATTTTCATAGTTGAACTTGGTCACACAGCACACTACAGACGTAGGTTCAAGAATTATTTGATACATTCACGCAGTAAAGTATTTTCTATTAAATTATTAAGTCATTGGTTATAAAATCTGTCAATCCTATTTAGTGTTAAGTTTTAACACATATATTTCGTAAGTAACACTTTAAACTTTTTTTTTTTGACTTACCCCTTTTTTTAAAATATTTCCAACCTCCGCATCAGTGGGTCTCACAAGTTTTTCTTCAATTCTGTACGTTTACCAAAACCGTCACGATATGGCCTAGACACTTAGACATTTACGTATCCCACTTCTGAGATATTAATTAAACGATTGAATGTATGGCTGCAATTAACTAACTGTTAAACGCTGGTATGTGTACTTGGGCAGAGTAACCCCTTACTCGTCTAGGTTTCACACAGATCACTGCTCCGCCTACTCGAAACATGCGCTTATATTGGGAAAATCTGAGTCAATACAAAGTCTCACCAAAGGTCATCTAACAATAATCTAACAATTAAAATAATGAATTAATAATATTAGAAATAAGTCTATAAATTAATAAATGATTAATAATGATGTGTTCCTTAACACACAGTCATTTTAATATTAAATTAATAAAACTAGTAATTAAGGTAGGTAGATAATGATGCTTTCTAATTGGCAGTGCGTAACAATAGTGAAAACAATTCACAGTTCACGCGATCGTAAAGCCACTAAAAGTAATGAATGCTCAATTATAATGCCACCTTAAAAAGTTGTTTTATACAACAGTCATACATGACTTTGCACGTTGACAAGATAATAACTGAGTGGTAAATGATCGTTGGAACTACATTAAGTATCGCAGGGCTATGAGATCACTTAGATTAATAACTGTTAACAATTTAGCAATTCGCTTTTCCTATGTACCTACTTATGTACATGCACCTACATAGGAAAACTAAATCGCTAAATACGTATAAAGAATTAGCGAATAATTACAATGTATCTTTTTGAAAAATATACTTTCGATTTCGTATGTTTTAAGAAACAGTGTTTTAATGATTTTTAAATTTCTCTTATCAGTATCGAAGGTTTTTACATTATATTCCACGAAGAAGTACGTATATAATTCAGTAGATAGTTGAAAGAAGTGGATGGGTGACCGCTAGTGTCAAAATCCTGGTTGTTTTCAATGGTGGAAACAGTTGTTAAGTCTTTCGAAGACCTACAGGTGGTTTGAGAACATTCGAAATTGAGTGGCCCATTCCACCAATCCGCATTGGAGCAGCGTGGTGGAGTATGCTCTAGACCTCTCGCAGCTGTGTCTGTGGGAGACCCGTGCCCAGCAGTAGGATGTGCATAGGTCGCAGTTCAGTTGAAAATCTACATTATCTTCATGGGAATGGAAAGACAGAAATGAAGATATAACGCCAACTAAGCGCCGTTATACTTAGTAGGAAACACATAAATACAATAAGACAGAATAAATAGACAAGTTTTTGTATTTAGCAGACAACTGGACGAAAGAATCGCTCGTTGATATGTATAATGTCAATAAAACGAAGGACCAAGCCAAAGAAGTCTGTAATAGCGCTGCATTCTCTGTAATTAACTTCTTACGATCAACGAATGGGTGTTAAATGGCCAAAGCTCTGTCGCAAATTCCTTTTCCAGTTCACGTTACTTTAGTCTTACTTACGTTGCATTAAAGACTGCATTAGTGTAATATTATGACCCGCGAGTGTCGCATACTTTGTTGAGATACGTACGAATGTAACGTTTTGAATGTCAATTCATATTTGACTGCTATAAAAGCAGTTAAAATAAAAATGCCTTGTTTGCTCCGTCATAAATCTTATAAGTGTTCCGCAGTCTTATAAGAAATCCTCACGATCAATTGTATTTTCTAATCTATATCTATATACAGGGTTATTGGTAATTCGACGTATTCCCGTTAGGAGGTGATAGGGGTGACTATTTGTGATAATTTTAACCCCCATATGCATTATGCAAAAGTGAACCATTTTCGAGTTATCAAGCTTTTCAGCATTTTTCAAAATAAGTCAGAAATGCAACATCAAAAATTTATTAAAAAAAAAGTATCAATTAAAATCTATTTTTTTCTTCTGATTTATAAAAACGATTAAACAATGGTTATTTATCAACATTAAAACTACAATTATCGGTCCAACTTTAAAAATGCGAGACGATTAACGATGTTACTTCAATATTTTTTGAGATTTTTGTCCACTAAAATGCCTTAAAAACAAAAAAAACTTATATCAAACTTGGCTTGCAGATTATTTTAAAAACATAACCGTTTTCTCAGCTTTCCAACAAGGCATAACAACTATGAACTTATTTTAAAAATACTGCGAAAAACCGATCACAAAGGAAGCAGGCGGAAATTTGTATTCGAACTAAACTTATGGCCGTTCTTTAAAATTTCAAAAAAAGTAATTAAAAACAATGCCCAATGTAAATAAAACAAAAAATATAAATATAAAATTAAATTTAGAATCAGTAAAAGTTTAGTAATAATAACAATTAATAATAAGTAACAATTAAGACATTTTGTAATTTAGCCTAATTAAAGTTCTTGCTCGAAGGGACTTCCCCTATTGCGTACGCAGTCTCATTCTTTTTCTGAGGTGTAATTTAACTACCGATTCCGAATCACATTTGCAGGACATCCGTCTTGCTAGTAGGTATATCATGTTTTGCCTTATAGCCAAAGGCACGTCTTCAAGCATTTCATTTGTTAAAAAAATACGTAAGCGAGCAAAATTGGTTCATCGATAAATTCTTGCACATATTGTACATAATGCAGAATAATTTGACTACTTCGGTAGTTAAGTTACACCTCAGAAAAATAATGAGACTTTGCGTACACAATAGGGGAAGTCCCTTCGAGCAAGAACTTTAATTAGGCTAAATTACAAAATGTCTTAATTGTTACTTATTATTAATTGTTATTATTACTAAACTTTTACTGGTATTAAATTTAATTTTATATTTATATTTTTTGTTTTATTTACATTGGGCATTGTTTTTAATTACTTTTTTGAAATTTTAAAGAACGACCATAAGTTTAGTTCGAATACAAATTTCCGCCTGCTTCCTTTGTGATCGGTTTTTCTCAGTTTTTTTTAAAATAAGTTCATAGTTGTTATGCCTTGTTGGAAAGCTGAGAAAACGGTTATGTTTTTAAAATAATCTGCAAGCCAAGTTTGATATAAGTTTTTTTTGTTTTTAAGGCATTTTAGTGGACAAAAATCTCAAAAAATATTGAAGTAATATCGTTAATCGTCTCGCATTTTTAAAGTTGGACCGATAATTGTAGTTTTAATGTTGATAAATAACCATTGTTTAATCGTTTTTATAAATCAGAAGAAAAAAATAGATTTTAATTGATACTTTTTTTTAAATAAATTTTTGATGTTGCATTTCTGACTTATTTTGAAAAAAGCTGAAAAGCTTGATAACTCGAAAATGGTTCACTTTTGCATAATGCATATGGGGGTTAAAATTATCACAAATAGTCACCCCTATCACCTCCTAACGGGAATACGTCGAATTACCAATAACCCTGTATATAAAAGGAGAAGGTGACTGACTGACTGACTGACTGACTGACTGACATATCAACGCAGGGCCTAAACTATAAGGGCTAGAAACTTGAATTTTTGCACAGGGGTTCCTTTTATAACGTAGGGGAGCACTAAGAAAGGATTTTTGAAAATTCACCCCCCAAGGGGGTAAAACGGGGGTGCAAAGTTAGTATGAAACTTTGCCGTTTTTGAAGTCGTTAGACGGGTAGACGTCGTTAATGGGTCTAATTCTACGCGAGCGAAGCTGCGGGCGTCCACTATCGGATATATTTTGGTAATAAACCAAATGTATTTTCATTACCATATTTATCTGAAAAAAAAAATCACCACAGAATTAACATTTTAAGATGTTATGGTACATCTACCTATGTGGTAACTTTAATTCAAAAGCGCAGGGCATGGTTGTCTTTTTGCGAATAGGAAGGCTTGGGACTCTAATACAGAGTGTCCAGAACGGATTTAAAACAACAACACAACAAAATAAAATTATTATTAGAGAAATATAGCCTTATAAAATGTATGTGATATGATTAAACTCACGATGATGATTTTGACAAAAGTTTATGGAAACTATTTGACACCATGAAATTGTCACTTGAGAATTGTTAACTTTCTTTGTCAATCGTAAACTCCTACTAACTACTAAAATACTACGGAACTTCGCGTTGTGCGTGGTTAGACTTGAAATATAAAAGCTACGCTATTTTGAGAATGTCATGCGTTTTAAATAGGAAATGGACAGATAAAATGAAATGTTTATAATCATAATTATTGCTGTCATTCGCTCGAGAAATTACATTGAAGGGTGTAACTGTATTTCTTATATCCAGTCGGTAATTACGGCATATAAATGCCAAGTAAATTTATTACAGGAAGCCAATTTAATTGCTGACTATAATTAAGACTGATAAGTACGCGTAAATAATCGCGAATGTTGAAAAGATGTTGAGTAAAACTCAGTTTCTTGAAGCCTATTTGACCTAAGCAGTGATTTTAAAGGTATATTTTGTATACCTTTTATGTGTGATAAATTGTAACAGTAATAACATTTATTGTGATCTTTCTTACAACAATCTGACTTACCAGACGTTTCCAGCCCAAGACATTACATCCTTCTTCGGTGACTTTGGTCCTCATACGAATTATTTCATTACGGGTCTTGTCCTGAACACTATGGTGTTAGACATCATTAATTAAACATTGGGAATTACCGTAAAGTATATTTTAATTGGTAATTAATAAGGAGCAAATTATATTTGAACTAGTGGACGCCCGCAGCTTTTCTCGCGAGGAATTAGACATAAAAATAGTTTCCTAGTAATATTATTTAGCCTGTGCCATTCAGTGCAGATGCAGCTTTCTAATGGTGAAAGAACTTTTGAAATCGGTCCAGTAGTTTTTATGTGAAAACATTACAAACAAATATTTCCTCTTTATAATATTAATATAGATAAATGTATTCGGTTGAATATTATTACCTGCATAACATATTTAAACTACAGAATTTAAATGGGCCTGTCTGTAACTATCCACTATAATTTCATGCCAGTTTACTCTGTCATAAAAACCTTGTTCGATTCTCACATAAGGACCTTAGCGGCGAGGTTTTCAATTATATAGCGTCACGCTGTGTTCGACACCCGCCACTGACGGCTGGCCAGGGTTGGGGAAATTGATCGGAAACTTCAATTTTCTTGCGGGTCTCGTTAGCATTGTTATTTCCCTCAACTAGTGCTACATGCTCGTTTTCATTCCTGTTCACATATTTTTTTTATATACCTAATAGATGTGGAGTTTAAGTATAAAGTAGGCCTTCCGCCAACCGTCACAACTGTGTAAGACTTTGAAACAGTCTTAAATCACTGGGTTGAAAGTTAGTCATAGTATAGCTGTAAGTATACATTATATATATTCCCTCCCATTATGACAGGAGACCCGTGCCCAACAGTGGGACAAGGAAAGGGTTGTGATATGTGATACTACAGTATGTTGTGCACTACAGCCGAGGGACTAAATACTCTAACACCTATTTCTGGATTATACTTATTTTTAGAAAGTATATTTTATCATTCCGGGATACACATGTCTAGCCGCGACCATATCATTCCATATCCATGTCCTCAAGGACATCTGTGACCACAGAACAGATAAAACCTCTTTTATCTGTTCTGTGTCTGCGGCCGACTTAGAAAGACTTACGTACCTACTCGTACTACGATATGTTCCTATTATCATCCTGCTAACTGGACTAGCAACCCCAAGCCCTATTTGAATATTGTTTTATGACACACAGTTGTCATTAACATCTGCTGACAGTTGACCTTTGTTTCATTGTTGACATTCGTTTGAAAGAAAGAAAGAAAAACTTTATTCACATACTACATATTACACAAGCTTTTCATCCACATCCAAACAAAATAAAAATAAACTTGCTAAGTATATTCATAAAATTAAACAGTTCTTTTCCCTCTGAATCCTGCAGATTTCCGTAGTCTTTCACAGTTTTTAAATCCATCTGTTTCTTTTACAAAATGTCTTTCAAGATTTCAATGGTTTTCTGGAATAGATTGCTTTTTTTTAGTGATTAGACCGCCATTTGTACCACTATAATATTTTATAATTTTTGTATGTACTTGCTGTATCTTTATCCTTTTGGTGTACAATAAAGGAACTTTTCTGTCTGTCTGTTAATTCCAAGTTAACAGAACCAAAACGACATGCCAAAATACTCCCCACCATGTCTCTCAAGTTAACTCTCAACTTAAAATATTAATTTAATTCCCATCCTGTCTGTTTATCTCTCAATCCGTTTATTTACCGCTCGGTCCATAACAAACGGCTGTCAACCCTACTGGGTGGCGGCGTCTCAAACGCGCCACTAAAAGGGTTTGACGCCCCGTCGGCCGCGCAAGAAATTAGTGGTAACGCTTTGATGGCGTATCGCGTTGCATCGACCTAATTGCTCCAACTTTGATCTTCTGAGCTGTTTTTATTGCGCTCGAAGGCTGATGGGAACCAGACGGTAAGGCCGGTTGCCCAGTGGTAGATGCGATTTGCCGAGCGTTCGATTGCTGAAGCTTAGCTTGGTTGACCAATGATGAACAAGTTAATATATATCACCTGCATAGAATTCAGTGCTAAATACCGGCCAAGTGCAAATCGGACTCCCGCACGAAGCATTCCGTACCATTATCTATACAAACAGCAAAAATCATGACTAAATCTTCTTTTTTTAGTATTTGTTGTTATAGCGGCAACAGAATATATAAAAATTTCAATTGTCTAACTATCACGGTTCATGAGATGTCTGGTGACAGATAGACAGACGGACAGCGGAGCCTAGTAGTCCCGTTTCACCATTTGGGTACGGAACCCCTAAAAATGGGCACATGAACATGTCGTTGTGCCCATTGCCCTGTGCGACGCAGACTAGACGCAACAGAAAACGTTTCCACGTTACCAATTGGGCGTTTTCCACTCGCGCGCCGCGCTCATAATTTGCTCACGATATAAGTACGTTTATAGCGGGATATACCGCGTCGCAGTGAGTGGGCCTGACTGGCGAATCGCGGTTTGAATCCTGACCGGGGTAGATATTCAGTTCTCATATCATTCTTTCAAATATTCGTACTCGGGTCTTGAATATTTAATTGTGTCCGCCACTTTCAACACAGGTCTAGGGGTGTGTGTGTAGCGTTTAAAAAACGACCCATATTCTGTTAAGGATCAGGTTTTCCATGTCAGCATAGCTTATCGATCGCACGCTCATCGCCCTGTCACCGCTCGCAGTGCACCCCCGCCCTGTATCCCCATTAGCTTCTGTCACGCATCACCCGCCCGAGTGCCCGCCGACTAGCGTCTGCTCGACTTATCTTTATCGCGATTGAGCTATAATAATTCAATATCGATTATTTCTAAGACTCAAGCAGTGGTTAGCCTACATCCGATACTGCGCAGGTAATGTCTGTTGACGTTCGTGACAAGCAATGTATCCCATTCTATTAAGATAATAATCTTTATTTTGCATATAATAATTAAGGTAATTACATATATCTCAAATCTAAAATACAGGTCGCACTTCCTTAACCTTATAATAATAATAAATAATTTAATAATTTAATATCGGACAAAGTCATGATAGAGCTTCACGTAGGTACAGGTAAGTTCATTTATTAACATCATAGGAAATTACTAATTAAAGGTTTTATTGCATCTTATGATACTATGAGTTAAACACTCTCTTAAAAACTCTCTCTTCTTTTCTGTACAAAGCTTAAAATATTACTAGATACTACATTACCGAATCAACAACAGAACAAAACGCGACAAAATAATATATTTTACTATTATATTTGTATCTTGTATATTGAGTCATGGTGTACAGTAAAGAGTTATTTCTATGAATCTTATAATGAACCTACTTTAACTATAAATTTTTTTTTATAATACTAGAATAATGTAAAAATTGGGTATGTGGGATAACTAGTAATAATAATACATACATATGTATAAAGTTAAATATGTAATTGAATAAGCGACTACAGCAGGTTTGCAGACTGTGCGTCACTCTACGCTAAGGTTGACGCATGAACCATCCGTACGCGATCAAGTAATCATCCATACATGCAATACATGTCGAATATTTCAATTAATCATCCATACATGCCGATTTAATTCTTCTGCAGCCTAGCTTTTTAGTGAGAAACAAAAACAAACGAACATGCAGATGCACCCATGCTGCTAAGGTACTTTTGTGTCAAATGTTTCGAGCGGTACTCAAAAGGAGTGTGAGCTACCAGCTAGCTACTACAGGCAGCTGTAGGATATCAGTACAAATATTAGTAAACCAGTTCACATCCCTTCGAGAACGTTATGGAGAACTCTCTGGATTGCAGGTTTCCTTACGATGTTTCCTTCACCGTTGCAGCAGGTGACATTTAATCTCTTTAGTCGAATAAAAATATGTACAGTCACACAAACATACCTACAGTGTAAAACAGTAAAACGTGTAGGTACATATTGGGACTGGCCCGTTGGCGCAATCGGTAGTAACCCTGCCTGTTGCGCCAGGGGTGGTGGGTTCGAATCCCACTCAGGACAAATATTCGTGTGACGAACACTTGTATTTGTTCTGTGTCTGGATGTTAATATTAATAAAAGAGAGTCAAAGATATTTATTTATTTTTAATTTATATCTGCCAAATTTTTACCTGTCTCGGTTGGTGAAGGTTAACGCCTTATATGCAGCAACTAGCAAGCAACCTCTAACGAATGATCGCTAATCCGATTAAAACACCTGAATCAGTATTATCTGGAGGATAGCAAAGTGGCATGTAAGGTTGGCAATCAGACGTGCCTGCAAAAACCACTTTACCTACAGCCGGCTTCGGGCTGTATCATTAACCAATTATAAAACAAAAAGGCGCCAGCGCTAATAGATCTTGTGGGGTCTAAAATGCCCCGTCATGGGGGCGACCGGAACGACTAGCCGTGTTAGGATGACGATAATAACCATTCTTTGAAAGACTAAAAAGTATGAAATAAAAACTGCACAACATTTTTTATAGTATTTTGGTAATAATTCAAGTTTGATGTCAATCAAGCAATATGTCAAAGTTTTATTCAAAATTCTTATAAAGAAAATATTTATTAAAGTTTTTGATCGGGTTAACAAAAGTTTTCAAATGCTTGATTTAAATAAATTGACTTGGAACGAGACGCTTAATAACAATTAACTGAACAATTACTAACACCAACTATATAACTGGACTAACTCTTACTAACGGTCCCTGCCCCCGTCTTAATTATTATATGTTATAGTACTCATACTATAAAATATAATAATTAATTATTCTGAAGTATATAAAGAATTAATAAATAATAAAGAAATTTTAGTATTAAAATTAACACATTATTATATCGACATTATGAATCATTATCTTTAACGAACCGGAAATAGAACAATTCTTGAAAACGACGAAGTGAGGCCATCCTACCAAACCCAAATATAACAGGACCCTTAAACATCCAAAGCGTGCCGACTGTATCATTAAAATTATCATTAAAAAGTCCATCATTGCTCAAACCTCGTCAGACGAGGCGCCGCTTAATTGATAGTTTTCGGCCACTCATTAAAGTAACCACAACGTGTGTCTGTATAAATATTGTTCCTGACAAATTAACGGAAGAAGCCGTTGAAAAAGGTCTTAAGGGGTCCCGGCCACGTCCGCCGACGCAAATAGTATGGGGGCTAGCACGACCTGGATGCAGTCGAACTGACGACCGGAAATATCGAGTGGATTTCGATTCGCTGTCGAATTCTGCTACTGCAATTACTTGACTGTACTTGTCCTTGTAAATTTTCAGGAGATAATAGTAACAACGTAATCGGCGAGCTTGTATAAAGACACTAGTGTATATAGGTAGATGAAACGAAAGATGTTTTCAGGATCGTGGTCAGTAGTGTAAATCTTTTGCCTACTCTAGTATTGCTTATGTTTGTATTATTTTTTGAAAGACAAAAAACAAATTAAGAAATTTGTAAGAAAGTCCACCAATACGCAGTGGAGTAGCATTGTGAAATATGCTTTAGACATCCCACAGCTGTGGCTGTTAGGAAGACTGTGCCCAACAGTATGACGTCTATGAGTCTATGAGTTTCTTAGTAAGTAAGTAGAATTAAGAGATTCATACAATAATGGTAAAATTGTTTACCTATCTCAAATTTTAAATGTGTTGGAAAACTTGTCAAACAAACTAGGAAAGCACGTAAACATTTATTGATATAATTTAAATTAAAAACCGAATTAAATAATAACTTGAAAATTCTTAAAAGATTGGCAGTCTCAGTGAAATTAAGAGTAAAATCATCATCAGCATCATTTAAACATTACTATTAATAATTATATTTTACATTTTACGACAAACATTCAAAAAAGACGATACCTAGTAGATATCGAATCGATATTGAAGCGAAACGAACACTCACGCTCAGCCGGGCGGCGCCTTTGAAGTGCCGGTCTGTTTACAGTAAGCTAACTGAGAAACAAGTCGTTTCAGCGGCCGCTTTGATCTGCCGCCCGCTTTTTGCGCCGTCTTGAGTTATTGCGCCGCTGTGTTACGCCGAATTTGCGCCACCTGCGCGCCATCGCACGCATGAAATTGATTCGAAGACGTGACATGTTAAGATTTTGCGAAAAATTTCAAATTAATTTTGTATTTTTTCAAATTTAGATAGTAAGTTTCATGTCAACTTCAACGCATGTTAGCTTTGTCAGAAGTTGAGGGAACGGATGTTCTTTAGAACTCTCTTATCTTCTTGAACTTCATCTTATCTTATTCTTCTACAACTTCAACACGAACATTGTTGAACAAGTTGTAGAAGCTATTGCATTTTTGCACCCAAGAACATTTTTTAAATTATGTTGGCTCGAAAAACTGATCATTCAATAATCTTGGTCAGCATAGAGCCATAGTAAAATATTGCATTATGCCATTTAGGTATTTGTAATTTTTAAAATAAGCTTTAAGTAGAGTAGATACCTGAATAACATTTTAAGTAAAGTGTTGTCATTTATTTTTGAGCCTAATAAAACGAGGTCCGTTTTTTCACGGAATACTTTCATAACTTTCACCGGTGTTTTCTGGTGTATTTTTCTATTAAAAATTATTGAAGAAACTATCCAAAAATATTCCAAAAAACACCCATTCCGTTTTGCCTAAGAATACGTCGCAAACATAACATCGCTTTTTTTGTTAACATTCTCTATTTATATTATCTGATAAGACAGTTCTGATTCTTCTCCATAAAGCATTCAGTATGAAACCAAGAACCGAGTCCAGCAAGATAGAAAGCGCGTGAACTTCGAAAGCTGCGAGTAGGCGGGGCGCGCGCGGGCCCGCCCCCTCGCGTCGCAACATGGCGGCTGCAGCGCTCGGTGCAGTCAGCGAGACACGTGTCTGTAGCGGAGTCGCGTGCAGTCGCTGACGCGCTGTACATCGCGACGCCGCTGTAGAACTAATATGTATTAACGGCTGTTAATACAACAATACATATTTATATCTATGCTGATATTATAAAAAGGAAACATTTGTTTGTAATGTTTTCACACAAAAACTACTGGACCAATTTCAAAAATTCTTTTACCGCTAGAAAGGTGCATCTTCACTGAGTGACATAGGTGTAGCTAGTAGTGTAGGTAGGCTATATAATATTACTAGGTGTAAACGAAACTATTGTTGTCTAATTCCGCGCGAGCGCCACTAGTCCATCATAAATTACAACATCCACTGGTCAGTCTACTAACTAACTAAGGGATTTTTGAGAGGGACTTTGGCTTACTAGTCCGCCAAAACGTCGTCGTAAGAAAGATTACAGGCAGGCTATGTGCCGTATCGTATAATTAGATATTTAGAATATTAGGATCTTCGTAAAAATCCCAGGACGATCGCAAGGGACCATGAATTAGATGGATTCTCAAATAATAATCTATTATCCTTCGTATCGAACCAAAATCTCTTTGAGAGTTAGGTTAGGTGACTGAAAATTCTATGGAAAAATAATTACATAGTTACAAAATGATTTGGTTTTTAATAACTGTTGATTGTGAAACACTCGATTTATTTGCAGTGGAATATATTACATCATATTTTTAGTAGTTTTATTTTATTGCGCTGCGCACAGGTAGCTAAGTAGCTAGTTGAAGAGAGAGGGAATTTTTTAACATTTTAAGCTCATCGACTCACACAGATTAAATATTCTTACATTTATCTATAATTAGACACTTAATACTTTTCATTTCATACGATCAACAATAACAAGCTTCAAGATTTACAAATAACTCTTGTTACTTAGTTAAGTGTGTGAGTGGGTTGCATTTCGGCCCCACTAACGACCTCTACGAGAAACCACTTGGATTTAAACACTGCTTTAATGGCAGCCAGCACAGACCTCTAATCATGTAATTCTAGTTATTACAGAGTTGGTACCGAGATCAAACCAGGTATGTATTCAAAACCTATGAATTGACGAAACAAATAGGTATTAACACAAAAATTATGCTTAGTTTTTAATTGAGTAAAAATATTCTATTTTAGTGCAAGCACTTAATAAATATATGGAATGAGTATACCTACCCGGAACATATTACTTAGTATTTGGAAAATAATTATTACAAAATAAAAAGTTCAACTGTCTAACAATCGCAGTTCATGTGACACAGCCTGGTGACAGACGGACAGACGGAAGGACGAACAGAGAAGTCTTAGTAATAGAGTCCCGTTTTACCCTTTGGGTAAGGAACCCTAAAAATTAACGGAGAGATTGTATTTAGGTACTGTTGAATGAAAATTGTGTTTACCTACCGCGATGATAATAATGATACCGACTGATAAAAAATTGTCAATAAAATCAATTCGAACAATATATGAGAGGTGGATGAGGAGAGCCGAAGTTAGGGCTCAGTGGCGTGCCTTGGGAGAGGCCTATGTCCAACAGTGGACTAATGTGGGCTAAGGAGAGAGAGAGAGAGAGAGAACAATAAATACCTTTTAAGCTTGTGTGTAAAGATTGTTTGTTGTGTTAAAGTATAAAGTACTAAGTTACTTAGAATCACTAAGTTAGAGTAAATCGAGATATAGTAATGGATTCTAATCAACCTAACACACAACAAAGTCTTATCCACAGTCCGCATCTTTTCATTCAAGTCCGTCCCTGCGCCCGCCCGATGACTCGCCGCTCCCTCAATAACACAATGATTGGCTGAACGGGGCGCCAATATTTTTCTTTTGGGTCCAACTAAAAATCATATAATTTGACAGACCAAATAATATGCAATTTGGCCGACCAAGGGCCGCCGACCACAGCCGCGGGTCGTTTGCGGCCAAAACGATCTGCACTTAAGGGGGCATCGTGCCGACGAGACTTTTGAAAAATAGATTCATACTTACAAAAAATCTGTCGAGGTGAGCTCCTTTAGATAAAGAGAAACTACCTTTTTACCTATATAGTACCTTTTTAGCTTTACCTATGTCGCTGCGACCCATAGACGTCTGCACGGGTCTCCCCCACAGACACTGCTGCGGGAGGTCTAGAGCATACTCCACCACGCTGCTCCAATGCGGATTGGTGGAAGGGTTAGTGGCCAACCCAGTGTCGAATGTTCTCAAGCCCCCCGAAGGTCTTCGACAAGGCTTAACGACATTGAAAACAACCGGGACCGACGGCTTTACGTGCCCTCCGAAGCACGGTAGCGTCCATGAAATTTTGCCACTAGCGGTCACCCATCCACAAACCGACCGCGCCCGTCGTTGCCTAACTCTTTCGATCACATTGAATCGACCCAAGCCATTGCCCAAGCTATGGACGCTACTAGAAGTTATGCTACTACGCTACGCTACTACGCTACGCTACTACGCTACTAGACGCTAGACTGGAGCTTCTTTCAGAAGAATCTATTACTGTCTAATTCCACGCGAGCGAAGCTGCGGGCGTCCACTAGTAATATATAAATTTGGTACGAAGTTATTAAAATGAAGGCATTTTTTTTTGGTAATAAACAACTAGCATTATGTATTTAAATTAATTACCAGCCAACAAGGCAAAAAAAAACTTTGTCGGCAAAAAAGAAAGGTTAGGCTCTCATCATTGCAAATTACTCGCACCAATCTAATAGTTAGCTCGGCTGACGGAGAAAGTTGATCGGCAAAGGCGGCATCGGGCAAATTACAATAGTTTACACACTCACATTATGAGTGATGGGCATGGCCCACTCATTAAGGATTGAGTGCGAAATCGGTGTATGTCAAATGTAAGACAAATCGCCCAAAAGGCGCCGAATGTTGGCGCCAATGATTGGTAATTGTTACCTGTGAATAGGGCTACCAAGCGTTCGGCGGGAGAATTGGGCCTTTTTTGAGACTGAAATCGTTAGATTAGGGTAAATAAATGAATTGTTGATCTTTCCGACCAAATTGCTTATAGAAATTAATTTAATAGCAGAAATAGGTAAAGACACTTGAACCTTTTCCACCTTAAACTCAACCTAAAACTTAAGTCGTGATAAATGAGTACCAAGGTTGGCATAGCAAAATAACACAATTTTTCGTATTTTTTTTTTATCTCAAAATATTTGTATTAATCAAGATAATATTTAAGTGCACTCTAAACCAAAACTGTAAAAATCCTATGAAATTCATCTATGAATAAATAAAGAATCGTTTAGGTACATAGGAGTTCCTTATTAATATGAAAATAAAACTTCCAAACATGGTCACTCTACCGGAAATCTATTGTGTTAAGTATTGTATTTAAAAAAAAAACTATCTGGGTGGTATTTATGAGTATTTTACGAGTGGAAAAATTTACGCTTTTGTGGTTAAGGGATAAGACCGACTCGGTAGGATTTATTGTAATTTTGATGGTTCTGTAGACTATTGGAGTTATTCAAGTAGTCAAGCAGGTTGTATTGTTTTAAAAATTGCAACATAATAATTTAAGTAAACATATTATTATAGTGCAATAAAGAATTCCCACTTTACAAAGCTATCGAATGTTGAAGAAAAATATAGTGGTATATGACTGAGAATTCTCCATATTACTCAAGAAGGCATATGAAGTCTGTCAATTCACACTTGGCCAGCGAAGGAGGACCATACGCAGCAGTGGGACAAAGAGGACTGTGGTAGTAAATTTACAATTTTTTAAAACAGCGTATTTTCTTTCAAATTCCATCACAAACGGATAAAGGCATCCCACAGGGGTCTATGTGTGGAGATCTATAAAAAGCCTTCGAGTCAGAAGCAGCGCGTAAAAACGTATTGTTGGCACGCATTAAATCAGGCCACGTGATCTCAAAAACGTAAATTCGGAGAGTTTGAAGGGACTGTTTATAACAAGAAAACGGAATTTCTCAACTTTTCCTTATTTGGCATTTAGTTGACTAAAGAATCCAATTAGACTTTTACGAAATTATCCAAATAAATTTAGCTGGTCACATTTTTGTAGATTCATTGCTTCAATGTTATGATGGAGTCGAACTGTATGAGTAACAGAAAACTAATAGATCTAATTCAAATAATAATAATGGGATAAGATTTTGATATGGATTTGTGTACTAAAGCAAAAGGGAAATACTAGTACATATTTCCTTTACCAGCGCCCCTCCCGCAGGACGATTTTAGTATAGTTTCATGTCGGTACACTCTAGACTAGACTGACGGTTAACTATGAGTAACAATATCGGTGAGCAAGATTTAATAAATCATACAAGATTTATACGTTTTATCGTACCGTTGACCCTCTCCCGTGCACCAGGAGTGTCCGTCTTTTTGCTCCCACCCGTGTAGTCTGACGTCTGACGCGAGGAGCCTGACATTTTCGGACGTGCCGGCCACTGGCGGCGGAATTTGCGAATATTCCTGCCATGTTTTGCCCTTTATGCATTCAGCGGCGATCCTTTAAGTGGCCAAATCGATTCCTCAGAAACCGTGCTGCATCCCGCGCGGTATGTCGGAATTCCTCTAGCCCGTTTCTTTTGTCTCAATCGGCCTTTGTCAGCCATCAGATTTATGACTGGCGGTTCGAATATTAAGTTTTGTGGACGTGTGATAGAAGAGTGATTCGAGAATGTTCTGAGTCACAAGGTCAAATCTATATCATTTTTCATATGTTATCACTTGATAACATGCAAGAAAATTTCTTTTTCAAAATTAATAAATGTACTGCGAATTGGAATAATCACTGTTAAGTTTCAATATCCATGGGATTCTCGTACACTGGGTGACAATTCTGTTTAAACATCCCTCCTTTTAGACTTAAGTTTAGTTATTTGTTTGTTTTTTTTTTACCTTACCTTATTCTTAAAAACGATATTTCAAGACCTTGGAGGGAAGGGGTGTGGATTAAGCCCATAAGCCACTGTGACCTAAAAGATGTATTGTAGCTATATTTCAAGACCTTACAATAGTTTTTTAGTACACGCAACACGAACCATTCATTATCGCGATTTCTTATCCTAATTCGTGTTCACATTTTCCTCCTCTCTTCTAGTACGAATACCAGCATCGATAGAATCTCCCGTATATCGTCACTCATTATAATGCAGGCATGTGACACCAGCGAAATGCAGCGGCACAGCAAAAAGATCGACCTGAAGCCTTTAAACGTGACGCATTCGCTTATTAGAATTGATGGTTCTTTTATTTTCCTGACAGGCAGTCTTTTTAACTGCACATTTTAAATCCCGACGAAATAGATAGGAGTTACAAAAAGTACAATGGAGAGTATCCAAATACCATATAACGACAAATAAATGAATCTGAAACTAAAAGTATCTATATACACTCATGTTGAAATACCGTTTAATAATGTAAAGTATCAAATCGCTAGTTATATGATAACCTTATTAAAATGTAAGAACAATTTTATAAATGCAAGTTTGTTGGCGGGTAAGCAAAATGTATCGCATTTCATATCTATAAATTAACTAATTTAATGTAGTCATCTGTTGGAATCTATTAATCTCTATGTAGCTACATACTTATATTACTAATATTTATCTTTCTTGTAATTTTAAACGATTTTTTTTTTTTTTTCAATCAATCTATCACACCTACCAAGTCATCGTGCAATAATTTTCGCTTTTTCTCAACATACTTCTCACATAGCAAGCGTCCCCTTAACGACACGACCACTAACCCAAAATCGACTTTAAACCAATCAACTTTGAGCTCAATTTTCAGCAACGTCATTCGTAATTGAATATCAGAAGAAAAATTGATTCTAGTTCATATTGTTTGGCTATTAGGTTCAATTTTGAGTGAATGAGTATTGATTTGTTAAGGGGAATATTCTAGGACTAATGTGGGCGCTTGAAAAAGTATTATCAATCATCTTGACTATGATGAACAACGTCGTAGTGTAAAGGTGGGTGCACACCCCGGCAGTTGCGTGATAGAGTGCGCGTTAGGGTTTATCGGATGAATGTGACAGCGAACATTCTAAGGCTATTCGAGTTTACTTACTCGCCACCGCCGGTGTGACCATAGTTCTTTATCTTGCATATACTCAAGGTACCTTTACCGTTGGATAAGTTTACCTTCATATGATTTAAAAGTGCCGTATTACAGAGCAGAGCCGAAGGTTCCCTTAAACATTTGACAAATTAGTAGGTAACATACTCAGTGCTGTTATGCAGCTTATATCTATGCTGAGTGAGATCCTTTTTGTGCAAACTGGTGCAGCACAAAATGCTGTTATCATTTTTGAATAATACATAGCTTTGTCTTGTTTTATTTGTATTCCATAAGATTAAGTAAATTTTTTCTTCTGTATTTCTCTATATGTCTTATATATGCTGTATTATCTATGATGTTATGTATGTCTTTGTGGTGTTGTGATTTGTATAAATAAATAATTCATTGATTGATTCATTTATAGAATGCAGTGTGTAAGTATCTTTATTGTGCTACGCGTTAAATGCAGGCTTTTTTAAATAAGAAAAAGATATAAAACTTAATTGCATTTTAAGATCTACATGACTTCTGTTTATACCTACAGAAGTAATTCGGCAACTAAGTGTTTGGTGACTCCGGTGTAAATACTTTGGCCTTAACTATTTCCGCAGTGAAAGGAAATGTAGTAGCTGCATTTTGATCGCTTGATTACTGATACTGATAACCAGATTAATATCTTTTCATATAAATTGATTCAACGGGAATATCGTTATCTAGATTCTGGTTATTAAAACTCAACGGCAATCCATAAAAAAAGAATCAAAATATATCTCAATCGGCAACTTCACAGGAAACCATTACAGAAAATCTCGAGTGTTCTCTTGACACGACTTACATTCCAGTTATCGTATGTCTTTCAACTTTTAAACATTAAAATGTAATCGAAACTGTTTTGTGCCGCCCATGTGTGCCGACGTATTAAGTGTTAACTTTCAAATTAATGAGCATGGGGAATGACTATTCGGTGGAGAATATTATTTAGATACCACAATAGTTGGCACATTTCGTCTTTAAACCAACTGTTTCTTACACCCAACATCTGAAGAACCTTGAAGGATTTATAAACTATCTAAATTTTATCTGCTCCAGGTAGGATTGCTGTAGTTAGTGTATAGCTACGGTATCCCCTGCCTGTCGTAAGAGGCGACTAAAAGGGGGCTTCTGGGTTCATGGGTAGCAAGAGTGGGAGCTCAAACCGTCCATCCAGTGAGCCCGGGGAAGACAACGTTGTGTGTGGCTGCACGACGTTGTAGATGGGTGTCGACGTCTTTGGACGTCTCGTCCGAGACGAGCCTGTCATGGGCACAGCGCTGGAGAGCACCGGTGCGTTCTAACAGAGATCCCGGAGACCTCCACAAGCACAGAGGTAGGCCACTGAGGGGATTTTAGTGGGTGGAAATCCCACATAACCCGGCGTCGCTCCCACGATATCCGGGTACCTTTAAAAGGATTCCCACTCGTAAAAAAAAAGGTGGGATTTATTATGATCATTACTAATTTACGCAAGCCTCGCGTAGTTTTACGTTTCTCTTGTCTCTGGAATATGAAATACCTACTAGTTTTTGTGTTGATTTTGTAGATGGTTTCGAACTGAAAAGACCAGCTGGCATAGGTACTCTGGACAACCCTACAGAAGATTACGTACTTGTTTGAAAGTCAAGCTTTCAAAAGTAAAGCTTAAACGGTAGCCTAAGTACCACCGACATCAGACGTAGTATGGACACTTCAGCGCGTTAAAAAAACAACGTCTTAATATTACATCTCGCGTTATTTGCTCAACTTATTGTCTTCTCAAATACCCCACACGTCCGAAAAAAAATAAACTTGACTACCACTGTTAAATACCAAAACGATACAATCGAAAATAAACCTTCATTTGTAGAAATTAGATCACAAAATTCATCGGAGAGTAATGGAGGAAAAGTTACGATCGAAACTCATCCTAATACCAACTAAATAAAGGTTGAAAAGCAAAAAGTTTGGAATACATTTGGAGGACCGTTCAAATCATAGCAAAGCAAACAGTAGCCGGCCACCCGCGGCTTTTAAAATTTTATATTTCGAGTGTGAACTAAGTAAATAAAATTAAATCGAGGTAAAATCATCGATCACACTAGCCCACTCACTTCCAGTGTTTGGTTTTATAGTGATGTGACTGTTAGTCAATTGATGTCGTTATTTTATTTTATTATTCTCGGTAGCATCCATTATGTGAACTGGCGGCGCAGCCGTAGATAAAAAATGTAATGACTTTCATTAAGTGTATTTAAGTACCATACCATGAAGATATGAATCTGAATCAAAAATTACAAATTCGTTCAGTATATGGATGTCAATATCTATATATGGACGTGCTGTGAGGATATCCAGGATATTTATTATATATAGTGGACGCCCGCAGCTTCGCTCGCGTGGAATTAGTCATAATAATATATGTTTATTTTACACCCTTACAAAATTTTTACAAACTTTGAATGCCATATTTATTTATATCTAATCAACAGCCTATAATATAAATTTTATGCTTCTAGTTCTGAAAATGACAAAACTTTCATAGAACCTTTCAACCCCCTTTTCAATCCCTTACAACACTTTACTACTAGCCTATGTCCTTTATCAGGCTCTAGACTATCTGTGTACCAAATTTCATTTAAATCGGTTCAGTAGTTTTGGCGTGAAAGCTTAACAGACAGACAGATAGACAGACAGAGTTACTTTCGTATTTATAATATTAGTATGGATGTCGTTGTTTAACTATGTCGACATTGAATCGACGCGAACCATGGACTTTTATCCCGTATACTAGAAACGAAATGTTTGTTATACCTATCTAATCAACTAATAACGCAAGCGAAGCTGCGGTCGTTAACTATATTTTAGGCTTATCTTAGAAAGACATTTTGAATGAGTGAGATAGTTATACATTGTCTTTGCCATTCCTATTTATTCTATATGTAAAAATAAAATTATAGCTTTGAACACGATCTGTTCCACTAATATTGCTATGTTATATACCTAGCTTTTATATATAAAGAACTAGTATTTTGTAATATAAACAGGGCAAGACAAATACAAAAACACTTTATTGTACACCACAAAAAAAAACATTAATACCAAAACAATGGTAGGTACACATAACAAGTGGTGGTAAAAGTCGGACTTTTCGTTCCAGTAGCGATTTCAACCAGACATCCTTTGGGTAGAAGGCAAAGGAATATAAATGAGATTAGAGAGGGTACAGGTATACAAATAACAATACATAATATGTCCGTATAATGGCAATGTTAAATAAAATTAATTATTTACAAATAGACACTAACCAACCAATACTTTTTATAAAACATTTAAATGTAAATAGCGAGAAAATCGTAATAAATATTCAATGATCCATACAAAACGGAGCATTGAATTATTAATTTCCTCGCATTAACATCTCTAGCATTTCAATGTGAAGCTCATTTAGAATTGAATTCAAAGAAAAATAGAGTCAGTAAATGAATATTTATCGTGACATCGAATTAAGTGGCCATCACTTTACGCAAATCGAGTACTATATTCACAAACAGGTAATAAAAAACCGAATAACATAAATACTTAGGTACTGTGAAATACTGTACAAAGTACAGAATAAAATATACTTTGTTATTAGTGAGCAATTATTGTATCGATTGTGAAAAAAATGGGAAAAAACCTTTACTTAAATCGTTCGTTCTATGAATTGTGAGTACAAGTTGGAGATACTTGTTAATTACTCTTGTCAGTGAATCATATGTCTTTTGCAGACTTGCGTGCTTATTACAATTATGTGCACCTGTTCTTGCATTAACTTATTATAATTGTACTAAGTAACATTATAATAAGTAATAATATACCTAGTTAGTGAAATTCTTATACAACGAATGAGTTTCTCATTAAAAAAAGATAACATTTATTGTAAACATGTGGGCATTGCTGTATAATTTCGTTTTTATATTTCATTATTTCAACTGCGTACCTTTATAATGATTATTTAAAAATGAATAATCGAATATGAATCAGGAATTCCTATTGAATTCCTAAAATGAATTTTGAACAAAGTATTTTGAATTAGGTATTAATAGACAAAAAAGAAAGGGCCAGGAACGGTTTAATTTAAATGAATCCACAATATACCTATCAGGATGTACAAAAAAATATTGCCCAAATATATTTTATTTCTGAATTAATATCGATAAAACGCATAGGTACTATAGTTTGAATTAACTATTCAAAGGAAGATTGATCTATTGCACTTGTCACAACACTACTCGCCAAGTCGCCACCAAGAGGTCGAGTGACTAGATCGAGTGCTGGCTTCGAGGCTGAACGGTTCACGATTACGATGACTGAATTATTGTATAATGCAATATTTTTTTATTTTTCTATAACGATATTGCCAAAGTCATGTTAAGTAAAATAAATTTAGTATATCTGTCGCAGGCATTTTGTATGATTCCGCCGTTTACATACGGCGTCGGCAGTTTATAAACGCTCGCTGTTATGTAAAATGCCGAAGGCAAAATGACAACTCGTTCAATGTGCGGGCTAACCTAATTTAATACATCGGTCTGTCACAAATGTCGACGGAACCCCGCTTCGGGGTCCCTTTTTTGCGTCAATAAACATAGACAAAACCTGAACCTAACCTAACAAACTCCATTACAATTTCGTAAATGATGCGGGCTTTATATTTTTTTACCAGCAATCATTCCATGTAGATTGACTATGTAACGAGCAATGCCCTGGAGCAATTGCCCGGATAGAGGGGATCTCCCCTAACTCCGAATTCCCTTGGCGCAGGAGCGCCTACAACGCCGCGCAAGAGGAGGAAGGGTCTGTCTGTGCCCTCTGAAGTACGCTAGCGTCCATGAAAATTTAGCGGTCCCTCATCCACAAACCGACCGCGCCCGTCGTTGCTTAACTCTTTCGGTCACATTGATTCGACGCGAGCCATTGGGCTGTGGATGCTACAAATTTATAAACCAATTCAATTAGCTGAATATGACATGAACATGTTAGAGTTCTTTAATCTTGAGTTCATTGAGGGTGTAGTGTATGCGATCTATATATAATCTGTTAAACATGACGTTTGTCTCGAGCACACGGGAGTGACGTAAACAGTCACGTATTAGCCACGGGCAGAACGGACGTTTACTGCGCACTGGTGTGGTAACGAGCCAATTAACGTACCCTTTATGACAAGGGTGACACGGAGCACTACATATGGCGACGAGAATAAAAGGTTAGTGGTAAATTAAAAATATTAAAAATATTTTTTCGAAATACGGAGAGAGGAAAGTTGAATAAGTATGTAGGTACATAAATAAAATTGGATGGTCTAAGAACTTTATGCATTGGATGTTTGTTACTTTATGATTGATTGTTAAATTACTGATGGATCAACATAAAATAAATATACATACCTCTGTCCATAAGGATCCCGATTACCTAATCATCGTGTCGCGGCATTGCTGTGCGGGAGGCAGGTATCGCGGCAGATTATTGTAAACAAATTATTACAGTTTTTATTATTCATAAAATTGAGTTCGAATTCCTAGTTGTTCTAGTCAGTACTTCAAATATATCGCGACGTACGACTGGCTCTCACGCTCAACAGCGGGGAAGTCACCAACGGGGTTTACCCCTGGAGCAATTTCCCGGATAGAGGGGATCTCCCCTTATTCCGAATTCCCTCAGCGCAGGAGTGCCTACAGCGCCGCGCAAGAGGAGGAAAGGTGACAGACCTGTCTGGTATTCCCACTACGAATCCTGTGCAAAAGGGAAATAACCTGGTGACCATCATCTTTTCTACTTGAAACTTATATAATAATAATATAACTTAATATAATATGCCTTGGCCAAAGGCAACGAGTTTTTTGTAGTAACTTACATAAAAAATGCTGTAAATTCAATCTATTTATAAAGCGTATTTTTTATTATGTATTGGAATGAAATACAACACAGGTAATACAACAAAGAGCCTACCTACTCTTTTTGAAATTCATAGGTATTTGTGAAATTTAAATTTTTATTATAACTAGGTAAATATAAATAAAATTTTATTTTTGAAATTAAAAGTATTTGTGAAATTTGTGTAACGAAAATTGTAATTATTGTGCTTGTATTATTTTTCATGGAAATAAAGGGCTATTTTATTTTTTATTTTTATAATATAATATGCATGTTCTCTGTGTAAGTTGTGCTTCCTTGTAAGTGACATTTTCACTCTGGCACACAACACCATTTAATGTAATTCGTATAATAATCTGTGAAATGTTGTTGGGATGCCTTAACTCTAATAATTAAATAAATACAAGAAATCAACTTATCTAGGTCAATACTTAGTACCGTTAGGTATGGCTTATTAAATTACCAGCTTTAGTTGTAATTCATTAAAATTATTGATTACTAAAGTCATAGCCTCGAATAAATAATAGCATAACTAGTGTTGCCGCTGTTGTTCCGGTATAATATTACTCAAAACAATATAAAACCACCACACAGTTTACGGTAAGTAGTTGTAATGTATTGGAAAACAATGGCGGTTACATACATGTTACGTACGGACAATTCGATTGGTCGCGTAGCGGTCCCACGAACAAGACATTCCGTGCCTAACATTGGACGGGTCTCTCACCACTCTAGATTTAGTTTAGTAATAAGTTAAAATGTAATTTTCTATTGAAGAAAATTAAATAGTTTATACATGAATATAGACACTCACGAATCGTTCAGTAATAAAATTTGTTTCGTTTACAACTGACGTTGGGCTTATACCGGCTGATAGCGTGTACGCAATGGTCTCGCTTATCTTTTTCGCTCTAACATAATATGAGTATCTATGTTATTTTTCTTTCGCATTGCCAATCTATTAAGTATTATAAACCTATGAAGGACACCAGTTGATCAGATCGTTAGTAACAGTCCAGCCAGCAACCGTCAGCAAGTCGCTTCATGTCAGACATAAACACGACACGCGCCGCGTTTGATGCGTTGGTGGCGTATTTGTAATATAATGAGTATTGTTTTTTGGATTAGTCATCAACGGATATCATATACTATATAGTCGCAATTGCAGTCAGTAGGAAGTACTAGGTTTCTAGTTGTGTTTTCACAAAGCCTAAGATTGTATTCGATCTTGTAAACTGGCATGTTACACCATCCGGATGTCGATACTATATATTCAAGCATGTTTTTAAAATGTCCATACATGCATATGAGACTCCGACACCCATAGCACAGGTCAGTACCCAGTTTAGGGTCCATGATTTTTATTTATTTTTTATTTAATAAAGTATCGCTCTAAAAATCCATATGTAGATCTCGTAGATTTATGAAACAACTAGAAATAAATGAGCTAGGTACCTATCTCACGACGAGTAAGTACATTCCTTACTACTACATCCATCCTTCAAAAGTGTTGGATACTCGGCGTGCCGTTTTCTATCACCATTACAATGGCCCTATCCCAATACATAAGTCACAAAAAGGTATTGAGTAAAGAAAAATATCAGTATAAAATAGACATTAATTGATACGGACATAGGCCTTTCCCAAAATGCAGGCCTCCAAAGCAATGCCTACGGAATGTGTATTAGAATTTATAATAAGATATCCGAACCTATACAAAACTTGTTGATTTTTTTTTTTTTTTTTGACAGCATAATCTAAGTGACCCATTAATTTACCTAATATGACAATTTCCCGGATAGAGGGGATCTCCCCTTATTCCGAATTCCCTCAGCGCAGGAGTGCCTACAGCGCCGCGCAAGAGGAGGAAAGGTGACAGACCTGTCTGGTATTCCCACTACGAATCC
Source organism: Carterocephalus palaemon (assembly GCA_944567765.1). Classification (NCBI taxonomy): domain Eukaryota; kingdom Metazoa; phylum Arthropoda; class Insecta; order Lepidoptera; family Hesperiidae; genus Carterocephalus; species Carterocephalus palaemon. The sequence goes on from OX155645.1 coordinate 934,430, forward strand.
TGTGCAAAAGGGAAATAACCTGGTGACCATCATCTTTTCCATTGCTTAAATCTTAAAGCAACTGTAGCGTTGTCTCCTTCGAAATTCAGCTTTTCCGGAGCTGGCAATAAGTTTGTAATTTTCGTGGTAGGTAGATATGGGGCGACCTAGAACTGAAGTAAATCTTGGTAACTACAAGTTTACAGTATATTATTAATTCATCCCCACATCTACATACAGTCAACTAGTATCATAATGCATTTACTGCCTGATACGCAATCACGTACGATTTACAATTTCATGTAGGTTCGCACTACCTAAACACATGATCACATACGATTTACAATTTCATGTAGGTTCGCACTACCTGAACACACGATCACGTACGATTTTCAATTTCATGTAGGTTCGCACTACCTAAACACACGATCACGTACGATTTTCAATTTCATGTAGGTTCGCACTACCTAAACACACGATCACGTACGATTTTCAATTTCATGTAGGTTCGCACTACCTAAACACACGATCACGTACGATTTTCAATTTCATGTAGGTTCGCACTACCTAAACACACGATCACGTACGATTTTCAATTTCATGTAGGTTCGCACTACCTAAACACACGATCACGCACGATTTACAATTTCATGTAGGTTCGTACTACCAGTTACACACGATCACGCACGATTCACAATTTCATGTAGGTTCGTACTACCAGTTACACACGATCACGCACGATTCACAATTTCATGTAGGTTCGTACTACCAGTTACACACGATCACGCACGATTTATAGGTTCGTACTACCTAACACACGATCACGCACGATTTACAATTTCATGTAGGTTCGTACTACCAGTTACACACGATCACGCACGATTCACAATTTCATGTAGGTTCGTACTACCAGTTACACACGATCACGCACGATTCACAATTTCATGTAGGTTCGTACTACCAGTTACACACGATCACGCACGATTCACAATTTCATGTAGGTTCGTACTACCAGTTACACACGATCACGCACGATTCACAATTTCATGTAGGTTCGTACTACCAGTTACACACGATCACGCACGATTTATAGGTTCGTACTACCTAACACACGATCACGCACGATTTACAATTTCATGTAGGTTCGTACTACCAGTTACACACGATCACGCACGATTTACAATTTCATGTAGGTTCGTACTACCAGTTACACACGATCACGCACGATTTATAGGTTCGTACTACCTAACATATTCTTGCTATCTGCGAAAACTATTGATGATAGAATAAAAATTAAATAATGTACTACGACTTTGCAGACACCTCATTATTTACAAAAGTGTCGCGATACCATATATCCAACTACTGTAGTTATGCCACTATAACAACTTTTTTACATTTTAAAAGTTGATATAATTTGCTCAATATAATCAAACCACATTATTCATACCTCTGTATCAGTCCTTATCGCATTAAATGATATTTTATTAAAGACCGTTTCAATACCTGTAAAATACAAATTGTTAAAATCGGAAATTCCATTCAAAACATACCAATAACGAATTTAAAATGTCCGTCTAAGGAAAATAATGCATTTATAAAATAAAGCGGTGTGGGTGGCCCCGCGCAGCGTAGTCTCAGATATATTACTTAAAGGATGAATAGAATTGATGAATTGCTTCATATTAGCAACAAATGTTTGCAGTCGAATTAATTAATAGAAACATAGGATATGTAGGTACCCTTCATCTCGATGATCCCCGAAGAGTATCTGTATCCATGTTACATGTCACACATGTCCACAATACAGATTAAAATCTTTTCGTTTTACACCCATATGAGCAATTCTTCAGGTAGGCAATCCATTTCACACAGTACAGATTAAAATCTATACGTTTTATCCCTTTAAGAACAAATCCTTCAGGTAGGTGTAAGTACCTGGTTATGAGTTTATGATACAATTTATTTATTTATGATTTTGTTATCACTGAAATAAGAGCCTATATCATCTTGTCTACTTGAAACTTATATAATAATAATATAACTTAATATAATATGCCTTGGCCAAAGGCAACGAGTTTTTTGTAGTAACTTACATAAAAAATGCTGTAAATTCAATCTATTTATAAAGCGTATTTTTTATTATGTATTGGAATGAAATACAACACAGGTAATACAACAAAGAGCCTACCTACTCTTTTTGAAATTCATAGGTATTTGTGAAATTTAAATTTTTATTATAACTAGGTAAATATAAATAAAATTTTATTTTTGAAATTAAAAGTATTTGTGAAATTTGTGTAACGAAAATTGTAATTATTGTGCTTGTATTATTTTTCATGGAAATAAAGGGCTATTTTATTTTTTATTTTTATAATATAATATGCATGTTCTCTGTGTAAGTTGTGCTTCCTTGTAAGTGACATTTTAACTCTGGCACACAACACCATTTAATGTAATTCGTATAATAATCTGTGAAATGTTGTTGGGATGCCTTAACTCTAATAAATAAATAAATACAAGAAATCAACCTATCTAGGTCAATACTTAGTACCGTTAGGTATGGCTTATTAAATTACCAGCTTTAGTTGTAATTCATTAAAATTATTGATTACTAAAGTCATAGCCTCGAATAAATAATAGCATAACTAGTGTTGCCGCTGTTGTTCCGGTATAATATTACTCAAAACAATATAAAACCACCACACAGTTTACGGTAAGTAGTTGTAATGTATTGGAAAACAATGGCGGTTACATACATGTTACGTACGGACAATTCGATTGGTCGCGTAGCGGTCCCACGAACAAGACATTCCGTGCCTAACATTGGACGGGTCTCTCACCACTCTAGATTTAGTTTAGTAATAAGTTAAAATGTAATTTTCTATTGAAGAAAATTAAATAGGTTTATAGAACTTAACGTCTCGACCACCTAATTTCACCCTGCCGCCGATATGTAACTTACATACCTACACGATACATAATTCTAAGTGTTCACTGAGTGCGATGCGTTATAGTGAAGAGTAGGACGCGAATCATACATGAGTTTGTAAGAGTAGCCTATTTTTTTTTTTGTAATGAGCGCGCACAATGTCCCACCTCAAATGAGGCGAAGTGTATATTGTTCGTCGCGATACATTTGAAGTACTGACTAGAACAACTAGGAATTCGAACTCAATTTTATGAATAATAAAAACTGTAATAAATTGTTTACAATAATCTGCCGCGATACCTGCTTACCGCATAGCAATGCCGCGACACGATGATTAGGTAATCGGGATCCTTATGGACAGAGGTATGTATATTTATTTTATGTTGATCCATCAGTAATTTAACAATCAATCATAAAGTAATAAACATCCAATGCATAAAGTTCTTAGACCATCCAATTTTATTTATGTACCTACATACTTATTCAACCTTCCTCTCTTCGTACTTCGAAAAAATATTTTTAATATTTTTAATTTACCACTAACCTTTTATTCTCGTCGCCATATGTAGTGCTCCGTGTCACCCTTGTCATAAAGGGTACGTTAATTGGCTCGTTACCACACCAGTGCGCAGTAAACGTCCGTTCTGCCCGTGGCTAATACGTGACTGTTTACGTCACTCTCGTGTGCTCGAGACAACGTCATGTTTAACAGATTATATATAGATCGCATACACTACATCCCTTCCTTATTATAAATTTATTAATCGAGAACATTAAGATAGCAAACGAGCCCGCAGCACCACCCATTCATTTGTTAATTTAAATTTTTTTTTCAAAGTTCTCAAACATTGCAATTGGAGAATTAAATATTTCAATCTTACTTACATATGAAATGCATACTTCTATGTATTTTCTTTCTTATATGAGTTACCTTCTGGTACTGTATACGTAACCATAATTATTTGTCTAATTAACACCCAATGTATGCTTTCAAACGTAAGATTTAGAAAAATAAGCAAAATTTGTTTCGTGTACAACTGACGTTGGGCTTATACAGGCTGATAGCGTGTACGCAAATGGTCTCGCTTATCTTTTTCGCTCTAACATATGACTATCTATGTTATTTTTCTTTCGCATTGCCAATCTATTAAGTATTATACCAGTTGATCAGATCGTCAGTAACAGTCCAGCCAGCAACCGCCAGCAAGTCGCTTCATGTCAGACATAAACACGACACGCGCCGCGTTTGGTGCGTTGGTGGCGTATTTACCTCTTGTAATATGATGAGTACTGTTTTTTGGATTAGTCATCAACGGATATCATATACTACCTCGTATAGTCGCAACTGCAGTCAATAGGAAGTACTAGGTTTCAAGTTGTGTTTTCACAAAGCCTAAGATTGTATTCGATCTTGTAAACTGGCATGTTACACCATCCGGATGTCGATACTATACATTTAAGTATGTTTCCAAAACGTCCATACATGCATATGAGACTCCGACACCCATTGCACAGGTAAGTACCCAGTTTAGGGTCCATGATTTTTATTTATTTATTATTTAATAAAGTATCGCTCTAAAAATCCATATGTAGATCTCGTAGATTCATGAAACAACTAGAAATAAATGAGCTAGGTACCTATCTGACGACGAGTAAGTACATTCCTTAGTACTACATCCATCCTTCAAAAAGTATTGGATACTCGGCGTGCCGTTTTCTATCACCATTACAATGGCCCTATCCCAATACATAAGTCACAAAAAGGTATTGAGTAAAGAAAAATATCAGTATAAAATAGACATTAATTGATACGGACATAGGCCTTTCCCAAAATGCAGGCCTCCAAAGCAATGCTTACGGAATGTGTATTAGACTTTGTATTGTGACAGCATAATCTAAGTGACCCATTAATTTACCTACTATGACATTTGCATACCACCCAGTGGTAAGAGTGAGGGACTACCTTTAATTGTAGCATCAAATTGTGCTACTTAAAATATGGAACGTACTTACAGCAAAGCAGCGTAGTTACCGACACATAGCATAGGTACCGACAACCTTTCCCTTCGACGGCTGAGCAACCATACTCTTCGTTGGCTGCGTTTGGCTTTTTATAGGCACGGTCGGGTAGTTGACCGCTTAGTGAGGGTAGATCGTGCGCCGTCCTCGGCTGCACCTTGGACTTCTTCAGGAGCATTGGTTACACCACTTTTCTTTAGTAGGTAGGCATTATCCAATCATTTGTAACCACTCGCTGTTGCAGCTGTCACCGTAGCACCGCGACCGCCTAGCGCACCTGTAACACGACGCATCAAATGCGCCCGTCCGACGATGCATCTTGTGCAGACACGGGTATTCCCATTACAAGTGCTATATCCGATCTAGGCTTACGAGTACGTACGCAGTGCCAGCATGGTATGCTCTGGCGGCGCCACGCAGCGCAAGCGTCTCCAGGCCCAGCAAAACCTCGCCCTGCGAGAAATCACAGGAGCGGGGCGCTACGTCCGGAACGCGGTGATAGCGCGCGACAGCAGACTGGACGTGTTATGTATAACCGCGCCGACAATGGGCCCCATCCTCACCTAAGGGGGATAGCGCCGCTGCACGCGCGCAACCCTGAAGGCCGACCGCTACCTAGAGAGCTGTTGGACCTTCTTCCCCCCCGACCATCTAGGGGGAATTCGCGACATACGGCTAGTCGCGTGCGCGACGATCGACTGGCTCCCACGCTCAACAGCGGGGAAGTCACCGACGGGGTTTACCCCTGGAGCAATTTCCCGGATAGAGGGGATCTCCCCTTATTCCAAATTCCCTCAGCGCAGGAGCGCCTACAGCGCAGCGCAAGAGGAGGAAAGGTGACAGACCTGTCTGGTATTCCCACTACGAATCCTGTGCAAAAGGGAAACAACCTGGTGACCATCATCTTTTCCATTGCTTAAATCTTAAAGCAACTGTAGCGTTGTCTCCTTCGAAATCTAGCTTTTCCGGAGCTGGCAATAAGTTTGTAATTTTCGTGGTAGGTAGATATGGGGCGACGTAGAACTGAAGTAAATCTTGGTAACTACAAGTTTACAGTATATTATTGATTCATCCCCACATCTACATACAGTCAACTAGTATCATAATGCATTTACTTCCTTATACGCAATCACGTACGATTTTCAATTTAATGTAGGTTCGCACTACCTAAACACACGATCACGTACGATTTTCAATTTAATGTAGGTTCGCACTACCTAAACACACGATCACGTACGATTTTCAATTTAATGTAGGTTCGCACTACCTAAACACACGATCACGTACGATTTTCAATTTAATGTAGGTTCGCACTACCTAAACACACGATCACGTACGATTTTCAATTTAATGTAGGTTCGCACGACCTAAACACACGATCACGTACGATTTTCAATTTAATGTAGGTTCGCACGACCTAAACACACGATCACGTACGATTTTCAATTTAATGTAGGTTCGCACGACCTAAACACACGATCACGTACGATTTTCAATTTAATGTAGGTTCGCACGACCTAAACACACGATCACGTACGATTTTCAATTTAATGTAGGTTCGCACGACCTAAACACACGATCACGTACGATTTTCAATTTAATGTAGGTTCGCACGACCTAAACACACGATCACGTACGATTTTCAATTTAATGTAGGTTCGCACGACCTAAACACACGATCACGTACGATTTTCAATTTAATGTAGGTTCGCACGACCTAAACACACGATCACGCACGATTTACAATTTCATGTAGGTTCGTACTACCAGTTACACACGATCACGCACGATTCACAATTTCATGTAGGTTCGTACTACCAGTTACACACGATCACGCACGATTCACAATTTCATGTAGGTTCGTACTACCAGTTACACACGATCACGCACGATTTATAGGTTCGTACTACCTAACACACGATCACGCACGATTTACAATTTCATGTAGGTTCGTACTACCAGTTACACACGATCACGCACGATTCACAATTTCATGTAGGTTCGTACTACCAGTTACACACGATCACGCACGATTCACAATTTCATGTAGGTTCGTACTACCAGTTACACACGATCACGCACGATTCACAATTTCATGTAGGTTCGTACTACCAGTTACACACGATCACGCACGATTCACAATTTCATGTAGGTTCGTACTACCAGTTACACACGATCACGCACGATTTATAGGTTCGTACTACCTAACACACGATCACGCACGATTTACAATTTCATGTAGGTTCGTACTACCAGTTACACACGATCACGCACGATTTACAATTTCATGTAGGTTCGTACTACCAGTTACACACGATCACGCACGATTCACAATTTCATGTAGGTTCGTACTACCAGTTACACACGATCACGCACGATTTATAGGTTCGTACTACCTAACACACGATCACGCACGATTTATAGGTTCGTACTACCTAACATATTCTTGCTATCTGCGAAAACTATTGATGATAGAATAAAAATTAAATAATGTACTACGACTTTGCAGACACCTCATTATTTACAAAAGTGTCGCGATACCATATATCCAACTACTGTAGTTATGCCACTATAACAACTTTTTTACATTTTAAAAGTTGATATAATTTGCTCAATATAATCAAACCACATTATTCATACCTCTGTATCAGTCCTTATCGCATTAAATGATATTTTATTAAAGACCGTTTCAATACCTGTAAAATACAAATTGTTAAAATCGGAAATTCCATTCAAAACATACCAATAACGAATTTAAAATGTCCGTCTAAGGAAAATAATGCATTTATAAAATAAAGCGGTGTGGGTGGCCCCGCGCAGCGTAGTCTCAGATATATTACTTAAAGGATGAATAGAATTGATGAATTGCTTCATATTAGCAACAAATGTTTGCAGTCGAATTAATTAATAGAAACATAGGATATGTAGGTACCCTTCATCTCGATGATCCCCGAAGAGTATCTGTATCCATGTTACATGTCACACATGTCCACAATACAGATTAAAATCTTTTCGTTTTACACCCATATGAGCAATCCTTCAGGTAGGCAATCCATTTCACACAGTACAGATTAAAATCTATACGTTTTATCCCTTTAAGAACAATCCTTCAGGTAGGTGTAAGTACCTGGTTATGAGTTTATGATACAATTTATTTATTTATGATTTTGTTATCACTGAAATAAGAGCCTATATCATCTTGTCTACTTGAAACTTATATAATATTAATATAACTTAATATAATATGCCTTGGCCAAAGGCAACGAGTTTTTTGTAGTAACTTACATAAAAAATGCTGTAAATTCAATCTATTTATAAAGCGTATTTCTTATTATGTATTGGAATGAAATACAACACAGGTAATACAACAAAGAGCCTACCTACTCTTTTTGAAATTCATAGGTATTTGTGAAATTTAAATTTTTATTATAACTAGGTAAATATAAATAAAATGTTATTTTTGAAATTAAAAGTATTTGTGAATCGTGTGTGATCGTGTGTAACTGGTAGTACGAACCTACATGAAATTGTGAATCGTGCGTGATCGTGTGTAACTGGTAGTACGAACCTACATGAAATTGTGAATCGTGCGTGATCGTGTGTAACTGGTCGTACGAACCTACATGAAATTGTGAATCGTGCGTGATCGTGTGTAACTGGTAGTACGAACCTACATGAAATTGTGAATCGTGCGTGATCGTGTGTAACTGGTCGTACGAACCTACATGAAATTGTGAATCGTGCGTGATCGTGTGTAACTGGTAGTACGAACCTACATGAAATTGTGAATCGTGCGTGATCGTGTGTAACTGGTAGTACGAACCTACATGAAATTGTGAATCGTGCGTGATCGTGTGTAACTGGTAGTACGAACCTACATGAAATTGTAAATCGTGCGTGATCGTGTGTTTAGGTAGTGCGAACCTACATGAAATTGAAAATCGTACGTGATCGTGTGTTTAGGTAGTGCGAACCTACATGAAATTGAAAATCGTACGTGATCGTGTGTTTAGGTAGTGCGAACCTACATGAAATTGAAAATCGTACGTGATCGTGTGTTTAGGTAGTGCGAACCTACATGAAATTGAAAATCGTACGTGATCGTGTGTTTAGGTAGTGCGAACCTACATGAAATTGAAAATCGTACGTGATCGTGTGTTCAGGTAGTGCGAACCTACATGAAATTGTAAATCGTATGTGATCATGTGTTTAGGTAGTGCGAACCTACATGAAATTGTAAATCATACATGATTGCGTATCAGGCAGTAAATGCATTATGATACTAGTTGACTGTATGTAGATGTGGGGATGAATTAATAATATACTGTAAACTTGTAGTTACCAAGATTTACTTCAGTTCTAGGTCGCCCCATATCTACCTACCACGAAAATTACAAACTTATTGCCAGCTCCGGAAAAGCTGAATTTCGAAGGAGACAACGCTACAGTTGCTTTAAGATTTAAGCAATGGAAAAGATGATGGTCACCAGGTTATTTCCCTTTTGCACAGGATTCGTAGTGGGAATACCAGACAGGTCTGTCACCTTTCCTCCTCTTGCGCGGCGCTGTAGGCACTCCTGCGCTGAGGGAATTCGGAATAAGGGGAGATCCCCTCTATCCGGGAAATTGCTCCAGGGGTAAACCCCGTTGGTGACTTCCCCGCTGTTGAGCGTGAGAGCCAGTCGTACGTCGCGCACGCGACTAGCCGTATGTCACGAATTCCCCCTAGATGGTCGGAGGGAAGAAGGTCCAACAGCTCTCTATGTAGCGGTCGGCCTTCAGGGTTGCGCGCGTGCAGCGGCGCTGTCCCTCTTAGGTGAGGATGTGGCCCATTGTCGGCGCGGTTATACATAACACGTCCAGCCTGCTGTCGCGCGCTATCACCGCGTTCCGGACGTAGCGCCCCGCTCCTGTGATTTCTCGCAGGGCGAGGCTGGGCCTGGAGACGCTTGCGCTGCGTGGCGCCGCCAGAGCATACCATGCTGGCGCCGCGTACGTACTCTTAAGCCTAGATCGGATATAGCACTTGTAATGGGAATACCCGTGTCTGCACAAGATGCATCGTCGGACGGGCGCATTTGATGCGTCGTGTTACAGGTGCGCTAGGCGGTCGCGGTGCTACGGTGACAGCTGCAACAGCCAGTGGTTACAAATGATTGGATAATGCCTACCTACTAAAGAAAAGTTACATCCTGAAAAAGTCCAAGGTGCAGCCGAGGACGGTGCACGATCGACCCTCACTAAGCGGTCAACTACCCGACCGTGCCTATAAAAAGCCAAACGCGGCCAACGAAGGGTATGGTTGCTCAGCCGTCGAAGGGTAAGGTTGTCGGTACCTATGCTATGTGTCGGAAACTACGCTGCTTTGCTGTAAGTACGTTCCATATTTTAAGTAGCACAATTTGATGCTACAATTAAAGGTAGTCCCTCACTCTTACCACTTTGTGGTATGCAAATGTCATAGTAGGTAAATTAATGGGTCACTTAGATTATGCTGTCAAAAAAAAAAAAAAAAAATCAACAAGTTTTGTATAGGTTCGGATATCTTATTATAAATTCTAATACACATTCCGTAGGCATTGCTTTGGAGGCCTGCATTTTGGGAAAGGCCTATGTCCGTATCAATTAATGTCTATTTTATACTGATATTTTTCTTTACTCAATACCTTTTTGTGACTTATGTATTGGGATAGGGCCATTGTAATGGTGATAGAAAACGGCACGCCGAGTATCCAACACTTTTGAAGGATGGATGTAGTAGTAAGGAATGTACTTACTCGTCGTGAGATAGGTACCTAGCTCATTTATTTCTAGTTGTTTCATAAATCTACGAGATCTACATATGGATTTTTAGAGCGATACTTTATTAAATAAAAAATAAATAAAAATCATGGACCCTAAACTGGGTACTGACCTGTGCTATGGGTGTCGGAGTCTCATATGCATGTATGGACATTTTAAAAACATGCTTGAATATATAGTATCGACATCCGGATGGTGTAACATGCCAGTTTACAAGATCGAATACAATCTTAGGCTTTGTGAAAACACAACTAGAAACCTAGTACTTCCTACTGACTGCAATTGCGACTATATAGTATATGATATCCGTTGATGACTAATCCAAAAAACAATACTCATTATATTACAAATACGCCACCAACGCATCAAACGCGGCGCGTGTCGTGTTTATGTCTGACATGAAGCGACTTGCTGACGGTTGCTGGCTGGACTGTTACTAACGATCTGATCAACTGGTGTCCTTCATAGGTTTATAATACTTAATAGATTGGCAATGCGAAAGAAAAATAACATAGATACCCATATTAGAGCGAAAAAGATAAGCGAGACCATTGCGTACACGCTATCAGCCGGTATAAGCCCAACGTCAGTTGTAAACGAAACAAATTTTATTACTGAACGATTCGTGAGTGTCTATATTCATGGTTGAAGTTACCGGCTTACTCACGTGTGGTTTGAGTCGAGAATGGTCCGACTGGTTTCGGTCTCTTGTGATGATCATCTTCAGGAGTGAACGTGCTCGCGGCGGGCACGGCGTTCACAAACAAATTTTGCTTATTTTTCTAAATCTTACGTTTGAAAGCGTACATTTGGTGTTAATTAGACAAATAATTATGGTTACGTATACAGTACCAGAAGGTAACTCATCTTAGAATGAAAATACATAGAAGTATGCATTTCATATGTAAGCAAGATTGAAATATTTAATTCTCCAATTGCAATGTTAGTGAACTTTGAAAAAAAAAAAAAAAATTAATTTAATTAACAAATGGATGGGTGGTGCTGCGAGCTCGTTTGCTATCTTAATGTGGACTATGTTCTCGATTATTAAATTTATAATAAGGAAGGGATGTAGTGTATGCGATCTATATATAATCTGTTAAACATGACGTTTGTCTCGAGCACACGGGAGTGACGTAAACAGTCACGTATTAGCCACGGGCAGAACGGACGTTTACTGCGCACTGGTGTGGTAACGTGCCAATTAACGTACCCTTTATGACAAGGGTGACACGGAGCACTACAGAGGGTCATACTTAGTTATGTGGCATAAGCGAAGTTAATTCTATGTCCAACAGTGAACTAATGATGGCTGAAGAGAGTACTAGTTAATGTACATAAATCTAAGTTTATTGGCGTAATCCTTGAAGAAAGCAGTTCTTTCGTCATAAAGAAAAATGCACGTCAAATATTTATAGGTAGGGCAAGATTAGTAATATACCTAATATAACGAATATTATTCAAGTAATATTTTAGCGATAAATATCAGAGCTATCGAGAGCGCAGCAAACTCCTGCGCATCGGATCAGAGCGGTGATTTACGGGGGATTATCTTGAAATATCGCACGCTAACGAACGGGCGCGTGGACCAACATATCACATCGTTCGACTTTTTATTTGAATTTGCTGGTATGTTATTTGTCAAGGAATAGTTTTGAGGATTCATAATTATAATTATATCACCATTCCTGATCCTCCTTTAAAGGTGCGAGTGGGTTACCCTGTACCTAATCGAATGTAAACTTGTTCTATTGTATATTCAGAATATTTCCGATTATAATTGTCTTGGGATTAAAATAGACAGAAATAGTTATTCATATTGTGATAAACAGCAAAGATCCATATTACAAAAACACTGTTGACAGTAATAATTATTAATGTCTAATGTACATACTGCAAATGTATAAAGTTTATATTATTTTAGGATTAGCTATTCATCCAATGAACGATAGTTTATTCTATATAACATTTCACGTAATAGCGCCTAAATAAGTTATTAGTTATTAATCAATTTAGATTAGCATTTTATCTCTTTTTTCTTTTAGTAATTTGTAGTTACCTAGCCTTATTTTGCTATGAGGTGATTGTACATCATCTCATAGCAAAATAAATTAGTATTTGAATTTGACTTTTGACTATCGAAACTTAGTAAGTATTGCTGTTTAGACACCAAAATCTACAAATAAGATCATTATTTTATAGTTAACTTAATCAAAGCATGATTGATGATTCGAATAGGTACTTTAAATATAACCTGTTCGGCTTATACTTTTTACCTATATTCATACTTATATGTATCGTTTCGTTATAATGCCAAACCAAATCTCGAACGGATAAAGGGTTGATTTATCGGAGATTACACGGCGATGGCTGCAAAATCTCTCATATAACGAACACACGTAGTCCTATATAAAGATTGGTATCAAAATATGTACCGTAAATATCATTATTAAAATTGCTTCAACTTAATATAAAAAGTTGAATTTTAAATCGTTTATTGAAAATACAATTACATAATTGCTTTGTCGTTTATTTTAAGTTTAATTTTAAATCGTTTATGGAAAAGACAATTTGCCTTGTCGTTTATATTAAGTTTAATTTTAAATCATTTATGGAAAAGACAATTCGCTTTGTCGTTTATATTAAGTTTAATTTTAAATCGTTTATGGAAAAGACAATTTTATTGTCGTTTATATTAAGTTTTAATTTTAAATAGTTTATGGAAAAGACAGTTTGCTTTGTCGTTTACAACAAGTTTAATTTTACATCGTTTATGGAAAAGACAAAATTGCTGGGTTTTTACCTAGAATGTGAGCGGGCATCATGCTAACCGAGTGCGGATTAACAATCTTTATTTTTCAAAAGTAATTAACATAAAAGATGTAAGTAGATGCAAAATATTCAAAAGATGTTCAGACATGCAACTTGGGCTTCACAGGATGTTATTCTCGCTGTAAAAGCGATTAGAACACAATGTGTGATTAAGATAAAGTTGCAAGGGATGTTTGGAATTTAAATGATAAAAATTATTTAAATATTTTGCAGAAACATTCTATTTCACAGAACGTATCTTGAATATTAAAATCGATTATTTCCATCTGACGTGCCCTACTCGCAGCAGGAAACCAGTGCTGAACAACTCCTAAATCAAAAACTGATATATCATTACCATTATTTCAACAATACTCACCGGTATCCAATTACATATCGGCCTAATAATCGATTTCTTTTATCCGTCAATCAAAATCGATTGACTCGATCGAATCGAATACCAGACAACATTACTGATGCAATTCTCAAACTGGATGCCTTTCATTTTAAACTTTATTATCATACAATTAAGGTTGATATATGATTTGGCTATTGTGATGGATGGTAATGTTAGAGTTATTGAAAAGGACGGCCAAAGTAGCGATTGATTGACGTCTGATTGCGATAATGGAAGCTTTGTGGACTACGCTACTACTGTGAAGGACCGGCATTTGCTAAGCATTCGGTGAATGTGTGTGCTGCCTAATTCATTACGCTTTTTTATCGTTTGTTTAGTGTAAGTATTTTATTACAATTAATTGTACTTTGTAGCGTCTATAGCCCACGGGCTCGCGTCGATTCAATGTGATCGAAAGAGTTAAGCAACGACGGGCGCGGTCGGTTTGTGGATGGGTGACCGCTAGTGGCAAAAATTTCATGGACGCTACCGTGCTTCGGAGGGCACGTAAAGCCGTCGGTCCCGGTTTTTTTCATAGCTGGAAACAGTCGTTAAGCCTTGTTGAAGACCTTCGGGTGGCTCGAGAACATTCGACACTGGGTTGGCCACTAACCCCTCCACCAATCCGCATTGGAGCAGCGTGGTGGAGTATGCTCTAGACCTCCCGCAGCAGTGTCTGTGGAGGAGACCCGTGCCAAGCAGACGTCTATGGGTCGCAGCGAAGGTCTACGTGAATTCTCATATTAAGAGAGGTATTTGTTCCTATTTGGACCAAATTGGTTAGTGAATGATAATGAATGTGATGATCAAACCACTTAGTGATAGAATAAGCATAATATGTATTAATGGAAGTCCTAAACTGGAATAACTCAGCAGGCTTACAGGCTGGCTGAATGGCTCAATGGCTTAGAAATTTGAATGTTTGCCAAAACCTGCAATCTCTACTCTTCATACTCTAAAGTACAAAATCCTTTCCCAAAAAACCGCTATCCTTTCCCAAAGTAAACACATAATCCTCCAAGCCAATCCATAATCGTACTAGGATTAGAATCTTTGTACCTCTGAACAAACACCCGAAATCTAACCGCTTCTATCATCTGTACCCAAACCACTAATCCATCAGACAACCGTCGAACGATAAGCAAAGTTGCTCCATCACGGCGGAATCTGCATCTGTAATTAGAGATAATCGTGCAGCCGTCGGTAGAGTCCGGTAGCCGTGTCAGCGACGGCGACGGCGACGGCGGCGATAAAAAGCACTCGTTTATTAAGTTCATTACGATAGCCGCGGTGATTCGGTAGCCGCTGCGCTGCATCCGCGTCGCGTACGTGGCGTAGCGTTGGCATAACAATCTAAAATTATTTTATATTCATATCCATTTATGCTAAATAAATAAATATCATGGACATTCTCACACACGGCCATCTGATCCCAAAAGACGCGAGCCTGTACTATGGGTGTCAGAGTCTGATATACATACATAGATATATACATTTGCCATAGGTACTTTGGGGTCAGATAACCGTGTGTGAGAATGTCCAAGATATTTATTAGATATTTTTAAATACATACTTCGCTGCGACCCATAGACGTCCCACTGCTGGGCACGAGTCTCTCCCACAGACACTGCTGCGGGAGGTCTAGAGTCCACGGTCATACTCCACCACGCTGCTCCAATGCAGATTGGTAGAGGGGTTAGTGGTCAACCCAGTGTCGAATATTCTCAAGCCACCCGAAGGTCTTCGTCAAGGCTTAACGACTATTTCCAGCATTGAAAACAACCGGGACTGACGGCTTTACGTGCCCTCCGAAGCACGGTAGCGTCTATGAAAATGTCGTTGCTTAACTCTTTTGATCACACTGAATCGATGTGAGCCATTGGGCTATGGACGCTACTAACTAATTAGTTGCTCCCCGAATATCGAGTGGTCGTGCGGTAGCGGTGTAGGCGTGACAAGCGACTCAGCGATGCAGTAGCAGTAAAAATAAACCCTGATTTGGAATCATCTAGACCTAATTACTGCACGTAGGTTTCACAAGAAGTTGGAGAACTTCCAAAATTCCGTCTTTTCTGCTGACTATACTCTAATATATCAGATGATCGGCTGTCTAGCAGTTGCGAGTCACCAAATGATATACTTTTGACAGCTACAAAGATATTACAGACGAGATAATATTGACAGCGGCGCGATTCGAAGCCACAGACAAAGATAAAAAATGCGGCCGCGCGACCGGCCTGACGGTTGGGTTCCGTACGTAGGTAGGAATTAGGCAACGGGCAATTTCAATTCGCGGTGGTACCGCCCTTGCAGGGTACCAAGGGATAAATAATATGTACTGTGGTAGAATAGCACTAAAGCTCTTTCTCAGGCTTCGTAAAACACATTAATAGGAAAAATCTATAATAATATGAAATGATATATGTATACTGTGTTCATCAGTTAAATGAAAAAAGGCATTTCGTTTGGCCAAACAATTCTCTACCAACGAAGGCTGCACCACAAAGGTGGCTGCACTGAAAATCAGCACTGTTGGTTTTTTTTAAGAGCCAACAGCATAACGGTGAGTGAAGAACTGTAGAATATTTTGTTGAACTCACTGCAACAGGGATACCGTTTACACATAAATTGTAATTAATTTTTTTAATACTAGACTATTATTGTGTAGAGTAGTTAGCCTGTGTTATCTTATTGCAATCGTGCTGCACAAATAAAGTTTTTCTTTCTTTCTTTCTTATTTCAAGTCTACAGCACTAAATCAAACTGACTAAATACAAAAACCATATCTTATCTGCAATGGACAACCTTTGAAGGAGCAAGGTTCCGCGGAACCCTGCTAATGTATATACCCAAAGCCTTAATCGTGGCTCCAATGTGTTGAACTTAAGGATTGCGTTCGGCAACCAATTACCTGGCGCGGTGGAATTGATTGGAGACTCGGTAGAACAGACATTTACATTGCGAGAAGGCTTGCGCTGAAGGGGTTGAAAATCAAGATTTGATGTAGTATTTATACATGGTAGGTACCTATTAATTAATGGATTTTATTATCGCCCAACGGTGACAGCTCAGTGGCTATCGAACCCGCCTCTCACTCGAGCGGTCCGGGTTCAAACCCAAGCGGCACACACCGATTGACTTTTCTAAGTTATGTGAGATTTAAGAAATTAAATGTCACTTGCTGTAACTAATCCATAGGTCGCTGGTTCATATCCGGCTCGAAGGACCAAAATAAATATATATATGTGCGGGTCATATATATATTCAATGAATATGTCAATGTAAAATGAAAGACGCGTTGATGAGGGGAAGCCTTTACTCGAACTGAACAAAGTTAACAGAATATGCACGTATGCAAAAATGTGCGAGCTGGCTCGTACAATGGACATATCGTGAGGAAACCTGAGTTTTCTTCATAATAGTCTCGAAGGCATTTGAAGTCTGCCAGCCTTGGCCACCGTGGACTAAGGCCTAATCCTTCCAATTCCGAGAGGAGAGCTGTGCCCAACAGTGGGACAATGAAAGGTTGTGGTGGATCGTCAAAGGAAATGCATCGTTTTCCAGATTTAAAGATAAAAACCTAGGATCATGCCTATATTTCTCCCAAGTCATCATCATCATCAGCCTTTATTGTTCCACTGCTGGACATAGGTCTCTCCTAAACGACGCCACTCCGACCGGTCCTGTGCCTTCTGAATCCAGGTTTCCCTGGTCCACCTTGTCGAAAGACGGCCTGTGCTCCTCTTTCCAAGTCGTGGTCTCCATTCGAGGACTTTTCTTCCCCACCGGTTATCGGTCCTGCGAACGACGTGGCAAGCCCATTGACATCTAACCCTGCGAACTATGTCGGTGAGCGTGAAGAGTGATGGAAAATCATATGTGGTTTGACCACAGGGTCGTTCGCGCTTCTTGCCTCATCAACAATCATTCGCCAGACGTTCCGCGTAATAAACAACAGCGCGTATATACAGTCGGCATGACGCGGGTTTTAAATTGAATAAGAAATAAATCTTGTCACTTTTTAAGGCTGTATTGATGGGCGTCTGTCAGCGAGGTTTTATGTCAGCGTCGTGCGTGTCTCATGTCGCCGCCGTCATCCCGGCGGCTTTATAGTTGTCGCGGACAAACCATGATTTTTGGTTAAACTCGTTTAGCCAAGCTCTTCTCCTAGCTTTATGTTTTAAGTGTATCAATAAAAATAACTTTTTTTGGGACAGGAAAATAAATTATTTCAACAATTTTATTATTAACTTATAAATATAAATATAAGCACACACATTTACATTCATGCATTTTTTAAAAGCTTAAGTCTAATTATTATTTTAAATTTTTATATTTTTTATTTTGAACCGATTCAAATTTCACCGAACTAAATTTTTAAACAATGGGAAAGAATGTTTGTTTTCTTCTACTCTTTGTTCTCATGATTGAACATCAATTACAGGCATGTACAACATTCACACAAATACAGAATTACAGTGCCAAGCAATAATATTATAATTAGATTAATAATTATGAATAGTGATAGTCTGTGCTGGTAAGGAATCAATATAATAAAGAATCAATATCAATATTACTATACCAACATTACCTTTGTTGTAATATTTAGTTATATTTATTACATAGATAAACCGCCTTTTGACTTAAAACGGACTCTCACTATGGCATAGATATTTTTCGTATCTTTTAAAACGTCGGAGATTGACTGTTATTAAATCGTGAATTTATGGTCGGCCTTATTTAGAAACAGCCAATTACATGGCGATTTTGCTTTCTTACTATCTAGAGCGAATATTTGAGAGCCCTAACAAATAGCATCACGCCTTTATTTTCCCCAAGGGGTAGACAGAGATGTGTAGTAAATCCAGTTTTCACCAGTTATTTTTAGGTCCCAGGCCTATTGCCATACACCGGCACAAATCCAGACTCCTCGCTACCGGGAATATCAAGTTAGAAAAGAAAAACACAATAGTTGTTGCTTGACCCGGGGATTGAACGCTGAACCTCTAGCTTAGCAGTAGCGCTTGCGATCACTAGACAAACGAGAACATATAGAGAGAGTATAGAAAGATTGCAATGAAACTACAAAAGCTATTGCAAACTAGTATTTCAGCTAGCTACCTACCTCACTCAGATACCCTAATGAATAACAACCTCGCTCTGTTTAAAGGGAAACCGTAAATCATTATAATACGCATAATTTCAGACAATTCACAGACATGCAATGATGATAGCGTGCGCCGATCAAAGATCAAAGGGCAGGAAAGTGCTGAAAGTGCTAAACACTTGTGGAATCGTCCACAAAGTACAATCGTAACTGACTTACCAGCTCAAGGGATAATAGAGCTTAACCCCAAAGACGTAGATTTGAAAATAGCGTGGAACGAAAAAGCAATAGTCGCTATACATTTGGCAGACATGGAAGCAGATGATACAGACGATTCCACTTAAACCACTCAAGATTGAAACCCGAAAAGTCATAAATCAGCTGATAACGATAACTCATAGCCGAAGAGTACGCATTGAATCAGAATTTAGTGTAACCATTCCACAACGGTTTATTCGACTGGTTAGCCACAACGACTATGAATTTAAATAAGAGATGATAAGTCATACTGTTTGATAGCGCTGTAAAGACCAGTAGAGCGTGTTTAGTGCTATTAGTAGAATTAATAAGTAAACAATAAGGAACCTTGTTTCTTTTACAACATTTTAACACTTCATTTTAACATTTTGTACTACCACTCTTAAATTTTGTAATATTTTTGTTTGTTGTTTTTGTCAGACATGCCTTCAAGAACATTATGAAGAACTCAGGCATGCAGGTTTCCTCACGATGTATCCTTCACCATTACAGCAAGTGACATTTAACTTCATAAAAGTAAAAGGAAAGTAAATTAAAAGTCTCATAAGTTATAACACAGTACAATAAAATTATAGCTATCCTTCTGTGGTTATAAGAAGAAACCCTGTCGCCGCTAATGGCTCGTAACCAACTCCTCGCGCTGCCACCGGGCTTATCTCTATAAACCGACGGCGCAAAGTTAGGAAGTATGAAAAACGATATATTCACGGGCGCGTATATCATGGCCACGCTGAATTAACATTTCAACAAGCAAAGCGCTCAGGGAGCTATGTAATGTAGCACCTGTCAAAAGACTAGCCGTAGGGTGCGCATGGAGTATGGCTACGGTGGACTGGTATAAAAATTCTCTTCACTATTATGTGATGATTTCTACAAAAGAAATTACAGATATTTATTTGAGACAAGTATTCTTACTCGGGCGTTAAACTCGGATTAGTCTTCTGAACATGTCTGCCATCCGCACGTTGGATGAGGGTAGTATGATAGTATGATCCATTGAGTTAAATATACTAGAGAAGCAAACCTCATCAGAATGCCTCAAATATAGCGTAACCACTTTTTAAACGCGACGACGTAGCTTTGAAATCACTAAACATTTGAATGTAAACATATATATGTCTCACTTACACAAGTCACAATAACAATACCGTCGCGTAGATTAGACAAAGATCGCAATATTAACATGCAATTACGGGAATCGGCGCGACAGGGTTGCCTACCCACGCGAAGTTTTACCCAATTTTTTTAAGCCATAGAAAAGTTTTAATACTTAATTAAATTAACTTTAAAATATTTGAATTACATATGTAAATAGAATTTTAATGATCTGAAATTAATGAAATCATACTCCGCTTTATAACATAAGTTTTGTATACAATTGCCTTTTAGACTCTTTTTTGTATGTTTGAGTAAATAATTTCCTTTCGTAATACAATCTTATTTTAAAATATTTGCAAATTATGGAATCTATACTAATATTATAAAGAGGAAACATTTGTTTGTAATGTTAAAACACAGAAACTACTGGACTGATTTCAAAAAATCTTTTACCATTAGAAAGCTGCATCTTTACGTTCTGACATAGGCTATATAATAATATTATACATTTGTGTTTTTGAATGTATGTTTGTAATGTTTTCACACAAAAACTGCTGGACCGATTTCGAAAATTCATTCACCATTAAAAAGCTGCACCTTCACTGAGTAACATATATTACATTTAAAAAAAAATAGGGATCCTTAATAAAAATGCAATAATATTACCCAAGGTGTGAAAAATTACCTAAAATATTCTTTACATCGCGTGCGCTGCGAAAACTATTGATGATAGAATAAAATAATGTACTACGACTTAGCAGATCACATCATTATTTACAAAAAGTCGCGATACCATATGTCCAACTACTGTAGTTATTCCACTATAACTACTTTTTTACATTTTAAAAGTGCCGACAATAATCAAACCTTTATTATTCATAACTTTGAATTAATCCTTATCCCATTAAATATTATTATATTAAAGACCGTTTCAATACCTGTTAAATACTTATTAAATTATTAAAATCCGAATAACGAATAAAAAGATATAACGAATTTAAAATGTCAATCTAAAGAAAATAATGCAATAATAAAATAATACGGTGTGGGTGGCGCTGCGCAGCGTAGTCTTAGATATATTACTTAAAAGATGAATAGAATTGATGAATTGCTTCATATTAGCAACAAATGTTTACAGTTGAATTAATTAATTAAAATGTAGGATATGTAGGTACTTTTCATCTCGGAGGGTGGCAACTAGGTGTAAACGAAACTATTGTTATGTCTAATTCCACGCGAGCGAAGCTGCGGGCGTCCACTAGTTTGCCACCACTAAAAGGGAATGATCAACTAGTATTGAGGATATGTGATCTCCCGGGTGTATCGAAAATTCTTTTAATATTTTGTAAGTAGCCAGTCTGTCTCTTTTCTCAATAATCGAATTATTTCCACCCACTTATCACGGCGTCCTGCATCTTTGGGTACACTGCAACGTTGTTATTATTAAAAAAAAAATATTCACTTATTCCTTAATTTAAAATTCTCCCAGAATTGTGGGGATCTAAAACTAAGTTTTTAGTGGTCACACTGAACCTATATTTCAAAATTTTACAATTTATTTATTTTATTGCGTTTTTACGTTGATATTATAAACACAGAAATAATAAAATTACGTGTGGAAAGTAATTCTAGTGGACTTATTAAGTTTTTGTGATCTTGAATCGCACATTTACACTGTGCATTTGCCCATTTTGAAAATATTTTCTGTCAGTTCAACTCGGCCGGCGTCACACAGAGCACTGAACTGACGTTAGCTACGCATACGCCAGTTGGCGTATGGCCTGTGGCAAGGCATAAGCGCGGTGATTGCTAATCTAGTGGTAACATATATATCAATGGTATGATCTATGTTTTTTTTAGTTACTTGTTGAAGGTACGGTTACGAAATTACCAATATTTTTTGCTAACAGTATCGACAGAGTGACACCACAGCGCGAGGTGCACAGTTAATTCGGACGGGTTTTATACCAAATTATTATAAGAAGCCAGTGTCACCCGCCGTGTATCGTGGAGACACTACACCAACAACTTTTTGTCGGTTGTCTGCCAGCGCCACCTCGCAGACAGAGTTGATCTATTCTCCTTTGGGCTCACATTTTTATCTTACAAAGTGCTCGGATAGACACCGGGGAACGTTGCGGAAAATTCATCTTCTACAACACTCTAGAACGTTGTAACTTCTGACTATCTTTAAGCGAATTTAGACCTACACGCGACGAGATAGCGTTGAATAAGCAGTGGTTAGGTATTCCGCGTACGTTACCACGGATCTATAGGAACGGAAGACTCGGGTATAAATATATGAAGGTACATTAATCTAAGCAGACGTACATTCTTCGTGAGGGCAGAGTTGAAATGGCGTGAAAATATGAGTCGTTATTTATGTCCGTGTCACGTTGGGATGGCGATGGCGGTCGGTTTAAACGACTTTGTTCAGATGGAGGTTTTCGCTTGTCTGACTGAGCTGATCAAGTGATCACCTTTTCTATTTGGTTGGGTTGGCGTAACAGAATATTGCGTTTTATTCATTTGGAACGTTATGAGCTACTCTCAATTTTATTTTATTAACTTTTTACCTACCTTATAACTGCTACGTTAGACACGTACAACGTTTCTTTTCTAATCGTCGTTTTATTTCTTCCCGTTATTCTTCACCTGTAATTCTGATTGACTAACGAACAGCCGGTTCCGTGTTCAATCCAAGGAAAAGGCAGATATAGTGGACTTTGAACTTGTATTTAGAACTGTGTGAGTCGGCCACCCGCAGTGGAAGGCTAGTATGCAAGCGAGCGTGTAAACATTTAATTAACATGTTTGTTCTGAAGTCTTGTATGCCCACATTGTTTCCGCCACCCGGAATTCTAGAAGTCTTAGTGCGCAAATAATTAATGAATAAACGAAACTGTACGTGAAGTTCTATCATAATAATTCAAGGGATTTTCCGAATTTTTTTTTATCATGATATGGCCCGTACCGTATTGATATGCCAAACTTAAGCTTGAGAAAACAATTGATCCACTTATCCAGATCCTGATCAGATTTTTGTTTACTAATAGGAAACTCTCATTGGAAACTCTGCCCTGATAAACTTTCTCATTGAAAACCCTGGCGTGACGACCGTGACTATACTTCCTCTCAATAGCTCTCTATAATTACAATTACATGCATTTGCCTTTGGCACCTCTACGTGCGAGATTGTCTGCTCTGTCATTGCCGACCATGTCTGAATGCCCCGAAACCAGGTTATATGCGTTTTAACAATATATACCAGGCGCTGTAAGTACCTACAAACTTAGTCACAAGTAAAATTAAAATGTCTTATTTTTAAAAATTTTATATAGTTAAATTATATCTAATTTATTTTATTAAAATTATTCTGTTTTAAATTTGACTATGTCGGTAATTAATTTTAACTTTTTTGTAAATTATATTGTAATGAAATATGTATCTAAGTATTTTAAATATTAATTATGTTATTTTGAGGATTTTCAGCACATAATTTGTAATAGTTAGAATAGAAAGTTGTTATATGTAATCTTTTGTAAGATTTTTAAATGTTTCACGTAACCTGAATAAAGATTTATTTATTATTATTATTATGTCTGTCGTAACATCGTGTACTGCTGCCTTAACATCGCTACACATATAACCTTAATATTAGGTATAATACACGTATTTATCTCTTACTAATAATCATTGTCGCCCGACTAGCATCTTGGGTATCCTTGGGTAAACATCTTGGGTATCCTTGGGTAAACTCCACTTGAATACCTGAGTCTAGACCGCCACAAGAGCTCGCTTAGTCACACAGTCGACTAAACACACTCGTTGAGCAAACCCGTCTCACAGGTGGCACGGACTTATACTACTTAACTATAAAGTCCCCTACAAGACCTACCTACTTAACTATAAAGTCCCTGTAGACGCTCTTGTGTCAGTGTGAATCGAACCCAGTATGTATATGGGTTTGGGTTGGTAAAAGACATGCAGCTGCATCGCGGCGCCGCTCGTGACATCTGTAACAAACTTCAAAAAGGACTGTTATAAAGAAATCTCGGTAGGAGATTAGGAGTACCTAATTATTACATTAATAAAATATTAATATATGTATTTAGTAAAATAATCACTTATTTAAGTGCTCTGTTGAGAGTTACTAAGATTATTTTGTGTTAGTTAAGAAAATAAAAAAATACATAAAAATTAAAAAAGAAAACAAACGTTAATAACCCAGTGGCTGACAATTGGCATGTCACTGTTCAAATCTCAGCGGCACACACCAATGAGTCTTCCAGGTTATATGCGTTATAACAGACAATACCTGCCGCTGTAAGGGTGAAGGAAAAATCATGCACAAAAGTTTGTGAAGTCTACTCCGCACTTGACCAGTGTGGCAACCCTAAACCTCCCATTCAGAGAGTTGAGCCTCGCCTAATAATGACAAAAATAGGATTAGGATAGGACACCTATTATAGAACAGGCGATTAACAGTACAATTAATCGGTATGTACCAGTTGATATATTTTACCTACCTAATAGTTGTAGACGAAACACAGACACTCACCCTTAAGCAGTAGGGTTGTCACTCCAGTATAAGTGTGTGTGTTTCACGATTATTCGGAACAA
This sequence comes from Carterocephalus palaemon, assembly GCA_944567765.1. NCBI lineage: Eukaryota > Metazoa > Arthropoda > Insecta > Lepidoptera > Hesperiidae > Carterocephalus > Carterocephalus palaemon. The sequence goes on from OX155645.1 coordinate 959,456, forward strand.
TCTTTACTGTCTCATCTTCCTTTTCACGTAACCATTTAAGGAAATGTTTTCAATAAAATAACAAAACGGCATCAGTACTTTGAATGCGCACCCATTACGTTCAATGCTTTGCACAGTCTCGAGATCCCCAAACCAAATATACCGAAACGTAAAGATGGTATCAAAATCCAGAACCACGGAACATAATCCTGCGCTTCCGACGTGTCTTAATGGGAGCGAGTGAGCGATGAGCGATTTATTTTACTTTATAAAATGGCAACTTCAGAGTGACTGAGAAGTTTTAGTAGTAGCACTAGTTTTGTTTGTTAGACAATTGTATCGGTCATCTATAACTGGTAGGTTGTTAGAAAGTAAACCTATTACTTGAGAGGGCATGGTTCAAATCCCGGACTCACTGGACTATTATTTTTCTAAGCTTGTCTTAGGAAAACCTACTTAAATGTGTTAAGTAAAATGTAAAATCTGCTTGCTTGACAGTATTTTCATTATGTTCTCGAAGGCGATGCATACTCTACCAAAGTGAACTTGGGTAGGTTTTGGACTAAGTCCATCCCTTTCATACCGAAAAAAACTCGGGCTCAATATTGGGATCGTAAAAAGTGGTCTCAATTTATTTAAAATTAGGTACGTATAAAATAAATTGAGATACGAAAAGTGTGATAAACACACAATAAACAGTACCTATTATAGGTTCTAGTATGAATGACATTTTACTGCGTATTTACAAGAGCTAAGCATGAAGTCACCTGCCACTGCTGATTGTATGTAACTAGTGACCTCAATTTTTTTTCTTATTTATTTATTTATTTTATTTAATAAAACTTACGAGTGACTTGACAGTTTACTTTAATGCATAATCTACCATATTAACAAATATAATTCTTCAATAAATAATTTTAAGTTACATAACCTAATCACATAATCTATTTAATACATTCACTTCTAATTAATAATTAATTATAATAACGTCTTATAATGTCGTTTTTCAACGTAAGCTAGTGCCGAACTGCGAAGTATTTATAACTGTAGATACTCTATTGATACCTACTACTACTCCCATCCCTTCACTAGCCGGTAGTGAAACGCATCCCTGAGCAGGGCCGAAAGCGCTTTTTCAGCGCACCGCTAGATCAACAGCGCTGGAAACTTATGACGTCGTTACACTCACACCGCTAAGCTGCAGCACTTTTTCGCTGAATTTATTTGACAATTATTAAGGTGTCCGCATTAGCTGCGCATTATAGCCGGGCGTAGTAGAAACCCGTGTTTTCCTTGGGCTGTTTTCACCCGTAACTCAGCGTAAGGCCGGCACGTGCGAACTATTAGCTTCTCGGCTGAGGATTAGAAAATAATTCAGCTCCAAATGTTATTATGGGAGCGCGGTGGATTTATTTTATTGCTTCCCAAGATGTATGTTAGTCTTTCGGCTTTATCCGCGCTTCCCGTTTGTTTATTGAGAGCGAGATGTACGTGTGTAGCGGGTTTTATAGTCTCCGGAGACTGTTGCCGACTCGCCGTCTTCGTGTAAATCTTCTTTATGGGCTCGCTGTGCTGTAATTATTGCGTTATACGCTTGAGCGACTCCCGTTCCAGACTTTATTGAATGTACCTATAAAATATTATTGATCGCGGCAATAAAAGATGCTTTATGACGCATTGGCCGTTTTTTATTTGCGCTTTTATAACTGTTGTATCGTTATGCGATCTATTTCTTCGTCTGTTGGTATCCGTTTGGTCGTGCTGTTCACATCGGTTCCGATAGCATACAGAGGCACTTTTGTTGTGAGTGAGTAATATTGTGGCTTATTGCTCTGTACGAGACACATAAACTTGTACAAACTTGTATAAAGTGTTATTAGTTGCGTATTTATCGATTTTTGGTTGACTTCAGCGAATGAAGGTATCTATAGCTGTGTAGCTGTATTTCATAGTTTTGGAAATGGATATTTTTCCTTCATAAGATGGCATTTCGATAGGTGTATAGAGTAACTTCAGGTGAGTTAAAAAGATCAAAAATTTTATACCACAAGTAAAAAGTAAGTAAGCAGGTAAGTAAGGTAAATTCGTTTAATCATTAATTTGTCATGTTAATAAACAAAACTTACAAGCCTACCAGGAAAAATATTGAAAACATAAACAAAAACATATCTCGCATATCTATCGCAAGACTGATCAACGTATTATGTATTTATGTAGCGACGATTCATTTCGAGCAATTTATACTCACAATCTGCGCGTTGCGTCAAAACCGTAACTCAGGCGATACGATAGCATCGCCGCAACAAATAAGCTGAACGAGCGATACGCTGCAGCGATAACGCTAAGCGCTCAACGCAAATATTTCGCGTCAACGTCTTCCTTGCGTTAGTTAGCTTTACGCGGGGGCTGGGCCAAGGCATGAGCTGAAATAATTCCGCCTGTGCTTTAGACGCATGTAGCTGTCGATCGTGTGTTAGATTCCAATCCTATGAGATTAAGATAACAATAGTTTTGCCCCTTTACCACACTACACTTGAGCTGCGTTGTGGAGTATGCTTCAGACCTTTTTATTGTGGGTTATACTTGGTTAGACTCAGCTGAAAAAATTATTGATTAAGTTGGCTGCCATCTCCCCAACTCTTTTTACTGCCCCACTGTTGGGCAAGACTAATGCTTTTATTGTAAGACTTATTTTCAGTGGGATACGAGCTTAAATCCTAACAGAAAATAATATTCGTGTAATTATATGTGTATGTATATAATTTAGGAAGTTTTTAAAAACAACAAATTAAAAAAATAAATTAACTATTTCAGTTCCAATTCAAGATGTTATGTAGGTACTATTAAAATATCACTTTACATGTTTTACATGATAAACAATATTTTACCTTCGTTCTACAAATCCTTCTTCGCTCATACGAATCGCTCTTCGCTCATGCTCTACCCCACACCAACTTGAACTAGGTTGCCTAGGATTTACGTGCCGCGTTATTTGACTATCGCGCTTGCTTACCTAACACGTACTACTGCTTGCTAAACACAAGCAGTTTTAGCGAGTAAACAGCCTTTTTACAATATAAACCTGTCTAGAACAGGGCAGCTCAGGGCAGCCTTCGTCAGAAATGAAAATGAATTACAGTTAGTAGGTAAATTAATAATTGAATGTAAAGAAATACTATGTTAAGTACAAGCTGGCATGGGCATGGGAAGCGGCATTTAACTAACAAGTAAATTGGAAATTTGAAATTCGGCATTCATCTTAAATGTTATTTCACCTTCAATTCACCACGTATTAGGTACTCGTCGCTGCGACCCATAGACGTTCCACTGCTGGCACGGGTCTCCCCCACAGACACTGCTGCGGGAGGTCTAGAGCATACTCCACCACGCTGCTCCAATGCGGATTGGTGGAGCGGTAAGAGGCCAACCCAGTGTTGAATGTTCTCTTGTCACCCGAAGTTCTTCAACAATGCATAACGATTGTTTTTACCATTGGAAACAACCGTTACCGACTGTTTGACGTGCCCTCCGAAACACGGCGCCTATGATATTTTGCTACTAGCGGTCACCCATCAACAAACCGACCGCGCCCGTCGTTGTTTAACTCTGTCGATCTCATTGATTCAACGCGAGCCTTTGGGCTATGGACGCTTCATTCACTTATAACGTTGTTAATGCAGAGACAGACCAATAAAATATATTTTATTGCGCGCACGATAACGCGATCGGAAGTCCCATTGTGCCGACTTCAATATCCAATTTTGCGATAACACTGCTCCACAAGGAAATAACAATTGGAGCACAAAAACAACACTTTCAAGGGAATGAGTATCAAGCACACTAGACCAGTGTTTTATCGAAGACAAGTGAAACAACTTAATAGACCTTCGATCGTCTGACTCACCTCCAGCCTTATCTCTATCGATAATGGCGGAATCGCCAACACTACCGCCTAACTACATTAGCTCAATACCTCTCAACTTTCCCTGACGCACGACATCCAACCCTTTTCGAACCGTATAAGGCACATTTTTCTTCCACTGACCTTCTCCGAACAATGCTGTTTGCGACACGGTCGTATCCAGAGCAAACATGATCGCAAATTGGAACCCTGTGACACTAAACGTAGCGATATCTGCTTCATATTCAACCGGTGTTGCCATCAACACGGCCGTACCGAATCAGATAATCGGATACGTTCGCATCGAGATAAAATTGAAATCGTTAGAATTGAATAAACTATCGATTGTTGGCCCGCGATATACCTTAGCGGGGTTTTTAAATTAACCCTTGGCGATTCAGCGATTCAGCGATAATATCGTGGATACTTAGAATAAATGTGATGGTGGCATTGAAACTTGCTCCGTCGTGCTGGCGATGGCTGTCATCTATCCTGGAGAGGCTGACGCGTGCTGAATTGAACGGCGGAGATTTAGATGGGATTGAGATGTGATGCTCATTACAATTCAGACGTTTCCTATTTACTCCATGCTCAGCATTCTCCTTCAATGTAATACCGTTGGTTAATAATTCTATGCATGTAAAACAAGGGCTTGACGTTGTTATAGACGTTTACAAGGTCAGGGTTCAAATCTGGGGAGAAATTAATCAATGTCTGCTTCATCCAGAAAAACTTCAGAGTCCAGCATATCCGGTAGTTTTCTATTAGGTTTTCGAAGGCAACCAGCTATACACAGAAGGCCGAAATATTGTACACAATTTTTTAAAACTCATTTTAACTCAATAAAACAACGACATTTGATACCTGTTTAAACTTAACTTTGCAATTTTTTTGCAGTGTAGTGAACGTTATCGTGTATCAAGTCTAGAAAACCCTTAAATCTAATATTGTACATATTAAATAACATTTTTATTCTTCAGAATTCTATTATTTAATACTAGTGGACGCCCGCAACTTCGCTCGCGTAGGATTAGACCCATTAATGGCAAATTTTCATACTAACTTTACACTCCTGTTTTACCCCCTTAGGGGGTGAATTTTCAAGAATCCTTTCTTAGTGCTCCCCTACGTTATAAAAGGAATCCCTGTGCAAAATTTCAAGTTTCTAACCCTTATAGTTAAGGCCCTGCGTTGATATGTCAGTCAGTCAGTCAGCTTCTCCTTTTAAATATATAGATAGATTCATGAATAAAACACATTTTATTTGCGACACCTCGACTTCATTGTAGGACATCACATCAATCTACAGCGTGATCAAAATCACAGGTTATTGCTACGAAGTACAACAAATTCTACACCAATTCTATTCACCGCTATCTACAGTATAAAACTTGTCAACGAACAGGAGGATTTTAGATTGCACCTCTGCTATTCCGCGCTTTGCCAAACTATCAGTGCATCTTAAGGCTAATTCGTTCTAGGGCTTAGCCAACTTCAGCATTTACTACGTACTTACTTTGTTAGGATTTGTTAAACCGTCTGCATAGAGATTGGGGCTTACTTAAAAGTATTCCGTGTTCATCAACGGCGTTCGGGACTTATCAAGGTTGGTAATATAGGATTCGTTGTATGTACTCGTAAGTCTCCTCTTCGCTGCATCTCATAAGAAAGTATTTTTATAAAATAATATTTTGAAAAAAAAAACACAATATACAGTTTAAACTCGTTTTTATAATGCCCTTGAATTGAAATTTTGAAAAAATATTTAATGATATAATATATAATACAGAAAAGTTCCTCTTCAGTTTTTTTATAGTAAGATAGTTAGATAGATAACAACAACTTAAGTGCTATATTTAGCATTTACTCGTACGTTTTAGTATTGATTTTATTCGCAACCCTATTAAAGCGCTAACCCAGTTTTTCTATCCACAATTTGCGTATTGTACAGCCCTAATCCGGTTTAAGCCAGATACACGGTCGTTTGGAGCGGACGCGGCGCTAAACGGACGCCCCAATAACATTTGCATGGAAATGGAGCTCCAACGAGTAGGTACTTTTATAGTTAAACTATTCAAGAACTTTCATGAGGTTTTATGCGACTCTTACAGCATTGTATGTGCGATCTTAAAAGGAAATCTTTGATAGCGGACCCTAATCCGTACGACCCACCTGGTTCAAGGTTGTTTTGTTAAACCAAGCATCCCTAAGGGAAAACAGTTTTCAGCCGGGAACTTTAGTATTCACATGGTAAAAACGGTGACGTCATGCTGGTCTAACTTAAATATGATATTTGTAATCTATCTATACTAATATTATAAAGAGGAAAGATTTGATTGTTTGTTTGTTTGTTTGCATCGAATAGGCTTCAAAACTACTGAACCGATTTGAAAAATTCTTTTACTGTTGGAAAGCTACACTATCCCCGGGTGATATAGGCTAAATTTTATTTTGGAAAAAAATAGGGTTCCGTAAGATATTTGGGTTTTTCGGACACAAGGTGTAAAAAATCAACCAGAAAAGTTACTTATTTTGCGTACGCTGCCTAAACTATAAAATATAGAACCATAAAATGTTCTAATTAATTGTAGATCTTATAAATATCTATAAAAAAGTCCGCGACACACTATACCTATCTATGTCGAGTGAGGCACAACAACCATTTTTTTATCTTGAATTTTTTTTGGACTACATTTACAGTTTATGTAGATAATATTTGGTCTTTGAATGATTAAAATTGGACGTTTGGTTTTGAAGTGTCTGTCTGTCTGTCTGTCTGTCTGTCTGTCTGTTTCGCTTTCACGCCAAAATTACTGAACCGATTTAAATGAAATTTGGTACACAGTCTAGAGCCTGACAAAGGACATAGAAACTTTTTAATTGGAAAAAAGTGGTGTAATGGGTTGAAAAGGGAGATGAAAGGTTGTATGAAAGTATTGGCATTTTCAGAACTAGAAGCATAAAACTTAAATTTTAGGCTGTTGATAAGGTATTCGTTGCGACCCATAGACGTCCCACTGTTGGGCACGGGTCTCCTCTCAGAATGGGAGGGATTAGGCATTAGTCCACCACGCTGGCCAAGTGCGGATTGGCAGACTTCACATACCTTCGAGAACGTTATGATGAACTCTCAGGCATGCAGGTTTCCTCACGATGTTTCCTTCACCGTTATAGCAAGTGACATTTAATTTCTTAAATCGCACATAACTTAGAAAAGTCATTGGTGCGTGCCACTGGGGATAATAAGGTATAATCCTTACTAATCCTATCCTACTAATATTATAAAGGGGAAAGTTTGTAAGTATGTATGTACGAGTATGTATGGATGGATGTGTGTTACTTTTTCACGTAAAAAGTACTGAATGGATTTTAATGAAACTTTACAAAAATATAGCTTATACATCAGAATAACACACAGGCTAAAATTTATAAAGATATTGTGTGAATTGTCCAAAATATGACGGTGTCAAGTAGGTAAGTAGGAAAAAATCTACCATCTGCGAGCTATTCTGGCGTGACTACTGGACCGATTTAAAAAATTCTTTCACCATTAGAAAGCTGCATCTTCACTGAGTGACATAGGCTATATAATATTACTAGGCGTAAACGAAACTATTGTTATAATCTATATATGTAAAATAAAGTCGTGTTAAATTTTTATTTTTTTAGTAACCTGACGCAAATAGGGTTTATGTGTGTGTATTATAGTTTTGATTTTTATATAAAATACCCGTGCGAAGCCGGGGCGGACCACTAGTATAATATAAAAGGAGAAGCTGACTGACTAACTGTCTGACTGACTGACTGATATTATGTATTAACGCAGGGCCTAAACAATAAGAGTTAGAAACATGAAATTTTGCACAGGGGTTCCTTTTATAACGTAGGGGAGCACTTAGAAAGGATTTTTGAAAATTCATCCCCTAAAGGGGGTAAAACGGGGGTGCAAAGTCAGTATGAAACTTTGCCGTTTTTGAAGTCAAGTGGGCAACCCGATCGCGGGCAGACGTCGTTAATTGGTCTAATTCTACTCGAGCGAAGCTGCGGGCGTCCACTAGTAGTTAATAAAGCAGTGGGCAGGTTAACATCGTTAATAACGATGACCGTAATATTTAAAAAAAGAAACATTAAGAATTGTGATTGAGATTTGAATCTGGAATCGCTCAACTGTTATTAAAGTATCGGATACGGATTAAGCTTCATTTGAAAATAACAGGCCTATGCCGCGAAATAAAAATCTTCGGTGTAATGTCATGTGATAGAGCATAAAATTAAACGTCATTAAAAGCTTTTATTAAGGTAAACATCCAACTATGCTGTCATTTCTTACCTCAAGGTGTCAAGTATGGAGTCAGGATTATGGGACAAATTATTTGAATTATTGCATTGTCATCGGTTCTTGACAGTGTGTTGATACCTCTGACTCATTATTGATTTATTGTATTTAAGCTCAAGCTTAAAATGCTCTTCGAGGATTTGTTGATAAGAGATTTAACAATTAGTCTATTGCTCAGTTAACATTTTCATAAAGACCTCGATTGATCTAGCCGTAACGATATAACAGCCAGAAGGCTCAGTCTGCAATTCCAGGGAACCAAAATCCTATATCCCGGCGGCCAAATCTCCCGGCTAATACCGTCCCCAGTAATTTCAACCCCAATTCCCGCTGTTCGGGATGACCTCTCAAATTGGGACCGCAATACCCGTTTCATCAGTCCCGTCTTTATGTTGAAGGTAATAAGGTCGGTAATAGTTCTCGTGCTAAGGTTACCTAGATTTACAAAAGTAAAGGGCGAGGATTGAACAGACAGTTGTCTTTCAGTTGAGTCAGGTGTTGCTGAGGTTCAGTATAATTGGGTAGGATCTGGTCTTCTGAACATTGTCGCTTGACCTTTCATAATCGACGAGGAAATTGACACTTCTAGGTGTAATCGAGGTAAGGTTCTGATTACAATCGAATGGGAATGCGAATGCGGGAGTATTTTAATCATGATCGTAAGACTTACTATCGATATTAATATCGATGTTTAGTATTTTTCTATGGACTTGTTTTTAGGTGCAAATGAGTAGGCCCTTATATGTGACTAACTGTGACAAGTCTCAGAACCCTTTATGATTCTTGTTCGATAAAGTCAGTAAATTGAACTTCCATGCTCGTATGATAAACCTTTAAAAAGAGATCTGATTTATAGCAAAAACTACATCATGTTTCTGATGTAACTGAAGTCAGGCCGGGGCAACAAAAAACCGAAAACTCCTTTTATTTAGGTACCTATCCCGCGATAAAATCTACCAACTATTAAATTCACGAAACGCAAATAAATTATATGGTGGGGGTGCAACAATATACGAGCACTTCTATCCCACAGATAGGGATCAGAATAGCTGGAAAATTTACTCCCCAGATGACTAGAAGATTTACAGCCGTAATAGCTTGCGGTATGGAAGTGGTCAGTAGTGGTAATTTATCAGTTGGGATTGCCGACAACTAAATTAAAGGCTTTCGGGTGTAATAAAGGCATTTTACTGGCATTAGAGGGGCTTAACGACCTGAGTCGGCATTGTAAGGCGGATGAATATAGGTTGGGTCTACAATCGTTATTAAAATAATAGGATCTAAAGGTTGAGACTAATTATTGTCTCGAGGCTGTCTGTATAGGTAAGTTAATGTTTTGTTAATCGCTTAGAATGAATCATTTGACCTAGAATTTATGTTCATCCATCCATCCACTAGAGTTTTATTATATGTATAGATAGATATCGCTCGGATTTGAACCCAGTGAGAGCTCGCTTCGACCCATAGACGTCCAACTGCTGGGCACGGGTCTCCTCCACAGCTGCGGGAGGTCTAGAGCATATTCCACCGTGCTCCAATACGGATTGGTGGAGGGGTTAGTGGCCAACCCAGTGTCGAATGTTCTCAAGCCACCCGAAGGTCTTTGTCAAGGCCGGGACCGACGGCTTTACGTGCTCTCCGAAGCACGGTGGCGTCCATGAAATTTTGTCACTGGTTACCCATCCACAAACCGACCGCGCCCGTCGTTGCTTAACTCTTTCAATCACATTGAATCGACACGAGCCATTGGGCTATTGACGCTACCTGTGAGAGCTACCTAGCACCAATCCGCAATGGAGCGTGGAAGCACTTCAGACTTATCCAAAGACCCTTGCTATAGAGTGGGCCACTAATGGGACGCCAAACAAACATCTTAATATCCTACCCGCTACACATTACTCGTTATTCTGTACTTTATCTTCCCCTAAATCCTAATTATTAACCCCTAAAAGCTGTTTCCAGACAGCGAGCGTACCAGGTACGCATAAACTCTGTGGGTCATTTACAACACAGAGGCGACGTTCTATTAACCCCAGCCGTTTAATTCAATTAACGCTGCATGCTGTCCCTTTTCTTCTTCAAGCCGAGGGTAGAGCTATCTCCTTCTACGCCTCCTTACTATCTTAATATGTTGGGCATTGTTTAGCCGTGGCAAAATGAGCTTGTCGGTCTGCGGTTTAAGCATCTGTCGTGGTTTCCCGCTTGGCTAGATCTGTGTACTGATTTCAATTTATATGTTTAATGAATTCATCGGCTTGAATTGAGGTGTTCGGATTTGTTGAATGTGATTATTCTTGTTTGCTGGTAGGTAGGTTAAGTTCTCAAGCTTGTAGGGATTGGCAGGTTAGTGGTCAGTTGGCCACTAGCTTCTACAGTTGTTGGAAGTTGTAAGGCCATCCGAGGGCAGATAATAATATGCTTTAACAACTTTTATGACGTACCTCATGATAATATATTCAATTTTTAAACCTGTGATGCGACTCTTTCGTGAAACATGAAAGAAGAGGGTTGTATACAAGCTATTTAAGGCACGGTTCACTTTTGAAAATGTGATCCACAGGTTACTGACGAACCCACAGTTAACATTGACCTACTAGGTAATGCGTAATACGTATCTCCCGCAGTGTAGGAGACCCGTGCCCAGCAGTGGGACGTATATGAGTTGCTACTACTACTAAGCCAGTATTTCAACCTGGAACACCATTAGCTCTGAGGATCACTCACTGAAGTAGTCAGTCACAGAAACACATTTACCGCTCTAATTCTTGGCCTGAAAACGTACGTAAAAATATTTTGGAAAAACATAGCATAATGCGACCATAAATCTTCATTGTCTGGGTGTCCCATTGTAATGAACATCAACCGGTGTTACCATTACCTTGCTTTTTAAACACCAAATAATTCCGCCCACGCTACCGGTGTTGCCAGGCATAAATAACGAGCTCTAAAATATTCTGATAGACGTCACCCTTCGAAATGTGAATTAATCACCCCGCCGTCAACAAAGTGAAGTGTCATCGAGTTCGCGACGGGCCGCGTTCAGATTGGGAGACCTTGACGCATTGGAAAACTAGTTCATTTTTAACACGCTTTTATTAGCTTGGTATGTACCTACCTACCTACCGCTACCTCTCACCATCTCAAGGGTTGACTGGTAGACAATGTCTTCAGGCATTAAGTCCGCCCATTGTAGTCTACAATAAAGCGTAAAATAAATAAATAAATATGTATGTATGGATGTATATATGTATGTAACGGAATCTTTGATTGATTTGTAACTTTGCACACTTAATAAGGATCGATGAAAATGCAATAATAAATAATATAATTTTTTAATGCAATCTACGTATTAGTTATTAAATTATTATGTACTACATACAGACAGTGCGAGTAAGTCACGAATACGTAATTTGTATTAATAGGTAAATTCACCTCTTGACTTTTTTAGTCTTTGTCAGATGATGCAACATGACGTCTGCTTAATATTGTGTTCAATTTTAGTTTTAAAATGTTTATAATATCTTATTACTTACTCACCGATGGAAAGTTATTTCTTTCCATTTCTACTTATTCCTTGAATTATTAGTACAATATCTTTTATATTAAATTATAGATTTTAAAGCTATTGTCGTATTAAATAATCTTCTAGATATCAAGTCTGACGAGCTCAAGAGTTTACAGGCAACTAAGTGAAGTCGTGTGACATTGCTGCAGCTTAGAGGAACGCATTATTGATGAGTGGAGTCGTCTCTAGTAATATATCTCTATGATTTTAGTTTGGTTATCTACAAGAGCGTGTTTTTTAGATTTTTTACGATGTTGTTATTACGAATTCCTTTTAGTATTATCACAGAATACCTACCTAATAGGTAGTACAAGTATTATGGAGAAAGACTAATACTTTTAAATTGCTCGTAAAACAGGCACTTTTTTATTTGCTATGTCGGTTTTACAACCAACATCTTTATAGAAATCAGAGTTCGCAAATGGCACATTCGTTGGCAATATCCGTCACGTACTGACGCGAAACAATTCAAACAATTTTCCTATCATACTATGCAGGATGATAGCACCAACGCATTACTACTTATAGATTAAATATAGTGAGAGGTAGGGTCACTTCTTCCCTGACTTTGAAAAGTTATAAGTGAAAGGAAACAATTACGGTTCCACTAAGGTCTCCCATTACGAACAGGCCCCAAAGACCGCCTAAGGTAATTACCTACGTCATACATTATGTATGCGATGACTACAATTTTAAGCCAATAAATAACCCCGCGTAATACAGACGAAAATATGGTGACGCATTTATTATACATCCCGGCTTAATGGTTGCCTGCCCAGGGTGCAGGGAATTATATGGAGCTGTTATTACGTCCTCGCTAGAAACGAACTGACCAACTAATTTTACTACCTGTTTATGTCATACTGGCGTTATTAACGTAATTACGAACTGGGCCCTGAACACCTACTAAGTCCAACTTCCAACATGTTGTACTAAGTTTGTCACAGTTGTACTTATGACAACTGTGACAATCTAATGACATAATATTTACATCGCGTGCAAAATTAAAAACAATCTTGACAAAAAAGTGTCAAATTACAGGAAACAGATAAGTGTTCAACTTCGCATACAAATGCCGTATTCAAAAGTAATTAAGTCAGTAAATAATTAAACTGATAAATATGCTTCGATCAATACTCTATTAATGATCGAAGTAAATATTATGTCAATGTATTCAAAAGCAGATGTTTAAATCTGCCAGTTATTTGTGAATTTATAAGATAAAAACATCTATGAATTTTAGTATTTTTGAATGAAACATGTACGCGAATATTTTTTAATGAACTTGATATATATTATTTTCCTTAGACGCAATAATAAGCGGTTCTTTGTACAAATTAAAAATAATCTCTGTTTATAAATGTTTTGGTGAAATTACATCATCTCAAATTTAAATCAAATGATTAGAAATCATTAGGATTTCCAATCAATGCCTAATGTTACCCCGTAAATTAATATAGGTTTTGTTTGTTATTTTTAAATTAAATCTCTTGTCTCTGAAGACGAATATGGGAGAGTCAGGCCAGTCCTGCTTGGAACTACAACACTCCAGAAAAAAAGATACAAATCCTGAGAAATATAAAAAAATAATTAAACTTAACACTGCTCGTACATAACTCATGACTTACCAAAGGCTGTGTTACAAGCTTTAAAGAAAAAAAATTTGAACATAGAGCACATTATTTAAATAACGAACAAAGGTTATCCACTCCGAAGCATGTCTTGTATAATTTAAACCGCCTATTCCCTACAATATTATCACCTCGGGCCGAAGGCTTGTTTGTGAAATAATGGATTCATTCCATATTCATTTACATCCCTAATAAGATTGGCGTGACACTGCCTCTGTCGCCAAATTACCCTGTCAAATATAATAATCGCTCCACCCTCCTCTCTTCAAACTGTGTGTAATTCACTTACTTAGGTGAGAAAGAGACGCGTATATTTTTGTATTTGCGCGAAAAAGAAGTGACATGATCCAATTTGATTTTCGCTTTTCTGATTTTGTTATGTCAAGTAGAAAAGGGAGAGATTTGTTGAGGAGCGAGTAGTGGCGAAACATTTTAATTTGATGATGTCGACGCGTATAAATGAGTTTTCTAGTTTTTAGGGGCCACTTAGGGGCGCACTTCTCTCAGCCACGCTGGTCCAATCCGGTTTGGGAGTGGCACTACTATCGCTGGCAACGCTTCAGCAATGCAATTCAAATTATTTCGAAAACGAACCAGAACTTTCCAGAACGAAAATTACCTACCTAGTAGCAACCAGTTTATGATGACTGCAGATTATCATTTAGTAGTATTTACCTAGTAGCTACTTGCTGTCTTAAACAATTTCAATTGCTATTGCAATGGTTTTGGAACTCCATTACTTTCAGATTCAGATTCATTTATTTTTTATGATATATATTTTATGATATGGTATTTGTATATGCTTAATGAACGTCATTACAATTTTTATCTACCGCCAGTACACAAATTTGTTGCTACCGAGAAGAATATGGCAAGAAACTCGATAGTTACAATTTTCAATATTTATAATGTAATAATTTGATACAGGAACATTATTATTTAAATAAAAGTGGAACTGGATACTTCGCACCACGGGATTTTATCGTTTAAAAAGTCATTTATTTAAAAAAAAAATAGTCAATTTTAGTGAATTTTAGTAATGAAATTTAGCAAAAAAATTATGACGTCTTGTTTAGTTTCATAAAACAAGATGATTTATTTCCTAAGACTTCTAGCTTTTATGGGTGTAAACACAAATGTATGTAGAGAACTACCTACCTACCTACTATTTATTTCAAAAGTTCTAAAGTAACAGAAAGAGCAATATTACTGCGCATATAGTTTACAAAGACCTATGTAGTAGGTAGGTAGGTCTTTGATAGTATATTTTAGTCCGATTGGAAATATCCAATCAGACCATATTACCTCAACTTTATGCAATTCAAAATGATTCAATGCTCGAATACTTTCGATTTAAAACTCATGTGACTGTTATCGATTCCAAGTAATACAGAAATCTATTAAATTAAAATTTACAACACCCCATTCTATTAATATTAGCAAATGTATTGATACAATCTAACGAACCAATGAGTGTAGTTTCGCAGTGTCTACGCCATAAATTTATTACCGCTCGATTGACTCTATGGATAGAATCGGCAATTCACAGATTATAAATCGATGCCATCTGTTGAATTCTGACATTAGCTTTGTAGTTAAAGCTATACCATAAATATTATTACAATAGATTAGATGGATATCTTTATGAGAGTAATTATTTTGTTGTTCTATAATGGATCTACGCAGTTAAAGTCAAGCGTTTAATTAAGTTGTGTTTTATCATTTGAAATTATGTCTAAGTGCAAATACAGGAAAACGATTTAGCACTAAGCTGCAGCAAGCTTAACTATGACTGTGTTAAAATTATTGTGAACTTGTTGAAATATTCGAATAGGCCTGATAGGTATATCTGCTAACAGTAATCACATACACATTACACATGCAATACCGTTAAAAATATTTTATGCTTTCTAATTTCATGTAGGTATTATTTTCGTTGACATGTGATTTACACAATCCATCATTGCGATGATACATTACGCAATTTGTTAAATTAATCCAACTGACAATATTCGCCACTTCCAGTCATTCGTTCCCTATCCACTTTACGAACTAGCTCTTCACAAACAATACGACAGCCATTTGCATTGCCAACACGAAGTAGGGTGACCATACATCACGGGGGCTGGCTCGGACAATCATTTTTCATTACGCACGATTCATTAACATGCGGACGAGAGCCAATTATAGCCGCTCCATCAATCAAGTTACCCTACCATTTCATATTTTATGTCGCGATCCATTGAAACAGGGATTTGTAACCCCGTCCTTTTACACGTTTTTGTAACGCTGTTTATTTTGGATTTCCCTTTACATATTTTAGCTTTATTTTTATTTTTTATGTAAAGGCCATTGTTGTCTATCTAGCTCTTTTCCAATGCTTATTTTTACGAATAAAGAAAGTAATTTGATATTTAATAATGAATCATTTCAGAATTAAATTAATTACGTCTCATGAAAAACGAAAGTTTTCTTGTTTAATCCTTAAAGACATAAGAAGGATAAGTGTGTGTTTATTTTACTTTCATTTTAAAATCAATAAATACTTCTATCAAGCATTATCGTACTGCTCGTGGGGCGCATGCAGAAAAATAAATAGAAATGATGCAAGGCTATTGAAGTGATTTGTGTGGCGTGCCATTTAATGGGAGCCATTTATCTTTGTTTAGAAGGGGGTGCATTGCTTGTTAATACAATACACCAATTTTAGCTTGAATGCATTTCCTATTAGTTCAAGTGTCCGCTGAGTCCCAGATTAGATCCGGTAGACATTAGTTCGATCTCCATCCTGTTGATTTTGATTTGTATAAAATATATTTATTTACTTGTATGCCTCGTCCAATTTTTGCTGGCAAAAATGGGATCAAATTAGCACAGGACAAGAACACATGGTAATCCTTGGAAGAGGCCTTCACCTGCGAGGGGTCTATGTAAATAAAATAAAAAATTATAAATTGTTCGGACCTAATTAGGTATAGTGCATAATAAGGCTTTTTTATTTTATTTTATTATTCTTATTTATGCCTCGTCTAATGGTAGAGTCGATTATGTTGCATTGAATGAAGTTTCACGTATTACAATTAGATGAATTGATACTAATCAAACGGACACCTACATTATAACCTAATTGAATTACATAATTTGTTTATTTATTTATTTAGACAGCAATTTGTTTACAATTGTTACCAGACACAAATGCGATACACAAAAATACAAATAAGAATGTGATGGAAAATCTATATATATAAAAGGAGAAGGTTACTGACTGACTGACTGACTGACTGACTGACATATCAACGCAGGGCCTAAACTATAAGGGTTAGAAACTTGAAATTTTGCACAGGGGTTCCTTTTATAACGTAGTGGAGCATTAAGAAAGGATTTTTGAAAATTCACCTCCTAAGGGGGTAAAACGGGGGTGCAAATTTAGTATGAAACTTTGCCGTTTTTGAAGTCAAGTGGGCAACCGGAACGCGGGCAGACGTCGTTGATGGGTCTAATTCTACGCAAGCGAAGCTGCGGGCGTCCACTAGTCATAAAATAAAGCAGTTGTGAGGAAAATTAAGGAGCTTAACCAAACCTAACCTATATCTACTTATTAGAACTAACTGAAAACTCTTTTTTTGTATTATGCCTGATAATATCTATAAAATTAGATGTCGTATTGATTTGTGAGCCATGCCAATTGAATGGGCACTCGTATAGGGAGGGGTCGCTACTTTGAGATTATACTCACTTGAGAGTTTCAATGCTTTTTAGGGTTCCATTATGTGGAATTGTATTTAAGGACTGTGTGATGCGTTGATAGCCAGAGTCCCAGGTTGTATGACTGGGGCATCTCTGTAAGTTTCCTTGGGTCGTCTGTGTTAATCTGTTTGTCAGTTATTTTACTATTTTATTTTTATTTCTATTTTTTTAAATGGACTCATAATCAATTTAGTTTCCACTTACAGATATTAGTAGGTTACTAGCTTAAATATATAAGGAGCAAGAAAATACTTTATAAATGTACACATAAACACATTTTACCATCGTAAAGAGATGTAATGACATAGGCTCTATCTGAAACCAATGGAGTTGTAATATCTCGCATACCCCGGCCTCGACACCCTGAGACTTGTTTGAAAATATGTCCCCGGTATAAAAAAAATCTATAAATAATGATAAATTCTTAACATTTTAAACAACACCTATTAATACCTGTCAAATAAGATATTCTTTGCCCGACCCGGGATCGAACTCAGGACAATCTTAGCAGTTGCGATTACGACCACTAAATCAACGAAGCAGTTTAAACATTCAACGAACTTACCTGTACGTGAAGTTCTATCATAATTATACGAGGGCTTTGTTCTTCTCGGTAGCGTCAACTTTGTGAACCGGCGGTAGATAGAAATGTAATGACGTTCATTAAGCGTAGATGTACCATTACCATATAAAGAAAAATAAATAAATCTGAATATGAATTATAATGACGTGGGTATAATAGACAAGGCAAAATATTAAAAGCTATAAAGACGTGTTCTATCTGTCTTAATCTGTTTGCCAACACATTTAGCCGTATTAACAATAAACACAATTGCATTTTCCAAAACGTCGGCACTTTATTTATAACATCGGGGGAACAGTAATAACAATAACAAAGCGAATAAATAACAAAAAAGCGTAACGTAGCGTTACATGCGATTTGAGAGTGGGTACATTAGTTATTATAACACGACAAAATATGTGTAATAAAAGGTTATTTATGGCTCAAATAAAATATAACAGTGGTTAGGGCGGCAGATGGGGCGAGAGATGGGGGCGGCGGCGCAAGGCACAGGCGGCAGCGGGTAGAGTTAGTACTGTAGTTGCTGAGTCGTAAATTTATAAACAATATATTTAGAACTAGCTTTTACCCGCGGCTCCGCCCGCGTGGTCAAAGGGAATTAACAATGAGTTGTTTATCATATTTGTGGTGGATAAATAATGACAGTTCCACGATTAAAAGATACTTAGAGGAACCAGAGGTAGTGCTGACCGCAGATAAAGGGTACGTAAGGTACGCCATCTATTAACAACATCCGGAACCAAATATCGAGCAAATAACAAAACATCGATATCTACCCATGGGGATGTTTTACCGCGGTAAAAAGTAGCCTATGTCACTCTCCACCCTCCTCACTATCTCCACACACAAAAACCATACCATATAATAGCTTCGTTGCGACGTGAAAGCCGGACAAACAAACAAACACACTTTCCCATTTATAATATTAGTATGGAAGTATGGATAAATCTATTACAGCTATAAAGAGTTTTGTTTCTTTCGAATTCTGAACTAAGTTTGAGTGAAGAAAACAAACTTTCCATTAGCTTTATGCTTTCCATTAGCGTCATTAGTTTCTTTTTTATTTTATTTTATTTTTATAAGGGCGACAATTGTTGAGGCATCACCAGGAATCAATGGTTTAATAAAAAAATCAAGAGATTACTACTAGGAGTTAACTGTTAAAAAAACCTAATAAAACTTTGCCCGACTAGGGAACCAAACCCAGGACCTCTAGCTTAGCAGTCGCGCTTGCAAACTCTAATTAGATCAATGAGACAGTATATCGTATATCGTACATTGCGACATGTATTAAAATAGTCTCCCCGTGCATCAATATTAATATAAATATAAAAAAATACTGAATTTCAAAGACATTTTTAAAAGAAAAGAAAATTTTGTTGAAACACACATGGAATTTATTTTTTATATTATTCATTAATTTCAAAACTTAACACAACATTACAAGCTTCCCTATTTCATTAGTGCAGCTAAACATTGAACATACTTAATTATAAAAAATCCTAAAATTAAACTGTAAACTAGTTAACTTTAAAATCTAATGTCAGAAAAACAAAGAGAAAGTCAAAAAAATTGACTCTCATTTTAAAAGCTTTTATTTAACTTCACTCGTATGTATCTATGTATGTATGTATGTACTGGAATCTTGCAATCAATATTTCACCCACTTCCACTGAAGCTATCGAGCTGAAATTTGGCACACATATTTGGTTCCGATGATAATGTACGAAAATGTTATAAAAAACTTTTTTTTTATTTTTTTTAATAATAATTTTATTTGAAGGGGAATATCCCGCGTTCGCTCGTGACTGTAGCCGCGCGGCCGCGGATATATTGACAGAGTCCTCGGTTACGGATGCCGGAGAAAAATGGCGGTCATTTGTTGGCGTCGTTTCGTTCGTTGCCTTCGAGAGGCGAGATAATGGCTGATTTATTAACGCGATTACTCGCGACGCGTCCGCGACGCGCCTGTTACAACGTAACTTGCGTAACAACAGTAACTGTTCAGTTTTATGTTCAGCTGTCGTATTAAGTGATATTCATTAAAAGCTAAATAAAATTTAACTTCACTCGTATGTATGTATTTATGTCCTGTAGGGCGAGCACGAACAATTTGCGAAAAAGTATTCGTGTAGTTAACGTAAACAATTTGTATGAGAATTTAACAGCGCCCCTGCCGGACGTGAAAGGAACTAAATTTGGGAGCACGAATACAAAATATTACTTTCGTAAACGTTATCGTATCGTGACCTTGAGGTACTTGAGACGTTTTTACGAAGATTGGGAGCACGAACTTTTTATTGACGTATGGTATCGCCAACGTATCGTCACAAGTATCGTGAACTTACGAATGTTTATTCACGGAGAATTCTTTGGTGAGAAAACTTGCGTTGCAGTTTTAAACAGTGATTTTTAGTGTTTTAAGTGTTTTTTTATAACCCATTTCTACATAAAATGCAAGGACAACGTGGAATTGAATGTAGTACGTTGTATTTTGACGTGATAACGTTTATTTACCTTGCTGCAAGATTAATGTAATGGAACATAGAGAGACTACGTAAGTTTTAAAAAATTATCGATAGGAAAATAAGCTTAACAATAAGTGACTAACAATGAAATAAAATTTTACAAAAAGTAAAAATTGATTATCAGTTTTAATTTGCTTCTTTCTTTTCTTTTAGTGAGTAATTCGCAGGGCTAAACAAAGAAGAATTAGCAATTTGCTAGATGTCACCTAATCAGAATTTAGAAAATGGTATTGACACAGCTTTTAAAAACCTTCGTCGGAATTCAGCTTTAAAATCAAGCAAAAGACTTGACTTCGAACTTAAGGTGAGGATCCTACTACATAATGTCATGTTAAAATGACTCTTTAGAAAAATAAAACACAGCTACAAAATTGTTAGTATTTCTAAAAGTAAAAATAAAATTCTCATTTGGTCCAACCATGTACTAAATATCTAAATAGGTATGTATTATTTTACAGGTTCTTTGTGCGCTTTCTTTATAAACCACTGGATCCTACCAAAGATCATTTGTATGAAATGGCGACCTTGAGGACAACCAGACGGCTTGGATAAATCTCCATTTCTACAAAACAAATCAAACTTTTAAGTTATCACATTAAGCTAGCCATTAAATTAAAGTAACTAAACAATAGATAATGCCTTATATTTTTATTTATGGTTCCTGTAATATTTTTTTCATAAACTCCACCATCATTACGTATTGTACGTGGCTTGTCCTCATTTTGATATTATATTATTTCAAAACTTTTAAGACTTTCGATTTGCCGCTGCTGCACAAGTCACAGTACAATTTGAAATACAAACAAAATATGCCCACTTGACATGACATTCTTAAGTTAGTCGTTCGGAAATCAAATATTCCGAGAACATTTTTCTTTAAAGAATTTTATTATAAAAGATATGTTTTGTCAAATGCTAATAAACATTATGCAATAAAATAATGTTTCCTATTGTTTTTGATAAATTTTTGAGTAAATAGCCTCCCAGAATTCGGAATATTCAATAAACATCTAATTTCAGAACGCATCATTCGTTCCTTGTGTTGTGTAAATCATTCGCTTGGGCCCGTCCTTATTTACGTTAGGATGACGTCACTTGCGTAATCGTGTCGAGTTCACGTTACGACGACGAAAGTGCTTCGTGCTACGTACTTGCGTTACACTGCGTAATCGTATAGTAAGCTCGACACGCTTACGTTACGAATACTGTAAAAGTTCGTGCTCACCCTACTGGAATCTTGCAATCAATATTTCACCCACTTCCACTGAAGCTATCGAGCTGAAATTAGGCACACATATTTGGTTCCGATGACGATACACGAAATTAAAAAAAAAGCTATTAAAAGCTTTTTTTTTATTTATTTTTTAATAATTCATTATTTTTTTATCAATGAGTACGGCGGTGGTCAGTGAGTTTTTCACACTAACTGATATTAATAGTATACTAGTGGAGGACGCACGCAGAATAGCTCGCGTGGATTTAGACATAACAATAGTTTCGTTTACACCTAGTAATATTATATAGCCTATGTTACTCAGTGAAGATGCAGCTTTCTAATGATGAAAGAATTTTTGTAATCGGTCCAGTAGTTTTTGTGGGAAAATATATCAAACAAATGTTTCCTCTTTATAATATTAGTATAGATAGGTATTTCCTGAAGAAGGCAGTGGGAAGCCGCTGGATTGAGAAGGCACAGGACCAGTGGTGTCGTTTAAGAGAGGCCTATGTCCAGCAGTGGACCTCAAAAGGCTGATGGATGGATGATTAGGTATGTAAGTTTTTTCCCCTTTACATTCGCTAAATATCAAAATCGTCCCTTTCTTGATCCTGATTTACAAACTTCTTTCACATAAAAATCATTCAATCCTCTCCAATCCTTATAATCTAAATCCTCTCACCGATCGTCTGAAAATCGCTCGAATCCTTGACATGACACAGATTATAATCTGAACTTAAGCATAAAAGTAGAGATTTCTCGCAATTTATTCGCCACAGCTCGCCAGCATAAAGTATGAGTTGCAAGCCGGAATAATGCAAGAATCGGAATTTATGTGCCGGCATCCGAGTCGACAAGCCAAATATATCAAACAAATTGGCATATCGTCCGATGTGTGCGGGGTTGCCACTGTTGCCACTGTTGCCAGCTGTAACAAAAGACACAAATGGGCATCGAACGTTGGTAAATATGGCAACAAAGGGTAGGTGAGGCGGGCGCAAATACTTCAAAACCATTAGCGATCGAGACTGACGGGAAGACTAGAGGAGGTGTAGAGCATCAGTTCTCTAAGAAAGAATTTTAAGCACAAATTGGCGACCAAAACACGGATCCAAAACTATAAGCGATTTAAGTGTTCACGTTGTCAACCTATCTGGTGAATTAACTGTCAATTGCGGTTAGTTAAAAGTGGGTTGGAAACACTTACAAGAGAGGTAATAACCTTTAAATAACATTAAAATAACAGTTAAATACATACTAAATAATAATAACATAATAATATTGAAATAACAGTTAAATAATAACATTTAACTAACAATTAACATTTAAATTACAGTTAAATAACATTTTAAGGCACTCCCTTCAAATAAGAAGTTTAAGCTCCCTCAAAACAGAGTCACACAATATTCTTAAAATTAATTGAAACAAATCAAAATCGTGTTTCGGCAATTACTTGCAAAAATGACATAGTTATCAAAATACCTATTGAACTAGTGGACTCCCGCAGCTTCGCTCGCATGGAATTAGATATAGCAACAACACAACATAACAATAGTTTCATTTACACCTAGTAATATTATATAGCCTTTGTCAATCAATGAAGATGCAGCTATCTAATGGTGAAAGAATTTTTGAAATCGGTTCAGTAGTTTTTGTGTGAAAACCTTACAAACAAATGTTTCCTCTTTATAATATTAGTATAGATTAAAATACACATAAAATAAAATAAGCAAATTTTTTTTAACGCAAAGTTTTCAAACACATCCCCTCCACTGCACTGCTGTGCTCTAGCGGGCACGACACGAAATCCGAGCGCCGACAATATTTACAGCGGGGCCGGTTAATTATCTTTCATTTGTTATACAAACACATCGAGCACTACAAGATTATCTCAGCGCATGACGCCTCATTCGGTTACACCTATAGTGGTAGAGCCTGTATTGAACCTCGATATCGATCGAATCTCACTCCAATGCAAGAACTGCAAACTTATGTTTAAATTGTACTGTTCAAACGAACAGTACAATTTACAATTTACTCGAAACAAAACTCGCTTACGAAAATGTTTCATAAACGAAAGCATAGTCATGTCAGTGAAATTTATAATTTGGGGCCTTGAGTATCATCGAAAGCCACAGTACCTGGTACCATTTCTGCAGAGTTATAATTGTTAAAACAAGATTTTCTTTGTGACTGGTCTAAATCGAGATTTTACTTAAAATAACTGATAGAATATTACTAACACCAACTAACAGGACTGTCACTAACAGTTCCTACTCCAGTCCTCATGACGATTGTAGAAACTTTTTAGGCAACCCGAGACATCTGAAATGGCTTTGCGTCTATTGTCTTACGAAAACAACTTTAGCTAGCACTTTATATACACTTTATATACAGTCGAGCACTTTATATACAGTCCTTATTAATACCTACAGTCCTAATACAATAATAGAAGCATAGAGTAAGGACTTTAGTGTTTAGTCCGTGGTGGATGTAAGTTACTTATACAGACCAACTAACAATCCCATTAATCGTACTAACAAAGATATTATACCAACAACCATAGATTTATTACTCTATAATTCCAACAACAATATTATGTAACTGAATATTAATTTGCTATTGTTGTACAATTAAAAAGAAAACGGTTGTCCACTTCAATTCAGAAACTTCATAATGGATCAATGGTATTCGCTACGTATTATTTTTCTAACATAACTAATTCGCCAGTTAGCGTGGGCGGCAATAAATAACCTCTCACGCGATTCCACTCATCATATTGTCACGGTGTCGTTTGCCGACACGAGCTGAAACATATTTCAGGACGCAACGACGGATGGAAATTTATGAAAATGCAACGGTTGTCAGCATTTACGAAATTGTGTGCGGATTTCTTGAAATATACAGGGTTATTGGTAATTTGACGTATTCCCGTTAGGAGGTGATAGGGGTGACTATTTGTGATAATTTTAACCCCCATATGCATTATGCAAAAGTGAACCATTTTCGAGTTATCAAGCTTTTCAGCTTTTTTCAAAATGAGTCAGAAATGCAACATCAAAAATTTATTAAAAAAAAAGTATCTATTAAAATCTATTTTTTTCTTCTGATTTATAAAAACGATTAAACAGTGGTTATTTATCAATATTAAAACTACAATCATCGGTCCAACTTTAAAAATGCGAGACGATTAACGATATTACTTCAATATTTTTTGAGATTTTTGTCCACTAAAATACCTTAAAAACAAAAAAAACTTATATGAAACTTGCCTTGCAGATTATTTTAAAAACATAACCGTTTTCTTAGCTTTCCAACAAGGCATAACAACTATGAACTTATTTAAAAAAAACTGAGAAAAACCGATCACAAAGGAAGCAGGCGGAAATTTGTACTCGAACTAAACTTAAGGTCGTTCTTTAAAATTTCAAAAAAAGTAATTAAAAACAATGCCCAATGTAAATAAAACAAAAAATATAAATATAAAATTAAATTTAGAACCAGTAAAAGTTTAGTAATAATAACAATTAATAATAAGTAAAAATTAATACATTTTGTAATTTAGCCTAATTAAAGTTCTTGCTCGAAGGGACTTCCCCTATTGCGTACGCAGTTTCACTCTTTTTCTGAGGTGATGAAAAATAATGAGACTTTACGTATCTCAGAAAAATAATGAGACTTTGCGTACGCAATAGGGGAAGTCCCTTCGAGCAAGAACTTTAATGAGGCTAAATTACAAAATGTCTTAATTGTTACTTATTATTAATTGTTATTATTACAAAGCTTTTACTGGTTCTAAATTTAATTTTATATTTATATTTTTAGTTTTATTTACATTGGGCATTGTTTTTAATTACTTTTTTTGAAATTTTAAAGAACTACCTTAAGTTTAGTTCGAGTACAAATTTCCGCCTGCTTCCTTTGTGATCGGTTTTTCTCAGTTTTTTTTAAATAAGTTCATAGTTGTTATGCCTTGTTGGAAAGCTAAGAAAACGGTTATGTTTTTAAAATAATCTGCAAGCCAAGTTTGATACAAGTTTTTTTTGTTTTTAAGGCATTTTAGTGGACAAAAATCTCAAAAAATATTGAAGTAATATCGTTAATCGTCTCGCATTTCTAAAGTTGGACAGATAATTGTAGTTTTAATGTTGATAAATAACCATTGTTTAATCGTTTTTATAAATCAGAAGAAAAAAATAGATTTTAATTGATACTTTTTTTTAAATAAATTTTTGATGTTGCATTTCTGACCTATTTTGAAAAAAGCTGAAAAGCTTGATAACTCGAAAATGGTTCACTTTTGCATAATGCATATGGGGGTTAAAATTATCACAAATAGTCACCCCTATCACCTCCTAACGGGAATACGTCGAATTACCAATAACCCTGTATAAAGAATATCAGGCCCGTTGGCGCAATCGGTAGTGACCCTGTCTGTTGCGCCGGGGGTCGTGGGTTCGAATCCCACTCAGGACAAATATTCGTGTGACGAACACTTGTATTAATTTGTTCTGTGTCTGGATGTTAACATTATCTTATCTCTCCAGACACAGCTGCGACCACGCTGCTCCAATGAGAACTTGTGGAGGGGATAGAGGCCAACCCAGTGTCGAATGTTTTCAAGCGTTCCGTAGGTCTTCGACAAGGCTTAACGACAGTCCATGTAATCTTGCCAGTAGCGGTCACCCATCCACAAACCGACCGCGCCCATCGTTGCTTAACTCTGTCGATCACATTGAATCGACGCAAGCCATTCATTCAGTCTTGTCATCATCAAATGACCATTTTCAGCATGGTCACTATTCAGTCCAGTCACTTTTCACTGTCAGTTGGAAAGTCTTTTAATACGCAACGATTATACCCGATGTGTGCAAGTTATTAGGTAATTATTCAAGTGTCTAGCTGCTATATGTCGCGTCGGGAGGTTAAGCTGACCACACACTGGCGTCTTTTTCATGTACTGTTCTAAAGTAATTAGTTGTTAAAGCAACTTGTATTAGGTCTTTATCTATGAAATTGGAGATTTGTATGAAAATTTTTGAAAATATAAATTTTATTTTAGCTAATCAATGTTCTAGCAAATAATCATAACAATTTAACCATTTTGATAGCAGTTTGTTTATCCCTTTACTGTAGAAGTAACGTGGACGGGAGGCGATTAAGTCAGAGAAATCGTTTTGTACTGTCTCTCGGGTTGTGAATTTTTTCCACGTCATCATCACAACCCTTTCTTTGTCCCACTGTTGGGAACGGGTCAGAACAGGAGGGGTTTTTTTTCCCACTGAAATAATTAATAATAACAATTGACACGCATTTTCCCGCCATTTTTTTAACCAATGATTAAAGTTCTTATTCTTCAAAAAATATAACATGTGTACGTAACGTAACAACGTATAACGTGTAATGTATGTATTATTTGGTAGATATATAAGCATTAATTATTTACCAACCTAGTTTTACATCATTATACAAATTATAGACACCACAATAGACATTATTTGGCGAATAGTTACGTAAAGAGATACTAAAACAAAAGCAATAAAAAAGAATTAAGTCTTTTAGCTAGCCAGTGTCTCAGATAAGTGTGTTTAAGACGTTAATGAGTGGTCAGCCTTGCTCGCCGTGCTAACGAGAGGCGGCGACGCGTAATTATGACGCGCCGGCTAATCAGACGCGGCTATCCGGACCGGTGCGATGTGACGCCACCTTAATACTCGGAACTTTTTAAAACTAGTTGCTAGGTGTTGTGTAAATTGGTTCTGACAGGGAAATTGCTTAAGATACTGATAGAAATTTACTTCATATGAAGGTAAGTAATACTTTTTTCATTTATTTACGTTATTTTTACTTTTTTTATGGATGTAAGATAGCAAACGAGCTTGCAGCACCACCCATCCGCTGCCGCCCATGACAACTGTGACTGACTGAGCAAGACTCTAATAGGGACTAGGATGGTTAGTCCAGTTAGCAGGGAGCGTGAATAATAATATTAGGTGGTTCTTTTAGTAATATTTGTCCTGTCAGTTGGTGTTCGCTGCGACCCATACACGTCCCACTGCTGGGCAGGGGTCACCCCCACAGACACAGCTGCGGGAGGTCTAGAGCATACTGCACCACGCTGCTCCAATGCGGATTGGTGGAAGGGGTTAGTGGCCAACCTAGTGTCGAATGTTCTAAAGCCACCCGAAGGTTTTTGACAAGGCTTAACGACTGTTTCCAGTATTGAAAACAACCGGGACCGACGGCTTTACGTGCCCTCCGAAGCACGGTATCTATCTAAAAGTCTAGTTACTACTGATATAGTTCCTACAGCTAGATATGTCATGAACTCTAGACTGGTCATCACCTTAAGTTCGATGCAAAAATAAAACGGCAATATTTGAAATTCGAATGAGAATAAAAATATGAAACAATAAATTTAACAGAATCAAATAAACACTTTTGTTTGTTCACATTTTATTTTAACGTGGCCTCAGTAAAATATTTTATACGTTAATATTTCATAGTAAACTATGCTCGCGACTGTACTTGTAACGCGGCCAATCCAAATGGTATAAAACAAAATGCATGTCTGTGTACATGATATTAAAATAATTGATAGATTATATCTTCCTATCTATTTGATGCAGGATTAAACTGTTGTTTCAAAAAACTGAGAATACTCAGCTATCAGAGGAATCTGATACACTACTTAGTAACTAATCGAAAATAGAATTACTTAGTTACTATTAAGTAACACTTTGGTAACAAAGTTATCATGGCTATGTCATCGTTGTTCTAACATTGGCATTCGCGAATGATTAAACAATAAAACCGTTTAAAAACATGTACTCGTTTGTGCTTACAGCGCGCTCTAGCGGCGTGATCTGGAATTAATTTGGTTTCGACCAAATTAATTCGTCGAAGACTGCAACGTTGCAGTGTCTAATCACTAATAAGACATTCACTAATGAGGTGTAAGATAATTCGAATACACTTATACATTCACAAATGAGACGGAGGAGAATTAGAATTCACTAATAGGTACCATAGATGTATTCCGTGCTAATACATTCACTAATGAGGCTGAGAGAAAACTTAAGATTTAATATGATAACCAAATATCAGACAAACCCAGGCATGTTCCCTAGTATTTCAACGATCCCTATCTAATGATAATGAACTACAGAAAACGCCCACATACTCGTATATGAGTCACGATCATTTGCCAACGGCCAAACTCAAAACGATTTATTAGAAGATAAAATTAATATATAATGATGTTAGCTCATGAGTTTCTTGTACTGACTGTTTGAACGATGTGGCAAGATTCAATTAGTTTTGCAGTCATATGTAAATAAATTAAATTATAATACACGAATATTTGACAAGTAGGTACAGTGTACAGGTACAGACAGATGTAGGTAACTGTTATAAGTTTTTTTTATGGATACAAGGTAGCAACTAAGTTTTGCGTGCATTTATTATTGCTTGGTTGGTGTTTCGTGGGAAAACTTTTGGTTGGTGGTGTAACTTTTAACTCAGTATATAGAAGTATACCAGCTGCAAGTATAGTCTGCTTCCCTGCTTGGTGATGTTAATTCCACTGGTAACATTGACATAGGTGATGTGCTCGTTTTCTATTTACAAGGTTAGTCGACATTATGTATCGAGATATATAAAAATAAAATAAATAAATATTAGGGACATTCTCATACACGGCCATCTGACTGACATACATACATAAATATTTTTAAATACATATATAGTTAAATAGATAATATTAACATTCAGACTCAGGACAAAAACAAGTGTTCGTCACACGAATGTTTATCCTGAGTGGGATTCAAACCCACTCCCCCTGGCGTAACAGGCAGAGTCACTACCGAAATCGCCAACAAATGGTTCTGCCACCTATGTGGTTAGTCTGTATACAAAAATTAATTAATAACGTATCAGTAACGTATCAATAGCGTATCAGTAACGTATCAGTAACGTATCAGTAACGTATCAGTAACGTATCAATAACGTATCAGTAACGTATCAATAAAATATCAGTAACAGCGTCACTGAAATGATCTATCGCCACCGCCGCACCGGATCCCCATTAATCCCCACGTAATCCGTTCACATCCGCGCCGTTTCTGCCGACCGTACAATCTGTTTAGAGTGACAAAACATCCTTCACGCGCACATAAAACCGTCAGCAGAAGAATAACAACGGCACACATTCGCGTGAAATACGGCCGGTATAATCGCGCACGAAATAACAAAGTGATAAATCACTGTTAATAAAAATCTACATATTTTACACACAGCGGAAATCTGTCCGTTTGGTTTTAATGCAATAAATTTTAATTTTTGTTTTTACGTAATTGTTGTGTGGATGCTGACTACATTTTTTTCGGGCGCGTTTATTGCTTTATCAAGGTTTCACGAATTCTGTTCGTATATTAAATTGAAATGCTGGTTTGTTCAATGCGATGTGGGAACCTAGACCAGCATCTTAGTATTGATTCTTTTGTTCTCATATAGACAATCGCTTCGTTGCGATTGCAAC
Source organism: Carterocephalus palaemon (assembly GCA_944567765.1). Taxonomy (NCBI): domain Eukaryota; kingdom Metazoa; phylum Arthropoda; class Insecta; order Lepidoptera; family Hesperiidae; genus Carterocephalus; species Carterocephalus palaemon. The sequence goes on from OX155645.1 coordinate 989,481, forward strand.
TTTAGTTTGTAGGTGTCTTATTGACTGCGAGAACTACCAACTGGGTACGCCCTTTGTGACATTTATAGGTATGATAGTAAGACCATGAAATTATACTAACATCGCTGCGACCCATAGACGTCCCACTAATGGGCACGGGTCTCCCCCACGGACGCAGCTGCGGGAGGTCTGGAGGTCTCCACCGCGCTGCTCCAATGCGGATTGGTGGAGGGTTTAGTGGCCAACCCAGTGTCGAATGTTCTCAAGCCACCCGAAGGTCTTCGACAAGGCTTAACGATTGTTTCCAACATTGAAAACAACCGGGACCGACGGTTTTACGTGCCCTCCAAAGCACGGTAGCGTCCATGAAATTTAGCCACAAGCGGTCACCCATTCACAAACCGACCGCGCCCGTCGTTGCTTAACTCTTTGGATATAGATGTTATCAAGTGCGTACCCAGTTAGTACAGTGGTTAGTATAACTTCATGGTCTTATAGCTACAGTAGATATTTTAAGTCGGAGTGACTTGTGAGCATTATGGCCCACACCCCTTTCCTTCAATGGTCTTAACACTTCGAGCGTATAAGACCACTATTTAAACGGACAATATAAGTCGTCACTCATAATCTACTTAGATGTATCTTCAAGATTGAATATGAAAAGCACCAGAATGTATGTATGTATCGTAAAAATGTATGTGTGCATCCCAAAAGTTCTATTTTGTCTGTAACACAGCATCACGCCTCTATTATCGCTGCAGGGGCAGGCAGAAGTTAGTACACCTACACCCACTAGTTATACACTTCTCATCAGAAAAATCGAAACACCTTGCAAGTTTATGTTTTGTAAAGATTATCAGAAAAATGTGTGTATTTTGGAATATATGTCAAATGTCGTTTAATAGTGCATGTTATAAGATTTTCAAATCCTAATGTTAATGTTCTAAATTCAAATTAAATTTTCATAGGTTTCATATTTTGTTTAACAAGTAATTTTTACCCTGTATGGAGTATGAAGGAAATTGATAAAACAACACACGTAAATGAAAAAAAAGCTAAGAAACGTTTATTTAATAACGTGTATTCCCTCCCCGAGCTCTTATTACTGCTTCCATACGGTTCTTCATCGATCGGATGAGAGTCACAATCAAATGTTGTGGCATTCCATTCCATTCCTCTTGGATTGCATCTTGCAGCTGGCTAAGTGTTTCTGGGGCAGGATCTCTTGCACGAATTCGTCTCTTTAATTCATCCCACAGATGTTCAATCGGATTCATGTCCGGGCTTCTTGCTGGCCATTCCATAATGGAGATACCGACTTCGGTAGCAAAATCTCGTACGATGCTCGCGGTATGAGCCCTAGCATTGTCGTGCATGAATATGAAACCGTTGCCAATAAAATGTGCATAGGGCATCACGTGAGGCTCAAGACACTGTTCGATGTACCGATGACTGTTTAGTGCAGGCAGACGTGGCCCAGACACAAAGACAAGCTCTGTCTTACCGTCGGCGCTGATTCCTCCCCAAACCGTCCACGAACCGCCACCATAGCTGACCTTCTCTTCAATGCAGCATTGTGCAAAGCGTTCTCCATCTCTTCTGTAGACCTTGTTCCTTCCGTCGTTACCATACAGCATAATTTTACACTCATCAGAAAAGAGGACTTTGTTCCACTGGAGATATGACCAATTTAGGTGCTCACGTGCAAAGTTAAGGCGCGCTCTTCGATGGTCTGCAGTTAATTTCGGCCCATTTGCTGGCTTATGCGGTACCAGTCCACGTTCCTTTAACCTTCTTCTAATTGTAGAGTCACTTACAGCCACCCTACGTACAACATGAAGATGCTGCTGCAGTTGAAAAGCATTAAGGCGTCGATTTCGTAAAGAAGTTGTTACAATAAATCTATCATCTCGCTCAGAAGTGACCCGATTCCTGCCAGATCCTGAACGGCGTGTGAACAAACCAGTCTCCCGATAGCGTTTGTAGACTCTATGAACAGACGACAGGCTTAGATGCAATCTTTCAGCCACAACACGCTGGCTAAGTCCAGAATCCAGCAATGCCACCACATGGGCGGCTTCTGCGGGCGAAGTATCCATATGTTTTAGAACAAAAACTTTTCAGACGTCCCAAAGTCAAGTACACACACAGTATACAGAACACAGAACAAAAATTTTTAAGATAAGTGCTAATTTTTAGTTGTTAAATGCACTCCAACTCTAAACACACGCTTGTCTCAAAACTGAATCATTTCATTGTATATTTTCACTAGTTATGTTTAGGTCCCATACGGGATGTGGTATTGCCATACACCGGTCACAAATCCAGATTTCAGTCGCCCTTGCGACCACTACACCAACGAGGTATTTAATATTACGAAATTGTTGATAAGGTAACAGTATCTACTGCTTTTTTATTAATTAAATTTTAATTTGTAAGTTGAAACCTTTTATTAAAATGAGTAGCTTAAAAAAACTATATTTTTCTTACTGTTTATTTTTAAAGTCGGTTGTAATTTTTCATTAAATGTCAGATAATAATATAATTTTAATTAATTTTTAATGCAATAAAAATCAATTTAATATTTATCAAATTTAGCGTAGCTGTCAAAATTGATAATTGATTACCTATAACTATGCAAAGGTAAAATCATTGCGTATCACCCTTGCAACACTAACAGATCAAATCACCAGGCACCACTAGCCACTGACGCCTTGACACATGGAAATTGTCGCCACGCCAGAAGATTAATGCGTACGACGCGACGCGACAGTAAACGTCACAGGAAAAAACTAGTCCATTATAAAAGCGTAATTTGGTACAGTCGAGGCCATCAATCTTACACACGTCATTACTTCTGCCACTTCAAGCTCGGAAGGGCGTTGATAGCGTTAGCATAGGATGGCCGCTAGATATTTAAATTAGAGACTTATAATGGATCACTTTGAATTATAATGTGCGGTAATTAATTACTTTGTGTAATAATAATTATTGTTGTTACATATTCGTGTTTTTAATTTACGCGCATTGGCAGAAGCTAATTGTAAATATTAGCGTCTATAGCCCAATGGCTCGCGTCGATTCAATGTGATCGAAAGAGTTAAGCAACGACGGGCGCGGTCGGCTTGTGAATGGATGACCGCTAGTGGCAAAATTTTATGAGGATAGGATCCGTTCCTCGGAGGGCACGTTAAGCCGTCGGTCTCGGTCGTTTTCAATGGTAAAAACAATCCTTAAGCTTTGTTAAAAACCTTTAAATGGCTTGAGAGTATTCAACACTAACCCCTCGACCATTCCGCACTGGATATCACTAGACCTCCCGCAGCTGTCTGATACGTGTTACCCACGTGCCCAGCAGTGGGACGTCTCGTATCTAAACTAAGCACAGTATCCCAGCAACTAGCAGTATCACGGATTAGTTTGTGTGCAACGTGTGTACATAATTTTAACTAATTATGTATTCATTATTATTATTTTTACTATTAGTGTCACCACATATGGAACTGCTCGAAAAAAAGGGTTGCGCTGAAAATCAGCAGCCTTGTGACACATGCTGAGCGTAACCCTTTTTTTCACGCATGACACTATACATACCTATTGTTAAAGTGTCGATTTGTATAGTGTTTTGTGTGAAAAATAAATATCTTCTTCTTCTTCTTCAACGTAGTCAGGTATTCACGCCGCACGCGAGCGAACACGTCGGGCGCTCTAATGCAATACGACGTATACGCTTCGCCTCAAATTTCAGATTCGCTCGCTCTGATTCAAGCCATTCAAGCTTATTGGTAGCGATTTTATCACTCATAAGTAATCTGGCTCCTGCTCCGTTGTGTGTCAAAAGGGTAATATATATACAGTACAGTTAAAAATCCATACTAATATTATAAATGCGAAAGTAACTCTGCGTGCATGAGGGTATACGATACACCACCAAACATTTTTGTTCGCGGATTGTTGCAAGGTAGATTAATCTTTGGTTTGTGAAAGTAAATCTGTCTGTCTGTCTCGCTTTCGCGAGACCTTTTATTGGAAAAAATTGTTGTAAAGGGTTGAAAACGGGATGAGACGTTGTATGAAAGTATTGTCATTTTCAGAACTAGAAGCATAAAATTTATATTTTAGGCTGTTGATTAGATATAAATAAATATGGCATTCAAATTTTGTGAAAATGTTACCCTTAAGGGTGTAAAATAAACATAGGGGATAACACATTTACGGATTAATTACTAATTTGTGGAGCTAAAGTTAACGCGTTAAGAAGAATCTATTATTATGTCTAATTCCACGCGATATTATTTACTAGATACTCGCTTGGACAGATTCACATCAACAACCAATAAAGATTTCACAAGTATTGAAATAATTGTTTAAACTAAAATCAATTACATTCAGAATAAATCATAAGTTTAAACACAAAAACTAATACACTTCACAGAAAGACATGTTAAGATAACAAACCATAAGTTAGACATCGGAGGCGTCTTTAAAAGCTTTCGACGGAAGCAACCACTTCGGAAACATCCTGTCGATACAAAACAAACGTATAAATCAATTGAACATAGAACTGCGGGACCCAAAAAACTGTATCGGTACCGTCGAGTGCACTCACCGTCTCACGGCTCGTAACGTTACAATTTTACGACCGCTTTTATTACTAGACGCTTTCGTGCGCGATTACCCCCGAGAGTGAGTTTCGCTGTTATACCCTCCTACATCTTTCCACCCCACCGTACTCACAATTTTATCACTCGGCGCCATTACCATCGCCGCTTCGTCCCGTCCGAAAAGTTTCTAGCTTTCACTAAACCGGTAATGAATTAGCAAGTTGGGCCGGGCATTAATTTTGTGTTTGTTTTAATGCCAATTAGAGTTTAACGCGTGTTTCGCTGTCTCTAATGTAGTCGCTATAATTTATAATTCGGGCTTGACAATCGAAATGACATCTGACTTCGAAGTACGTTGTCTATTGAAACTTGAACTTCCGCGTGTCTCCTTCGCCTTTGGCGTAGGTGGAAGTCAGTGCGTGCGGTTACGTTATAGGAGGTCTGGTTTAGTTGGTCGTCGGCACAATCGTTTGGACAGACAATCGATGGACGTATCAAAGGCCGAATGCAGTTGCAGTTTCGATTGTATCAGGCCGTCAGGCCGTCTGCGGGCACGTCGGGTTGATTGGAACATGTCAGCAACTGATACGCTGTTTGATCGCTTGAAGGCTCTGATACGCTGTTCTGTTTGATCGCTTGAAGTCTCCTTCGTATAGCTCTGATTGTTCGCTCACCTAGCGTGTTTTGATTTATTCCACGTCTCCGTGTTGTACAAATTCAATTTGCGCTCAATCCGAATACGGTTCGAACTTGATTAAGGGATTGTATCGTGTTCGGTTTGTACAAGCTGCAGCTACAGTTAAATATTTCATTTAACTAATAAATTATTCAATGTACGCTTTTTTATCGATATAAGATAGCAAACGAGCTTTCAGCACCACCCATCCGCTGCCGCCCATACAACTGTGATTGACTTTGAGAAAAACTTAGACTTTGAACAAGGCTTAGAGTTATTAGAACCTTAGTTGATCAGCACCAGATGCGGACTGAGGACTGTTAGTGATAGTTAGTCCAGTTAGTAATTGTTAGGAAGAGTCTCGTTTCAAGTCAGTCACAGATGTGTTGCTACCATTGAGGACTAAGATGGTCGCCTCTTAAGTAGTGTAATCGGAAACCAAAGGTAGAAATGGTACTAGGTACCGTGACGGGCGGTGGTATTTCCCCGGGCAAACTCTACATGGAACAAAATAGGCTTCATATAAAACCTATTTGGTCCCATATAAGCTCTAGTAGTGTATGTACTAACACGCTTCTTTCGCGGCAGAGGGTCTCGGATTCGAATTCCGTTCCGCCTCCATGTTAGTATGTTTGTCAATCAGTTAACAAAGAGCACGACTACCCAAAATGTAGAGCTCATTACGAAGGGCCGTCGACGTCGCTGCTCATTCCTGTCACTCTTGTCACCGCAGCGCCTGGTCGTGACGTCGTGACACCGTAACGACTGCTGACTGCACTGCACGCGATAGGTACTTACGTGGACGTGACGGCTTGGAATATTTACCATAGTGTGTGAAAACCATGAGTGATAAAACCCACTGTTGGGCACGGGTCTCCTCTCAGAATTAGACCTTAGTCCACCATGCTGGCCAAGAACATTTCGATAAACTCTCAGGCATGCATGTTTCCTGACGATGAGTCTACCGTTAAAGCGAGTGACATTTAATTTCTTAATTACATCTAGTTTAACTGAAAATAAATAATGATAGGCATCGCGTGACGCCCTCCATAAATCAGCCGCCGTAATGGATGGGCAGATGCGATGTAAATCTGTTTTATGCAAAGTTTCAATGCACATTCGCATGCCCGCTGAACATTCATGCTGGCCTACCGGTTCACGGTGATATCGTATTGTGAACCAATTTTCAAATAAACGATCAGTCGAACTACTCACTGCTCGGAGTGAACGGAAAATCTACAAGCGAACTACCTACTCACTGCTAGGAGAGACAAGAAAGTGAACGGAATATCTACAAGATAAGAAATTTAATTAAAACCATTGCGGTAAATAAACCTATACTGTATTCAAACATGGCTTATCTATCTATATATATAAAAGGAGAAACTGACTGACTGACATATTAACGCAGGGCCTAAACTATAAGGGTTAGAAACTTGAAATTGAAACGAGCGAAGCTGCGGGCGTCCACTAGTATTTAATATAAGAATGAAATAACATTCATTTCCCACCAATAATCAACCCACCCTTCTCCGACTGAATGTTGGACTGTGCCCAGCAGTGGACCTTATGCTGGCGTTGAACGTATGATCCTTATGAGAAGGCCAAATGCATTTCATGCAAAGGAATTTTTATTTGTCAATTAAAATTCAATAGTCGGCCAGTACTTAGAGAAGATTAAAGGAACGGTTTATTTTGAGTCGTTTTATTTATACACTGATGTTTTATGGGAGACAGGTGCGGATTGGGATTAGTGACGTGAAGCTATTATGTCGGTATTTTTGGTATGAACATGAGAACAACCACAGTCTCTTTTTATAATTTTTTTAAATTTATTTTCGTGCATTGTCATCGGAACCAAATATGTGCCAAATTTTGAGCTCGATAGCTTCAGTGGAAATGGGTGAAATATTGATTGCAAGATTCCAGGACATAGATACGAGTGAAGTTAAACAAAAGCTTTTAAAAAAATAGTCTGCCCTATATACATTGGCCTGTACTTCAAGTAAGTCACAGTTATCATGGGTAGCAGTAGAAATGATCTTATTTAAAGAAAAAAATCAAAATTAATATAGAGATTGCTGTAGATAATCTCCATACGAACAGATTTCAATGATTAATATTATAGGAAAGTACGTTATTTACTTGACTTTAAGTAAGAATAACTAGACTTTTTGTAGAGAAATCAAATTAGGATTCGATATCTGCACATATTTTAAAAGCTTTTATTTAACTTCACTCGTATGTATCTATGTATGTATGTATGTTTGTCCTGGAATCTTGCAATCAATATTTCACCCACTTCCACTGAAGCTATCGAGCTGAAATTTGGCACACATATTAGGTTCCGATGACAATGCACGAAAATAAAATAAAAAAATGAAAAGCTTTGTTAAAAAAAAAATTTTTAATTAATTATTTTAAAATCAGTACAATTGTCTGAATGCCAAGCCAACGTTTTCTACCCAGCGACGATTGAATCTAAGACGCAACGTAAAAAAGATTTTAGCACTACGTTCCCATCACTACAAATCCGGCGTCTATTTTCACAAGCAATAATTCATACCAGCCCGCCCTTATTAATGCGTCCGAATCAAAGGACGATGACATATATACTGCAATTATTCACTAAACCACTAGGAAAATTTGCTGCTTAACCACAGACTAACTAAACCTCCAGCTTAACATTGGTTTACTGTGAAATTAATACCAACGTTTGACGATTCGCTTTGCCTGTGGCTCAGGGAGGTGCCATTTAGTTTAATATGCGACGCAATAAATAACGAAAATGGTCATTGCTGCTTGTCTGAAAAAGGATTATGTGTTTTAGTTAATTATGATGATGGAAAGTGGTACTAAGCAGTCGTTGCGAAGGGACGCAGATAACTTCAAATGAGACGCGTTTATTTTTAAATGTGGTGAACGTTGTACTGACGACAGTCACTGTTTCTATATGTAAGAATAGTACTTGTATATAACATGCACTTATATAAGTGACTAGTGGACGCCCGCAGCTTCGCTCGCGTGGAATTAGACATGATAATAAAATCTTCTTAACATCTACATCATACTATAATTTATATTGTGTACCAAATTACATTTAAATCGGTTCAGTAGTTTTGGCGTGAAAGCGAGACAGACAGAGTTACTTTCGCATTTATAATTATTAGTATGGATTATTCTGCAACATATGTTTGTTTGTTTATATCTTGCTCACCGATATTGTTACTCATAGTTATGCATCAGTCTAGAGTGTACCGACATGAAACTATACTAAAATCGATTTTTTTTTTTACCACAGGTTTTTGCAAAAACCTACCTCAGTCACCAGGCTCTCACAAAGTATGGTTAGCCTACTATAAAACTTCTGTGAGAGCAAATAAATAAAATAAAATATTTTTTAAATCTTTTAATTCTAGCTTCGCAATCGCAGATACGATCACTACACCAACGAGGCAGTCTAAGGGTGATAAAACCTTTTCATTATAAAATAACCATAGTCAACTTTGCTGATACGTAAGTCAATCCTCGCCGAAGCATTGGACCGGCGGCAATTAATACCGCGTCAGGCTTTGATCGCGATACGTTTCATTAATTAGAGCGAGTGAACCGAACGCACTCGTGAGACGGATGAGTGATGGCGATCGTATGAAATGTTCATCCGGCCGGAAAGAGTGGCTCATTGCGCCTCCTTCAGTTTAGTCTACAGGATTTGGCAGATGGATGGTGCTGCATCGTTTACTTAAAACAAGCTGGTTAAAACTAGTTTTAACCGGTTAAAACTATGCAGTTTTGACTATGCAGTTTTAACCGGTTCGAGCTATTCCTTGGTGTTTTGCACGAAAGTAAAAACCCACCAAATATTCAAATACAATTTCTAAACAATTCAGCGATATCTACTTTGTACAATAATAAGGAGAAGGTAATGACAGGAAAAATGTTAATTTAGCATTATATCGTGGTCGGGTACTGTAATAGCATTTTGGCTGATCCATCGTCCAACGATGCTAAAAAACTTTATATGTTATTAAATAGATAATTTAAGCTATAACCACACTATAACCTAAGTTCTTGTTAAGAGGGTGCTCATTAAGTCATAACAAGGGCGGCATAATCGCTTGAGCGAGCCTTTCTGATTGAAAAAAAAAACTTCTTCTTATTTTTTGCTTTAAATTGATTGTTTGAGAAAAGTTAGATAGTATAAGTAATTTTGTGTATAAATAAATGTGTTAAATGCAAAGAAGTTATTAAATTATGACCTTTATTTATATGGATTTATATTTTTTAATTCAAACCCTCAGAATATTTTATTAAAACTTGCTGTTTAGGTACTTGACTGTTCCTCGCCTCCATAAAATATTACGCTGACACCTAAAACGGCAGGGCTTTAAAAAGCTTTTCAAATAAAAAGAGTGCAGCCACCTCGTCACTCGATTATTTTCTCAGCGTTTCATCCGTACGCTAATTTAGTCGCACAATTACATCAAACCTGTTTAGAGGCGGCTCTTTACAAAACTTTATTTTAAACGAGTTCCAAATCCTATCTCCTAAATAAACGTTTAATTCTCAAATAAATTGAGTGGAGAATCTTATTCAACGGTCGAATTAACACTAAAATATCATTTTTTAAAAGCGGGCTCCTAAATGAGAGCCAGTCGGTAAGACCACCTTGTCGGGCCGCGCGTAAATTAACATGAAAACGTCATACAAAGAGTTAACCCTTCGCCGCCGCGTAATAAACTACGGAGCGCTCCTCTCCCGCGGCGACCGACGGAGCCGCCTATTCAAACGACCGGACATTATCGTAAATATTGTGGTATTTATTCACATTTTGGACCCAAACAATTCAATTCACGCATCAACTGCTAATTGGGCATAAATCGTGGTAAAAATATTCAACAAGCTCCTAACGTCGATTAACATTTTAAATAGCGAATGCCTTCATTCGAATTCGTGTTAAGTGATGCATAGATAATGCGGTGCGTCGATTACGTTGAAAGGATTTCGTGTTTTGTCGTGCTTTCTATTACATCTATTCTATACGCATTCGTCTTATTAAAATTCAATCGTTAAACGTCAATCCGATCTGAATAATTCGCATTCGTATCGCTGGGTTTGTTTAAGTACAATTAATTATGCTTTCTACTTATTTTTATGTTTAGTGGCGGCCATTATTTCAGTTCGCGAGACTTTAAACTGGAATTTTATGGCTGGTCGTTAACACAGGAGTGGAAGAAAACGATTCGACGGAGGTAACACGCCAGTCGGCAACATGAAAAACCGTCAAGCGAACACTTTATAATAGAAATAATAACGCAACAGCCGGCATGAATTATTGCCCACATTTCATGTTAAATTGTATGTAAATGCGAGGCCGCAGCGACACGGCTCCCACAATAACATAATAATGGTAGATTTGTGACTCACGTCAGGTTGTTAGTGTGTACTTAACCCTTTATCGGGACACGCACACGGGACGTGAGACCATTACTCGGGTCGCGGCGGCCCGTAACAATGGCAAGTTTCGCTCCGAAACCAGTATACATTTCGAGGGTTGGTTTTTAAATTCGTGAGCGAACAGTTAAAACGTGTGACGTGTTACGACTTATTGTGTTGTGTTTTCGTTTATCTTCACGACGGCTCGTAACCGGTTTCCATGATTATTTTCGGGTAACAAAGGACTTTTTTTTTACTAGTTTAATAAAAGTGACTTGTAATAGCAATACTCGAAAGTTATTGAAGCGATTGAGTGGTTTATTCACGTTTTATGCCGCAGGGGAAAATATTAAATTAAGTCATTTTTGTTATTTAAGTGTCGCTTCGTTTCGCGGTACAGTTTTCGTGCTTCTAGTAATTGCAATTAGGCATTTCCTGTAGCGACGCAAGCCTTTGTACGAACTTACGTGAATAACTCATATAATTTTATAACTTAATTAAAAATTTCCGAATTCTAATAGTTCAACAGAATTTTATATGGTTAAACTTTAACGTGGAATAAATGCTGATAGAGCCGAGTCTATGATAATCTTATTTTATGTTATTTTTTTATGTGATGCGAATAAAAAACCAAAAACCACAAAGGTGTACCTTTATATCAATTATATTATTAATCTCTAGTTGCACTTGAATGTATGATAAGATCAAACGAACTTCTCGAAGTGAATTTCGATAATAATAATTGTGTACACATAAATGGAATTTCAAAACCTGTAAAGCGAACTTTGCGAAATAGTTGAGCTCCAATCCCTGCGTGGGTGCAAACTGAACTACTCCGCAAATACAAAGGAGATTTTTGGCCGTTAAAATCTTTGAGCTATTAAATTTCAAAATTAAAAAGTCGGGTCTCCTGTCCCCTCGTGGAGCCACGGGCCATCAAAGCACCGGCTTAAACGTTTTCAGACGTCGAAAATTCAAAATTGAATTACATGCAGGCTGCCCGGTTTAAAATTCACGGTTATTAAATACTTGCATCCCTCAGGGGCCGAGAAGGCGGGCGTTTCACCGGCGGAGTGGAGCGATAAAGTCTTAATTCGCTTCGCTGCGACCCATAGACGTCCCACTGCTGGGCACGGGTCTCCCCCACAGACGCTGCGGGAGGTCTAGAGCATACTCCACCATCCTGCTCCAATGTGGGGTTAGTGGCCAACCCAGTGTCGAATGCTCTCAAGCCATCCGAAGGTCTTCGACAACGACGGTAGCGTCCATGAAATTTTTTGCCACCAGCGGTCACCCATCCACAAACCGACCGAACCCGTCGTTGCTTAACTCTTCCGATCACATTGAATCGATGCGAGCCAACGGGCTATGGACGCTACATTAAAAAAAAATAGGCGACCTGACTGAAAAAATAGTCGGGGTCTGTATTTACTGGGAATTTCAAGTCAGAAAAAACCAATAACACTGCCCGAGTCGGACATCGAATCCAGGGCCTCTATAAGCAGTCGCGCTGCAGCACGACTTTTTGATGAACTATTTCTATACAACATTTTGATTTTATTCCGTCTTATGTTGTTGTTTTAGTCATTTTCCATTACCAAAAGCAATTTCAGCGCAGGCGATCTGATTGTGTACCTAGATTGGAGATGGGCAGGAAATCATCACTAGACGATGTTCATATCGGGTCACAAAAGAGCCCTGTTGAGGGTTTGGTTGTTATTACGTCCTTATATTGTAGTAGTCCTTACACTTAAATCACCTACTTCTGGATTATTCAAGACTAGGATCATTACGAAATATGACGAATCTATCATTACGAAGAAATGTTATGTATATGTATTCTATATTCTATAGGAGACATTGCTTAAAGAATACATATACGTACCTACCGTACATGTATTCTTATACAAAAACTTTAAGCTCATAGCGAAATAAATTATTTGACTTTTACTTTGACTAAAACATGAGGATGCTATCTATACTCTATGCTAATATTAAAAAGAGGAAACATTTGTTTGTATTGTTTTCACACAAAAACTACTGAACAGATTTCAAAAATTGTTTCACCATTAGAAAGCTGCATCTTCACTAAGTAACATAAATAAAATAAAAAAGCCTTTATTCTACTACCTTACAATTTTGTTTATACAATTTTAAATTTATCTTATTTTCTATACTTAATACTATCTTATTTTAGGTAGAAGTCGCCTCTTTGGCGTAGGCCTCCCCCAAATCATTCCAACGCGAACGATTTCTGGCAACTTGCATCCAGTTATTACCTATATACTCTGAAAAAATATATCCCGCCACCTTTTTCTCTGTCTTCCTTTTCTCCTTTTCTTTTCCCTTGGTATCCACTCAGTTACTACCTTTGCCCATCTTTTATCATCCATTCTGCTTAAATGACCAGCCCATTTCCATTTTAAAATTCTTACTCTCTCTTTGACATCGTTTAATTTTGTTAGTTTTCTTATTTTGTTGTTATTAATTTTATCAATTAATCTTATGTTTAGAAGACTTCTTTCCATTTTCCGTTGGCTTATCGCGAGTTTTTCTTCGTCAGTTTTCCTTAAAGACCATGTCTGACATGCATATGTCAGGCAAGGTAGTATTGTTATTTCATAGGCTTTCTTTTTAATATCTATGCTGATTTCTTTATTTTTCATGATTTCTCTTAGGCTCCAATATTTTTTCCAAGCTATTGCTATTCTTCTATTAAGTTCTATTTGTGTATTGTTTTTAAAAGATACTAGTTGTCCAAGATATATACAAGGTGTCCCAAAATTCAACGATAATCCTGAACCAGAGGATGGACCTGCTAATGACTACTCCAGGAAAAAAAAGAAAAAAAATTATCTCGATTTTTTTTCAAGTTACTTAATAAAAATGGAAATTCTTAGAAAATTGACACCCCTCATGATATTTTTAACTACCATGACCGCAATTTTTGAGATATTTCTGATATTTTTTTTGTATCCGTGACCTAAGTAGTACCTACTGCTATCTACCACAAATCTTAAAATTCCTATAATGTCTGTAGTTTTCACACAATAAACAATTAAAATCATTGTTTTCCCTAAAAATTTTGGTCAAATTTACTTTCTGTCCACTTTCATTCACTGTGGTGTAAAAAAAAAGTATGGACACTATTATGGCAAGTTTTTTAAAAAGTTGACGCAACTAATCAAGATTCCAAAATGGTATAATACTCTTGGAAAAATAGTCACAAAAAAAAAGTATAATATTTCTAAACAAGAACCAAATTTCATAAATTGTACATGTTGATGGTTATCATGTGCCCAAAATATGATTTTTGTTGTAAATTTCTTGGATTTGAATGGGACATGTGCGTAGTCAAACAAATTTAGAAGAGAGAGATAGATAGAGAGAGATTACATGTTAGTCAGAGGTAGATGTAGATGTCGTTATTAAATAACAATAGGGCAGGTAGAGAAGTTGCTGTTCTCAGCAGTCAGTACGCTCTGCTTCTTTCTTTACTGTACACCGTTATGTATTCAATTGACGTGTGAATCAAGTAATCTGCAAATTGAACTGACTTTGCATTATTTTTGACTGTTTAACTTTAACTGGGCCCTTTGAGTTACAAGGAAACTTAGATGGAAATAATTATTTGAACTTTTTACAAAATAACTTACCAGACTTATTAGAAGACGTGCCTTTAAGTGTTTTACAAAACATGTGGTTTTAAAATGATGGTCGCCCAGCTCACTATGCCCGTCCTGTGCGAGACTACATAAACCAAGAGTAGGTATCCAGGGCGTTGGATCGGGCGACTTTGTCCTATCTTATGACCACCCCTTTCACCCGATCTAAACCCCCAAGACTTCTTCTATTGGGGTTGTCCCAAAGACAGGATCTACACAAACATTTTTCACCACCAAAAAACCTATTTTGGGCACATAGTAAAAGTTATTACTAATCGACAAGAACAATTTTTGAAATATGGTTCTTGTTTAGAAATATTATACTTTTTTTTTGTGACTAGTTTTCCAAGAGTATTATACCATTTTGGAATCTTGATTAGTTGCGTCAACTTTTTTAAAAACTTGCCATAGTAGTGTCCATACTTTTTTTTTTACACCACAGTGAATGAAAGTGGACAGAAAGTAAATTTGACCAAAATTTTTAGGGAAAACAATGATTTTAATTGTTTATTGTGTGAAAACTACAGACATTATAGGAATTTTAAGATTTGTGGTAGATAGCAGTACTACTTAGGTCACGGATACAAAAAAAAATATCAGAAATATCTCAAAAATTGCGGTCATGGTAGTTAAAAATATCATGAGGGGTGTCAATTTTCTAAGAATTTCCATTTTTATTAAGTAACTTGAAAAAAAATCGAGATAATTTTTTTTTCTTTTTTTTCCTGGAGTAGTCATTAGCAGGTCCATCCTCTGGTTCAGGATTATCGTTGAATTTTGGGACACCTTGTATATTCTGTAACATAGTCTATTTTTGTTCCTTGTACGTGTATTTCTAATTCAGTTGGTCCATTTGTTATTATTTTTGTTTTCGAAGCATTAAGTGTAAGGCCTACTTTCTCGCTTTCATATGCAAGTTCTGTAATCATTTTTCCAAGTTGCTTTGCATCTTCCGAAAAAACAACAATATCGTCGGCAAACCGTAGATGACTTAGAACATAGGCTATATAATATTACTAAGTGTAAATGAAATCTGAGTGACATAGGCTATATAATATAGGCTATAACAAGGTGTACACGAAATTGTCTTATTCCACGCGAGCGAAGCTGCGGGCGTCCACTAATGTATTTATAAAGTCGACGTCATGCAGCAGTCTCTAAGGGTTGGATTGAGCCACTGACTTGTTTTTCGTGCTACAGTATTTTGCTGGTGACAGGCGGAACGCAATATCCGTGCCGCGGGCGCCGCCGCAGGCGCTGGCGAACATTGCCCATTGAGGGCTAATATCAGACGAATGGGCCATGCCTACAGACAAATGACAAAATTACGTAGGTAGACAAATGACAAAATTACGTAGGTAACTGTATTCTTAACTGGTGGACGAGCCGCACGCTCAACAGCGGGGAGGTCACCAACGGGGTTCACCCCTGGAGCAGTTGCCCGGATAGAAGGACAATCCTTACATCCAGATTCCCTCACGCAGGAGCGCTCACAGCGCCGCGAAAGAGGAGGAAAGGTTTCGTTCGTTCTGGTGGACGCCCGCAGATTCGCTCGCGTGGTATTAGACATAACAATAGTTTCGTTTACACCTAGTAATATTATATAGCCAATGTCACTCAGTGAAGATGCTTTCTAAAGGTAAAAGAATTTTTGAAATCGATCCAGTGGTTTTTGTGTGAAAACATTACAAACAAATGTTTCCTCTTTATAATATTAGTATAGATAACACAACGTAACATTATTGCATTAAAACTGAAATAACCTACATCTACTTTTAGTTAATAATATTCTGTACCATAATGTGTTTTAAGCCAAATAAATTCTATTCTATTCTTAATAGATCACACACACACACACACGATCCTCCTACAATAGGAAGAAGGGCACCTACAAGATTGTTTGCAGAACAATCTTGAGGGGAAATTAAGTTCAGATACCTACCTGTGTCGTGCTCGAAATTCAGTTCGGAGGATTACTCTTATCTCCCCGTCACATTACAACGACTGAGAGGCTCGTGACCTGAGTCTGCGACGCTATCAATCAGACTCAGCACACAGTGGTAGAACATGTGTACGGATCCTGTGGGTAAGAACTCCCTAGAATATTGCCGCCTACCAATCACTATCTCACCATCACCCTGGGTTGACTGGCAGAAAATGCCAATAATTGGTTTAACAATAAAGTATTTAAATAAATTTTTTAAAAAAGTAGCACTGTTTCTGCCTTGTAATCTGCGATGGGTAAACCAGGTAGTGCTTTATTTCATTGAACGAATGTTTTTGTTCAACAGCAGTCTATGAGTTTTCACATTTAGCTTTTAGCTGAGCTTTCTGCTCAGTTAGCTCCTTCGGTATTCATCTAATATAGAAAAAAAAAGACAAAATCGCTTCAAACCAGAGTCGTTGTCAATTTGGTACGTGTCTTATTATCGTACTATTACTAGTGGACGCCCAGCAGCTTTGCTCGCGTGGAATTAGACATTCACTAACTTCAAAAAGGCAAAGTTTCATACTAACTTTGCACCCCCGTTTAACCCTTAGGGGGTGAATTTTTAAAAATCCTTTCTTAATGCCACGTTATAAAAGGAACCCCTGTGAAAAATTTCAAGTTTCTCACACTTATAGTTTAGGCCCTGCGTTGATATGTCAGTCAGTCAGTCAGTCAGTCAGTCAGTCAGCTTCTCCTTTTATAAATAAACTTAAATAGATTAATTATTTTATTATATTCATTTCGAATCACAGGATACCACTCGTATGCCGAATACAGGCAGGTAAGACAAGCAAGTAAGGATCAAACATCTTGAGCTTGCCTTTCAAACATTCTTTATCAAATGTCTTCGTAACCTCCTAGGTATCGCATAATCTGATACTCACTTACCACCGTCGTGTTTGAAAGCGAACTATTAATAATACGCCGAAAAAATTAATCTATTCAAGCCCTTCACTCTGCATAATTTACAAATCCCTATACACACAAACAAAAACACAATGGCACGATAATCGAACCGACGACTCGTAAAGAGGGTGCGCCGCCATTCATTTACCCATCGGATCCAACACACCTTGAGGTCTTCAATCAAATTAACCCCTTGAAGCCTTTTACATAATACATTCACGCGCCGCAGAGTTACTTAAAAAGAATTTCGAATCACGCACTGAGGCCCTTATTCTCGTCGTAATATGGACGATGTTGAGGAATCGTATGTTGCAAAAATAAGGTCGGAAATGACTTGTTTGCGCAATGGCCTAAGGACGTTAAAGCTTTCTATTAGAACGACAACCGTATAGCTGAAGTGATAGAGTTGTAAATAGCTTGGAAGCAGCGTGTTTGTGTAGTTAAACTGGATCGTTTCCTTTTGACAATTGACGCGTTGAAGGGAGCCCATCGCAGGGCCATCCGTCTTGTCTTGGCAGCGTCGTAGTCAAGGTGGGACGGCTCGGTATTAAATCGAGCATCAAAGGGCCAAGTGTTCAGTGAATGTGTACCACGAACGATCGACAATGCAGTACCTCTTTTTAATTGAATCCAATTTGCAAGTCAAAGGACGACTGGTCGAGTGTCCGCTACAGTTCTCCGAGCTAGGATTCCTGGAATAAACGTTAGCGGGATCCTGCGCGAAATTACAGAAAATGACGAGTTTAGTTTTCGATGTGAAACATCTTTAGGCGGAGGGCAAACCAAATTTTTGGTGTGGCGAGCGTGGCGAGCGTGGCGAATATGGAACATAATATACTATACAGTTCTGACAATTTAATTATTATATTAATAAAATATAATAATTAAATATTTTTTTCTTTTAATTTCTTTTTTTTTTATGTTTTTTTTTCTTATATGTTTTAGTTCCTGTCATAATCTGTACTTTTGTGCATATTACTTCTACAAAATAATTTCGATGTTTCACATCTGCCAGGCGTCCCGTGACGGCTCACAATTTTTTTACGAAATCACTAGTTTTATGCGCTAAATTAGCAAATTATTTGTCTCGTTTAGGCTATGTTGATTATTAATTCATGTCTTCAAATTTTCGAAGTCAGTTAAGGCTAGCCATTTCATATTAGCAAAAAATAAACAATTAAACCATAGAAATTCAAATACAAACTCAACAGCACGGTAGCTATCCAAAAAGAATAGAGAATAATACAAGAGCAAGATGCCAATTTACATTAATCATACTATACCTGCCCCTCATTGCTGAGCAAGACGTTAATGCCCTTTATTCAGAGCAAGCCGACCGACAAATGACATGTTTCTACAAAACAAATTATGAGCATTGACACCGGCTTTGACTGAAGGCAAGACTGTTATTATGTTGTTATTATTCTTACCGCTTGTTATTATTCTATTTCTATTAAAAATTTTAATGGAATCTTAGTGTTTATTGGACCGTTGTAAAGAAGCATAAAACCATAACTAACAAATAATTAATTAATAGTTTAATAAACTAAAAAAACACACTTTTATAAAAAATCCAACTAAAAAAGAAATCATGAGACCTTGAAACCTAATCGTGGTCAAAGTTCATTACAAGACTTTACCACAAGTGCAAACACGACTATGATACGATATTCCATCATGGAATTCCAGTGCCCATCTTCCGGCTTCATCATCAGACCTTGAAACCTAATCGTGGTCAAATTTCATTACAAGACTTTACCACAAGTGCAAACATGACTATGATACGATATTCCATCATGAAGTTCCAGTTAATATCTTCCGGCTTCATCATCAGACCTTGAAACCTAATCGTGGTCAAAGTTCATTACAAGACCTTACCACAAGTGCAAACACGACTATGATACCTTATTCCATCATGAAGTTCCAGTTAATATCTTCCGGCTCCATCATCAGATCAGCTCGACAGTACCATATTATTGAATACATTTCAGAAGTACATACAGCTGCCAATTTTCATTACGCTACGATCCTTGGAAGATGGTTAAATTAGCTCTCAAAGTTTCCACTTTAAAGTAGCTAATATCTTCCGGCTCCATCATCAGATCAGCTCGACAGTACCATATTATTGAATACATTTCAGAAGTACATACAGCTGCCAATTTTCATTACGCTACGATCCTCGGAAGATGGTTAAATTAGCTCTCAAAGTTTCCACTTTAAAGTAGCTAATATCTTCCGGCTCCATCATCAGATCAGCTCGACAGTACCATATTATTGAATACATTTCAGAAGTACATACAGTTGCCAATTTTCATTACGCTACGATCCTCGGAAGATGGTTAAATTAGCTCTCAAAGTTTCCACTTTAAAGTAGCTAATATCTTCCGGCTCCATCATCAGATCAGCTCGACAGTACCATATTATTGAATACATTTCAGAAGTACATACAGCTGCCAATTTTCATTAAGCTACGATCCTTGGAAGATGGTTAAATTAGCTCTCAAAGATTCCCTTACATTGTGAGTTACATACAAGTGGACCTAATATAAGTGTGTTAATGAAACTGGTTGTTTTTGTACATTAATTACATCATTTGTACATCAATTGCCTTATTAATTAATCGATTACAAATATATTGTCTCCACCAATCCGCATTGGAGCAGCGTGGTGGAGTATGCTCTAGACCTTCCGCAGCTATATCTGTGGGAGAGACCCGTGCCCAGCAGTGGGACGTCTATGGGTCGCAGCGAAATAATTATGAAGATATAAAGATTTTTCCATGGATTTAAAATGATTACAAGCATAATAATTTTGAGAGCTCCAAGTGACTACCCAGTCATAAAATGCAAGGTACAACTGTCAATAAACACCTCTCCCAATTGCCCATTCGGGACTGACTCCGATAGCATTTCTAACCAACGCGCGCCAGACAACACAAGATGTTAAAGATGAAACAGCATTCCGCAATAATACTGTTATACCCAAGAGACGTCAAAAGTTCCCCCAATTACAGAGAGGAGGGTTTTCTTGTAATATAAGTAAGAAGGCCACGATCCACGTCGTTTGGGAAGTACGAAGCAATCTCGGCCTCGTGTCTTGTTGGTGGACGGTTGTCCACACGCCTCCGACCTTATTGCGTGTCGTCATATCAAGGCCATTTTGATTTAAATCCTACTACTAATAATCCTACTACTAATCCCACTTCTGATTTTTTAGGGCACGTGAAGCCGTCGGTCCCGGTTGTTTTGGAATGGTAGAAACAGTAGTTAAGCCTTTTCGAAGACCTTCGGGTGGCTTGAGAACATTCGACACTGGGTTGGCCATTAACCCCTCCACCAATCTGCATTGGAGCAGCGTGGTGGAGTATGCTCTAGAGCTCCCACAGCTGCGTTTGTGGGGGAGACCCGTGCCTAGCAGGAAGTCTATGGGTTGCAGCGATTTAAAAAAAAATTACGGATCTATGTTAACGAGCTTGCACTACCATTCCAAGGTACCGCTCATGACACGACAGACTATTAATAAGACTCCATTGAACTAGTGCAGCTACACTAACTTATTTACGTGGATATCGATCGCATTATTGTTTTACACAGAGAATCATCAAACTGCTGATAAATCGTGTCGAGCCTTTGATCGTAAAACGTTAAAGCTTGAATATTTTCTTTTATCTTTTGCAGATTAGATGTGTTAAGCAAATTTATCTGAAATTAAAAAAAAGGACAAACCAGTAGGTTAGCTGATAAATTTTCACATATTCAGTTACCCGGATTTCTTTACGGACAAGAAATAGTCCGAATAATTGAGTCTATAACCATGTCGTTTTTGCACTTAGTTGCCATCGCTATTCCTCAGTGTCCATGGTAGCACCTAATAGGCCGTTCTCGCGTCGTTCGGCGCACGCCGTCCGTTGTTTCATTAGAGGCAGAATGCGACCGCCTTGTCCCACGTGTTAATTGTGGGATAAACGGAGGGATAAATAATGTGTCACATGCAATATCCACCAGTAAACATCCCTAATATCTTGTTTTTATTCTGTTAACACCCGTATGTGTCTGTATGCGTTGTATCCTTGAGCGCACCTCATCATCACATCCCTTTGATTGTTCCACTCTCTCATTCACTGCTCTCAACTAATTGGACTAACCATCCCAGTCCCTACCAGAGTCTTGTTCAAAGTCAGTCACAGTTGTCATGTGCGGCAGCGGATGGGTGGTGCTGCAAGCTCGTTTGCTATCTTCTATCCATAAAAAAAAAACACAATTGGGCATGGGTGTTCTAAAACGGATGATGCCACAATCCACAACACTGTCCAAGTGCGGAATGTTGGTTATAGGACAGCTAACTCGTTAGTCAAACATTTTAAGCCGACCGAAGTTTTGGCGTAGCGTAGCGACTAACTACGCCTTTTAACCGGGTTCAACGACGTAACGTGCCTTTCGAAGCACGATCCACTGAAGAAATTTTGCTAGCGGTCACCCATCAAACTGCGACGACCTAACGCTATCCGGTTTCTAGAGAGCGTTTTCGGCAAAATTTCAGGAATATTAAACTAGACTTTACACGGCGACTACAAACATTTCTACGACAAGGCGTATCACAAAGCACCGCTAAGTGATTCTCGCTGCAAGCACTTGAAATAGTACAACCAATTGTGACGCAGAGGTGGCGCTGACAGTAAGTGGGTTGCTATCTGAAGCCGAAACGTGGCTGTCTGAGGGATAAGTAGACTCAGGAGAACTGAGTAAAATCTCAGACATTCAACACTCTGATTGTCCGCGAAATTATTACAATTGAATACCTAGTGTATTCAAAGTTGTAGTCACATCATATATTTGCATATACGTACAAGATGGTCATCACTACATACATATTACGCTTATTCTATCTAATAATCCTTTTGTTATCATCAATCAAAAACTCTTCTTACTTATAATACCTACACATTAATTTCTTATTTTAACTAGGGGACGCCCGCAATTTCGCTCACGTAGACTACCTATTGTTGAAAAATATAATTTTGAGTAGGTACAAACAAAAAATTTGAAAAATTATTCAGAAATAGTTCCACTTCAGTTTTATTTAGATAGATAGATAATAAAATTTAAGCAAATTAAGAATGTAAAATCTAGAGGACCCAATAAACTATTCTATTCTATTCTAACTGATAATCCGTTAAGGATATCTATGATACAAATCCAGTCGGCGTTTACTTAAAAAATTATTAGATGCTCAGGATTTTAATCAAATTAAGTCGTCTATGATTAAAACCCGAATTCTATGGTTTTGTATAATTTGCCTAAACGTAACCTTGGGGCTAAGATCCCGCGCAGAGGTCAGCGCACTTCCTGGATCCGTCACCGATGATAGATCGCCAAAATGATTTATTCCAGCCATCAGCAAACCCTATTTATGCACTTATTGTGGAGGAAGGCGATCATAATTCATAATATCGCGCGATACAAGGGACGGGAGACAGCGATAAAGCCAGCAAACTGCAATCCCGTGAACCCTTTCAACCTGCAGTCCAGCCGTGGCCAGAGCAAAGATTTCTCATGATGACAATGAGGTTTTTAGTTTTGTTTATTTTTTTCTGATGCCCCTGTGTGTCTGAGTCGTCCCTGAATTGTAAACATTACACGCCTGTATTTCCCAAAGGGATAGGCAGACGTGTGTAGCACACACACACACTCTTCACCAGATATGTTTATGTACCTAAAACCAAAATCAAATAATCTCACCTACGAAGTCTAACACTCTAATACATGGGATGCGTAAAATAACTTGATCGGTGGGGTTAGTGTGAGTTTATTCGATCAAACGAATCGAACGCGTTAACGCTAATTTGTATAGGATTTTAGCACCGCCATCTAGTGGCTCATGTGTTGTACATGTCGCTCACTAGATGGCGCTGCTAATTGTTGCTGCTTGTATGATATCTATACTATCTATACTAATATTATAAAGTGGAAAGATTTGTTTGTACAAAGATTTTTTGTAATGTTTTCACACAAAAACTACTAGACCGATTTCAAAAATTCTTTCACCATTAGAATGCTGCATCTTCACTGAGTAACATTGACTACTTATATAATATTACTAGGTGTAAACGAAACTATTGTTATGTCTAATTCCAGGCGAGCGAAGCTGCGGGCGTACTAGTATGGGATAAAAACGCTTTAGCGTTTACGCGTTCGATTCGTTTTTATGATTAAACTCGCACTAACACCACAGTTTTTCGAAAACCTCTGTGGACATACTCCTTATCACTTAACTACTTAAGTCTTACTCCTTATTACTTAACTACTTAAGTCTGTGACTTGCCCCAAGCCCGAGACCGGTCTGAAGCTCATTAGCCGAAAGATAATCAATCATATGGAATTATCGCCGAAAGCCTGCCCCGCTGTTTACAATTAGGCACACACGATACGCCAGTGAGCGAGCTGCCTTATTTAACGTTATAAATCGTAGTTATTGTTTGTCGAAAATTATCACAAACTATGACTGAGCTCGCTCCAATGGCTCGCGGTTCAATGTTAGACAGAGTTAAGCATCGACGGGCGCGGTCGGTTTGTGGATGGGTGACCGCTAGTTTGTGTCAAAACTTCACGCTACCGTGCTTTGGAGGGCACGTTAAGCCGTTGGTCACGGTTGTTTTCAATGGTAAAAACAGTTGGGAACTAACCCCTCCACCAATTCGCATGGGAGTAGTGATGGTGTATGTGGGAGGGCAAATCCCACCACGCTGGCCAAGTGCGGGCCGGCTGATTTCACTTGCTTTTGAGAATATTATTTATGGAGACCTCTCAGGCTTCCTTGGAGGTTTCCTTATGCTGTTTCCTTCACCGTTACGGCAGGTGACATTTAATTATTTAAAACACACGTAGCTTAGAAAAGTCATATGTGCTAGCCACGATTTAGGTCAAATTATACCTTATCATACCTACTTACCAATTAATTTAAGACGAACTGGCGAAGAAAAGAGTACTAAAATCCCAGCCGCCCGAAGTAAGTAGGGCTTATTATCTCTATCGCCCTAACGCGGCAACATTACCATTCATATCGGGCGATTAGCGATCCACGCCAGCGCCGATGCTGCCAGAAGCACACATATGCCGGAGTAAAACTGGCTAAGTGCGAGTCGGATTCGCTCACGAATAATTCCGTATCATTATCTATAAAAACGGCAAAATATTTATGACTGTTTTTCTGTTTTTTTAATATTTGACGTTATAGCGGTAACATAAATACATAATCTGTTAAAATTTCAACTGTCTAACGATAACGGTTCATGAGATACAATCAAGTGACATACGGACAGACGGACAGCGGAGCCTTAGTAATAGAGTCCCGTTTTACCGATTGGGTACGAAACCCTAAAATGATATCTAGAGAATAGCATCTTTGTCTGGTAACTAAGCTTTGTAACAGATTCAGTTATTAGCTTTACCAAACTTAAACTCAAGTCTCTGAACAATTAGGATAATTTAACTAAGAAATTGGAGTAGCAACGGGCATGCAGTATTACCGTTACAATCCATAGACGTCCCACTCTAGGGCTCCCATAGACAGGTACGGGAAGTCTAGAGCATACTCTACTACGCTGCTCCAATGCGGATTGGTGGAGGAGTTAGCGGCCAACCCAGTGTCGAATGTTCTCAAGTCACCCAAAGGTCCTCGACAAGGCTTAACCACTGCTTCCAGCATTGAAAACAACCGGGACCGACGGCTTTACGTGCCCTCCGAAGTACGGTAGAGTCCATGAAATTTTGCTACTAGCGGTCACCCATCCACAAGCCGACTGCGCCCGTCGTTGCTTAACTCTTTCGATCACATTGAATCGAGCCATTGGGCTATGGACGCTACTAAAGGAGTGAATGAAAATTCCAAATTAACCCATAATCGCTCCCACGGTACGGGAAGGTTTTTAGTTAAGTGCGATTATTCCAAAAACAGATAATTTCATAAGTACAAGCTACAGCTAATGGAGAAAACATGAGCTTAGATGACAGTGACAATAGAGAGGAACGTAGACAAGCTAACTTTTCACTACTCGATAGAGTCAATAAGCAGCTTTCATAATTCAAACGAAATACTTAGTAAAAACATATTCTTCTAAAGAAAAACACACGCTCGAATGTATTTAAACTTATTTAAATGCTGGCATTGTAAGGTAGGATCGGATTATCTCCGCAGTGAGACGTCTTGAGTATACTGATACTTATTCTGTGTCTTGAGTCTTGTCTCGAGTAACCAGTGGTTAGTGAGCAACGAGATTATCGCTTTTCGGATGAAGATGGTTTTTAAGCTTACTGCTCATTCATCTGTTCTGTATTCAAGAGCTATTACATGGCAGTTATAGTATAGCTAGGTACCTACTTAACTGGTTTCGGATTAAATAGTGATATCGGAAGGTAGAAGTGGTGACAGCCCAGTGGCTATCGAACTCGCCTCTCACTCGAGCGGTCCGGGTTTAAACCCCAGCAAAATAACAAAATAATATTGTAACAACAAAATAATACTTTATTCAAAGAACATCGTCACTAAGAATGTGACTAAAACGTATCAAAATATTTGCAATCGTATCTTTTCTCTGTATCATAACAATAGTAAATCCGATCTTGAAAAACCTTTAAACTTACTCCAACAAATAAATAGTGATTTACTAACTGTTATAACGATTGTATTGTATCATTATCTTTTCGCTTTATAGCTGTTAAAAAATTCTGAACAAATAGCAATTCAGGATAAGTATATTTCGACAATGGGGTAAAAAGTTGGTTGATACTTACTTTCCTTTATTCACAAGCTGATAATCGCCTTAAACAAAGAGTAAGCCTCTTTTAAACCCAAGATTACAAAAATTGCGATGACACAAAACCAGCATTTTTCGAATTTCTCAGCAGATCTCTATTCAACGGTGATAAGAGTTAAAGTCGTACAGCCCTTAAAGTGGCAATGAATCCTAAGTCTACCATGACTTGAATAACTTTACCATTCTACTGTGTGAGTAAACAATGAAAGTGCATTTTTTACCCCCCGCGTCGCCGGTGGTCCTTCACAAAGACCCCATAAAGATTCCCGAAATTGAAAAGCAAAACAAACCTTACCTGTGTTGATTACGTGATTGCACCTTGGGGTACAATTATAGAGTGCGTCATTTCCGGCGCCGACTATCGGAATATCGTTTTGAGACAATCCTCATTTATCCTTATCTACACAGCATATAAATAGAAAATTGCTTTGTTAGTCAAAGTCAAAGTTAAATAATTTATTTCGCTATGAGGTGATTGGACACGCATTATGTTTCACGAATTAATCGAAGTGATTTTACAAGTTGTAGCAACGTCTAGGTACTCTTAAATCTTCTGCGTAATTTTGAGATCCGGTAAGATTTTTTTAAAATATTTTTTTAAACTGCAGCTTAAGTTTATTATTATTATTTTAGCTTAAGGATTATAATCGGTGGAACTCAGGTTCAAGCTAGATGGTAATCTTAACGCGGGGCCTAGAAAACCTAGTCATATTTGTTATTAGAACTAACTTGCTTGAAGTGTGATTGTAGTTGAAAATCAAGTACCTACCTAAGTAACTTGACTGAGAATACTTTTGGTTCAACCTAAATGAAAATGTTTCTTAATTCTATTGTTACTTGTTCAATTTTTCACAACGACTACTTTATAAATCGCCCTCGCGGAAATGCTTGTAGGTGCAGCGCCAAATACCTCCGTCACTCAAGTTTTTACACCGGTAATTGCTGAGACATCCACTTAACAATGTTCGAGAGAATCGCACGATAGTCACATATGAGTCTCTTTCTGAATAGCAAAGGGAGTAGACGCAATGTCCATCTGGTTCGATTCTCTCTCCAAGAGTTCTTTCCGACGTGGCCTGTCCATTGCCACTTCTGTACGATAACTCTTCAAGCTTTGTTAGTTGCCTTTAAAATTAAAATTAATTAATGCAAGGCTCCAGTTCTTCAACCTTAGCAAATAAATTGGTTGCAGGATCGCTGACTAAACTCTTAGCGACATCTAGCGGCCAGTATACACAGCACAACGTAAAAAACACACCCAACTGCAACCATTATTTAAAGACTAACGCCCGGTTTCTGAAAGGCTGATCAACAGAAAAATTAACTAATTGGCTGTCAAATCTCTTGTTAAGTAACATTTGGGTTGCTAGAAGCTTATTCATAGATTTGATTTGATCGGATTGTCAGTTGACAAGACAGTCAAATCATGCGCCAGAAACCTATGTCAACCGCAATTTTGAGTTTCTGAAACGCTTGTTACGCGATAAAAGACAACCGAATGTCAAATCAAATTAATCATAGATTAGTCAATTTTTCTCTGATCAACGATTCAGAAACCGAAATTGATTTGACAGCGCTGTTAACTTAACAGAGCTGTTAGTTGATTTTAATTTTGATCAGCCTTTCAGAAACCGGTCATATATGTGCCTAATACCACGTATCCGACAGTAATTGAATTTTCAGGATGACAATCAATCCGTTGCTCCAAAGACTATATCATCACACAAAATCTTAATAATTAATTTTGCTTCAAGAGTTGTCGGATTGTGCGCAACCTGCTTAACTGCAACAAAATTTCTTACTGCCCCTGCAGCATTCCCAACGTAGCGTCCACGTACCGTCCACGTACCGGCTGCGTACCGCCCGCGTACCGGCCGCGTACTATACGCGCCTAAAAGTCCTGCGTACACCCCGCCCTGTGTTAATAACTGTGTTTAACGCTTCTAAGATGTTTTCATACAGATTTTATTTTCATACTGTGTCGCGGCGGAGGTCCGGACCACAGACTCTGCCGTGGCTCGTTCCCTAAGGTATTTCTTTAAATTAATTTAATAATACAACAACTTAATATTTTGTCAATTAATTTTATTTAAATTAATTTACAAAATATTATGGTAACAAGTAACATAGTGTGTACACGATAATAATACTGGATGGCTGGAAGAGATCTCTTATTAAAATTAGGTAAGTTTTTTTGTTTATATGTTTACAATAAAGAATTAATAATGAATAAAAAAACATTGGTATTATAATTACTTTTAAATAAAATTGCAACGCGACAATAAGCTGCGTCTTCTGCTCCAAGTATATCGCCGTGCCCTACAGGGTTCATGTATAAATCATGACTGCAATAAATAAATAAATATGAATAACTTCTTACATGGGTAACAAAGGCACTAAAGTGGTGACACTTATAACTAGCCTCGAGGTTAAGACATCGGTGAATTACTAAAGAGATCAGGGTTCAAATCTAAGACAAACGCCGAAACAACGACAATAATAAATTCTAATCAAATGAAATTCTAGTATCTAGGTAGGTAGGAATATCTTGATCTACAATTTTAATTAATTACCTACATACAAAGAACATAAATCCCTTATTTACTTGCTTTAGAACTTAGGTACTTTTTTTGCAGTGAGTTTACCATAACTACCACGTAAAAATGTGCATTGCAAAAAAATGAAGTCATGATTGACTTATTTAATAACAATCCAATAAATAAGTTTTAATCAAACGTATTTAAACGCCTCGATTCAAAAGACAAACTTAACCGCCGTCCCAACTTTAACCGTCCACTTATTCACAATCCAATAGCTCGATCACTCCAACAACCAATTAAAACCGAGAAACTTCAGCTTAGAAACGACGCTGTCAACACAAATAGAGGGCAACCTTCAGTCAGACGCTGGAAGATGACGTTAAACTAAATTATTACCGAGCCACCGCTTACCCGCGCCGTGGCTATTCAATTTCCCGAGCTATGCATCTCTGTCGTCGCATCGCCTTTGACTCCGAGTGCATATTTTATACAATCCTTTCATCAAAACGCCGTGGAAAGCGCTCTAGTAATTTTTCCCTCGCGAGAGCGAGACAAAACACGGGGTGTCAAACGGCGGTGGGGATAAGACGGCAAAGCTCCCGCAAAGTACACAGAATGCAAAAATGGCGCGGCGACGACTGACAGCTTGACGGAGGGGGGCGCGACGTGTCACGGAGGCTCAGTTGAACGCCGACACCCGTGCGAGACACACGTGAACGCGTCTGTGAATTGTGAATTATGTGCTGACACGGAGATTGGATCGTGAAGTGATATTTGTTGTGTGTGATTGACATCTCTAAACTGGAGAGGGAAAACGTCTTGTGGAGCAATATGCTCACGTCCAGCAATCAGTATTTGCGACCGGATTACCTGTCGCCGCTGCCCACCACGGTGAGTTTGCGATGTTTGTGTACCTACTCACACCTCGGGCCCGATGGAGAATCAACTTCCCTCACACACTCATATATATTTAGTGTGAACTAGATTTCAGCAAACAGAAAGGCTAAATGAGCAGCTAATTAAACATTTTAACTACAATAAAGTTTTACAGGCTCTCGAAAAATACTGGATGTTTATTTGTTAACTGTGCTCAAATTAAATTATGGGATACAAAATCTAAACTTAGAGCAATAACGTTTTTGTATCTGCTACTTAAAAAATATTATGATATACATAAATATGATATGGATTACATATCCAATTGGAATTCAATACTTCAATATAAATGACAAAACATTTTTAAACGCCATAAACTTAAAGAAAAAAATTCTCTAAACAAAATGTTGATAATGAATTTAATTATAACCAAAATAAAAAAAATTACCTACCCACTTTGTAACATTATACAAACTATTACAATTTCATATCACTTGACAGGTAGGTAGGAATAAATATGATTTGAAATATTGATGAAAACATAACAGCAGATATTAAAGAAACAAAAACAACTTGAATGAAAAATGAACAAAATTACAAACTGAACACTGCTAATATAAGCGACAGAATTAATTTGAAAGTGAATAAATAACACTTGTGATAAATGTAGCTATAAAACACGTAATATATTTACAAAGAAGATATTCAATTTTAAATATGATGGATGATAAAGCGAAGACACATTCTATGGTCTCACCGCGGCCGGGTGAAGGACACGCGATAAACAAGTTACTGTTCATACATTTTGAATGATAATTTACGAAATGAATGAATCAATGAAAATGAAAACACGAATCTGTTGAAAGTAATTAAGTATCTACTAAATAAAAATAAATAAAATACTTTATTGTTACAACAAAAAAAGATATTAAATTGGGTGGACTTAATGCATATTGCATTTATGATGTTGGGTTTATTTACGTTAAATGTGTTAGTGAAATCTATTGTAGGTACCTTATTAATGAAGTTATCCGAAGAGAATTCAGTTTTTGTTGTTCCAATTATACTGACAGCAAATTTTATTTTTCCTTTTTCACCTACCGCAACTTTTCCCCACTCAACCACGGTTTCAACGGTAGAAAGTGCCATAAGGCATTAAGTCCGACCATTGTATTATCTCTTTAGAGGTGTCAATAAAGTTGTATAAATAAATAAATAAAATCCTGCCATACTCTGTTGTTCTATTTCAATCGTATTCATGCATGCTTTATTCATCATATATGTATTGTAGATTATTATTTCGTCAACAGTCACGTATGTACTGTAACTAATAATGTAATATTTATTTCATAACATAATCGTTTGCAGTAAAACATGACCATTATAATTTGACACGACGATTAATTAAATTAGTCAAGACTCAACGCCAAATTGTTAAAATTATGTTGTAAATTTACATTAAATTTATTTATGATGGGTATTATAATAATACCTTGACATCTAATTTAAATATTAAAATGTAAATTTTACTTAATACTACATTTTATTGCCTTATGACTATGAATGACTGAGGAAATAAGTGAAGAATAATAAATTATGAAATTATAAAACAGGGCTAATTAATACAATGTTAATTAGTTAGCATTAACATAGCCATTTGAATTAATTACCAAAAAAGAGATACCTAGATGAAGTTAGAACATGAAACGAAATCTCCAAAAGAAATAATTTAAATATAACGTAAATGTAAAAATGTAATGTAAATGTAACCTAAAGTAAGAATGAACTTGACTTGACGTCATCGATATCGCTTCATATTAATAACCGTGATAGGTTTTCAAATCAATGCCAATTGAAAAGGCATAAAGTTATACTAATTTTAGTTGAATGATGAATAGTCGGGCATTAAACATATATTTTTTTTTATTTCACCAGTTTTGGAAGTATCAAGCATTAGAATTACGGCACCATGAAATGGTCATGGATCAGTTCAAATCACATGTAACCCATGATACTAAATACACGAAACATGTAATTAACAATGTTTTAGAATACAATTTTTATAAGAAGTCTGTGAAAGTCGATTGATAAGTATAAAACCAGTCTACTCGTGCAATATAAGACAAGTCGGCTAATGTATTATTTATTATTTACTCACCATGTTAAAGCAAAAATAATACTTCAACGAGAGATATCTTATCTTGTACAGTTCCCTTAGAATTGACTTTAAATTTAATAAACGAAATTGAAATTTAAAAGAATTTTCATTTGGCTTTAAATTTAGATTTCAGTGAACAACACTATTTACTTACTGAATATAATAAAACACGCTATAACGCTGAATCTATTAAAATACAAGACTTACACACCGCTTTCTATTTAAATAATAAGGATAAAAGAGTTTAGTACAAAGCCCTAGGCAAAGACGAGCCACGTGTCTAAGCGTAGGTATACTTTGTAAATAATAACTAGGTAAAGGTTTCTATTTAAATTAACCATGAATTAAGTTTTTTCAATCACTTGATCACTCAATTTAATCTTCATTAATATAAAATATTTTATAAAATTAAAATAGTAAGTTCTACGGAAAAATCTATTGAAAACCGAAATGCTCTCCTAGCTAGTAATTTTAAACATACAATTCTTTTCAATTTCTTTGCTGCTGACACAATTTTAATCAAAATTCAATCTATCAACTATTTCTTTGTTTTAAATATCTTATCACAAGAATGACATATCTCCGCCAATTATTTGCAACAGCCGAGTGAGTTTAATAACTTTAGATTCGTTGGTCAGTTCGAAAGATAACATCACATCTACAGAGCTGCTTAAAGGTAACTCTTTTACGATTATGTGTCAAATGTTATTCACATAGCTTATTATTACAAATACATAGTCATTTCCTATTCATATCAAATATTTAACACCTTCTGGACTTTTTAAATATTACTTTTCAATGTAAGTATAACAGGATGTCAGATTAATTCGCATTAAATTTTAAAAAGCCGCAACTCACAAGAAAATCTTGTAATAAGGAAGTGACACATTAAAAACATGTCACACTTTTATTAGGTCATGTCGGAAGCTATCAAACACTTCGTAAAATATAAGTGAGAAGTGTCTAGCGTGTGTCACTTGTTTAGGTAATTAGGAACAACTCCCTATTAGAATAAAATTTCTAAGAAATTCTTATTATAATTAAATAAAATCTTGACTAATTTTTCAAAGATTCAAGCTAAAGACATAAAAATAACAACATCAAACCAAAGAAAAATTAAAGTTAATCCAGTCATCTAAAGTGTGATAAATATGAAATGCTGGAATATTTACTAAATATTTAAATAGATAATATTAGATAGATAATTCAATCAAACTTATACTAATAAGGGTCAACTTTATCAAAGAAAATTCAATTATCCATTATCTCAGCCCGCTAAATAAATCTCCGGGCTCAACAGTCCCGTAAAACCCGACTTTAGCACGCGAACACTGAACAATGGCATAATAAACATAAAACAAAATCATCCCCCGAATTCTCATTCAAACTAACGCCGGCGTGATAATAGACGTGACACCCGGTAAGAGCGGGTGCGCCGCAAATTCAGCGGCACAAATTGGCCTTTTCACTGCGAGATTACATCATGCGGGAGCCGAGTGAAATGTCAAGCGGGCCGACGGTTGCCAGACGCGCGGGTAATGGCGCGGCGGCCGCGTGATTGGACCCCCTCCGCCCGACCCCAGCCTCCCCTGCCGTCACTCGCAAACCGTTTCATTTGAACCTCTTTGTTGCAGCTCGACGCGAAAAAGAGCCCCCTCGCGCTCCTCGCGCAGACCTGCAGTGCCATCGGCGCCGACTCGCCGAACCCAAAACTCGTGTCCGCCGCGGAGAAGGCGAGCAAGAAGTACGACGAGAAACCGAGCCACATGGACAACAAGCCTAGCTTCAAGCCTTATGAATCGTGCCTCACTGCGAGAGAAAAGACTAGGACGCCCGAGGAGCGAGCGTCGTCGGTCAACGCTCACTCGAAGACCCCCTCGTCCAAGGGCAGCGCGTCGACGACGCCCGTGCAGGCGCGATGCGGCAGCAACCAGAGCTCGTCATCCCAAAGAACCTCACCTCCGGCGCATCGCAAAACTCCCTCGGAAAAGTCTGACGAGAGATCCAGCCCTCTCCATTCGCCCACGCCGGCCAAGTCGAGCTCGGAATCCTTGTCGGCATCCAAGCTGTCATACACACCGAGCTCCTTACCGTCCAACGTAGACACCAAAGAACACTCTAGCTTCAAACCAAGTGTACCTGTCAGTTCATCGGCGTTCCTCAGTGGAATACCACCCGCCGGGTTTCCTCTGCCGATGGATCTGATGACTAGTAGTTTGATGGCGGCGCAACACCATGCGCTGAAAAATGGACTGAATCCTTACCTAGCGTACGCAAGAATGAAGGCTCCCGGCAGCGATCTGGGAATCTGCAGGGATCCATACTGCACAGGATGCTCGTTAAGCTCTCATTTGCTCAAGTCTGCGGTTTGTCCCGCGGGATGCTCGCAGTGTGATCACGCGAAGACGCCGTTTCAACTGCCGTCGGGTCACCCTGCGGCCGCGGCGTACGCTCACGCTCAACTGGCAGCGTTGGCTGCGGCTTCCCAGCTGCCGTTCGTCTGCAGCTGGATGGCGGGGGACTCCGCGTACTGCGGCAAGCGGTTCGCGACATCGGAGGAACTGCTGCAGCACCTGCGGTCGCACACGGCGAGCGGCGAGTCCAGCCCGAGCCTGTCGATGCTGAGCGCGGCGCACCCCCTCCTGCAGCGGACGTACCCGACGCCGCCGCTGTCGCCGCTGACCCCCCGCTTCCACCCGTACAGCAAGCCGTCGCACATGGTGTCGTCGCCGCCGCTGCCGTTCCCGCTCCCCCCGCACCCCTCGCTCGCGGCCTACTTCCCCTCGTATTCCCTGTTCGGGCCGCGGCCGCTCCATCCTTGAGGACCGTCGGCGCTCCACGCACACAAGAAGGGGGGCGCCGATCACTAACGCCCATGCCGTCTCAATGGACAATCGGGCCGGGAGGACGTGTAGATATAGCATAGTGTCGTCCGGTGCCGCCGCTCATATCACCGACGGATGTGGACGGACGCGACGCCCTGCGGGGCACGACAGCTGTGATCTCTAACTTGTAATATTCATAGTGCTAGCGCGACGCCGCTCGCCTCACCACTCGGTCCCGCGAGCGCGGATATTATTTTGTAGTTAGTCTAACAAAATTTTTAATGTACCAAATCTATAGTATGTAACTTAATTAGTTTCTAATTTAAGTTGTTGCAAATAATTAGAGAGAGGATTGTTATGTAATTGTGTTTGTATTTTTTTAATTATCACGTTTTAGTATTGTCGTCATCCTATGCAAATGTCACTTACACATATCTTGGTGTTTTAAAGTTAATGACTAGTATGCGCTAAAGATTAAGAATATGTTAAAACACGAATGTTATGTACCGTCATTAATGTTTCTTTATTTATAAAGCGACTTTCCAAATTAAATTAAATTGATAAGATCTCAAGAGTTTTGGACACACTTTAATTTAAAAATTTACATTTAAATGCTTGCTTAATGGCAGCTGTATTTTTGTGAGAAATCATTGAGATAAAGTAACGAAGATTAAATAAATATAAACTGTAATGAAACACGGAGAGATACGATTATTGCGTGTACTAGATTCTTGTAAAGGACATTGAATATCTGCAATCGATATCTGTTGACATAAAGATTTGTTGTTATAAAGGACATAAAATGGAAAAAAATATACGTAAATATTTAATTTCAACAACTTTGTTTTCTTACCCTTTTACACGTGTGTTTATTCTGAGAAACAATTTTAAGACGAAACATACTATTATTAAGACGTTGAATTATGACAACAAGGCTACAACAGCCATAAATCCAAACTGGCTGATAATAGATTTCATTTCACATTAAATTAAATAAGATAGGACATTAAATAAATCGCATTCTATTTAGCGAAGTGGTCTTAGAACGCTAAAGTTTATTGGTCATAAAACTTGAGTATTACGATAAAATTATTCGGCGTCGACCATTAAGTCTGGCAAGACACGGAATAGTGATTATAATAAAAACTGTTTATGTTGCCAGCAGAGGAAAACAATGTCATTATTTCACATGTGAATAATAAAAATTATTATTTTTATTATTCAATTTATTATTCACAAAGAACTGATGATGAAGATACGTTATTGATGTTTAAGATTATTAGCAGTCCAACAATTTAATTTCATTAAATAAATTGATTCGTGTTCAAAATTTATCAATTTAAAACTCAAATTAATTATGAATGAAGAAAAAATTGCTATTTCGCAGTTGATACATAAATTCACTTGACACATAACTTAATGATGATATTTATGTAAGCGCACGGAAAGACAAACTGTCAGATTATGTCACTAGTGATGGGATCAGTGGTCACTATCACTTCCCATCTTGACGCTTGCTAGTGATGTGGCTTAGCTATTTATACATCCATTTTACTGTACTACAGTTAAAATTACCACTCCAACCAAGACACATAACATAATTATCATCACGGCTATGAAGAGTTATATAGGATACCCACCTTTCACCATTCATGTTTGGTCCCACAATGGGTGGTAGAGCCTATGTCAATGCACCGCAAACAACCCCACTAATAATTTAATGTTATAAAAACAGAATAATACTTTGTCCGAATCGAACCCAGAACCTCTAGCTAAGCCAAAGAGGCAGTACGAGTTTATACTCGCAATAAAACCGAAACTATAAGTAGGTCGCGACATGATAAATTGATTGTAATTTAGTTTTGACAACATGATAGAATGTACAAACTGAGGGTGGCGTTTCACCGCCCATCAGACAAACGATGTCGTGAAATCGCGATCAGTCAGCGGAGGTGGACAGACAGACAAACTGTCGGGTTGACGTTATGCCGGCCACCGGTTATATGGGATGGAAGATTATTAGAGTTAGAGAGCTATGTTGTTCTATGTATGTTCTTGCTTATACGCAGTTCAAATACATGTAACTGCGAGCATTTTCGGTTTAAAGATATTTTATTTCACATAAGACATACAAACAGTAAAAGTCACTTAAAATGAGAAAAAAGTCACTGCAAATACGAGTACCTATAATAATATTATGTAGAACTTTATAAGCTTGGCATTGTATGTATGTAGGTATGTATGTATGTATGTAACGGAATCTATAAACGTGATTTTTGCCACAAAACTTCGGATTAATTTGAAACTTTACACTCTTATCAAGGACCGATATCAATGCAAATATTTAAAAAATAATCTATTATTTACGAAATTACGGTTATCTACAATAAAAAATTTTTTAGTTTAGTTGATCAGCATGACAATCTTTAGAATCCTATAAGTTATCTGTGTCTATATACAAGACATGTATCTAGGAAGCATTTCTTCTTCGATCCCGGACCCGTCTCTACCACCGCCACGTCTATTTACGAGCACAACTTGAATAGGGCACTCGAGCGTGTGCAAACGACAGATCGGCAACCATCTCGGCCGTAATTATTTCATCGCCGCGAGCGAAATCGAGCTTTCATAATAGCCCACCGCTCGCTCGGATAATAACCACAAATCATTTTTCTCGTCGCCGCGTGAGTCAACTTTGCAAGCCATAATTAGGTGCGGCTTCCACTGTAATAAATTATAAGCAATTTATCCGTCGAGCTGTCGCCATACATCACGGCGCGGTGCATTCGCGAGCGCTAAAATATTATGAGCGATGTGCAGGGCAGACGTGGCATTTGCTGACGCCTTAATATCACCACGCTATCATCTTTCAAATTAATGTTATCGCGCTAACGGTGAGTTATGGAGTGCGCAATTATATGGATTGTCTTTTTCTGGCTGATGTCATTGCACTGGTAAGCTCGTCTTGTAGACATGACATGCGAACGTGAAGCGGGGAAACATTACCTAACCACGGCAAATAACGGCAAAATAGACGGGCCCATAGCAGGAGAATTTTTAGACTTAAACTTATAACCTTGAGGTAAACAGTCATCCGGTGTAAATTGGAATGAAAGTTTTGTGTGAGAAACAGTCCATTAAATATCTTTTTAGGATACAATTTTATTATTTGATTTTAGATCATGAGCAAGATTGAAGCTCTTTGTAACCTATGTACACACTCGTCTTAGCAAGGTAACTTATGGTATTCACATTTTTTTTACACTGACAGACAAACCGATAAACTGATGGGGTAAATAAGTGGTCAACATAGCCCCATTGGCTATGGCCACGTGGGACGAATGCATTGCTGGCATAGGTTAACGCCACAGAACAGATAAAGGAGGTTAACGCATTCTTAACACGCTTTAATTAGCTTGGTATGTATATGTATGTAGGTATTTATGTATGTAGGTATTTATGTATGTATGTATGTATGTATGTATGTTACGGAATCTGAACGAAATTTTCAACCACTTTAAAATGTCTGATTAATTTGAAACTACACATTTTTGTAGGACCACTGACAATGCAATATTTAAAAAAAAAGTAAAGTAGGTTGGTAGGTACTTAATCGTTTTGTTTGTAATGTTTTTCTATTTAATCCACAAAAAAAACGTTTATAACGAAACGATTTCTTAATGATAAAGGACGGATTTCCGGTCTTAATTCAGGAGAGACGATAAAATAGGTATTACTTCGAAGAACAATAATTTATAATAACTAAATAAATAATAACCATAACCAGCTGAATATTTTCCCTACTTTAAAAAGGTAAAATAAGGTTTTAAGAACAAAACCGCGAGATATGGAGAATAGCCCGCCTAGCTTTCAAAGCGAAAGTCGACTAAATAAATTTACGACCGCCATTTCCATAATAATACCAGTTATTGTTATATGTTAATTCCAAGTATTAATGTCGTTAATGTTAACATTAACATATTAATTTGGTTAACACACATCCTCGCGTCCCGTTGAGAAATAGGTATGAATTATAATGAGGCTGGGCGGGTCGTGGTTTATGTATTTTTAATGATGAATTTAAGTAGCGGGCAGCAAGTATACGTCGGGGCGCGGACTTCGGCCAGTCAGAATAATACTGTAGTCTAAATTTAATTTTAATTTCGTGTATTACATTTATGTATTTGTTACTAAAGTAGTAACATAATTGAATCTACTACCTAGGTAAACTAAAAAAAGAGCATAAGTGATGTAGAACTACCTACAATATTAATTTCGGAAGTATAGATTTTTAATCAAAATACTTGGTACCTACGAGTAAAAGTATATTTTATTTCTTCAGCGGGTAGTTGGGTACCTATATCAAATAATTATGTACGATTCAAAGCTATCGGAACTTGTTAATTATTTCCCCAATACGTTTAGCGATAATTCCCATGTGATAAATTTATCTTAGCTTGTCTTTTTTGATACAGCAAGACACCTCATTTCAAAGTTTTATAATTTGAGAGATACAAGCCCAATTTCCGGTTGTTTGTTTTATGGCATTTTAATGGTGAATTTATACACATTGCTCGTCGTCGGATTACTTAATTCACTAATATCGAAATATCAACATGACTATTTGTACAGCTATTACATATCGTTTGTTGGAATAAATTTAAAGCGGCGCGATGGACCAATCATAAATTGTGTGGAAATGAGTTCGAAGTTCAAAATTTCAATTTTTTTAATTTTGGAATGACACTAATGCTATCATCGTGATTCTACGATAAAATTGAACAATTATCAGTATTAGAGTTGTTGGACACAAATCCAAATTCCAAGCTGCTATTTTCATATATATACTGCATAGATACGAGTATATTGGAAGTAGGTACCTCAGTACAACACAGTTATAACTTTGCCCGTTCAAACCCCGTACCTCTAGCTTAGCTTTTAACCGCTAGAACAATTAGGCTTCTCTAGCAAATTGAGATAAGGATACGAGCCGTCAGTACTGTTAACGCGCTAATCCTAGACTACCATGATAATTTAAACTTTAAACACGACATTTCGTGTATACATTTACATAAAAAACGCTATCGCGCCATCATTAGACACCGATTATCGACATCGCAAGCACGTCACTATCGCTCGCGTCGGCAGCGGAGATCAAAGGGCCGCGCCTTTGACGCGCCGCCGCGCCTGCAGGCGACTCGAAAAAAACGTTTACGTTAATTTTAAAACCATTTTGACGTCGCCCCGTTTGTTATCGCGTCGTTTAATTGGCCCATAGGTCGTGTTATGAACTAGCGTGTCACATCTGATGGATGAGCGAGCTTACCGTGTGGTGGCTTTGGAAGAAGTTTGACTACATTGTACCACCTGGTTAATAGTTTATTTCGAAAAATACGAAACAATTTTGGCAACCCTACCTGTATACCAACCTCAACAGCCTTTTTTTTACCCACCTATATAAACTGACAAACGAAAAATTACAACCAATTTTATAGTTTGGTATCTAGGTTAACGTTTAATAAAACATTACTTACTTACTAAAAAGTTACGTGTTAATCTGTCAACTCATAACATGACCTATTAATCCTATCCCATCCATCACTCAATCCACCATCCCAGCGGAAGTCAGCTGAGCACTTCTCATCCCAGCGCCCATCTCTCGCGACGCGTCTTCCTCTAATCTAATGGATTTCAGCCTGAAATGTTTACTCATAACGCGTTCCGCATTAAAAATGGATTGGGTAAAGGTGCGTCTTGGGTGGCAGTTTTAATAGCTACCTACTTTATAGCTCGCGTCGATTGTGATCGACCGAGTTAAGTAACGCCGGGCGCGGTCGGTATGTGGATTAGTGAATGCTAGTGGAAAAGTTTAATGGACGCTGCCGTGCTATGAAAGGCGCCATAAGCCGTAGCGGTCCCAATTGTTCGCGATTGTAAGACATCGCCAAGCTTTGTCAAAGATTTTCTTGTTGCTTGAAAACATTCGACACTAGATTAGAGCATCAAAAATCTGTGCCCAATAGTGGGATGCCAATAGTGGGATGTAGTCAGGAAGTAGTAGCAGTAGAAAAGTAGAAGGGAAGGTATAAAAATTTGATATAAGTTTCTCACATATCCACATATCCACAAGAAGCGTTTATACATTTCATATAATTCCTGAGAATTCCTAAGTATCCCATCCTCGTCGCGAATGCAATGTTCTGTAGCCTCGGCATAGTGAGGAATTCTCAGGAATTATAATAAATGTATAAACGCTTCATATAGCAATAACTTATTCGAAAAGTGACACCTATCAATCTGATATCTTCCTTTTTCTGCCTACATCACAGTAGCCAGTTACGTTTCCTATATCTAAGACACAGTGCAAGCAATATCACATATAATTATATACATTACATGCATATAATAAGATATATACAATACATATAGTTTTACTTCAGTCGTGTGGTCTAAAGCACACACGCTTTTTAAAATATAAACGATGAATATTGGCTCAGTGTGAAGCATGCCTTACGCAGCTTTATAAATTAACATGTTTATTCAGCAGAGTGTGAAATTTTCGCTTATCTTAATTTTTTTTATCTCAATTACCGATCAACCTCTCCTCATCATTACCACATCTTTACGTCTCTTAGTGTAAGTTAAATGTAAATTGAACGCCTCTTTATTTATTTAATTTATTTTAGTGACATGCCGAGTGTTAAAATTCTGGGATATTTTTCCAACCGACGTACTATTGAATGGTTGGACGTTATCTGGAAACAGATATTTATAACCAGATGTCCCCGTTTA
Source organism: Carterocephalus palaemon (assembly GCA_944567765.1). Classification (NCBI taxonomy): domain Eukaryota; kingdom Metazoa; phylum Arthropoda; class Insecta; order Lepidoptera; family Hesperiidae; genus Carterocephalus; species Carterocephalus palaemon. The sequence goes on from OX155645.1 coordinate 1,030,740, forward strand.
TTCAACCGACTTCGAAAAAAGGAGGAAGTTCTATGTTCGACTGATTGTATTTTATTTTATTTTAAACTAGTGGACGCCCAGCAGCTTCGCTCGCGTAGAATTAGACCCATTAACGACGTCTGCCCGTTCGGGTTGCCCACTTGACTTCAAAAACGGCAAAGTTTCATACTAACTTTGCACCCCCGTTTTACCCCCTTAGGGGGTGAATTTTCAAAAATCCTTTCTTAGTGCTCCCCTACGTTATAAAAGTAACCCCTGTGCAAAATTTCAAGTTTCTAACCGTTATAGTTTAGGCCCTGCGTTGATATGTCAGTCAGTCAGTCAGTCAGTCAGTCAATCAGTCAGTCAGTCAGTCAGTCATATATAAAAGGAGAAGGTGACTGTCTGACTGACTGACTGACTGACTGATTGACTGACTGACTGACTGACTGACTGACATATCAACGCAGGGCCTAAACTATATAGATATGGCTCGAGTCGATTCAATATGATCGACAGAGTTAAGCAACGACGGGCGCGGTCGGTTTGCGTATGGGTGAAAACTAGTGGCACAACTTCATGGGCGCTACCGTGCTTCGGAAGGCAAGCCGTCGGTCCCGGTTGTTTTCAATGGTGAAAACAATCGTCAAGCCTTGTCGAAGACCTTCGGGTGGCTTGAGAACATTCGACACTGGGTTGGCCACTAACCCCGCCAGCAATCCGTATTGTAGCAGCGTGGTAAAGTATGCTCTAGACCTCCCGTGGATTTGTCTGTGGGGGAGACCCGTGCCCAGCAATGGAAAGCTACAGAATTCTGCACCCATCATCCGAGTACGAATATTTTTCTGTTAAAATATCTGCCTGGACCCGCGGTTCAGCAAGGTTACCTTTAGCTTTCTTTTAATGTTTTCTTGTATTACTTATCAAAACTGTAACCTTTAAAAAAAAATGTACTATTTATTTAATTTTTTTTAAACTCATACCTCCCAACCCTAAGAAAAAGTCCCCTAAGTAACCCCTATCAGATCCAAAGCACTATAAAGGATGCTCCTTATCTGCGCGGTCGTAAACCGGCATGTTTATGCGCTTCCGACTTCCTTTGTGCGTCACCCTGTATACACTGTGGCGTTTATTCGGCTTTTTTGTTGCGAATGATAAGATTATGGAGTAGGAATAAAGATTGTGGGGTTCAGGTGGTACTCAGCTTGATAAGTAGCTATGTCTTTTGATGCGATAATTATTTTCGGTTTGGACCCAGTTTTTCTGAACGAAATTCTTAAAGAAGCCTGCCCTAACCTCTAGTTAGTGCAGAAGATAAATGAAAATCTCGTAAATTATTTAAGTGTACGGTGACCAGCAAAGGTGTGTATATGTATGTGCATTGGATCTTGTGGGGTATGATGTGTATTATTTTAGATTAAGTGCTATGCTACAACTCATACAACCTATAGACGTCCCACTGCTGGGCATTGGTCTCCCCCACAGCTGCGGGAGGTTTAGAGCATACTCCACCACGCATCTCCAATGCGTATTGGTGTTCATTAAAATAATCCTACGTGTAAATTATTATAAAACAGATACACTGCTTAGCGTGCCCTTTAAGGCACGAAGGCGTTCGATTTAGCCACTACCGTTCCATCCAATTGCCTGTCGACTCGGTGCGGTGATCAATCTGATTGTAATGCCTCACGACCATGAGCGCTTAACGTGCGAGTACTGTACTTTTAAAAGGCATCTCAATGTAGTGCGAAAGAACAATAGCCATGCCAGAGAAGACGGAAGCTTTTCAACTGACTTGAAGACGAAAGTCTTCAAAAGCTATTTAAGCTTTTAGTTCGCCACTAGGATAGCTTTTAGCTGCATCAGGCCAGAGCTCTGCTTAGATTTAAGAGGCCTTATTTAATTCGTCTACGGGGATTCCGGGGATTCCGTGGCGCGAGTGTGTGTCGGTTAGTGGCAAGGTTGTAGAGTCAGCTTGCCCTGAGGATACTCCGCTTGGAAGCGAAACACGTGTTGGTAGTGGTTCGTTTGTTGGTGTATATTTTAATTTTTTTTATGTGCATGCTTTCTTGTGTGGGAGGGAGGGAGGTGCTGTATGCATGAGAGTATACACCATCATACACCAACATACGCATTAATCGCAAGTTATTGCGAAGTAAGTTAACTAATTTTAAATTGTGTTATTTTATGTGTATATCCACAACACTGGCCTCGGCCTGTAGTGATAGTGAGTGTGTAACGCTTAAAAAAATCATCTACACAGTAAGAGGTCACATGGGAATATACCATGGGTTTTATACTCGTACAAATTGTGTTTTGGCTTGAAAAGTACTTTTTAGGTTTTCGGTTACAATTTTCTATCTTAGTCCACAAAATTTTATATGCCAGTGCCCCTGAATAAAAATGGAAATTGAATGACATTAATTCAATTTCCATTTTTATTCAGGGGATAAGCTAAGAAAACTTGAGAAAACTAATCTACTAATTAAATTAAGTACTACAAATAATTTACAAACTGGATTATTTATTTAACTTCTACAACATAATATTTTGAGTCTGGTGCACACGTTTCGATCTGTCAGTGAAGACATTCTCGTTAGCCGTCGATATTTAAGAACAAACCAGTCGGCGCGGCGTGTTTACGATTATCGTTAAGAAAGCATATTTCGTCAACACTGCCCGACGTTGTCACAGAGCAGCCATGGTCAGAGGGGACTGCGGTACCAGACATTTACATTCACTTCACCGAATGCAATACCTACACATGCTATTGATATTGATTTGCTATAATATATCGGACAGAAGAGTGTTAAAGACTACACACGGTAAGCCGCTTGTGTTTCGAATGACGGACATTCAGAATATAATAATTCAGCAATATTTTTTTCAACCATTACAGCAGATGACACTTTAGTCCTTAACTTATAACTCCGCTGGTAAATGAATCTCGTCTCTAGAAGTCGAATTCCAGCACAAATGGTCCATATAATTAGGTACTAGTTAAGTAGGTACTAAAGTGCCGCTCTGCCGCCGTCTACTCTTTGGCCGCCACAGACGGACAACATGTTTGTTTAACATACGAAGTTTATGGCACCAATTAGTAGGCTAGCTTATTAACCGACGTAAAGCTTACAAAGTAACGACCGGGATGGCAATTTGTTTTGATAGCAGCACTGTGACGGCGTATTTTTAACTCACTCAGAATTGCCTCTTAGGAGTGTGAAGGAATTTTACGGTTCACAATTTATTGGAAATTTTAGTAAAAAAGCTACCTTGTGGAAGTAGATTAGAGCGGTGGCTAAAGCCTAGCGAGCGGGAGCGGGGGCGGGTGACGTTTTAGCGATGTTACCGCTTTATTTTAACGTCGTTACCGACAATATTAGCACCTCCTCTAGATTGCTTTGAATGAAAACTCTCGTAATAACACAGAAAAGTCACAAAATTGTAACACAATATGAAGCAATTACATACCTACATCCATCCATCAGAATCTAAAAGTAATTTATCATTAGCTGCGACCCATATACGTCCCACTGATGGGCACGGGTCTCTCCCACAGACACAGTTGCGAGAAGTCTAGTAGAGCATACGGACGCTACTCTACATCTATTCATTTGCCCGTCACGTCACGTCATTCCGTTGAGGCGGAGAAGAAGGACAACCCAACAAACAAACACACTTTCCCATTTATATATTAATACAGATAATAACGGCCATACTGTAGAATACTCATTGTTGCGTGCCGCTGGCATCTGAACCCGGATCGTCTTGGATGAAACCGATCCTAGCGACTTCCGAGTAGCGAGTCTAGTCTCACAAATTCAATTCACACGAGCACGGTATATTAGGCCACAGTGAATGTAACACTCGTGTTTAGTAGAACAGTGGTATCTGGACGTTATATATTAAAATCTATTTTTTATATAATATAGACGGACAAACAGACATACGGGCCACCTGATGGTAAGTGGTCACCGTCGTCTGTGGACACGTGCGACACCGGGGGTATCACAGGTGCGTTGCCTGCCTTGAAGGAAGCGTTTCACTCTTTTTGATGCCCTTCCAAGTGAATGTAATTACGCCCGGGCGATTGCTCAGTACAAGTACGTAGTGAGCAATCACTCGTGTTTAGTAGACCAGTGATGTCTAGACGTTATAAATTAAAAATCTTTTGATGCCAACACGCTGCCAATCGCCAAACGGTACGTTTCAAACAATCTAACATAACATCCTACCGCCGTCAGACCCCATTAGCCACATTAAAACATCAGCTGACGATCCCGGGAACTTTTATCCCATGAAAATTGTGTGAGTAAAAAGAATGCCAAGATGATATATAAATAAATTATTAAAATAAATTTAAAAAAAAGCTTTTTATAACTTTTTTTTTATTTTCTTGCATTGTCATCGGAACCAAATATCTGTGCCAAATTTCAGCTCGATAGCTTCAGTGGAAGTGGGTGAAATATTGTTTGCAAGATTCCAGGACATTGATACATAGGAGTGAAGTTAAATAAAAGCTTTTAATGAATATGTATTCACACTTGTGTTTGGTTAGTGTAGCGTGTTGTGAATTTGTTGAATGAAAATAGGCGATTTTTGCTCATAGAATATAATAAAAATAAAATGAAATAAATACAACAAGGCGGATGTATGCGAATATGGACGAAGAAAAATTTAATATGGCGAATATTTGCAAAGGCGTAATTGCGGACACGTAGAGGGCCCAGCGGGGCCGCGCGATTGGCTGGCGATGACGCGATACTTTTTCTCAATTGGTCGGCGGTTCGCGCTGATTATTCTCAAAGTGTGCATGCCACTGCCATCTGTTTGCGGGTGGCGTAAACATGCTCCGGGCCTTGAAAGCTGGCTGGAAGACAGACTTTCAATGTTAATCTTCACTGACAGGTAGTGGGCATATTTTAGAAAAGGCACGTCGAACTACGCCGGTTGATGTCTTGATATCGGCTACCCTTGAGATGCCGTCATGGCCTGGAAATGTCTTGATGATGCGCCCAAGACTCCATTTTAAAGGTGGGAGGTGCTCGTCTTTTATGAGGACCAGAGTATGCTGCTATAAGTCATCTTTGTTCTGTTTCCATTTGGTCCTTGTCTGAAGCTCGGATACGTATTCCTTGGACCACCTGGCCCAGAAGTGCTGACGCATATGTTCCACCCGTTGATACCGCGTGAGACGATGAATGGGCTTGTCGATCAGGTCTTCGCCAACCGGAGCTGTCAGGGAGCGGCCGACGAGGAAGTGTGCTGGGCTAAGCGGCTGCAGGTCGTCTGGATCTGTCGATAAGGGACTGAGAGGACGGGAATTCAATACGGCCTCAATTTGAATTAAAACAGTATTGAATTCCTCGTACGTTAAGTGCGCGTTGCCAACGACGCGTCGCAAATGATGCTTGCAACCTTTGATTCCAGCTTCCCAATACCCAGCAAAATGACTAGCGTAGGGCGGTAAAAAGTGAAATTTGATACCTTGAGAGGCTACGTAATCTTTAATGTGTTCCTAACAAGATTTAAGAAATTTAGAAAAATCGTTTTTTAACCCAATAAAATTTCTTCCGTTGTCTGAGAATATATCGCTTGGTTTTCCGCGGCGTGATATAAATCTTTTAAGCGCAAGTAAATAAGCCTCTGAAGAGAGATCGCTGACCAATTCGAGGTGAACAGCGCGTGTGACAAAACATATAAATAGACAGATATAAGATTTAATCATTCTCGCGCCCCTACCTTTACGGTTAAGTATGAATACGGGTCCTGCGTAATCGACTCCGCATTTCATGAAAGGAAAGCCTGGTTGTAATCGTTCAGCGGGTAGGTCGCCCATGAGTGGACTTAAGAATTTCGGTCGCGTACGTGCGCAGGTAACGCACTTGTGCACTACCGTGCGAGCCAAGCTTCTACCGCCCACTGGCCACCATGTTTCTCTGAGTGAGTATAAAAGTAACTGTGGTGCTGCGTGCAATAATGTTTTGTGTGCCTCTCTAAAAGGGAGTAAAGTGAAATGATGTTTTGCTGATAGTAAAATTGGATGTTTTTTGTCAAAATCAAAATGAGCGGAATTACGGATACGGCCACCGACGCGAATTATATTTTTATCATCTAGAAATATATTTAAATTTAATAAGTGACGAGTACTGCGTAATGATTCTCCTTTTAAGAGTTTCTCATACACATCAGGATAGGCCTCGCGCTGAGAGTGACGCGTAAGCATCAGTAGGGATTCACTCAACTCGTCCGCAGTCAGTTCATCGCGCCGCCGCGTTTCTTTATTGCGCGTATTGTGTATAAAACGAAGTGCATATGCGGCCGCACGCTGCATGCGATTGAACTGAGAGAATCTAGAAAATGTAAATAATGCGTCATTAGTAACCTGATTAGAAGCTAATACCTTTATTGCGTTTGATTTAGTTTCAGGTAAATCGGCAGGATTCGAATCCATGTGCGCGCAGGAGGAATTATATACGAGTTCATGGAGGAATGACGGTCCGTTCCACCACAACGTTGAGTTAGCCAATGCATCTAAATGTACTCCGCGTGAAAGGAGATCAGCCGGGTTGTCACGGCCCTTGACGTGCCGCCATGAACAATCTTTTGTGAGCGCGTGTATCTCTGCGACTCGATTTTGTACATATGTTTTTAATAAATTAGGTGACATCCTTAACCAGCCCAAAACGATTGTAGAATCGGTCCAGAAAATCACTTTATTAAAATGACCTCTGAGCGATTCTTTAAGCTTAGCGTACAGACGAGCGCCCAAGCGAGCTCCACACAACTCTAACCTGGGTATAGTTGTGGGAGTGAGCGGTGCTACCTTGCCCTTTGAACTTAATAATCGAACCGTCACAGCTGATCCCTGGCTAACACTACGAATATAAGCGCACGCGCCGTACGCAACCTGTGATGCATCGGTGAATATGTGTATTTCTTTGTAAATAGCTTCCTCACAAATGACGTGACGCGGTACTCTTATACTGTCGAGTATGGATAGATTATTGACAAAGGTGTACCATGCTTGTGCTATGTCGTTAGGTACTTCTTCATCCCAAGTTAATTTGAGTACCCACAATTTTTGAAGCAATATTTTTGGTAAAATTATTGCAGGGCTCAACAATCCAAGAGGATCGAAGATCTGTGATGTAACAGATAAAATTATGCGTTTAGTAGGTTTGATTTTACAAGTATAATCGAATTGCGTGTTAAAATGTAAATTATCAGATTTATTATGCCAGCCTAATCCTAACGTTTTACTGTGCGCGTGTTCTCCTAAGGATAATTCCTTTACAGTGTTATTTGTTGCGTAATTACTGTGATCAAAATTAAAAACCCACTTGCGAAGGGGAAAGCATCCTTTATTTAAAGTTTTAGCGGTTTCTTTACATAGAAATAATAATTTATCAATGCTTTCGTCTCCACAAATCAAATCGTCGACGTAAAAATCATTGTTTATGATTCTTGCAACATCGGAGTTATCGGTCTCGTTTGCTAATTCTTTTAAACACCTGCAACTTAAAAATCCCGAGGAGGCATTACCATACGTCACGCGTTGCATTTGATAAATACTAATGTCCTCCGATGGACTATCGCGCCATAGAATAAGCTGCAGATCGCGTTGTTCAGGATCAATGAGTACCTGCCTGTACATCTTTTCGACGTCAGCGCAGGCGACGTACTTGTACTCGCGAAATCTTAGTAAAATAGAAATTAAATCCCCCTGTAAAGGTTCCCCAGTGAGCTGTAAATCGTTAAGCGATGTTCCGTTCGACGTCGCTGCGCTGGCGTCGAATACTACTCTTAAGCGCGTCGTAGTACTATGCTCGCGGAACACGCCATGGTGCGGCATGAAGTAGTGAGGGTTGCCATGAGCGGTGATGCGACTCATGTGCCCCAGCTGTATATATTCATGAATGAAATCATGGTATAGCTGTTTGTATGCGGGGTTGCTATGCAATCGTTTTTCTAACGCTAAAAAACGACGCTCCGCTTGAGAGTATGACTCACCCAGCCCGTCGGGTGAACGTGAGAACGGTATACGAACGCAGAATCTTCCATCAGCAGCGCGCGTAGTTGTATGTAGGAAGTGCTCTTCACACTGTCGTTCGGTCTCACTGCGCGAATCCCCCGACTTGCGATCGCTGGGCAGCTCTTCGAGCTCCCAAAACAAACGTACTTGCTTGTCTATAGCTTGCGTGTCTAATGTGCTATAATTACAAGATACAGTTTTTGAAAATTGTTTGTTTTGATAAAAAGGACCGGATACAACCCAGCCTAATTTGGTGTTTTGAAGGAAGGGGCCACTCGCTAGTCGCAACCTTCCTTCCTCCAACAGATCCCAAAAATAATCCGCCCCGATCAACATATCAATAGGTTGACACTCATAGAACGTAGGGTCTGCGAGTTGAATGCGCGTAGGTATGTTTAATTTATTTTTATGAATTGAGAAAGTTGGTAAATTGGAAGTTATGTGTGGTAAGACTAAACATGAAATGCGCATGCTGAACGTCCCACATAATGCCTTTAATTGTACATCACTAGTTTGCGTGCTTTTAGTGACAACATTACCAACTCCGTGTATTTGTGCAGTGGACTGTATTGAATTTAGATTTAGTTTATCGCTTATATGCTTTGAAATAAAACTTCGTTCGCTACCGCAATCTAAAATCCTGTGGTAATCGCCTATCCCGTCGGCAATCTCAACTATCGCAGTAGATAAGAAAACAGATTGTGAATGTGCGTGTATATGCAACGTCCGAGCTGATCCCGCTGCAGGTGTGTTGTTGTTTACCTGATGCGCGGGCGCAGGCGGCTGGCCGGGCTGCGCGCGATCGCCGGCACCCCTTTCGCCCGCCTCATTAGCTAACAGCAACGACACGGAGCGCACCTCCGCGCTGCTCCCGTTAACCTCAGAATGAATCAAAGTATTATGTTTTTTATCACATTTCTTGCAGGGACCATAACGACACTCACTCGCCGTATGACCTGGATGCAAGCAGTTTTCACATAAGTGTTTGTTTTGTATGAAATTAAGTTTATCGTGTAAGTTTAAGTTGAGAAATTGTTGACAAGAATATAATGGATGTTGTGCGTTACACAGAAGGCAAGTATTTGTGCGTGGATTCGTATAACTAGTGCGCGGCTTTGTGTTGTTAGTTACTACATTACACTGTAGCTTTGAATGATTTTGTGTTTGCGGATTAAAAGAATGACGCTTGAAATTTGATGAATGTGAATTGTGAGAGGATGAATGTGAGGTTCCGGGTTTTGAATGTGTTACAGATAATGTTTCCAATATATGAGCCTTATCTCTTAGAAACGTAATCAAATCATCTAATTTAATTTTAGTAACGCTGTCAGTGTCTGCAGTGGGCGGTACCAGCGTGCCTTTGTAACGTTCCCACTCGCGTTCCGTGGCGGGATCTAATTTGCTTACCACTAAGTAAATGACCAGCGTGTCCCAGTGCTCTGTAGGTTCGCCGAGTAGTTTTAATGCTCGAATATTTTTTAATATCGTGTCAATTAGCTTGCGAATCAACGACGGCGACTCTTTGTTTACACTGGGGATATTGAAAAGGGACTTAACGTGATTATGAACCAGTAGTCTGCTATTGTTATATCTATTTAACAGTAATTCCCAAGCTATCGAATAATTGCGTGCAGAAAACTCAACTGAGTCTATTACTAGTTCCGCGCTGCCACAAAGCGATGATTTGAGATAATGAAACTTTTGTATCTCTGAGATTTCATGTGAGTTGTGTACTAGGGCCAAATATGTATCACGGAACTCTAACCACTGATCATAATTACCGTTAAAAGTAGGAAGCGAGATAGTAGGTAACTTAACCGATTGAAATGAATTGTTTATTGATAATGACTTGTCACAGGCTGATTCCTCATCATGGATCATGCACTCTGTCTTCGCGATGACACTGTAATAATTATTTTCAAATTCCTCACGAACTAATAATTGCGATTCTGACTCAGACTCCGGGAGTAAACGTTCTATTTTGTTTTGAACATCGTTAAATTCACTATATAATGATTTTGCGCCTTGTAGCCTTAGGTTTAACTCTATTCTTTGCGTGTAAGTTATTTCTGAAGATTTAAAGGAATTAACGTAATTTTTAAATACCGTAAGTCTGCCTTTGATGGAACCTCTTAGTTTATTTAAGCCTTTCATCGTATCCTCGTTAAATTTATCTGAATCGCCCTTTGTCATTTTGGATGGTAAGAAAAGCGGGAATACTTACAGTTTGCAAACACCAAAATTAACACGTCACGGGCAACTACACTAGTCCGTCGACTGCCTTTTACACTGCGATGGTCCCGATGGTTCAAATGCCGACTGGAATCCTGGGTCTTGCGCGTTGGATCCAGGGTTCTTGTCGTTGACGTGGACGTCGAAGTACACGTAGATTTGCGAATAGTCCGGTCTTCTTGTAGAATCCGACTCGTAGGTCCAACTTTATGTAGCGTGTTGTGAATTTGTTGAATGAAAATAGGCGATTTTTGCTCATAGAATATAATAAAAATAAAATGAAATAAATACAACAAGGCGGATGTATGCGAATATGGACGAAGAAAAAATTAATATGGCGAATATTTGCAAAGGCGTAATTGCGGACACGTAGAGGGCCCAGCGGGGCCGCGCGATTGGCTGGCGATGACGCGATACTTTTTCTCAATTGGTCGGCGGTTCGCGCTGATTATTCTCAAAGTGTGCATGCCACTGCCATCTGTTTGCGGGTGGCGTAAACAGTTAGATTTAAACTGTAAGCAAGATGTTGACTGAAAAAAAAAATATTAAGATGAAACCAGCTAACATCTAATTTATAAATGTATAAACCTACCCATTAGATTTATTTATTTTGATTGTGTTAAATAATATTTAACACAATCAAAATAATAATAAATAAATTTAATAAATATCCTGCCCGGCCTTGCAGCTTTTGTAGATCTCTAGAAGTGTAAATGAAAATTTCGTGAGAATTATTTCGTCATAAGGTGATTGCACACGCTCAACAAAATGTAAAATTCTTGTGTTGAATGTTTTAAAATACTTAAGTGTACTTTAGAAATATTCTTATAATCACTTAATCATTGCGTAAAAGCGAGGTTTTTTTTAAATTCTTTTTTGTATTTATAGGAATTGAACAACAAACTTCCAAGATTTTATTAAGCCTACCCTAATCTTGGCGCAGGCACTCCCGTGCGCGCTGATCTGTTTGAAATAACAATCAGAGCAGCGCCATCCGTCAATCAAGGCGAATGTTTCGTCTAACCCCACTCTGACTTATTGCTTGCGTCTGATTGTTATTGCGCAGTCTTGATTGCTTGATCTTAACAATTTTACCGATTGAAATGGAAGATAGTTTCAATAATTTTTGTGCACAGGGTAAGCAAATTCAAATTAAGTAACTAATTATTTCGTCTTCTAACATACAACCTCCTCCATACGTCCTCCAACCACGGCAGCTTGTCGCTGCGACCCATAGACTTCCCACTGCTGGGCAGAGGTAGCTAAGACCAATAGAATTTTTATTGGTCAAGACAGACAACATTTGAAAAGTGTCCTTACTTCTTTTTCTTAATAACATAGATGCCTCGATAGATCGATAGTCAAAGGTCAAAGACAAAACAATACAACACAGTCACCATTCAGTAATTTTACTGTTTACTACTACAGCATATTTATGCAGACAGTCAAATCTGGTCAAAGTCCTTATTACAAGCAAAACATTATCTTCAGTCGCAACTTAAAAGGATTGTAGCTAAAAACAAAATTACCAGCTAACGATCGTAATTCAGCTCGAATCTGAAATAATTCATCTACTTTACAACGGCGTGCCATTAAAACAGATTTCAGTCGAAAAATATTATCCAAAACAAAACCTTAATTGGCCGTAAACAAGCCTTTTCAAATCCGTTTACATCAAACGCCGGAGTTATTGTGCAAACAGACCATTTTTTCGACGAAACAAAACATTTTACAGACAATATATCACGTGATATGCAATTGGCGCGTAAAATTCGTGTTTTACGACACATATTACTGGCTGTGTTGTTGGTGTGTTGGCTTAGTTTATAACAATGTTTTCATTCAACGGTCGTACGTCTGAGTTTGTCATAAATATCGCGATAAAGTATGCATAACCACACACCATAACACACCGTTCATCAGCTGTCTATTTCCAGACTTTCCTATGGGAGGGCATTCGATCATGCGATGCACTCTGCATATATGTATATGCAAACCTGCGAGAGTACTTTTTACTCGACGACTCTTAGTCGACTCTTAGTCGAACGTTTGACGATAGTTCAAATTAATTAATTATTTAAATGTAACTATGTATTTATTGGTGGAGTATGCTCTAGACCTCCCGCAGAAGTGTCTGTGGGGGAGACCCGTGCCCAGCAGTGGGACGTCTATGGGTCGCTGCGATGTATTTATTTATGTATTTGCTTTAAATACATGTCATTTTACAAGGTGTTATATGCACCTTTTCGTCAAGTATGGCCTGTAGTGTCTGTCTGTCTGTCTGTACCCAGATGGGTCGCATGCCGTTTCGATCATGCGATGCACTCTGCATATATGTATATGCAAACCTGCGAGAGTACTTTTTACTCGACGACTCTTAGTCGACTCTTAGTCGAACGTTTGACGATAGTTCAAATTAATTAATTATTTAAATGTAACTATGTATTTATTGGTGGAGTATGCTCTAGACCTCCCGCAGAAGTGTCTGTGGGGGGGAGACCCGTGCCCAGCAGTGGGACGTCTATGGGTCGCTGCGATGTATTTATTTATGTATTTGCTTTAAATACATGTCATTTTACAAGGTGTTATATGCACCTTTTCGTCAAGTATGGCCTGTAGTGTCTGTCTGTCTGTCTGTACCCAGATGGGTCGCATGCCGTTTCGATCATGCGATGCACTCTGCATATATGTATATGCAAACCTGCGAGAGTACTTTTTACTCGACGACTCTTAGTCGACTCTTAGTCGAACGTTTGACGATAGTTCAAATTAATTAATTATTTAAATGTAACTATGTATTTATTGGTGGAGTATGCTCTAGACCTCCCGCAGAAGTGTCTGTGGGGGAGACCCGTGCCCAGCAGTGGGACGTCTATGGGTCGCTGCGATGTATTTATTTATGTATTTGCTTTAAATACATGTCATTTTACAAGGTGTTATATGCACCTTTTCGTCAAGTATGGCCTGTAGTGTCTGTCTGTCTGTCTGTACCCAGATGGGTATTTAGTTTTAAACTTCGACACCTGCAAGGAAGAACATCGTAACTCACTTTTTGATGAATTTGAGTTACAATCATGTTCTTTATTAAAAAAAAAAGCTCTATTTTTTGCACTCACTCCCATATCTGAATTATTTCTAATTATGTTTTTAGCCAGTATTAAAGCATTGTAAGTCAACGTTTACAGAAAATGATAAAAATGTATATTTAGTTACTTATTGAAAATTTGCCAGTAATTGATAATATTACTAAGAAAAAATTGCAATACGAGATACCCTCTTGTCTTTCGCAAGATGTTGTGAACGTGAACGTGAACGTTAAACAATCTTTCATTGGAATCTTAGTTACAATGTTTTCATTCTCAAACGAAGATTAATATTTTCGATTCTAAAATTGTAACATTTTAAAAGATAGCGATAAACACCGAGCCAAGCACTCTGATTCTGTTGTAGCAGCTTGTTTCGACTTACAAAAGATCTTGAATACTCCACAGTCGGAAGTATCTCTGTTTTATTATAAAAGAAAACTTGCTACATATAATTTTACGATCTATGATATGGGCACCATCCATCCATCCATCCATCAGCCTTTCAGAGTCCACTGCTGGACATAGGCCTCCCTTAATAGGTGCCACTCCTCCCGATCCTGTGCCTTCTGAATCCAGCGATTTCCCGCTGACTTTTTCAGGTCATCAGTCCATCTGGTTGGAGGGCGGCCTGTGCTCCGTTTCCCGAGCCCTGGTCTCCACTCGAGGACCTTTCTAACCTATCGGTTGTCCGTCCTACGAGCGACGTGGCCTGCCCATTGCCATTTCAGCGTGCTTAGTCGACGAGCTATGTCGGTAACCCTCGTTCGTCTACGGATTTCATCGTTTCGAATCCGGTCTCGTAGCGAAATACCGAGCATAGCTCTTTCCATAGCGACACTGAGCGACTTTGAGCTTGCGAATGACGCCGACGGTAAAGGACCACGTCTCGGATCCATATGTCATCACTGGCAACACACACTGTTCGAAAACTTTCGTCTTCAGGCACTGAGGTAATCTCGATGAAAAGATATGTCGTAGCTTCCCGAACGCTGCCCAGCCGAGTTGGATTCTTCGTGTGACCTCTTTCTCGAAGTTGGCCTTACCCATCTGGACCACTTGTCCCAGGTAAATATACTCGTCAACAACTTCGAGTGCAGCGCCATCAACAACAACTGGTATAGGTTTGACATGCACATTGGACATGATCTTAGTCTTGTCCCCTTGGTGAGGTCCCCTAGCATAGTGTTGAGGTCGTCCAGCGATTCTGCCAAGATAACTATATCATCGGCAAATCGAAGGTGTGTGAGGCGTTAGCCATTGACGTTGATGCCTAGTCCTTTCCACTCCATCAGCTTATGCACGCCTTCCAATGCAGCAGTGAAAAGCTTCGGGTAGATAACGTCCCCTTGCCTAACACCTCTCTGCAATTGAATGGGGTTCGTGCTTCTGTCGTGTACTCGGACTGTCATTGTGGCGGCTTCATATATCCACTTCAACACCTCGATGTACCTATAGTCAATCTGGCACCGCTGCAGAGACGCCAACACTGCCCAGGTCTCGATAGAATCGAAGGCTTTCTCATAGTCCACAAACGCGACACACAACGGCTGGTTATACTCCTCGGTCTTTTGTATAACTTGCCGCAGTGTCTGTATGTGGTCCACGGTGCTGTAGCCTTTTCGGAAACCGGCTTGTTCGGGAGGCTGGAAGTCGTCAAGCCTGCGCGCAATGCGATTAGTAAGGACTCTCGAAAACAACTTGTAGACGTGGCTCAGGAGCGCAAGGGGCCTGTAGTTCTTAAGAAGGGTTTTGTCGCCCTTCTTGAAGAACAACACAACCTCGCTCGCGCGCCACGCCTCTGGGGTGGTTCCGCTATTAATGACAGTATCGAACAGCTTCTGGAGCGCCACTAGGACAGGTTTCCCACCAGCTCTTAGCAGCTCTGCTGTGATTCCGTCATCACCCGGTGCTTTGTTGTTTTTCAGTTGTTTGAGAGCCTCCCTAATCTCGTACAGGCTGACGTCCGGGATATCTTCGGTATAGTGCCGGGTTAATCTAGCTCGCTTATCGTGAGCGCCAGCTGGAGCTGGGGCTTGCGAGGAAGTGTACAGTTGTCCGTAATACTTCTCAATTTCTATCAAAACTTCAGGTTTGGACGAGACTATGGTACCGGAATCTGTCTTCAACCTTGATAACTGGCTTTGCCGTTTGCCCAATGCGTGATCTCGAGCAAACACTTTGGAATTAATAATGAATAATTAAATTATTTCACTTGTTTTACTTATATGGTAACTTCAAATCAAATTAAAATACATGTTGCGCATTGTATGTCAGACTTACAATTTTTTTTTTCTATGAAGCAAACATAGGCGTACAATTTTGAATTGTAAATCTGAGTTACAATGTCATTTTATAAAGTTTATAACGTGCAAACTCATTGTAACTCATAAAAAGTAGTAAAATGAACGTAGTAATAGCATATTAATCATACAGTAATATAAATTATCCCTTTTTGACTACAACTTTCTAGTGTGAATGGCGTTAGGACATAACAGAACTGACTAAGAATTTTTTTAAACTTTAACGCGCTCTCCTGTAAAGTTGCTAAAAATGAGTTACGATGTTCTTCCTTGCAGGTGTCGACTTTGTTTTTATTCATTTGTGCACTGATTGAAGTTTTTTTTTTAAATCTCCAACAAAATTGATTATTTTATTAATAAATATTCAAAATCATTATAAAAGGACTTTTTTCTTTTTAAGAGCTAGCTACAATCAAATAATGGCATAGAAAAATGGTCACGGAAAAGAAAAATGTGAAAACCATGTAACCATTAAATTTAATTTAATAATTTAATCTTCGCTCAATAATGCACAACATTTACCGTTTCAATTATTTCAGGATTCAGTTTTTTTTTCAAATGTACCTGTTATAAGTAGGCTTTACCGAATAAGCAGTCCCATAAAGCCCTAATAGCAGATGTCAGATAGCCTAAGCAGATGGTAAGTATTCACCATCCAACACGGGCAACACCGGACAGAGTCATCGCCTATAGCCGTAAAGTGTTAAAAAAATACTAGTACTAAAAACTGCCTCGAGTATAGGCGATACTCTACATCAGGGGTTCCCAAACTTATTTCGTCTACTGCCCCCTTTGAGAATAAATAATTTTTTAGCACCTCTATTATTTCACCTACTTAAAAACCACTATAACTTCAAATCAAATTAATTAATTATTGTGAGCTACATTAGCGGAGATTAAACGTTAATTCTAAACAAGACTTACAATACAATAAATCGCAAGAGTTAACTTGAAACCTGAGCGCAGTAGGATGCCCCCATTTTTTTTCTGGGTCTCTTACCTCCCTTCTTCAGGCCTGCAGCGCCCACAAGGGGGCGTCATCGCCCACTTTGGGAAAGGCTGCTCTGGATACTGATACTTACTCTGTGCTCTAGGACGCTTACTCTTTGCTCCAACATCTCAAGTAGCACCAACTACCGGGCGATAAATCGGGCCTATCGCGATCGCGGCCGGGACATAAAACAAGCGAGTGGTAGCGCTATCGACACGATCGTACGATATTTACGCGGCACGCCGCCCGTTGATTATAATCGACAGCGGTTTGTTTGTCGGCTGCATGGGCTGTGGTGTACTGGGTGAATGTATATGTAATTAACGTTTTAAACATTTGTTTCATGAATTTATGCCATACAAACGTTTGCATTTTGTAATCTTCCATCCATCCATCTATCCATCAGCTTTTTTGGGTCCACTGCTGGACTTAGGCCTCCCTCAATCGTCGCCACTCCTCCCGATCCTGCGCCCTCTGAATCCAACGGTTTCCCGCTGTCTTCTTCCACCTCGTCGGGGGGCGGCCGATACTTCGTTTTCCGAGACGCGGTCTCCTCTCGAGGACTTTTCTTACCCAACGGTTATCAGTCCGTCGAGCGACGTGGTGATTGTAATCTTACAAATTATTAACTACTTCATTCAATGTGCTAACTTAAATGTATCCAATACTTTGTAAACATTTCTTCCATTACCTTGCAAGCAGTCCTCTTGGTTACAATTTTTTTAATTGAGACATGAATGGTTTGCAAATTGTATCAAACATTAAAACCTTGTGAACATGTGATTTCCTATGCCATTTTACATTTGATACTTACATTCTTCGAACACAGAAAAAAAAATTCGTGATCGACGCTTAACTTGCGATAAATATAGAACTAAAACTGCGAGACTAACCTGAAAGCGCAAAATTACACTTACAATCATGTAGGTATATCAATGTCAACGACATATTATTAGGGAAGCTTTTGTTCAGATTCCATTGTTCATGCAGTATTGTTTTCGCTTTCGCTGTATATACAATTTTGTTTATACGCATTTTGAAATTATACTTCTTTTGGCGCGTTAGGGAAAAATGATGTCACAAAAAACCGACACCATGAAGTTAGCTATAGTCAACATTGTCAAAAAATGGTTTGACAGTGTACACTTTTAATTGTCAAAGTCTGCTAGTCAGGTGCTGTCAATGTAGAAATATTTTTTGTGATATTTAAATAAACTTTATTTAACTAGATAATGCGTTATAATAAAACTTTCAATGTATTAAATACCTTTTTTCTATTGTTAGTGTAGTTTTTTCTACAAACGTAGAATAAGGCGAAAGATAAAATTTATGAAAAGATTTTTATCTTGTTACGCCAAAGAAGTATAACTTCTAACATATGTACACACACACTTTTTTCCATTTATTTTCCTGAGTTTTCCTTTGGCACTGTTGTGTCCTTTTCAAACATGTTACTAAAAATTAAAATATGTTTCGGGTAACGTTTGCATTGTCTCACAAATCTTTGTTCATAAATATGTATAACAGCTATTTAACTCGCTCCAAAATAAAATATCGCACCATTGAAGTTGCACTACAAATTTTTTTCCATACAAAAATTGATAAAATCCTTCTCATCAATTTACTACATTCTGCCAATGTAAATGCAACATAAAACAAAATATTTTGTGAATTTGTCAAATGAGACGTACGAAACATAAGCTAAAATGTATTTCAATGGAAACCTATAGTTATAGCTTGGTGTGCCCGCAACTTTATCGAGTGAGGTGTCAGATTGCATGATAGAGTTTGTAATAGTTTTCTAACTTTTTACTGTGAGAAAATGGACCCAGATAACATCGGATACAGTGACTTATTCAATCGATTGCTTGTCTTACACCGGCTACTTAGAATGTTACTTATTTGTTTTAAGTGCAGTCAACTATGAGACGTGAGCTGCTAACCATAGAGAACGAAATTGCTCGTTAGTTTCTGAAACATCTAATATACTTATATATAAATTTTCATTTCAGTCACAGTAAATTTTTAGCACATTTTAATGTTAACAGTTCAACAAAACTTAACTCAAAAAAGCCTGCTGTGCATTACAGAGAAGAGAAGAAGAGAAGAATCATTGATTTGCTACAATAGTTCAGGAACTATGGGGGCTATGGACGCTACCGATTCGCATATATACTCGTCGTTATTTCCTTCACATGATTTATGTACATTCAAGCGCCTATATTTATGCATATAACCTGTTAGATTAGATCTCCTTACTGATATATCGCGAGGTGTTGCTTCAGTACTAACTATAAGCCATCAGTTAAGCATATCTAACATTGACAGACTTAATTGATTTTTCTGTGCCAATGAAGCATGCACGTTTACGTTTATAGATCACATCAGGTATATGCCGTCACGAAATGTCGCGAAATTGAAGAAAAAGTGCACAAATATAATGTGATTTTACTTTCAGAACGCACACTTAACTTATTTTATATAAGTATCTCCTTACACATCATGTTGTATCAATTCTCTGCGTCCTCAGTTGTAAGAAAGACCCACCTTGAAGAGAATCTTGGTTGTTACCAGAATCTGTTTATAGCCGAGTTATGGCTATTTCTGATTCATATCACTATTTCTGATTCATATCTGGGAATTTGACGACGTTTTAAGTACATTTTGTATGTTATTTTCAGTTCTTTATGGCGCGCATAAATATAATCTATTATGCCCTGGTAGTTTTATTATGGTGAAGTAGAATAGAATTTACGAAGAATAGAATTAAGATAGAGTTTGACAAGTAAAAAGCGTTCATCGTCGTGCATCCTGTTAAGCCGCACCAAATGAGAAAGTTTATTGTGCACTTCCGTGCTCCGTAGGACACTTAAACCGTAAACCATCAGCATAGTGGATTGGATAGTATTTCCATTACGGCAACGGTATTGGTTGATAGCAAGTTATCAGTGGCTATGCGATTTCGGACGCCTTCGGGTGGCCTAAAAACTTCCCACAGGTTTGCCTTTAATCCATTGGTTCATCAACCTTTTCTTTGTCCCACTGTTGGGCACGGGTCTCCTCTCAGGATAGGAGGGATTAGGCCTTAGTCCACGACGCTGGCCAAGTGCGGATTGGCAGACTTCACATGCCTTCGAGAACATTATGATCAACTCTCAGGCATGCAAGTTTCCTCACGATGTGTCCTTCACCGTTATAGCAAGTGACATTTAATTTCTTAAATCGAACATAACTTGGTGAGTCGCTTGGGTTTGAACACGGACCGCTCAAGTGAGAGGCGAGTTCGATAGCCACTGGGCTCTCACCGCTATAAACCATGTTACGTTAATTTATTAATGTGTCAAATACTTTACCAGAGACTAAATTCTACTAAGAGTCAATCTCAAGTCCCGATAACATCTAACAAATGAAATTCGTTTGGAAGTACTTTTTTATGAGCCTTCCATAATCAGATACGTCAGCGTATCGAGTGTTTATCGCCTGAGAATGGTCGAGGCATTTAAGATTAACAGATTTTACAACCCGGATGAATTCTGGCACAGTGTTAACAGGCAAACGACGGTTATAGCGTGCGTTGATAAATCTTCAGAACCTTTGAAGTGGTGTCATGGAATTTATTTCCAAAATATAATAACTGATCATGGGTTCCTGTCCTTGTCTAATAACATCGTCTTCATTCAGCTTAGCAACTTGTTTTCACAGAAAGGAAATGGAATATAGAGCAATTTAAAAATCATTATACGTATACCTATACTTACACGTGTTACTTATGTTATACTTGTCTAATGACATTGTGGTCATTCAGCTTAGTAACTTTTCATAGAGAGGAAATGAAATAAAAATATAGCAATTTAAAAATCATCATATTTTCAGCCATCGTTTTTGGTGGTCAATAGAGGCGTCTTTAAAGGGTAGGTACTCTAGAGAAATCCAGAAATCACATAGATCTCTCCAACATAAACAACATAATTTCCAGACAGAAGCCAAAATTTATTGAAACACAACCACCAAACTAAAATAAATATCTGACTTTAAAAAAGTAGATTAACTATCTGTTGCATCATTCCAACACGATTATCGCCCTTTTACTGCTCGGCACCAGAGGGGCGTAACACGAGATGCGCTCGTGTTTTCCGACCCGAAATTTATAAACACCATTTATCGCTTTTAAAAAACGTCACACGTAATGCCGTCTTCGACGACGGAACGGAACCGTCGCCGGCGCTGGTATTATAATTGTCATTTAAATTGTGCCCACCGCGTCACAATCTGACAGTTGACAAATGTAATGGCGATAGAGGGGCCACTGACAGCGCTTCGAGAATTTTTATGTGCTCATATCCAGTGTTTTATACGAGCTTGTCGACTCCCCTTAGCCCAACTACTGCCGTTATCGCTTCGGTTCTCTCTAAACTGTTAGCGCCTTTGATGGGTCGCGATAAAGTTGGAAATCGATTGCCACTTGCTTTTGTGGCTGCATCGTTATTTTTATGTCATCGTACAGGAAGCCCGAGCGTTATTTGCCATCAACTGCAGCTGTTTCTTCACTTCTTTGCTTATTTTAAGGTCTATTTTGGCTTGAGGGTCTGTTCTTGATTCTTTCAGATAACGTTGTCAAGTCCAGGCATCGCAGTCAATGTTTCGCTCGTAAAACCGAACCGATACCTAATTACGCTTATAGATGGTGTTCTATTTAATTTCCACTTGATTGGTCGGCTTCGTCGCTCGTGGCGTTGGCGTTTTTATTGTTATGAATTGTTTTATGGCCGAAGTGTCATTTTACCCGACGTGTTGGCCTTCTTCTAGGTTTTTTATCGCTCGGTGTGAGCATCCACATGTTATGCATTAAGACCAATTTATATTCTTAAGCATTAGTTTAGTAGTGGCTTTAAACGTCGTTGCTGGAACTATAAAAGAGGCAAAGATTTTTTGTGAACTCAATGAACAATGTTATGTGATGAAATACCGAAGATATGAGACCACTTACAATGTACCAATTTGAAACATGGAATTCCTGCTACATACAAGGATAGTCAGATAACATTATGTTGGAATGTCAGTCTGTCTGCCCGCAAAGGACTTCATAATCGACTTGATCTTGAAAAGGAAGTATTCGACCAAGGAACGCATTGAAATAGGACAGTTCGCTGGTTTAAATAATGTCTTGAGCACCTGAAAATGTAAAAAAGAATATTAGCTTTACAGAACCTTAACCAAACATAACATATTCAACATATTGACTTTTTACGGCTGGTATATAAAAAACTTGAGAGGTGTCAAGGGACGTCCGGGCGGACGGAACGAAGTTATTGGATATACAATACTCGTAAGTTAATATACTTATACTTATTGTTATTGTTATTTTTATTATTTATTATGTACAAAAAACCTGTATACACTCAACAAAAATAATCGTCGCGACACCACACTGTTCAATGCTAAATAGAAAGACGAAACGAAAATAAGTGCTTTCTATGAGAGAGAGAGAAACACGCGCACGCTGCACGGCTTACAACTATAGCAAAAAGTGTCGTTACAACTTTTGGTCTTAATTTTTTCCGTCTAGCCCCCTTTCGCAACGCGCGATAAGGAACTGTTCTACGTTCCATAAACTAAATTCTACATGCATATTTATATACAGTGTAAACTCTTTATAACGAATTTCAAGGGACCGAGCATTTTCTTTCGTTATAAAGAGTTTTCGTTATAGGGAGAGAAGAGAAAAAGTATACCAAATGTAACTAATTACAATTATTTCTAATTTTATTACTATCAATACAATAGATAAATTATTGTAAACACTTATATTCTGTTAACTTTGCCTGACGTGTTGGTTTACGACTGCTAATACACGATAGGTGACGATGGTGCGTTTAATAATTGAGACCAAATTTCCTACAGCCAATGTAATCTATGAATAGCACACGTGTTAAGGCAATTAACAATAACAAAAGCTAGATAGCTGTTTTTGACCTCAGGTATCTTTCTTAGAAATTGCGGCACCTCAAAAGATTAGTTTTGTTTTGTTTTATATATGTAGTTGATGTCTAAATATGAAGATATTTATTCGTAATAGAGAATGGCTGATGCGTTATAGAGAGTGAATTAATGTATGGGTTTTATGGTAAACCAACCAAATTGAACTAATTTCTACGTTATAGAGAGTTTATCGTTATAACGAACGACGTTATAAAGAGTTTACACTGTATTTTTATCTGATATGATCTAGCGACACCATCATACGTCATGGACAACTTTCATTTTCGCTGTGACGTTCATGATAGACTACTCTGAAACTGGGTATTCCGTCCGTAAATAAATAAAAATATAGAGTTTTTTGTAATTTTTTTTTTTTTTATCTTGGAC
The DNA here is from genome assembly GCA_944567765.1 of Carterocephalus palaemon. Taxonomy (NCBI): domain Eukaryota; kingdom Metazoa; phylum Arthropoda; class Insecta; order Lepidoptera; family Hesperiidae; genus Carterocephalus; species Carterocephalus palaemon. The sequence continues at coordinate 1,053,729 of OX155645.1, forward strand.
ATTCTCACACACGGCCATCTGACCCCAAAGTAGGCGCGAGTCTGTGTCATGGGTGTCAGAGACTGATATACATACATAGATATTTTTAAATACATACTTAAATAGATAATATTGACATCCAGACACAGAACAAATACAAGTGTTCGTCACACGAGTATTTGTCCTGAGTGGGATTCGAACCCACGACCTTTGGCGCAACAGACATGGTCACTATCGATTGCGCCAACGGGCCTGTCAAAATTTCCTATCTATGTCTTGCCCAGATGGTTATGAAAATTTGGCGTGTGTATTATAAAATTGTGTACATATTAATAATACAAACATCATTCGCAGTTTGCATTGCATATGTGGAGACGTCACAATTAAAATAATTGAGGAGTAGTTTAAAAGCAGAAACTCCTGATTGTCCTTTCAAAAGTTTCCCAGGTTCTCGTATTATTGAAGTGTGCACACGTTAATATACAAACGCCAATCTTCGCGGGGCGCATTGATGAAATGCGGAGACATTACAATTAAAATAGCGCGCGGCACTGACGCCCGCGTGATAGGGTGAGGTGGCGGAGTGAAGAACATAAGGATGCGGCATCTCGCTGGTATATATATTTTTTTTATAATATATATAGACGGACAAACAGACATACGGGCCACCTGTTATCCTAGTTACTTTCAGCAAAGGCTTGCACGGTGGCATACGTCTTTCGCTTTTTTCACTTTCGTAATTCGACGGGCTCGTTGACGCAATCGGTAGAGACCTTGCCTGTTACGCCAGGGGTCGTGGGTTCGAATCCCACTCAGGACGAAAACTTGTGTTTTTTACTCTCTTGATCTGGCCTTTTTCCAGAATGTACCAAATTTGATCTATTTTAGTTACATAGAAATGTTCTAAATTTACAAATGAGACCACAATTTACAACTTAGAAAGATTCTCCCCACTTGGGTTGCAAAGCTAGACGTGAGCCAGTTACATGCTTAAAATCAACAATGTATTAGATTGAATTGATTGTATAAGATTGAAAAATTAAAATAGAAACAGAAGCTAAAAAAATTAAAGTTAATTAAGTACCAACCAATTGTTAACTCACAGTGTAAGAGTCTACATATATAATCATTACAAATTTCTTAATATTTTCTCACTGTAGTTTCGTATTTTTCTGCCGCATCCACTGCGCTCACTCCTGGAACCTACATCTTGGTCAGCAATATATGAGCAACGTAGCCCATTTAAGGTGCAATCTGCATTAAAAATATGCCCACAGTAAGCCTTTAGCGGCGTAATGGTCGCCGGGGGCTGTTTATATGATAATCTGTATGCCGACGTGTGTTGCATGCGTACAGTCAGCATAAGGGACGATAATTTAACATTAACATTTTATAGTTAATAACACTTATCTTGACATTTTGAGTGCAAAGCTATTATCGCATTAAGATCAGTTTTACGGTAGTCGAGTTAGCTGTAGTTTTACTACCATTAGTAGCTGCTTCGCTATGGCAGGTTTAGTATTATTTATTAGTATCATGTGCATGTGTTTATGCATGATAGTTCTTTAGAAGTTTAGTAACAAAAGTCCAATACAAAAAAGTGTATAACCTATTTATGCATATAAGATATTAGCAAACAATTTACACAAAGCAAACAAAAAAAAACCAAAGCAAGCTTTGCAACCCATTGCTTGGTTTAGGAAAAAAAAAAATTTGTACTCATAATATGGCGCCAAAAAATCGGCAATTTTAACTTTCATAATTTTGATATACCCAGTGCTACACTCACAATTAAGACGAATCTAACGATACCTCTAAAGCCAAAATCCATCAAGCCTAGTCACCATCCCAATGTCGAATGTTCTCAAGCCACCCGAAGGTCTTCGACTTGGCTTAACGTTTAATCGGGACCGACGGCTTAACATGTCCTTCGAAGTATGGAGGCCATGAAATTTTGCCACTAGCGTACCCATACTCACACCGGCCGCGCCCGTCGTTGCTTGACTCACCGATCAAATACGATCAACGCCAGCCCAATGTAATTTTCCGTGCTGACGGTACCGTCGCGTCGTTATAAGCGCTGTCAGGTGACGAGCCGGTACGTGACGAAACGCCCCAGCGTAATGCATTTATGACGACTGCGGTAAAATGAAAATGTTATGTGTCAACTTCATTTTAATACATTCCCTGTGTTGTTTTATGTGCAATTGTATCTTGTTATGAGCTGTATAATAGTGCTTGAATTATTTCAGAGAATACAGTTTAATTCGCTTTTTAGGAATTTATAAGTCAAGCTACCATCGATATGGTACTAATACAAAATAACATAATACTTAAGCCAATATCTTACAAATAATAAACCAATATCTTGCAAGTGCTTCCATAGCCCAATGGGTAGCGTCTATAGCCCCATGGCTCCCGTCGATTCAATGTGATCAACAGAGTTAAGCAACGGCGGGTCCGATTTTGGATGGAATGGCTAGTGATAAAATTTCATGGCTACTGTGCTTCGGAGTAGTGGTTGTTTTCAATGGTAAAAACAATCGTTAAGCCATGTTGAAGACCTTCGGGTGGCTTGAGAACATTCGACACTGGGTTGGCCACTAACCCCTCCACAAATCCGCATTGGAGCAGCGTGGTGGAGTATGCTCTAGACCTCCCGCAAATTGGTCTGTGGGGGACACCCGTGCCCAGCAGTGGGACGCTCCAGCTTAGCTTACAAGAGCTGGACTCCCCGCAAATTTTACTCAGACAAAAAGTGTCTCAAATATTTTTCTTTTCACGGTAATGTCGCGGGACATGATAGTTTATGTTTATAGGTACCTACATTTTTAGTGATACGAATAGGTACAGTACTATATGGTGTAAAAATCACTTTTTTAGACACTTCACACACAATAAGTATCATTTATTGCGTTTAGAGAGTGACAACCCTAGATATGAAATTATAACATAACAAGTGATGCAAAAACTCTTAAATTAAATCGGTTGTGTTTTAATTGTGTTATCTATTATTAAATTAATTGGTTTTTTTCCTTTATATTTTACTGGGTTTTTCTCTATTGACTTAGGTATACGTAATAAAACCATTGAGTAACTATTTAATGGAAAATGTTAGAAGTATGGTTTCTTTGAAAAATCATTGTATATTTTCCTGTAGGTAATTAGTTGGTGTAAATCGTTTAAGTGTCCATAATTATCGTAATATTTAATGACGTCAATAAAATGATTATAAATTATTGCGATTACATTACAATAGTGATTTAATGTGTCACTCGTAATGATAATAGCTATTGTTTATGAAATCTCCCTCTATAAAGTATATTAACGGCAGCTATTATTCAAATAAGTACCTTTAAGGTTATCGTAAATGGAAATATTATTTTGTTTTCTGTCAACATTTGGTTGCGGTCGAAGACCTTCATTGGTTACGCCAATGATCGTAATAAAATTTTGCCCAAAAGTGGACCTATTCAGATTCAGATTCATTTATTTTTCATTATATGGTATTTTTGTATACGCTTAATGAACGTCATAACATTTTTTATCTACCGCCGGTTCACAAAGTTGATGCTACCGAGAAGAACACGGCAAGAAACTCGGTAGTTACTCTTTTCCAAATTAACAATTTTTATAATTTGATCACATTACATTATTATTGAACAAGTGGAGCTGGAGATAATCGTTTAAGTAATTATTAATTTTATAGAAAGCTATTAGCGCTGTAGCAAGCAAGCAAGTGGTAAAGCTAAGACAGAGCATAAATTTAAACCTTCAACTGGACACTAGATTTTTTAAGGAGTAAAGGAGAGTAGAGGTACGAAATTCTGCACGAATTTGACGCGGGCAGAGTCGCAAGAAAATCTAGTCTGTATATATAAAAGGAGAAGGTGACTGACTGACTGACTGACTGACTGACTGACATATCAACGCAGGGCCTAAATTATAAGGGCTAGAAACTTGAAATTTTGCACAGGGGTTCCTTTTATAACGTAGGGGAGCAGTAAGAAAGGATTTTTGAAAATTCACCCCCTAAGGGGGTAAAACGGGGGTGCAAAGTTAGTATGAAACTTTGCCGTTTTTGATGTTAGTGAATGTCTAATTCCACGCGAGCGAAGCTGCGGGCGTCCACTAGTTGGGAATAAAGAAAGATGCATTAACCTAAATTATTCTGTAAAAAGTCATCAAAAAAGATTTAAATCATGAACTGTTGCACGGCAATTAACGAAATCGATATAAACATAATAAATAATATAAGTTATGTATCTAACTATCGAACTTAATACAAATCTTTAATTGTTACTACAAGACAATGTAAAGTTATTTTAAACGTAAAAAATATATGGATGTAAATTGCTGATTTATGCATACAATGGGAATTTTATACGAATCGTTTTGCTATAGGTAACAATTCATGCTATATCGATGAATTATTCATTTATCAGAACTTAATATATACGAACAACTAGGTTTTGTTCTTTGCTCCTGTCGTAGCTATTAAGTTGATTTACATTGTAATTATTATATTGATAAGTTATGATGACAGCTACCTTGGAAACAGCCATTATCGTCCCACAGCTGAGCACTGGGCTTTTAACAACTGAGAAGGTAAAGAACGCAGTCCACCACGCTGCACCAGTGTAGATTGGCGGGGCACGAGATGACAGGTTATGTACAGGACTTACCTTACACACGAGCATTTTTTATTTAGCTACGTCACATGGCTTCCAACGGAGGCAACTGATGAGTTTGTAAAACTTAAATTATCTCAGCTCTACCTATCTCTAGCCATAACGTATTTAGTCGTCTAATGTATCTATGTTTTGCCATACGCGCGCTCGATCACTGCTTATTGATATTTTTTATTACTACCCACTTTGTTTTAAACAATATTCGCAGTACTATAAGAATAATATATTTACTAAATGTTTATAATTATAATTTATCATGTAAGTGAAATTATAATTGAGTTTTGTTCAAAGTCAGTAACAGTTGTCTTGGGCGGCAGCGGATGGTTGGTACTGCGGGCTCGTTTGCTATCTTGTATCCATAAAAAAAAACACAACCTTATACCTACTTACGCGGTGGCTCTGAACTATGTCCATGCAGACATACAGACAGAAATTATATTATTTTAAATAATTGTTTTAGTACTGGTATTCATATTGATACAAAACACCTTGAAATATGCATCTGACTTATTTGCATCTAAATATTAAACGCTCGCTGTCAATTACCGCACCAACGTAAATACTTGCACATAACGACATAACTGCAAATATTACGCTGTTATGCCACGAGTCTTGGACATTATTTTATGTTATGCCACTGTTATATTGACTGCGATATAAATGGTTTATATTGAGTCGGACATTAATAGCATGAATATAATAATTCTGTTCTATTATATCTTGCTAAGCGGTGATTGATAAGGGGTTCGTGTACTCATAAGTCTGTAGTAGGTCAATCATTGACAACTCAAATCAAATTTCAACCTAAAACTAAAAATTACGTTTTTTAGAGTTCCGTACCCTAGTTTAGGGTATAACGGGACCCTATTATTAAGGCTCCGCTGTCCGTCTGTCCTTCTGTCACTAAGCTGTATCTCCTGTACCGTGATAGTTAGACAGTTGAAATTATCACAGTAGATGTATTTATGTTGCCGCTATAACAAAAAATACTAAAAAACAGAAAAAATAAATATTTAAGGGGCCTCCCATTCTAAGTCATACATTAATTTTATATCGCTATGACCGTTCAACGTTAGTCAAATAACAAATATCTTTGTCTCTAACAAATATTAATCTAACTCAAAGAATAAAAAACATTAAATTATGCTTTTGATTTTAATTTGTAATAAATAGCTAATCAACTTAAATGTCAAATTAGAATCTGAGAATACTGTACTGACACGAACAAAAGCGCGCCTAATTCGGGGTCAGATGGCCGTGTTTAAGAATGTCCATGATATTTATTTATTTATTTATTAACACAATATCTGTCTACCCTTTCAGTTAATATTTAATGGATGTGTAATTCTTTATCCTTTTCATATAAAAAATATTTATTAACCAACGATACTACAACGCAATGAAGCGTTTCCAACAACCTAACAATCGTAACTCTACGGTAAACAACACGAGCAACCCTTCCAATAAAGGATGTAGGCATTAAACTGAGATTTGCCAAAGACTATAAACTCAGCTACTGCACACTGCCGCTGCCATTCCCAAGATTTACAATCGAACTGACGTTTTAACGGTAATACGTATTCACGACTATTTATGTGTATTTATGTGTATTTACACGTATTTACGGCCGGACGAGAAAGCCCGCCGGTTTAATTGTGAAATAAAATTGAATTTACTGTCGTTGATTTACGCCGCGCGGCGATACGCTTTTATGGCGTTTTATGATATATCGCGCAGCGCTTGGTTCCGTCGGTCGCAACGTTGAGGAATGGCGTGGCGTTGCGAAATATCTGTGGCGAGCGCGCGTTTTGTACTGGCAACGGTTTTGTGGTCTGATGGTCGTTTTGGCCAATCTCCCTCCTGAAGTCTTTTAGGGTTCCGTTCCAAAGGGTAAAACGGGACCCTTTACTATGGCCCCCTGTCCGTCTGTCACCAGGCTGTATGTCATGAACCGTGATAGTTAGTCAGTTGAAATTTTCACACATGATGTAGGTATTTCTGTTGCCGCTTTATCAACAAATACTAAAAACAAATACGAAAAAATAAAATTTTATAGATAATGGTACGGAGCCCTTCGTGCACGAGTCCGACTCGCACTTAGCCATTTTCTTGCCTTAATAAATAAATAAGTCTATTCTTTATTTATTTGGAGACTAAAAAATAATAGTGTTTAATGAAATACGAGTATGTGTAGGTCGTTTTTAAAATCCATCGTTAGTTATTAATAATTAATTAATACATCAGCTGTAACTGCCTTCCGAATGATGTCTCATCAAGTCGTCCCCGCGCAACAATGTATCGACTCTACTGCCAACAGATGTTCAGTTATTTATTGAGTCTTGAAACATAAACGCCTTGTATGTCCGACGTCAATTAGTGGAGTGACGCTGAGCGTTGAATGTCATTTAAATTTACCCCATTTATTGCATGCAGCGGAATAAAAAGTCCGGCTAAGTGTGAGTCGGACTCGTGCAAGAAAGGGGTCTGTACAATTATCTATACAAACGATAAAAAAATCATGTCTGTTGTATGAGAGCCCCATTAAATTATTATTTTTTCTATTTTTTAGTACATGTAGTCTAGTCAACAAGTGCCTTTTAGGTCAAAATTTTTGCGCCTTCTCCGAAAATTATGATTGAGGTGTCATTCGATTCGGAATGGCATGTAGATAGTTTTTGAGAAAATGCGAAGCCCGCTCGCAAAAATTGCAATAGTTATAAACAATTAAGTGAAATAAAAAAAGGGGGTTTGGTATATCGTTAATATCTCAAAAACTATTTGAGAAAATTTAAATTTGACAAAAGATTCAAAAAGAGGAAGAAATTTCCTAAAAAAAGTCTTGACTCCCGAAATTGTCGGACTAATGTTTATAATTTCCCAGAGGGTTGAAAATACGCTCGAAAACGGGTACTCCGGCTTGCGTACGCCACGGCCCCATCGGACCTTTAATGAATAAATATAATTTAAACTTATTAAATATGAAAATTAAAAATTGAAAAAATTCAGGCGCCTGTAGGATAGATCAATGAACAATAATCCGTAATCAAAAAATTTTTATCGCGATTTTTCAAAAAGTTATCCATTAATTAATAAACAATTTTTTGTAGCATGAACATTAACATTGCAAGTGCGATAATTGTTAAACTATTAATCTGAGATTTTTTTCCTTTCGTGGAGCTATTTATCAAAGGTCTTAGAATAGATTCCCGTTGGAAAAATTCAAAAATTGTTAATTTTCGTTTTGTTATTAACAATTTACTGAGGGAAAAAATTATAAAGCGTAATTAAACATTGAAAAAATTTCTTTTTTTGTAATATTATTATTGGTCCATTTTCTTATGATCAGAAGCTACATAAAAATGATTTTTAATAATTTTTATAATTTTTATAAAACAACCATGTATTATTTTATGGAAAAAAAAATTTATTTAAATTTCGATCAATAAAAAATATAAAGAATTTTTTTTTTTTCAAAAAATAATACATGGTTGTTTTTGTTTTTTTAAGTAGAAAAAGAAAAAAAATACAAAGAAATAATTTATTTGTTAATAACAAATTGTGTATTAAATAAACAATGAAAATTTAAATAATAATCGATTTTTCTTTTTTACTATCAAAGATCAAGATAAACAATGATTTTAAAAAAAAAAATGGTTCCTTAATTTTCATAATAAGTGGTAAAAAAAAATTGTTATTCAACAAATGCGTTTTTAAGCAATAAAAATTTTTTTTAGAGAAACGATTTTTTTAAAAAAAATCATAATTATCATCAAAGATTATGATATCAAAAAAAATTTTTTAATTATCTCATAAACAACGCATTTGTTTATAACAATTTTTTAAACAATAGGAGATAAAAATTATTAAAAATCATTTTTAAGTAGCTTTTGATCATAAGAAAATATACCAATAATAATATTACAAAAAAAGAATTTTTTTCAATGTTTAATTAAGCTTTATAATTTTTTCCCTCAGTAAATTGTTAATAACAAAACGAAAATTAACAATTTTTGAATTTTTCCAACGGGAATCTATTCTAAGACCTTTGAAAAATAGCTCCACGAAAGGAAAAAAATCTCAGATTAATAGTTTAACAATTATCGCACTTGCAATGTTAATGTTCATGCTACAAAAAATTGTTAATTAATTAATGGATAACTTTTTGAAAAATCGCGATAAAAATTTTTTGATTACGGATTATTGTTCATTGATCTATCCTACAGGCGCCTGAATTTTTTCAATTTTTAATTTTCATATTTAATAAGTTTAAATTATATTTATTCATTAAAGGTCCGATGGGGCCGTGGCGTACGCAAGCCGGAGTACCCGTTTTCGAGCGTATTTTCAACCCTCTGGGAAATTATAAACATTAGTCCGACAATTTCGGGAGTCAAGACTTTTTTTAGGAAATTTCTTCCTCTTTTTGAATCTTTTGTCAGATTTAAATTTTCTCAAATAGTTTTTGAGATATTAACGAAATACCAAACCCCCTTTTTTTATTTCACTTAATTGTTTATAACTATTGCAATTTTTGCGAGCGGGCTTCGCATTTTCTCAAAAACTATCTACATGCCATTCCGAATCGAATGACACCTCAATCATAATTTTCGGAGAAGGCGCAAAAATTTTGACCTATAAGGCACTTGTTGACTAGACTAATGTTTTAATAGCGGCAACAGAAATATACCATCTGTGAAAATTTCAACTGTCTAACTACTTTATTAACTAGTCAAGGTTAATGAGATACAGCCTAGTGATAGTCGGACAGACGGACAGCGAAGCCTTAGTAATAGGGTCCCGTTTTATCCTTACGGTAAGGAACCCTAAAAAATGCCTAAAAGGGATTCTGAATTTATAGAAAACAAATGTAAATTCGATGTCAGCCGCGTCTGTGCCGGGCGCAAATAGACGCAAACACGAGCACTAACAATGTTTGCGCCGCGCCCGACGCGGAGGTACAGCGACGGAACTAAGCACGGCTCAAAGAATACCTAGATGTGGCAACTCACATCCGATAGCACCCAACTGCCACCACAACCCTTTCTTTGTCTCTGTTGGGCACGGGTCTCCTCTCAGAATGGGAGGGATTAGGTCTTAGTACACCACGCTGGCCAAGTGTAGAGTCCTCGCTGTTGTTGTTTCTTCCACCGTTACACATTTAATTTCTTAAATCACACGTAACTTAGAAAAGACATTGATGAGTCCCATTTGGATTTGAACCCAGACCCCTCGAGAGGCGAGCTCAATATGGCTATTGGTCTGTCATAGCTACGTACATGTAGGAACAAAATCGGAAAGATAACCGTGCAATCTATAATAATATTATAAAGAGGAAACATTTGTTTGTAATGTTTTCATACAAAAACTACTGCTCCGATTTCAAAAAATCTTTCACCATTAGAAAGCTGCAACTTCACTGAGTGACATAGGCTATATAATATTTCTAGGTGTAAACGAAACTATTGTTATGTCTAACTAGTGGACGCCCGCAGCTTCGCTCGCGTAGAATTAGACCCATTAACGACGTCTGCCCGCGTTCGGGTTGCCCACTTGAATTCAAAAACGGCAATGTTTCATACTAACTTTGCACCCCCGTTTTACCCCCTTAGGGGATGAATTTTCAAAAATCCTTTCTGAGTGCTTCCCTACGTTATAAAAGGAACCCCTGTGTAAAGTTTCAAGTTTCTAACCCTTATAGTTTAGGCCCTGCGTTGATATGTCAGTCAGTCAGTCAGCTTCTCCTTTTATATTATGTATAATTCCATGCGAGCGAAGCTGCGTACGTCCACTAGTAGATCTATGTAGTCATAGAAGTGTAGAAATATCTCAAAACGTTTGTCACAAAAGACATATATGTCTGTAGTGAGCTCGTATTTGGGTTGGCTCGGCATGCACCTCCACGCAAATTGGCGAACCGGTGTCCTCTCGAAAGCTGATCCTACAGGGTGTCGTCGCGATGGAATTGAATGCAAACTTTGCACGTAACAAGCGTCTTTGTGCACGCCGGCTGCGTTGTAAGGAGACGGCTTTTTTATATATTCCTATTTTTATTGCATTGGAAATCATCCATAAGACAACTATGATTAGCTTTGAATAAGACTCAGAGAGAAACTGGGACTTAGTAATGGAACATTGTTGTCAGTGTATCCAAGCACGTGACTGTCGGAATATCTTAGAAATGGTGTCTATGACTTATCGATACTACTATCGATACTTACAGATAACTGTTAAATATATTCAGGTTTGCTTTAGATGTTTTTTATACCATACCTACTGCAGTTTAGAGTTTTAATTTCTTTAAAAGACGATTTGAACTGAGTTGAGTGACCTCATTTTTAAGCATATATTATATTAAGACACAATATTCTATTAAGAGACAAACCATAGACGTCTCACACGTGTTTGGCACAGCTGCGGAAGGCATTCAAGAGCATATACACGCTGCTCCAATGCGAATTGATGGAGAGGTTCCTGGCCAGTCAACCCAGCGACGAATGTTTTCAAGCCACCCAAAGGACTTTGACAAGGCTTAGCGATTTATTTTGCAATTGAAAGCAACCAAGACTGACGGCTCAACGTGCCCTCCGAAGCACGGAAGTGCCCATGAAATTGTGCCACGAGCGGCCACCTATCCACAATCTGCCCGCGTCCATCGTTGCTTAACTCGGTCGATCAAACGGTCATTGGGCTAAGGACGCTTCATAAAACTATTACCGCTTAAGTAATTACAATGTTAGTGCTCGAACATAAATATGCATTTTCTTCAATATATTCGAGTAAAGAAAAAGCCTCCTCCATCTTTGCGAGCGTAAGACAAGTTGTTAGCTGGTAGCGAGTGAGGCGTGTAGACGACAGTTAGCACAAGAAATATGACAGGTTGCCGCTCACAAGCTGTTACACAAGTATTAATATATAGCGTTAGTGCTACATTCCACAGTGCCCATTCTGCGGGTAAAAATAGAAACTGATTTTCTTTGGAAATAAATGTTACAGACTCACACCCCCGAAGTAGGCCTGGCCCTGTGTTGTATGTATGCCCTATTTCAATTAGTAGAGTGACGATGAGCATCGAATGCCATGAAATTAAAATACATTTAAGAGGACTACAGAGGCTAAACGCGAGTTTTATAAACAAGATATCACACGAACCATTGCAGAGAATCAAATAAAAAAAATATATGGTATTCTTGGGGATATATGTTAGATTGCTACGGCCTTCAAAACATAATACATTAATGTTGACTCGATAGAAAAAAATCACGAAGATACCTCTAAAATAATCTTCTAAACAATCAAATCCCTTCTAAAATACGTGTTTTTTTTTTCAATTTAACATATATTTTTCATCACAATAAATACAATATATCAGTTATACCACTTTTTAAATCCATTTTGTAGAATTTCCAAAAAACCCTTGTTCTCATTTGCGCTGTGCTTTCGAACATAACTCGCGAGCATGTGTGTGTAAACGCCGTGTACCGACAGTCGCGGCTGAGGCCTCTTGCTAGACGGGCGTGTCGCGCTTTCTGCCGCAAAATTTCTGCAAGATTCCAACGTTATTTCATTACTTTTATTGATTGGTTATTACATTAGGTTAATTTATATAAATAATTTAACGTTATAAGTATTTTTTTAAGTTAGAAGGGCGTAAACGGACTCCTATTTTGTAAATAAACATGGGAAATAAATCAAAAGTGTTCATATAAAGCAAACGTCACACACATGAATGACGTAAAGATTTAAATTTTGTCAAACATTTATTAATTTTCATTGTTCTCTGCAATCCTGCAGAGTACAAAAAGATAGATACGTACACAGTTTTTCAACCCTAATCGTATAGCTGTAAATGGCGTAATTGGAGTTTGCGGCGAGTAAGAATCTCGCTCCAGAGACTCGGGTTCAAATCCCAGTTACACTTCCTATCTTTTTCAATTTTTTCTTTATTTTTTATGACTTTTTTTTTGTTATTATTTTATGCAAATGAAATAAAAAGCTAATAATATTTATATATGTCATAATATGTATTTATTACAGGAAAAGAGAATCCAAAGATAATATCAATAACGGGGAAATTATAGACATTAGCAGTGAGTAAGAATCTCGCTCTAGAGACTCGGGTTCAAATTCCAGTTACACTTCCTTTCTTTTTCAATTTTTTCTTTATTTTTTTATGACTTTTTTTTTGTTATTATTTTAAGTAACTAAAAAAATTGCATAAATCTAATTTCATTACGTTGTCGTACCTTCCTATAAATTTTTTGTTAGGTCAATTATTACTTAAAATAAACGCCATCTACTGAAACACTTCCCCGTATAAGCCGCGCAGATAGAGAATAGATTTGAAAATGGCGTCCTCTCGCATGCGTTCTCGCTCACTCTCTATCGCTGTCTATACTCACACAGTGAAGTACGAGCTGCAAACAAATAATCAGTCGGGATTCGCTTTCTAAGCTACTTGACGCACTCCGAGTAATTGTTGTTTTCGTTGATATTGTTGTTTTTGTTTGCGTTACATTTGATTGTTATTTATTTTCGTTAAGTTTTTGTTACGAACGTTGACATTTTGTGATGTAATTGAACAGCAACACCGAAGATGAAAGTGACGACTCTGAAGACCAGGACTGTGAAAGTGACCAGTCCATGGAAGATTTTAACCAATTCATGGAGGGAATTGAACCAGTAATGGGTACAGATGACCAGGACACTGCTGGACCAAGCGGTTTATAAAACCTTTGATACCATTCCCATCCTATTGTTCTTTATTTTTATAATCTGATTCTGAAATGTCACAATTAATAAAGGCAAATTTTACAATTGACCAGTCCATGGAAGATTTTAACCAATTCATGGAGGGAATTGAACCAGTAATGGGTACAGATGACCAGGACACTGCTGGACCAAGCGGTTTATAAAACCTTTGATACCATTCCCATCCTATTGTTCTTTATTTTTATAATCTGATTCTGAAATGTCACAATTAATAAAGGCAAATTTTACAATCCAGTGTTTTAAGTACCCTTGCTTGTGTTGTGTGTTGTGCTTGTATTTTAAGTGCCATTTTCAGATCTATTCTCTATCTGCGCGGGTTATACAGGCGATTAATACAGTACCTCATGACATGTCATTGTATGCTCTGTAAGGTAGTTCTGAGGTTTTCCGTTAGAGGCGCTGTTGTCGTTTGTGAGAATGTGTGCACCGATTCTCAAGGTCATTTTGCACCACTAGGCGCCTTAATGCCTGCAGCAGAAATAAATAATACCTATATATTTGGATGTTTTTTTAAGTTCATTCAGTTCACAACTATGTATATCATCATAATATATTCTGTTATTGACAGCCGGTATTTCACAAATAAGACAGAATTAACTACAATAATATAATTCCACAATATAATATTCTAGTTAATTCTGTTAGGTAAGTACTAAGAGCATAGAGTACAAACCTACGACGCCATAGATCAACCGCCCAACAAAACACAGAAAACCAACGCCGTTTACGCCGTCGCAACTGTCGCGCAACGTCGCCGACACGTTTACGAGTACGACGAAAATATCGCTAACGGCCGCGCCGAGTGAGTTATCGCCGTCCCGTTCTGGCTAATTTATAGCCGCGCCGAGTGAAAGGGACAGCGAGTGTTTCGGGATCAGAGGTGGTCGGATTTATGAGTTGCTGTTATGTCGGCGCGGAATAAATCGTGGCGAATCTGTTTTAATGGCAGTGGATACTGTTAATGGTAATTTCTTAACTACCCCACTAAAAGTAGGTGCCTTTATGATGCTGTTAGACTGGTCGTTATGATGCTGTAGGTCGCCCGGCAAACACTCAGAAATCAACGCAATTCAACATCCATGACTAATTCAACTAACACCGAACCCGGGACTCGTGATTCAGCTGTCAGGGTATTGCTCCACCGCGCCACGTAGGTTAACATTAATTTCTAAAAACGCACAATTTGTTAAGAAAATATTGGAGTATTGTGTGGTTTATACTACTACTGGTATGTATTATAATCGAAATCCTTTTGTATGAATACAATATTAATAATATGTGGAAATGTTTGTTCAGCATCCATGAAATTTTGCCACTAGCGGCCACCCAACCACAAACCAACCGCACCCGTCGTTGCTTAACTCATTCGATCACATTGAATCGACGCGAGCCTTTGGGCTACGGACGCTACTTTACGTTTACTTAGCAGCCAAATACCTACTTATAGTTTTCCGTGTGTCGCAACTCGCAACACATGAGTATTTACTACTACTCAATATTGGGAGAAAGTAACTTATTAATTTCAAATACTATGATCGTTATCTGCCCTGTCAGGGATCGAACCCGCGCTAATCAAAGTCTATCGACATCACGCTGTAACTGCTTTAAGTTGTCGCAGCCTGATAAGATAATAACCGTACTTTCCAATCGTTCTTATGTGCTTGAGGAGAAACGTAATTTATTCTGTTCCACCATGTGTACATTCTAAGTGAAACATTAGCGCCAGTCTTGTTTGCGACACACTTAAGCCGGCCACACACTATCCGCGCTACCTGTCAGATATACCTGAATTAGCTGATAAGTGTTAATTTATGTCGGTGTGTAATTATTTGAAAAAAAATGTCTTTACCCTTTCATCTAATATCAGGTACTTTATTTGGATTAAATTTTAAATAGGTATACCCCAACTAACTAAAACAATTAAAAAAAACTCGCATGTCAGAAGGTCGTTTAAAGTCGTTTTTTTTAAGTTGTCAATTTTCAAAATAAAGATCCCTTATAGTCGTTTTTTTTAAGTTGACAATATACAAAATAAAGTTTCCAAAATTAAAAAGAATCTAAAATTAGGAGTATATTTATGGGTAGACCTAGGTTCATAATTTGTATTTTTCAACAGTTGATCATCAAGTGCTGCTTATCACGAACTCATATTCTTATTAGAATTTTGGGTCCTGCGGAAGACCAGCGTTGGTTGACTTCGGACGGCATAATGCTGAGCAGAGCCCATTTTAGTAAAGTGTAACCTTTTTTATGTCATACCTATTTGTGTTCTAAATTATTGTTTGTTTGTTTGCTTTACTAATAATAATAAATCATTTCATTTCATTCATTCAATTTCATTTTATTTCATTTCAATTTCATTTTAGATACAATGAATGTCTACACCACGGGGGAAATAAGAGCGTGATGTTATGTCACAGTTATCAGAGAAATCATAGTTAACTTTAGAAAAATTCTCAACACCACATGCACTGTAACAGTCTTTCAAGTCGACTTGCGCAGGTAAACCTGAGCGTGTGGTGCCAGCGTTACAACCGGCACGTCACATAAATCCGGCACAAATCGCCCGGATATCGTCGCGTTTACACGTTAGTTTCTTAGTAATCGCGTATTACTCGCTTAGCGAATGACTGCCACAAATAACCTTGATATACGTTTATAGCGCGTGGTTGGCGGTGCGAGCGTAAGGCTCAAGCGGAAACCGTTGAGTTTTGACATCAAGGCTCATGCCCATGACTTACTGACTTTTTTCAAAAATAGTCACAATTAAACATAACGAGTCCGCGTCTGTTCAGTGAATAAATCTTGAAACAAAGTATCACGGGTTGATAAGAAACCATACATTCCGAAAATATTTATTTTCTAATTTACTGTCTGTCAAATGGATTCAATACTTACCGAACTGATTTTTATGAAACTTGATTCAAACAGGCACTAAATCACTTTGGCACAGATTTGGAATAATTTTCAACTCAGAAGTTAAGCACGTCTTATTATGATTTACGGGGTAAAGTAAGCGCTTAACTTGCCCTCCGAAGCACACACGTCTATGAAAATTTTCCACGTTCACAAATTCAATCACATTGGCCATTGGGCCATAAACAATCCACTAAGAGTTAATCTATTATATAAATAATAAATAAATATCTTGGACATTCTCACACACGGCCATCTGACGTCAAAGTAGGCGCGAGCCTATAATATGCATGTCAGAGACTGATAAACATACATAGATATTTTTAAATACATACTTAAATAGATAATATTAACATCCAGACATAGAACAAATACAAGTGTTCGTCACACGAATATTTGTCCTGATTGGGATTCGAACCCACGACCCCTGGCGCAACAGACAGGGTCACTGATTGATCCAACGGGCCTCTCACATCTATGGTACTAATTCAATAAACCGCTTGCAGTAACCGTGGGCAAACCTGTGCCCAACAGTGAGACGTATGTAAGTAAAATCGCATCTGCTCCTCCCTCGCGCCCGCGCCGTCCCCCGGGTCAAACACTCCTCGCAAAACAAACACTAATATATCCCGCAGTAATTGTATTAAATGCGACTTTATTGTTCACCGAAATGAATTTACACAATTTTATCTTCTGAATGGCGCTGTAAATTGCCATCGCCGCCATCGCTACTTAATGTTTACACAAGAAAAAAAACGAGTGTTTCAAAATGTACTAAGTAGGAATCTTTTTTTTTTCAGCTTCACAAACGAATTATGTATGTACTAGAGCTCAAACTCCTGTCACCAAAATAAAGAAATGCCTAGTTTCTATTCGGTCTGTAGGCATCTATACCTGTATAGCGTATGCTATATGCGTATGTATATACATGGATACATGCATTTAAATAATCTTTCTTCCAGGCGAAGGTAATCTTTGATCCATTTTGGTCATCCATCATCCAACAGCCTTTCAAGGTCCACTGCTGGACATAGGCCTCCCTCAATCAACACCACTCTTGATCCTGAGTCTTGTGAAACCAGCGGTTCCTCGCTGCATTCTTCAGGTCATCAGTCCACCTCATCAGAGGGCGGCCAATAGGTACTTCGTTTTCCGAGCCGCGGTCTCCACATATGATTCCTTACCCACCGGTTATCAGTCCTACGAGCGACGTGGCCAGCCCATTGCCACTACAGTGCGCTCACTCTTCGAAGCTATGTCGGTTACCTTTGTACGTCTGCCAATCGGTTTTGGTGCCACATGAATGTTAATTCTCAGAGTAAATAAGTACAACACATACATTAGGACCTCTTAGATAAGTATCTAGATGCAATGACACTGAACGAGTAATGATAACCTATTCTTTTATACCAACTCTGATTTTGATCCCTGGAATTTTAGTCAAATCATTTCTATTGCTTTCGTATGTAGATGTCTTGACTACTTGTCTAGTCTGTCTAGTTAAACTCAATCAAAATGTAAGTAGTCAAACTAATCTGAATAGTATGCAATCGCTTATTCGTTTAAAAAAATATTACAGCTTAAATATACTTTAATATGTAATTTACATCAGCCATGAAGCATCACCGATAGTTCAGCTTATGGTCCATCGACCATAAAGCATTAACAAGCCCCGCCCGCAACAGAACATGCGCCCGCGCCGGCAATTGACATGTAAATTTGACTCGCAGCCTCTTTGTCACTCACTTTATTGCTCAATTATTCGAAAACAACTTAAGCAGGTGCCTTACCTACCTGTTTTACTGTCGACGATGAAATATAAAGGGGTTTTTAAGGTAGGCCTACTTTGCTATTAGACTGTTCGGTGATGATGGTAAAAGGTTGGTTAAGTAAATTAGATAGTATTTGAGCTACTACACTATATGCTCTGTTTGTATGGTGTCCGGCATTGCAAGGATATCATTAAGTAATGAAAATCATTTCGATGTTACGTGAATGATGTAATTTTAAAGGTTCTTCTTGGCTAAGCTTGGAAAATATGCCTTAATATGAAATAACAATGTCGTTTACATATTGAATTGTTACATGCGTGAATTCACACTGGGGAAACATGGTGGAGTAAGTTCAAAGTCTTCTCAGTCATGAGAATGGAGGTTGAGGGAGAGAGAATCCGGGAGTTGCAACTGAATAGGAGGCCAGATCTTTGAACTCTATCAAATTGTGCGTTTAAATACCCGCAGTTGGACTTCCGCATGACAGAAAATCTCTCGTAGAACTTAGTCGCCCTAAAGTCGCTCCTCGCCACTCGCTATTCGCTAGTGGTGAGACATGGGATTACCAAATGCGTTTGTCGCCGTGTAGAACTTTAATCGGTTCTTAATTGTCGATTGTTTGTGTTGTGGGCGTTTTATAATGAGTTAAATAAAAGTGTTTTTACAGCAGCCCAGTTGGCTTTCGAACTCACTTGTCGAGGGGGATCAAATCCAAAGAAGCACGCACCAATGACTTTCATTAATACTTAGTACTAATGTGGGTTTTATGAAATTAAATGTCACTTGTTCTAACGGCAAATGAATACATTGTGACACCTGTCTGAGAATTGTCCACGAGATATTCGATCTTAATGGTAGTTACTGAGGGTAGTTCATTGAAAATAAAACCGGCGCGGAATGTGGGTAGTTTTCACTAACATAAGTGTGGATTCTCTCAGTCAGTGATCAGAAGTCATAAAGTGCCCAGGATCTAGTTAAATGACGGAGATAATAAATTATGTAGGGCGGTATTCAACGATTTTATAATAAAGGCAATAATGTTTCATAACATGAATCTGTAATTAAATAAAGAACCCACACAAATTGAATGAAATCAATGTTGAATCTTAAGCCGTTAGAGTAAGGTTTGAATTGCTTGTATTGATAAGTAGGGATGTCAATTTTTTATAATGAATCATTGACTATTTGAAGAATACAGCGCAGCGATATGAAAATTGAGTAGGAAGACTGATTTTTGTTAGACTTTTTAATGTAATTGGCCATCAAATATACTATTCCTACTTGAATTTTTATGCACCCACTTAGGTATATAATTAAGTTGATGTACCTAATGTTACATTGGTTTGTTAGTATACCACGATAACAGTTTTATATGAAAATAAAATACTAATTTTATACGAACAGAATTAAGTAAATTCCAGACTATTATAGGTACAAACATGTCATGTCTAGTTTAGGCTTCCGTACCCAAGCGTGATATCGGAATTTTCCTCCGCTGTCTGTCTGTCTGCTAGGCAATATTTCTTGAACGATAAAGGTAATTTTCACAAATATCGTGTTACTGAGGCCTCTCTCACATCAAACAATAAAAAAATTATATCCCAAAGGATCCCATACAAGTAACGTTAACGGGTCGCTCGGTGGTACGGAACTCTACGTGTGCGAATCAGACTTGAACTTGACCGGCTTAAGGACTTGTGACAACCCTAGACAACGTCGTTCATTGAAAATATTCTCAACATTCTTCACAGTTTATACGACTGCAGTCGATAGCATAGACGCAGATAATTAAAGTTTTATTGGCTGACTGGGGGATTTTATTTCATCGTAAATTTCGTGTAATCTATTGTCTGTTCCAACGTTAGATTTAAATGCTCATACGCATTTGATAAACAAGATGTGGGGGCCTTGAAATTACTTTAGTATTTTTTTCTATAGTTACCTGCATTTAATGGAACTATCAACTCATTGAATTTATTATTAGAAGCACTTAGTAGTATAAATGTCAGCTTACAGCATTACTGTTTAGAGACAGACGGACAAATTTCGTGAATGAACAAAGCTCTCTAGTTTCTTCTGATTAAACTGTGCTTTAGTAGTTTATGAGAATAACCTGAACAAATATTTGGGAACTTTGGTTTAAAATTATCTATATAATAATTATGTTTTTATGAAACAAGCAGATATAAGTACTTTTATGACAAATGAATTAGGAAACTTTACAATATCGAGACAAATTAACTTCGAATAAACTATATAATTATACGATATTTATTTTATCATCGGTCTTATTCACCCGGAAGAGCAAAATTATTAGTGCTATTGTTACTTGATTGATAAAGCAATAAAATCACTTGTACATTATTAATAATTTATCGTTAAAATTAAAAACGTCGGTGCTGTGCAATTATCATTAATCACAATTCATGTTTACGATCGTGATGTATCGTCGCGGTGACTACGCTTGTATCGGCTTGTATCGTGTGTTTATTGCCTTGTGTCGTGATATATGACGATGTTCAATTATAAATCCTTGATGGGTGGAAAATTTCTGTAGTCAGGCTTCTTAATGAACGCCACACCAAAAACAGTGCTAGTACCTTATGGTCCTTAAACTGGTAGCTCCCCAACAAGCCCTCGCTTATAAAAACGTAACTTATGTGACTAGAAAATTAGAAGACTCCTAATTTAAAAAAGTTAAGCCTCAATGTGATCGAAAGAGTTAAGCAACGACGGGCGCGGTCGGTTTGTGGATGGGTGACCGCTAGTGGCAAAATTTCATGCCGTCGGTCCCGGTTGTTTTCAATGCTGGAAACAGCCGTTAAGCCTTGTCGAAGACCTTCGGGTGGCTTTAGAGCATTCGACACTGGGTTGTCCATTAACCCCTCCACCAATCCGCATTAGAGCAACGTGGTAGAGTATGCTCTAGACCTCCCGCAGCAATGTCTGTGGGGGAGACCCGTGCCCAGCAGTGGGACGTCTATAGGTCGCAGCGAACCTACTAGCAACAGGACCCACTGATGGACACGGGCACTCAGCCTCTCTCAAACCGTGTCGAAAGTTCTCAAACCACCCCAAGTTCTTCGACAAGGCTTAACGATTGATTTACGGGTTTAAAGCGCTTTCATAACACATCTAGAGCAGAGATAACGTGTGTAATCATATGTTTACGCCTGGTTTATCCACACTGTTGAGAGACCTCTATTGCTAAACTCGGCCTTCTGTCATTCCATTGTTGGTACAAAACATGTTCGTAATAATGTCATAGAGAAACCACGCCGTCAATTGATTGAGAGCCTCACCATTAGTCTGTGTCGTTGCACAATGCTTGGGGCGCGGAGCTACGAAGAACGTATGTGGCATAGAGAAAGAAAATAATAAAAAAAAAATGGGATTCCAGACATGAAACTCAGACCGATCCCAACAGTGGGACAAAGAGTTGTGGTGGTCGGTGGCTGGGTATTCTGCCCGGTGTACGGCAATATAGCTCAGATATGCTTTTTGATATTGCTGTTTATTTAAAACTAGTGGACGCCCACAGCTTCGCTCGCGTCGAATTAGACATAACAATAGTTTCGTTTACACCTAATAATATTATATAGCCTATGTCACTCTGTGAAGATGCAGCTTTCTAATGGTGAAAGAATTTTTGAAATCGGTTCAGTAGTTTTTGTGTGAAAACATTACAAACAAATGTTTCCTCTTTATAATTTTAGTATAGATTAAAAGTTACTAAGTAATTAAGTTACACATGTGATACACACAATGTGGCGTATTTTTATTTTTATTTAAATATTGTTTCCCCATTTTTTTTAATATTTCTATTCTACACGTACACAACGAGCATATTTTGAGTTCTTTTTGTAAAATTGTTGTGTCTAGTTAACCTAATATTACGTAACCCTTTATTAAATTGTAACTGTTCATGCATTGTTTATAGATTATGTACTATCAGGGTAGGGACAACGATGGAAATTAAAAGCTGTTGCTTTTTTTGGCCAATTAGTTATTTGTATTTGTATTTATTTGTAATACAGAACCAAAGGGGTATTAGTCTCATCCTAGGTATATTACAAGGAACCTACATACATACACACTATTGTTGTAGTTGAAGTTATTTCGATGCTTTTTAACCTTTTCGTGTTTGGCTGCCACAATGATAGCTTGTGCACCGCATTTACCGCAGTCTTAGCGGTCGTAGTATACAACGGCCAGTGCTGACTGCAGCCCATTTTCTTATTGATTTGACTGCATTTTTTATTTAATTTATTCTAAGCTTCTCTTTTCATTTATATTTTTTAATGATTTTCAGTATCAATCATACAAAATAAATACATTTTCTTTCTTTCTATTTCCCAACTGTCCCAATCCAAATAGTTACTCCTCCACTGTTCATCGATCCTTCATTTATCGCGCAACTTATTGACAGTTCACAACAGAACGTCATAAATCAAGATGGCTGCCAACATGGCGATGCTTTTGACATCTATCGCGTGTTGCGCGGGAACATAAAACTCATTGATATTTACTACTCAATCGCGTTCCTCCTGATTTATCGATAATAGATTCCCTTCTATTATTATTTTTATCAGTCTTTGTCACGGCTGAGAGGAATGTTTGAAACTATTTTAGTTTTAATTGATTTATTGTTAGTACTTCTAACTACATGTGTTTACTGTTGATAATAAAATAATTTATGCCTGGCTAATTTTATTTTTTTATTAATTTATGGTCACTAATTATCTGTTAGTAAAATATCGGTTACTAAAATATCTTGACATTAAAATGCAATGAGGTAGAAGGTTGTCTTATGTGCCATCATTGTTATGTCAAATTCAAATTTATGATTTGTAAATGTTAGCATGCTAAGATGTTACTCTAACTGACCAAGGTTCAAATGAACCCATCTGGTACCTAACGAGAGAATAACATAAGCAAATTTATCGTACCTTCGAGTAGGTACAATTTATACAATCATTGATTAAAGAGTCATACTCATTTTTACCTAACATAATTTAATCTATCTAGTCCGACTTTTGGTCTTACAGGTGAAGGCTTCAAAGTTGGTTCTGTATTCTGAGACTTCAGAGCACTGTTTTTATGACAATGTGTGTAAATGTATTTATAGATTACCTATAGATTTATTCATTCAGCAGAGGTTTGCAGCAAAGTAGTACGAAAGTTATTATTACAAAATTATATCCATTACCTTATATCAAACTATGTAGAGAGAGAGGTGTGGAAATATCAAATCCCTTAGAAAATTCAAACAAGACAATTTACTTGATAATTTTAGTGCCATATCTAAAACTGCTCTATCTAGATATGTATGATGGCATACATGCACTATTCCGTTTATTCCTGACACTAAACATTCACATTGAATTGACCTGCCCCCGGAGAATGGACGTAAAAGTCAATACGTAGGAGCGGAGTGGTCATAAGATTTTATACGCGCCATTACGCACGCCTAAGTGACGCGTAAATTCTTATAACTCGCGTAAGTATTCAAAATATGAAGGACGCGGTCGATAGGGCCCGGCTGGAGTAGCGTCAGCAAAATATTTAATTTTTGATTAATTTATTTTGTAAGTAAAAAAGTAAGTAAGTAAATCTTTATTTTGTCCAATAAAAGAAATAAATAAACAAAAGAAAAATATAAGCCTAAGTTACAATGAGACAAAATGGGACTACTCTCAGCCTGTGCCGTGGTACTGAGTGAACCGCGGCTGCTGGTTTTCAGAGTAGCCCCCTTTTTTTTTTTTCGAGCAGTCAAATTTGCGGTATATAAAAAAAAAAAAAAAAAAAACAAAAATAAAAATAACTTAAATGACTAACATAGCATATTAAATTAACATAACACAATTTATGCAGTGACAATAAAAAAAAAACTAAAATAAAAATATAAAATAAACACAAAAATAAAACAATCAAAATATGTAGAGCAAGAAACACAGTTAAAAAGCAAGCCTACTTGATGCGAGCGTCGTTTACGAGTACTTCAGTACAGTGGTAACAATTATGATTACATATATGAATAATAATGGATATAATAATAATAATAATTATAGTTATATTATATAATTAAATTTTGCAAATGTTAAAACACAAATTGGATCCTAGAACCATTTAAGAGACGAATATTTAGTGTTTAAAACTATAACCTATTCACGCAGTCTAAATACTAGCGCAACCCTATCACCATGGACGCAGTTTTCAGGATTTATCACGGAAGTAACTACATACACATAGTCGGTACGCTACTATACTCTTGAGCTAAAAAGAAAACTTATACCGTGTAAGACTACGAAGAACAGTCCTTTTCAAATATGGTGAAAACATTCTATGAGAGCCGATACTACGAGGCTAGACACAAGCAATACGGATTGAAGAAAAATTTCCGTTGATCAACCATACATTGATCTGCTGACGGTATCTCCTGCCTACCAGCTATCCATTTGCGTGTTATATTACATTTTGTTGTTGTTAACCTCTTAGAGTATAACAGTATGTTGGTATAAAAATAAAAATCCTTGCTCGGCCCAATGAAAGGGTTCATAAAAATATGAACGGTATGAATACGTTATTACGCAGTCCCTTCGGGCGGACAGGTAGGACCTAATGGCTTTAAATGAATGCTAAGGCAGCCCTTACTTTGGAAAACCCTTGGAGTCCGTACCTACTTTATGATTATGGGTACCTAATGATTATTTAAAAAGTAAATTATGGTGTTCTGACTGAAACCAGACTGATTAGCAACGCACCTGTGACTTTGAACGAGATTCTAAGCGCCTGTCACGGTTTTCATGGACGCAATGGATGGATGTTTCTGCATGCTCGTTTGCATAACCTATCATTATGATGACAATCTGCTTTTAGCCCACTAGACGTGACACTCAGGTCACGATATATACAGGATATAATCACGAATTATTTGCACTCCGTGTAAGAATTATGTTCTACTTAGGAAGTTTGTACTCCGAAATGAATTCCTAGATTATTTAACCAACTATCAATACAGGAGCGCTAGGGATACATAGACTCGGAAAAAACGAGTCAACAAAACATTTCTCATCGCATGTGATCGCAAATTGCCCGCGCGGGCTGTCAGCTGACAGCTGTCACCGGTGACAGCCGCCGCGCGCCAATTTACATAAATCTCGCGCTGACAATTAAAGTTTGTCTGTGACGTTCGTTTATAACGGTGTCCCGCTAAAATGCGGATGGGTGCACTGTCTGTGTTTGCTTTATTAAAACTTCGGCGAAATAAAATAACTTTTATTTTATCCTATATAGTGGACGCCCGCAGCTTCGATCGCCTGGAATTAACATAACAATAGATTCGTTTACACCTAATAATATTATATAGCCTATGTCACTCAGTGAAGATGCAGATTTCTAATGGTGAAAGAATTTTTGAAATTGGCCCAGTTTTTGTGTGAAAACATTACAAACAAATCTTTTCTCTTTTTAATATTAGTATAGAAAAACATAACATAGCGCGTGTATTCCCCCGTAGGAGTAGGCGGAGATGTGTTGTAGTACCTACACTTTTCACCAATTATGTTTAGTGGTTTAGGCCCCATGTGGTGAGCCCCAATAGCCCCAATAGGTGGTGAGCCTAATCAGACTCCGAGCTACTACCGGGTATTTCAAGCTTGAAAAATGTGTAGTTATTGCCTGACCCAGGGATTGAACCCAGGGCCTCTAACTTAGAAGCTAATGTTGTGCGACCATTGTCAAAAATTGTTTGATCATCGTTTTCATCATCACTCTACTGCATGTAAAAATTTGCTGGTTCGGTTTTTCGTAATTTGGGCGGGAAACGACGCGCTTTCACTATTGGTAATGACAGACATCCGACAAGTAGTTAGTACAAGGAATACGGATAGTTTAGACGTATCTTTGGGCCTAGATCTAGACATCTATCTATAAATAAAATCTACATTGTTATATTAACAAAGCCATCAAGATGCGTAATAATTCACGACCCAAAGAATGAACATGAAATAAACATTACTCATTTCAACCGCTCCCGCGTTAATTGCCTTGTAAGTAGAAGCTGACAGCTGTCAACCGGGGTTGTCAGTTGTCAGCGCCGACGCCTGTCACGCGGCGATTTACATAAAGCTCACCACTCGCAATTAAACTGCTCGTTTATGTCTTCTAGGACGATAAAATTATAATATTCCTACTTTGCCTTTTTTACTCGTTGTTAATGCTATCATCACTGACGCGTATTAATGATCACTGAATACTTAATACGTCGTACAGGTTGTAGGATTAATAAAATTGCCTTAGCATTTATTGCAGCTTATTGGTTCACAGTCAGGTCACTTTTTATTCAGGTTGCACGGTTTTTTCCAATTAAAAAGTAGCCTATGTCCTTTCTCAGGCTCTAGACTAGACTATCTGTGTACCAAATTTCATTTAAATCGGTTCAGTAGTTTTGGCGTGAAAGCGAGACAGACAGAGTTACTTTCGCATTTATAATATTAGTATGGATTTTAAAACCTCCCTTGACGGTAAAGGTAATACTCCACGTAAAACGATGACGCGGGGAAAGCAGTCCTACATGCATATAAATGAGGTATTCGCCGGGTGTTTTGTAAGGAAATAGTCACTCCATGCGTTGACTAGTTCGCTCGCATAAAAACTGCAGTCGCGTCGCGCATCCAAACATCCACTTTCATAAAACACTGCTGAAATACTGCCGCCGTCAGCACTCCCCGCTGCAGCCATAAATTAAACTGTGCACACATTTTTCCGCTATAAACAGCGATAAGGTTAGAATATTGCATATAAAATTGATGTGCGCTGTTTAGTGCGTCTATAAACGGGAACGAGCTACGCCTATCTCGATGATGCGCAGTTAATATGCCGATACAGTGGCGGTCTGGTCACACGGGAGGCGTTTAGGGCGCGGGAGCGTTTGTCCTGGCAGTTTCTTGGCATCCAGACTGGCGTTTGGGGCGCGGGAGCGTTTGTCTTGGCCGTTTCTTGGCATCCAGACTGGCGTTTGGGGCGCGGGAGCGTTTCTCTTGGCCGTTTCTTGGCATCCAGACTGACGTTTGGGGCGCTGGAGCGTTTGTCCTGGCAGTTTCTTGACATCCAGACTCAGAGGTCGCTGGCTGAGAATCCAACCGCTTTAGAACTCGAGAGGGTTAGGGCCACAGAAATTAATCAAGATAAACTGGGCGTATAAGCGTGCCGCAATCTTGCACTATACTGCAAGATATCTCGCAAGTTCGATCAGTGCGCGTCGATACTTGTTACGGTAAGTTACGTTATCGATAGAGTTGATTATGAGAGGTCTTAGGTCAATTTTTAGAAAATTTTTAGAAAGCTGCGTCTTCACTGAGTAATATACTCGTAGGCTACATAATATTACTAGGTGTAAACGAAACTATTGTTATGTCTTATTCCACGCGAGCGAAGCTGCGGGCGTCCACCCGCCGTCCGTGTGGCACCACCGCTGCCAACCCTACCGTACGGAGTACACCGTATTAATACGCCGCTTACCGCGTTACGTTAGGTTATGGCCGAGTCGGCTACGGTAATTGTTTAGGGCTGACGCTACCGGTAACTGCGAGTTTAATCTAACGATTTGTGAGCACATAAGGCTTCCGCAGTTAAACTTAATAGCAGTTACAGGCAAATATATAGAGTAGTTAAGCGGTGACAGGCTATCGTACTCGCCTCTCACTAGATCGGTCCGGGTTCAAACCCAAGTGGTACGCACCAAAGACTTTTCTAAGTTATGTGCGATTTAGGAGTTAAATGTCACTTTGTGGAACGGTGAAAGACACATCTTGAGGAAACTTGCATGCAGAGTTCTTCATAATGTTCTCGAAGTCATGCGAACTTGGCCAGCGTGGTGAAGTATGCTCTAGACATCCAGCAGCAGTGTCTGTGGGGGACACCGTGGCCAGCAGTGGTACGTGTATGGGTCGCAGCGACCATCTCACTGCGATTGAATTAGCATCTCAAAATACTGCTAAAAAACACTTTGAGCGCCACTGACCGCCCCCAATAACTCAGCACACGACGCTGAGCGGTACTAAATTTTTATCCCCGTGAAAGGAAACGGTTATGTCCAGGTCCAGAGTGAGTTTGGTGCGACCCGACGTTCGTCGTAAAAAACTGTACACGTTTTATGTTCCGCTGTAAAGGCGTTTGACAGACGACCGACTTACTCCTACAGAAGAAACTTCTGGAAATCTATTTTACGAGACCACGCTGTGCTTAAAGGGTTCACGATTGTGACATTTCCAGGAGATAAGAAATGCCTTCTCGTGTGTATATTTAATGCATCCTTTGTAGTTTAGACCTTTTTCAATACTCTGTTTTACATGTTATATTGTCATAGGGCTTCATCGTTCTCAACTGATAAAGAAACCCAGTTTTATGAATATTAAGCTAAACCGTAGTCATTCTTGGGCTTAAAATATTTCTATCACAGTTGCTTCTACTATTTTGAAGTTCGGAATCTCTCAAAGAGTTTTTGGCTTAACGCTCACTGATTTATGCACTACATCTGCTTTCTGCTTCAAATAATATAACAGTCGGCAAACGGTTGTCTGCACTACGCCTTATACTTTAAATATTTCATACGAATAATGGGACAGGGTGCGTGTAGGACAATTTAATACATTTTCATTGTTTTAAAGAATATGACTGTTTTAGGGATGATATGCCCTTCATCGTTCTTACCGTTTGTACATAAAACCTGCAGTGGGTCATTAATTAATACACTACTTTTCTCACTGGATATAGATTTTAGATGTAGCTCGGGACCAGAATCCCGTCAGTTAACCATTCACAAACCGACCGCGCCCGTCGTTGCTTAACGTCGATCACATTGAATCGACTCGAGCCACTGGCTATGGACGCTACACCTTGTTTAGTATAAGTTGTATGTGTAGTCTTTAAATAAGTATGTGTTTC
The DNA here is from genome assembly GCA_944567765.1 of Carterocephalus palaemon. NCBI lineage: Eukaryota > Metazoa > Arthropoda > Insecta > Lepidoptera > Hesperiidae > Carterocephalus > Carterocephalus palaemon. The sequence goes on from OX155645.1 coordinate 1,082,803, forward strand.
TTCTATTAAATATAAATCAGCGAAAATTTAAAGTGTAAAGAGCATTGGTATAATTCCATTTGAGCTTGAGTGCCGGGAAACGTCTAGAACGTATTTTTTGCACGTAAAACCAATTACTACTCAATAGCCAGATAAGTATTCAATCCATAGCTCTATGATGCCGCTGTGGTCTTGTAACATCGTGTTAAAGCAGCCAGAATTCTAAACGTCCTCATTAAAGACAGGGTCATTCGCCAATTCATTAGTCATTCTGGACAATATCCTTGTATGGATGAAGTCACTTATCCATCAGGATACTTACTGCGAGAAAGCAGACCACTGAGTCAGTTAGGTACGCCTCGGTATGCCACGGTATCTTGTACCATTTCTGACTTATTGCGAGAAAGCAGACCACTGAGTCAGTCAGGTACGCTGCACCACGGTATTCCACGGTATCTTGTACCATTTCTGACATTCTGGCATTTTCGAACCCACATTTAGCTTAGCAATTTCGTTCACCACCACTAGAACAACGAAACTGTCATATTGGTTTTACCACCTATAAAATTTGATAGATATAATCACGGGATATCTGATGTATTAAATATCTATACTAATATTATAAAGAGGAAAGATTTATTTGTAATGTTTTCACACAAAAACTACAGGACTGATTTCAAAAATTCTTTCACCATTAGAAAGCTGCATCTTCACTGAGTGACATAGGCTATATAATATTACTAAGTGTAAATTAAACTGTTATTATGTCTAATTCAAAGGGCGCAGGTTCGGGTGGAGTGGCGACGATTGAGGGAGGCCTATGTCCAGCAGTGGACCCAAACAGGCTGATGGATGGAACTGATGTAAATCAGGCCTTACAATATGTCTGCAAACACTAAATCTCAAATGGAACTTAAGTATTCAATCCATCGCCCTATTATGTCAGAGCGTTCTTGAAACAATCATGTAAAGGCAGCCAGAATTCGAAACGCCCTCATTACGACGGGGCCACCGGGAGCAATTAGACATTCCGGACGGTCAGCCGATAAACAAGACGAGACACTAGCGAAATAATGGCGACTTTTGTGAATTGTGAACCAGACCAGTTGAAACGAGACCTTGGGGTGATTTGTTAAAGCAATGGAAATGAATCCGTAAATGTGTGTATACCCTATGTTTATTTTACACCCAAAGGGTAACATTTTTACAAACTTTGGATGCCATATTTACTTATATCTAATCAACAGGCTAAAATATAAATCTTATGATTCTAGTTCTGAAAATGACAATACTTTCATAGAACCTTTCATTCATTCCCCTTTTCAAACCTTTACAACACTTTTTTCCAATTAAAAAGTTTCTCAGGCTCTAGACTATCTTGTACCAAATTTCATTAATCGGTTCAGTAGTTTTGGCGTGAGAGCCAGACAGACAGACAGACTTACTTTCGCATTATAAATATTAGTATGGATTTGAAATAACACATAATATTAAGTCTTTATTTCCCTCAAGGGCTAGGCAAAGATGTGTATTTTTGGGAACTAAACAGCACACACTTTTCACCAGTTATATTTAGGTCCCATGTAATTGGACCTGCGTATTTAAGATCAGAGCAAGACTTTGATGCCGGGCCTTAAATTTGTTTTTGACGCGATAACGTCTTATAAATCGATGAACGCCGGCTGCACGCACGAAAAAGCGTGACTCATGCTGACGTTCCGCCTAGCGTTCCGAACGTGCTAGCGAGAGCGCGGAGCAAGCGATAGAGAGGCACAATCAACTTAAGCGTTCGGCTTGTGACACATCCATCTCTCTCCCACTCCATCGGCCGATGCGTCCGAGTAGAATAGAGACAGCGGCAGCACACAACCTACACGTGAACTGTTCTGTCAACTGTTTATAAAGTGAAGTGAAAAGATGTTTTCTTAAGACGTTAACACGTAAAATTATCGTCCGTAAACCGACCTTACAGACAACCATAAATTTTTTTCTAGTTAACTCAATCCGTGTGACAGTATTGCTGCACGCAGCTCTCGGTCCAGCCTGTCGAGTCGCGCATTAATCAGCGGCCCTGTCCGCGTCTGTCGGCGCCTGTCGGCGTCTGTCGGCGTCTGTCGGTGGACAGTGACACGTCGTCGCTGTCGATACCGCCACGTCTCATTTACTTCCATTGCGTTATTAATTTGTGAACGCAACTGGTTCGCCCTATCTACGAGAGCGATGACGTTTTTCCTACTAGTCTAAGATCCCGCTATACAACGACCTTCACCGAGATGTTTATTTAATAAAACGTATTTTATATTCAATTTAATATGTCAATAAATATAGTACATATGGGTTGGCTAACTAATTTCAGTCCAGGATATGATTAATTAATAATTTAAAAAAATTTTTTTAAACATTTCACCGGTTTGATTATTAGACAAATTCTATACCAATCGAAAGTATGAAGCCCACAGATTATGCAAACGTTAGGTTGGCTATTCTTTTCCGGTCACAACTCTCGAGTAGCCAGGTATAAACAGGTAAATCGATCGATATCGCATTTTGCACCGGTCTGATTATTGAATTAAAATTAAATGAAATTGAAGATTATTCCATTATGAACACGGTGGTATAGGGTTGACTGCGAAAAATCAGTCCCGAATTCCAGTTTTCGAATTTTCAAAAGTGAGATATTGCTGCGAGTGAATGTGTGCGACTGAGAGGTCCCAACCAACCATATCGTCGTTGTATAGCGGGATCCTCTACTATACCTATCATCTACTTTATGCTACTGCTGGGACTACCTTTCGCTGCGACCTATAGACCCACTGCTGGGCACGGGTCTCCCCCACAGACATAGCTGCGGGAGGTCTAGAGCATTCTCCAGCTTAGCTTAAGGAAAATTACGGAAGCTATTTTTTATTTTATTGAACAAGTTACACTAATGAGATACATACCAAATTATATAAAAAAGTTATTAAAAAAACATAAAAAGAAAGGCCCTATTATCACCAACACAGGCCAATGATATTTAAAAAAATGCATGCATGTCAATGATACCTACCGAGTACGTATAAAAACATGTCTTAGGGATTTAGTATGCTCAAAAGACCTGAATAATTATGGTTTATCGACCATGTCATAAATCTATGTCCTGAAGTTAACTGCTAATAAAAAGTGCTGCATGCACGGAATAAATGCATGTTAAGGATCGCAACTCAAAATGAAATACGACCGTTTTCGTCGACCATTTTGTGTGTGAACGGTGTAGCTCGACGAACTTACGGCCGCAAGCCAGTGTATTCCCTGTGCAGCATTTTAAAACCCGCTCTGTGCCGCGAAGTACGGTAAGCAGAGGAGTAGAGTACATTCTTCAGACAAACGTAAAGCGTTTGGCAGTTAAAGAGAGCGGAGTATGCTAGTAAATCCATATTAATTTAAAATTATAATAATATTAGTGACATGTTCGTGAGTGGCTCTGGCTGTCGAGAGGTGTACCGTGTTTTAAATGAGGTTTTATTCACTCTACCAACTCGTAACTTACGCAAGTTTCACTTCCACCCTGCGAGTATATAACTCTCGCCCCACTCTGGCAAGTCAGAGGCGAGATTGCTGCGACCCCTGGGGTCTCCTCTCAGAATGGGAGGGATTAGGCTAGAACTTTCAGGCATGAAAGTTTCCTCACGATGTGTCCTTCACCGTTATAGCAAGTGACATTTAATTTCTTAAATCGCACATAACTTAGAAAAGACATTCGAGTGAGAGGCGAGTTCGATAGCCACTGGGCTGTCACCGCTTGCCAACCAATAAAGGCAATTAATTATGCCCTTACCAGGTGTTATGCACCAGTCGTAGATCAGAGACGTCAGAGGCCGTTAACGCAACAGTCGCATACACACTCCTCTCCTATACGTACTTTGTGGCTTCGTTGTATGTAAGCAGTAGCACGCAGTATATTAATCAGTGCACACGGCACAGTGGTCGGTTGTCGGTCACTCTGGCCAATTTACGATCCGTTCAGTCGGTTGGCCGGTAACTGCGGTGAGCGGGCAGCCGCGAACTAAACCACTTGCCCGCATGTACAGTTGCACACATGAAACACAGGTAGGGATTACTAATTGTATCAGGCGTTACTTTGCGGCACTCCATTATTATTACAAACCAAGGATTAATCTACCTTGCAACAAAATATCATATTAAAATGGTTAATCGCAAAGTATTTTAGTTTGCGATTAACCATCGTGGAGTCCACTTACCCTGTGGATGCCTTGTTTTGGGGCGAAACACGTGTTGGTTTGTGTGTTGGTGTATGTTTTCACTAATCGCGTGTGCATGTTTCCTGTGTGGGTGGTAGGGAGGTGCTAAGTGCATGAAGGTATACACCACCATACATTTTTGTTGGCGGATTGTTGCAAAGTAGATTAATCTTTGGTATGTAACAGGTAGGGATTGTTTAAATATATTTGAAGTAAAACTTCTTTAGGCACGCTTGACTTGGAGGGTAAGCTGGTGAATGCTTGACGAGAGCGTCACGGAAATTGCATCATGCGAGGCGACCGGAAGTTGAGAGGGGGATATAAGTTAGTGAAGATAAAAAGAGAGAAACAGCCATAATTTATATTTCAAAAGTGACACTTATCATCCACAAGCGGTTACCCATTCACTAACCGCGCTCGTCGTTGCTTAACTCGGGTTATCACCACATACGAATGACGCGAGTCATTGGACTATAATCATTGTATTGTTGCCTATAATCCCATAAAAAATATAATATAACAACTTAAACATACTGTCTGTAAGTCTACACTTAAATATATTTTTTAATATGTTTATATAAGTTCAGTACGACTGTGTCGGGAGCGGCCATACATAATTTATGAGTCGTGAACGCGGCTCTACATAATAGAGCGCTAAGTTATTGATGATTGTTGGTTAACAAGCGTTTTGGGGACTGTACCTTGCTCTTAATGAATCATAGAAGGAAAAAGAAGTACTATACAGCTACTTGAGAGAGTTTATGCAATATAATTGGGATGCGCGTCATCAAGACAGGCTTCTATAGGTTTTAAGTGATACACATTCCTGTGTAACCAAAGTATATTCCGTATGACATAAATTTTATACATTAAAATTCAAAGAAAATAAGTACACTTACAATCACATGAAAATTACTGTTTCTCAGCAAGCGATTTCTCAATCCGTTTTTGTGAAATAAATGAGCTATAACCGTAGGTACAATTGGACAAACAAAAGTTTGCCTGGAACCCACAGCTCGAGCCCTTGAAGAAGTCATATTCCAAATAAGTACTTCATTTTAATATTGATATGCCTAATAAACATTTGCCTTTACTAGGGATCGAAGCTAGAACCCACATCATGACCAACTTGAGAACGAATAATTTAAAGAGAAAACCTAACAACTAATTCTGATACAGTTCAATACGGCTAGCGAACAGCCTATTGGTTCTACCAGCCCAGGAATAATGTATTGCTGACAACGCTCCGATTAACATAATAGACAGCGTCGGGTTATTGATGATGGTTGTTTTAAACAAGCGTTTGCGGGTTAACAATGCGGTGGCGCGGTCGCAGAACAGTTTAGCATGGTATATTCCATACCAACTAGATACCAATTTGTATTGGTAGTTGACAGTTTTTATAGAACAATGACTGAGGATTCGGCCTCTCCGAAGGTCAGGGTTCAAATCCAAGCTACTTTTTTATTGATGTAAGCAAAAGTCTGATTTTACGATGAAGGATAACGTCGAGGAAATCTGCGTGCCTCAGAGTTTTAGGTAATGTCCTCGAAGGTCTGTCTGGTGTGTGTCAATCCGCATATGGCCAGCTTGGGTGACAATGGTGACCTCTGTGTACGAGCACGGCAGGAAAACAATTATAGTTTTGACCTGATGATGATGATGATGATATTTTGATTAATTATTATCAGTAGAATCTAATGATTTTACAAAAAATAAGAAAGAAAGAAGAAAGAGAGAAAGAAAGTTTATTTTGCTCTTAATATTAGCACAGCACAACATTGGTTCCACTTAGAAAATCTAAAAAACATCATTTTTTTTATAATGTTGTAGTACATGACCAAATGGGTCCACACTCAGCATAATTGTCATGGAACAAAAAGGAACCATGACGCTGATTTTCAGTGCGCCCCGTGGAGGGTAGGAGGAAGACAGCAAAAGCAATCGAAAGTTTGACTAACTTGCTTATCTTAGCGCCATCTCACGGTCACTTTCGGCGACCGGAGAAATATAATCGCTTACGAACCAGTCATAATAAATAGGACCTAGGTACCTGTTGACTAGCAATCAATTGAAACATTCCGAATACTGACCATTTAAGACTACGGAACTGTGGGATTCGAAGAGAACAATCTGGGTGTATTTGCTAATGGAAGCATATGTCCAGCAGACTGATGGATGGATTGCTACTACTAAAAGTGGATAGGTAGGCTACAACTTTCTATCAGGACAGGTGATTATACCCCCGAGAAGAGCCTTTTGGGCGAAGCTCAAGAGAGGCACCGGTGCGTTCACGCACACAGTTCAGGTGCTGAGGCACAACGCGTGTTGTTGTCAATGTTATTTTCCCCAATGTCCTTAATAGACAGGACATGTCATACAAATGTTTCAAACAACGAAGCAGCAATTGAAAGGCGCTTAGAGGGCAAACACATTTGGATGCACATGAAAATTTATTGCTTCCGCAACATTGACACGTCAGGAAACCACCACTTGACCGTAGACCGTGTCGTTGCAATGTGTTCTCTATTAACTTTAAATAGAGTTGGAATTCAAATGAATAATATTTCAGCACGTTTCATAGAATTGTAGTAACGGTCGAAAGCCACTTCAAGGTGGAAGTTGTTTGTAACTTGACTCGTTTTGTGTGCTTCGCAAATGCATATTTCATGTTCGAGATGTCATTTCAGTTGAATGGTTGTCGAGTAATTTGCAGTTAGCTATGTAAATTTCATTGCGTCTTATCGTAGGAAAACTTATAGCTTTAACTGCCATAAACGTATGTTAAGGAGTTACTTTGTTCCTGCCACTTAGAAATGTTTTAATTGCAACAGAGTAGAATAAAATCCGAAGCCTTTTTTCCTCTATGGTTTATACCATGCAAATCCTACTAATATTATAAATGTGAAAATTTGTATTTTTGTGTGTCTCGATGTTTTTATGTTTGTTACTCAATTACGTAAAGCATACGTAACAGATTAAAAATGAAACTTAGCACATTGTTAGATGATAACCGAGATTAGTACATAAGTTATTTTTCATCCCGGAAAAAAAGGGATGTTGTACATGGTTAGTGCTCTTTTTTTTCAGGGGGCTCCGCTTTTCCATATATTTTTTACTATGGATGGGAACGAAAATTTTGTTTCAGAAAGATTATGGTAGTTTGTTTGATTTTTCCGCTAGGACGCTGGCAAATGCTACTTAGTAGCTTACTGGACATGATAAAGAATGAATACATATTCAGCCAAGAATAATTACAAGGATACTTAAGTATTATAATTATAGTTTCTTTTAACTTGTTAGTAATGTTTACTTGACAAATTAAGTTTTAATTTTTCCTTCACAAAGTATCAAGAATAGGACCTAATAAGCCAAGTTTTCATGGGTGACAGTTGCAAACCACCTTCCCACGTTCTGTAAGTTTCCACAAAAGCAGCCAACCAATAAAATTGATCAGCAATTTAAAAACAACGCGCGCCGGTGACAGCGCTTGTGCGTCTGCGCAACCACTTTCCGTTCCCATTGCGAACGATCGTATACATCCAGGTCACGCAGTGATTTGCGACTGACAGCTGCAACACACTACCCAAGAGAATGTCGAACTTTTTAAAGAACTAGACCCAACATTTGACAAAAACCGGTTTAAATTTATGTACAGTTGGTAAACACGAGCAAGAAAAGTTCTTAGAAAAATAACAATAATTTATTTTTCTATTAAACAAGCCTTTCACAGATTAATTGGGACCGAATTAATCTTCTGAAGCAAGCCTAATCTCAATCTCTCAATCTCACGCCATGTGCTGAAATCTTGTTTTAATTGTATGTAGCTCATCGATGTAGACAAACAACCAGAAAAATGCGGATGGACAAGTAACTTTCAACACTTACTGGAAATAAACTTCACAGCTTTACAGATTGCATAGATATACCGTTCGATGGTTTATTGTAATAATTTTTGCTATGACACAAGCCTTAATTTATGTATTTACATTTCAAGCCTTCAAAGTCGACGAAGTTTTTAATTCTGGATGATAATCCTCCAGAATTAAAAACTTCATCGACGCCGCAGACTACTAGCAATGCTCGGGCTGACACCGCATCGCGGCGCTCGCTGCACAACATGCCCGTGTGTCAGCACCGCTTGAACAAGAAGCAGTTAAACAAAGTGCCAAATGCCGCGTGCATACAAAGGGCTAGATATGCTTCGCGCCTAATGAACTATTTGAATGTGGGCCCCGATGTCCGTGGTCATACACACGAGTGATGCGCCCGTCCGACCGCAACCTAATCTGCTGATTAAACGGCTAAGATTTATGTCGCTTACGCTGTTATTTTTATCGTGTATTCTATCAAGTCGTTACGTACGAGTATGGCGGCTGTTTTATGGAAATTAAATAGACACAATTCGTAATCAATTTTAAGAGTTCGCTTCAAGTGAACGCCGTGCCCGCCGCGAGCACATTCACTCCTGAACATGATCATCGTAATAGATCGAAACTAGTCGGACTATTTTCGACTTAAATCACACGTGAGTAAGCCGGTAACTTCAACTATGAATATAGACACTCACGAATCGTTCAGTTATAAATACGGTGACACTTATCTGTTTGTGGCATAATGATATGTTTATATTTTTTTAACTTAAGTAATTTGTTACAAACAAATTCATTGGAAGATAATGAACATCCAGGGGTAAAAAAATGAAACTTACAATAACTAAACTTACTAATTACTTTAAAATACATGCCATAAAGGCATCCTCTTAGAAACTTGAATAGAAATAAATGTTAAATAACAAAACTCGAGTAAAAACTAAACAAATACTTTTGCGGAAGAAACGGCTAAACACTTTTAAATGTAAAAACATAATATATCACATCCGATAGGTGTTAGAAGACGTCGATACGTAATCGACTTAATTTAACCCTTCCTGGCCATTATGGGGAGAATTGCAGGGAAAGATAGGTGTTTATTATGTTATTTCAGGTTTCAGCATCGACAGAAAACGGTGTACAAGTTTGACAACTGCAACGGAGTGAGCGACGGCCGCGGCGCTGGGGAGTAACAAAAAATAATTAATGGGCCGACTAATGAATACGCCGAGCTTACAGACAGCTACCGTCGGCAAAAAAGTTTTCGATACTTTGTTACCCCTTTTACATGTTTCATTTTAATTCGCCATGTTTTTAAAAGCTTTTATTTAACTTCACTCGTATGTATGTATGTCCTGGAATCTTACAATCAATATTTCACCCACTTCCACTGAAGCTATCGAGCTGAAATTCGGCACACATATTATCATAATAAATCTTGACTTTTTTCAGTAACTTATTGTCAAAGCAAGTAGGTCAATACAGATAGGTCGATAAGGTACAAAAAATATAATTTAAAAAAATTTGTCGCAAGGAACCGAGTAATTAAAATAGGTAAATAGTAATTTACTTCCTTTCCATACAGTAAGTTCATTTTTGTGACAATTCTTCTTGAATCATCGGACGAGACTTTTTTTTCTGTCGCTACCGCGTTCCCGACCAAGGTAATGATTTATCCGGGCCATTTCCGCAGGGTTGGTTGGCGGTGGAAGCAAAACAACTAGCCTGTACTAGCGAGACTTCGTCGTTCTTAGCTTTTTTTAATCATTCGCTAATGCTCTGTTGAAAGCTAGTTGATGTCAAATGATGGGCATGAAATATCAAAGATTAGATATCTTCAAATAATTACATATCAAACAATTTTTTTTTCTATGAAAGTAATCGACAATATTTATTTATTTATTTATTTATTTATTGGCCGCCCTCTGACGAGGTAGACTGAGGCCCTCAAGTAGTCAGCGGGAATCAGCTGGATTCAGAGGGCACAGGATCGGGAGTCGTGGTGTCTATTGAGGGAGGCCTATGCCCAGCAGTGTACTTCAAAAGGCTGATGGATTAAAGATATTGTTTGATCGTAACTTATGTAGAATCACACCTATAGAATCACTTGCTGGAATTACGTATTTCGTGACGATTGTTTTATGAATAGTATTATAATATGATTATGATTATGATTAAAAATGTGCTGGGGTCATGGATGTTATATTCTGTTGTATTCTGTATCCCTACCGTAGCCATTTGCATCTTTTGTTCAAGTTTTTTTTTCATACTTGTTTTGCGCACGGTACTCCGGGTGGAGTTGTCCGTGATTTATCCGCGCCATTTCCGCCGCTGTTTAGCGCGCCGTGCCCGCTCCCGACAGCTCTGACACTACTTGACGGCTTCACGAAACTTCTCGTGTATCTTTTTTCATGTAGCTAAGTTGCTTACGTGAGTCTCGGGTTCGAATCCCGGCCGAAGCAGATTTATTTAGCCGATACTTAATTGTTGTCTGCAACAAAGTAGTGGCGAAGTAGTGGCAAAGTAGTGGCTTAGGCGAGGGTGCTTACGCAATGCAAGCTCTTACCTGTTTACTTACTTTATGAAATATCGAAGTCACAACATAATACATAATAATTTTAATGTTATCATTAGAAATTCAATGTTTTATAAAAGCTGTAAGTTTGCAGACATATTTAATAAGTAAATAAATAAATAAATAAATAAAGTCTTGTAGCCTGAATTTTTATGTATTTTTATGTCAATCCAACTTATTGGGTCCAATATCTTTAGATAAACTCAAGTAAGATATATCCGAGATATATCTGAGCTTCATCGCATATAAAAGAACAAGGTTAACTTTTGGAGTCATTTTTACTTACTTACTTATAAAGTATAGGTAGGTAGCTTACATTTTGAACACGCCGGTTATTTATACAACTGCATCACAATATTAACATACCACAATATTAACACCACCCAACTCACCCCCGCGACCTCCAAAATGATTTCCAACTGCTCACCGCTACTTACCACAGATAATCTCGCTCGCATACATCACAGTGATCCCACAAATAAATACACGGGAGCCAATCCTCCTAACAAGCGCGCAAACAGGCTGCGCAAACACGCCAGCTGAAATATTGCCCGTTTAGCGGGCCTACCGCTAACTACAGCACAAATTAGATCTACCCCCAAAACTAACACGCCGTACCACCGCAATAAAATCACCATATGGCTTTTGCAAATTCAACCGTATGCCACTTGGATTAGGAAGCAGCCCGTCTGCTGATTTAATCTTGTACATAGGCTCGTGCTACCAACTATAAATGCACTTATTCTGTTCGATTGACGACCTTAAGGTACGAGGTAAAAGGTTTTATGCGATGCAGTAAGGATTGTATCGATGAGATATCCGGTCTGGTTTATTATTATAAGCTTAATCAGAGGAAGTTTAGTTTGGGAGCAGTTTCCCCGGATCTGAGCGGACAAGTGTGAAATATGGACGCCTTCCGATTTTATTGCCAGTTCTACATTTAAGGGGTCTAGATGGAGCGTCTTAATCTTATTTATCCAACTTGAAGTTAAATCTTTCGTGGGTCTGTGACTTAACAAATCAAGATTGAAAATATAAGAGAACATAATGAATTAATTTCACCACATTTTTGAAGACTTGGTTGAAGTAGCTCTATATAGAGCGAAATGGTGTATATTTTGTGCTTTGGGCAGTGTAGAGCCATCGGAGTTAGCTTGCCGGTTTGCAATGGTAGATAATAACAACATGAATAAATAAAACTAAAATAAAAAGTAACTACTCAAAATAAAATAAGTCTACCAACCAAAAATAAACATAATAAGGGCAAACAGATTTCAACAACCAATTTCATCATGCTATCAAAACAGTTTCAAATACTCATTCGCCTACATTCGAACAGTGAAAACAAAATCATTCACTCGTCTTGTTCGTTTGCACGTAATTTACGAGGTACGTCACTAATCTAAATCCGTATATCGAGTCGGTCGTCACTAGCGGGTTAGTGATGGGCGATCGGCGTTAAAAATAATCTCGATAAATCGAGGCAGAGATCAAAGCGCGAACAAATCGGGCGGCGGCGCGCGCTGGGATGTGAGAAACGGGATTTCAGACTTGGATGTGGCAATGTCGTCTACGTTGCAATATTACACATGCATTAGTGCATAAATAAATATCTTGAACATTCTCACACGGCCACTGACTTAACTGATTATTTTTTTACAATTATTAAGAACAATGATGAGTAAAAATAACTAATCTTAATCTTCATTGCGTCAAGTGTAACATTACAGTTCTCAGTCACAATAATTAATTACATCATGAAACCCTGCTAGGGCGTTGCAATTGAATCTATATAATAATAATAATTTAATAATTACTTAATAAATTTCAAAATGCTTTAGTTTATATTATGTTTAGTTTTGTTTGCGTACTCATAAGTAGCAAAGCTATTATTGCCTCCAATATTGTAGGCTTTATAGCTTTAAATTGCTTTGCTACTTATGAGTCCACCTAAGTTTCCTCCGCCAAGCACGGAAGCAGCGTGGTGTAGGCTCCAGGCCTCATGAACTACTATAGGAAGTTGCAGCCATGTTCCAAAGAGTTCCTCTGAGTCAGTGAGGAGTGAACATGAGCAGATAGCGTTATTTGCGAGCTCAGTTGTCTTAGTAGGCGACGTGGCCTCGTGATTTACTCCGCGCGGGGCCGCGGGGGAGGGAGCACTCGACTAATAAAAAACACCCCGACGCCCTCCTGACTGATGCGACAATTAATTTAATCCCATTTCTCTCCGTCTTCCCGACTCAGGGTTGGCGATCTTTGATGTTACAAAAAACATACGTAACCAGACTTAGCTGTCGTACGACCATGTCAATAAGATTCCAGATAAAAGATACTCATTCTCAATTATTACGTTACCATAATAATGATTACACATGTAAATTTTAAAGCATTATAGAGAATTTGAAACTACAAGAAAATCCGTAGATTAAATGAAACTACAAGAAAATCGTTATTGCTTGGAGACAGATGATATAAATGACATAGAAGCAGAGAAAAACCAATTATAAAGACTGTTACTTACCAAATAAACAGATATTTCTTTACTGAATTCTATCAAAAGTTTTATTAGTTTAAAATGTAGTATTTTAAAATACTACTTACATTTATTCCTACCCACAAAAAATCATACGACTCAACTACTGGAACCAGCGCGTCCCTCCACGCGACATGACAAACGAGACCATCCAGCGACAAATTAGTCACATTAAGGTGTGACAGCAAAACGTGACGTTCTAAAAAATGCCAGACGCAGCCCTCGGAGGCGCGAGAAGCAGACATCACCGGGCAGGCGGCTATTAAACAAGACTAATTGAGCGATAAATTTCAGCCGAGACGGTATAAAAACGAGAGAGAAAAATCCTAGATGAAGGAATATTGAAAGCGGGAATTGATTACTGTCAATTAGAGCTGCCACTCGGGTGCCAGAGGCAGGCACGGGATGCGATGCCGCTTGATTGGAACAGGATGATTTTTAGAGTGGAGAGTTCTGCATTTGAATAAGGATCAACCCACGTGTTCGAGTATAGTAGGCATAGATCATTTAATTTTGATCTATTCTAGAATAATTACTACATACTCGTAACAAAATTGATTGAACACTATTGAACTTGTTTAATGAGCTATTAATTTACCTACTTCATTTAAACAAAATCTGTTTGTAAATAACTGTTTAAAATAGGAGTGGAAAATCGTAGATGATTGAATGGAGTATGGCTATTTGGAGACGCACTTTATGTGCCATAGTCACCACATGGAAAACTAAAAATTGATTTGTTAATGGTAGTATCATTTTTATAACAACTTAGAAGCCCTCTCAGCCAAAACACAACTTTGGAATCAACTGGAATCCAAAAGTTTTAAAATCTTTCAAAGCTTTACACATACTAAATGTATACTCCAATAAGCATACATATCTGAGACGCAATCCTTAATTTATTATACGTGTTGTGTACTATTTATTTATACGTGATATTCAACTTAAACAAATAATTATGTAAAGAACAAAGGCATCAGTTAGGGTATCAGAAGGAAGACGCTATTAATATTAATAACCAAAATATTTTACGATAAAAACGTGATTAATGGTGTTATGAACACTAAATAATGCTGAGATAAGAGAGGTTACGTAACTACCGTAGTGTATAGAAAATAAAAACATTAATCAACGCTAGTGAAGCTTCCATTTCTCAATAACTACTTACCCAGAAAGGAGGTTAATGTTCTTGGTTAAGTCTTTAAATTAACGTTCAGTTTTATGAATGATCTCTGTAGTCTGCAAAGAACAAATGGATGGTTACGAGTTCAGCTAATTGTCAGCAACTGTGGGGATAATGCGATTTCTCGGTTGGATCTTCAGACGGTTTATTAACAATTATTCAAGATCCTCAACCATTATTTTTACTCAAATAAACTCACTGTTGTGAATAAATTAATACACTCATTTATAAAAGAAGAACTGATATGATGTTGATTGTTTTTTTTTCGATACTCTAATTAAGTTAATTTGATAGCTTTGTACCGAATAAAGATACATATCAATTCAAATTTTCATCTGATCTCATGGTTGAGACTCTGTTTTATGGCGATAATTCAAATTGTACAAAACGTTCACGGTAACAAAAACGTTTCGACCTTTTTGTGTGGACATGACTGATTGCGCGTCGTACGGACAAAGCGAACATAAACATTGGGAACGAAAATCGCTCCCTGTGGAACTCCACGACTCATTTATTCCCATAGTGGGTTATACATTGCTGGTTCTGAGCTGTTCAGAAGTATCGAGTGTCAACGAGGTCGAGCAATGTATTTGATTCGTAGAAATGTTTTAGATTCGTCAATGGTTTCTTGGTAAGCTTTCGACACGTCCGGGAGCCATGTCGATTAATAACATTTACAAGATGAAAGCCGGCGGGCCGTTAGTCGCGATGCGTTCCAGAAATAAAAAGCAGCTTCATCCGATAACTCAGCCGGGGAAACTTACAGCAGTAGGATGTCTACTTGCAGTGTCTTTGGTGGGATACATCATAACTCGGTTGCTTATAATCATTAACGTATTAAGTACATTACTTTCTGTTTTAATTTGGTCAACATATAGATATATGAGTGAAGTAGTGGGTTTGGTGAAGTTCAATGTTCAAATTACGATGTTATTCCACAAAAATGTTGTCAATTTTGCTAATCTTATGTGTGCTTTTTATCTGGGTCTTATATTTTCAGTTTAAAGTTCCAATGTATTATATTAAATTTAAAAAAAATTAAAAAAATTGTACTTGTTACATCAGTTAAGTGAAGTGTTTTGAAAAGCCAAAAGCATCCCGTATCTTAAAATGTATTAAATTTTAAAGTAAAGTGTCCCAGGTGTCTTCCAGAAACGTCCCATTCAACTGAGCGGTGTGGTCATTGTTCCCGTCCGCGTGAAATATACTGCGTGCAGCTAATAGGTGGGAGGGCGTTAAGGAGCGCATAAATTAGCTGCTGTTGTGACGTCGCCGCTGCCGCCATCTGTCTGTCGATATGTCACAGCGTGTCACCGGGAACTGTATAGAGCTGACACGGTCGCAACAGACGTGACGACTACGATTCGATCGACGACGCGTCGACGACACACGTAAATAATAGTGAATCTGAAGTCAGTCAGTTATCGCGTCGATTTAAATTAATCCACTGTTGGTGGAACTCGTGGTACATATCTCTGATACAGGCTCTGAATACAGTTCTAAATTACTGTGGTTGCCCGTTACACCGGAGATTTCAGTTCTCTAAATGTACAGTGTGTCACATGTGTGTGTTACAATACCTAAAAAAAGCATCAGCTATTCATTTGTTCAGTCAAGACGCCACGAATTTAAACCAGATTCGAACATGAATTTTATTGCCAATCAAAGTAGTACCTACCCTCAATATATTGCCACAGATTACTAAATACTATTTTGATACCATTTAGATCTTATTGGCGGCGGTAGCGTTTCTATAAAATTAAAATAATAATAAGTGTCATGGTCATCATGCAATGGGTGGGTGGGTACCATCTACTATCTATCCTTACGAACATCATAAAAAAGTGTGTTGTAATAACTTTATAGAGATACGACGTGTGAAAGAATCGTTATTTTAGACTTGAAGCTCCCAAGCGTTGATAGTTCGCGACATTTGTGCGGCGCGTCGGGTTTTTTCAGCCTCTTAATTGCCACGCATATATCTCAATGTCTCAGCGGTTAGTCGCGCCTGTTTGTGGGGCAAACACGTTGAAAAACTCATAGCAGCTTTCAATAATAGCCGCTTTGAGCCTGAAATATTGCCGTGTGGAAGCTATAAAAATTTAAGTTTATATTGAGTACACACATGACAACCGCCTCTCGAGATGAGTAGACGTAAGCGGATTTATCTCAAATCACATCAGACTAAGAGCTAATTTGGCGTGCAATCTTTTCGGAATAGTTTCGCAGCTTTAGGGGGATTGTACACCAATAAATTAAAGATTCTACAGCTAGGTTAATCGCGCCCGGTCCTAGCTAACAATATGTTACTGTCACAATATAAGGAATGGGGGATTAATTCGTTTCGACCACTTTATAACGCACAACGCGACAGTGTATTTCTGGCAGCATTATTCTTTCTGATCGTACATTTATAACGTCGGCGAGTTATATGAAATTTCATTCGACGCGATGACCGACGACTTCGTACGATATGTTTTTATTTTATACGGTTATTGCTATCGTAATTTTTGAAGTGATAGTAAATGGGAATTCGGCTGAAAATTCATCTGAAAATTCTTTTGAGCGTTCACTGAAATGCAACAGATTCGTGTTTTATTAGCATTCGCTGAGCGCTCGTGTTTTCAAGTCGACGATTCTGTTTGAGTTATTTTCAGTTTAAAAAATATAAATGTGCAAATGAATTTATTTTCCGTGACGTGACATGAGAAATATTTGATGTGAAACGCACTCGTATTTTGCGCGCTTAATTTTTCAAATGTTGAGTACGTGTGTTTACAACTGTCATATATCAGAGGCATAACACAAGCTACAGGCAACCAACGCAGTCAATAGTTAAAATGCGTTCCAAATTAAATTATAATTAAAAAAAAAACTACAAATGCATGAGAGCGTAAAGATCGATAGGGACTAAGTGACAGGACTTAATAAACCTATTCAGACACTTTCGAATTGACCAAAAAGCATTCTCTAGAAGGCTTTACTTTATGTAAGCGTTCGATTTTTACATGTCTTCATAAATTGCATGACTGATCAAATGTTCTATGTTTTAATGCTTTGCGTGCATTTAGTTGCTTACTTTTTGTTGGCTAAGCTGAAAACCAGCAGCCGTGGTTCTCTCAGTATCATGACACAGGCTAAGAATAGTCCAATTGTGTCTCAAAATTTGTAGGTGAGACACGTATTAGTACTGTACCTACCTATTACAATATAAAGATTTTCTAAATTATTATATACTCCAACTAGAAACTAAGTAGAGTTTAAAACAAATTATCTACAAACAAGGCTCGTCTAACTCGGCCTTCTGTGCCACAGATTTAGCGAACCGATGAAACTAGAAGCGGTATTCCGACAATTAGTGGCGCAACAAATCACTGATCCATTAGCGACAAAACACAAGTCACGGGATACAAGACGGCCGGGATAGAGTGGGAATTGCCGGGTCGGGGGGCGGCGGCCTTATGCTTAGGGTTGCCACTAGCGATGTAGATTTTTGTATAACTCAAAGCGATAGCATCATCAAATCTACCATTTAAATTTTATTTTTATATACTGTTGTTATGTGTGTGCAGACCTTACGGGACGATGTGTTCGCCCAGCGAAGTCCTTTAAAAAAACCCAGTCTCTCTCTTTGTTGGACATGGATCTCTTCTCAGAATGGGAGCTTATGCTTTGCAACAAGCCTTAAGCGTCCCAATGCAAGGCGCAGGTCAGGTCACAGCTGAGAAGGTTTAGCTAGAGCCTCAGACTAAGTATAACAATAACAACTGCGACTAACGGCTTAACGTGCTCTACGAAGCCCGTGCAGCTAACAGTCTCAAGCCGAACCACAAGCGCTTGCGAATGGGAGAACCTCTCGAATAAACCTACTGAATTTCAGCCATTGTACTAACATCGTGGCAGGCTAATGGGTACTAAAATACATTTCTTTCACGACAGTTTCTGGGTACGAATCCCAGCAGCGTGCACCAATGACTTTCAATTATGTACAAGACTTACATGTACACAGCGTATGTACTTAGGCGAGAAATCTGTCATCATGGGTCAGGATTTTTTTCTCGCTTGGTTGGCAGCCCTAGCATGCCAGGATCGGGAGTAGCGGTATGTCTCCGGGGACCGCCCTACGATAGATGAGCTCTTCTACATGACAAATGCGTTGTAAGTAATATTAGGTTCGCTGAAACGATTGCTTTTAGTTTATACGTTGTGGCAGGGAAAGATGACGCCAGGGTGTGAAATGACGTCATGATAGTTTGATAGGGCGTGAATCCACTCCTGTTAGTTGTTTTTCGAGTTATAAAATAAATAATTAGTGATGAAATATTAATTTTTTTTTGTATTACTTTTATACGATGATTGAGTGAGTTACTTGAGTTTAATATCGTTCATCGTTTATTTGCATGAATAAGACCGACAAGATGGTCATTAATATTACGCTTATTGTAACCACTATGTGGTGTACTTACAAAATTTATCCTAGTAAGTTAATCGAAAGAAAATAGAAATACAATACCGAATTTAAGCTTAGAATTATGGAAAATTTACTTAAAATTATTACATTATTAATCTATCTATCTATATATATAAAAGGAGAAGGTGACTGACTGACTGACTGACTGACTGACATATCAACGCAAGGCCTAAACTATAAGGGTTAGAAGCTTGAAATTTTGCACAGGGGTTCCTTTTATAACGTAGGGGAGCACTAAGAAAGGATTTTTGAAAATTCACCCCCTAAGGGGGTAAAACGGGGGTGCAAAGTTAGTATGAAACTTTGCCGTTTTTGAAGTTAGTGAATGTCTAAATCCACGCGAGCAAAGCTGCGGGCGTCCACTAGTATTTACATAAACCTCTTTATTCGTTTTAATTGTATTAAAATTCTGGATTGTATTTTTGTAGAAGAAGAAGTTAACCGGTAATAACTTCTTCTTCTACAACAATACAATCAGTACAACACACAATACAATTGATACTTTATAGGCCGGCCTTCATTACTTTATCGAATTTTACATTTGGGTACTACTTTTCAAAAAGGAGTGATGTCTGAACATAAAACATAAATGTGTAAAATATAAAGCCAAGTACAGAAGGAAAAGTCTTCACAGCTGCTGCGCCACAAAAGATGTGAGGATCGGATACCTCCTTGTCAGGTCTTGTCACAGGCCTGTACCATAGTTTTTTTTTATGGATAAAAGATAGCAAACGAGCTTGCAGCACCACCCATCCGCTGCCGCCGATGACCACTGTGACTGACTTTGAACAAGACTCAATTAGGGACTGCGATGGTTAGTCCAATTAGTTGAGAGAGTTAATCAGAACATTAGTTGGTCAGTTCGTTAGTAGGTATGAGGACTGGGGACTGTTAGTGATACTTAGTCCTGTTAGTTGGTGTTATTGCGCAACAGAGTTTAATTTATATCGCTTGCAGTACTAAACCAAAAGCAATAAAAGCGGCAATCTGAACTAACATCCAAGAGTAATTTAAGTGGTGTTCTATCGCGACTGTAAATTAATACGAGTTTACGAGACAGCGGCCAGCAGTTGCTCGCTCCTGTCACGCGTGGAGCTGTGGATGCGATAGGATGGGTGGTAGAACCTGTGTGTGAGGGATAAGTGAAATGCAAAGGAGGTAAATTAGTAACAATGACATCTGTGACACTTGAACTCGATAAACTATATAATATTGTTAGTCAGTACATATATATAACTAGTATACGCCCGCAGCTTCGCTCGCGTGGTATTAGACATAATAATAGATTCTTCCGCGTTAGCTTTAGCTCCACAAATTTGTAATGAATCCGTAAATGTGTTATCCCCTATGTTTATTTTACACCCTTAATTTTAACATTTTTAACTAACTTTGAATGCCATGGCATTCAAAGTTAGTTATATAAATATAATTTTAATGCTTTTAGTTCTAAAAATGATAATAGTTTCATACAACCTTTCATCCAACCATTCATCCCCCTTTTCAACCCTTTACAACACTTATTTCCAATTAAAAAGTCCAAATTTAATTTAAATCGGTTCAGTAGTTTTGGCGTGAAAGCGAGACAGACAGACAGACAGTTACTTTCGTATTTATAATATTAGTACCTATGTATTTATTATGTCGAACCACTGCCTCGCCGGTCCGGTTGTCGTAACCGCGACTGCCAATCTAGATGTCCATGGTTCGATCCCCGGGTAGGGCAACAACTGTTGGGTTTTTCGAACATCCATCCATCCATCCATCAGCCTTTTTTGGGTCCACTGCTGGACATAAGCCTCCCTCAATCGTCGCCACTCCTCCCGATCCTGCGCCCTCTGAATCCAACGGTTTCCCGCTGTCTTCTTCAGGTCGTCAGTCCACCTCGTCGGGGGGCGGCCGATACTCCGTTTTCCGAGACGCGGTCTTCACTCGAGGACTTTTATTACCCAACGGTAATCAGTCCGGTCAACGGTTTTCGAATCTAAAAATCTAATTTTAGGCGAACGAAGCCAAGAGAAAAGTGAAGTGATGTTGTAAATTACAATGAAAGTTTACGAGGCCGGCCGGCAGGCGGCGCCTCTGTCTCTTTACAGCTGTTTCATGAACTGCCCAGATTATCGGCGTCGCGTTACAGCGGCGGTGACACGGGGTGCTTTTGTAGTCATGTCGAAATGTTTTGTTTAAAATTCAAATTCACTAATTTGCATTGAATAGATTATAGAATCTTATTCAGCTAAGGAACAATAGCATGCCAATTTTAAATTGCGTAGTTTATTACAGTTATAAGAGTACATAACTAATAAGCTAATACATAACTAATTCCTACTTATTATATCTTTGTTTAGTATTAGTTTAATTATTTGCTAACTATTAAAATTGTTTTTATTTGCTATAAATAGATTTACAATTTTTAAAAAAAAGTTCCTACTTAGGTACTTTACATTTCCCTGGCGTCTAGGTATTGATTAACATTTTAAAACGCTTAAGATTATTTTTTTTAAATTAGTACAATTTTTTTAGATTTTTACTAAACATACTTATTGTACTCCGTTACTTTGTCTCTGTGTCTCTATTGTAGTTTGCCTATTATGGCATCTAGGTTCTACTTTTAGTTCACTCGGGGCAGTACCACTGCCCGCCACGGTACCTAGTACCCTTTCTACCGTGTAGTTTCCGACAGTAAAACTGTCCGGTTAAATTTCTTAACAGGTAACTCTAAGTCTGAGGCTGACTTGGAACGAGACTTCAACATTTACTAACTGATGACTAACTGTCACTGTGTATGGACCTCCCGCAGCAGTGTCTGTGGGGGAGACCCCTGCCCAGCAGTGGGACGTCTATGGGTCGCAGCGATTTACTCGTAAGTCGATTGCATTCCACTACCCACTAGGCCACAGAACTAATGCAATCTCCTGGAGTTAGCGCTTGATGCACAAATTATAATCTATGGAATGACTAAACAAATTTTAGATAAAAATCGAACAGTGTGGTCCGAATACTCGATAAACGGCGCTCCGTCGCTTTACAGTCCACAAAGACGTCAATTGAAACGAGGATAATTTATTTTATGGCATCTAAAACACTAATTTACAGCTCGTAATGTTTATTTTCGGTGACCGTTTGCGTCGCTTGTGAGGCCGGGCGCTGCGCGCGTGGATCGTTCCGGTGGTCTTGAGCGAAGTGGATATTTAACTGTTTAGTCAACAATTACAACATAACAGGTAAAAATAAATACCTTTCTATAGTTAGTTGGCTGCTAGCTGCGACCCATAGACGTCCCACTGCTACCCAGCAGTATACACCATACACCCTATAATATGTATAGGTACCTACTGAAAAATATTGAAATATTTTTTTATCCCAAGGGAACAGGGAATCGGGATAAAAAGTATCCTATATGTTAATCCAGGCTGTCTGCTGCAAAAAATTTGGTATGGAGGTATCCATACCAAATTTTATCAGAATTGGTCCAGCCGTTTGAGCGTAAAGTAGTGAAAAACATACACTCACAAACATTCGCCTTTGTAATATTAGTGTGAATTTATTATGGCATAATTCGATGGGCCCGTTGGCGCAATTGGTAGTGACTGTGCCTATTACGACAGGAGTCATGGGTTCGAATCCCACTCAGGACAAACATTTGTGTTTGTTTTGTGTCCGGATATTAATATTAGTATCTATTTAAGTACGTATTTAAATATATATATAATTATGTATGATTATCAGTCTCTGACACCCATATTACAAGTTCGCGCCTAATTTGGGGTCAGATGGCTGTGTGTGAGAATTTCCATAATATTTATTAATTCAGATTAAATAAATAAGTCGCTGTATCGTATATTTGAGAAATGATTTGGCTGGTCAGCATCAAACACAAGTAATTTGGCTGTGTCCACATTGACAGCAATTTATAGGCGGAGGGCGTCTGTATTCGGAAGGTTATTCACGGCCCGTCCGAAAACAGATTCGGTGTCGATCAACAAGGAATAGGGTTGTTGGATTATGTGATATCTGTCGATACAAATAATGTCACACTCCCTTAAGGATTCCCGGGTCGTAGGTATCACAAACATATCTATCTTAATATATATATTTCTTATATACGTGTGTACATAAGAAATTGGGGCGAAACACGTGTTGGTGTGTGTGTGTTGGTGTATGTATTCATTGATTGCATGTGCATGTTTTCCTGTGTGGGTGGGAGGTAGGTGCTGTGTGCATGAAGGTATATCACCATAAATTTTTTGTTCGCGGATTGTTTCAAATTAGATTAATCTTTGGTTTGTAATCGGAGTTCCGCAAAGTAACGCCTGATGCAATTAATTAGTTTGGAGTGTAATAGTGTAAAAGCACAGTATCGTGAATTTTAGTACACTTTTTACACACACACACCCCACGATGGGCCTTGGCTTGTGCTGCGGGTGGACAAACACTCATTACATTAAACTTAATGAGCTTCCGACTGAGGTTTTCCCTTCGAGCTACGACATGGAGCGCTTCGAAAAGAGTGTGAAACGCTTCCTTCAAGGCAGGCAACGCACCTGTGATACCCCTGGTGTCGCACGTGTCCATAGGCGACGGTGACCACTTACCATCAGGTGGCCCTGTATGTCTGTTTATCCGTCTATATTATAAAAAAAACGTCCATGACCCGCGTACCTATAAATATTTATTTTATCTGTGAAATAAAATCTATTCCGGCCGTAATTCTACACCGGGACCTGCGGTTCTGTAGTCCGGGTCCCGACCAGCTCGTTATAGAATATAGAAATAAGGACTTCTTAATTTCTTGGTACCGTTCATAAGCAATGCCTGCGTATAGTTAAGGAAAATGTCCCGAGAAAACCAGCATGCTAATCCTTCATTATGGTTCTCACAGAGATTGGAATAAGTCATATTCAAATTCGGATTCATTTATTTTTCATTATATGGTATTTTGTATACGCATAATGAACGTCATAACATTTTTTATCTACCGCCGGTTCACAAAGTTGATGCTACCGAGAAGAACACGGAAATAAACTCGGTACTTAGTTACTCTTTTCAAAATTCACAATTTTTATAATTTAATCACATTACATTATTATTGAACAAGTGGAGCTGGAGATACTTCGCACCAAGCATTTCTATCGTTCAAGTAGTCATTAATTTTTTAGTCAACGTGTTTGTCAATAACAGGCCTGTGAAGGATCGTATTGAATGAATGAAATTAAGCGTATTTTAGTCATTTATACATATTTAGTCTTATTTTCCACAAACGGCCAACCCTAAAAAGTGATAGTGCGTCTACAGGCGATAAACCCGTCAATGCGTTCGGTCACGGAGGCCCGCAGTAAAAATTCCCCGGCCGTCGGCCTAACGGCCACTACACGGTTATTGGGCCCGCCCTACCCCGGCCGACCCCGGCCGAATGGTAACGGTTTGATTAGTGCAAAGCTCCTGCGTAATCGTTTCGTTGGTTACGGATTAAAATTGCTTGTCTTTCCTGGCGAAAACGCACCGAAAGGGAAAAGAATAACTCAGGAGCCAGATTGTTTTTGTAGGTGGTAGAGCCTATAGGGAACCAAATAGGTTTTATATGAAAGCTAATTGGTTCCATATAGAGTTCGCCCGGGGCAGTACCACCGCCCGCCACGGTACCTAGTACCATTTCTGCCGTGTAATAATTGTTTTTAAAGCAATTGTGGTCCGGTTGGAAAGGTGTGGATTCCGGTTACACTTCTTTAGAGGCGACCATCTTAGTCCTCAAGGGTAGCAACACATCTGTGACTGACTTAGAACGAGACTCCTACTAACAAGTACTAACTGGACTATTACTAACACCAACTAACAGGACTAACTATCACTAACAGTCCCCAGTCCTCATACCTACTAACGAACTGACCAACTAATGTTCTAATTAACTCTCTCAACTAATTGGACTAACCATCCCAGTCCCTAATTGAGTCTTGTTCAAAGTCAGTTACAGTTGTCATGGGCGGCAGCGGATGGGTGGTGCTGCAAGCTCGTTTGCTATCTTTTATCCATAAAAAAAAAAAAAATATAAACGTAGAATCGGCCTTGTCAAACAATAACTTTGATAGTTGAAGTTACCGGCTTACTCACGTGTGATTTAAATCGGAAATAGGCCGCGTTCACTCCTGAAGATGATCATCGTAATAGATCGAAACTAGTCGGCCTATTTCCGACTTAATTCACACGTGAGTAAGCCGGTAACTTCAACTATGAATATAGACACACAAATCGTCCAGTAATAACTTTGATCCCTATTTTAAATCTCAAATAAGAGGAAGTAGGAGAAGAATTGTAATTTTTTTTCATGGATAAAATATAGCAAACGAGCTTGCAGCACCACCCATCGTATGCCGCCCATGACAACTGTGACTGACTCTGAACAAGACTCTAATAAGGGCGATATGGTTAGTCCAGTTAGCTGAGAGAGATAATTAGAACGAAGAAGATAGCCACTGAGCTGTTACCGCTGTCGACAGATCTCACAGATGCGTTTCCGTAAGCCAAATCACCATGTAATGGCGTTTTAATTAATACGCTAGACCTCCCGCAGCAGTGTCTGTGGGGGAGACCCGTGCCCAGCAGTGGGACGTCTATAGGTCGCAGCGATTCGAAGGAAAACAGTGCGTGGAGTTACAACGCGCAACGAACCTACCGTACGAGGTTTTCTTGATGTTATTAGGTGAGGTTCTTGGGGAAAAAGCTTAAAAAATATTAAAAACCGGCCAAGTGCGAATCGGACTCGCGCATTAAGGGTTCCGTACCATTTTCTACACAAACGGCTATGTCCCCCTGCAATTTAATTTTTCTATTTTTTAGTATTTATTGCTATATTGGCAACAGATTTTGATCATCTGTAAAAATTTCAACTGTCTAACTACTAAGTAAACTAATCTCACTTACCTATATTAGTTTACCTATGTAGAATTTTTACTTTTTTCAGCTAAGCAGAAATACGATTTGTCAACATTTATATTTGAAATGCCACATGTACAATATTTTGCCACAGTATGCGTTTTGTCAAGATATTGGTGTCATGTAAAAACTGCCAAAATTACACTTTGGCTAGTTGACTTTTGTACCGACGAATTATTATGTCCTGCAATTAGCCACAGTACTGCCACCTAGGTGGCTGCGTGACGCAAACATGTCACTTTGCATTCAGAGCGGCGCGCGCAGCCGGTGGTCTGGCCATTGTCATGCGCGCGCGCAGCTCTCGCGACTGATTTGTATGTGTGTCGGCGATTAAGCTAATATTGTTTATTAATGAACGGCCGCCGATTAGAAGCGTGATATACGGCTGGAACTAATTACTAATGGATATAAAGTATTTTTATGTGAAGGGAAAAGCGGGTGAACATGCAATTTCGTGATCATGTAACCCATTGGACGAATATTCGTTACATAGCTTAACAGAATATGTATGTGGTGGTGAAACTGCCCATTCGTTCTACCAAATTATGTTTCAAACAAGATAATTGTGGGTACCTAATTTATGAATGTGTTATACAACATGAAGCGCTTCAAAAAGAGTGTGAAACGCTCCCTTTAATGCAAGCAAAGCACCTGTGATGCCCTGGTGTCGCACGTGTCTATAGACGACGGTGACCACTTACCATCAGGTGGCCCGTATGTCTGTTTGTCCTTATATATTATTAACTAATGGACATAGAAAACAGATCTAATCTGTATTAACGTTGAATCAGGCCACAGTGGTCAAGCACATGGCTTATCCCTTGCCTTCGTTGTCTGTGTAGTCAGTCACTGGTACTTGGTTATACCAAGTCACATGCCACTTTGTCATTGCCTGCCACACTATCTTATGCATGAACTTATATAGATCCGTGATATCAACGCTGGTTCCAGAAACCAAGTGCGAAAACCCTTGTAGGTAAGCCAAGCCTGTAGTTCGGGACCAGAATAGTGCTGCGGTAGCCCCTGCCTGTCGTAAAAGGCGACTAAAATGGGACTTCTGGGGTTGCCTTTCGTCCATCAGACCCCGGGAAAGACGACGCTGTTTATGGCTGCACAGCGTTGTGTAAAGGTAAGGCAAGCAAGCGTATGGACGCTTGCTCCGACAATGGTGTCGGAGTGGTCAGTCGCTTAGTTTGACCAAGTCACAGTCTACACCGTGCCTCGGCGAGTGGCCACACACGCGCCGGAACTGATACAGATCAGAGATACCGCGCGGCTCCGGGGACGACATTGTGGGGACGTGCCTCTCATAGATTATCGCCGCCTCGCACACAGATTATCATATCGCGATGGCCATCGTTGACACGAGGGGTGATAGGGTAGGTAGAAGAGGTCCCAGGTTCAAATCCTTGATCAATGGTATTTTGAAGGAAAGCAGCTGGGTTAAGTGTCATGCTGTTATGTGTGACCGACGATTCAATTTATTCGTCGATACCAGAAATTAAAAATACAAAATGAAAAATTATCAATAATCAAAAATCAAATAAAACATGACTCAAAGAATTCAATAAATCAAAAACCGGAAGACTGCTGGAAGATATTTCCATGAGAAATAAATAGTTCCTTTGTACACCTGTTTCTATCATTTGTTTTGTTCATTTTTATTTCATGTAATTGTGTAAATAAATATTTAAAAAAAAAATATAAAACCTACGTCAAATATAGTCAATAGATTAAAATTTAAAAAAGAAATTATTACTGTTCTACTACCACTTTATTATATCCAGTATGATAACAAAAGAGCCTCAGATATTCCTAAGATAAATCTGTACGATAGTCCCGTCAATACCAGAGACCGATAGTATTACCGGAGTAATTGCCGATTGAGAGATGGGCGTGCGGCCGCAAGCGCGACCGCGGACGTCCGCGCCAAAATAATGGGGGAATTATAGGGTCGCGATACACCAGCGGTATCACCCACCACCACTACATTTCTATACGTAGAGAGATTGTTGCGCAGTCTCCTTTTTAAACGGTTTTATTTATTAATATATTGTGTTGTCCGTGCTTATAGCTTTTATTTAACTTCACTCGTATGTATGTATGTCCTGGTATCTTGCAATCAATATTTCAGCCACATCCACTGAAGCTATCGAGCTGAAATTTGGCACACATATTTGGTTCCGATGACAATGCATGAAAATAAATAAAAATTTTAAAAAATAATTTAAGGAGGTTAGGTTACACCACGGTCGCCAATATCGGACTGAAAGACTTCACAATAAGCATTATGACACAGAACAGCGCAGCGGTGACAGCCCAGTGGCTATGCTAACAGGCACGCAAGAACGGGCAAGCAAACATCCATTGTCTGTGCGTGCCCTTTCCTCTTGTCTATCACATGTATGTCAAAGATGCGGGTATCAAAATAGCCTGAAAGCAGCTCAAATATCCACTGCTAAATCACGAAGAAGATTTGTTACTCTATTACGAAGCTGTGGTGCGGTACTGACCACGAAGTACAGAATGGAGAGGAGTAGCCGTATATTTTATATATAGAGATATTAGAGATAAATATTTGTAGCAACTGTTATGAGGCATGATTTAAATCATCTATATATCCAGAATGTTGGAATAATCTCCCGCCACCTCTACGAAATCTGGAAACTATTAAAAACTTTAAAATTAAATATAAGTTGTACCTGCAAGAACAACAGAAAAAAAAGATATGCACATGTGCTGACAAACATACATGACACAATACGATACGATTTACACACCCACCTAAGTCCACACGTACACACACATACACATATACACACACGTATATCTTGTACTTTTATTACATTAAATAAAAATAATATATAGGTACCTGTAAATATTGCTATCCTATTCTATTTCTATTCACTACCGAGCTGTGGTACAACCGTTACGTTCTACAGTTGTATCATCGGAGACAAATATTTGTAGTCGGGCTATGGATGTTAAATTGTGAAGTTTTCTGTGTGTTCTTTACCGGTAGCCCTAGGCCTGTAAGCATTTAGTTTAGGCGACAAGGCTCAGTCGATTAATACGTCCTCTCCTTTCCATACTCCGTGCTTGTTCTATTACGAAGCCGCGCTGTCCTGGTATTACCCAACCGTGGGCCCGCCCTAATGGCAGACGGGAACGATCGCAAAATGATTGCAGGTAATAATGTCGGGTTTTTGTTGCGGCGTTTATCTGATGAAGCATTTTCTGAAGTCAGGTGCTCTGGAAAGATAAAATCCTACTTTTTCCCACTGTTGGGCACGGGTCTCCTCTCAGAATGGGGGGAATTAGGCCTTAGTCCACCACGCTGGCCAAGTGCCGATTGGCAGACTTCACATACCTTCGAGAACGTTATGATGAACTCTCAGGCATGCAGGTTTCCTCACGCTGTGTCCTTCACCGTTATAGCAAGTGACATTTAATTTCTTAAATCGCACATAATTTTGAAAATTAATTGGTGCGTGCCGCTGGGGTTTGAACCCGGACCGCTCGAGTGAGAGGCGAGTTCGATAGCCACTGGGATGTCACCGCTTACTAATCCTACTAACATGGTTGCTTACACAGAACAGATAAAGTTGCTTAAGTGTGTCCACAAGATGTTTTCCTGGACCGTTACACGAGGCCATATTTAATTTCTTCAACGCACTTAACTTGGTTAATTCATTGGTGTCGCTTATATTTAAATCAGATATCTCAGATATATTTAAATCAGATCCTATCGAATCAAGGGCGAGTTCGATAGCCACTGTTCGATAGACACTCTCATAGCGCATTTAGTTTGGCATAACAAAAACGAAACCTTGTTTTATATACATTTTTATTCATCTAGAGAAACTATATAAATAGAACAAACAATAAATATGAACCTACACTAAATTATTTACTTTATTTACTTACTATGAAAGATAAATTAGTCGATAGTATTGAAAGCAACATAAGTAGACTTATATCTAATTCGAAATCAGTCACCATCACAATATCATTATCATATCATTTTCGGCGCAATATATCGTCACAATTAATTATTTATTTGGAAAAACTTTTCACTTAATTTTCTTAATTCAAGAATTGCATAAGTCTTCGTAAAAGAATAGCAACATTTTAAGTTACCAATACCTACACAAGTTACGTCCATATTACAACGTAGGTAGGTAGGAATGTAACTCTAATATTATCAATATGAGGTATCAAATCGGTTCGAATGTTTCTGAATGTCATATTTATGTAATCATTAGATTAGCCTTTATCTTCTAAATCTTATACAATTCTGAATCAAATGATAATAATTTACTGTTTCTGTTAATGGGCTTTAATATTTCGCGTAAGGGGAGTAATTCGCTACGAACATAAACCTAGAAACATAAACCTAGCATATTCCCGTCGTGGCCATACATAAAACTAGCTTATAAAAAATGTATCTGATTTTGAAGCCATAGAACCAAATCATATTCCCGTCATATTCCGGTCGTACCAGGCCATTATTTAACAATAGTATCCCTCAGGTTCCACCCTCTTGTTTCTTCCAGGGCCAAGCTGCTCAGCGCCGCGACGAACGGGCATATGCAAAATATCATCGACGGCAGCCACCTTGGCACTAAATTCGCTGCAAACGGAGCAATCATTGCACCTAATTTAGCAGCACCAGAAGCCAGGCCGTAGCTCATGTTTCGCAGAGGAGTAGGGAACAGTTCTGATACGTAAACATACGATATGGAAAAAGCTAAGCTGGATCCTGCAAAGCCAACGATGCCTAATACTATTCCTAACCAATGGTCCTTTGGTACGAAGATCAGGCACAGCATCGTAATACCGATTAAGGTTGTCGTTCCAACAGTTGAAATCTTTCTTCCCATCGTCTTGTTCAGAACGACCCCCACGGGGCACAATGGAATCTGGAAAGTGTTAAGAGCATGCGTGTTAGTCAAAACCTTTATTTCCTATCTAGTTTAGTTTGCATAATATTTAATAATATTTCTGACAAATGTAGTATGTATGTATGTATGTATGTATGTAAGTATTTTGTATATAAGTTTTTTCATTCATATTATTATTATTATCTTTTATTACACCTTCCTCTATTTTTTCTATGTCACCAGGAGTTGACTAGTAGAAAATGCCTATTATCATTAAGTCCACTCATTGTAGATAATGCAATAAAGGTTTAATAAATAAATAAAATATGTATAGTAAAACCTAAAAACCAAGTCACGAGGGATGACTGATATCACAAACTCTTGTGTAAAATTTTCCTAAGATATCATACTGTACTTCAAAACATATGGAAGGTTAACTATACGAATGCTATTTCAAGTTATAAGTAAAAGGAATCGGCAATCTCTTTCAATGGTAATATCGCAGGCTAATAAGTAGGGGAAGGTAACGAAATATGGAATAGTGCCCCAAATCTAACCAGTATTGCGGTAGGACATACGACAAAATTCCATGTTAGAGGTACTATTCCATACTTGATTACTTTCCTGTAATATTTAGTTGTGCCTCGCTTACCCATGCTATGAGTAAGAGTGAGTTTCTTAGATGGGCTTGGTACCAACATGAATTTATCAACCTATTTAAAAGACAGCAGGAATTCAATATAACAAATCTCAACCAACCTGTACCAACCCCAAAATGACAACCGTGAGGTACGGGTCGACACCGATGATGGTAACATATTGATATATGCCGTAATAACATATGCCCATTGTGAACCAAACTGTCAACACTATTAATAACAGCAACAATGACTTTTTTGTGTTTACAAAGTCCAAATACGTCGGTTTAACGTGCTCATTGTCTTGCAGTTTCATGTCTTCTACAGCTTTTGTTATCTCCGCTTGGATGTGAGACGTGGCCAATTTGTTCCTGAAACGAAATAAAATAATTATTATTTATTATTGTAAATATAAACGGTGACAGCCCAGTGGCTATCGAACTCGCCTCTCACTCGAGCGGCTCGGGCAAACGGCACGCACCAATGACTTGTCTAAAAAGTTATGTGCGATTTAAGAAATTAAAAGTCACTTGATGTAAAGGTGATGGACACATCGTGAGGAAACCTGCATGCCTGAGAGTTCTCGAAGGCATGTGAAGTCTGCCAATCCGCACTTGGCCTGCGTAGTGGACTGAGGCCTAATCCCTCCCATTCTGAGAGGAGACCCGTGCCCAACAGTGGGGGGACAAAGAAATCGTTGTGATGTTTATAAATTCGTCTGAATCACCTTTAAAATATTAAGCAGTTTTATGGGAAACAAATTTCCAAATGCCAAGGTTGTCTGTGTAAACAATACAACCTGATTCATACATTTTATAGCTTGAGCTAACGATAGTCATAACTTAGTTA
Source organism: Carterocephalus palaemon (assembly GCA_944567765.1). Taxonomy (NCBI): domain Eukaryota; kingdom Metazoa; phylum Arthropoda; class Insecta; order Lepidoptera; family Hesperiidae; genus Carterocephalus; species Carterocephalus palaemon. The sequence continues at coordinate 1,114,954 of OX155645.1, forward strand.
GTCTGTCATCACGAGTCTTTCCTATTGTTTCATAACAAACATTGTCATTAAAGTAAAAGTATTTATTACTTTTACTTAATGACAATGTTACCTATTAATTTGTTTTAAGTATGCTTGTGTAGCATACTTAAAACAAATTAATATTTTGTTACGATCTACATACTGTAGTATACATAACTGCAAGTTAAAAAATTGAGTAGGGTTAATACAACTTTGAATTTTTGTCAAGATCTACATACAGTATTAAATAAACGACGCAATAATAATAACGATGAGTACTATAGTACTTAAATTAATTATAAATGATTATTAGTGCCTGGAGAGTGAGATATGCTACTTTTTATCCCGGAAAATGGCACAGATCCTGTGGAAGTGGACTAAAAAACTTGTAATAATCATTTGATTTTTAATCAATAATCCTCTATCGATTCAGGCTGTCTAGGATTATGATCGGCCATAATTCGGTTGAAGCTAGATATTGATAACTGGTAATCTTTGGTGTAGCCTGCCGTTGATAAAGGCTTATATATTACTAGTATCTATATTTCAAAACATCCCTTGCTAGTAGAGGTAAATCTGCATGTAAAACAGATCGACGCGGGGAGAGCAAGAAGCTAATAATCAAAATGGTTTGAACACAACTTAGATTCTACCATTCATTTCGAAACATATTTTATCTCTTGAAAATTCTGAAAGCCACGCACCTTTCAGCCGCTTTAGTAATAACCCTGACTGCATCATCGATTCTTCCATTAGACACCAGCCACCTCGGTGACTCTGGTACAAACAGTATCAGCACCAAGATACAGCAGGCCACGACAGCATAGCTCATCGTGTAGCCTTTCCAGCTCGATGTGAAGTAGGCGAATCCTGCCAACGAAGCTTCAGCTATCCCGTCTAAAGACAAGCAGCATGCCCCGGCGACTTCCCTGTGCCGTTTGCCAACGATCTCCATGACGTGCACCACACAGATCAGAAAGGACCCACCAGTGGCAAGACCTATTGCGAATCTGATGCATGCAAAGGTGATGTAATTGGGCGAAAACGGCAAAGAGACCATGAAGACAGCGTTCAGGGCGGTCGAGAGCATCAGTGCTAAGCGCCGGCTGAACCTGAAAGTATAGCGAAAAATTAATATTACGCCAATGTTGTTACTATTTGTAACGTCTATTAGCAATAGTTTCAAAGTTAAACCCAACTAATAGATCCCCGCAACTTCGCTCGCGTGGAATTAGACAACAATAGTTTCGTTTACACCTAGTTATATTATATAGCCTATGACACACTGCTCCAATGCTGATTGTAGAGGGGTTAGTGGCCAACCCAGTGTCAAATGCTTCCAAACCACCCGAAGTTTTTCGACAAGGATTAACGATTGCTTAATAATTGAAAAAAAAGGACCGGATTTGGCATAAGCAGTCACGACGTCTCAGACCTTATGTGTTGTCATGCATTAATTAGCTAACACGTTTTAATTAATTGCCATTCTACTAAAGCAGCGATAAATATAGAAAACATGGTACGTGTTTATACAATTGTCTCGCAATATTTTTTGCATCACATATTGGAACAATCACATCACGACCCTTTCTTAGATCAGGTTTCCTCTCAGAATGGGCCCTCCCATTCCGAAAGGAATAGTCCACCACGCTGGTCAAGCGCGGATTGGCAGACTTCACCGACAACATTATGGAGAACACTCACGATCTGTTGTTCACCGTGACAGCAGCTTAAATCGCAGTTAACCGCACATAATTTAGAAAAGTCATTGGTGCGTGCCGCTTGGATTGAACCCGGACTCCTCGGATGATAGCAGAGTTCGACAGCCCCTGGTCTGTCACCGCTGTTATCACATATCGTATCACTCACCTATCGGATATCCATCCAAATACCCAGGATCCTATCAACAGCCCAAACATCAAGACTGACTGCATGAAACTCGCCAGCCATGCTTTATCACAAATAAGTTCAAAATCTTCAATGATATTATTTGCGACAGTACTTGTATAGTTATATTGCAGGCACGTGTCGTAGCAAACTGACTTATTCACTTGAAATGTAACATTATCACTGAACTGAACACAAACAAATTCAGTGGCTGGTGTCAGAAAAGTTATGGACATCATGTTCCACATCGCAATAGACCTCGTGAGGATGACAGTAGCAGATACGACGCCCTGCCACACTCCAAAGGCCCCTATAGTTTTCACTAAATAGTCGTCGTCTTCTGCCTTCTGCTCTTCTCTCTCTTTCTTTGGAATCACAATTTGTGATGACACCTCGTTCCTAACTGGTATTGTATCCAGAGATAATCTACGAATTACTTCACACTTCATTTTAGCTTCTACACTTTTATTACTATATGAATTCAAACTATTCGTGCCGCTCGCTCGGTTCCACTAGCGAGAATAACGATAACTGCGTATCTTTAAACAGGTGTTAAGTAGCTACATTGTAAACTTTTAATTTCAAGTGACAAACATACCTAATATTCCTACCATGTCTAAATATTCTTATTTAGACACGGTACGTTCAAGCTTAACGTGGCCTTCTGTTAATATCGTTGTATTATCGCTTTTATGTCAACAGGATAGTGTGTATTATGACTTGTAGAGACCAATTATTGGAGCATTATCTTTTGGAAATATGCAAGCAGGAAAATTAATTTCATATGCTAAGAAGTAAACAATAACATTTGTTTTATAAACGGCTTTAACTTAATAGACATCGGCGCATCCCGGAGACGTTTTATTTGATGTCAAGCACACTCTCTCAGTTATGGGCGAAAATGGAAACGTATATTACAAATAGTATATTGGGTCATACCATTTGCAAGGTACGTACCAGAGGATTGTAGGCGCCCGACGAGTGCTTGTAATCCGTAATGAACATTTAAATAAATCTATTGCTTATTCTTTTGCAAATTTATCATTTGTAAAATGCGACGACGAACTATTTAATATTTCATTCTTATGAATTTATTATAATTTATGTATATTTATGTTCTCATGTAAGTGACAGTGTCTTTTTTGAGAATACATTTCTTTATACTATACCTAACCTATTTTATAGTTAAGCTAACAAAATCAAGATTTTTAGATTCAAGATGTTGCTTTACTATACTCGTAACTCGTTAGATTATGTTAAGCATACCTACTTGAATAAACATGAGAACAATAGTATTAAAAATCTGTAGGTACCTACTTTATATCGCAAAATAAACCGAGCGGATGTGGTAAAAAATTAAGATAAAAACGCAATAAATATTTTACTTAATTATGCTGTTTAGTTGATAGGTAGGTACGCTCCGTGGCAATTTGGCAACGTTAGTTCGCCCACATAGAGCTAACATCGTTGCTGTAGTGCAATCAGTATCTTAAGAATACTCCTCCTTTACATAGAATAAAATGGTCTAGATGAGAAGCGGTGACCGTGAAGGAAAACGTGAAATGTCCATATCCCAATGGCTCGCGCTGACGGTATGTGGGTGACCGCTAGTGGCAAAATTTCATGTTTCGGAGGGCACGTGAAGGTCCTGGTTATTTTCAATATTAAAACAACATGCCTTGTCAAAGACCTTCAGGAAGCTTGGGAACATTCGACGATGGGTCGGACTAAACCCTCCAACAATCCGCATTGGAGCAGCGTGGTGGAATATGCTCTCCCGAAGGCCTGGCTGTGGAAAAGACCCGTGTCCATTACGTGTATGGATTGTAGGTTATAGCTAAAGTAATTCTAAGTTTTGTTCTTGATGATCTGTCAATGTGAAGCCTTCCACCAATCACAGCCTACTAAGTGTACGGGCCTACCAATGAGTACGCACTAATTATATACAGTTAGTCTGAGTGATGGATAGTGGCTTAATAGTGATGAACAGTGAGTTAATGAAAGGATTGTGATGTTCTGATGAATTTGAATCAAGCCGGCTGTATCTATCTCGGTAAAACTTCGACAAAATGCATCAAGACGCAAGCAAATAAGCAAATGATGGACGAGAGCAATTTTTAACACTCACGCACTTCGTTTATTCATTAATGAGGTACTTTAAACGCCACGCAGTCGTTTTCGATTTAAACGTAAGTGTAATTCGTAATTTTACTCAGACAGGCGGTAATTTTAAAGTTCGTCTTTTAATACATCAGACACGACTAACCTATATGGCTTTACATTGCTCTGAGGAACAGGTACATTTTTCATTACACATTTTTATTTGTCTTTCTCTAAACTCTTATATGATTTTAAGTTAAATTTGTTAATTCACCGCAAGTGGGATTCGAACTCACGACCAATAAGTACTGGGAATGCTCTTACCAACTGAGTCACCGCAGTCCGCCCCGCCAATGTAGAATCTTGTCAAGGCAAACGTCTTACCGTAACATCAGTGTAAATAGAGGGCCTATACAGGAGTAGAATACACGTAAAATGTGTAACACAACGCAAACAAACGTAATAATATGCGATCAAACGAACTTCTTGAAGTGAACTTGACTAAATGAAACGCGTAATTCGAAGATACAAAAATATATGATGATAAAATGACTTTAAGTTGTATTTTTTTAAAAGCTTTTAATTAACTTCACTCGTATGTATGTATGCATGTGTGTATTGTCCTGGAATCTTGCAATCAATATTTCACCCACTTCCACTAACGCTATCGAGCTGAAAATTGGCACACCTATTCGGTTCCGATGACAATGCACGAAAATAAATATAAAAAAAAATTAAAAAATAAAAGCTTTTTTTTTTAAATATTTTTAATTGTAAAATTATTTTAATTTATTTCAGTCTAGAATTGATAGACACATCTCGAACCTTTAACATGAACGGTTGTGGAAGGGGCTGCTCCAGTGTTCTTCTAACTTTCTCTTCAACTCACATTTATTGCCACTGCTGGTCATTGCTGGTCATGCTGGTCGTTGCTGGTCATTGCTGGTCATTGCTGGTCATTGCTGGTCAAGGTGGACAGATGACCTGAATAAGTCAGCGGGAAACCGCTTGATTCAGAAGGCACATTACCGGTCGGAGCGATACCGTTTAGGAGACAATGTCCAGCAATGGACCTGAAAAGATTGATTGATGTATGGATGGATGTTCAATGCTGGATGAGACTTGGAGGAACCCATCTAGATCTCGACTTTAGCTCTTCTCATCCACTACCTTCAGCCTTGCACAGATCCTCTCGCCACCTAGGTGTGACAACGGAAATACTCCCCTAGCTGAAGGTACCTACAAACGCTGTACCAATTTTATTTATTTATTTTATTTGTGTTTAGCATAGTACAAGGAGATGTTATAACAAAATTAAGGACGCTTACGCTAAGTCAACATTGTGACATACAAATTTTAATTAAATTAACATTTTAAATTACTATCACTTATTTCAATTGCACATTACATTATATAACAGTTAAATGAATTGAGTATATATTATTACATTTTATTAAAACTACAAGTAGGTACATAAGTCAAAATAAATTAAATGTGAAAATTATTATTCTGTTTAAAAGTTTACATATCTTCAAAAAAGTCATTTACTGAATAATAACATTTATGTACCACATTTTCGATACGACAATCGTACCGTGTTATGTAAAAGCCTCCATTGTAACGAGAGTCGTGTGCACGACAGGCGAAACAACCCGTCCGCTGGTCACTCTGTAATTTGCAACACTTTCGGCGCTCCGGCAACTGGTATCTCGTTGTGGTTCGAAAGGACCGAGTGATGTTGATTGATTTGTTGCAACTGGAACACGTTAATACAACTTTAGGAGAGTTGTTAAAAGTTTAAAGGATATTGATAAATAACTTAATGCCTATATTAAGTTATGATAATTTTAGTACCTACCACCAACACCGTGCTTCGGAGGGCACGTAAAGCCGTCGGTCCCGGTTGTTTTCAATGTTGGAAACAGTCGTTAAGCCTTGTCGAAGACCTTCGGGTGGCTTGAGAACATTCGACACTGGGTTGGTCACTAAGCCCTCCACCAATCCGCATTGGAGCAGCGTGGTGGAGTATGCTAGAGCATACTCCACCACGCTGCTCTCGCAGCTGCGTCTGTGGGGGAGACCCGTGCCCAGCAGTGGGACGTCTATGGGTCGTTGATCGAATTATAGTTAAAATAATTAGTTACTTACTTATACCAATTAAATAAATAAATGTAAGCTCCTCGACAGTGCGTGTAAATAATTATACTGTGATTAATGACATATGGTTGATTGGGATGCCTTAAGAATGACTCAATGAATTTTTATTTTATTTATTCATGTTCCAAATACAAAATTATTTTTATTAAAACCGCAGGCATACACGCGGGCCAGCTTACTAAATGTATTATGTATTTACAAGGTGGTAGAGCCTATAGGCGGCCTATAAGCGGTGACAGCCCAGCGGCTATCGAACTCGCCTCTCACTCGAGCGGTCCGGGTTCAAACCCCAGTGGCACGCACCAATGACTTTTCTAAGTTATGTGCGTTTTAAGAAATTAAATGTCACTTGCTATAACGGTGAAGGACACATCGTGAGGAAACCTGCATGCCTGAGAGTTCATCATAACGTTCTCGAAGGTATGTGAAGTCTGCCAATCCGCACTTGGCCAGCGTGGTAGACTAAGGCCTAATCCCTCCCATTCTGAGAGGAGACCCGTGCCCAACAGTGGGTCGTCTATGGGTCGCAGCGAGAGCCTATAGGGAACCTAATAGGTTTTATATGAAACCTAATTGGTTCCATATAGAGTTCGCCCGGGGCAGTACCACCGCCCGCCACGGTACCTTGTACCATTTCTGCCGTGTAATAATTGTTTTTAAAGCAATTGTGGTCCGGTTGGAAAGGTGTGGTTTCCGGTTACACTTCTTTAGAGGCGAGCATCTTAGTCCTCAAGGGTAGCAACACATCTGTGACTGACTTAGAACGAGACTCCTACTAAAAAGTACTAGCTGGACTATTACTAACACCAACTAACAGGACTAACTATCACTAACAGTCCCCAGTCCTTATACCTACTAACGAACTGACCAATTAATGTTCTAATTAACTTTCTCAACTAATTGGACTAACCATCCCGGTCCCTGATTGAGTCTTGTTCGGGGTCAGTCACGGTTGTCATGGGCGGCAGCGGATGGGAGGTGCTGCAGGCTCGTTTGCTGTCCTGTATCCATAAAAAAAATATATATTTATTTAAGTAATTGTCTTTTAATCTGCCGACCGACCTTTCGCGAATCCGACCAAGAACGAATAAGTAAATGAAGATCTATGATAGTTGTTTGAATGGACCGACATGTCGGGCCCAACCGATGCCTCACAGCCCTATAATGGCTTATACTGGCCTACATACATCGCTCAGATCCGTCGGTCGGCTCAAATCATGGTAATAAGCGGGTGCCGCGCCCGCAGGCCCATCTACATCCTCAGCCGAGCCACATAATTTGCTCATTACCCCACGAATGCAATATCTTCGAAAATTTGCAAATTACATGACATAAACAATATTATTCATTAAAATTTAATGACGATTATTCACTCGTAAGTGCTTTTAATTCAAGACATTCTTAGTTCTCTGGCTATTTTTAAATTAGTCAATTTTGAGGGGACATCGTGCCAATGAGACATGAAAAATAGGTTATTACCAATAATATAGCTATCGCGCTGAACGCCGCCAAAAGGCCTTGGCAATTGAGAAAGTTGCTGCTCGAACTGATTTTCATCATCATTATCATCATCACAACCCTTTCTTTGTCCCACAGTTGGGCACGGGTCTCCTCTCAGAATGGGAGGGATTAGGCCTTAGTCCACCACGCTGGCCAAGTGCGGATTGGCAGACTTCGCATACCTTCGAGAACGTTATGATGAACTCTCAGGCATGCAGGTTCTCTCGTATTTATATAGAATAGGGTCTAAGTTATGCCCGTACGTTTTCCTTTTTTGTTTTATGTTTCTCAGACTAATTTGCAATGTCTGAAAATATCAATAAAATGGATCTATTTTGCTAATTTAAAAAAAAATTGGCTGTTAAACAAGTCGTAATGGAAAAAATCAGAATGTACATAATTAGTACTTGTACTATTAAGTGTTCTATGGTATTAGAGACTCAAATAGTGAAATACATAAAACGCGTGCCGCGGCGCTTACGACGTTCTAACGCGCGCCATTAGTCAAGTTTAATGGGGCGGCTTGCTCAGCGATATTCGTAATTTATGGCGACCAATTCTCAGATATGCGCACTGGCTCGCTAACCGTTAAATGAACTTTTATTCTTTCAGTTTTAGCTACAACCCACAGATGTCCCACGGTTGGGCACGAGTCTCCCCCACAGGCACAGTTGTCTAGTCTAGAGCATACTCCCCACAACGCTGCTCCAATGCGAATTGGTGAAGGAGTTAGTGGACAACCCGAAAGACTTCGACCAGACTTAACGACATACGACGACTTGTCTACAAAGCTTTAATTTGTTTTAACTTTTATGTATTTCAAATCAATCAAATCAAAAAATAATTATTTCTTTTTAAATAGGTATTTCTTTGTTTTAGTTTTAGGTTATTATTACGGAATAGATTCGTGTAGTTTCTTAATTAATAATAAATGTTAAACAAAAACTAAAAATACCCGACAAAAAAAATCCACAAAAAAAAAATTTAATATTTTTTTTTGTTTTGCTTAAATTATAAAAAACAAAATACAGTAAATGGGCAATAGGGGGAGGAGCTCAGCTTTAGCTGACATAGGATTGATCCTATGAAGCCCTGATTTTCAGCCACCCCCCATCCCTGAGCTGTTGGGAAGTAGAGTAGTTGGTATTTGTTATTTTAATGTGTTCACATTCAGAGTGGTACATTTTATTGTATATTAAAAATTAAAACACGAAACTTCCAGAAAGATACCGAACTCGAACCATTAGTCATATTAAATGGAGTCTTCCTACGATTTTCGCAATTTACACCGACCAACTTTCAAACATTTTGAATGTCGAAAAATTTACTTTCTAGTTTTCAGTTGTACTTTTGTAAGAAAAACACTGTTGCCATTAAGTGAAATGAAATGTCTGCATGTTTACCATTAAAATATATTGTACTGTACGTAAACTTTTTTATATTTATTTTTATAGTAGTACACTTTACGCCGAAGAATACCAATCAAAGGAATCAATGAGCGAGAAGTAAGCAGGCATCTGTCCGGGATTAAGAAATCAGCTTGAAGAACCACTAAAGGATTGAACAAGAGTTAAAATATGTTATTTATGTTAGTTAAACGACGACGAGCGCGGTCGGTTTGTGGATGGGTGGGTGACCGTTAGTAATGCGTTAGTAATGCGTTGCTCACATTATAGAATAATGCTGTGTCTAGAAAATACTCTGCTTTTACTACTTAGCTACGTATTACACTGGTTTATAACGCGTGTAATATAATGCTATCTTGTAGTATGATCTTTTAAGATCAGCTGTATCTATTTTGTCAGTCAGAAATACTTTTCACTTCTATCGCATCTCGTAATACATCAACTTTAGCCCCGCGAACATTACTCATGCTTAATGGAGTGTCCTGAAAAGCGATATTAGTAATTTACGGCGACCAATTCTCAGATACGACGACTGTAGCTCGTAACAGCAGACGCGTAGAACTTTGTCTTCAACTTTGTATTAAGCGTGATGAAAATAACGTGCTGGATACTTATATAGATTTATTAGGCTTCCTACCAATTCGATAAATGTGGCTGCATCCCATAGACGTCCCACTGCTGGAACTTTTGCCAATTGGCCTTAAGTTCGGGCAAAATGTTAAGCCGATCCGATCCCCGTATCCGTATCTTATACTTGTGGACGCATTTTGTTTCCTACGTATCAATGTATCGTATCTTAAGAATTACATAATGATAATATAGGAAATATTAATAAATTATGTAAATATCTAAAGCAACAATTATTAAGTCTAATCATATCTACACAACGACATCGACAGTGCTGCGCTCACATTAATTTTCATCTAACGATAAATTTTAATTATAACATGACGATAGCTCGTGTGAATGACTGAAATATATTAACTGATAAGAACTATTAATGGTGTGACATAACTCCTCGTGATAAGTCCGTTGATTACTTGATTTATTTATCAAGTATCGACGTTGACTTATGATAGTTCTTCTGAATTAATACTACATTATTTATTTTAAAAAATTATTTAAATACTGGTAAGCTAAGTTCGCTCGCTGCGACCCATAGACGTCCCATACCGCACAGGTCTCCCCCACAGACACAGCTGCGGAAGGTCTAGAACATACTCCACCACCCTGCTCCAATGCGGATTGGTGGAGGGGTTAGTGGCCAACCCAGTGTCGAATGCTCAAGCCACCCGAAGGTTTCGACAAGGCTTAACGACTGTTTCCAGCATTGAAAACAACCGGGACCGACGGCTTTACGTGCCCTCCGAAGCACGGTAGCGTCCATGAAATTTTGCCACTAGCGGTCACCGGTCTACAAACCGACCGCGCCCGTCGTTGCTTAACTCTTTCGATCACATTGAATCGACGCGAGCCATTGGGCTAAGGACGCTGGTATGTAAGTGGTTTCTAACAAATTTTCACTGTGATTATACGAGTATGATAGCAACCAACCATACAGCACCGCCCATTATCTATGACAACTCTGACAATTTACTCGACAAGACTCGTAAGAGACCCGTTTTAAGTCGGTCACAAACGCGTTGCTCGCTACCCTTGAGGTAATGAAAGTACCCGGAAACAACACCTATCATACAAAAATACTTTCATAAGAACACATTCATGTGAACACACATCACCCATGCAGCCATTTCGTTGGTTCTCTTAGACACAGCTACCAATAGGAATCACGTAAAAATATACTTGTTTGCATTTGATTTTTGAATAAAAAAGCATAAATTAAAAAAAAAAATTAAAAAAAGCTTTTTGTAACTTTTTTTTTATTTTCGTGCATTGTCATCGGAATTAAAATATGTGTGCCAAAATATCTAATTCGAAATCAGTCACCACATAATAACGATAAACGAGCTGAGGAAAGCTCCTAAGTCCAGTATGAGCTAAAAGGCTGTTGTTTTCGGCGCAATACATCGTCAGAATTAATTATTTATTTGGAAAAACTTTTCACTTAATTTTCTTCATTCAAGAATTGCATAAGTCTTCGTAAAAGAATAGCAACATTTTAAGTTACCAATACACAAGTTACGTCCATATTATAACGTAGGTAGGTAGGAATGTAACTCTAATATTATCAATATGAGGTATCAAATCGGTTCGAATGTTTCAGAATGTCATATTTATGTAATCATTATGTATAAGCCTTTATTAACTTCTAAATCTTATACAATTCTGAATCTGGACTGGACGGCAAATGATAGTTTACTAATGGGCTTACATCATTTGCGTAAGGGGAGTAATTCGCTACGAATATGTGTCAGTAACACCCTAGAAACGTAAACCTAGCATATTCCCGTCGTATCAGGCCATACATAAAACTAGCTTATAAAAAATGTATCTGATTTTGAAGCCATATAACCAAAACATTTTCCCGTCGTATTCCCGTCGTTCCAGGCCATTATTTAACAATAGTATCCCTCAGGTTCCACCCTCTTGTTTCTTCCAGGGCCAAGCTGCTCAGCGCCGCGACGAACGGGCATATGCAAAATATCATCGACGGCAGCCATCTTGGCACTAAATTCGCTGCAAACGGAGCAATCATTGCACCTAATTTAGCAGCACCCGAAGCTAGGCCGTAGCTCATGTTTCGCAGAGGAGTAGGGAACAGTTCTGATACGTAAACATACGATATGGAAAAAGCTAAGCTGGATCCTGCAAATCCAACCATGCCTAATACTATTCCTAACCAATGGTCCTTTGGTACGAAGATCAGGCACAGCATCGTAATACCGATTAAGGTTGTCGTTCCAACAGTTGAAATCTTTCTTCCCATCGTCTTGTTCAGAACGATCCCTACGGGGCACAATGGAACCTGGAAAGTGTTAAAAGCATCCATGTTAGTCAAATTTTTATTACCTAGGTATCTAGCTTATTACCTATTTAGTTTAGTTTATAATATTTCTGACAAATGTATTATTATTTTGTATGTATATTATGTATGTATGTATGTATTTAGTGTATAAGTTTTTTCATTCATATTATTATTATTATCTTTGTTTTTCTATTCTCGTTAAAAGCTTATTAAGCCTGCCTTAATTTTTTCTATGTCACCAGGAGTTGACTAGTAGAAAATGCCTTTTATCATCCGCTCATTGTAGATAATGCAATAAAGGTTTAATAAATAAATTTATATAAATATATAAATATATCTATATATATAAAAGGAGAAGGTGACTGACTGACTGACTGACTGACTGACTGACTGACATATCAACGCAGAGCCTAAACTATAAGGGTTAGAAACTTAAAATTTTGCACAGGGGTTCCTTTTATAACGTAGGGGAGCACTAAGAAAGGATTTTTGAAAATTCACCCCCCAGGGGGGTAAAACGGGGGTGCAAAATTAGTATGAAACTTTGCCGTTTTTGACGTCAAGTGGGCAACCCGAACGCGGGCAGACGTCGTTGATGGGTCTAATTCTACGCGAGCGAAGCTGCGGGCGTCCACTAGTGTATGATAAAACCTAAAAACCAAGTCACGAGGGATGACTGATATCACAAATTCTTGTGTAAAATTTTCCTATGATATCATACAGTACTTGAAAACATCTGGAAGGTTAAAAATACGAGTGCTAATTCAAGTTATAAGTGAAAACAATCGGCAATCCCTTTCAATGGTAATGTTGCAGGCTAATAAGTAGGGGAAGGTAACGAAATATGGAATAGTACCCCAAATCTAACCAATATTGCAGTAGGACATACGACAAAATTCCATGTTAGAGGTACTATTCCATATTTGGTAACTTTCCTGTAATATTTAGTTGTGCCTCGCTTACCCATGCTATGAGTAAGAGTGTGTTTAGATGGGCTTGGTACCCAAATTAATTTATCACCCTGCTTAAAAGACAGGAATTCAAAAAAAGAATCTCAACCAACCTGTATCAACCCCAAAATGACAACCGTGAGGTACGGGTCGACACCGATGATGGTAACATATTGATATATGCCGAAATAACATATGCCCATTGTGAACCAAATTGTCAACACTATTAATAACAGCAACAATGACTTTTTTGTGTTCACAAAGTCCAAATACGTCGGTTTAACGTGCTCATTGTCTTGCAGTTTCATGTCTTCGACAGCTTTTGTTATCTCCGCTTGGATGTGAGACGTGGCCAATTTGTTCCTGAAACGAAATAAAGTAATTATTATTTATTATTGTAGATATAAGCGGTGTAAAGGTGATGGACACATTGTGAGGAAACCTGCATGCCTGAGAGTTCTCGAAGGCATGTGAAGTCTGCCAATCCGCACTTGGCCTGAGTGGTGGACTAAAGCCTAATCCCTCCCATTCTGAGAGGAGACCCGTGCCCAACAGTGGGACAAAGAAATCGTTGTGATGTTTGTAAATTCGTCTGAATCACCTTTGAAATACTATTCACCCTATTAATTATGCAGTTTTATGGGAAACTTCCTGTCAATGGTTGTATTAACAAAGGTTCAAATACCAAGGTTGTCCGTGTTAACAACACAACCTGATTCATACATTTTATAGCTTGAGCTAACGATAGTTATAACTTAATTAGTCTGTCATCACGAGTCTTTATTATAGTTTCTTAACAAACATTGTCAATAAAGTAAAAGTTTATTACTTTTACTTAATGACAATGTTTTATTTATTTATTTTATTTTTTTATTTATTTATTTACACAGACATAACAATCTTAACAGATTTATCCAATTCGATTGTTAAATGTTTCGAGATACTTTCCTGCTGCCCTGCGAAATACGGCAATAGGTGTATAGAATATATCGACCTCACGGTCCCAAGCCACTAAGCCGTTGAGCAAGGTCAGAGCCTTAATCAATGGGCTCTCCTGCACTCTGGCCAGCCGACATACTGGAACTGCGAACAATTTGTGGCGTCGAGCCCAGACATATTTATCGGGGACATTCAGTGTGATCAGCTCTAGTACTGATGAATTACACATTTTACCTCTAAGCAGTTGTACAAAGCCCTCCATTAATGCCAGGTTCCGACGCAGTTCTAATGTTACCTATTAATTTATGCTTGTGTAGCATACTTAAAACAAATTAATATTTTGTTACGATCTACATACTGTAGTAAACATAACAGCAAGGTTTTCTCAGTTTAAAAATTGAGTAGGGTTATTACAACTGTGAATATTTGTCAAGATCTTCATACGGTATTAAATTAACGACGCAACAATAATAACGATGAGTACTATAGTACTTAAATGAATTAAAAACGATGAGTACTTAATTGTATTAAGTAATAAATAATAATAAAATAAAATAAACACCACCTGTTCCACCTGTAAAACCAGTAATAATCATTTGATTTTTATCGATGATTCACTATTGATTGATTTTTGATCAATTGACGCTATCTTGGATTATGTTCCGCCGGACTTCGGATGAAGCTATTAAATATTGATAACTGGTAATTTTTGGTGTAGTTTTCCGTTGATAAAGGCTGTACATAATTATATTTTAGAACATCCCTTGATAGTAGAGGTAAATCCATACTAATATTATAAATGCGAAAGTGTGTTTGTTTGTTTGTCCGGCTTTCACGTCGCAACGAAGCTATTATATGGTATAGTTTTTGTGTGTGGAGATAGTGAGGAGGGTGGAGAGTGATGTAGGCTACTTTTTACCACGGTAAAATATCCCCATGGGAAGATATCGATGTTTTGTTATTTGCTAGATATTTAGTTCCGGATGTTGTTAATAGATGGCGTTAGTAAGATTTCATCAAGGATAAATTGTTGTTTTGGTTTAAAATTAATATCGACCAGTGTCATATCTCACCTCGGTACTAGGAGAGTTGTGATACGGGGATATGTGTTAGATTTTCGCATCTTACTCAGTTTGTTTCACTATTTTTTATATTGATTTCATATAGTATAATAAACTAGCTATTAATAGTAGTAGATTTCATGGAGCTAGAGCTATATTTGGCTGAGATATGTTAGGTAACGTAAAAACACAACCCTCCTAGGTCTCCCTACACGTAAGCAGGATCGGTGGATCCTGCATCAATCTTCACCAGCACACTTCTATTGAAGTTATCTTAAAGCTCCAGTATGTCAGTGTACGTACACTTTATCTCCGGTCAGCGTTACCTCTGGTTCCTCTAAGTATCTTTTAATCGTGGAACTGTCACTATTCATCCCCCACAAATATGTCATGTATGATAAACAACTCATTGTTAATTCCCTTTAACCACGCGGGCGGAGCCGCGGGTAAAAGCTAGTCTGCATATAAAACAACTTGACGCGAGGAAAGCAGAAGCTAATAATGAAATGGTTTGAACATACCCTAGATTCTATCATTCATTTCGAAACATATTTTGTTAAAATTCATTAAAAACATCAAAATTTTTGTCAAAATATAAAATTCAAAGTTTTTTAAAATTCTTAAAGCCACGACGCACCTTTCAGCCGCTTTAGTAATAACCCTGACTGCATCATCGATTCTTCCATTAGACACCAGCCACCTCGGCGACTCTGGTACAAACAGTATCAGCACCAAGATAAAGCAGGCCACGACAGCATAGCTCATCGTGTAGCCTTTCCAGCTCGACGTGAAGTAGGCGAATCCTGCCAACGAGGCCTCAGCTATCCCGTCTAAGGACAGGCAGCATGCCCCGGCGACTTCCCTGTGCCGTTTGCCAACGATTTCCATGACGTGCACCACACAGATCAGAATGGACCCGCCAGTAGCAAGACCTATTGCGAATCTGATGCATGCAAAGGTGATGTAATTGGGCGAGAACGGCAAAGCGACCATGAAGACAGCGTTCAGGGCGGTCGAGAGCAACAGTGCTAGGCGCCGGCTGAACCTGAAAGTATAGCGAAACATTAATATTACGCCAAGGTTGTTACTATTTGTAACGTTTATCAACAATAGTTTCAAAGTTAAAAACAGTCAAACAAGCGCATTTATATACATACTAGTGGACGCCCGCAGCTTCGCTCGCGTGGAATTAGACATTCACTAACTTCAAAATCGGCAAAGTTTCATACCAAATTTGCACCCCCAATTTACCCCCTTTTTTTAAATTTTTTTTCAAAAATCCTTTGTTAGTGCTCCCCTACGTTATAAAAGGAACCCCTGTGCAAAATTTCAAGTTTCTAACCCTTATAGTTTAGGCCCTGCGTTGTATGCCAGTCAGTCAGTCAGACAGTCAGTCAGCTTTTACTTTTATACATATAGATGTTTATTGCACACCATACACTTTGTCTCTTTCATATACAGACTTCGGCCAGAAATCCAAGCATATTCTAGACAGGATCGTATTAGCTCGCTTAGTATCCTTGCATTCACCCGCAATCGCATCACTCATCACATCTTATGTATTAAGCAGTTAAGCAACAATCCATAGGTTTCCTCTGTTGGGTTCCACTGTTGGGCATGGATCTTTCAGTCACAGCTGAAGGAGGTCTAAAGCAAACTACACGACGCTGCTCTAATGCGGATTGGTGGGGTTAGTGGCCAACCCAGTGTCAAATGCTCACAAGCCACTCGAAGTTTTTCGACAAGGATTAACGATTGTTTAATAATTGAAAAAAAAGGACCGGATTTGGCATAAGCAGTAAGGACGTCTCAGACCTTATGTGTTGTCATGCATTAGTTAGCTACCACGTTTTAATTAATTGCCATTCTACTAAAGCAGCGCTAAATATAGAAAACATGGTACGTGTTTATACAATTGTCTCGCAATATATTTTTGCATCACATATTGGAACAATCACATCACGACCCTTTCTTAGATCCACGGTTGTGATCAGGTTTCCTCTCAGAATGGGCCCTCCCATTCCGAGAGGAATAGTCCACCACGCTGGTCAAGAGCGGATTGGCAGACTTCACCGAGAACATCATGGAGAACTCTCATGCATGCAACCTCCACGCGATCTGTTGTTCACCGTCAGTTCGCTGCGACCACTAGAGGTCCCACTGCTGGGCACGGGTCTCCCCCACAGACAATGCTGCGGGAGGTCTAGAGCATACTCCACCACGCTGCTCCAATGCGGATTGGTCGCAGTTAACCGCACATAATTTAGAAAAGTCAATGGTGCATGCCGCTTGGATTGAACCCGGACCCCTCGGATGTTCGACAGCCCCTGGTCTGTCACCGCTGTTATTACTTATCTTATCACTCACCTATCGGATATCCATCCAAACACCCAGGATCCTATCAACAGCCCAAACATCAAGACTGACTGCATGAAACTCGCCAGCCATGCTTTATCACAAATAAGTTCAAAATCTTCAATGATATTTTCCGCGACAATACTTGTATAGTTATATTGCAGGCACGTGTCGTAGCAAATTGATTTATTCACTTCAAATGTAACATTATCACTGAACTGGACACAAACAAATTCAGTGGCTGGTGTCAGAAAAGTTATGGACATCATATTCCACATCGCAATAGACCTCGTGAGGATGACAGTAGCAGATACGACGCCCTGCCACACTCCGAAGGCCCCTATAGTTTTCACTAAATAGTCGTCGTCTTCTACCTTCTGCTCTTCTCTCTCTTTCTTTGGAATCAAAATTTGTGATGACACCTCGTTCCTAACTGGTATTGTATCCAGAGATAATCTACGAATTACTTCATACTTCATTTTAGCTTCTACACTTTTATTACTATCTGAATTCAAACTATTCGTGCCGCTCACTCGGTTCCACTAGCGAGAATAACTATAACTGCGTATCTTTAAACAGGTGTTAAGTAGCTACATTGTAAACTTTTAATTTCAAGTGACAAACATATTCCTACCGAGTCTAAATATTCTTATTTAGACACGGTACGTTCAAGCTTAACGCGGCCTTCTGTTCATATCGTTGTATTATCGCTTTTATTGCAACAGGATATTATGACTTGTAGAGACAAATTATTGGAGCATTATCTTTTGGAAATATGCAAGCAGGAAAATTAATTTAATATGCTAAGAAGTAAACAATAACATTTGTTTATAAACGGCTTTAGCTTTAAACGGTTTTATAGACATCGGCGCATCTCGGAGACGTTTTATTTGATGTCAAGCACACTCTCTCAGTTATGGGCGAAAATGGAAACGTACTCGTACCTTGCAAATGGTATATTGGGTATACCATTTGCAAGGTACGTACCAGAGGATTACTGGCGCCCGACGAGTGCTTGTAATCCTTAATGAACATTTAAATAAATCTACTGCTTATTCATTTGCGAATATGTATATTATTGCAAATACATGTTGTCATTTGTAAAATACGATGACGAACTATTTAATATTTCATTCTCATGAATACATTATATATTTATTTATGTATAGTGTCTTTTTGAGAATAAATTTATTTTTTGTAGCTATGCTAGCAAATTCAAGATTTTTAGATTCAAGATGTTACTTTACTTAATTTAACTCGTAAGATTATGTTAAGTATACCTACTTGAATAAAGATGAGAACAATAATATTAAAAATCTGTACGTGCATATATTTTATCGCAACATATATCGAGCGGTGTGGTAAAAAATTAAGATAAAAACGCAATAAATATTTTACTTAATTATGCTGTTTAGTTGATAGGTAGGTACACTCCGTGGCAATTTGGCAACGTTAGTCCGCCCACATAGGGCTAACATCGTTGCTGTAGTGCAATCAGTATCTTAAGAATACTCCTCCTTTACATAGAATAAAATGGTCTAGATGAGAAGCGGTGACCGTGAAGGAAAACGTGAAATGTCCATATCCCAATGGCTCGCGCTGACGGTATGTGGGTGACCGCTAGTGGCACAATTCATGTTTCGGAGGGCACGTGAAGGTCCCGGTTATTTTCAATGGTAAAACAACTGTTAAGCCTGTCAAAAGACCTTCAGGTAGCTTGGGAACATTCGACGATGGGTCGGACTAAACCCTCCAACAATTCGCATTGGAGCAGCGTGGTGGAATATGCTCTCCCGCAGGCCTGGCTGTGGAAAAGACCCGTGTCCATTACGTGTATGGATCAACGCTGCTCCAATGAGGATTGGTGAAGGAGTTAGTGGGCAACCCGGAAGTCTTCGACCAGGCTTAACGACAAACGACGACTAGTGTACAGAGCTTTAATTTGTTTTAACTTTGTATGTATTTTTTGTTATTTTATTTTAATGTGTTCACATTCAGAGTAGTACATTTTACGAGTATTGTACATATTAAAACACGAAACTTCCAGAAAGATACCGAACTCGAACCATTAGTCATATTAAATGGAGTCTTCCTACGATTTTCGCAATTTACACCGACCAACTTTCAAACATTTTGAATGTCGAAA
The DNA here is from genome assembly GCA_944567765.1 of Carterocephalus palaemon. NCBI lineage: Eukaryota > Metazoa > Arthropoda > Insecta > Lepidoptera > Hesperiidae > Carterocephalus > Carterocephalus palaemon. The sequence goes on from OX155645.1 coordinate 1,134,381, forward strand.
AATTTACTTTCTAGTTTTCAGTTGTACTTTTGTAAGAAAAACACTGTTGCCATTAAGTGAACTGAAATGTCTGCATGCTTACCATTAAAATATATTGTACTGTACGTTAACTTTTTTATATTTATTTTTATAGTAGTACACTTTACGCCGAAAATTACCAATCAAAGGAATCAATGAGCGAGAAGTAAGCAGGCATCTGTCCGGGATTAATAAATCAGCTTGAAGAACCACTAAAGGATTGAACAAGAGTTAAAATATGTTAGTTAAACGACGACGAGCGCGGTCGGTTTGTGGATGGGTGGGTGACCGCTAGGTTCCTGCTCTAGGTGCTGCTATCTACCACGGGATCATAAAGATAACGCTACAGAGAGCACAAGAAAAACGCACGGTTAGTGGCAGTCAGATCTGTTAGTATTAGTAATAGTTCAGTTAGTAATGCGTTGCCCACATTATGGAATAATGTTTTATCTAGAAAATACTCTGCTTTTACTACTTACCTTACCTTACCTTTGTAACGCGTGTAATATAATGCTATCTTGTAGTATGATCTTTTAAGATCAGCTGTATCTTGTCAGTCAGAAATACTTTTCAGTTCTATCGCATCTAGTAACACATCAACTTTAGCCCCGCGAACATTACTCATGCTTAATGGAGTGTCCTGAAAAGCGATATTAGTAATTTACGGCGACCAATTCTCAGATACGACGACTGTAGCTCGTAACAGCAGACGCGTAGAACTTTGTATTAAGCGTGATAAAAATAACGTGCTGGATACTTAGATAGATTTATTAGGCTTCCTACAAATTTGATAAATGTGGCTGCATGCCATAGACGTCCCACTGCTGGAACTTTTGCCAATTGGCCTTAAGTTCGGGCAAAATGTTAAGCCGATCCGATCCCCGTATGCGTATCATATACTTGTAGACGCATTTTGTTTCCTACGTATCAATGTATCGTATCTTAAGAATTACATAATGATAATATAGGAAACCTTAATAAATTATGTAAATATCTAAAGCAACAATTATTAAGTCTAATCATATCTACACAACGACATCGACAGTGCTGCGTTCACATTAATTTTCATCTAACGATAAATTTTAATTATAACATGACGATAGCTCGTGTGAATGACTGAAATATATTAACTGATAAGAACTATTAATGGTGTGACATAACTCCTCGTGATAAGTCCGTTGATTACTTGATTTATTTATCAAGTATCGACGTTGACTTATGATAGTTCTTCTGAATTAATACTACATTATTTATTTTAAAAAATTATTTAAATACTGGTATGTAAGTTGTTTCTAACAAATTTTCACTGTGATTATACGAGTATGATAGCAATCAACCATGCAGCACCGCCCATTGTCTATGACAACTCTGACAATTACCCGACAAGACTCGTAAGAGACCAATTTCAAGTAGGTCACAAATGCGTCGCTCGCCACCCTGAGGTCTGTGAAAGTAACCGGAAACAACACCTATTATACAAAAATACTTTCATAACATTAATGTGTACACACCATAGCAACCATTTCATTGGTTCTCGTTTGGGCATGCTAATCTCTTTGGCACAGCTACCAATAGGAATCACGTAAAAATAATCATGAAAAATAAAATTTCATAAAACACCAAAGTATAGACTATATTTGTATAACTGTGGAGCTAGGAGTCAGAGGCACGAAACCTTTTTTAAAATATATGCCCGCAATTAATCAGTGTTTATTTACGAGGGCTGTTAATTCGTTGGCCAGATGAAAAGTTATCCTATTAAGTCGAATACGTCTCGGGGCGTGTTTCACGAGCTCTCTTCATTTTGTTAAGGTCAATGCAGAAGTAACAAACAAAATGTACGATTTGTTCTGAGAGTATTATAATGTTTGCGAACCATTAATTAAGATATTCTGATGAATCCGTATCTGTATGGCTTACTGGACTAGGTAGCCATAAGTCTAACAGTTTTGTTGAGTGCTACATACTATCTCGCTCACTAACTTAACTAACTACTGAATTGAAACATTACTCTTACGTTACTCTACTAATGAATTTTATAATTCTTGTGTCTACAACAGGCGATCAAATATGTAATACGAGTATTTCGGGATAGACTATTTCGTAATGATGAAAAAACTGGGATCAGATATTTTGGGAATGCATGAAATACTTACATGCTAATGAAACGTGATGCAACAATAAAACTATTACTTTATCCATTTACGTCTGTTGAAGTGAACTGCTAATTAAGTTACTAGCAGAGTTCTAATTTTGCTATCATCCGGTTTTAACGTATATTATGATTCTCTCGGACTGTTTGTAGGCTCCTTAACGCGCCCGCGAAGACAAATTGCCGCCTCTTAAGTATTAATTTTAAAGAATACTCCGCGGCTCGTCTTTCAACGTCATAACGTTTTTTCGCCCACGAATATAACGCCCTGCTCTGGGCCTAATTAGCTCTTGATGTTTGTAAGCAACCGTTTCTTAGCTCCGTTTATTAATTTGTTTGATTTATCGTCACCAAGACAAATTGTTGTGCACCCCGTGTCCTTTCTTTATAAAGAGGGCTGTTTAAAATTAAAACAAAGCATGTTTATTATGGGATTATTTTTACATAAAATATTTGAGTGAGATGGACGAACACTAATTTAAATATTTAAAAGTTTATTAAGCTTTTTGTTGACAAGTTAAATCGTAGGTACTCCTCTCGAAAGATACATTGATATTTGAAGTTTCATCCACACCGAATCGACTCATATCCTACTACCACCGTACGTTTCTCGCGGTCTTTTTTACGGCGAACTGGTCTTCTGTGGAATGAGCTTCCGACTGAGGTTTTCCCTTCGAGCTACGACATGGAGCGCTTCAAAAAGAGTATGAAACGCTTCCTTCAAGGCAGGCAACGCACCTGTGATACCCCTGGTGTCGCACGTGTACATAGACGACTGTGACCACTTACCATCAGGTGTCCCGTATGTCTGTTTGTCCGTCCTATACTATAAAAAAAATACATTCGTGCGATTGTTTCGTGTCGTGGGAGCTTAAACCGCTCAGCCAGCAACCCCGGTGAAAGAAGAGTATTTAAATTCATGAACATTGTGTTTTGAGTATGTATTATTGTTAATAACTGTAAAGATGGGTTGATATGTTAATGCGCTCTGAAAGTGGCACGATAAATTTAATTTGATTAAATATGAACACGTTTTATTAAGTTTTGCGTCATTAGGTGACGTGTTGTAATAATTCTAATGTCAGCGTAATACATACAAACAAAACAAACTAACAAGATTTCACAGCTATCTACCTATATTTCTATACTAATATTATAATGAGGAAACATTTTGTTTGTATTGTTTTCACATAAAAACTACTGGACCGATTTCAAAAACTCTTTCACCATTAGATAGCTGCATCTTCACTGAGTAACATAGGCTATATAATATTACTAGGTGTAAACGAAACTATTGTTAGGTCTAATTCCACGCGCGCAAAGCTACGGGCATCCACTAGCATCCATAGTAAATAATAAGTTACGTTGTGTATAAAGGGTTTTTCTGATTCTCTTTAACTTAATATATGACAGCGGGACGTCAGGGCAATATGACAGGAACGCCATTTAAAAAACTCAATTACGGAGCCCCTAATAATGATAATTGATGAGGAAATTCGCGAGCTTTTTGCGGGAGATCTTTTTTGGCAATATTTCTTGTCGGTGACCTGTTTCCAATAGGTTCACGGGAAGGTCCATTCACTATGTCTTTCATAATTAAGATCAATTATTATTTTGGTGTTAAGTAGTTAGTAAAAACGTAGTGAAAGGTTAAAACTTTTGAATTTTGACGGTAAATGAATGATTACACTTTCGCCTTTTATTTGCATTACAAATAATTTTATATTGTTAGTTTGTTTGGATTCAGCAAAATAATAAATCTATGGCAAAAACGCAACTGCTACAATTTTTAATTTTTTTATTAAAAATGTAAGTAGTTTAATTTTTTATTAACTTGAGATTTCCATGATTTTGTGTCATGTAGTGTTTGTAAAGTTAAATACTTTAGTAAAGTCAAGCAGGAATTGCGACTACACCTGGTAAGCTGTGCTTTGGTGAAAAATCAGAGTGCAGGAACAACCCTAACTACCTACATCGAATAAAAGTGAAATATAGAGTGACAGTACTATTAAAACAGTACTCCCATTAATAGGTAGAGTAGGTATTGTGCAACTCTAGTGCGATAGATGGCGCTATTGTCCATTTTATAGATTTTTCTTACTATCGCAAGAAACACTACAACTAGCTGTTTAGTTGTACATACTAATAAGCCACTATAAATATACCAGCCACATAAAAATATTTGCTCGCCTAAAATGCGAGAACAATGGAAACAGGCGCCCTCCGCGCGATATTTCTTCATAACGCGGCCCCTGTTTAATTTATAAATCGCTTCACGACTGATTAAAAACTCTTTTGAAATATTTAGGAGGCGAAGAAAGCCGTCAGAGGCATCCACGAATTTTTCGTCAGCTGCAAATTAGAAAAACAATTTTCACTTCGGGGAGGTTCGATTTAGGATTCACGAAATTAAGGCTTTGTTGGGGTCTTGTGGAGGCGTCGAGTGCGTTTCTTTTTTATTTATAATTTAGGAACATAATGTGGTTGTAAGTGGCCTTAACTTGTGACAAAAAAATTTCGTCGTTATTTTATTATCCAAATGCGTTGTTGTCTATTTTAGCTTAAGTCCTAAAGCATGTTACGTTCTTATTGCTATCTGGCTCTTTCACATTGTGACTCATTCCGTTATAACTAAGGTTGATTTATGGATATCCATGCTGTCCATCCCAATAGCTGGATCTGCACTGATACGTAAGTATGCTGCTTGCACTCCTGCAATGTTGCTCAACCTGATATCTCCCAAATCTCTTTACCATCAAGCCACGTATCCACTAGGCAACATTTGGCGCGCGACACGTGACGTTCAACATGTACAGCAACGCTGCACAACAGCGTGACAGACCCGTTGGCGCAATCGGTAGTGACCCTGTCTGTTGCGCCAGGGGTCGTGGGTTCGAATCCCACTCAGGACAAATATTCGTATGACGAACACTTGTATTTGCTCTGTGTCTGGATGTTAATATTATCTATTTAAGTATGTATTTAAAATTAATTTATCTATGTGTGTATATCAGTCTCTGACACCCATATCACAGGCTCGCGCCTATTTTGGGGTCAGATGGCCGTGTGTAAGAATGTCCAAGGTATTTATCTTTATTTTTATTTTATTTTAGCGCGCGACGTTGCCAGCTGGCGCGCAACATGACGTAGTAGTAGATGCGTAGACAGACAACGTTGTTCAACAAAAGTTCCGCGCTCTTGGGAAACTTGTTGTGCAACATGTCGCGCGCCAAATGTTGCCTAGTGGATACGCGGCTTAAACAACAATCTAGTAAAGGATCTCATGTCAAAACTCGTAATTGAATTTTGCACGACAGGGGGCGATAGGCAGTCGCCCGCGGGAACGAACCGATGTGGAAACAATTCGCAACAAAAACAGGCCAGTTATGCGTTTACTTAATTAAAACGCAAATTGGTCACCGCAACCTTTGCAGTCTAGGGATGTGACAGCGCTAATTTGGGTTAACGATAATAAATTGACGATTTTTTTTTATTACTGTATCTTCAATAAATCACATTATACAAAAAAGTACAGGGTTCAATGGAGAGCTTTTACAAACGTCTTGCTGATATTTTTACTTTTTATAATAATAATAATAATAATAATATCTTTTTATTTCAGACATAGTCCATACATGGTGTTAGTCATATCACTTACAAACTAGTGTTAGTAAATAATAATGATTTACTCTTAATTACCTAGTATAAATCTAAGAAATATTCACACTACGTCAGAAAAATATAAAATTAACTTTATTTTAGCATTTATATAATAAGTATATAATAATAATAGTCATTAATGTCTCATCAGAAAAATGACATTTAAACACTTTAATGAATTTGTTTGAAATTATTTGATTCATTAATTTAATGGAAGTGAAATGAAAGTCTAAATTAATAAAATAAAGAAATACGAAGACAACATAATACTCGAAGGTACAAATTATTTTAAATGTCATCAAATTGACAATTATAGAGTACATATAGCACAACTTCCACAGCCTAACACCCAATATGGTATTAGTAATGATGTCATTTGTATACCATTGAAGACATTCAAGATCGGAATCCAGTATCGAATATCCATATCCGTACCGCCGTCCATATCGTAGCCATCACTAGGCTAGCCGAGCTTTGCATAATAACGTTGAATATTTGCATAAAATCAGTCGGCTGGTGAGATTCGCCGCTAACCTATTTTGACTTGCAAACGCTCGCCCGGGACTCGAACCCCGACAATTAGTTTCGATTGGCTATTAATTTTGGCATTGTAACCGCTGGCTAATTGGAACCGCACTTGAATCGAAAATTTGGCCGCCGGTTTTTTGCTTGTTAACTGTCAATGGTACACCACTTTGCATAGCAATGAATAGAGGTTTAGAATATATTAATGAATCGTTGCATAAATTCGAAAATAATTTACTTATAATATAATTAATGCTTATTTAATTAAGTAATAATTTTTCTTTACTTTTGTCTATGATTCAGGTTTACTTGAATAAAAACCTATACGTACTCAATTGAACTCGACCTTTCAGTACAATTGGTTAACTTCAAGCATGGGGTAATTTGTTCTAATTAAAGACCTTCAAGATACATTTATACTACTACCTATAACACCTAGTTTTAGTAAGTTAGTAATTAATACTAGTTAAATACCAAGTAAAATTTCACTCAATTTGCACCAGAAAAATAAAGTTTGAAATCGTGAAAAAGGTCTCATTTGAACTTAGCGATGTAGAGACTAAAGAAAATGTAACATGTAATATAAATTTGAACATTAACAAAAGTAATAAATAAAATAATAATAATATAGTAATATTTAAGTTAATAATAGCCCTTGTAATGGGTCTATATTTTTCGGCGTATTTACAAAGTTAACCCTAACATGACTCAAGCCGCAGCATCAAAATCACAAGATCCCAACTTGATCCCAACCCTATATTTTCGTGCGGTTACTTCCTAAAACGTAACCCTAGATTGAGGTCGTAAAATTCACAAAATAACACACTGTCGATACCTTAAAATACTTCGACCAATCCATCATCATCATAAACGTCGTTAGCTGAGTATTCTGTCACATTACCGACTATTAACGAGTGACGAATAAATGTAATGTCAGATTTCATTAAGCACATAGGTACACATAATAATCTCCACCAATCCGCATTGGAGCAGCGTGGTGGAGTATGCTCTAGACCTCCCGCAGCTGCGTCTGTGGGGGAGACCCGTGCCCAGCAGTGGGACGTCTATGGGTCGCCGGTCGCAGCGACACATAATAATACATTTAAATATAAATTATATAACACATATCTACTCTATATTTACAAAATAAAATTTAAATTACATTAATTTCATTGTGTAATAACGTAAGGAATCCTAGCTTCCTACAACACAGGGAATCCTAGTGTGGGAGCTAGTGGCACTGAAATAATTGAATCTGTTGGTTGCATAATAAATCATTTTTCATTTTCATTTTTCATTTCAATATGATGAGCTATATAATGAGCTGAAATCATACTGCGTTCACGTGGTATTTGTCCCTTGAATTAATTTAGTGGGCAGGATAAATTGTCTTTTATATTCTGTCAAATCAAATCGTAAATTCAACTTTACAATGCGAAGTATGACAATACGTTGACTCGTAATTTTAAAACTAAATACATATATTGCAGAGAGAGTCGTTACATCTATGAAAATAAAAGTTTGTTGTCATGGGCGGCAGCGGATGAGTGGTTCTGCATGCTCGTTTGCTATCTTATGTCCATAAAAAATATTTGGCTTGAGCATTCGTCGATTATTATCAAGCGCGTTGACCTAGTGTAACCTATTTTAAATGACCTTATGTATATTAAGAACCAAATATTTAATTAATCTCGCTATGTCATTCATCGTTTCTCACTGTTATTTATTTTACCGCTCATCGCTTGTCGCTGCGAGCTACGCATACAGCGAGCGGCTCAGACGCCGCCCCACCCTATAATCTCAGCTTCTCAAATCGCGCCGGTAAGTCCATGTTATTATTTGTAAACGGCGTGTATTATAAGTAATTAAAGTGGGACCAAATTACGTTCGGTACGAGCCTAATGGCCGGTTGGGTTTAATTTGAAGCTAGAAATCACCTCGATCTCTGTAACTTGATTCTTGTTAACCGCCTGAGGTTTGGCTCTTTGTTCAGTGGAATAGGTATGCTTGCGTTGCGTAGGCAGCCGCGCGGCAAGTGTCAATCGTTGCCGATTGGTATAGCATTAAACTAATTCTGTAAAACAGAGAGTTATTGATAATTTTTCGTCTGAAAATTTATTTTTTATCTGATGAATATATACAATACAATATAATTTATTCCACTAGAAAAAGAACAGAAGAGAAAACAATAAAGAAAAAAGTTTTGCAATAGGCCGTGGCATTTATCTTTGGTATAAGTATCATAGAAATATAGAAGGGTTAAAGAACCCGCCGATACGTTTACATTGCGGTTATAGGTACCTATAACCGCAAAGTAAGTATTGATATCGGTATCCATCACATACATAATATTGTTACGAAGGCACAGGGAAGCTAGCGCCATCTAGCGCCGCTGGTGGAACCACTCAGTGAACGCATAGACAACGTGATATCCCGACTCGATACTAGATGGCGTTAGTGGGCCTGTATTCTCGCGTGTTCGGGAACACGCGGTATCTTTCCAGAATCGTCTAGTACTCGCGACGGCACGTATAAATAGTCGCGGGGAGAGCCGCGAGTTAGTTCAGTTCGAGCTTTCGAGGCGACTTCGAAGTGAAAACTAGTGATACCGGAGTGAAACAAGTGAAACCTACGACTTGGCTTACGACCTAGGACATCGTTAGTGCTTTGTGTTTGGACCTAGTGCATTGTGTTGGACCTAGTGTTTAGTGTTTGACCTAGTGCTTTGTGTTAGTGCTAGTGAATAAAGTCTTCATTGAGTCAGCAGGTCTTTCTCTCCAAATCCTTCGAACCCTAACACGTAACAACTGGTGTCGGAAGTGAGATTTGGAGATGCCATTGACTCCAAGAGAGGACTTACAGGAGGGCGTCAGGACAAGGGCACAACGAGCTGCTGAGGCCACAACTGAGGACCAAGCTCCGCCCACTGTGGGGCAAGCCCCGCCAACTGGCCCCGCCCACCTTGCCACGCCTACCAGACAGGCCACGCCCACCAGGCAAGCCACGCCCACCGGCGGTAGCGTAGCTTCTCCACCCCCACAAGTGGCTCTTCAAAATTTAATTGAATTAATGGAGTTGCAAAGGGCTGAAATGAGAGCGATTCGAGAATCACAAAAGTCACAAGAACACAAGCTCGGTGCTATGCAAGAAGCACAAGAACACAAGCTCGGCGCTTTACAAGAGCAACAAAGAGACCTCCAAGAAAAAGTGCTTGGGGCTATAAATAATGTTAGTGACACGGTGATTAAGCTTCGAAGCGATGTCGACGTAGTGGAGGAACGAGTTACCGGGTTGGGATTGGATGTGGAAAATGTGAAAACCGGACTCACTGAACTACAAAAAAAAGTGGTGCGCCTTGAAACCACGGGAGTTGCGATGTCTGGTGGAACTATCGGAATGGCGCAAGGACCAAGAGTGAAAGTGCCGCCGTATGACGGCACTACATCTTGGAACGCTTATCGTCAGCAATTCCAGACTGTTGCTGCTGCCAACGGATGGACGGAAGAACAATGCCTGACCGCTCTCACTGTTGCGCTCAGAGGGCAAGCTCTGTCGGTCCTGGAAGCACATACAGGAAATGGATTCAAAGACCTGATGGAGGCACTTGAATCCAGATACGGGGAGCGACACCTGGAGCACGTGTTCCGTGCCCAACTGCGTGACAGAGTCCAACGCTCAGGAGAAGGACTACAACAATGGGCGTTGGAAATTGAAAAACTAGTCAGGAAGGCACACCCAGGAGCCGACACCAAGATGGTGGACACGAACATTGTTCAAGCATTTGTCGACGGAATCAAAGACCTGGAGGTCAGAGCTGCAGTGAGGCTTCGTCACCATACCTCGCTAAAGGAAGCATTGGCGCATGCTTTGGAGGTCGAGGCTGTTCGCCATGACATACGGCAGACCCATAAGATCCGCGAGGTCTCTGAGGAAGTCAAGGAGGTTAAGGCTCCTACGAAGAAAGCTTTTGGAGCCATGTGCTACAAGTGCGGCGAGAGGGGCCATCTTCAGCTCAACTGCCCGCAGAAGGAGTCCCAGATGGCAAGGATGAAAAGGCTCGAGGAACAAATAGAGGAGCTGAAGAAACAAGGAGCTTCGTCCCCTGCCCGGGATCAGGGAAACGAATAAAAGCCAGGACTAAGGGGCGAGTGCTGGCTGACGCGGAGGAAGCCCCGATAACTGTTATCTCCCAGGCATGCAGCGGGAATAGTCTTGTGATTCAGGGGAATATTAACGGGATGGATTGCAAAATGACTCTAGACACAGGAGCCTCTAGAACAATAGTGAACCCAAATCTGGTAAAAGCCGCAAGGGGACACAAGAGGAGAATTAACTGTCGGCTTCTTACTGCCTCCGGTCAGCCAATACCCGTCCTCGGAGAAATGTCAGTCACGATGTATGTAGGGGAGTCCTCTTACTCTCATAACGTTATCGTGGCTGAGATTATGGATGATTGCATCTTGGGTTTGGATTTCATGAAGAAACACAACTGCAGAATTAATGTCGCTGACGGAGTTTTCAAGTGTGGTGAAGAAGAAATCTTCATTCTTGGAGGCGCCTGCGGGAAAGTCGCATGTGTAAAGAAAGTCATTATACCTGGACGAGCGGAAGCTCGGGTGCTGGTGAAACTGCCGCCAGCTGGAAAGAAAAAGTCAAACAGGTGCGTGTTGATCGAAGACACACCTACCAAGACATCGGCGCAAAATCTAATGACGGCGAGAACCCTTGTTAGTGGAAGCAGTAATGCTGTGGTCAAGGTTCTGAATCTTGGTGATCGCGAGATCTGCTTGAACGAAGGTGACTTCATTGGAAAGTGCGAGGAAGTTGTCTGGATGAAAAAGTGCAATTCGATGACAAGCGCAGACTCAGCAAACAGCAACAACTACGGATTCGTGACTGAGCTACTCGATGACTGCAAGAGTAATCTGACTTATTCGCAGAGCATGAAAGCAAAGAAGTTTTTACAACGCTACGCGAATATCTTCTCCAGTCAAGAAGGGGACCTTGGAAGAACGTCGATGGTTCAGCACAGGATAGATACCGGAAGCGAGAGACCAATTCGCCAACGAGCAAGACGGATACCAATTGCAAAGGAAAAAGAAGTTGAAGGCCTTTTGGAGGACATGAGGAGGAATAAGATTATTGAACCGTCTGCAAGTCCGTGGTGCTCACCTGTTGTATTAGTTAAGAAGAAAGATGGTAGCACGAGATTTTGTGTGGACTATAGGCGTCTCAATGATGTCACTAAGAAGGACAGTTATCCGTTACCTCGAATCGACGACACTTTGGATACCTTGAGTGGCATGAAATGGTTCTCGACCCTAGACCTGAAATCTGGATACTGGCAGGTGGAAATTCATCCAAAGGACAAGGAGAAGACAGCTTTCTCGACCGGAAAAGGTTTATGGCAATTTAACGTCATGCCCTTCGGATTGTGCAACGCACCTGCCACATTTGAGCGACTCATGGAGTGTGTACTAGCAGGCTTAGTTGGAGAGGCTTGCTTAGTCTACTTAGATGACGTCATCATTGTCGGCCGTGACTTCGAGGACCATTTGCGAAACTTGGAGCGAGTTTTCGCCAAAATAGAGGGAGCCAAATTAAAGTTGAACCCGAAAAAGTGTCGTTTATTTAGGAGTAAGGTCAATTATCTCGGCCATGTTATCTCCAGTGATGGAATCCAGACAGACCCGGAGAAACTGGAAGCAGTTCAAAAATGGCCTACCCCTAAGGACAAAACCGAAGTGCGGGCATTCCTCGGCCTATGCTCATACTACAGGCGTTTCGTTCAGGGATTCTCAGAGATAGCCAAGCCATTACACCGGTTGACAGAAGATAAACGACAATTTAGTTGGGATGGGACTTGTGAAGATTCTTTTCAGAAACTGAAGAAACATCTGTGTGAAACACCAATCCTAGGGTATCCACAACCGGAAGGTCGGTTTATAGTCGACACGGATGCAAGCAACACGGCCATTGGAGGGGTGTTATCTCAGAAACAGGGTGAAAGAGAAGTTGTTATTGCATATTTCAGCAAATCTTTATCCAGGCCAGAGAGAAACTACTGTGTAACAAGAAGAGAACTCTTGGCTGTTGTAAAGACGCTACAACACTTCAATAAATATCTCATCGGCAGACCGTTTTTACTGCGAACTGATCACGCAGCCTTGAAGTGGCTACTGCAATTCAAGAACCCAGAAGGTCAAGTAGCTCGATGGATTGAACAGCTCCAGGAGTATGTCTTCGAGACGGAACACCGCAGCGGAAAAACACATGGGAATGCCGATGCACTCTCACGAAGGCCGTGTTCGGAAGACTGCAAACATTGTGTTAAGCAGGAATCTAACGAAATAACATTAAAATTAACGAGAACAAGTCCTTTGGGTCTCTGGGAGAATGATGCTATGAGGGAGGCTCAAGAAAGAGATGACGACCTTCGGCACATCATCACATGGAAGAAACGGGGTGACGTAAAACCAATCTGGAGCGAGGTTGCACCCACTGGCGCTGTCACTAAGGCGTACTGGGCGCAATGGGACAGTCTGATACTGCAAAACGGAATACTCTACCGGAAATGGGAGAAGACTAACGGCAGAGAGTTTCATCTTCAGATCATTGTCCCAAGAACGAGAGTACCAGATGTGCTCCGTGAAATACATGATGGTGTATCAGGAGGTCATCTAGGTGTCAAGAGGACGTTAACAAAAGTGCGAGAACGATTCTACTGGTTGCATTGTCGAGATGATGTACAGGATTGGTGCCGCAAATGTACTACCTGCGCTGCTGTAAAAGGACCACAGACCAGGAGCCGTGGGAACCTGCGGTTGTATAACGTCGGTGCACCGTGGGAACGAATAGCAGTTGACGTAGCTGGGCCATTTCCTGTAACGGAATCGGGTAACAAGTATTTTATGGTCGTCATGGACTACTTCACCAAATGGCCCGAAGTGTTCGCCATACCAAACCAAGAAGCTACAACAGTCGCTTCTAAGTTAGTCGAAGAAGTGATATGTCGCTTTGGTGTGCCTCTAGAAATCCATTCTGATCAAGGCAGGAACTTCGAATCGCAAGTATTCCAGGAAGTGTGCAAAATTTTGGGCATGCATAAGACGAGGACCACCGCGTACCATCCACAGTCTGATGGAATGGTTGAGAGGTTTAACCAGACTCTGGAGAGGCATTTGGCGAAAGTGGTAGACGACAAACAAAAGGATTGGGACAAGTATATACCACTCTTCCTTCTGTCGTACCGAACCGCCGAGCATGAGAGCATAAAAGCTACCCCGGCGTATGTCAATTACGGTAGAGAACTACGAATACCAGTAGATCTATTGACAGGAGGGTCACCGGAGGGACCAGAGACCGTACAAGACTATGTTTGCAATTTAAGGGAAAAAATGCGCTATATACACGCCTTGGTACGGGAAAATGGGTTACAGTCAAGTGAGGGCATGAAAACCAGATACGACCGGAAATCGAACACGAGCGGCTTCGAGGAAGGGTCACTGGTGTGGCTGCATAACCCAACTCGCCGGAAAGGAAAATCTCCAAAGTTGCAGACCAAGTGGGACGGTCCATACAAAGTGGTTACCCGACTGAATGATGTGACTTATAGGATTCAAAAGCAACCAAGAGGAGCATTCAAAGTGGTACACATAGACCGTCTGGCGCGTTACCATGGCAGTAACAACGATGCTCGGGACGAGCATCGCTAAGAGGGGAGTGGTGTTACGAAGGCACAGGGAAGCTAGCGCCATCTAGCGCCGCTGGTGGAACCACTCAGTGAACGCATAGACAACGTGATATCCCGACTCGATACTAGATGGCGTTAGTGGGCCTGTATTCTCGCGTGTTCGGGAACACGCGGTATCTTTCCAGAATCGTCTAGTACTCGCGACGGCACGTATAAATAGTCGCGGGGAGAGCCGCGAGTTAGTTCAGTTCGAGCTTTCGAGGCGACTTCGAAGTGAAAACTAGTGATACCGGAGTGAAACAAGTGAAACCTACGACTTGGCTTACGACCTAGGACATCGTTAGTGCTTTGTGTTTGGACCTAGTGCATTGTGTTGGACCTAGTGTTTAGTGTTTGACCTAGTGCTTTGTGTTAGTGCTAGTGAATAAAGTCTTCATTGAGTCAGCAGGTCTTTCTCTCCAAATCCTTCGAACCCTAACACGTAACAATATGTTCATAACCGCAGCACTGACTATTAAGGGTGTAAGAGTTTAAGCGTTTATAATAATTGGTATGTGAATCACAATAGAAGCCTTTTTGCGTACCTCTACCTATACAGCGTGTTACATTCGAGCCCCCATCCACTAAACACGAGTAATTGGAAGCTTACATTCACTGAAAATCGAAATAACAGCAATTGGAAACTCATAGGAAACATCTAAAAGACCGCAGCACCGCCTATAAACAGCCACATCCGATTGTTATATCACCCTATTGATAGATATTGTGTTAAATTCAACTCTATGTTATGTGCAGTAAGGTGCAAGTTGTGCATTATATCAGACATGTTTCACATTACCTGAACAATGGTGTTTGGTAGGACGACAGATGCGAAAAAAGTGCAATTCATTGTTGAAAATATTTAAAAGGTGAAGGTAAAGCCTAGAGCCCACTGCAAGTGTTGCGATGCGATATACCTATAAGCGATAGTCAAGAAAAACGACGAAAATGTAAGGGCTGCCAAAGGCTGTTACGCAAAACGCTTTGTACACTGTATAACCTGTTATACGTTTACACGGCATGCAAAATGTAAAACGTTTGATCACTACAATTATTACTTATGTGATGATAAATGGATTACATACCAAGTATTTGGTTAAGTGGTTAAGTTATCAAATAGTATTTACTTTACTGCACACTGACAAAACATAGAGCACTTTTTAATTCCCGAATCAAAAGTAAGGCCCCACATACCTGTCTGTCACTTTCTTGGACAGATACAGGCAGGATGCGTAAAAACATTTCCCGGTGAAAAAAAAAGTTATAATGTGAATAACGCAACAAACCAAAGGGTTAACTATGGTTAACAATCGCTTCTACTTCATTCCATAGAAAGGTAATAACCAAGACCTGTTACTACAGAATACAATATTAAATATTAAAGCATCTACTAGCTGACACTGGACATGAGACCTTACCCGAAGGGTCCGTCCGATTAGTCAGTCGAGTACCATCGAACAACAATGACCACTCACCAAGTAACCTATTCTGTATCCCTCGCGTTACGCACGCTATTGTGTCATTCGACTCTTTTCAACATTACACGATTCGGCTTACATTACATTGCAATTCCCCTATTAAATGTTAATTCATTGCCATACGAATATGGTATTTATTTTTGTGTCAAAAAGATTTTGAACATATTGTATTGCCAGTGACAGTAATTTGATTCCTTGTGGGATGTTCTGTACAAATAAGATTGTTGGCTAATCCCTTGCGTCTTTTGGGACTTACTGAATCGGAGGCGGCGAATGCCCGCCCTAATCTTGGAGAGGCTAATCTCTTATTGTCATACTAAATCCCGTTTATCACACGAATAAACTTTACACGCAAGAAAATCTAAACTAATATTATAAAGAGGAAACATTTGTTTGTAATGTGTTCACACAAAAACTACTGGACCGATTTTAAAAATTATTTCACCGATAAAAAGCTGCATCTTCACTGAGTGACATAGGCTATATAATATTACTAGGTGCAAACACTATGTCTAATTCCACGCGAACGAAGCTGCGAGCGTCTACTAGTAGTACTAATAAAGAGAAAATATTATTAACATAAGATTTGCGTGAAGTTACTAAATTATAGTTATTGCTGCAGTAAATCACGGGTAACAAGCGAACATGACCTTTACCTTAGAACGGTAGAGTAATGGGCAATTACGTTGCTTTATGAGAGTGATTTGTATTTTTCTGCTTTTTTTACAAAGCCATTGAATGCATGCAATGCTGTTTGGGTACAGGAAAATTTAAAACTTTTTCTATAAATTCCAAATATGTCACTAACATACCCAATAATTTGAACACAATTTTCTTTTTATTAATCCAGATTCAGATTTATTTATTTCATTATATGGTACATATTTATATACGCTTGATGAACGTCATAACATTTTTTATACCGCCGGTTCATAAAGTTGATGCTACCGAGAAGAACACGGCAAGAAACTAGGAGGTTACTCATTTCTAAATTTTAATTTATAGGTACTTTATTATTTTTATCATACCAAGGAGGTAACTTCCTATCAACATAATTATGATTTTCGTTAAGAAGTACAGACAGAAAATATTTATGTACCTACAGTTTTAATACATTTTTACTATTCAAAAGTAATAAAATGTACAATAAAAAAAAACTCGATATAGTTTGATTGAAATCACGTGAAAGATTTACTTAATCGAAACGATTCAACTAAACATTTTCTAGTCGGACTCTGTAGATATAAGTATCTATTCAGAAACCACAACACCATCAATAATATTGAGCTTTCCGTGAAGTCTTTTTACTAGATAAAAAATAAAAATGTCATGATTATTACATTGGCAACCCTACTCTGATCATCAAAAGGCAGTCATTCACGCGCGTAATTAGCACTCGTCGCGCGACAATAGGATTTCTTTGACAATAGAGCGCGCTGAGAATAGACCCCTAATCCGCTTTTTATAGAGCATTGACTACTAATTCTACATTTTGATTTTGTTTGTGACGTGATTCAAACTGAATTTTGCATTGTATTTTGTTGATAGGATTTTATATTTTAGTTAGCTGATGCGTCTCTAATCGTGTGTTAGCGTCTCTACCTAATGAAAATTCTAACTGTTGTATTGTCAATACGAAAATTCAAGCTACTACTGTGAAATCAAGTTAGAATAAGCCAATAAAACTCGACCTGGGGCGCGAACCTCTAACTTATCAGTCGCGCTTACAACCACTAGACCATCAATAGGCAGTAAAATCAAATAAACTATACTTAGCGGTAAATCAACAATAACACAATACCGACAAGGCTGGACTAGGTGTCGAAACATGACACCATCACAGATAACAAAGCACTACAGACACTAAATTCAATGCGACACATTTCCCGCTCATTCACACAATGGCGATACAAAAGTTGTCAGCGAGCTGTCAAATTGACAGCGGAATAACAAGCGTCGACTTTCAAGCGCCAAACCTCGACAAACATTGGACAATGCGGGATTATGGTGACAAAAAATCGAGTCTATTTATAATTAGGAAGCTTCGAGTGCACAATGGACACGAGAGCTATATAAAGCTACAGTTAGTAGATAGATATACTTCGCACTTCCTCCCTCTATAATTTATCTAGGTTTGACTTTTTGGCATAAATTTAAGAAGTAGTAAATATGAACCAAATCTGCCATAGGCGCTGTAAAATTGAAGCCTCGAATACGTGCCAATTGGTACGTTTTTTGTTTACTCAGCGTCGCGCAGGGAAAGGATTCAAGGAATACATGTCCACGGCATGTCCATGATTGGTGTCAGAACACATTTTTTAGCTCTGATTTCTATGAAGGTTTCTCAAGGTTTATTCATCAGCAGCGGTGACAGCCCAGTGGCTAACGAACTCGCCTGTCACTCGAGCGGTCCGGGTTCAAACCCAGGCGTCTTACGGACAACAAAAACGAAATCGAACGGCGACCTGTACTCCTTTTTCCGATTACAAGTCTTACAATGCTGTAAGGTAATCTCAAACTATATCGAATTCCAGAATAAGTAGCCATTTTATGCTAAAACTAATTTCAGTGTACAATTAATTATTTTTAAAAACTCTTATTTCAATAAGAAGTAGGTTAGATTGCTTACCAATTATAACTCATGAAAAACAAGAATATACATACTTATGAACATTCATATCAAATTCAATAGCATTTCTATAATTATATGAGTGATAATGACAGGCAGTTGAATTGACTGCTAACTACCAAGTAATTACTAACCAGTGGTAGTTAATAACTGTCAGTTGTAGTTCATAGAAAACTCTTCAATTACGATGTCAGCGACGACGGGAAGATCGATTTTTCTTTCTGTCCATCGCTGTTCTTTGTTTACTATCTGTAAAAATATATTTTATGAAGCCAGGCTTAGAATAGAATAGAAACTTCCCCAAAACCAAAACCCGTCCAGCGGTCCAGCTCCAACAATCCGCTTTCCCTGTCCTGTAATAAGCACCCATTCCCTAATAAACGGAGGCCATCAGTCGTATAGGGCGCAGTGAACATCTACATTGTACCTACACCGATAAATTTAGTAAAAACCTAAACTTATTTTACACTTTTTGCTATCTATTTAGTTAACCTAATCAAACAGGAAAAATTAAAAAATCAACATACGGTATAATCACGATTCCAGCCCTACAATTAACAGTAGGACATGACAAACCACAAAATCAATAGGTTTATAATAACAGGTCAGTATTGCCGCAAAGCCATTATATTCTCATTATGTTGTTTGAAAATAGCATATGACGCCTGTCATAATGATATCTCTATTGCGACGTGTACCAGGCCGTGGTCTTAAATTATTCACAGGCTGACGTGTACTTTAGAGCTTTGGATACGTCAGCCGTACTTTACACGTAAGCATGTTTGCGCCCAGGCCTTGTCACTTCTATGAGCTTCTGATATCACGGTCTATTTATAATCATCGTCAAATTTCAAATAGAATAAGCTAAGAGGTTGAAATATTGAAATCCGGTCATGAATTTATAGTAACAAATCCAAAGGCAACTGCTGTGATCTGTTGAGAAGAAATTATTTATCATGATAAACAAACAAAAAATATACCTATATGTATATCGTTATTTCTTGGGCATTAATAATTGTTGTTTGTCTTGCAATACACGATTTATTTAGCATAATAATTAATTAAAAATATCGCCTTCATAATTTGTAAGCGCAAATTTGCTATTGTTAAATATTAGGCGTTTATAGTTATTAAATAGAATTGACTTGATCAATGTTTTATTTGCCTTCAACCACCGAACAAATCATATACGGTCAGTATATAATTTCCTAATTTACCTTATTTAATCGATTTACCTTATTTAAACGCTAACGATACCTGATTTACCTTAAACGTGACGTATCTTTCTTATAATATCATGGAAGTCAAGTATGTTTATTGGTAAGGCTTCTAGTGAAAGCTTACCTACTTCTAAATATCTTCAACAAACGAACCGACACAAAGTGTAATGAGCCATAAATATACTCCCGCTGGGTACCAGGAGCGCATAACCTACAACCGTTCCTCGCTACTCTCGATTTACAAGTTCAGCGTAAAGATAAAAAACGGGAGCAAGTGTCGGATTTACGGAGGCGAGCGCGCTCTGGGACAGAGCGTTTCATCAGGTAATAAAACATTCTGCGGGGTTACTTTTCAGGGTGAAATATGGGGTTAGGTCGGGCCGCGCGGTCGGGGTCGGCCGTACATCACCGGCGAGGATTACTCTAACATCGACTGGGGGTCGTTAATGCGCCCAACTTTTGCGCTTTCGGTAATTTCGCCCGATTTTGGCCACCGATTGTGTCGTTACTAGCGATTTGTCAGTGCTGCATCTCATTCATCACTATTCGTCACAAACCTACCTTTGTTCCACTGTTGGGCAGGGGTCTCCGTAAGCCCGCCACACTGGTCAAGTTCGGATTGGCAGACTTCACATGCCTTCGAGAACATTAAGAACTCTCAGGCTTGCAGGTTTCCTGAAGATGTGTCCTTCACCGTTATAGCAAGTGACATTTAATTTCATAAATCACACATTTCGGATGCTTGCAACGTCCCTATCAATACACACTGGACCAGCGTGGCCGTGTAAGATTCAAGCCTTCTCAGTTACGAGTCTCCCAGCAGTGGTTCAAAAGACACATTGATGGTCATCCGTGGTCAGCTAGGTTGTTAGTACAATCTAACCACGACAAAAGATTATTACCTGGTTATTATTTTAGAAACAGGTCTTCAACACAGGAACATATTAAGTGTAAACGAAGAAGAATGAAACAGACTATAATAAAATATCCCAGAAATAATATAAGGCTCGTTGAGGGTGAGGTGTCGAGAGCGGGATGAATTTGTCACCGTGATTGTTGGCCGCAATATGTCACGTCGTGGCTTGGGATGAATTTCGCTGGATATATTTTACCTCACTCTGTGCGTCTTTGACTAAGTACCTGTTTTACGTGTCTGATTTATGTTGATGTGGACTGTTCTCATTCTCAATGATAGAGAGCTTAAGACTAGTATTAATAAAAAAAACTTCAGATCTAGATCAGGACTACTCCAAGATATCCGGCTCAATTTTTTACTCAAGTACCTTCTCAGACTTCAGTTTGGTTGTTGATAGGGGTCTGTGTTTAAGAACAGGTTCAATGCTCTGTACACTGTCACGGTTTATTAGTCTACATGGTGCGCACAAAAGTTTTAAGAAGAAAGAAAGAAGATGAAAGAATGAACCTTTTATTTGCAACAATCGTTCACGCAACACACAAAACTACAAGTACATGTTATGTTTAACAAAGATTACTTACACAATCATAAATAGTTCTATGAAGGCAGAATATACAACCCATCCGTCCTTGAAGCTCTCTGCTGGACGCAGGTCTACCAAAATTGAGGATATTTTTAAGCTATCGAGAATGTGAATTAATGATCGCAGTAGCATCGACACTGCTGCTAACAGTCCTTTTACGAACGACCATGAGAAATATTCAATATTAACTTATGAACTAATTTGTTTAATCACCATATAAATACAGGCTTTGTTGAGCTTGTTTCCGAACAAAATATCTTGCATTTAACACTTCCAAACCGTTGTCGAGCGTATTAAATCAAACCCCCTCCAAGATCGCATCAGGCGGCCAGAGGTCACCAGAGATTTATCGTCCGACGAACAACTTCCTTCATAAAACACGCTGCCGACGGGCGCGCCCTCTTTATTTCATTCCCCGTTTCCTTCACACTTAACTTCGCTCTTCCCCTGCGACTTTTCCCTTGAGATTCTTGAGGTAACATGTAAGATACAAAGGAAGCAAAGCCTCTCAATTTCTTGAAAACTGTCTTTCGATACGCTAAAGCCCATTTAATTCTCTCTTCATCCTAAAGTGTTCACATTATTGCTGCTGATCTGCAATCTATAAGCCTTCCTCGGAGTTTTCTGCTTTCTTACAAAGCTTCACTTCAGCTGTAAGAAAACTGAAACCAGCTTAAAAGCATGGAAGCAATATGATATGACATAATAATATGACGCAATGCCAACCCTCACGTACTAGGGCAATATGTTATTCGCGATTAGTTGCTGCCCACGACGACGAATCAATATCCATCTCTTAGCAAAAACCTTTAAACTCTCTTAGCAGACTCGCAACACATCGACGCCATTTTCAATCTAACCATTCTCGTGTGCCATTTATAACATCGAATTAAAAAGGCCGTACGCGCAAGGAAGCCAAACAAAGGCCACATATCATCGGAACAACTGCATTAGCACAGCGGTAAATCGCCCTCTTAATCGGCCTGCAATCGTATATTTCTTGATTAAGAGCTCGTAAAAACGTCGTCTCGCTCTGAATTATGGGCAGCGAGCGGGAGAGGAGATTAGCCGTGGTTCGTTCCCGTGATGGATGGTGATGGATCCGCGGAATATTGTGCAACGGTCAGTGCGGTGTGTAGGGGCGAAGCGTGCCTTGAAATAACAGCCTCAATACGAATTTGTTCAAAAATAGGTTCAAATCCCAGTTACTTTTCTAAAGATAACTAGGAATTGAATATTACTTCGCTCGCTGCGACCCATAGACGTTCCACTGCTGGGCACGGGTCTCCCCCACAGACACAGCTGCGAGAGGTCTAGAGCATACTCCACCACGCTGCTCCAATGCGGATTGGTGGAGGGAATGGTTGAATATTACTTGCTTTAACCAAAAGGGGAAATATCCAGAAGAATCTCAAATACCTTTACAAGCATCTTCTCTCCATCTTTATTTTATCATTTCTCATTCATCATTTCTTCATTCTTTTTGATATCAAGCAAGTGAAACGTCTCTACATTCTAGCTTTAATAAGTTGGGTTGTTCGGTTTCTGGACGGACTTACATGGGAGTTCTTTAAATAAGGCGCGAAACAAACATTACTACGCCTTACGAACCTTTTGACGTTGCGTTTGTTCATAGAGTAAGCACTTCTCATCAGGCTGTCTAATTGATCATTGGAAATTTATATAAAAAATCTCTAGTAAGCCCTGTAATTTCGTTTCTCAAATGTCGTAAATTTCCAGTGTTCGGATCGTCCCAAAGCCAGCAGACGTCTATCAATTCGACGGGCGCTGTCGGCAAGTGTTGCGTGATGAATGTGCTCCGCCCTTACAACGTACCGCCTGATGTATGGCCGCGTTCAGGAACGCCACAGAACACCTCTTACCGCTTCTACTGTCATTGCTTTTGGTTTTACATGTATGCCAGATATTACAGGGAAGAACGATTGTTCCGATTCGATCCGATAGATTTTAATCCGTATTAATAAAGATGTACCCACCAGTTGTAGGCCCACGTTGGGCGACAGTTATCAATGATTAAACGAACTTACCTGTACGTGAAGTTCTATCATAATTATACGAGGGCTTTGAATAAAATGCTTATTTCTTCTCTCACTCAATATCTGTATTTTATGTTTACCTACCTTACCAGCATGCAGGTATTGGTAAAGCTAATAAAATAGAAAATTACCATAAATTTTAATTTTTGAAAAGGTATCAGATGTGTGCTACCGTTTAACATATAACTTTTTACTTTTTTATTTTATTTTCGTGCTTTGTCATCGGAACCTAATATGTGTGCCAAATTTCAGCTCGATAACTTCAGTGGAAGTGGGTGAAATATTGATTGCAAGATTCCAGGACATACATACATACATAGATACATACGAGTGAAGATAAATAAAAGCTTTTAATAACTAGAAAATGAAATTAAACCAGCTAAAAACTGTCGCCCACCTTAAGTTATTGAAGCGTGAACAATATTTGTTTCGGTAATCTAACAGTTGTACATAGGCACTGAAATAAAAAAGGTCAAAAGGATACGTCTGAGCAATATATTTTATGTGAAGGAAATGTGGCGGCTCGACCAACGTCCTTTGCGGCTTTATCTGGTTCTTAGCATCACAATGAATGGAAGTAGAATACTCTATCGGTCTCTATATAATGTATAATGGAATGGTCATGAAACTTTAAACTAATTGATGAAAAAAATGAGATTTATTGGTGTAAAAGTTACATCAATTCTGCACAGGACATAACCTCATTCTCAAAGGACCGAAAACTTTCAGCGAACTGAGTTAGAGAAGTGAATTTTTAACCTACTGAACGAGACAATATGTAAAATAAAAGTTGTAAAGTAAAATGGATGTACAATAAACCACAATATGTCTGTAATACGACACTCGACACCCTCTTGGGATTCTCCAGTGTCCACATTGTAACAAGTCGACATTATACATCGTTGTAATAAACGTACAACGAAAACGAAACAAAGTTCTCTGAAAGTTTCCTCCCTGAAATATGTATGCAGCAGCGAATTACTTATCTGTGTTGATGTAAGGGAAGAAATACGACGTGCCTCCGCTGTTTACAAGATATACTGCATCCATTTGTGTGTGAGCGTTGGGCGTAGCGAAAGTTACGCAGCGTTGGGCTGGGTCAAAAGTTAGATGGTGAGTTTATACACTATTTAATTTTTATAAGATATCAGCTATCCCTCCATATCCTCCTTGCGGATTGGCCGCAAAATCCGCATTGGAGCAGCGTGGTGGAGTATGCTATAGACCTCCCGCATATTTATCTGTGGGGGAGACCCGTGCTCAGCAGTGGGCGTCTAAGGGTTGCAGCTATTGGCTATCCAAGTCAGTCATTTATAAATATCGCTCCCCATAAAAGCTATAAATAAATATATCTTTTACTAATCGTTTTAATGACACTTGCCTTTACGACCTATAACATGTTTCTTATGTAGGAACTCTGTACTCATAGGGGTTGGAGAAGAATATAGAACAACATATCTTAATTCGACTCTATCATACAACCAAATAGATACATGCTGCGACCCATATATTCGACAATGCTTAACGACTGTTTCCACCATTGAAAACAACTTGGGACTGGCAACTTAACGTGCCCTCTGAAGCATGGTAGCGTCCATGAAATTTTGCTACTAGTGGTCACCCATCCACAAACCGACCGCGTCCGTCGTTGCTTAACTCTTTCGATCACATTGAATCTACGCGTGCCATTGGGCTATGGCGGTACAGATTCATACTTAGTAAAAATTACTAATAGATACATACTTAGTAAAAAATATTCTTTATTCTTGTCTTGGGTCTCACTATGGTAAACTAAATTGACTCCACACAAAAAACTTAACTTAATCGCTAACCGCTCTCTAAGCTCTTTAGCTTAGAAATAAAATACCATAAAGACCTCCATCAGCCAGTATAAAACATGATAAATGCAAGAGCGGCTGCTGAAATATTTAGTATTACCCTATCTACAATCTCAGCGAGATAACGGAGGCCGATATATCACATTCTGGAAACGGTAATGTATATCACGACGCGGTATCAGCCAAAATGTGCCATTCGGACGTGGTAAGTGCCACAATTTATACAGAGACTTTGCTTGACGGCTGGCGCAAGAGATAAGAGCGAGCGTGAGGGTTGTAGAAGAACTCTGATCGAATCTGTAACTCTATTTTTGAATCGCTGGCTGCGTGTCGAGCGCTTGAGTGTAACTCAGCTTTATTCATTAGAAAAACATCCGTACATTTTAGTGTAACGCTAGCTGAGTGTTTACCTAATGCTACTCTTTTTATTCGAGTGAATCAAAAATACGAAATACATGATCGAGAAATGACTCTTTCACTCAACGCAAAATTGTTTTAAAAATTCTAGCCTTTTGAAGGCTATTATACTGCTGTATTGCTCTCTGATTTATCTGTAGGAAACAAAAAAGATTCCAGGACATACATACATACATACGAGTGAAGTTAAATAAAAGCTTTTAGTGACGTCTTCCATTAAAACAATTTTGCTAATATAAATCGTTAATTGACGAAGTCGGGATCTATAAACACTATTTTTATATTTTTCTTATCTATATTTTATTTTTATCATCCGACCTCGAGTAGAGGCGAGTGTTACATGCCCATTAACCACTGACTATTAACCACTGACCATTAACCACTGACCATCAACCACTGACCGTTAACCACTGACCATTAACCTATGACTAAAAGGGACTTATTGTTTTCTGTTCACTTTTCAAAATAATTGACAACAAAACCACTCTCGCTTCCGCTACCAGCCGTACCCGGGGCCGCATTATTAGTAACAATATTTCACTGCAACGGACATTTTTATAGGTATTTAGCGAAAACGTCGCCTCCACGGGCCAATTTGAAACTTGTTTGCGTGTCCAATTTACGAGCGAAGTTAATTTGAAATGGTGTCTTCGTGTTTGTTAAGGTGATATTTGCTTGCTTAATGGGGCTACTTTATTCGGCGAATGTGCGGCACTTTTAATAAATTTTCATAGAGGGGAAATTTATGTGTACTCGATCGTTGATTCTTTATTTGTAAGTGTAAGTCTTTTGGCAGACTTCACATGCCTTCGAGAACATTATTAAGAACAAGAGTTCTTAATAATGTTCTTCTGCCTAAGAAGGCATGCAGGTTTCCTCACTATGTGTCCTACGCCGTTACAGCATGTGACATTTAATTTCTTAAATCGCTTGGGCTTGAACCCGGACCGCTCGAGTGAGTGTAGAGTTCGATAGCCACTGGGATGTCACCGCTATAAAGTAGGTACACTGACTAAGTATTACTTAATGGAGTTTATGATCCCCAAAATTAAATCCTTAGGCTTTATTGATGAATGTATTCCAAAGTGAGCAACTGGTACTATTAGTACGGATCTAACACCGTGACATTCACACGTGATGACGTGAGTAGGTACACTACACTTTATTCTGGCATCCTCCACCGCATCACTTCGCTCTGGCATTACTCACGAGTCCCAGGTGTCATCGTGACATTGTATCAATAGTCAATAGACTCCGGAATATTGGCTTTTTTTCGTTTCTCTTGAAGGGGAATAGGTGTCAATGTGTTATTCCATTGGGAACTAAATTGATAATATCATCTTCGATATAAGTATTATCTGCGCCTAATGTATTATAAGCGCCATCTGCAACAACCGGTAAGTATAGGATTGACATGAGCATTGGACATGATCTTAGTCTTGTCCATGTTCATTTTCTAACCAACCCGTTGTGACGCACTGTTCAGGTCTCCCCGCATGGTGTTGAGGTCGGCCAGCAACTCTTCTAAGATCCCTATAGCTATATCTTTAGCTAGATTGAGTAGATGTATTGGATGTAAGTTATACATATATGTTATGGAGACCGCGTCTCGGAAAACGAAGTATTGGCCGCCCCCCGACGAGGTGGACTGACGACCTGAAGAAGACAGTGGGAAACCGTTGGATTCAGAGGGCGCAGGATCGGGAGGAGTGGCGACGATTGAGAGAGGCCTATGTCCAGCAGTGGATCCAAAAAGGCTGATGGATGGGATTGGATGTATTACAAAATGTTTAAAGTGTATTATTTTGCGATACGCATAGATACTGCTGGCGCTAATCCCCTCGCTCTTATTCAATTCCTTCCCGTGAGATGTATCGAATTTTTATAAGATCGCTTTGAATTTTTATAAGGTCTACGAGGGCGTTTGAGGAATTCCATTAAAGTGTCGATTTCTCTTCCTTCGGGGATGTGTTTTAAATTTTTAAGCGACCATCTTACTATTTTTATTGCCATCAGTGTCAAGCATCAAATTTAAGTGCTGTTATCTTTATGTGCTGTCAAGTATAAGTACAGTGTAAAATTTGGTTTATCAAATACTATTTACATTGTACCTATTTTATTGCAAAAATACGCTTTATATTAATTTTATTTAGTACAATACAATTAGTACAATACAAATATGGAAATATTTTATGCTTATATGATTTGTAATCCAAATCCATAATAGTAAAGTAATTGTATTTTTGGGATTAAAATTTGTAATAATAATGTTATTATTTTCATCTTATTATTTTCTGTAGATACTAAATATATGTAGTTGTTTAGTATATATATTCATGAAGTTTTAAAATATACTAAGCAAGTTTTACTTATCACACTACAATGTAATATTTCTAACACAATACTATTTTACGAGGAACAGCGCCGCTAAACATTTGACGTCGCGGTAAAAAGGCGCGTAAACGAACGACATTTGCCGACAGAGGGCGTTGCGGAAGGCTTTACTACTTCCGGCGACAAGATGGCTGCCATCAAGCGCGGGAAACTGAACGCCCGCCGCGATAAAACACGGCACAGAAATTGTACAGTTAGAGACGCAAGTTCAACAGTTATTACGCGAAGGAATTTAATGTGGTAAAAATTCGAACCTATTTATGTTATACTCAAACAATTAGTCAAGTAGTTTTAAAAAATACAATTCAGTTAATTAAGTGTTGAAAATTGTTACCTTAATTCCAGGACCTCATCATATACATATAATAAGATACACATACTTAGTACAAAATTTTAATTTTAGAATGCCAAGGTTAGCGGCTGAAGTTAAAAATTGAAATGAAACACCATCATAACCATTTTTGTAATATAAGTATAAGGCAATTCTATTTACTAAGTAAACTGTGGTGATTAAAAAAAATCCTGGTGAAAAATTTTGGTGAACATTTTTTCCTACCGTACTTGCCGTTCATCAGCAATAGCAGCGAAATGTACACTTTGCGACAACCCGCCCAAAACTCAATTTGGGTCAAAACGTTTTACAATACGAAACATAGCATTCAACTACAACGGTCTTAAGATACTTTCAATTTATTCTAAATTGAATCTTTAAACTTGAGCATAGAGTTCAATGTTGCTTTAACATAAAATTAGACTTGTGATATTACTGAATAGAAAAATATCGTTGAAAGCAATGGAAACGAGCCGTAGCCGTCAAGCGTGATCGCTTATTTCCCTCATTGCGTATGATATACTGTTTTCCGCTATGGATGATAAGCGTAATGACGATCGTTTGGCCTTTGGTCCCCGAAATCGCGTATTGTATTGTACACCTTCAGACAAAAATAGAATAAATGCTTTTGACGTGTATGGTATGGTCTGAGCGAAAAAAGTAATAAGTATATGCTGTCCTGCCTGTTTGAAAATCTTTTGTTATTTGTAAATAAGTAATGTAAATGTATTGTTGACAATCAAGTAAAACCATATGAAGATGTCTATCTCTCTATTACATTATACATCCCTCCATCAATTTAATATGGCGATTACTTGGGATACTTGTCATTATATTATTATGTATAACTGGCAAGCTGAGCCCATTGCATAGCCTACATGAATTGTAAATTTATAAAAGGGCAACTTGTAAATTGCTGCATGTGGTGTGGTTGGCACTACATATTGATTGGTTTTTAATATTCAATTTTATTTTACTATTTATCACCAAATTCATAAAATGTCCAGTGACTATTATTTTCAAAAATGGAAAAAGACTTTCGCCAAGTTAGAGGAATTTGTCCACCTTGATTTAGAGTATCAGGTATGCCAGGTTAAAACATACTAAAATTAGTTTATTTTTAACGTAAATCAATACAAATTTAAGCAGGCATAGGCTAACTGATAATATAATAATATTATCATTTTAATAGTAAAGGGTTTGGTAGTAAAGGGTTTATAAATACTCCATTTCAAGGAAACAAAAGCCCATGACAAGAAATGGTGCGACGCGGTGCGCCGCCTCACCGGTATCCTGGGGACCTACATGTTCGTATTTAACGAAGCCATGGACTGTTACCAATACAATCTCCAAATCCAGAAAACTACATACATGGCGGATATCATCAAAGCTGTTGTTGCAAGGTTAAGTGTTGTCAAAAATCTAAAAACCTAAACACAATAAACTATTACATGTTATGATATAGATAAAGTGGAAGGTATATCACAAGAAAATGTGTTATACCAAGCTTTTGCTTGCGAAATAAGAGTCCCATCCTTTTGTTGAAGAAAAATGTATGTTCTGATCAGGAATCAGTACTGATTATACTCGCACATATAAGTCAGAAACTTATGTTTGAGTTCTCAACAGATTTTGTATTACAAACAGTGTCCAAAGACTTATTATTAAGCCACAAAATTCTCATCAGTGCATATTGTGATTAATTTCAACAGAATTCTGGAATTAAAGGACCAACTCAGAAAGCTCGTAGCTAGCGAATATCAATTTATGGGGCATGGTCTTATCGATAATAAGTTAACCACATACGATATTGAGCTATTAGAAATACCAGATAGACACGAGAGGGATGAAAGTATAAAGACTTTAGTATCTGAATCAATATTAAACGCTAATCAAAGAAAGCATAAAAGCTTAATATTCGGTGAGTGGTCTAAATATTTCATGGACTTCAGGATATCTTTCTACTTATAACAAAAATATATACGATCACTTTTTTCAGATACCACAGAACCTGCGGATGTAAAGGAAAACCTTTCCCAAAAAGTAAATTGGTGGGACAATGATTCAAATCAGGATAAAGAGGAACTTACGAAAGGAATAAATGTTCAAGCAATTTATGCCTTACAAAATAAAGAAGAACAGCTTTCTGCTGAAATGCTTGAAAGAAGAAAGATGGTGATACTTATTCAAGCTCGTGAGAGATTAAGGTATAGTAAAACTTTACTTTCATAACATTTTACAGTGTCATAAATAGAAATTAGAATACTTTTTAATCCAGTCTTCTTAGACTAAAATAATGAAACAAGTTCGTAATTAAGATATATTTATTATCAATTTTAAATATTTTTTTTCTTAAAGACACGTATTCCTTTTTGTAATGCGTCAAAAACAAAAGAGAGAGAAATGGGAAAAAGAACTAAAGGGTATTTTAAGGCCCCCAGCTAGCTTTGACATGAGAGAAAGAAGTGCAAGGTTAATACAAAAAGTTTGTAGGTAACTAGACTTTTATAATTCCTATATCCTAAATTTTATTATAACCCATGAAGATTATACAAAAATAAACAATAACGTTCTTTTTACTTCAAAGAGCTTATTTTGAAGCCAAACGACTAAGATTGAAAGAATGCAAGCGAGATGAAATATTGACTATAAGATTATGTAAAAAAATACATCAATACAACCTAGACTTAGACGAGGTAAAAAAAAAATTGTGAAAACAATGGATTAATTACGTATAAGTAGGTAATAGGACTCTAAATTGATGATTGAATTTTAGTGTAAGCAAAGACACGTTCAACAATATAAAGATTATGAGAAACGATGGACAGAAGATTGCGTAAAATTAAAACAAAGCTACATGGAAAGGAAACGTGACTGCATCGAGGACGATATTCGGGAGGAAACTTTTTACTGGTTTCGAAAATGGTAATAACGAACTGTGCTAATTTAAACATTTAAGTGGAGTGAGCCTCACAGTTACTGAGCATGTAAGAGGAATGAACGTACTCGTATCTACAGTCAAATGAAATGCTGTAATTTGATACAGTGATTAAAGGCATTTTAGCTATAAATTTCAACAGGTTTGACGAAGCAAGGTTTTTCTATGATATTCCCAAGGAAAATAACGGTGGATCTGCTTTGATAATGAAAGAGGAAACTCCATTGCCCAGTGAGTGGTTAGAAAAATATAAAGCATACTCAGAACAAAAACGAGCTAATAAAAATAAAACAGCGCATGAAGTAAGTTCAATGGAATGAAAATGAAGTCGAGTAGATACCTAGGTACATAATATGTATTAAGTGATCTACATTAATAATGTTATTTTCTTTATTTTAGCTGAAATTTAAGAAATTAGAAGCTAAACGAGAAAAGTTGATGCAGAAGAGAATAGAGAAATCACAGAAGAGAACAGAGGAAGCGATCTTAAAGAAAATGATGAAACATCCTAAATACCATCCGGGCTATTACTACCCAGAATCTAAGAAGATTCACCGTATTATTGAGGTTCTCACCAATATGTTACTTGTGTAGCACAATATAATGATATTGTTGAGTTAATGAATTTATTACACTTATATGTTCTGTAAATTATATATCTTACAGATTATATGTTTTGTATTTATTTCAAAATTGTAGGTTATCAAAAATTATAAAACAGATTGGTTCAGTTACGATGTTTTGGGAGTGATTGGTGCTAAAGAGAAATACATTATTGATGTTGATATTTTGAACGCATATATGAGCGTTAATATGGAGATAAGAAAATCTGTAGACATAGAAATGAGGTACCTATTGCTATATCATATCAATATATGTATATCATTTAATATACAATATAGTACATGTAAATGAATGGTTTGAATATAAACTGTTTCATAGTTGATTTGAACTAAATATGAATTTCATCTTGAAGGGAGACATTAAACGTGTTAAAGAAGGCCTTGAAAGAAGACTATAAACGAAACGGTGAGAACATGCCGGAACAAATCAAAGAGAAAAGAAAACGGAAGAAGAAGCGACCAAAAAATAAAATGGAAACCTTTGACACAAATGTCGCCGATAAACTGCAGGTGCCTAATCCTAAACTAAAACTAAACTAAAATATAATTTATCAGATGCAATTTACCAACAAGTATTCAAAAGCTGCCGTAATATAACTACATAAGATTTTTTCTGTTTCAAGACGAACTATACATGTAACTTCTGTGGTTATCTAATTCCAGGATTTAGCATTACACGGATTTTTAAAAGAATATCCTAAAATAAAACTTGACGATTTCATTGGCGATCCCAATTTTGCAGGAGACGACTTAAGGTGTAATTTACAGTGAGTATCTTTGTTTTGTGAAGTCTGCCAATCTGCTTTTGGGCAGCGTGGTGGACTAAGGCCTATTCCCTCCCATTCTGACAGGAGACCCGTGCCCAACAGTGAGACAAAAATAGAGTTGTGATGATGATGATGATGATCTTTGTTTTCAAATAAACATTAGGTATTTTTCTATCCCATGCCTGAAACAGAGGCAACAACTGGTCACTTCCTGTGATCGAATGCGTCCTAATTTCTTTATTGCCAATAGTATATTTGCTGTTTTACTCAATTTTCAGACGACCTCCAGCTTTCAGTGGCGAGGCTAGAGCGTTGTGGTGGGAGAGGTGCCGCGCACTGGCCCACGCTGCCCACCGTGTCCTGTTGGTGGGGGCGGCGGGCAGCGGGAAGACTACATTCGTTCATGTCTTATCCTCAATCAATGGTATTTTACAAATGTTAAAATAAAAGATTCATAGTTTTTAGAACAGTAAGAAGGTATCCATACACGTTGTTTGGATATCTCCTAGCACAAAAAGTTTTTTACAACTCCTCGTGGATATTATTGGACAAACTCTACCCAGTAATTCTTTTCGAAGATTTATTCCGTGTACACAGTTCGCCATTTGTGTGTACACTCTTCGCCATAAGTGTTTATAATAAACTAGCTTTTACCCGCGGCTCCGCCCGCGTGGTCAAAGGGAATTAACAATGAGTTGTTTAACATACATGACACATTTGTGGTGGATGAATAGTGACAGTTCCACAATTAAAAGATACTTAGAGGAACCTGAGGTTATGCTGATCGCAGATAAAGTGTACGTAAACTGACTTACTGGAGCAAATAAAAAAACATCGATATCTTCAAATGGGGATGTTTTACCGAGGTAAAAAGTAGCCTACGTCACTCTCCACCCTCCTCACTATCACCACACACAAAAACCATACCATTTAATAGCTTCGTTGCGACGTGAAAGCCGGACAAACAAACAAATAAACAAACAAACACACTTTCACATTTATAATATTAGTATGGATGTAAATAATGAATAAGCCCTCAGCTGAGGCTTTGGGAGAGGCTAAGCTACATCGCCATAGCCTTTAGCTTTGAACCCCAAAGGTATCTTTGAAAGAAATGCTCAGTGGAACATTGTCATGACCAGACGCAGTGCTATACGAGGTGGACCCTGGCAGCATCCCCGAGGAGTTGGTGTCAGCGGTGTACCTGCAGGACGTGGCCAGTACCATCGCCGCGTGCGCCGCCGCCACCCGGCCCTCCGTCGTCTATATCAAACACCTGCACAGATTGTATTACAGAAAGGTGATTACTTCTGTAGATTAATAAAGCTTGCATAGTTTCTAGTTATCATGTTGAAGTGGCAATGGGCACATCGATCTGTCAAAGTCAAAGTCAAATGATTTATTTCGTTATGAGGTTATTAGTCACGCTTAACAAATGTATAAGTAACTACAAATTACCTACTTAACAAGAAGAGATATAATGCTATTCTAAACTGATTAATATAAGGCAAAGGATGAGCTGTTGATCCTTGAATGAATAGCTAATCCTACACAGCGTTATGCGGTCTAAATTTTGCCCCGGTCAGTCTTAACTGATAAAATTTCTCTCAATCAATTTTAGCCTTTATAAATTGAATGTAAGAGTTGTTACTTATAAAATACTGTAAGTAATTAAATAGAGATCGCAGTGAACGGGTTAAAACCCATAAAACACAATGTGTTATTGGCGGTAACCACAGAGTACATTTTGCGGTAACTTCCTTTTTTGTATAGTCTAAAACTAGAAAGGTTCTTAAATAATTGAAGACTTTTCTATCTGCTTGCGCAGGCACCGTCAGGGGAGGACATAGAAAATCTAAACTTAATTAAAAGATATTTAGTGCAAAAGTTGTTGAAGAAGCTACGTAAAGCTGACAAGATTGTAATCGCAGGTACCTAAGAATACAGTATAACCCACTTACTCTTTACCATGTTACCTTTAGTAGGTAGGTACTTACTTATATATTAAAAAGCACCTAAAATAAGTTCCTGTTATTTCAACGCATTGCGTTGCGGGAGCGGCTAGCCAGCCAGACTCCGTTCATCAGACTCCCAATTCTATCAGAAGTACCTGTTCATAGGCCTCACCTATCTATAACGGGGGTTTTAGCTGTAGAGACACCGCTTGGCCAGATTTAGTGACCATTCTAGCGACACTCACACACAAACATAGGTTTTGTAGAGTCAACTGACCACTGAGACTTGTTACCTCGAGATTACAAGAATGGGATCATAAAAATCTTTAGCTCGTATTTCAACCTATCTTAATCGCTTCCACAGCAAGCTGCATGGACCCCTGGCTAACTAGGAGTAAGAAGATTCTCAAGAAGTTCCCAGATGTCATTCTGATGCCCAAAAATAATTATTCTAGTGTATCCATGGTACTGCAGAAATGGGTTCTAGAGTAAGAACTTAACTTTTTACAACATACAAAATTAATAAGCAGGTAGCAACGATAAAATGCTATACTTATCTGTCGGCCAGTTGTATTGATTCATTAAAGTGTTTAGCCACAACCCATATACGTCCCATAGCTGGGCTCGGGTCTCTCCCAGAGACAGCTGCGGGAGGTCTAGAGCATACTCCACCACGCTGCTCCAATGCAGATTGGTGGAGCATAATAAAAGTGTTTAATTCCATGTAATGTTTTGAGCTTGGTGTTAAAAACTTTTCTAAGGTCCAAAAAGTTTATTTTGAAGCCTACAAAAAATACGTTTTCCATCGTCGATATGTCTAATTTATTTTCCAGCAATCCTGTAATTCCCAGAGATTTGGACGTCCAAAGCTTGGCGCACGTGCTTCAGGAATACTCATTTGGGCACGTTAAAGATACTTTGAGCAAGTTTTTGACGGCAGATCGGGTTATAAGGTAGTTAACTTTAGTAGTAAAACTTTTCTATAACTGGCCCAACACAAATCAATAATATTAAAAATATTATTTTTAACTGAAATATGACTATAACGCACCAATACCACTGCAATACCTTTTTTTACGAGTGGGAAACATTTAAATCGTACCCAGACATCGTGGGAGCGACGCCGGGTTATGTGGAACACACAGCAATGTCTTTCCCGGGGTCACTTGATGGACGGATCGAGCTACCACTCTTGCGCCTGCAACCCCAAGTACCCTCTTAGTCGCCTCTTACGATAGCCAGGGGATACCGTATCACTACATATATTCTGGTTTCTTCTACTACTAGTAAGTAAGTATACCTTATAGTTGAAGTTGCTACGAATACGGTTAAGTTATGACGCGAGTATTCTTTCAACTTTGCTGTCTTGTCTTGGATTTCAGGATAGCAACACATGGACTCTCTCCACACGAAGTCTACGAGCAATTCTTGAACAGTGAAGGTGCACCCGTTGTGAGTTATTTTCTATACTAATATTATAAAGCTGAGCTATTTTCCATATAATTAATTAATTAATTACATATAATATGGAAAATAGCTCAGTATAAAAAATTATCTACTTTTCAGAACTACAACAAATACCTAACATGGTATGCCGACAAGACACATTGGGGTAAGAGAGAGACGAAGCGAGTAGAGGAGCAGAGAGAGTTCCAAGTGCTGGTGGAGAAGTGGGAACTGAAGAAGAAGATGAAAGCCAAGGATTCTCCATCAGACGTGTCCACCGATATCGGGAATTAGCCGATAACAATTAACTGTTACACCCATTATCAATTAAAATAAATTTTCTGCTACAAGGAGCATGGAATTAATTGTAGCTCTCACATTTAAAGTATCGTCTAAGTATCGCACGGGGCGAGAGGGTTGTCAGTCGTAAGAGTTGATTGCACCAGACGTATTTTGTCCCCCGCATTGATACCCCATGCACAGCTATCTCCTCCGAATTTCGTTCAGAGCTACACGTGCCGACAGCTGTACTTAACCGAAAAATATCATCTTTGAATCATGATAGAATCTTATCATAATTTTGAGCACTTATCTACCTACTCTAATGGTCTTCGATCGAACGTGATAGATCGAGTTAAGCAACATCATGCCCGGATGGGTGACAGCTAGTGGCTGAATTGGCGCTTTTTTTAGTAATCTGTGCTGAGAAGGCACGTTAAGCCTTGTGGAAGATCTTTGGTTGTCCGGCACTC
The DNA here is from genome assembly GCA_944567765.1 of Carterocephalus palaemon. Lineage (NCBI taxonomy): Eukaryota > Metazoa > Arthropoda > Insecta > Lepidoptera > Hesperiidae > Carterocephalus > Carterocephalus palaemon. The sequence continues at coordinate 1,170,812 of OX155645.1, forward strand.
TTTGCCAACCCGTCCACAAATCCCCAATAGTCGATAGACTAAAATAGTCGCCTCTCAAGAAGTGTAACCGGAAACCACACCATTCCAATCGGACCACAATCGTTGTAAAAACAATTACTACACAGTAGAAATGGGTACCGTGGCGGGCGGTGGTACTGCCCCGGGCGAGCTCTATATGATACAAAATAGGCTTCATATAAAACCTATTTGGTTTGTACGTAATAGACTATTTACTCTGTGGTACTAACTCGAGTTTCTTTTCAAAACATGGCCCTTCACCGTATCAGCGATAAGCCCGGGATTAAGCAAATACACGGAGCGAATAACGAAGGGACGAAACCGCTGATGTGGCTGCGTTTAGCTCTTTATTGCGAAAAAATGCTAACTCCTTTGAGGTGAATAGGGTGGCCAGGTGATGCTTCGGTCCTGGTTTGGAATAATATTGAATAACATTTTTTGTATCTATTTTTACAAATTGATTTTTTTGAGCAAGATGGCGGATGAATGACTACAAAATGTCATTTAGAATAAAGCCGTGACAGCCCAGTGGCTCACTCGAGCGGTCCGGGTTCAAACCCAAGCGGCACTCTCCAATTCAAGTTATGTGCGATTTAAAAAATTAAATGTCACTTGCGGTGAAGGACACATCGTGGGGAAACCTGCATGCCTGAGTTCTTCATAATGTTCTGGAAGGCATTTGAAGTCTGCCAATCCGCACTTGGCCAGCTACGCCACGTCTCAGAATGTGAGGGATTAGCTCTCCCATTCTGAGAGGAGACCCGTGCCCAACAGGACAAACAAATATGGTTGTCATATAGAATGGTGGTTACTATACTACTATACTATACGATGCACTAGTTATAGAACTGTAGAGACTTCAAGAAAAACCCAAAATAAAATGTAATCTTTCTTCAAAAGCATGCACACCCTACACGCCCCCTTTTTAATATCGGACCACATTGTATTTGGAATTAATTTTGGCGTTTAAATATTATCCATGGACTCGTAGCGTGGTTCAAACTCTAATTAGGATTTCAAACAGCACAGAAGATACCGTTTACACAGGTTTAAATGTGTCGTTTAATAATGTTTAAAGCAACATGGAGGTATAAGACTGCATACATAATGCTTCCAGGTTATTCGTTTTAATAAAGGTCTCATTGCTCTGAGTTTTAGCCGGATTAATAGGTACCTATGTATTCTGACAGAAGAAAATAATTTATCATTCGTAGTTAGGTTAGGTTTTAGGTTGTCCCTGTAGCTAGAGACCAGAATAGTGGTACGGTATCCCCTGCCAGTCGTAAGAGGCGACTAAACGGTGGCTTCTGGGTTCACGGGCGGCTAGAGTGGGAGCTCGAACCGTCCCTACAGTGAGCCCGGGAAAGACGACGTTGTGTGTGACTCAAGTTGTAGATGGGTGTCGACGTCTCTGGACGTCTCGTCCGAGACGAGCCTGTCATGGTCACAGCGCTGGAGGGCACCGGTGCGTTCTAACAAATCTCGGAGCCCTCCACAAGCGCCGAGGAAGGCCACCGAGGGGGTTTTAGCGGGTGGTAATCCCACATAACCCGGCGTCGCTCCCACGATGTCCGGGTACCTTTAAAAGGTTTCCCGCTTGTAAAACAAAACAAAAAAGGTACACATCGATAGACGGTAGACTCCACTGTATCAGTATCATACATGGGCAATTTAAAATCTTTGTGTAGCATAACATCACATCGCATAGTTTGGAACCTAATTACCTATATAAAAGAATATTCATGCAGAAAGCAAAAAAATAAACATTAAAAAAAAAAGTGAATTCTTGGATGTGGCTTGGCTTGGACCTAACCCTAGATAGACAAAATCACCACCAACATGCTAATTTGTGTATCATAATATCAAATCTGTAATTTGTAGTACTACTAGTAGTAGTAGTAGTAATACACCAGACTATTCAGGACCACTATGCAGGTAGATAATCTCCACATCGCGATTTTTTTAAATTAAAGGAATTTAGGTTAGGAAAAAGTTAATATAGAAATAAAAGACAACCATTACGCAGCTTTAATTTTATTACATTAAGCATAAATTATTAGAATTAGTTATACAAATCAAAGTAACTAATTATTTAGCGAACAAGTAATTACTTTTAAGCTAAGTTAACATTTCATTTTGCAAACTTAAATAATACCATTCTTTATTGATAAAAAAAAGTGATGTTGCAGCAGTCCTATATTAAGGCCAGGAATTACAATTAAGCCCAATAAAAACACAAGGATATAAATAGGTCTGAATACTTTTAACCGATAGTACAATCCGCATTGGAGCAGCGTGGTTGTGTATGCTCTAGACCTCCCGCAGCAGTGTCTGTGGGGGAGACCCGTGCCCAGCAGTGGGACAGCGAGATTTTGATATTTTCAATAGAAAAGTAACAGCATTTTATTTAAAAATAACATATTCTAATAGGGTTTTATTAAAATTTTAACTGAACATATTGTATTCAATTTGATACGCATGTTTTGAATTATCTATAGAAAATCTGCAAATTATTATGTTTTTTCGCAGCCTAGTCAACTATCTGAGCTGTGTGCTCAACCGTGGCTGCGTTTGTTGAGTGAAATTGAAGTTTAAATCGTAGTAACCTGGCCTTAAATGAAAATCATTAATCAAACATAAATCTAAAACTTAAAAATGCAAAATAACTAGTTTAATCTCGTTTCTTTCGTGGACACGCCATAAGTTTTATATAAGATAGTTGGCATAATGTAAGCCTAATAAACTAAACGTCGAAGAAGCGTCAAAGGCTCTAGAACAATCTTTATGATTGGAGTTAAAATTTGTTCGTATTTAGATATTAATTAAAAAAAAGAGATTCATTGACCTTTCTACAAGCCATACAGTGTCTTCTTGAAAAGGAGATTTTCAAGTGGGACTAAGTCCGAAAAAATTCGTGCATCAATATACTAACCTCATTTGAAAGCTCATTTAAGCTTAAAGCTTAAAGTTCATCTGGTTCTTATTAAGTTACATTCACACCACTATATGGAAGCGGCTAAGTCCAATAATTTGAATACTTGAACTATCACTGTACGTATTATATCCACGATTCCAAGCCTTGTTGTATTGAGAGTTTTATTATTATTTATTTGTCCATTGGCAAAAAGGTTATACAAAGTGTGTAAAAACATTTTACACTAACTACTAAATCAATCTTCGCTGAATTAAAATTTCTTTTTGTTTTACACTTTTACTTGGCTAAAAATGCGCAGAGAATGTATGTAATTTCATTATTGTCTTACTGCAGACTTTATTCATCTCGTAGGCCTTATTTTGTTAATGTTACTGTTTTCTCTACACGCAGGATTAATAATATCTATAGATCGAAAATTATAAGCGTATAATTAGTTTATTATAATTCCTAGTAAGTCTTTTAAATGCGATAAGTCTTTTTGTTTGTAGGAATGGATATTATCACCAGACCCTCGCGGCATCGCTCGCTCCGCGTATTTGAACATTTGAAAATGATTGTGTATATTATTAAAAAAAGATTCATATTTTGATGGCTTCATAATTTGGAAAACAAAATATCAGACATCCTATACTCAGGTTAATTAAACAAAATATCAGACATCCTATACTCAGGTTAATTAAACAAAATATCAGACATCCTATACTCAGGTTAATTAAACAAAATATCAGACATCCTATACTCAGGTTAATTAAACAAAATATCAGACATCCTATACTGTGTGGCACCCAATTGTGACACTTCAATTAAATTCACGTCTTTGATCTCCGTTCAAAAATAGGTTAAAGAAACCTAATGTGACCTGTTGTAACTGTACGGGAAAACATCACGACGAAACACGCATGCCCGAGTTATCCATAGTGTTCTCGAAGTAGTAATAAAAGAGAAAGAAAAATAAATCTCGTATTAAATATATAAGAGCTCCGTCATACAAGAGCTTAAGCTTAATAATTCAAACATACACAGACGTAAATATTGCAAACGTCATATACATAATGTTGTAACAGATTAATAATTATTAATAAGAGAAACAAACAAGCTGCCTTGCGGCTATTGCTCGATTAGCAAGCATTACGGCGTGCGTAGTATTATATCAAGAAGCGTAAGATAAACGCTTTCAAAAGATAAGATTAGAGAAGTTATAACGTGATTAAAATCGTTCTATAAGTAACCAGGAATATAATTAGGCACGGTGATGTTGAGAATTTTGAATGGAAAGTATCCATAATCATGAACCATAATAATTCAATTGCTCAAATTGAATTGCTATCAATAATTGCTCAAAGCAATAAGACAGCCTTTTGCAAAACTTCTTTTCTTTACTGTGTTCTCCTGTGTTCTTTTTCTGGTGCAATAAATGATATTGTATTGTATTGTATTGTATTCAAAGCGTATAAGTTGATACGCTGTGAATAATTAGCTTTTACATGAATAAAATTAAATCAGACAGGATATTATTTTACTAAATTATAGCATATAACTAAACGGGTAGTGTGTTGGTTAATCTCGAAAAAGGCGCCTTATATTTCTGGTTACCTATAGCGTTGCAACCATCAACCAAGGTGTTACCATTTGCGAACAGTGAATACTATGAAGCTATAGCTCGTCTAAGCTGAAATGACACACAAGCAAATTTAATATAGGTCGTGGGTTCGAATCCCACTCAGGACAAATATTCGTGTGACGAACACTTGTATTTGTTCTGTGTCTGGATGTTAATATTGTCTATTTATTTATTTATTTATTTAATAGACACAAACTTAAATCTAACATTACAGCCTGAACCAATTCGTTAGATAAGTACATAATATGTATGTTTATGTATTTAAAAATATCTATGTATGTTTATCAGCCTCTGACACCCATATTACCCATATTGTACCTCACGCCTACTTTGGGGTCGGATGGCGGTAATGTCCAAGATATTTATTCACATACATTTTAAAATATTGTTATTTAATCAGTTGTGTCAGTTTGTTGTCTCCACCAATTCGCATTGGAGCAGCGTGGTGGAGTATGTAGTATGCTCTAGACCTCCCGCAGCAGTGTCTGTGGGGGAGACCCGTGCCCAGCAGTGGGATGTCTATGGGTCGCAGCGCATCAGTTGTTAATTCATGGGTTTAAGTTACTATCAATTGTATGTGTGTATGTAGTGTTTTAGGACACCATTATAATGGTGGGACGCGTCATTTCAGCTTGCACGAGCTCTACATATCTACCACTTGTCTACTAGATAAGTCAATGGACTTGTCTACTAGATAAGTCAATGGACTTGTCTACTAGATAAGTCAATGGTTGCAACCCCAACCCCACCACCACCGCCGGCCGCTCAGTAGTCCCGCAGGATCTTCACTTCGTCATTGGACCTCGTGATCCGGTGCGACTTGTCCGTCACGTGCCAGCCCTCCACGCCGGCGGCCAGCTCCTCCGCCTCCTTCCCCTCCTTCCCCCCCTTTTCCCCCTCCTTCCCCCCCTCCTCCTCCTCCTCCCCCGCGTCCCCCCCTCCCCGCCGGGTGACCGGCTCCTCGTCGTTGCCGTACCCCATCAGGCCGGGCAGGTTGTTCCCCTCCTGAGCCTCCACGACGGCGGCGTGGGCCGTCTCGCGTACGGACTTAGTTGTGCGCCTGATGGTGGAAAGTTATTTATTATGATACATTATTGGAACATTTCTCCACCAATCCGCATTGGAGCAGCGTGGTGGAGTATGCTCTAGACCTCCTGCAGCTGCGTCTGTGGGGGAGACCCGTGCCCAGCAGTGGGACGTCTATGGGCGCAGCGATTATTGGAACGAAGTTCCTTATCGAGCGTTGTGAAAGGGGGCTAGACGGAAAAAATTAAGACCAAAAGTTGTAACGACTTTTGTTTTGTTGTAAGCCGTGCGGCGTGCGCGTGTTTCTCTGTCTGTCTCTCTCTCTCTCTCTCTCTCTTTTTCTCATAGAAAGCAAACCAGTTATTTTCGTTTCTATTTAGCATTGAATAGTGTGGTGTCGCGACGATTATTTTTGTTGAGTGTATACAGGTTTTTTGTAAATAATAAATAAAAAAATAACAATAACTTATAATAACTTATATATCAAATAACTTCGTTCCATCCGGGTGTCCCTTGACACCTCTCAAGTTTATTATATTTTTTGAATGCGTAGTTCTAGCTATCTGCGACGAACGCGCAGAAAGTAACTCGCCGAACAGGGTTCGCAATCAGTGTGAAATATGTAATACTCAGATCACATGACGGGCCCGTTGGCGCAATCGGTGGTGACCCTGCCTGTTGCGCCAGAGGTCGTAGGTTCGAATCCCACTCAAAACAAATATTCTTGTGACGAACACTTGTGTTTGTTCTGTGTCTGGGTGTTAATATTATCTATTTAAGTATGTATTTAAATATGTAAGTGTGTGTGTAAGTAGTTCCCAGCTTTACAAAAAATTTATGTAAGAGATAGGTTTAGATCAATCGATCGATTTAGATAGGTTTCTGACGTACATTTTAGACATAAATTATCAACTTTTAGACGTAAATTATCAACTTTTAGATGTAAATTATCAACTTTTAGACGTAAATTATCAACTTTTAGATGTAAATTATCAACTTTTAGACATAAATTATCAACTTTTAGACGTAAATTATCAACCTTTAGACGTAAATTATCAACTTTTAGACGTAAATTATCAACTTTTAGACGTAAATTATCAACTTTTAGAAATAAATTATCAACTTTTAGACGTCAATTATCAACTTTTAGACGTAAATTATCAACTTTTAGACGTAAATTATCAACTTTTAGACGTAAATTATCAACTTTTAGACGTAAATTATCAACTTTTAGTCGTAAATTATCAACTTTTAGACGTATATTATCAACTTTTAGACGTAAATTATCAACTTTTAGACGTAAATTATCAACTTTTAGACTTAAATGATCAAAGTTCATCTCACCAAGCGTCGTCCCTCTCGTAGTCCTTCCTGGCGAGCGCCTGGTCGGCCTCCTTCTCGGCCTTGCGCCGCGCCGCGTTGCCCGCGATCTGCTCCTGCAGGTCCAGCGAGTACTGGTGGTTGCGCTCCTTCTTCAGCTGCTCGCGCTTCGCCTCGCGCTCGTCTTCTAAGGCTCGTATGCGTGTGCACTGGAAACGAATTGTTTCAAGTTTTTCAAATAAACTGGCTTTTACCCGCGGCTCCGCCCGCGCGGTCAAAGGGAATTAACAATGAGTTGTTTATCATACATGACACATTTGTGGTGGATGAATAGTGACAGTTCCACGATTAAAAGATACTAAGATAAGAACTTGCAAATGAATTTTACTAACGCCATCTATTAACAACATCCGGAACTAAATATCTAGCAAATAACAAAACAACGATATCTTCCCATGGGGATGTTTTACCGCGGAAAAAAGTAGCCTACGTCACTCTCCACCCTCCTCACTATCTCCACACACAAAAACCATACCATATAATAGCTTCTTTGCGACGTGAAAGCCGGACAAACAAACAAACACACTTTCACCTTTATAATATTAGTATGGACTAGTATGGATGGATGTTGCCAACACGATAAACAAACAAAACAAACATCAATCTACTTTGCAACAATCCGCGAACAATAATGTATGGTGGTGTATGTATACTGTAGGATTTGTTGTGACTGTTGGGTCAGTAAAACACGCCTTTGATCACTCAATAGGTGGAGTAGGTAATGCGTCCCGCGCACGTCCGAACTTGCTCACAGCTAGCGCGTGACATTCCGGTGCCGCATACACTACATATACCTTCATGCACGCAGCACGCAGCATCCCTCCCACAGGAAACATGCACACGCGATTAATGAATACACACACCAACACACACAACCACAGATGTGTGCATACATGCCATGAAGGTATACATAAACCACCGTACATTTTTGTTCGCGGAATGTTGCAAAAGAGATTGATCTTTGGTTTGTAATAATAGAGTTCCGCAAAGTAACGCCTGATACAATTAATTAACACGACAAATACGCCATATACGCGGTAAGTAGGCGTGCGTGTGTGTACTCTTGTCAGTCTGTCCGTCTGTCTGATCGCAAGCAGAATGCGTACTTGCATATCTTGTTCTGGATGTAGCCCTCCGCTTCCAGAACCCTGGCCTACGCGGCGGCGGCCTGGTCATACGTCATCGTCGGCGGCTAGGTACCGAGCATACCTGGTCCTGGAAGTGGCCCTCCACCGCCCTGGCCTCGGCGGCGGCGGCCTCCTTGTACGACATCTGCAGCGCGTACGAGTCGTTGATGTCCGCGCGGCGCGCGCGCGTCCGCTCGCGGGCGCTCTCGTCGGCGGCTAGGTACCGAGCATACCTGGTCCTGGAAGTGGCCCTCCACCGCCCTGGCCTCGGCGGCGGCGGCCTCCTTGTACGACATCTGCAGCGCGTACGAGTCGTTGATGTCCGCGCGGCGCGCGCGCGTCCGCTCGCGGGCGCTCTCGTCGGCGGCTAGGTACCGAGCATACCTGGTCCTGGAAGTGGCCCTCCACCGCCCTGGCCTCGGCGGCGGCGGCCTCCTTGTACGACATCTGCAGCGCGTACGAGTCGTTGATGTCCGCGCGGCGCGCGCGCGTCCGCTCGCGGGCGCTCTCGTCGGCGGCTAGGTACCGAGCATACCTGGTCCTGGAAGTGGCCCTCCACCGCCCTGGCCTCGGCGGCGGCGGCCTCCTTGTACGACATCTGCAGCGCGTACGAGTCGTTGATGTCCGCGCGGCGCGCGCGCGTCCGCTCGCGGGCGCTCTCGTCGGCGGCTAGGTACCGAGCATACCTGGTCCTGGAAGTGGCCCTCCACCGCCCTGGCCTCGGCGGCGGCGGCCTCCTTGTACGACATCTGCAGCGCGTACGAGTCGTTGATGTCCGCGCGGCGCGCGCGCGTCCGCTCGCGGGCGCTCTCGTCGGCGGCTAGGTACCGAGCATACCTGGTCCTGGAAGTGGCCCTCCACCGCCCTGGCCTCGGCGGCGGCGGCCTCCTTGTACGACATCTGCAGCGCGTACGAGTCGTTGATGTCCGCGCGGCGCGCGCGCGTCCGCTCGCGGGCGCTCTCGTCGTCGCGCTCGTTGCGGTCGTAACACTCCTGGTTCTGGTTCGCAGTTATCACGTCGTCGCGGTTCTGGCGGATCACCTGTATGGGAAAAATGTGCGAGTTTTAACCTGCGCGTCGATCCGCAGCGGATGGCTGGTGCCGCATGCTCGTTTGCTAATCTAATATTCATAACATGTAATAAGATCAGACGTATTTATGTATATGTCAAGATCGTTCACATTTTCCACACAACTTTTAAAGTCTGAACCTTTAAAGGTGCGTACAGACTATGTAACATAACATGTTATACAATATTGTTATATAACATGTTTCAGATAATGTGGACACTGAATGTTATAAAACATATTATAATAACATGTTATTGATATGTACAACAATGTGTCGACGTTGTGGATAGCACTGAAGAACAACAAACGACAATGGTTATATAACATTGTTATATTGCATTTTTTTATTCTAATGTGTACAGTATTGTTTTATGTTGCAATGTTGAATAACAAGGTTACATAATGTGGACGTGTTATAAAACTCAAGTTATATAATATGTTACATAGTCTGTACGCACCTTTACTCTATCTTCTAATATTAATTAAAGTACAGCTTACCCCATCAGCCAACAATTGCTCCCCAAGCACTTGAGAGTGACCCTCCCGCTCATGCATTTTTCTGTCCCGCTCATCAACACTGTAACATATAGGCATAACACATTACATGAAATCGTAAGACAATAGAAATTGTATTGTTATTTCACCATTAAAAGCATGGCATCTATTGGCATCTTTTGGAAGTATTTTAAGGATGCTGTTTTACGGCTTAAATTAGTTATCCTTTGGCCCTTGCCCTTGATATACAAGTCTACCAATTTTACATCTTCGTGCTTTGTGACAGAACAGAAATGACAATCTTTGCCTTTTGTGAGTTAACAGAATCGACACACATTTTGTACAAACACATTTTGTACAAAGAAATAGCAGTCAATAATGTCTTCAAGCTAATTACATCTATTTTAGCAAGTCATTATTTTAGCAAATCATTATTTTCGCAAGTCATTATTTTAGCAAGTCGTTATTTTAGCAAGTCGTTATTTTAGCAACTCAATATTTTAGCAAGTCATCATTAGCGCTTGATAATTGGTTAATCCCATTTCAATTGCAATATTTCGAATTCAAAATATACTTGTCTCGCATGAACTTGCGACCGAGTAAAGCAACGACAGGGGCGGTCGGTCTGTGGATAGCTTACCGCTACTGACAACATTTTATAGGCGTTTCCCTGCTTAAGCCTAGGTCCATGTTCTTTTCAATTGTAAAAACAATCGTTAAGCCTTGTCGAAGACCTTCGGGTGGCTTGATAACATTCGATACAGAGTTGGCCTGACCCTCCACCGCCGCATTGGTGCAGCGTGATGGAGTATGCTCTAAACTAAACCTCCCGCAGCTGTGGCTCGTCTATGGGTAGTAGCCGAAATAGATGCGGTGATAAGTAATGACTCTTAATGAACCTTCAAGATGTTTGAAGCTCAAATAACACAATTGACTGTAATTTAGATATGCATTAAGCTATTTACATATACATATTTAATGTTACTTGTGCCTATGATGCTAAAAATATTTATGAATATATAAAATGTAAATTAAATGATGAATAAGTTTAATATAGGTAAATATTAAGGTCGTACATTCTTAGATGACAGGTTTTGACAGTAAGTAACTCATTCTCGTGCTAATTCAAATATGTACTGTGGGATTGAAAATGATACATAAAAGCAGTACTGACTTACTACTGAGCATAAATGAAATATCTACGTTACAATCGATTCGGTCAAAACCACATAAGACTGCGAAAATTGGTTATGTCTCCTTATTGACTGATTAAGTGATTATGATACAAAAGCCTAACTATAATCTAACCTTATTGGCAACATTTCACTAGCGTTGCAAGGCACTTTAGGCCGTCGTTCGCGGTTATTTTCAGTGGTAAGCCTTGTCATGAGACCTTCGTGAAGCTTGAGAAAGTTAGACACTAACTCCACAAACCGGCAATGGAGCAGCATGGTGGTGTAACCTCTAGAAATCCTTCCGTTAACCTATCCTTACCGTTGTGTTGGTAGGTTTGATGTAATTTTATTTAATTCTACGCATCATGAGTAAATTTGACCAGACTTTGCTCCACAACTTTTGCCAGATTTTAACTGCAAAGTGGTTTTAATTTAGGCTTTCAAATATTCGAAAATTTTTGGTATTTGGTTTCATGTCAATTTCCAATCCTGCGGTGACAGCCGAGTGGCTATCGCACTCGCCTCTAACTCCAAGCGGTGTGGGTTCAAATCCAAGACGCACAGCAAACGAATTTTATAAGTCTAAAATAAAGTAAATGTCACATGTTGTGATGAAGAAAGAAATCATCGTGAGGAAATCTGCATGCCTGAGTTCTTCATAAAGTGCCCAACAGTGGGACAAAGAAAGGGTTGTGGTGGTGATAGTTTTAACAGTAATGAGATTAAAACAGAAGACTAAAATATCTACAACTGACTACCTACATGACATCGTTCCTCTCCTGCGAGACGTGATACTGTTGCCTCACGCGTTCCTCCTGCATTAGATTCTCCTTCTCCCTCTGCCGGTCCTCTCGCCTCTCGCTCTGGTAGTATACCATCTCATCGTGCATCCGCTCGGTTTCTTCCCTCTCGTGTTGGTACGCTCTGAACAATATTGCTATTTTATAACTCTGTGTATAAGATTATACTAGAAGCTGGTTGTTATTTAGCTGTTTATCATTCAATGGCATGACTTTGGGATGCTAAGCAATTAAATATCACCTGTTATATTGGTGAGCTAGTTTTTGTTAGTGCATGATTGTGCATCTGTATCAATGTGGACTTGTTAGTTTTGTACTATTTTATTATAATTTGCTATAGAAGAGGCAATGTTGTAATGATATTTATGTAATTTGCTGTAATTTCTGAACCAAATAAATTTCTTCTATTCTATTCTATTGTATAGAAGATGCATTTTGATGAGACTTGTAAGCCATATTATGGCGGTCTTTAATGTAGGTAGTAAATAAACATCTTAATATAACATTTTCACATAACATAGGTTACTTAAGGAGATTATGAGTTCAGCCTTTAATCCACTGCGACCTATGAAGAATCCGAACCTGATACCAAAGGCCAAACGATTGGATTAACCGTAGGTTCCTTGACAGAGTAACATGAGACTGTACGACTCCAGGTATGAGTAAATTGCAGGACAGTCTCTGAGGATATGTATAGGTATTTCCTCTGCCTCATGCAGAATCTGCTGATGCCAATTGCTGGATTTGCCTATTTTGTGCAAGTGTTTATTTAACATACAGTGTCCAATGCTTAGTCTTATTTTATTTTTTTGATGTTATGGATAGGTATTTCCCCTGCCTCATGCAGAATCTGTTGGTGCCAATTATTTTCCTATTTCGTGCAAGTGTTTATTTAACATACAGTGTCCAATTGATAGTCTTATTTTATTTTTTCGTTAGTTTGAATGTTGCACAGCATTTTAATGGTAATAATAAGAAATGTATCTGTTATTCCGTCTTTTGTAACTACATTCTTTCAATAAAGATTATTATGATTAGTGGTCATTCATATTACGGATGCTTTTAGGAGGTTTGATTTAGCTATTCGTTTAGTCTCTAAGGATTCTGACGCAAGCTATGATAGGTTAGGGGCCGTTGATGACAATGCACAAGCAAAACTCAAAAGCTAGGCGGCAAACGACATACGCGGCCTGCCTCCTGTCGTCGGACGCCTGCGACAGTTGCGCCCTCTTGCGGTCCTCCCGGTCGATAACATCCTTCTTCCTCTGGATGTCCTCCCGTCTCTCGGTCTGGTAGTAAACCATCTCGTCGTGCGTCCGCGCACTCTCCTCCCTCTTGTGCTGGTACGCTCTGAACAACACCACAGTTGTGGTTATGGGAGTCGTGCTTATGGGTTCCACAGTTGTGGTTATGGGAGTCGTGCTTATGGGTTCCACAGTTGTGGTTATGGGAGTCGTGCTTATGGGGTCTACTTAGCCTTAGCACACCTAAAGTTTCTGGCGTGAAAGCGTAAGGCTGTCGACTTTTACTCTTATGTAATTACTCACAGCTTTATGGAAAGATTAAATCAATGTTCAAAGGTAACCAAGGTAACCAAGGTAACCCATTGTGACCTTGATATGAATGATATAACTTTATCCTTTGATTCTATTATAGTTGAGACTTTTTTATATTAGGTCTTTTAGATTATCCATTACAAAGAAAATATACAAATATAATTTCTCTTTATAATATTTATGATATGTTTGACATCTGCTAGTTAATATATTTAATTGTATACAGATTCAGATTCATTGAAGTATAATGTTGTATAATTAGAAATCTTCTTGCTTGAATATAACTTGTTTGACACAAGAGTGATATACAGAGTGCTATTATGATATACAGAGCCTTAATTTCTTGGAGCGCATTTTGTGCCATGTGATTTTACAACATAATAAAATATCTATAACCTACAAGAGGTATCAATGATAATACCAATAGTTTGTGCAAATTTCAATCTCTTCCTTTTTAAAAATTATAAGGTATGAAAATTGCAACTAGACACAGAGTTGCCTACTAGCAATGAAGAGGTGGAAAAATTATGCAACTAATATAAAAATGAACTAGAACAAAAAGGTCAATTGAATGTCTTTGGTTTATCCAGACACATTTCTTTTCATAGGATAGGGATGATCAATTAAATTTTAAATCCAAGATAAAATGATACCTGCTATTAAAAGCTAAAGATGTCATGTATGGACTAAACATTGCAAACCAAGAACTTGTTTAATTTCTGTGCAATTTAGAAACTAATTTTATTAACTTTAACGTTGAAGGAAAGAGCAGCGTTAGGCATGTGAGCACTGCCAACCAGCAGATGACTGGCATTGTAGACTCACTTATTGGCTTGCCAATTCAATATACTAATATAAAGTACTACCACACTACCTTGGTACTACCAGTGTACCATTAAACTCTGCAGAAATACTTTCGCAGGGATGTCACATTATTAAATTTGTATTTTTACTTAGTATATTCCATAGTATCCATAGCCCAATAACTCGCATCGATTCAATGTAATCGAAAGAGTTAAGTAACGACGGGCGATATCGGTTTGTGGGTGGGTGACCGCTAGTGGCAAAATATCATGGACGCTACCGTGCTTCGGAGGGCACGTAAAGCCGTCGGTCCCGGTTGTTTTCAATGCTTGAAACAGTCGTTAAGCCTTGTCGAAGACCTTCAGGTGGCTTGAAAACATTCGACACTGGGTTGGCCACTAACTCCTCCACCAATCCGCATTGGAGCAGCGTGGTGGAGTATGCTCTAGACCTCCCGCAGCAGTATCTGTAGGGGAGACACGTGTCCGGCAGTGGGACGTCTATGGGTCGCAGCGAGAAATAATTCCACAGGGATGTCACATTATTAAAATTATACTTTTTACTTATTCCATAGCTTCCATAGCCCAATAACTCGCATCGATTCAATGTGATCGAAAGAGTTAAGCAAGAAGGGCGCGGTCGGTTTGTGGATAGCGGTCGCTAGTGGCAAAATTTCCCGTGCTTCGGAGGGCTCGCTAAGCAGTCGGTTCCAGATAAATATGTTAAATGCTTCCCTCGAATGTGAACTTACCTCTGCTGGTCATCAGCGTGGCTGCGGCGGTCGCTCTCGTGCTGCCGCTCGGCGCTGCGCTCAGCACTCTCACCGCCCTGCCCGTTCAGCTCGCGCTGTGTCGGACGTAATAGATTTAAATTCAGATTGAGATTCATTTTTTGACGTGACAACGTCTTATAAATTGGTTTGCCGGGTGACACTTCAAGAAACTGCGTTACGCTCCGCTCACGTTATGCGCTCACAATGAGAGCGAGTGAGAGGCACGCGTCCCTTCCACTCGGGCATGGTTAGCCCGCCTAAGAGCGAGAGAGACGATACGATACGAGACGATACTACTATACGAATGAATATTCACATTAAAATTATTTTACCACTCAAAGTCGTTGTCACGTAAAACTTTCGCCCGTATACCGACTTTACAGGCAACCAATATTTTTGTATCTACGGCCGGTTCACACCGAGAAGAACACGGCAAGAAATTCGGTAGTTACTCTTTTCAAAATTTACAATTTTTCTAATTTGATCATATTACATTATTATTGAACAAGTGGAGCTGGCGATACATTGCATCCTTCTATCAATAATGCACATTGCATCTAAAAAATAATAATAAATAAATATAAATATTATCTTGGGCATTCTCACACACGGCCATCTGACCCCAAAGTAGACGCGAGCCTGTGATATTGGTGTCAGAGACTGATATACATACATTGATATTTTTAAATACATACTTAAATAGATAATATTGACATCCAGACACAGAACAAACACAAGGTGTTCGTCACACGAATATTTGTCCTGAGTGGGATTCGAACCCACAATTCCTGGCGTAACAGACGGGGTGGACTACAGAATTCGCCAACGGGCCCATCATAAAACACTGTTCTCATCTCAGCTCATTCAGAGTGCAGACCTTTAGGAGTTCTACACTGACGGACAAAACGATAGTGATTATCCAATTTATTTTCATTAAATGGTTAGTCATTTCTGTTTCTTCGTTGAAGAATCTATTTAAAATTATTTCAATAACAATAATATTATTTGATTAATTTCTGTTTACTATAAGTTATTTTTTGTTTAAAAATATCTATGTATGTATCCTCAATGACACAGGGGTCGTGGGTTCAAATCATACTCGGGTCAAACATTTGTGTGACAAAGTTTGTTTGTTCTGGTCTGGATGTCAATATTATCTATTTAAGTATGTATTTAAAAATATCTATGTATGTATATCAGTCTCTGACACCCATAGTACAGGCTCGCTCCTAGTTTGGGGTCAGATGGCCGTGTGAGAATGTCTAATTAAAAAATATTACATGTTAATAATAGTATTGAGTACACACCCTTCTGCCTACCTTAAAGAGTGATGTCATTCTGTGTAGTGGTGATTGTTTAGACTGATTACTAAAAAAATGGTCACACACGCTGTACGTATACAAAAAATACATTTAGCCCACAGATTCATTAGTAAAAGTTTTCAAATATTGTTTTACGAGGGACTCAGCTCGGCCGTGGTCCTCAAAAGGCTGATTGATGGATGGATGGATATCTTAATCAGATTGGGCTAGCCAGGTGAGGCTAAATTTTAAGAAGTGGTAATCTTATGTGTTGCTTGCCGTCAAAAAGGCCATACTTTTTATATTTCAATTCAAACCATAGTAGAAGTAAAGTTTTGCACGGAAAACGTTTCAACTCAGGCAGAGTTGAGAGTAAAGCTAGTGTATAAAAAATAAAATTAATAAAATGAAAAATCCTCATCAGCTGGAGCAGAATTGGACGTAGTATCGAGGCCTATTCCAATTTAGTGTCAACCATCTGCTGTATACTTTGTAGTTTTAGAAATGCCCTACCTCTTCTTCCTTCTCCATTTCTTCTTTCTCCATGCGCGCCAGGCACCGGTCCACTCTGCCCTCTTCCATGCGGTTGTTCAGCCACTGCACGTCCAGTGCGCGTTGGTACGATTCCAGATCCTTCCGTTCGTGGGCTATTGCGTCACGATCCCTTCTTGCCTCCTGGTATATAGAATCAAAACAACAATTTTAAATTAACCAAGTATAATTAGATGTTTAGCATTAGCATACAATTTAATTCTATTTAGCAATAATTTTTAGTACGAGCAAATTTTTTCATGCAAATTTCGGTATCTGCGTAGTAGGATGCGTGTTAAAAATATTTCAATGGATTCCGTCTGGTGTTAATTTGATATGGAACTACTGAAAAACTTACCGGTGGGTGCGATTAAGTAAGTGAATGTAAAAACAATATAATTACCATGATTCTTAATGGATGGTTATGTAGGACGTAATATCTTTCACGGTGCTATCGCGTGAATTCCGAAGACAATCAACCGAATTGAACCGAAACTTCTACAAGTTTCCTATGACTAATCATGCACTAATCACAACACAAACAAATAAACGTTCAAAGGATTCAACATAGGCGTTATTTATAAGCCTTCCTACGCACTTACGGTTTATTTCTTAGTCATAAAATTATTTATAACTTTTGGGCCGACCGTTGCGTTGCGCGACAAAATGAAATGAAAGTGTGTGAGTAGAGATGGGCGGTTATGAATGAGATATAGTACTGAAATCATTCGAATATGAAGATATCTCGACATATCTCGATTATGACAGATTATTAGTTACTCATTTCGTTTAGTGTGGATAAAGAACGGTTGGTTGACTGCACAGACATTTGATATTGATTGATAATCTCAAAGAATCGAAATTTGAATAAAAATTCGCTAATAAAAAGATACATTAGTCCCTAGAGCTGCTATATTTTACGAGAGTAAAGTCGCGGGGAAGAGGGCGGGCGGCGGTAGTTCGTTATTTTTAACAAATAATCACAATAAAACAAAAAAAAATGAATTCTTATCAAAATAAAATGGTGTTCAATTGCGTAAAATTTGTTCGTCATGTACTCAAAAATCAGGACATACATACATACATACATACGAATGAAGTTAATTAAAAGCTTTTAAAATTAGTATTCGTTGAGCGAGTCAAACTCTCGCGAGAGGCAGCTTTTAAAATTAGTATTCGATGAGCGAGTCAAACTCTCGCGAGAGGCAAACAGACAGACAGACCCTTCCTCCTCTCTCGCGGCGCTGTAGACACTCTTGCGCTGAGGGAATTCGGAGTAAGGGAGATCCTCTTTATCCGGGCAATTGCTCCAGGGGTAAACCCCGTCAGTGACTTCCCCGCTGTTGAGCCGCGAGAGGCTTGATGACTCGAGCGGGTCGCGGAGCAAGCATAGAATATGAAGCAAAACTTAACAGAACAATCGGAAAACATCTCGATTGTTTAGTCGGTAATAACGAGTTATCGGTGATATCGGATATTTGCGATTGTCTCGATTGTTGAAACATCTCGCAATGGCGCATCGCTAGTGTGACCACAGCACAGAATAGATATACAACACCTGGCTGGACCACAGACAATTTAAAGGTTGCATTCACAGAGTACATTTTATATAACTGAAAGTTGCATTACTAAACGTACAAAACTTACAATTTTCATGAATTTTCATTACCACCACCTAAAGCAGTGGTGGGCAAACTTTTTTAATGGCGGGCCACAATGGTTTAGAAATTCTAGAGGAGGGCCAGAATTATAGAAAAAATCATTTTGTGTTAAAGCTTTTAGTATAGTTTTATAAAACACAAATATTACAAAATACCTTTTACCCTAAAAAATAATACTTAATCAATTTAACCTTTATTCGAAGGCTCTGCCTTGTTAGGCGTGTGAGACTTTTTCTTCTCGACCGTCAAAACGTAATTATATCGGGCCATATACTATCCATGTCGACGGACCCTCGGCGGGCCGGATTAAATACTTTCGCGGGCCGGAGTTGGCCCGCGGGCCGTAGTTTGCCCATCACTGACCTAAAGTGTGTTAGTTTAAAACAATAATATAAAACCATTAAAATTATACAAAGCTATTTCGAAGTGGTCTCCATTGGCTGCAATACAGTCCTTTATACGTTGAAGTCAGTTATCAATACGAAAAAAGAAGCACGCACTCTTTTCGTGGGAAAATTCTTCACTGCCAATCGTATGGACTGTTTTATGGACCCCAAATTATCATGGCATTTAGAGCAAGCCATAGTAACTGATCATAATCCAGTGGATTAAGATCGGGACTAGATGACGGCTAGTCTTCAGCTTTGATGAGGTCCGGAACGTTGGTTTCTTACTAAGATTGGGTGTATCGAGCTTAATGACCCGGCGCGGAGTCTTGCTGAAAGGACCATTTTATGTCATTGCACATGGTGTTGTTATGGGGCTTAACTACCATCCCAAGAATGGTATCTTGATACACTTGTGCCGATGTTTTGATACCGTTTTCGCACAAAAATATGGCTCAATCACTCTTTTATAGCTAACACTTAACCATCAGTGAAGTCAGATTGCTGCGACCCATAGACGTCCCACTGCTGGGCACGGGTCTCCCCTACAGACACTGCTGCGGGAGGTCTAGAGCATACTGCACCACGCTGCTCCAATGCGGATTGGTGGAGGGGTTAGTGGCCAACCCAGTGTCGAATGTTCTCAAGCCACCCGAAGGTCTTCGACGCATAACGACTGTTTCCAGCATTGAAAACAACCGGGACCGACGGCTTTACGTGCCCTCCGAAGCAAGGTAGCATTCATGAAATTTTGCCACTAGCGGTCACCCATCCACAAACCGACTGCGCCCGTCGTTGCAATTTCTTTGTGGGAGATTATTCCACCTCGTCACTGACCAAAAATGATTAGCATTTATGCTCGACCAAACACATTCTTCAAAACAAAAAATGATAAAACTCATAAACATCAAAACGATTGAGAATAGAACTAGCTAACTTCGACGGTAACTAGATTTAAACGAACTTTTGTTGTCTTTAGGGAAGCTGCGGGCCACTAGTACAAAAATGAAACGCTTTAATAATGTATATAAATAGCTTTATTTTAACATCACAGTAAGATTCAGTCAGCACAATAAATTTAAGGCATACTACAAACAATTTTTTTTTATGACAAAGTCCAATAAGACATTGACTGTCAATTCATTACTAATAGTTTTATGACGACAAAGTAAAATAAGACATTGACTGTCAATTCATTACTAATAGTTTTATGACGACAAAGTAAAATAAGACATTGACTGTCAATTAATTACTAATACTCCCTAAGCACCCTGCACTGCTCATTGCATTTGGAGAACCTCTTCGGCCTGGCGGTCCGGGCCAGGGCGTCCACGTCGAGCGGGGCCTGCTGCGCCGCGACGCCGCGCCGCAAGGCCTCCAGGTCCCGGGGCGCCACCACGCCGGCCTGGAGGTACCCGATCAGGCGCGGCGCGTGCTCCTCTATAAGCTTTGTACGCTCCTCTGATACTTCTGCGCACCTGGTACATTGTAATTAAGGATTAGAATCCATACCAATTCTATAACGTAACTCTGTCTGTCTGTCTGTCTCGCTTTCACGCCAAAACTACTGAACCTATTTAAATGAAATTTGGTACACAGATAGTCTAGACTAGTCTAGAGCCTGAGAAAGGACATAGGCTACTTTGAAATTGGAAAAAAGTGTTGTAAAGGATTGAAAAGGGGGATGAATGGTTGTATGAAAGTAAAGTAAAGTTGTCATTTTCAGAACTAGAAGCATAAAATTTATATTTTAGGCTGTTGAAAAGATATAAATAAATATGGCATTCAAAGTTTGTAAGTTACCCTTATGGGTGTAATATAAACATAGGGGATAACACATTTACGGATTCATTACAAATTTGTGGAGTTAAAGTTAACGCGTTAAGAAGAATCTATTATTATGTCTAATTCCACGCGTGCGAAGCTGCGGGCGGCCACTAGTTACTTATTTATATAATATTCCGTACCTAAGAGCTTATGACAATTACTAGTGTAATGTGACATACCAAAACAACGGTGACAGACCAGTGGCTATTGAACGCGCTTGTCACACGAGCGTTCCGGGTTCAAATCCAAACGGAACGCTATAATGACTTTTCTATATAAACAATAATGTTTCAAAGTAAAGGTTCTTAAATGCCAAAGAGTCTCTCTGGTTAAAGCGGTTGCCTAACCATCTTAATATTGTAGTGTGCATTATACTTATGCGCCATACGTGTGTGTGTGTGTGTAACCTTTATTATAAGCTTATTAATTAAATGCAGTTCAATACCGGATTTCGTGTGTTTCACTCACGTCTCAAGTACCATCCTCACAATATATATATTTCTTGTGTACATGTGTATAACAGTGAACTCCTCCTAAAATGTTGATGAAATTTTTTGTGTGTATTCAAGGGGATTCGAGGATGGTTTAGATTCACAATTTGGTCCACTGGAAAATGTTTATTAAACACTATTTTAGTATTTTTATTTTTAACCGTCGTTCATTGACGTGAAGCGTCGCGTCACTTTGACATTTCATATGGCAGAACAACGTTTGCGGGGTTCACTAGTGTAATACAAATAAATAATAATAATATGGTGGTGATTGTTAACGTTATTTTTTTTTTTTTTTTATTGGTTCACAAATTGAATGTAATTCAAGATAGAGTATAAAACAAATAAAAATGCAAAGACTTACAAGTGTGTCCATTCTAAATACAGTGAACACAGCATGCAAAATTGGAAAACATATTAAGTAAGATAAGAGTAACAAAATTGTGGACTAAGCTAAAATTTAATTATTAACAATTTTACGTAGGAGTACCTTGGCCGTGGCCAGGGTACCCATTATGTAATACGACGAATGTAATACGACGATGGTGATGATGATGACGGTAAAACCACGGTGATGTGACGATACCAGGCCTTGTCCGCGTCGAACTGCGCCCTGGCCCTTCCCTCCTCCGCCGCCTTCTCCCTCTCCCGCCGCCGCGCGTTGTCCGCTATCTGCCTCTGCAGCTCCGCCATGTACTGGCGGTTCTTCTCCTTCTTCCTCATCTCCTTCTCTTCGTCCAGTGCCATCTTCTTTTATATATATAGATAAACAATTTGAATTTGTGTTACATACCAGGCCTTGTCCGCGTCGAACTGCGCCCTGGCCCTTCCCTCCTCCAACGCCTTCTCCCTCTCCCGCCGCCGCGCGTTGTCCGCTATCTGCCTCTGCAGCTCCGCCATGTACTGGCGGTTCTTCTCCTTCCTTCTCCGCTCCTTCTCGCGCTCCTTCTCCTCGTCCAGTGCCATCTTCTTTTCGGTCTGCGAAATTTTGTGATTTGTAATTATGGGCTGACCCGAAGAAGTTTCTAGCCAAGATTGGCAAAGGACATATAACATTTATACTTGCCAACTTATTCATAACAACGAGAAACATTTATTTTATTATTATTTTATTTATTGATGTGAAACATCTTTAGGCGGAGGGTAAACCAGATTTTTGTCGTGGCAAGCCGTGGCGACGCTTCGCCACGCTATACATATTATGATTGAATATAATATATACTATTATATATACAGTTCCGACAAATGACAGTCGGAAATTATTATGAATAAAATATAATATTTTTTTTTTATATTTTTTATTTTTTATTAAATATTAATGTTTCACATCTGCCAGGCGTCCTGTGATGGCTCACAATTTTTCTATATTATTATTTAAATATTTAATGTATTATGAGAGGAGTCAGTCATGGTCACAGCGCTGGAGGGCCGGTGCATTCTAACAGAGATCCCGGAGCCCTCCACAAGCGCCGAGGGGGTTTTAGTGGGTGGTAATCCCACATAACCCGGCGTCGCTCCTACGATGTCCAGGGGGCCTAGACAAGTGGCAAAAACGCTAGTAGAATAGATTAACAAAATTAAATGTATGGGATTGACATTCGCTTACGAGTAATTAGTCGATAGCGAATGTCAATCCCATACATTTGTCAATCTATTCTATTTCTATTCTACTAGCGTTTTGCCACTTGTCTAGGTCCCCAGGTAACTTTAAAAGGTTTCCCACTCGTTAAACAAAACAAAAAAAAGGTGTAACTGGGTAGAGTTTAACCGGTAACGTCCATGGATAGAACACAGCAGCTCCTCACCTCGATCCGCATTAAAAAGGTTTCCCACTCGTAAAACAAACAAAATAAAGGTGTCACAGGGTAAAGTTTATCCGGTAACGTCCACGGTTAGAACACAGCAAGACCCCACCTCCGCCCGCAGCTGGGCCTCCCGCCGCGCCCGGTCCCGCGCCGCCCGGTCCCGCGCCGCCCGCTGCGCGGCCGCGTCCCGCTGGGCCTCGTCCCGCGCGCGCGAGGCCTTGTCCCGCTCCGCCTGGTCCTCTTGCCAGTTCCTCTCCAAGTACTCCTGCTCCTGCAGCGACTTTATTATACCCTCGCGATGTTGTCTCTTCGCCTGTGGGTGAACAAGTTAATATTAAAATAAAAGAAATAAATAAATTTTATGGACATTCTCACACTTTTTTAATTGATAAAAATATCCATACTAGTCCATACTATCCATACTAATATTATAAATGTGAAAGTGTGTTTGTTTGTTTGTCCGGCTTTCACGTCGCAACGAAGCTATTATATGGTATGGTTTTTGTGTGTGGAGATAGTGAGGAGGGTGGAGAGTGACGTAGGCTACTTTTTACCGCGGTAAAACATCCCCATGGGAAGATATCGATGTTTTGTTATTTGCTAGATATTTAGTTCCGGATGTTGTTAATAGATGGCGTTAGTAAAATTAATTTGCAAGTTCTTATCTTAGTATCTTTTAATCGTGGAACTGTCACTATTCATCCACCACAAATGTGTCATGTATGATAAACAACTCATTGTTAATTCCCTTTGACCACGCGGGCGGAGCCGCGGGTAAAAGCTAGTTAATTAATAATTTGATAAAAGCTATGAAAAACTATTCATATAAATTACCTCATCATCTAATATTTTTTGTCCAATTTTCTTGGTTTGTTCCTCTCGCATAAGCAGCTTCCTCTCCCTTTCTGCTACTCTGGAAAAGGTTAAATTAGTAATATAATATATATATATATAGTAAATGTAAGGAGATGATGAGTAATACACTACTAAATGTGATTTAAAGTAAGATATAAAGATAAGTGAGTACACGCGACGCAAAGTTAACTAGCTATGTATCGCGAGACCAAAAATGTTGACAATGCAATGCACGACGTTAGCCCGTACAGTATTAACAAGTGATAGTAATTCCGATCGGTAATTCTCCTCCCTCCGTCTCCCTCTGCCCTGACCGGAGAGAACGGGACGGCACTCACATGGCGGCGCTGCGGTCGCTGGCGGCGCGGCACTGCTCCTCTCTCCTCCGCCCTCCATCTCCTTCTGCCCTGACCGGAGAGAACGGGACGACACTCACATGGCGGCGCTGCGGTCGCTGGCGGCGCGGCACTGCTCCTCTATCCTCCTCCCTCCATCTCCCTCTGCCCTGACCGGAGAGAGCGGGACGGCACTCACATGGCGGCGCTGCGGTCGCTGGCGGCGCGGCACTGCTCCTCTCTCCTCCTCCCTCCATCTCCCTCTGCCCTGACCGGAGAGAACGGGACGGCACTCACATGGCGGCGCTGCGGTCGCTGGCGGCGCGGCACTGCTCCTCTCTCCTCCTCCCTCCATCTCCCTCTGCCCTGACCGGAGAGAACGGGACGGCACTCACATGGCGGCGCTGCGGTCGCTGGCGGCACGGCACTGCTCCTCTCTCCTCCTCCCTCCGTCTCCCTCTGCCCTGACCGGAGAGAGCGGGACGGCACTCACATGGCGGCGCTGCGGTCGCTGGCGGCGCGGCACTGCTCCTCTCTCCTCCTCCCTCCGTCTCCCTCTGCCCTGACCGGAGAGAACGGGACGGCACTCACATGGCGGCGCTGCGGTCGCTGGCGGCGCGGCACTGCTCCTCTATCTCCCTCTCCTCCCGCACCACCATCTCCTTCTGTTTCTGTTTCCAAGCCAGCCTCGCCTGCTTGAACGTCACCATCTCTTTGCGCATTCTCTCCATCGATTCTCTTTTTTGCTGGATCTCCCTGAAAATATAGAAGAACGAGTAGATGTCAGTCTACATGATAAATTAGTTAGTTTAGCGTATGGCGTGATCGACAGATTTTAGCAACGTCTGTTCTCGAGGACCGCTCCTCATGTAGACCTGGGACCAGGGCCGCATTTAGAGGTGTGGAGGCCTCGGGCAACAAATGGGCCCCCTGGCCCCAAATTATTTTCCAAACGAGATGAAAACCTTTTTTAGTCAAGTTTTTCAATCAATAATTTATTGTGAAACCGAGTAGATTATTTTTGTATTTTTTTTTTTTTTTTTTTTTATTGGTTCACAAATTGAATGTAACACAAGATAGAGTGTAAAACAAATATCAATGCAAAGACTTACAGGTGTGTCCATTCTAACTACAGTGAACACAGCATGCAAAATTGGAAAACATGTTAAGTAAGCTAATAAGAGTAACAAAATTGTGGACTAAGCTAAAATTTAATTATTAACAATTTTACGTAGGAGTACCTTGGCCGTGGCCAGGGTACCCATGAAAATATCAAACTGTGCGCTTATGGCATGATAAGAAGACAGCATTCTACACAACACAGAATATTATTATTATTATTTAACAAACATATAAAAATATAGATAAATGTTAATATTTAAGAACAATATAATCATGTTTGTACAAAGGTAAAGGTACAGGAAGGTAAAACAGCCAAAAAAAAAAAACAAAAGAAAAGTTATTTACTAGTGTTTACTAGTCGGTGTATGAAACTTTTTTTTTTTCGAAGTCTTTTGTGGAGGCCCAGGGCTGTAACCCCTGGTTGCCCTCCCCTAAATCCGGCCCTAACTGTGACCATCCACGTATCACCCTTTCTAAGTCAACTGCTTGATCTCCCTTAATCGATGCCACTTCTCCCGATTCTGTACCCTTTGAATCCAGCGGTTGCCCGCTGACTTTTTCAGCCATCAGTCCACCTGGTCTTACGGTGGCCTCTTGGTAATTCTTCTTCAATGTCATAGTAAGTTTTTTTTACATTCGTTGAGCGTACAATCACTTGATAGCAAAATTTTCATTATCAGTTTATAAAAGGTTACCACTCCTCACCTCTGGTCCTCATCAGCCATGGTCCTCACAATACCCTCCTGCATCTTCTTCTCTATGAGAGTATCTTCGTACTGGCACTGCTTCTGTCGCTGCCGGTCTACCAACTGCTGCTGTAGCTCCTTAGTGTACCGGATGCCCTGCTCCATCTTAGCCCTCTCTTCTTGTTCAGCGGCCTCCGCATCATTGTATAAAGCATTCAGTAGTACACGGTTGGCCTGACTTTCCTCCACCTGAGGTTTACATGTCATTTATAAATTTAAAAAAATAATATAGCTACTCATTCTTGATTTTTGAAGACACGTTCTTGGGTGACCCATTAAGTAGTCTTTTTAGTTTAGTTTGACTAAAGTGAAGCTAAACATTTATTGATCAGATGTAACATGAAAACCTGTTGACAGATTTTGATATTAATTTGAACTTATAAATATGTTTCGGGTCAAATATATGTATATGCAAAAGAAGCCCAGAAGGTAAGAAGTAATGGATTGAGAGTCTAGTAAATAGGTGGAATTTTGTTTGAATATTCCTTCGATAACAATAGAATTGCTTCATTTTTGGAATAAGTGTTACGAGTTAAATGAATAATGAAGGATAGGTAAGATAGGCAGAAGGTGGTACCTAAGTGGTGGTTCTTTGAGGAGGATAACTAGATCTGTTGTCAATGGCTAGTGATGAACTTAACTGTTTTTTTTATGTGAGAGCGAAGCTGCAGGCGTCCACTAATTAGTTACAGACACTGAGCCAACACTTTTTTATGCATGTTGTGTTTGCCTATAATAGATTGTGTATGTTTTAAGTGTAATGTAATTTTGTCCATGTCATGTTTTGTGTAACACCTGTTGGCAGACCTTATAATAACTAATTAGACATTTATTAATCTACCTATTGCTTATGCTATATTGATGAAGTTGCTGTACCTTCAAATTTAGCATTCTGTAGATTAACCAATTCCCAAACCCAAACCATTCTAATTATAAGAAGTTACCTTATCCTGTAGTCTCTTGTACTCATTGTGCAATATCTGCTGCTTCAGATCCTTGCACACGTAGCCGGCCTGCAGCTTCCGCTGCAGCTGCCTCAGCTCAGGGTCCCGCTCGCGCAGGTAGTGCAGCCTCATCAGCTGACACACTTCCTCTGAGCGAACCTTGGCTATCTCCATGCCCAGTTTGGTCTCCTTCTCCGCCCGGGCGTTAACTATTGCCGCGTGGTCTGTTCTCTGTGAATATTCATAATAATTCACTTGAGTTACAGTAACAAACCTACAGATAAGCAAAACAATTTTAAAAAATTTAAAAGACTTACAAAAAGTAATAGATTTTTATTTTGATGAACATATAAGAGAAGCTCCAAAGAGCTTCCAAGCTTGAAGAACTGTTATCATTTTAATAATTTGTGTCCATAATTAGTTTAAAATGACTGCCTAAAGGATAAAATATGTTAACCTCTTGAAAGTTCTTTTCCATCTCGGCTTCTCTCTCAATGAGAGCCAGAGAGCGCCCCATCCTCCCATCTTCCATCCGACTGTTCAGCCATTGGATGTCAAGCGCACGCTGGTAGGATTCTAATTCTTTTCGGCGTGCTTCTGCTATAGCGTTACGTTGTAACTCATTCTTTTATATATAAAGAAAAGTGAAAAATTAGAATTAATTGACCATTATAATTACATTACAATAATTCAATTCCAGTACATGCATTTAAAGATAATCAATACACTGAAAGTTTATGGCTCAAATAGATTGCTCAGATCAATACACCTACAAAGAAACTGACCAACATCCTCTGATAACTGGACTAGTCGTTTGAGTCTTTTTCAAAGTCGGTCACAGCTGTCATTTGCGGCAGCTTTATAAAGTCGTATGCTATCACAAACCCATAAAAAATATTGTAATGCACAAACTGTGTGTACAATATACATTTTGTGAAATGAATTCATATACGATAAACATGTAATAGCTAGGATAGAGTTTACTGGTTAAAAATGTACTTATTTACCATGGTACCCGATTAAGTCGGATTGATTCTATGAATATAATATAAATCCAATAATATTATTAAAACACAAAATTACACGAAAATTAAATTTTCACAAGTCGAAAACACAACAAAAGTTTAAAAATGCCTCGCAAGTGACGTGACACTGACGGATGAATTATGAACAGACACAGAATAGATATACGAATTATGAATTCAGCCAGATAGCTATGACAATCGCTATGCTTTTATTTTAGACTAGTGGACGCCCGCAGCTTCGCTCGCGTAGAATTAGACCCATTAACGACGTCTACCCGTCTAACGACTTCAAAAACGGCAAAGTTTCATACTAACTTTGCACCCCCGTTTTACCCCCTTAGGGGGTGAATTTTCAAAAATCCTTTCTTAGTGATCCCCTACGTTCTATAAGGAACCTCTGTGCAAAATTTCAAGTTTCTAGCCCTTATAGTTTAGGCCCTGCGTTGATATGTCAGTCAGTCAGTCAGTCAGTCAGTCAGTCAGTCAGTCACCTTCTCCTTTTAAATATATAGATTGTGGATACAGATTCAAAACAGGTAAATCATTTGAATGAAAAATACATACATATTTCTTTTGTGTTGAATTTAATGTAATAAATAATGCCAAAAAATGTTTTCCTGTTCATGTCACAGAATACATATTATATATACTCTCTTACGATTTGTAGAAATAATAGCGACATCTGTTAACAATAAGGCGAATTAGAAGACTACTATTGCCATCTACTGGAAAGTCATGACGTAATTGATTCAAGACCAAATTTTTTTTTCACTTATTTCGTGTCGGGCCGCGGACGCGTTCATGTCACGTCACGCTAGTGCAGTCCAGTCGCTCGGCAATTGAGTTTTGACGTATGACAGCAAGCTGCAACTCGGTCGGTTGCAGAGTTGTTGGTGTATCTAAATTATAGACAGTTGGTAATGAAAAAGTGATAGATATGGCTGAAAGTAAAGGTGCGTTAATCGCGAAACGAATGCAAAAACATGCAGGACGGGCGAAGGAGAAGGTATTTATCGTTTTATGTTCCATGTTCATTTGTTTTGGTGATGGTGTTCAATATTTACTCGAAGTGTGTGAAAGTGGGTTTTCGAGGAATTGCGCCGGGCCTGGGCTGACTCGCGGGCCGGAGACCAGCCCGGCGCGTGGCGAGAGGCCTATCTTCACCTGTTGCTTTTGATCTGCCGCACGTACGTGTACCTACTGCAGTTTCGCGTCTCAGTTCGTCTGTTTACCCGATACTCAGCTGACTAGCGTGACGAATAGATGGCATTATCGCTTGCCGAACGTTATCATTTCCAGGGTGAGGGTGAGGCTGAGGCCTATTTTTAGGTCGTACTAGTTTTGCATCTGAATTGGGGTTTATAAAAGAGAGTGGTTATGTAAAGATTTACAGATCACATTCTCGTCCTGTTTAATTTGGATTATTTCTCACATAATAATTGCTGGGACTGTATGTGAGCCGTTTCTTGAGAAGCGATCCCAATTTTAAAAATAACCCGAACGTTAGCAACAGTCAACGGGCATAGACAGACGGGCTTGCTCTGACTAGTTATTTCAAATTCTCTATTTTTATGCATTGCCAACAATTTACTTTTCATCATTTTTAAACTGCTTGATTCTGGGACAATTTCTTGTGCTGGATTTAATACATTCAGCAGTAATTTTGCATAAAAATTATTAAGTTCACTTTTGCTAGCATTATACTTTTAAAATTTATAAGTGTTTAATGAATCAATTTGGAATCCTTGTCTTAGTTTTAAATCTTTTTCTATAAATATGATAAATTCATTCACATTTTCTACATTTCCTTTAAAATTTTACATACAATATTTAAAAAATTAATTTAAATTCACCTATGTAACAGATCTTAATATTTGAAGTGTAATTTAAAATTTAAGATAGTTAGTCAATAATAATTTGACAATAAAAACCAAGGAGCTAAGTTGTTGATGGAATCAATAGGTTGAATCAATCAACACAATCATGAATCTATAGTGAGATTCTTGCTAACTATACTTATATCTGGAATATTAAGTACCTTATATTGAAAGCAAGAAATTAGGTATTTTAATATTAATTTTTATTTTTGCTTACTTTAATATGTATTTGCACAAGAGTGCAAGTGAGTATTTAATTATAATTATTTAGATAGTAGATACAAATATATAGGTGGTGATTGAAAAAATATTTCTTATAGTCACACACATTTTGTATTATACCATTTATGGTTTCTTTTATTTATGTCAGTAAAATATTATAAAGGCCTAACTAATGCTGTTTTAAAGTATAAAACTAAACTAACTAAATATGGTTCTGCTAGCTGTATAACATACCTACCCAATTAAAACAAAATTGTAATAGGAAAGAATTAGTAATTAAGTACTTACAAAATAAAATAAAAGGAAGTCATTACACTATCCTAGCCGGTGTGACACACATAACCAAATTATCTTGAAGGTATGTAACAGGCTGTTGACCTAACCTGGCATGTGCCCAGCCCATGTGCCTCATGTCGGTGCCTACTGCCAACTAACAGATATGTTGAGTTATTCTAAAGATTAATAATGTCTTTGATTAATTACTTAAATTTACCTTTATTTAATCTTAGGGACTCCATTAAACAGACAGACAGACAAGTTCCTTTATTGTACACCAAAAAAAAAAAAAATTAAAAAAAAAAAATTAAACTATTATTGGATTATAGTTTTGATGACTTAATTTATGTATCACTAGCTATTGCCTGCAGCTTTGCCCGCGGAAAAAGTGTCATCAAGTAGAATTAATGTTAGCACCATCTGTTGAGGGTGTGCCAGACAATTTAATATTTTCCAATTTTTGTGATGGAAATATAGTGTATGTGTAATAAGTGCTATATAGTATAAGTGCTATAAGTATCATATGTGCTAATATAGATTATGTTGCACCTATGTGCCAAGTTTCATCCAATTCCATTTTACATTTTTTGCATGATTGAGTAACAAACATCTATAAGTACATCCAAACATACAAACTTTCACATTTATAATATTAGTAGGATACCAAATTGCAATTGCTTTGGCCATCCTGACACAGGTAAAGTTTACTTAAACAACCTGAAGAAGACAGCTGGATTCAGAAGGCACAGGACCGGTCGGAGTGGTGTCGTTTAGGAGAGGCCTATGTCCAGCAGTGGACCTCAAAAGGCTCTAATCATAATGATGTTGATAATTCTTAGGGATAACTAGTCATGTACAATGTATATGTATATGATTATTGGCTTAGGGACTCTTTTTTAAATCTATTAAACACCTTTTAATTTATGGTAGGAGATATTGTCATTAATTTGCTGATATGGACAAGATTGTAAACATTATGTAAAGGAGTTTATTGATAATTCAACTGGATATTTAGACTAAAAATATTTTATCAATTGGTTTTTTTTTTTAATATTTGGGCAGTAATATATAACATCTTCATCAGTTTCATCACTTGAATGCTCAATAATATTTACTAAATTTTTTTATAGAGTTTTATTACAGTTTACTTATCTTATCTACAGCTTACATATCTTTTCGACTTTATTTAAACCTCTTTTTAACATAATAATATCTAGTGAAAAGAAAAAGGGTGACTACACCTATTGATAAAAAGGTTTAGGACTATTTGGCAATTTACTGAAAACTAGGTTAATTTATCTGAATTTAAATATCATGAAGTTGTGTCGCATTCGGTAATGGTTTTTGTTGCCCTACGGACTCCTAAAATATAAATGTCTCGTCACGATCTGACAATATGCTTGCAATTGGCAGACTTGTGTTACTTATACTCCGAGCGGAACACCGCGCAGTTGAGTACCGTTAGTGACAATTCCCACTTGCCGTAACCGGTTGTCGACTGAACACAATTAGTCTGATTATTCTGTGGTTTGGGTGATAAATCGCTAATTTGATAATTAATCCTGAACTGGCTTTCCAACTGGCCGATTGGTAAAACGAAATGCGACTCAAATAAGAGTTCTCTTGAGTTTAGGGTAAGTAGGATGGTGTAGGGTAGGTCAGCATCGATCTATCTCCAACCATGTTTAATGCGATCCAATGCAAGTTAATTACGCTATTCAGCTTCCGGCGCCCGTTTACCGTTTTCACCGAAAATAGTCAGTCATTTCAGTATTGGTTTCACGTTCTACGTGTACTAGATCTAAGGGCCCAAATAATTTTATTATACTTTTGTTTCTGGTCATGTAAATAAAACACCCAGTATAATTAATGCAATCCGGTAGTAATATTTATTCGCCTTGCCGAATTCTTTAAAAATCCTAGAATTTTTATAACTCTGAATTTATTTATCACTCTCGCTCGATCATTTGCCATGGGATCTCGATCAATTGAAAGTTATGTTATAACTAACCACTGAATACGTAACGTATCATTAGTCTAGAAAGCGTAGCAGAATAGATAGAAAAAGATAAATGTATTAAAGACTATAGAAACATTACGATAGAAGTTGGAACGATCAATAGACGATGAATAAAAAAATCTTTTATGCTCCTAGCCTAATAATAATATTTTGTTTCAGTAAGTAATATTTTGTTTGGTGCTTATTTTGTTTGATGCTAAGTAAGTAAGTAAGTAAGTTGGTAAGTTCTAAACTCACATGGAAATTGGCAATAAGTTGACCTAAGATGCACGTTAGACTGATACTAGGATCCAGTGTATTTATTTTGAGTTTGATCAAATTCAATGTCCCGGTTGTTTTCAATGCTGGAAACAGTCGTTAAGCCTTGTCGGGGGAGACCCGTGCCCGGCAGTGGGACGTCTATGGATCGAAGCGATTCTTTTAACTAACAACGTAAACTACTACGACAACATTTTCGTGCTTGGTCTTATCCAATCTGTGCTACTTGAATCGCCGAATTGTGGCGTATACAACGTGTTACAAAATACCCTGTAAAAACATAATTACTTATCATAGCCAAAAATTTAGTCAACCCTAGCAACCCCTTTCTGTAAAAATTTGACGTTTATTATGAAAAAGTAAGTGTTCGTTTAGGTTGTTTCGTTAGGTTAGGTCTTTTAAAATTTTTGTCGTTCCGCGAAGTAGGTAGAAATGTAGGTACATTCTGCGTAGTTTACTCTTTAATTTTACTGAAATAGAGTTTGCACATCAGTGAAAATTATAATTTATTTTTATTTTTTTGGGGTATGTTATACAGCGTTACTGCGGTTCTTAAATATTCTTAATGGACTCGTTATATGGCCCCATTTAACCTTTCGACTTTACGGGTAGTTTTGTAACACCCTGTATAACAGAGAATCCTCAGTTCAATTAAACAGCGGAATTCCAAACTTGACTCCGATGACCCGTCGGCCAACCGGTTTGTGATATCATCGTATTAATCTAATGTCAGCCCCGATCTTGCGGTGGTTTCTGAGGTGAAATTTTATTGGACACCGTCTTTCGACTACCAAACGTTGTTTTTGTCTCTAATATCTTGGATATTCTCACACACGGCCATCTGACCCCAAAGAAGGCGCGAGCCTGTGATATGGGTGTCAGAGACATATACATAGTACATAGATATTTTTAAATACATACTTAGTTAAATAGATAATATTAACATCCAGACACAGAACAAATATGTTCGTCACACGAATATTTGTCCTGAGTGGGATTCGAACCCACGACCCTTGGCATAACAGACAGGGTCACTACCAATTGCGCCAACGGGTCTGTCAATCTCTAATGTCTTGGTAATATTCTAAACGTATAGTGGACTTTACTGGGTAAATTGATATGCTAAATAGAGTTTCTTATACGGAAAATAATAATACCGGCCAAGTGCGAGTTGAACTCGCGAATTAAGGGTTCCCTACCAATTTCTATAAAAACGTTCTGTTGTATGGGAGCCCCCCTTAAATTTTTATTTTTTCTATTTTATGGTATTTGTTGTTAGCGGCAACAGAAATACATCATCTGTGAAAATTTCAACTGTCTGTCTATCACGGTTCATGAGATACAAGCCTGGTGACAGACGGACAGACGGACAGCGGAGCCTTAGTAGTTAATAGGATCCCGTTTTACCCTTTGGATACGGAACCGTAAAAACTAAGATTTACTTCTTTACATTTAAGTACCTACGCCTACGCGTGACTCATGATTTTTGCTATAAGCAAATTAGATCGGAGATAAATTAAATTCCTTATTTAGAAGAAACAAATAGGTACATTATTATAACGGTGACAACATTCATCTCATAATGTGAAGTAAAATTCCAAATCTGAATCGCAACAAGCAACGCAATTCCCAACCGAGCAAGCCGAGCAAACAATGTTTTAATTCAATCGTAGATTCCTATTCTAATTACGGCGTACAAGCATCTAGGTAAATAAACAGGTTTAGGTGGTATTGCAGGTGAGTAAGGTATACAGCGGAGCATGACAATGGAAGGGTACGATGGTGCAGTTGTAAACAGTTGTCTAACTGTGAGCGCCATGGGAACGGCTTGCAGGCTATGTGGGAATGGTTGAGTTGCAAGTGATAAACGGAAGGTGCGGCCGCATATACTGCAAGGCGTAGTAAAACCTAAAACCCCGCGGATTATTAAACATTTCCCTTGTTTACATTTTTGTATCTTAAATATCTTAAATATCATGGACATTATCACACACGTCCATCTGACCCCAAAGTAGGCGCGAGCCTGTAATATGGGGTCAGAGACTGATATACATACATAGATATTTTTAAATACATACTTAAATTGATAATATGTATAAACATCCAGAACAAATACAAGTGTTCGTCACACGTATATTTGTCCATAGTGGGATTCGAACCCACGACCCCTGGCGGCAACCGGCCCCGTCAATACATGGATATATGTATGGATATAAGATTGCAAACGACCATGCAGATTCACCTACCGCTGCCGCCCATGGGAAGTCTTAAATTGGAACTGAGATAATTCAGTTAGCAGAGGGAGTTAATATGAACATGTGTTAGTAGGTTTGTTAGTATATATTGTGAATTCGGTCAGGGACCGTTAGTGACAGCTATGTTGCTGACCCAGAATAACGACAGATATTATTCTGATTTCTGAACTCTACAGATCTGAAAAGATGTGTCTATTGTACCAATGTCTCAGATTTGCACAGATAAATTTTTATTAAACCTTTCCCTTGCTTCAGAAGAAACCTTTTGAGCAAAAATATTCCCATTGCTAACGCTTCCCGCACTACAATAATGTGGCGGGTACTCTGCAGGCCTCCTCCATTTCGTTATAGAGACTTCCATTACTCTCTATAGGGCTGTTAATGGATTGTTCGCTACCATTGAAGAAGGCTTTGAATGAAATACATCTCGAGGTCATCTTAGTTTTCCATAATGTATCTATATCATCATGTCTATTGTTAAATTGCTCTTGGTTAGATGCTTTTTCATCAAACACTTAGCAAAGGGCATCTACAACTCATTCCATGTCAGATTCATATTAATATCAACGATACAATGAACGGCGACTCACTAGAATAGGCTTGAACCGTCAACAAACACTACTTAATTTCTGAAACATAGATCTTCATCATACTATGTTCCCACATCCAGAATTGTGTCGGAAAATAGCCAGAACATCGTGTTCAGTCAAAGTTTATTATAACACCAGGTAGCCTTGTCTAAGGTATAACAAAATCGGATTATAGGCATATGCGTTGCAATGAATACTCGATGTAAAGGGGCCTTACTCGGCTAAGCCATAGAACTCGTACTAATTTTGTTGCGCCAATATGTAAATGTTTAGTTGCACGTTACTCCTACTCTTATGCTTAGTTTTTTTCTCACTGTATCACTAATGAGCTTATCGAAGGACTAAACTTGTTTGCGCTGCACGTATTGATCAAATGTGTATGCGTTCCGTTGATAGCGTTAATGTTGCGATGATCGTTATATCAAGATATAGGTTTAGCTGAGACTAATCCTAACATAACATGACCCCAATCAATAGTATTAAGCGTAGAGCTCACAGATTAATTGGCTTGTAATGATAAACCTGACATGACACAAAATCTAATAAATAAATATCTCATTGACGTGACATGGTTAACGTCATATGAAGTTTCGCGTCACTTTGACATTTCATATTGCAGAAAAACTTTGCCGGGTCAGCTAGTATTTAATAAAAACAAAAAACACATGACACTATTGAAAGTAAAACGTGTAAAAACATTTTGATATCGTTACATGTAAAACATAATAGAAGGTAACACTAATGACTAATTAGGAGCAATGTAGACCTTGCAGAACTGGAAGGCAGTTCCGATTGTTCACACCTACAGCTATCGACAATTTGAAAGTCAACACCAAAAGTGCGTTGGGCGATCTCTGACGCAAATCCACACAACACCTACATCGCTGTTATATGGTCATATTCGCTCTGTCCGCATGTGACTTTCTATGTCCTCGAATGAGACGGGAGGTGACTGCGAATGACCTAACAAAATGTCCACGTATGGTAATTCTACTGTTTAGTGACGCGTGAGGTGCTGTGCAGACGACAGACAGAGGCATCTATAGACGTGGTATAAAGTTGATAATTATGAAAAATGTAGGCAGAAGAAGATTTGCACAACCTAAACTAAAGACGAACGATGTTATCTGCTTCTTATCATATTTAACTTTTGAGTAAGTATCTAATAAAGAAAGAAGAAGAAGACGGCGGGAAACAGCTGGTTTTAGAAAACACAGGACCGGTCGGTGTGGTGTCGTTTAGGAGAGGCCTATGTCCAGCAGTGGACCTCAAAAGGCTGATGGATGGAAGTATCTAATATACCTAATGACTTTACTAGGTCAGATTGTCTACCATGTCCGTTGCGTCTTGCGTCCACGGTGACCGTAATTGTAGAAAAAGACGCTCAACGACTAGCAAAACCGACATTTTGTCTGCCGGACAAAATGTCCCTTGTCCTCCTTGTTAAGTCGGCCTGTATCCAGCGTCCGGTCTGCTCCGTTCGATGATGTGCTTACACGGCCTGCTTTTATTGTATACATTTTGACCTGTGGTTTGGCACAGAATCCTGTATGCTTGTTGGTTTAAACGTAGTATATTTCTGAATATTATAGATTCGAAAGATCAGCTGCTATATTTGAGTTAGAGGTTAAGTTCAATGGATTTTTGAACTTTACTTAGATTCAACTTCTTCCTTAACGTTAATGTTTCCATTATAATTTAATATATGCTAATTGCAACTGCCCTTTTATATCTTATGAAATGAACCTTATCAACGAATTCAAGTATTGTTACATCATAATAATGCTCTAGTGGAGTAAAATTCATTCGATAAGTTTAGACATGAGCAGATATTCAGAAAACAAACGAGATTTGGTTGTTTGCGCGACCTACTTCTTCGCTCTAACATGTTAATCATAAAAAATCTCTTAGATCTTGGGATAGTCAAAATGTTTGCATTGAGCCGTGCACGTGACGTCAATGTTTATCGCTCATGAAGTTACGTGATTTGAAGATGTCTTATCCTCTGTGAGAATCTTTGTTCCTGGACTAATTTGTCGCCTTCTTGATGTTAAGTCAAAATCCACTTTCAGCATGTAAGTAGTAGAAATTTTCTTATGAGCATCCATACCTAAGACCTTTTTGAGTTAAAAAGAAAGACCACTAAAGCATTTTATAAAATTCTGTACTTAGCAATGCGCTACTGGCAGTCGTTCTGTGTAAGTCTCGAAGAAGGTTTGCTGCTTCTCTATGAGAAGTATCCGTATGCTGCAATTTTTTACAGTAAAAAATAAAAGTATTTCAATGCTCGACAAATAAAAATAGTCATAAAATAGACAGACATTAGTTTTTGTCTGACCAGTGACCACCTAGAACACATCGCTTGAATTGTCTAGGTCCCATAATGACTTCTATGAAAGACTGAACATGCGTCGCAAGTGCAATTGATTTGAGTTATGTAAACTCGGCAACAGCGGATCAAGTTGCCGATCCATTCATGTTCGGGTCTATGACCGCAAACCGTTGACATTACCTGGCGACCGAATTCGCTGACTTTGCTAATTCTTATGTTATGGATATGAATGTTTGCTTTACTTATTAGTAGGTGTACTCATAATAATGCATGGCGTAGGTATTTGAAAATAAAAATGTTTGTAACAAGTAAAAGTGGAGCACTTTCGGTGTAATTGTTTCAATTCGTTTTCTATATCGTTTCTCCTGTAAGGGAGTAATTTGATGCTGGTTTGCTTTGTTTCCCGATATAACTAGGTAAGACTAGAGTGAAAAGGCTTTTTCTAGACAGTACCGTAACGCCTATCTTGCCTATATTTAATAAAAATTTAGTATTCACTGATCATATTATAATGCATACGATTCCAAACAATCTGTTTACTTAACATAACACAACAAGCGCGAACGTTTCTAGCAGCCGGTTCCTTAAATATTTGAAAATGTTAAATTGCAACACGGACATTACTTGAATCTGTAATTGTTTTAGAAAGCGCTCCATCGCAGGCTCGTGAACACGGCTGATGGAAAATGGGTGATGGAATTGTGTTTTGGGCACTAAAATTTTACTAGATCGCCATTCCCTCATACCAATCGCCGAAATTTGCCGTACTGTATCCAACTCATTGTGTGGGCCCCGGCCTTGCATGGACGCACCCACGCTCAATCGCTTAACCACTGTCCCACGCCGCGCCCACGCAAACAAACCAGCACTTACGTTAAGTCAAATTGCTTAATAGATTTATTTATGTGGGGAAAACGATGGTGTTGTATCGCCCATTAAATGCACAACTCGATAGATCACTATGTATTTTATGGCGTAGAAAGTAGTAGCCGGGTAGTGGAAAATTTCATTGGCAACGTTTAATTGATTCTTGTGGTGAGGGCTCGTTAGATGTCTATCATGATACGGCTCGGTGATGTCAGCGCCATTTGCGGGATATCGATATTCTGTTGCGATACAATCTGCCATTCGATTTAGGTCAGTCGAATCTCGGCTGGAATCCGAAAGTAGTCTGGACGCCTGCTTGGACGGTATTGCTTTGGGATCCTAAGTTAATTTATCAAAGAACGTCTAGATTGGCGCAACAAGCGATCCCCACTTAGATACGTCAGGAATCTGGTTTGCCGCGAGCCTGTAGCTGACCTTCGCCATCCGGTTGACGAGGAGATAGGCTTACAGGTTTCTGGTTTACAACGTTTCCTGTGTTTACGTCCAGTGAT
The DNA here is from genome assembly GCA_944567765.1 of Carterocephalus palaemon. Classification (NCBI taxonomy): domain Eukaryota; kingdom Metazoa; phylum Arthropoda; class Insecta; order Lepidoptera; family Hesperiidae; genus Carterocephalus; species Carterocephalus palaemon. Next base: position 1,209,829 of record OX155645.1, read on the forward strand.
ATACGATGTCAACAGATTCATGCGAGAAACTCGAAGCAAAAATGTTATGTTATGGTCTTCAAAGAAAGTTGATTCTAGCTAAGAGTTGAAGTTTTATAGCAGATTACGATTTATTAGATAGCAGTACATAGCACCCTTCCTTGCAGTTTTTTATTGTCATTTCTTATGATATTGACTGTTACATTCAGTATATTTGTGATGATATCTCTATGATCTACGGGACATGGATTTACTCTTGTTGTAAGATTTGTTTCACGTGATTTTTATCTCGAGTGTAAATGTTATCAGAAAACAAATTCGAAGTTACTCTTATCTTAGTGATCCCTTACGTTAATATTTTGAGGTATGTATTTGGTTTATGAATGTTAATCTATACTAATAGATATTATAAAGAGGAAATATTTGTTTGTAATGTTTTCACACAAAAACTAATGGACTGATTTCAAAAATTCATTCACCATTAGAAAGCTGCATGTTCACTGAGTAACATAGGCTGTTTAGTAAAGCTAGATGTAAGTTTGATCTAAATAAAAAATAAAAAAATTACTAGGTGTAAACGAAACTATTGTTATGTCTAATTCCACGCGAGCGAAGCTGCAGGCGTCCACTAGTGTAGGTATAATTTAGCATAAATCGTCTGTAGTAAAGACAAGTATTTTTCGCAATGCCTCACAACTCTTAGTAACGTTTCGTAAAATGATACTATAAACACTATGATGTTCCGCTGGAGCTGTATTCTTTTAAGAAATTGTATTCAATCAACAGACGGATAAAGAGTTATGCAGCATGTAAAAAAGATCGCTTGTTCAATCGCTGTTCGCTATGCAGTCATATAAATGTTGAATTTATTTCCGTCGCTTGAGCCTATCTGTCCTAACCCAATTGTTCTATCTGTTCAATATGCGACTAGTTTCATCTGCGTCGGTCCAATAATTAATACGCATGCACCAATTCTGTTACACGTACTCGTAAGTAGGTACGTTACGCCACGTTTCGTCACAGCGTGTTCGCCCACTTCCTATGGCGTTTGCCAATTGGTACACTTTCTCACCGATGGTCTAAACTCTTAAAGTGTCGTTCCGGTTGTTCTATTATTAAAAATATAATGCTATTAAAAGCATACGATCACGCATTTCGATGTTGGAGTTGGAGCGTTGTTCACTATTCTTCACACTCATGTTATTCTAATAAGTATTGTTTAAAGAAAAAGGGGTTTTTATATTTGGTGAGTTGGTGCAGCTCTATAGCTATTATGACTGCTTCTTGCCGTATGATAAGTTTAATGTCTTTGCTGTTTCTACTGTCATACATAATTAAAGTCCAGTGTTTCAATTCAGATGCTTATAAGAATACACTGACGGCAGCTGTCTCGTATTCATTAAAAATATTTGTCCACACGAAAGCTGAGTGATTTGGATGTACCATCTTATGACATGAGCCATACGTAAAGTTGGCATACAGTATTATAAGTAAAAGTGGTAAGATGCAATTATTAAATTGGAAATCATAATTTGGAAACTTACTTAAAATTGCCATGTCTGTAACATCAAGTTTCGAACTCATAAGATGTTGTCCGTTACGTTCCAAAAATTAAAATAAATGTTCGTGGAAATAAAAATCAAAATAATTTTTTTGACCGATGAACTTTGACTTGGACTAAATTACATATTCGTAGCTAACATAATCACGAAGCATATAATTCTATGTAATCAAGTTACTCTTTATATTTCTCGTCGAATCAATTAAGTAATTCATCTCGTACCTATATATATGAATTGGTTGTTGTGTTAACACTTTCACTTTAGCCCGTCGATTGTTTACCATCACCGTAACGCTGCGACCCATACACGTCCCACTGCTGGGCACGGGTAGACTATGCTGCGGGAGGTCTAGGAGGTCATGCTAGGTTAAAAGTTTTTCTTTTTCTTCGGCTATTGATTCGTTCCAACTTCTATCGTAATCGTAATGACGCTCGTCACCGTAACACTGTACAATCAATCACGTCTGCATCAGCGTGTCCAGCTCAGCAGCAATCATTATCAGTTCAGCCCTTTCTCGGTCGGCGGCCACATTCCAGTCTGACTTCCACCCGCCGCCGCCGTGTTTTTGCATCAACGCACTTTCCTCTACCAGTACTTTCTCGTAACAGCACTTACAACTGCTTCGACGGATTTGTTGACTTCATTCGGTCCTTCAGTTTTAGCTAGTTTTAGTTTCAGCTGGTGTTTCTGTGATCTTCAGAAAGGTAACTGTCGTATAGGAAACCTGCTACAGTTCTTTTGGAATCTACATACATTACTATAAACTATACATTTAAAAATAAAAAGCAATATAAGTCAGACTTGGATCTACTTGCAATTTACAATCATAAAAAATAAATATAAATAAAGTGAAGTCAAGTAATTATTATTGTTTGGATAACATGAAATAGGTATAATATAATAAGTGTTAAACACATTTAGAATCAAACTCAAAAGTCATCTGATAAACCTCCAATTAAATTCCTCGTAACTTTATTAAGTACTATTTCTTACATAATATATAACTTTTATAACTCACCTCAACATAGACATAAATACTAAAGACACGTGCCAAGTTAGCCAAAAATATCAATTCACATCAAATTTTCAGATTCTCATTATTGTTACTACAGTAGAGCCTTGATAATCCGAACTAGCAAAAACTAACCCCTGTTCGGACTCACGAAGCGTTCGGATTATAGTATGTAAGGAGAAAAAAAAACATTTTTATTCTTAAAATAGTGTTTAATTATATACATAGTTTAAGAGGTACAGTAAGCAACGAGCTGGGCTTTACATATTGACATTGGGAACGCTCTTATTACAAGCAGCGTAAGGACTACAGTCGTAATGCAAATAAAAAGCCCGGCTCGTTGCTTACCGTACATTTACATAATAATTAGGTACCATAAAATACGTAAGGTGTAAATTGTCTATTTAGTCATAAACTGATCTATTTTAGTTTGGCGAGTCCTGTTGATTAATAAACAACATAGCAGCGAGGCGAAGGCGAGGAAGTGGGGTGGGGTATGCAGTTCGGATTATAGCGACGTTCGGATTAGCCTGAGTACGGATTATCGAGGCTCTACTGTATTTATCATTATTAAATTATTATTTATTTTCTATAAATATTTTTAACTCAGACCTACAAAAAGAATAAAAAAATACATTGCACTTGTCAAATACGTATTTTCACTGCCGTCCGTGACTCACCAAATGGGCTCACTGAAAATCAGCGCCGCAGCGCGATGCCGCGGTATTATGCTGAGTGAGACCCAATTTCGGGCACATGTGTACATAGCGTGCGAGGTTTTATCCCGACCCACTGTTATTTTTACTTTTACTGTTTTTTTTTAATCTTATATCTTATATATATATAAAAGGAGAAGGTGACTGACTGACTGACTGACTGACTGACTGACTGACTGACTGACTGACATATCAACGCAGGGCCTAAACTATAAGGGCTAGAAACTTGAAATTTTGCACAGGGGTTCCTTTTATAACGTAGGGGAGCACTAAGAAAGGATTTTTGAAAATTCACCCCCTAAGGGGGTAAAACGGGGGTGCAAAGTTAGTATGAAACTGCTGTTTTTTAAGCGGGCAGACGTCGTTAATGGGTCTAATTCGACGCGAGCGAAGCTGCGGGCGTCCACTATATTAGATATAAGGTGTACATTTACCGCTACACATGTGTCAGAAAAAACTACGAAATAAAAGCTTTTTCTTTCTTCTTTCTTCTTTCTTTCTTTCGTATACATAGGTATACACACATAGGTACTTTTTATCCCGGTGATTTCCCCAGTCCACTAGTTGTCAATTTTTCTACTTAGATTAGATAGACTCATAGGAGGTAATTAAGGAATGACCTAACGTATTTACAATATAATATAATAGCGGTGACAGCCCAGTGGCTATCGAACTCGCCTCTAACTCGAGCGGCCCGGGTTCAAACCCCAGCGGCACGCACAAGTTATGTGCGATTTAAGAAATTAAATTTCACTTGCTATAACGGTGAAGGACACATCGTGAGGAAACCTGCATGTCTGAGAGTTCTTCATAATGTTCTCGAGGGCATGTGAAGTCTGCCAATCCGCATATGGCCAGCGTGGTGGACTAAGGCCTAATCCCTCCCATTCTGATAGGAGACCCGTGCCCAACAGTGGGACGTCTATGGGTCGCAGCGATATTCAGTATAATTCTGCGTTTATTGTCTACATTGAACTTACATCAAAAGAGTGTTAAGAGTGGTAGACGCACGACAGAACTGGGTTGCTGTACTACCACAAACTGAACTCATAAGGATTCATTTACTTGACCTAAGACAATTTAATCCCGCCACGCAGTAAGAGTGAGATAAAATATCCATTAGTTACCTAGTATAAATGAACTGGAAGATTTTAGTTTTTGAACTTTTCTTGTTAGATCCATCTCGACATAATTTTGATTTTTTCGTTACTTGGCTTCAGCTACTAGTGAAGTTACTCGTCTATCAGATGAAGCATTGTTTGTATGTTACTAACTAATAAGTTAATTGTATTTTTCTTTCCAGGTAATTCTTCGTAACGTAACAAAAATATTGCGAGAGGAAATATTTAGTGAAATGTCAATAATTAGGTATAGTATATATACATAGTTTAATTTAAAATAATTTTGTCATTTCATGAATAACATTTTATGTTACATAATTGTTTTAAACGGTTTTATTTAGCTTGCCCTGTTTGTTTATTTCTTTATTTATTTACAAATCTATTGAAATTTGACCCACTTCCTGTCGACGGATTTATTTGAAATATGGTACTTATGCACTTTTATTCAAAATGTTCTACAGATGTTCTATTTATAGCCAGGATAATATACTCTTCTCTCTCTATTTTACTAGAAGATCTGCGTTGAAGTGCATGCGAGCTTAGAGCACTTAGCTCTCAAACGCTAAAAATTAATGAACCTCTCCAAGGAGTCTATAAATTGAACGTATCGTATTTTATCAGATCGGAGAGAGCAAAACTTAAAAGGAGGGCTAAATTTAGTGGTTATTTTAATAGTATTATTCCAATTATATAAATCTACTAGTGGACGCCCGCAGCTTCGCTCGCGTGGAATTAGACATTCATTAACTTCAAAAACGGCAAAGTTTCATACTAATTTTGCACCCCCGTTTTACCCCCTTAGGGGGTGAATTTTCAAAAATCCTTTCTTATTGCTCCCCTACGTTATAAAAGGAACCCCTGTGCAAAATTTCAAGTTTTTAACCCTTATAGTTTAGGCCCTGCTTCTCCTTTTATATTTATAGATTTTTGTCGAACTATCGATACAACCACAGATCTGAATAAATTTCACATTAATCAACATAGAGTAGACGCGAGACTGTTTAAATGTAAATCTTGATGTGGTGAAAGGGGTAAGCAACTCGATCATTGCACAATCAATCATGCGGTAGAAAGGTATACGCTATTAATAAGATCAACTGCTATGGTTATTATTTGTAAAAATAAAACGAATTCATTCATAATTTTTTTTGTGATTATATTTAACAACTACCTACTGGACGCCCGAAGCTTCGCTCGCGTTGAATGAGACAACAATAGTTTCGTTTACACCTAGTAATATAATATTATAGCCTATGTCTAATGGTGAAAGAATTTTTTTAAATCGGTCCAGTAGTTTTTGTGTGAAAACATTACAAACTAATGTTTCTTCTTTATAATATTAGTTATATTATTTGTTATAATATGTCACGATTATTCATATAGAAAGAGCATACTGATAACTCAGCGGAACTATGTATATAATACAGATAGATATTGTATAATGAAATAAAAGAAACAAACAGACATGGTTATTTATAAAATAATCTTCCATTACCTGTCTATCTTTACAAAGTGCAATATCGTAAGGTCCTTGATCTTGCAAGAATTTAATATGTTGACGGTTCCATATAAGATAGCGACCAGTTAGCGATATCGCAAGTGCGCGTGGGACTTGTAGACGGCCACACTCCAAAACCTTTTGACAAAAAGGAAATCAAATGGGCATGTCATGTGTATAGACATATAGGTGGTGGAAGCTTAATTATGAATGAATAAAAATTAATGTTGGTAAGCGCATAACTCAAGAATGGCTGGACAAATTCGGCTAATTTCAAATTTAAGGTCCACGGAAGGCTTAAATACAAAAAAAAAAAACAATATCTGCTCATTTATTACTACCTATTATTACTAGAGGTAATAAATGAGCAGTTTTTTTTCTTTACGCGGCGGAACAAAGCCTAATTTCACGCGAGCGAAGCTGCGGGCGTCCGCTAGTTATGTTTCATTCTTATCTAGATACAAAAATACTAATGAATAACTAACTTATACATACGCGTGTATTTCCCCGAAGGGGTAGCTAGAAGTATATACAGTTTTCGCCAATGCGCGACTGCTAAGCTAAAGGTTCTGGGTTCGTTCCCCGGTTCGGGTTGCAACTATTGGGTTTTTCATAACTTTGCAATGCCCGGTAGCAGCTCGGAGGGATTACAGGCGTGATGTTATGTAGGTATCTAGCTACCGAATAAGATAAATTCTTTTTCCAGTATTGTTTCATATTTTCTACACTATAAACCGAGTTCCAAATCTAAAAAGTCAAAAATAATGGTAATCGTTTATGGGCACAGGTCCCTCCCAACTCCCACAGTCACAGTTGAAGGAGGTCGCAAGCATACTCAACCACACTGCTCAAAAACCGGATTGATTTGTTTATTCACGTAATATTTTTAGTCAAGCCGGCAGTTAATATCATATCAACTTTGAAAGTTGTCCTAAAAAAAATACATACAGTCGAACATAGAGTCTCCTCCTTTTTTGGAGTCGGTTAAAAACGGAATCGGCAACAGGTATAAAATACGCAGTAGCTACTCACACTGAAAGAGAATATTTTATTATCACAACAGAGCAACTATCAATCGTACCTAGATAAGTTGATAACGGCGCGGAGAAAAAAAATGAAAACAGTGAACCGAAGCGCAAATGCCATATCGCTGCCAATGCTGTTATCGCTCGGCACGAATATGGAATTAATATAGAAAGTATTCACACGAGTGATAAAATACCAATCAACCAGACAGTATACGCAAACGCACTATCTCGTTACATTCCGACATATGTACTCGTGTTATTGTAGAATGAAACCGCAAAACTATATTTGAATATCATTCGCTTATGAAAACCGCCAGAGCATCTACGCATTCATTTTTGTCTCTATTTTTCAAATTCACTCCTTATCTAACTATTGGTACTTAACCACGGAGTGTTGGCCGCCCTCCGACGAGGTGGCACAAGGTGGCACAGGTCCGCAACTGTGGCGCGCATAAAGTACGCAATACAAAGTATGCCATTCGTCATGGATCACCTAATGAACATATGCAAACAAAGACGTTTCGTACGATTGAGATCTTCAGGAGAACAATCGTCGTAGATAAGAAAGTCATTAACTAAAGCAGAGACAGCTTTGAAACATTCCTTACTAATCCATTCTTAATATTATAAATTCGAAAGTAACTCTGTCTGTCTGTCTGTCTTGCTTTCACGCCAAAACTACTGAACCGATTTAAATGAAATTTGGCACAAATATAGTATAGAGCCTGAGAATTGGAAAAAAGTATTGTAAAGGGTTGAAAAGGGGGATGCAAGGTTGTATGAAAGAATTATCATTTACAGAACTAGAAGCATAAAATTTATATTTTAGGCTGTTGATTAGATAAAAATTAACGTTGCATTCAAAGTTAGTAAATATGTTACCCTTACCCTAAGGGTGTAAAATAAACATAGGGGATAACACATTTACGGAAAGATTACAAATTTGTGAAGCTAAAGATAACGCGTTAAGAAGAATCTATTACAATGTCTAATGAGCGAAGCTGCGGGCGTCAACTAGTTTTTAGATAAATAAGTACATATTTCTTAAACTTTTTCGCTCTTCCTCGTACACAAATACTTCAGTTACCTCTTGCATAATGCTGTGGCTGTAGAAATGAGCTTCCATCTGAGATGTTTTGAGTTAGCTATGAGAAATGACATGGAGATACCATAAAAAAGCTCTCCTTCAGTGCCTTGATGGTGACACTCTATGTACATGAGTGACTGTTGTGAACAGATTACCTTATGCATCTGTTACACAATATGTTAACCGACCTTGTACGGTGAAGAACTCATCACCACCTTGTACCTACTCTATCTTATCTGATAAATACAAGGAAAAAATGTGCGGAGATGAGCGTCTCGGTAGTATTGTCTATTTATTGTTTCACTTGATACTTGCGCGTGATCTAAATAAGGCTACACATGAATTGTTGAGTATATGAATATTGATACAACTTGCGTCGGGTTTGTATGTAATTAAAATGAGACTACTGTAAATAACACTACTTCTGTGAGAGCAAATAAATGAGATCTTTATCTTATCTTTAATTATGTCGATACGTCTTTCTTTTCAATATCAAAGTACTACAAAAATGTTTCAAAAAAAAGGCAAAGTTTCATACTAACTTTGCACCCTCGTTTTACCCCCTTAGGGTGTGAATTTTCAAGAATCCTTGTTTCTAGCCCTTATAGTTTAGGCCCTGCGTTGATATGTCAGTCAGTCAGTCAGCTTCTCCTTTTATATACATATATAGATTCGTCGTTTACATAGACGATCTGACATACGGACTTCCTAATTTAGTTATCACGAGCGCTGCTTGTGAAACGGAGTCAGTATTGCCGTTAGACAGCTCGTGCTAATCACTTGTGAAACTACCCAACTATTGCCATTTAGCGAATTGCTTTCAAAGGGATATTCTTCGAGGGACTACTTTGAATTGACACGGAAATGATTTTTTAAATTTTGATTTTATGTTGGGATATGATTTTAACTTACGAAGTTAAATTATGAAAGCGATAAATTAGACATAAATCATACTCAAAGTATATTCTCTCTCTGTCTCTCATACATTGCTCGTCCCCGTAAACCTTGGTCAAACAGTTTTCTAACGGTCTTTATTTCACCGCTATAGCAAGTTTAACTGTCTTTCTGTCTTAACACACAAAATATAATTACAAAAATTGAATATTCAACATTAATAATAATCTACACTACATGAATCTTCAAATTTAAATCTTAGTTATCTGTTATTGCATCATCATTTCAATAATAGGTACATCCTCCGTGGAACTTCATACGTCATAAATTAAAACACAAGTCATACGAATAAAAATCACTTCAGCATTTATATTCACTAAAATCTTTTTTGGGTATTTCAATGAGTATAGAGTTACAAATTATATCATTAATATTCAAATTCAGAATATAATCACACGTACATCTCTCAGTTGAAATGGTGGAAATAAATTTCATAAGAAATTTGCCACCGCTGCGCGGGCTATCCAAATATATCTTCTGTTTTCATTATAAATAAATTATACCTTCTGCTTGCTTAACTGGTGAATGCCGTCATTTATCTGTTGGGCCAGTTTTATCGTTGTACCATCCGGTAAAGGAATAATCGTTTTAGATAATCAGTTATATTCGTGCTGTGGTAAAGATATATTAGTAAAAGCATAGCAGTCAAAAAAAAAGCCAAAAATAATCAATCTTGTGATTTAGTTGGGATTCATTTAGTGTCAAAATCTTCTCTGTGACTTTGTGCTAAAGCGAGTCCATCAGTGGGAAAAGTATATTTATAGAGGCTCTCCAAATTTACACTCATGTATGCCAGACACTCAAACGGCGAAAGTACAAGTGAAAGTGTGAGCCACAGTTTAAATGCTTGTGCTTTTTGTACCAGTAGACAAAGGTAGAATTTTAAAACTTCTCCACAAGGTCGCGCTAACCTTGCATCTTTGATAGCACTCTTTGATTTACGATAATCGCTACGTACGGAATGAACCATCCGTCATCCGGAAGCGTTGCAGTGACGTATTGGGTTCATCGTCAACTAAACATTACGTAAGGGCCGTCGCAGACGCAGCTTATATCCGTTCGACGCTAACGAGCCGTTCTATCTTTGGCGACGTACAGACCTCAATCGTCCTAAATACGATCGTGTAAGGTTGAAAATGGCCGAATGGTTCGGCTGCGTTGTTACGTTTTGAAGCGGTTTGAGGTATGGACAGCCGCCAGGCCAGGGATGAGACTATTCCCGTCTACTAAGCTAGATGCTGTATCCGATTGCTTGCGAACGTCGTTTTGGCATGTGTCACTCAATTCTGGCGCCTTTTTAGTGCCCACAAATGCCATGGTCGTGACAACATCATGCTGTCACTAAACTGGTAACTCATTGATATTAGATTTGAATTACGATGACAATCGGTATTACAGATTCATTCCAAACATAATTTGGACCCCATTATAGAAGTACATGCGTCAACTAAGTACTGTTTTGGCGCCAACACGTCATTAGTATTCGAAGACGCCTTATTGGGTTTGGTACGTTTATGGATTTGACGGTGGTGTTTATTGATTCATTTAAGTTAACCAATTCGAAAACATGTTATTTGTTAGCTAAACTTTATTTTAGGATTGACTCTGTGTTTTAATTTTTTTTAATTCTTGTAGTGCTCTGAAAACATTTTATTTGCCTGTACCTGATCTAAATTTGGTTCGTTAAAACTTGTTTTAATCGCATAAAAATTACTAACGAATCTATGGATTGACAGAAGAAAAAACAAATTGCATCCACAACAACACAACACAGGTTATTATTAACAGAAATTCTATAAAAAGCGCCACAGAACCTGTCTGTGTTAAAAGTCAATAACTACATCGCTTTATCTATCCAAGCAAACAAGTCTGCTGCTATGTGTATGTATGCCCACTGCTTTCCAATACATTCTACCTGATTGGTATTTAGGAATTTACCACGCGGAGTAAGTAAGGTAAGGGGTTTTCGCTTAACGTTAGAAACATTACAAATTTAACGCTAAGTCAATCAATAAGATTTTTACCGCATATTTAATTGTTTCTTACTTCTAATTATTGCAATAATTAGTCAACATTATGACCTCAATACTATACCTATGTCTAAATTCAAGACGTAAAGAGTACTGAGAAACTTAGGTTTAATGTATGTTTCCAAGTTTTAAGTAATTAAATCTATTTCGTGTTCTTTATGGCATCTCGTGCCGACGAAATTGTTTTCGCTTATGTATGTACTCGTATGTACTCTGAGATCAACTAATTTTGCTGCAACCGTTGTATATTAATGAGTTGAAATATGTGTGTATATAAACGTTAGAAATAAGGTCAGCGGCTGTGTTTACAGATTTAGATTTGTCAGATTTGACTGCCTAAACATTTTCTATGAATTGCACCAATTTTATGGTCGTCAGTCGGTTAGATCGATTTATATGTTTCCTTCGGGTTTTAGAGACTGGTTTATTGTTTGTTTCTTCGATGTTTTATGGAGAATGCGAATGGTTTCAGCTATGAGTATTGGAAATATATAATCTTGTGTAAACGTTACGTTCTTTTGTTTATTAATTAACTAATAATTTTGCTATTGGTTTTCGAAAACCTTCTAGGATGAAGCTCTTCTCGGTTATCGAAGGTCATATTGTCATTTACACTTAAATACATAGAAGTGTCTATTAGTGAATAGATCGTTTGGCGTTGGATTGGTGTACTAATGTTAGATGACGTGAGTTACTGTGTTTTCTTATTAGCAGATTATTTACATTATTTTTATACTGTGTTATGTCACTTATCGAAGCCGTCCAGCTAACAAAACGACCCGCGACACTCGCGCCGCCTGAACGAAAATGAAAACAAGGTCGCCACGCTGTTTGAATATTTAGGCTGTAGGTGGTTCAGTTCTTTAATATCTTACTTGGCGTGCCTTTAATTACTTACGTCAATGAGAAAAACTGATTCGGTAATAATATTTAACTTTCTCTATTCCAATATTTTTTATATTAAATTTGCTTGCCCTAGAAGTCCTCCATTGTTAAATTAGTCCTTATAGTAAATGCTTAATTGATTTTATGCACCTTTGAAACTAAAACGTAGTGATGAGTGAGTGATGAGAAGATGAGATATCTACATCGTCCATTCATATTTAAATGAACAGAGGATGATATCAGAAATATTATTCACTCATTGCCTAATTTCATCAAACTTCAGTTCATCGAAATGTATAGTGTTGTATTAAAACTTTTCCTCTCTAATTAACACGGGAACAAGTTTTAACAATCCTTAAACTCTTACGTCTTTGATGTTTAGTTGGGCTATTCAGATAAAATTACTTGTGAAATTATCTCACGCATATAAAAAACTTTTTATTGTTTAACGTACACTTTCATTTGGTATGAAAATTCAATCTTGCTCACGATCTAAAACAGAAATGAGGTCAAGACACAAGAGCTACGCATTTCTGAATTTATTTCTGGAGCGTCTCGACATTTACAACAGTTTTTTTACTAATGATATGAGATTACTATTTTGATATAAACTTTAATATTTATGAAAACAAAATAACAAACTGGCCGATTATTATCTGTAAATTTATATTGCTTCTATGTTCTGAAGAATGCCTCCAAAGTGATAAACATTAAATCAAATGGGAGTAACTCGATTTAACCTTGAAGCGACAAAAACATCTAGTCCCAATAAAACCAGCTGTGAAACTACAGTTTTTCGTACTACAGCAAGAGTAATCTCTTACAAGAATGCGGCGGGTGAACGTCCAACACTTGTGCGAGGCGTCCCGCCTCTGGCCTGGTATGCGCCAAATGTCACGGAGGCAAAAACGTGACGAGGCCTATGGCGAAACCTATGGGAACGACACTTGGTCCTTCTAGCTCGCGTCTGCCGTTGAACTCATCAACGGAATTAATTCGCGCATTTACATCATCATGAATTATTTAACCGTTCAGGATTCCATTAGGCTTTTTGTATCCTCAATATAAATGCAACGGATTCTTGACATACTTCTCCAAGTGTACATACTTCTCTTTCGTTTACAATCGATTTTGTAAGAATATATATTGTTGCTTAATTTTGTCCACATATTGATTCTTTTACGTCTCTGTAAGTCAAGTTCAGGCTATGACTAACTGCTGATAAAATATTTGTCTTTGTTCAAGGCAATTTGTAATCAGCTCTCTGGCTACAGTCTGGTTGAATAGTGTTGATTTTTTTTTTGTTAATTTATAGATTATATGCAGTAATTGGCTGTTATGTAGTTTATGATTAAGTGATAATGGCTACAATTGTTAATTTTTATTAAACATTAATAATGTTGTTGTGCATGAGCTTGTTAGTGGGTGGTATCAAGTTGTTAATCGAATCGGGTCATACGTCTTTCTAGTAAACAAGATTTTTCTATCTGCCAAAGTTGTTTAACTGGGTACTGCGTTTTGTCCCTTTCTTCAGTGTGTAAATTTTGTTCCGGTAATTATTTGTCTCTTTCACGCACAGCTTTCCCTCCCCCCGCATCCACCTGCGCCAGAGTGCGACACACATCTCAGCATCTTCCGTCTGATGCTTTCTATTTTTGCTGAGCACATCTTAGTTCCACACAATCGTGTTTTTATGAACCTGCACTTATCCTAAAGAAATATATTTAAACTTTTAATATTTCAATAACAATAATCTTGTTTACATTTCAAAATTTGCCCTGCTCACGATTTTTATTAATTTTTGAAAGTTTTGTATTTAAATTGTTCAATAAGGAAACACTTATTCATTGAAAATTGATACTCGTCAAGATGTAAAGTAAACTGGTCTATAAAGGTGCTTATCTCTTTTAAATGGAATAATTAATTATGTATTCGCGGAATCCATGCCGTGTCAAGTTTACGGTCGTTCATTGTGCTAGAAGATGTTTTCACTAATTATCACACGTTCGATGTACCTACCTATTGTTTGAATTATATTCGCACGGATCGTAATATTTCGTTTTCAACGGGATTTATGTCTTAATTTCTCACATTTCGACACCTGCAAGGAAGAACATCGTAACTCATTTTTAGTAACTTTACAGGAGAGCGCGTTAAAGTTTAAAAAAATTCTTAGTCAGTTCTGTTATGTCCTAACGCCATTCACACTAGAAAGTTGTAGTCAAAAAGGGATAATTTATATTACTGTATGATTAATATGCTATTACTACGTTCATTTTACTACCTTTTATGAGTTACAATGAGTTTGCACGTTATAAACTTTATAAAATGACATTGTAACTCAGATTTACAATTCAAAATTGTACGCCTATGTTTGCTTCATAGAAAAAAAAAATTGTAAGTCTGACATACAATGCGCAACATGTATTTTAATTTGATTTGAAGTTACCATATAAGTAAAACAAGTGAAATAATTTAATTATTCTTTATTAATTCCAAAGTGTTTGCTCGAGATCAATGCATTGGGCAAACGGCAAAGCCAGTTATCAAGGTTGAAGACAGATTCCGGTACCATAGTCTCGTCCAAACCTGAAGTTTTGATAGAAATTGAGAAGTATTACGGACAACTGTACACTTCCTCGCAAGCCCCAGCTCCAGCTGGAGCTCACGATAAGCGAGCTAGGTTAACCCGGCACTATACCGAAGATATCCCGGACGTCAGCCTGTACGAGATTAGGGAGGCTCTCAAACAACTGAAAAACAACAAAGCACCGGGTGATGACGGAATCACAGCAGAGCTGCTAAGAGCTGGTGGGAAACCTGTCCTAGTGGCGCTCCAGAAGCTGTTCGATACTGTCATCAATAGCGGAACCACCCCAGAGGCGTGGCGCGCGAGCGAGGTTGTGTTGTTCTTCAAGAAGGACGACAAAACCCTTCTTAAGAACTACAGGCCCCTTGCGCTCCTGAGCCACGTCTACAAGTTGTTTTCGAGAGTCCTTACTAATCGCATTGCGCGCAGGCTTGACGACTTCCAGCCTCCCGAACAAGCCGGTTTCCGAAAAGGCTACAGCACCATGGACCACATACAGACACTGCGGCAAGTTATACAAAAGACCGAGGAGTATAACCAGCCGTTGTGTGTCGCGTTTGTGGACTATGAGAAAGCCTTCGATTCTATTCTGGGCAGTGTTGGCGTCTCTGCAGCGGTGCCAGATTGACTATAGGTACATCGAGGTGTTGAAGTGGATATATGAAGCCGCCACAATGACAGTCCGAGTACACGACAGAAGCACGAACCCCATTCAATTGCAGAGAGGTGTTAGGCAAGGGGACGTTATCTCCCCGAAGCTTTTTACCGCTGCATTGGAAGGCGTGTTTAAGCTGATGGAGTGGAAAGGACTAGGCATCAACGTCAATGGCTAACGCCTCACACACCTTCGATTTGCCGATGATATAGTTATCTTGGCAAAATCGCTGGACGACCTCAACACTACGCTAGGGGACCTCAACAGTGCCTCACAATGAGTGGGTTTGAAGATGAACATGGACAAGACTAAGATCATGTCCAATGTGCATGTCAAACCTATACCAGTTGTTGTTGATGGCGCTGCCATAATATATGTATATGTATATTTACCTGGGACAAGTGGTCCAGATGGGTAAGTCCAACTTCGAGAAAGAGGTCACTTGAAGAATCCAACTCGGCTGGGCAGCGTTCGGGAAGCTACGACATATCTTTTCATCGAGATTACCTCAGTGCCTGAAGACGAAAGTTTTCGAACAGTGTGTGTTGCCAGTGATGACATATGGATCCGAGACGTGGTCCTTTACCGTCGGCGTCATTCGCAAGCTCAAAGTAGCTCAGTGTCGCTATGGAAAGAGCTATGCTCGGTATTTCGCTACGAGACCGGATTCGAAACGATGAAATCCGTAGACGAACGAGGGTTACCGACATAGCTCGTCGACTAAGCACGCTGAAATGGCAATGAGCAGGCCACGTCGCTCGTAGGACGGACAACCGATGGGTTAGAAAGGTCCTCGAGTGGAGACCAGGGCTCGAGAAACGGAGCACAGGCCGCCCTCCAACCAGATGGACTGATGACCTGAAAAAGTCAGCGGGAAATCGCTGGATTCAGAAGGCACAGGATCGGGAGGAGTGGCACCTATTAAGGGAGGCCTATGTCCAGCAGTGGACTCTGAAAGGCTGATGGATGGATGGATGCCCATATCATAGATCGTAAAATTATATGTAGCAAGTTTTCTTTTATAATAAAACAGAGATACTTCCGACTGTGGAGTATTCAAGATCTTTTGTAAGTCGAAACAAGCTGCTACAACAGAATCAGAGTGCTTGGCTCGGTGTTTATCGCTATCTTTTAAAATGTTACAATTTTGGAATCGAAAATATTAATCTTCGTTTGAGAATGAAAACATTGTAACTAAGATTGCAATGAAAGATTGTTTAACGTTCACGTTCACGTTCACAACATCTTGCGAAAGACAAGAGGGTATCTCGTATTGCAATTTTTTCTTAGTAATATTATCAATTACTGGCAAATTATCAATAAGTAACTAAATATACATTTTTATCATTTTCTGTAAACGTTGACTTACAATGCTTTAATACTGGCTAAAAACTTAATTAGAAATAATTCAGATATGGGAGTAAGTGCAAAAAATAGAGCTTTTTTTTTTAATAAAGAATATGATTGTAACTCAAATTCATCAAAAAGTGAGTTACGATGTTCTTCCTTGCAGGTGTCGATTTCATATAATTATTCAAAATCAGCTATCAAAATTCCTAAGATGGTATCACTTTAAGGTGAAAACAGTGCTTCTTCCTAAAGTTCTAATATGGATGAAACCTGTTATTTTTATTTTATTGTTGTTTTATAATTACATACTCGTATGCATGCGCGTGATGTTCACTTATCTCGTGTTTCATATCGTCTAATGATCACGTTAAGCAATGTTAGATGCGGTCAACTTCTCGTCGCCTCTAGTGGTATTATGATCAGGGTATTCTCATTTCCGCAGTAGTAATTTGTAGTACTAGTATTTTGAAATCCTTGAGGCTGGTAACCTAGTTTCATCTTCCTGATTGCCTTAGATTGAGGAGTCCTAAATGCTTAATTTCATTCCTGTATATAAATTGATTTCAAACTAAATCAATGGACTAGTTAATCTAGCTGGCCATGTCACCTGAACGCTTAAGTAGCATCTTTCAGAGATTGTTATTAATTCATCTTAATAGTTGTTTTAAATAAGTCAATTTTAATACCACAGTCAGTAAACAAAACCGATATGTCCGACTGTTTCTGAACATAATTAGTTGTACTTAACATTGTTTATGATATCAACGCTGTGGGATGCGGTCATTGACGTCGTAACAGGGAATGCATTTCCTTTAACAATCTGTTTTGGGTATATTACAGTAGAAAACATTTTACCGAATGTTGAATACATAAAATGTTACATTAATATTACTTACACTTAATTTTGTTTCATCATCATCATCACAACCCTTTCTTTGTGCCAATGTTAGGCACAGGTCTCCTCTCCTTTGTTTACAGATGTATAACGTTAATAGTACTTAGAAGAAAGCAATGTTCATGGATGAAAGTGTAACATCAAAAAGGCTATCTAACAAAATGCATCGCCAAATTCGTGTGTTATTTTCATATAAGAAGTTGATCACTTCTAACATCAATATCTACCATAGTAGTCACAATTGATACCAATATATAAAACGCCAATGATAGGTATTCTACTATACTATAGTCACTTACTTACGAGTACCTGAAGCTCTAATAACTTAGTGGGAATAGATTTCCGATTTTTCTCTTAAACAAAACCAACATTTGGCATGTATTCCTGTCAAGTTAGTAAAAAATGGACCTGCACGGGCATCGTATTGTGAAAATGTAGGCATGTCTTGTAACACCCCGGTGTCGATACTGGCCATTCATAGTTGATTTGTTGCGTGTTTTGGCCTGTTCATTGGGAAATGTTACGTTTTGTATTGGTCAAGTTTGTTCGATTGCTTTCATCTTGCGTACTTTGGTCGCTCTAGTGGACTATTATTATTTGTAGGAAGGGGGTGTGGGCCATAATGCCCATAAGCCACTGCGACCTAAATAGATCTATTGTAGCTATTGTGGACTATTGAGATGTGCCGTTCTTGAAGCTGCAAACCCCGTGTTTTGAGGTATTCAAAGGAAATCGTGCGACACTTTCCATACAAAAGTAGTCCCCTGTTTCCTCATAGGATAATGAAGCTACAACAAAAGTAAACACCATACGAGATGTTCATACTATTTCTTACCTATATGACAAACCTATACCTAATTACAAATAAAACAATTGAATTTGAATATAAATTTGAACTTAGATCGTTGATCGAAGACCATTAAGAAAGTGTGATGTAATCAAAGCACATTGCAAAGAAACGGCTACAACAAAGTCTTGTTGAACAAAAGAATTTAACAATGCCTCTGAACAAACGTTATGTCACAGTCTATTGTCGACCTTAACACACTGACCTTTCGCTGCGATCGTGTCTACATTAGCACCGGTAAAGTTCGTAGTTCTTCGGGATACTTCGGTAGAGCGAGCATATTATCCATTACCTGCATTAGCCACTGAATGAATTTCTCAGTACTAGTACAAGTCTACTGCTTCGATGAAATTAAATAAGCGTTCACTCACTAGCCAAATGAATGAATTGTGTACAATGTGCACAAAACGAACAAAGGTTAAGCAAGTAACACTATCCGGGGAGTAAGGCCACACCGCAGTCGCTCCGCGCATCCTTACAAACGTTATGTTCTGCATCATTGTACTGAAACGCCATTCATGATTATATTGTTATTCACATTTATAGCGTCGATTATAATCATCAACGTAGGTAAAACACTGTTATGGGTATCATGTAACGGAATAAAACGGATATTAGACAGAGCCACGTATGACGTGCCTTTCACGGACAAAATTGGTGTTTATCAAAAGAAGGTTATAGACTTAAAATAGAATTGCAATAAGATTTCTAAAAAGAAAAGAGTAGTTTTTATAATGACAAGAGCCCTGATCAAACCTTGGAGTATTTTTACTGGAACGATATCAGTTGTTCGTATGCACATGTATGTATATTATACATCAACATAAGGGATGATTGGAACCAAATTTGGGCGTCTGGAAACACTCAGTTGTCAGAATGAAAATAATTCAATGATGCTTGTAATAACCCTGCTACACTTAGTAACTGCAGGCTTAAGAGTTTTTATAAAGCTTTATCGGAACTTTCATCTTGAATTTTGTTCCAAAATTATACATATATTCAAATGCGCTTAGTATCAATCACATGGAGTGCAAAATTACTTGGCTTGTGATCTCCTTATCACCCTACTGAATTATGTATTTCGTTATTTAAAAAACTTAAGGCACTATACAAAAAATATCCAGGCGGACTTAATGCTGAAAGCGACGACTCAAATCAAATCCATTATCATTTTAAAGTGAACACTTAAAATGATAATTGATTTTTGTTGTAGATGCACTTGATCTGTGCTTCTGCGTAAGTGACATATCATCACATAGTCGGGCTGCATTTGCAAGAGATCATATTGCCATATAAGAGGTGGCTTGTGGAGGAAAACCCATATTTTTCATAAGCAGGTTCTTTACCCGCTCTAGTGTGATGGATATCTCAAGATAATTCGATCTGTGCATGTTGCAACCTTTACCGGAATGACAGTTAATGATCTCTCGGCTGCACTTGGTTATTTAATCGGCGCCTAACGTCACCATGGTGTTGCCAAGGTCGTGCAACACACGTGCCGCGTGCCTTGGCGTCCATTGTATTTCAATCCTCGTTAAAACTAAGTCCCTTCCGTTCACTACTTCCTGTTGGCTAATCCAGCAAATTTATATGCTTGGTTTTGCTAGCATCACAATTTACGTTCTGTTGTTACATTTTCTGGTTTGTTTTCTATATTTTAGATGAAATATATTCATTGTAAGATCAGATTAGATCTAGACTACACTACAGTTATTTTCAATGACAGTAAAGATATTTAGGATTAATTACTATTCTGTACAAGTAGCGTCCCAGATAGCCCAATGGCTCGCATCGATTCAATGTGATCGAAAGAGTTAAGCAACGATGGACGCTACCGTGCTTCGGAGGCCACGTTAAGCCGTTGGTCCCGGTTGTTTTCAATGATGGAAACAGTCGTTCGTTAAGTCTTGCCGAAGACCTTCGGGTGGCTTGAGAACATTTGACACTGGGTTGGCCACTAACGCCTCCACCAATCCGCATTGGAGCAACGTGGTGGAGTATGCTATAGTGCTCCCGCAGCTGTGTCTGACCCACCCATGCCCAGCAGTGGGACGTCTATGGGTCGCAGTTAACTATTCTGTTTATGATGCATTGGTTTATCTCTACTATCGAGATAATTACCTATGCTTCGGTAATTTTCCGCTTCTTTTACGTATTGTCGTGTACGATCTCATGCATTATCCGACTGCACCAACTTAGCTATGACGTTACTGCTATTTGTTCGTTCATTACTATTTCCATATCATACCTTAATACATAGTGATACATAATTGGAACTTAAATTGAGAGATATAATATTGTCTTACAATATAATCATGTTTCTAGCATAGGGTTACTTAAATTCAACTCATACATATCGTTTTAATTACATTAATATTTCGCATCGCGTCGATAATATCAGTTCAGAAGAATTTTAAACGAGAACCTCTAGCCAAACTAAATGGTTCTGATTGATTATATTAGCGAATTATTAACTTTGTGATACAGTGTTACATTGTGGCCCTGATAAATGAAATCACAGTAAATTTACTGTACGGTATTCTAAGTGGTATGAAATTTTATTTAAAACGTTTTTCTACTTCACTGTTTTTTTCTTAATTCTCTAGAAATCGTTTTGCGCGCGGTTATTACGGTTATTTCCTTCAATCCCGGCATTCCTGCTCGACCGCTACGTAAACTAGAGTACTAGAAAAAGTCGAGCAATAAAACAGTTGGCGATCTGTTCCAAGATAGAAATTAGTCCAAGCTGTTCAAACAGCGGATATGCATCGCCGGTGACAGACAAAACCGCTAAATATAAAAAGATAACTACTGGGACGCTTGCCAATTTGAATGAGTGCTTTGGCTCATGCCTACTCATCTTGAGTGCAGATGAATATCCTTAAATATATCCGTTCATTAGTTCCAAAATTATCGGAATAAATGGGGTTACCCACGGCGCTCCGAAGATCGGTCTGAGTATTCCTCTCGACCATGAGGTCCACGATAGTCGCGTACAAACGTGATCGGATGGGAATCTGTTCGACTCGGAATGCTGCCAATAGTATAATTATGTCTCGAGACATGTGCTATTCGAGCGGTGCCTCTTTCTTGCCGTTTCTTTCTGTTCAAAATTTAAATTTCGTTTGCTTGCTTTCATTCAAATTGTGTTTATGCATTTGTTCATTTCCTGGGAACTACATTTCTAGGCTCATCTCTTTTGAATATTCAAATCAGAAGGTCAAACGTAAGTAAACCTTGTCCGTATTCCAAATCTGCCACGCCTTATCGATATTAATATATCGTTAATCGGGGCTACTGGCCTATTTAGCAAGTGGAGTCTGAAGTTTGACCATGAAACTGTATGGGTAGCGGTCAGTCGCTCGCGTCTACTTCGCAATGTGTCGCTAAGATCCTTCGAAAGGCTTGATGGATGTGTGTATTGTTAGCTTAACAATGGACTGAGCATCCGTCAAAGAGACATTGTGTTGACCGGCTTGTTGTGGGCTTCTTCAGAATGTGATGCACGACATACACAAGTAGCCTCTTAGAACTATCTTGCATTGTCGTAACAACTTTCTCCTCTGTCTTACACCTGTTCTTTAGTGCTGGTATTTCCGTTGTATATTGCATTTCAACTATTTTAACTGTTTAAAGTTTGTGATTGTTTATTTCTTATGAAATAGGGTAACATTAATTATGTCCGCCTTTTGTCCCTGGTATGTTATAGGTACATAAAGTATAAATAAATATAGATATAATAGCCCGTGAGATTCATTCTTTTTAGTTTCAAAAGGACGTACATATCTTATTTTGTATCTGATGATTCTATGAATGTTTATTTATAAATCACACGTGGTAATGATTACTATGTTTCTTAGTTTGAATTTTAAATGGCTTGAATGAAACACATACATACTCGTGTGTATGTATGTAATTCAATGTTATTCTCATGGAAAATCATTGATCGAATCGTTGATTTTGGTTATTTTAGATTAATTTTGTTTGACAATCCATGTCATAAAAGTGTCCTATCCATGTAAGTTAATTCGTTAATTTCGCTGTAATTCGCTAAATCAATCGAGTTATTAAGCCTTCTAAGGCGTGGCTCGAATACTACGTAGCTACGTACCTATTTATAGCTGTAACCCATAGACACTTGGGTACGAGATCCCCCCAGCCACGGCTGCGGGAGGTCTAGGGCACACTCCATCACCTGCTCTTATGCGGATTGGTGGATCTATTTATATTTATCTTCAATATAGTAAGGGATCAAAGCTTGAGAACATTCTACTCTGGGTTGGCCACTAACCCCTCCACCAATCCGCAGCGTGGTGGAGTATGCTCTAGACCTCCCGCAGCTGCGTCTGTGGGGGAGACCCGTGCCCAGCTGTGGGACGTGTATGGGTCGAAGCGATGTTTATATGTATGTGTTTGTTGTGTTTGTATCTATTCAGTTTCGATGTCCAATCATTGCATCGCATTCCTGCAAGCAGCTCTCGCTTGCCGAGTGTTTGCGGTTGCCATCGCACACTTGTATCCTGCGTGCGATCTAGAAATATCTTGCCATTGTTATGAAACCGAACCGACTGTTGGTCACGTTCGCTGCTCCATTTTTGCTAGCGCCGGTTGTTTGTGCAACTCTAAATTAAATATCAATTAGTTTATTACTACAAGTGGTTGCCGTTTATATATCTTTATCATATCTAAAGAATTTTCGCTCTCATAATTGTAATAACATCCTCAATTTAGATTTGTCTAAAATCTATATGTAATGTATATATGGATATGTTTTAAATTAATGGAACATAAACAGTATTATTTAGATAAGAATTTGAAATTCCTCAGCGGTGTTCTTCAAAGGAGGTCTTCATTTGGTATACACTTCATTGGCCAACCCTTCTTGTTTCGCATGTTTATAGAAGACAATATAGTTAAAGTCCGTTGGATCGTTTGTCTTCAAGAATAATAAATTAAATAAAATTAAATGATTATCTATGTTACGTGCTCACTAAGTTCAGAATTCAGATTAAAATAAATACAAAACCACTACGCTAGCCACGAGCCTATTGGCAGACCTTACACGCCTTCGAGAACATATTGGAGACATATCTATTGTTGTATAATTCAAAGCACAGTTAAATTAGCGCCGTCTTCAAGGCGAGCGTCGTTTTCCTCCTCCTTTTCCTCTCGCTTATTGCTTGATTGTCGTCAGCTGTCAGCCGCACGGCAATTACTCCGTCCCCTGGACCGTGATGCCACTTGCTATGCCGCTGCAGCCATGGTGCTGCATTTACAACAGCAATTACGTTTATATGTCCTCTCGTATCTGGTATACAACTCTCGTGTCTCGTATTCGCTGCGACTCAGACGTCCCACTGCTGGGCACGGTTCTCCCCCACAGACGCAGCTGCGGGACGTCTAGAGCATACTTTACCACGCTGCTCTGCTCCAATGCGGATTGGTGGAGGTCTCGAGAGACGTATCTCGTATTGGTGAACAAGAATGCGACGTGGACTGAAAATGGAACTAACGATGGTCATCTAAACATACAAACACATGAACTAATAGACTTTTACACTTTTCTTGTCTATTTTTCAATTTAAAATAGGCTGAAACAATTCTTTTTTGTGAATACCTAGATCATCTTTTAAACACAATATTTTTTGTAGTGTTTACTTATTGCCCAATTGTTTGTCGAAGCTTGTCGGTGATATAATTCCATGAAGAAACTTGCTTTTTTTTGTCCAAAGTTATAGCCAAATTGTAGCGTAACAGCAATGTCAAATGCAAGGCCAGGGATAGTTGCCTTGCGAAGTCTTTTTTCTTCGCAGTGGCCCGGTTCAGCCTCAGCGACATTCCTTCCATTACATTGACCTGAATGGTCATCGCGAACATATCCTAAAGGCTTAATCGGTGGACGTTTCGTGTGAATGAAACGCTCAAACTCTTGTACTCATTCGTCGGTCGTTAAATGACCCATTCCCACTTCCGTATCGGACATTCGTACCTTTGTGGTGCCACTTGCCTCAACTAGCTCAATGAAGTGTATTGTCCGTAAGTTGCACAGTTTTGGCTTCGTGCGATTTTGGTTGGATGAAATATAAACATTCATAGTCGCTTGTAGTTTTATATGACCCTATGGCAGGTTTTGATACATTTGTTTGGAATGTATCTCTGTACTGTTCGTATAAATCATCAATAGGCTTGCATATGGTGTAACATAGTCAATGCAAATGTTTATATGATTGCGAAAGTGTTTGTCTGTATTTCTGGAGTAGAGTGGGTAGTCGAAAATCTCGATTTCTCGTCTAGTGTGGCATAGTGGCAGTGTTTCAATCATATCTGGAGCGTAAATTACAATAACTTAAGTTTTTGTCAATTTAATTCAAAGAATTAATTATAATTAACTTAAGTGCTCTTGTTATCTCGCAGAGAAAAATATGTATCTGGGTCTGTATGTACTGTCTGGTTGTCTCGGAATATTCTTAGACATTTCACATGTTAAGCTATGCGTATGCGAGGACGCGAGTTCATTGTGTATTCAACGCCGTTCTGCATTGGCTGGTCTACTCTTCCATAACTTACTCTAGCTGTGTAGCCATCCATCCACGTGTGTCGTTTGATGTATTATGAGTTTGTCTGACGTTTTTCCTTGATGTTCACTTTGCGTGAATGAGTATCACACAGACAAAAAAGATTATTAGATGTTTGCAGCGATGTTAAAAGTAGTTAAAACAGATGTACAGATGTACAGATGTGCCAACAGATGGTATGCTCACACTCAGATCAGTTAGTTCGCGAAGTCCTATTATGATCTAAGTAAAAGACAAAAGTAATATACATATAGGTACTACTAATACTACTAATTAACTCTCTCAGCGAGTCTTGTTCAACAGTCACAATTGTTATGGGTGGCAGCGGATAAAAAAGAAATACATATTCGGTAAAGTATATCTAAGATACTTACTATATGAATGAAAATGAATTTTGGTAAGTGCATAACTCAAGAATGGCTGGACCAATTCGGCTAATTTTTTTTTTTTGTATGTTCCTTATGGTCCACGGAAGGTTTAAATACTACAAAAGAAATCCAAAATCTGCTCATTTATTTCCTCGTAAGGCGGAACAAAGTCTAATTCCACGCGAGCGAAGCTGCGGGCGTCCACTAGTATATATATACGTGTATATGTATACTTTACCGAACATTGAGCGCTTGCGAAGTGTCGAGTCGTTAGATAAGAGCCCAGAACGACATCCGAGCTGTCTCCAACGATGACCTCGCCTGTTGAACCCTAGAAGGCTTAGCTTCCGTCCACAGTAACATCTAAATACGTAAATAAGTCTGTGCATCAGTACTCGTATCGAGACGGTTCCGGCCGCGCCGGTCAAGTGTTTGCATTGGGCACGGACACTTTCTCCCGAAAGTGTTCCTCGAAGCTCGGCTCGTAAGTGGACTCGCAAGTGTTTTTAGGTTTTTGTGCCGCGAAATATGGCATTGTTTGTGTATAGATGCGTTTGTCAGTGAGCTTCTATTTAGTATGTTGTCGTTTGACATTGTTTCAAAGGTTTCTAATATTGTGGGTTTTTTATTGTTTGACGTGTTTCCCCTTTCATTTGTTAAGATATTCATATACTCGCAGTTATTAACATACTTTAGTATGTGTTGAATATAATACAGCGATGACAGCCCAGTGGCTATCGAACTCGCCTCTCACTCGAGCGGTCCGGGTTCAAAACCCAGCGGCACGCACCAATGACTTTTCGACTTATGTGCGATTTAAGAAATTAAATGTCACTTGCTACAGCAGTGAAGGACACATCGTGAGGAAACCTGCATGCGTGAAAGTTCTTCATAATGTTCTCGAAGGCATCTGAAGTTTGCCAATCTGCACTTGGCCAGTGTGGTGGACTAAGGCCTAATCCCTCCCATTCTGAGAGGAGACCCGTGCCCAACACTGGGACAAAGAAAGGGTTGTGATGATGATGATAAATTTAATACACCTAAGGCCTTCTACATCTTTTTATTTATTTATCTTCATCAGTGTCTAATTCATTAATGAAAGTTGTATTGTGTAATTGAATTTAAGCATTTGTACAGTCCAACTTCATTCAGTTTTCGCGCTGAAGATACACTAGTGGACGCCCGCAGCTTCGTTCGCGTATAGTTTCGTTTACACCTAGCAATATTATATAGCCTATGTGACTCAGTGAAGATGCAGCATTCTAACGGTGAAAGAATTTTTGAAATCAGTTCAGTAGTTTTTGTGTCAAAACATTACAAACAAATGTTTCCTCTTTATAATATTAGTATAGTCACTATTACTGATTGTACATGAGTAAAGTTAGACAAAACGAGTCGATTCGAACTACCTACTATCATGAACTATTATGTACTCTGTGCCACTATGCAAATAGTCTTACGTACCGAAACTTATCTGAAGCGACGGTCGATTTACATTTTACATCATATCGGTAATCAACAGCCGGTATCCGCTGCATGGTCGAACTCGCAGTTAAAAAACAATAAAACCTGGCTTGTAAGTCATTAGTGGTAGTCATAGTGGTCATTCAGGAGTGATTTACGACCGCGATATTCTTCAACGCCAGCTGTACACGCGCCGTTGCATCGGAACGCGTCGGACAGAAATACTACAATAGATTAGTGTGTCTTTATAGTGGTAGAAAATTTTGACGGGCCCGTTAGCGCAATCGGTGGCCCTACATGTTGCGCCAGGGGTCGTGGGTTTGAATCCCACTCAATGGCTATCGAAACCTGGATCAAATCCAATCGCAATGACTATGTTTGGGTGATCTGTGAATTTAAATATCACCTACTGTAACTGTAACGGTGCAGGAAACATCGTGAGACAACCATGTAGGTTGCCATGAGAGTTCTCTATAATGTTCTCGTAGTCATGTGAAGTCTGCCAATCCGCACTTTGCCAGCGTGGTGGACTAAGGCCTAATTCAAGAGGAGACCTGTTCCCAACAGTGGGACAGTAAATGGTTGTGGTAGGTAGTGTATAGTGGAGTCTTTAAAATCGGAAGTTAAAGGAACTATCCAACTATTTTCTGTCATATAAACTTCTTGGTGATTGTCGTGGATAATTATAGTCAAAAGTCAGCCAGACAGAACCACAGAATAATAGTACAAGCCAGAACTCAAAGCAATGAGACTCCACCGGTAGGAACCTTATACAACCTGTTCGACCGTAAAATAATGTTTGAATGTTACAAATTACTAATATTATAAGAATAGATTTAACACAAACGTGTGCTAGGAATCTGCATTGCCTTGCATTGCATTTCGCAGTTCCTGTATTTCACAATATCCCGTCAGTGCGCAATTAAAATCCAGTTTTCGTACGGGCTGGAAACGTTTTAGTTGTAAAATTACAACTAACGAGTATCCTTTTCAGTTGACCAATTTACCTAGTCAGCGCTTTAGGAATTTCACTCCTGGGTGTTTCTTGAACAAAGAGAAACTAGTGGTTCGAGAGTAATATTTTATTTTTAACAAAGGTTTAACATTCAACAGACAAAAACAAATATGGTTTATTGTACACCACAGACATAAAAAAAAACATTAAAAAGAAAAAGAAACAATGTAATGGCGGTCTTATCGCTCCAGTAGCGATTTCTTCCATTAAGTGATTGTATTTTGTAACTAAGTCGTTGCCATTTGTACCCCGGTGTTCCCAGTCAACGATAAGGTAAGTGATTCCATCCATCCATCAGCCTTTTGAGGTCTACTGATGGATATAGATAGGCCTCTCCTAAATCACACCACTCCGAAGAAGACGGCGTAAAACCGCTGGATTCAGAAGGTACAGGACCGGTCGGAGTGGTGTCCTTTAGGAAAGTAAGTTTACACGGAGATAATTGAATAACCCGCCGATAAATCGAATTACAGAGCAGCTAATCCCTTTACGCAACCTACATTACACTGTCGTAGTTTCCACTTATGCGTTTATTTAATTGTGCGTGCGACTCGTTATACTGCAACTTCATATTACCACTGCAATGGATAGTAGTAAAGTAGTAGTGGTGTAGTAGCTAGTAATATGTACCTTATGGAAGAGGGAATTCGATTTTTTATCTGCTTCTATAACCCTTACAGCATTCATTCCTAGTACTAAGTAAGTACTTAAGGGAGGTACAATGCAGATACTGCGGTGGAGACGTTATAAAGCAATTTCTGTTTTATCTTGAATGGCTTAGGTTTGTTGCGCTTGAGTTCAATGGAGAGTCTTCGAAAGTTTTGCATTCAAGTCCTACACTTAAGTCTTATTCAAAGCTTGCGAGCTGCATCACTAAAGATTGTTCTCGGTTAAAACCTTAAAGTTTTACGCCATCGAATAAGCTGCATTTACGAGTAGATCAAAAAAGTCAAGCCAACAGTCCGTATCGTATTGTCAGTTGCTATCTAAGGTCAAAGAGACAAGTAGATGTTCCTATTTTATAGCAGTCGTGGTAATTGAGACGCGTGCGCAGACAATAGTGAAACCGGAGGCGGCCTGGTGACAATCGAAATCGAAAGGTGTTGCGGACGCGGCGGCGGACGTAATGGTATGCTAATGAGGTGATGGCGTCTGGTACAATGAGATTTGAGGATACAGTGATGCGTTGTGTTGTTCTCGGCTTCAGTAGGGTGAGAGTTAGTCGCGTTTGCTATGTCCGAACTGCACGGAATACTACTGTCCGAACTGCACGATATACCTACTACTGTCCGAACGGCACGGAATCAGGGGTCGTACTGAAAACCAGCGTTCGTGGTCCGCCACGGCTTATGCTGAGTACGGGCCCCTTTTTGACAAATTCATACTTCGATAGATTAATTAGCTTTTTAAGGTCAATTTATTTTTATTTTAGTTGTAATTGTATGTAATTTGTCAAAATAAACTTATTCTATTCTATTCTATTCTTTATCGCGCTGAGTGAAGCTGGTTGGTCTATGTTAGCAACTACAGCTCGACTTGTTCGCATTCATATTTCAATTCATCCAAACTGAATTTTTCTAAGCTTGAGCGTGGAGGTTCATAAATACTTTGCCTCATAGTTGCTATTGCATTTAATGTCATATACAGACTTGGCATCGATCTAAAACATTGCTCGGATTAACGGTAATAATTTGTAGGTATTTACTGGAAAGAGGATGAATTTTCAAACTTTCCAGTAGCGATTAATGGATAGTTAGTGTGCACAATAAAAGCACAACTCGGCATTATTATGTGCTGCGCAAGCGTGTATCGGAAGGCGGCGGTCGTTGACATAGCTGTCGTTAGCATAATCCGATGCAGTGGATCAGGTGCTCGCTGCTCAACCTTCAGTGCGTATGCGCAGGTCGCGTTTGCTCGCTGAGTTATTGGCGTGAGTCAAGTTGAGTGGTTTTGGCCTGGTCCTTAGTCACAACAACTTTTGACTGATGGAACCGGAAAAAAAGGACCTGATGAAACGCGTGGGATTACTTTTTCTACGTAAACTAAAAAAGCCTAAATCTAACCTAACCTAGCTAATTATTTCTTTAAACAACGTTTACGAGTATAACCTGTTGGTAACCGACTAACTAATGTTGTTGCATTAGTTGGTCACTTCATTAGTAAGTATGTTCGACTAGATGTAATTTATTTTCTATAGAATCAGTTAAAAGTGAGTTATATTGCAATCTCGCCATTTTGGAAATTCAGCGACCAACTAAATTTTTTTCAAAATTATCGTTATTAAAAGGTGGAGTGTTAAAACACTTTAAAAGAGATAAAAGGAGAAAAACAAATGAACTTCTCCTTTTAACTCTCTCTCAAACGACTTCGTCTCACCGTCGCGGTTGCTGTCCCAAACATTTTTACACATAAGATCTTATTATAAATTTTCCTTGAACTGTTTACATGATGTTTTATAATAAACTTGCGTTTCGCAATCACACGTGATATTGTTTGATGTTGTTTAACGACGTGAGCTGCGCGCTGTGCAATTCACGTCACAAATGTGAGTTTACTTCTATTATCCTGAATATAACTCACAAATAGAAAAACAATGTAACATATACAATGCTATTCATGTTACATTTGTAAGCTTAACACTTACGAACTGAACAGTGGTAGTTCATACGCTCAGAGGTCTCATTGCTCTGAAATAGGCTCTAACCTCAGTGACAAGGAAAGTGACAAACTTACTTGTAAAACAATTACGTCACACATTAACATACCTGTTACACGCGGAGGCGTACGTCACGCAACAGCAAGAGACAATTCGAAAGATACCCTCACTTATTCAGATTATTGACATTCAAGGTTGAGTTAGGGCTTCAAAATCCTTGGAGAGATTTCAATCACGAGTCGGAAATTAGGTCAACAGCATCTAATATTGACATTTTATTAGATTTGTTAATAAAAATGTGCCATTGAACTGTCATATTGCTGGAAGAGTCATGACCCAAATGTATAAATAACCGTCTTTTACTCCATCTTAAGATCAGGCTGTGGCATAGGCAATTAACAAGGCACACCATGACGTCTCACCACCACCAAAACCCTTTCTATGTACCACTGGTGGGAACGAGTTTCGTCTAGACTTAACATGCCTTCGAGAACATTATGGGAAACATCTCTGTCATGCTAGTTTCCTCAAAGTTAGTACCTACCTAGTCCTCTAGTTTCCTTGGTTCCATGCATACAAGTGAAGAAAGAAATAAAATGTATTTATTCCGTATTATTGCGTAAAGAGAAGAAAAGAGAAATAGAATAAATGAAATAAAAATGCTGATAAATCTATACGAAAAGGGGCCGCAGTATACTACGACCTCTGGTTTTCAGGGCGCCCCCGTGTTTCTTGTAGTCCTGCTGGTGGCGTTACTACTTACTAATACTATTACTTACTGCACCTACCCAAACAACCATGTCCATACACTGTATAACCACTAACCATGTAGGCAACTTTAAAATGAAACAACCATACCTAATGAGGTTTTGCAATTTCTCGTTCCAGATCCTGCAGAACCTGGGCAAGGTGGACCGAACCCTGGACGACATATTCGAGGAGCACCTGCAGAACTTCAACCGCCAGCACCAGCAGGCCACGCGGCTGCAGAAGGAGTTCAACAACTACATCAGATGTATACGAGGTGAGGGGGTTATATCAGCTCATCATCACAACCCTTTCTTTGTCCCGCTGTTGGGCACGGGTCTCCTCTCAGAATGGGAGGGATTAGGCCTTAGTCCACCACGCTGGCCAAGTGCGGAATTGCAGACTTCACATGCCTTCGAGAACATTATGAAGAACTCACAGGCATGCAGGTGTCACTAGCTTCTCCTACGCTCAACAGCCGGGATGTCACCGACGAGGTTCACCTCTGGAGCAATTGCCCGGATAGAAGGACAATCCTTACATCCGGATTCTCTCACGCAGGAGCGCTCACAGCGCCGCGAAAGAGGAGGAAAGGTTTCGTTCGTTTGTTCGTTTTCAATAGCTATCCCCTTCCTCTAGTGTTATCAAGCTTAAGAACGAACCAACTAATGTTCATATTAACACCTCTGCTAACTGGACTAACCATCCTAGTCCGTTTATGAGTCCTCAGAGTCTGGTACAGTTGTCATGAACGCCAACCGATTGGTAGTGGCAATGTATATCCATAAAATCTATCATTGGCTCACTTTATATTATCCGTCATTCCAGCTGTCCAAACGGCATCCAAGTCGCTGATGGAAGCGATCACGGAGGTGTACGAGAGCAGCTGGTCGGGCCACGACCTGCTGTACGTGCAGACGCAGAGCATGGAGATGCTGTGGCAGGACTTCTCGCACAAGCTCGGCGACCAAGTGCTAATACCGCTCAACACTTACACCAACCAGTTCCCGGAAGTCAGGGTAAGGTTCCTTCGTTGAACGACGCCTTCGCAATCTTCCTAGTTCTTTATGGGCTCAGGCAGGTATGACGAGTCTGTCTGTGACAGGCAGGATGAGAAAATGAATTTCCCAGCGAAAAAGCATTTCCCAGCGAAAAAAAAAGGTATGACGAACGTCCCTGTAGATCGGGACCAAAATAGTGCTACAGTAGTCAGTTCGGGCAGCCGGAGCAGATATTTATTTCGTAAATAAATATTTGTACTAGGGTCATGGATGTTCAAAAATGTGTTGTTTTCTATGTGAGTACGCCACCGCAACGCAGGCTTAGATCTACCGCGGCGGTGGTGTATAGCTCTTTTTTTATATGTAATGTAGTCAAAGCCAAGCCACAACCCATAGACGTCCCACTGCTGGGCATGGGTATCTCCCACAGCCAGCTGCGGGAGGTCTAGAGCATACTCGCCCACGCTGCTCCTATGCGGATTGGTGGAGATGGAATGTAGGTCTCTTGCTAGAACGTCCCTCGTATAGAACGGGTAGCAGGTGCAATGCACCGTCTGTTACCCAATCTAGGAGGACCTCAGGAAGAAGTTCGCCGCCTCTATGCGGGCGTCGTGCGATCTATAGCACTCTACGGTGCCCCCGTGTGGTCGCATAGACTACTAGGCGTGCGGCGCTGTAGAGCCAAAATCTATGGTGTGCAGCGCCGGATGGCGATCAGGGTCGCGCGGGGATATCGCACGATTTCGTACGAGGCGGCTACGGTCCTGGCACGTTTTCCACCCCTGGACATCCTGGCTGGCATGGACGCAGAAGTCTATATCCAATCTCGCGCCATGCGCCTAGAGGTGGGAAACGTGTCTGATACCGAGCTCGGAGTGCTCAAGCGACAGGCGCACCAGCAAGTAGTCGCAGAATGGCGTGCGCGTCTGGAGGCGGAGGGATGCGCGCGTCAGCGAATTGTTAGTGCGATCCTGCCGAATTTCGAAGCCTGGCTGGGAAGAAAGGAGGGCAACGTCACCTTCCGGCTGACACAGGTGCTCACCGGACATGGCTGTTTTGGTGAGTACCTGTTTCGGATCGGTCGCGAGGCAACACCGCAGTGCCACCACTGTGGTGGAAACCGGGACGACGCACAGCACACGCTCGAGGAGTGCCCCGCATGGGAGTCCGAGCGGCGCGTCCTGGTGGAACGGATTGGAGGCGACCTCTCCCCGTCAGCAATTGTAGCGGGTATGCTTTCGCAGAGCAATGCCTGGAAGGCAGTAGTCTCTTTCTGCGAAGCTGTCATGACACAGAAAGAGACTGCAGAGCGGGAGCGGGAAAGAGCAGACCCGGCTCGGAGACGAGGGCAGGGTAGTAGAGGCCACCATCGCCCCGGACCGTCCCTTCAGTAGGGACCTCGCAGATCGGTTTTGGGGGCTCAGACCGAAGCATATCTGCATTTCTTTTGAAGATGGCAGACTGTACGAACGCAGTCTGCCATGCTCGGGGAGTTTCAGGGCTTAGCCCTAGGATGATTGCGCAAGGGAGGCACCGGTGCGTTCCGTAGGAGATCCCGGAGCCTCCTTAGATGTGCTAGAAGGCTGCCGAGGGGGTAAAAAAAAAAAAAAAAAAGGTCTCTTGCTAATTTATGGTTTTGGTTAAGCTATGATATAGTCTTGATAGTCAAAATTTAAGCAGTTTCTATTATATTGTTTAACCAATAGCTTTGGTTGATCAGAAAACCTGTCAACATTGTTGCATTATTAATAGAAATTTCAAACAGTTGTCTTTGAGCAGGTGCATAACAATACTCTCTCGTACTAACATATTCTCTAATGTTTCTTTCGCAGAAAAAGATAGAGAAACGCGGCCGTAAGCTAGTAGACTACGACAGCCAGAGGCACAACTTCCAAAACCTACAAGCGAACGCTGCCAAACGAAGGGATGACGTTAAGGTAAGGCATTAAAAACAAATATAATACTTTAGGTCCTTAATAATAGTAGAACGCTCGAGGAGTGCCGCGCTTGGGAGTGACGCGTCCTGTTGGAACGGATCGGAAGGGACCTCTCTCCTTCAGCAGTAGTATCGGGTATGCTTTCGGAGAGTCATGTCTGGAAGGCAGTGGTCTCTTTCTGCGAAGCCGTCCTGACTCAGAAAGAGACCGCAGAGCGGGAATGGGAGAGCGCTAACCCTGCTCGGAGACGAGGGAAGGGTTCTGTCATCATCGCCCCGGACCGTCCCTTCAGTAGGGACCTCGCAGTAGGTTTTGGGCTTTATTTCACCACCCAATTCAGACTATGTAAGCTATCACCAATACATAGATGATTACTTGCCGGACGAAACGTCATATTTATACGGATTACACCCGAATGCTGAAATTGGTTACTGTATCGGAGCGCTTGTTCAAGGTAAAATTTCAAATTTGTTCTGATTAAGTAAGGAAATTCAGCTTTTGGGTGGGGGCTCAGATCGACACCTATCTGCATTTTCAATAATAATTTTAAAAATAAAAATGAGTTTTTGATTTTTTTTTTTTTATTATTTAAAAAAAAAACATTTTCATTCATTCATTAACGAATGATCCCGCAGGTGACCCGCGGCCGCGAGCAGCTGGAGGAGGCCAAGCGGACGTACGAGGTGCTCAACTCGGAGCTGCACGACGAGCTGCCGGCGCTGTACGACTCGCGCGTGCTGTTCTACGTCAACAACCTGCAGACGCTGTTCTCCGCCGAGCAGCTGTTCCACTCCGAGAGCTCCAAGGTGGGAGATCGTTGGCCTCTTCGACCGCGGAAGGAGAACTGCATGCAATCCATACTCCGCTGCGACCGATAGGCGTCCCACTGTTGGGCACGGGTCTCATTATCATCCCCGTGCCTTACGTCATTTTTGATTGGTCCTTCGAGCCGGATATGAACCAGCGACCTATGGATATAATATGATATTTTTCATCTAGGGGAAAATGTGTTGTAGCTTACCTTATACATATTATTATAAGCATAATGTATTATGGGCAGGTGTTCAACGAGCTGGAGCTGATCACGGACAAGCTGGCGAACGAGTGCCAGCGCGGCAGCTACAGGAAGCCGGCGCACAACGGCAACGCCGCCACGCCTCCGCCCGCCGTGCAAAGTGAGTGTCGCCCTCTCCCTCTTACCCCTAACCTGTCCTACTCCCACTCCCGCGCCCCGCGCGCCCGCCGTGCAGAGTGAGTGTCGCCCCCTCTCCCTTTCCCCTCACCCGTCCCACTCCCACTCCCGCGCCCCGCGCGCCCCCCGCCCGCACCGTGCGCTTGTATTAACTTGAACGTTACAAATTTAGTTTATTTTGGCGGTTTCGAAAAACAATATAACAATGTTGTTCAGACACTTTGTACATTTGTAGTTTTTTTTTAATTTGTAAAAAATTGAAGCGAAGTGAAATTCACGCTGCAGCAATTTGTTTTATTTGTCAACAATATTAACTTTAGGTTGTTTTGAAAAATCTAAGTTCGAATACAAATATGCTTTAATGACCTACAGTAATATAATGAAAGTAATGACAGAAATTTAATTAACAATGCTTCACAAAAAGGCTGAATATTAAAAAAAAATGAGTTTGTATCGATAAATGCGATGCGCCATGTTTTAAGCCTACAAACTTATTTCACGATCACTTCGTATTAAATATTCTTCTTCGTTGTATAGTCTGTATTTTGTGTTCTACTTTAGTACCTACATGTCTCCGACCTTTAAAGATCTTTTAGAGCCATAGAACCAGTTTGTTAACTAAGAAATTCTACAAAATTTAATAGATAAAACACCTAAACCGTATTATAATCGGATAAAAATAAACTTAATTTGTAACGATATCAAATCCAACTTCATGGCAAGATGTCGTGTGTTTCGTACTGTAAAATCATATACTCAAAGATTGCTTGAGAATATCGGATACAATCAAATATTAAATACGATTTTTGAGATTCCGATATGCCTAAGCAGTTTTGAATTCACCTTACTCTTCTATCTTAAATTTTAATATTAATTTAACCATCTCTACTATAGTAATTCTGTAATTTTCCGATGTAACATTTATGGCAGTCGATAAATAGTATGTGCATACATTATCTGTAGAATAATTTATCTGTAACATAATTCTGATATCAAATCTAAGTTTATATATGAGCCACCAGTCGATCACAGATACGTTGCTTCTAACATTGAAGTCAAGCCACGTGCTTACGTCGACCACACCAGCGCCTTTTGATATCAAAGAACTGGTTCAGGTCTACATACAAACTGCACTACCTTAAGAATAGTTAAACTAATCACTACTACACTACTGTTTGTCTCTTCTATCGCCGAAACTCACCTAAATCTAATATCGGCACTACACTTATTTTCTAATCGACTTTCAAAAAAAGAATTATCCAACCGACATTTATTCAATTCGTCATTTACCAACCGATTTTGATTGATTCTTTTTGTTTATGTAACATGTACATACCTCCTCGGTCGTTTATTCATGAAAGTCACTGTTTTAATTACTTTTTTTTTTTAATTTTCTCGATGATCAAATTCTCTGAGGAATAGTTACTGGCTGATCAATAAATCTCTTTTACGGTCGAAAAAAACACAAGCCATAAGTGAGGTGTGACCACCTCGTGTGCTAGTATCTCTATACTTCCGTATAATGCGGTACTTACACCTCACAAAACACATACTATAGCTCCAGTGTAAGTGAGGTGACGGGTTTAATTGAGAGGCAACTGATCTGTTTAAGATGATCTTTATTACTGCTCAGATTGCTTACAACTATGTTATAGGCTAAATCGCATTCACACACAGACAACATTCCTTATAACTAACTTACATACACTACATAAGTGTCGTGCCACCTTCCTAACACATAACACGAGTGAGCATGCCGTGTGTGATCGCTGTGTAGCGCCCCCCTCCCCCGCGCTCAACGGCGGCTCGCCCCCCCCCTCGCTCGACGCCGAGCGCGCGGACGTCCGGGCCGCGGACGTGCGGCACGCGGACGTCCGGGCCGCGGACGACGGCGGACGATCCGACGACTCGCGGCTCACCGAGAGCCCGGTGAACAACAACGAGGACGAAACGCGGGTCGAGGACAAGAAGATGGAGGAGCTGTATGACATACCTGTCGGTGAGTATGCGATCCTGGTAGGCGGCGGTGTAAGCTCGTGCCGTTTGGGTATTTGTTGATTAGTTATTAGATATTTAGAGTTTGAATGTATGTATGTATGTGCATTGTATTGACAGCATTAGTTATTTATAAGTTTTTTTAACAGAATATAAAAATGGCAGTACCACCGCCCGCCACGGTACCAGTACCATTTCTGCCGTGTAATAATTGTTTTTAAAGCAATTGTGGTCCGGTTGGAAAGGTGTGGATTCCGGTTACACTTCTTTAGAGGCGACCATCTTAGTCCTCAAGGGTAGCAACACATCTGTGACTGACTTGGAACGAGACTCCTACTAACAAATACTAACTGGACTAGTACTAACACCAATTAACAGGACTAACTATCACTAACAGTCCCCAGTCCTCATACCTACTAACGAACTGACCAACTAATGTTCTAATTAACTTTCTCAACTAATTGGACTAACCATCCCAGTCCCTAATTGAGTCTTGTTCAAAGTCAGTCACAGTTGTCATGGGCGGCAGCGGATGGGTGGTCCTGCAAGCTCGTTTGCTATCCTGTATCCATAAAAAAAATTTTTTTTATAAAGACTTAGATTGGATGTCACGTCATAAGTTGGCATATCTAGATTTTTACATTAATTTCTTACCAACAGGTATTTTTGCTGAGGTATCTAATTTTATCTTCTGGCACTCGTTTTTATAGTGTTTGTTAAGCACTCGACAAGCTATTCAAAGTATCTTACTATATGCCTTTAAGTTTCTTTATAGAGGTTCTACTCTGTTTTGAAGAAGTTGAATTGCATAGTTCCACAATGTGTGCGCTAAAAGCATTCTTGCTCCCCTTTCCAACTGCTTAACTTATGTAGCGTCACATGTCTTCTTGTCCATCGTAACCTTAGTATGCTTGTAAGTAGTCTCATTAGGCAACCAATGAACCGCAATTCCCTCAGGGTCGCCAGTGGCCGTGGAAAAAGCGAACAATAACGTGGAGGAAAAGAAACAGGGTGAGGTGGAGAAGGAGAAGGAGACGGAAGAGAAAGAGAAAGAGGTAGACAATCAGGTTCAAAGCCAAAACAAGAGCGATGAAGTGTACGACATACCGGCCGGTGAGTACTGACAACAGGTTTGTTAATGGCGTAATATTTAATTTAATTAAACTCCTCCGATATTTATTTTAAATTCTGGATAGACTACCTAATTGGCATTTTATAAATAAACAATTACATCGGTTTCATACTAAATTTAAAAAAAAATTAATAAAAATAATGGTAAAACTGGGCATATATATTTTTTTTGTTTTACTGTTTTTAAATTTATTATTGTGATGTAAAGGAAAAATTCGTTAGTATAAACCAAATAAGATTTGATTTTATACATATTTATGTATCTAAAAATTCCTCTCTTTATTGTCCATTTATGTATATATATATTGTATGTTTTCAGGCGGGGGAGCTAATATTTTCCTAATGTTTTGCGATTATTAACATATTATGTGACTAGACCATTATCAC
The DNA here is from genome assembly GCA_944567765.1 of Carterocephalus palaemon. NCBI lineage: Eukaryota > Metazoa > Arthropoda > Insecta > Lepidoptera > Hesperiidae > Carterocephalus > Carterocephalus palaemon. The sequence continues at coordinate 1,248,506 of OX155645.1, forward strand.
ATTAACAAGCTTGTTTGTTGTAGTGTTTATTAGTATGACAATAATACATAATAACAAGAAATACTTGTATAGCATCAAATCGTCTGTACGACCATAACATTGCATGAAACGAAACGCTGAAATCTTACCAGTAAACAAACGATACGTGGAAACTGTAAAACATATTTATGTTTATTATAATATTTTTGCTATTTTGTTCTTTCAACAGCAAAATAAGTTAATTCGTTTGCTGTCTCATTAAAAATGGAAGCATTTTCAGTTTTGGAAAATGTAAGAAGTAATTTTTCTACATTTTGTTTTTGTATTTTTTAATTCTGACTCCAAACTTAGTCTGTTTTATTTGGATAATAAATGGTGGAAACTTCCTTGATTTCCGCATCATTATCTCTGTTCTTTACTATTTTACATTTTTAAAATATTGTATGTTTCCCAAATACATATTAATAAAATAAAATAAATTCCATTACATAAAAAATATTCTTCATCATTTAACGTCGAACTTTTATGTTGTTCACATCATTCAGACAAGTTACTGCAGTAATAGTAACAGAACCTCAAACTGTACTACGGTCACTATTCAGATTTGTATTCAGATTGCTCGAATACGACATAAAATATTCTTTATCACATAGCACCAAGTGTCGCATCTCACAACTTTATGTGTATATGTTATGAAATTATAACAATACAATAAGTGCAGTCAAAGCCTAAACATCAGAAAATCCTAGAAGATACAAGCCAATACGCAAACCCAATAATGTCTCACTTCAAGACATCACACTCAATTTCTTAATTTTCTTCTTCACGCAATCTAGAGGAAATTTAACAGACAGAACAGAATTTATAAAAAGAAATAAGTAGGTTAGTCCTAGTAAGTTATCCATAAGGAAACAGGTGGCTCGTAAGATATCGCATCTCGTGTAGCATCTCATATACGATGCGCGATTTGCGAGTGAGTTGAAAGCTATTCGAGAACAAGATCACCGCCTATAGCTATACTTAGCTAATTGCGAACCATATACGTCCCACTGCTGGGCATGGGTCTCACACAGACACAGCTGCGGGAGGTCTAGAGCATACTCCACCACGCTGCTCCAATGCGGATTGGTGGAGGGGTTAGTGGCCAACCCAGTGTCGAATGTTCTAAAGCCACTCGAAGGTCTTCGACAAGGCTTAACGACTGTTTCCAGCATTGAAAACAACCGGGACCGACGGCTTTACGTGCCCTCCGAAGCACGGTGCTATACTTAATTCTCATCAATCGCGGTGATGTAGCTGATCAAGTTTGTCGAACGCTCGTTTTAATATCGCTCGGTAATCACCTAAGTGACGAAGCCCAAACGAGGTTAAGTTAGAAATGTAATAAGTTCAAAAGGCTGCCTTGTACATAGGCCTGAACCTTATAAGGCTGCCTCGTAAAAGGACGCCGCCACTTCAAGGAAAGAGTTAACAGGCTTTTTGTTGTAGCAACTTATATTAAAGCTGAATCGAATTCACACAATTAAACGACTGCACGCGTTAGTCAATAAATCCATAAATTTGTTAGCCGATATACAGCACTGTATGTCGGAGCACCTCTTTAAGACAAAACATTATTTACCTACTTTTTGTATCTGAGATCCCAGCATATGCGGGGTGAAACTCCTAGGCTATGCATCTGATGGTATAAATACCAGATAGGCCGTTAGCGATTGAACACAATTTCATATTCGGATTTTTACCTTTATAAAATCACTGCAGTTGGGATTCGAACCCACGACCTTCCCATAGATAATGGGGTGCTGTGATAATTTGAGCCACCGCGGTACCTACATCATAGTTCCTAAACCTTTAGACATAAATGGCTTCCTAATACACGAAGGCTGATGATGTACTTTGTGTACCCCAGGGGCGACGCTGCAGGGTCTCCCAGCGGGCACGCTGTACCGCGTGCGCGCCACCTACCGCTACACCCGCGAGGACAGCGACGAGCTCTCGTTCGACGTGGGTGACATCATCCGCGTCGTCGAATACGACGACCCCGACGAACAGGTGCGTTACCCACTTTCCCACGGTTGGGCACAAGTCGGGCACGACATAGGAGGGGTGAAGTGGTCTAGCGCTAGAGACCCTGGGTTCGATTCCCGGCAACAACTATTAAGAAAGAAATAAGTGGAAATAATAGATACTTCTATACTAATATTATAAAGAGGAAACATTTGTTTGTAATGTTTTCACACAAAAACTACTTGACCAATTTCAAAAATTCTTTCACCATCAGAAAGCTGTATGTTCACTGAGTGACATAGGCTATATAATTATTACTAGGAGTAGACGAAACTATTGTTATGTCTAATTCCACACGAGCGTAGCTGCGGGCGTTTTCTCACAATGTTTTTTCGCCGTTACAGCAAATAACATTTTATTTCTTATATCTCACACAACTTAGAATTTCCATTGGTGCAGACTTATTGGTTTTTAACATAGACTATTTCAAATAGCTGGCTGGCTGAAACCGATGAATGAAGGCAGAATTTTAACCACAGAACTTTCACCGCCTTTGTTAAATGGAGTAGGTCAATTTTAACGTAATGTGTGGATTCCGGTTACACTTCTTTAGAGGCGACCATCTTAGTCCTCAAGGGTAGCAACACATCTGTGACTGACTTAGAACGAGACTCCTACTAACAAGTACTAACTGGACTATTACTAACACCAACTAACAGGACTAACTATCACTAACAGTCCCTAGTCCTCATACCTACTAACGAACTGACCAACTAATGTTCTAATTAACTTTCTCAACTAATTGGACTAACCATCCCAGTCCCTAATTGAGTCTTGTTCAAAGTCAGTCACAGTTGTCATGGGTGGCAGCGGATGGGTGGTGCTGCAAGCTCGTTTGCTATCCTGTATCCATAAAAAAAAAAAAAATTTAATTATGGATTAGGCTAATTTTAATTAATTTTATGTTTCTAGGAGGAGGGTTGGCTCATGGGCATCAAGGAGTCTACCAACGAGAAAGGCATGTTCCCCGCCAACTTCACGCGTCCCATCTGAACACACCGCCGCCAACCGCCTGCGGGGTCCAATCTACCCTCCCATTCTTATGCGAGCCTAGTACTCTATACTTCATGCAAGTAATTTTGTTCGCAGATAAATGATTGTGTAAGTTCGTTCATTGGTCATCACTCAACGTTTGATTTCCTTTGTCAAGTCCAATCTACCCTCCCATTCTTATGCGAGCCTAGTACTCGATACTTCATGCAAGTAATTTTGTTCGCAGATAAATGATTGTGTAAGTTCGTTTATTGGTCATCACTCAACGTTTGATTTCCTTTGTCAAGTCCAATCTACCCTCCCATTCTTATGCGAGCCTAGTACTCGATACTTCATGCAAGTAATTTTGTTCGCAGATAAATGATTGTGTAAGTTCGTTCATTGGACATTACTCATAACGTAAAATGACATGACATGTCAAAATGACATGACATCGTCGCGTCGGTACAAAAGTCAACTAGGCAAAGTGTCATTTTGGCAGTTTTTACATATAAATTTAAATGGACATCAATATCTTGCCACAACGCATACTGTGGCAAAATGTTGTATCTGCGGCATTTCAAATATAAATATTATTACAAATCGTTTTTCTGCTTGACTGAAAAAAGTTAAAAAAATCTACAAAGGTTAACTAATAAGTGAGATTAGTTTACTGCCAAATTGACACCTTTGGCTAGTTGACTTTTGTACCGACGACATGACGAGGTAATCCATCGCCTCCGCAATGGAAAGGCGAAAATGAGTGTCAAATTGACAGTGTCCGTAGCTATCCGATAAAACTTACACAGTTATCCTTATAACCCTTACACCTCTTCATATTTATGCAAACCTAGTAATCTCGACGGTGGTAATTGTATGTAAATTAAATTTTATCTTTGAACCATTATTTTAAACGGCTAATTTTCTAGTCTGACCAAGTTCAAATGTAATGCTTCAACCATTGTATTACGTGTAAATACCATTATTTAATGTTTCCCCTTGGACCCAGAATTGATTGGTCTCTGCGACGGTAGTTTTTGGACCCCTGAGAGAGTTAGTTATCATGGTAGTTAGCAGATTTTCGTGTTTGCGATTACAGAGCCTGACTAACTGTATTGACTCGCTTGGATTTATTGTTTAAATCATTTAATGTCTTTGGATTTATTTATTTACTAAAATAAAATTTATTATGGTATATCATGTTTTCTCTGTACTATGTATGTGTACTCGTAATCGCTAACACGAAAGCGCTAATGACGCCCTTGCGACTAAGGTGTCAAATTTTATATGCGAAGTAGTATATTTTCCACCCACGAAATTAAATTATGTATTTCAATTAGTTTTAGTTACTTTTCTTACTACTTATGTCATTACGTTCCAGAAAACGTTTTGAATGTGTAGTGATTCGCGAGTGTTCATAACTTTAGCGTTTAGTTGTTTAGATTTTTATCTATTTATTTGTTTTGTTTTTCCTTTTGTTGTACGCTCGCCTCGCTGAAAAATGATGACGTCACTGTCGTTATTCGAAATTTAAAAAGTAAAAAATGGCGTCCTTTGGCTTGATGAAAACGTTTTTGTTTCTGTGAAATCGAATACCATGAGGCGTTATTTAAAAACTAATTTATTAAGGTATTAACTGGTTTCATCATGTATCATGTATTCTAATAATTATCTGCAATAGCTGACCTACCTAAGACTTGTTATGTAACATTTATAAAAATGTCAAGTTTTCTTCAGCGCCTACCTAGTTCTTCCCTTGTGAACTGTATGCCAACATTTCTTCCATACGTTGTCAAATGTCAATCGTACTAAAATATTTCTTGTAACATTTTTGTATATAAAATATTGATTGTTAGAAAGCGATATAGTCATTACTGATATGGATAGGATTATTTATTTAAACATCATACACATGTTTTATTTTTTAACCACCATGATACGAATTAAGACAGTATAAATACATATCCCGGATTAGGAGTGAATTAAATGTATTTGTATCATTGAAAAAGTTTAATGTAATTTAAAAATATTATATAATTATAATATAACATTTATAAATCAATAAATATTTAGAATAAAAATAAAGAGGTATAATATATACATAATAATTTATCGAAGCGTAGTTAAACGTGCTACATAAAATTGCTCATTTGTAATTTTAATATTATATCATTTATGCGCGAATTGTGCGATAAACGGCGTCAAATATATTTAAATATTAGCTTCAAAATTGTAAATATAGTTTAGACGTTGGAAATATCTTTTTTCAATAAAGAATAAAAATAAAAATTTATATTGAGCGTATTGACTTTAAATTTAACAATTTACTTTATAAAATCTATGACGAGCGCAGCCAAAGGCAAATTGCTAGTCTTAATAATTCGAAGTGACCTTACGTAAAAAATTATAACGAACAATCTGACATTACAATCTTTTTCAAATGCATGGTATTATTATAATTTACTTTATTCGTATTACTTCCGACTTCAGTATTACCAACATGGTGGTAGATCCAAGTTTCTAATGAAATATACAAAATACATACATTATGTATGATACATATATTGCAATAAACACCAGGATATGAATAATCATTCATTGACAACCAGCAATGTGCTGTTTATCGTCCTTAATATCATTTTTGTCATTAAATCAAATAAATGCATTTCATTTTATATAATCGAAATAAAATTGAAGGGCGCATTGAATAATGTGCTCTATGGATCCAATAATGTAATATTAATTTACTATAATGTTTGCATTTGAAATAAAAATAAATTAGTTTATTCAATAGTATGTTCCACGGTACATACAATTCTATCTTTCATGTACTGATATAATAGCTTGACCTGATTAATTTCACTTGACAGTCTTGTTTGAGAAATTAAATTACCGACACTATCAATTTTTCTTGTCTCACTAAATAACAACTTTCTGACTCACCATGTCAATTTGTTTAATTAATCAATCAGTTAATTGAGAAGGTATTTTTGTGTCAATCAATCAAACTGTCAATTTGTATAGTTATTCAATCAGTTAATTGAGAAGGTATTTTTGTGTCAATCAATCAAACTGTCAATTTGTGATTAATCATGTCAAATAACTGTGTAACTTGTTTTTAGAAATATGCAATGATTATGTGGTGTTTTGTGTAACAAGTAACCGTAAATTAGCACAGTGATTAATGAAAAAATCTGCAGGCTATTTCTTTTATAAATTGTATCTGAGTCCATTTTGAACGATATGATATGAAAATATGTACGGATTATTTTCGTATACGTTAAAATGTGTAGTAATTGCAATAATTTATATAATTTATAATTTAAATGGCTGGTTAAAATGTATATTTTTATCAAATGAGTGTAGCCTAATATTGATTTTTTTGCAAGTTCCGAGTGTTTACTTTACGGACATGAAATGTAGTTTTAGTGTATATAAAAATGATTTTAAATATTGTTGACCCTATATGATTATTGTTAATACATTTTATTTTAACATAGCGAGTAATGTTATCGAATAAACATTGTACTCTGTAAACAGCTTTGTATGACTAGTATTATGTTTAGTTACATTTTGTTTTTAACCGTCTTAGTGAACTGATACTAATCTAATAATATTACCGAAGAAGCTTCAAATTAACTTTTGGGCAGTTTTAATGATTTTTAATTTTACTATCATATACGAGTATAATGGATACCTTATTTAAATTCTTAAATTTAAATAGTTTCCTTGGCCTGAAAATAATTTGGAATCGATAACGCCCGTATCAAAAGCGGTGCTTTAAATGTGTATATAACTATTTTGCACTATAGCCCAATATGTAGACGTAAGCAGAGATAGTGTAGACGTTTGCCCGTTTCTTTTCCGCTGTATGTTAACACTACAGTAATAGATTCAATCTGAACAAAAGCCATATTGTATAATATTACATACTTTCCTATGCGTTGAATCAGTGTTGATAACATTTTTTTTGAGATACTTTTTTGTAGAATTTTATCTTGGAAAAATTTGATGACCGACTGATGTTTTGTAAGGAACCTTAAACTGGAATGGTGGAAGTGTTCAGACCATCGGTTGTGGCTTTTTCCTCAGCAGTGCCATGCAAAGGTCCGTTATAGGTGTTATTTGTAAGTTTGTTAGGATTTGTACAGTTTTTACAACTGCAAATAAAATGTTTCTCACATTTGATGACTTTTCATTTGTACATGCCTTTCATTTTCTAAGCATTAACATATATCGTGAGTCCTGCAATTTCAAAATGATTCCACATCCTTCATCATCCCTCTGCTTACAAAAAATATACGTACTGTTGTTATGAGTTTTGCAATATTAATATATATATTTGGTAGGTTTTATAAAGCTACTTTTTTCGTGATTACCGGCTAGGTGTCTAGCCAGCTTAGCTACGTCCAGAAGCGCATTAATTATTTTGTATTCTGCCCATGTTTTCGGTGCAGTCACAGAATAACAGTACAAGTAGCAGAGGTGCCTTCTAAGCATTTCTACCTAGACAGCATATATAATATACTACAGTCTATGAACTACATAGTACATGACATAACACCACGACTGTATCTCCCAAATGGGGTAGGCAGACGTGTGTGTACGCCCACATTTGAATAGTCCACACAAGCACAATTCCAAATTCGGAACTAATATTGGAGAGTTGAAGTTAGAAAAACCTAATAATACTTTGCCCGACATAAGAAGTGAACCTAGGACCTATTCGCAGTCATGCTTGCAATTGCTAGTAGCTAGACCAACGAGCGGTTCAAAAATAGAGATCCTACCTACATCGTTAATTAAATAGTTTTTATAACAAAACTTCGCAAGACGTGATGCACGCGGAGAAAATATTTTCGATCGTGAGATGCAACAAGTTGTTCAATGAAATGGGAGCAAAAACTGTTCTTTGTCCCTGTGCATTGAATTTGTACGTAAGTAAAATGAGTACAAAATGTACCTTTACTTTATGTTGTACTCCTTCACTTCACTCCATCCATTGTTTTGACAAGTGTCAATATTCATTCATGTTAATAAGTTGTCAATCGGTTGTCAAGATGGAAAATTGCAATCACCTGAGTACATTTTTTGCAATTTTCTTGCAGTTTTATTTGATTGGAAAGTCTATTTGAAAATTTATATTATGGTAATGACAGTTGTGTTGGAAGAAAAAGAGCTGTAGAGTTCCGTGTTACGGATTTTTTGACTATTTAATCTCCACAGAAACAGTAAGTCTGTGTTTGTTTCTTTCTTACTAGGTAGTTGAATTACAACGAAAACTCCGAAGGCCCCAAGGATTGGTTTACGGGACTTTTGGAATTTAGTTTAATTTTATTAATGTTGTTCGCTTATAATTAAATCTTCAGGTGAATAGAAAAGTGACCTCTTCTCATAGAAAACAATGCAAAAATTTGATGTACTGTACCTACTTACTTGTTTATTTTTTATTTACTTACATACTACTTTACAGTAAACATTACTTAGGAATAATTCTTTTTAATTTAACTTATTTTACTTTTTCTTTTGTTTTGCAACAGGAAAATGGATTTGTGCTGGTCTATTCCATATGTAAGTTTTATTTTAACACAATTAATTAGTTTTGTTTACTAATCTAACTTTATAATCTTTGAATGTGATTTTTACAACATTAATCAATCAAATCATTAAAAAAGGCGGATTAATTTGAAACTGCACATTTATCAAGGACTGATGACATAAATTCTTTTTTTTATGTGAAGCTGGTGGTTTTTATATATTTCCTTGGACATTTCTTAGCATTTCTGTAATAAATATAAATAAATAAATATCTTGGACATTCTCACACACGGCCATCTGACCCCAAAGTAGGTGTAAGCCTGTAATATGGCTGTCTACATAATTGATATACCATACATAGATATTTTTAAATACATACTTAAATAGATAATACATATTAACATCCAGACACAGAACAAATAAAAGTGTTTGTCACACATATATTTTTCCTGAGTGTGATTCGAACCCACAACCCCTGGTGCAACAGGCAGGGTCACTACAGATTAAATTGATATGTATTTATTATAATTATTACAATAAAAGATATACACATGACGTATCAAAATGACATAATATGTAACTATTGAAACCAATAAAAAACTATGAACTATGTGAACCTTAATATATTTTTGTCGTAAAATTGGTTTCAGACAATTTAAGAGAATAAATAATCATACTGTCTGAACTAATTTCTGTTTACCATTCACTTGGCTTATGTAATAAGTTAAAATTAATGTAATATTCTGCTTTCAGTGTGTGACACTGGCTGTTCATAATAGCTTGTAGTTTGCGTGACTAATAGCCCCTTGTTAATATTTCTTTTATGATTTGCATGCAGCTTGGGAGGTAATGTGAGTATTATTTATTAGCATTACCATATTGATCCATATTTGTTTACTCAAGTAAGTGATGGCTATGCAAATTAAGTAGCGTCCATAGCCGGTTGGCTCGCGTCGATTCAATGTGATTGAAAGAATTAAGCCACGACGGGCGCGGTCGGTTTGTCGATGTGGGATAAAATCTTTATAAAACGTGGGATGAAATCTTTATAAAATAACAAGCTATATAACGAATTAACTGAGGCGATGATTTTAAAACTGACGGATGCTGTACGTGAACTTACGTATAAGGTATGATTACGTAGCTCTCTGTAGCTACGTGAGGACCGTATTGGATTGGAGCGTAGTGTAGTCTTTGCCGCGACATCGGGGAGATAACGCGAGCTGTCAATTTACGCGCGCTTTTTTACCGCGCGAACTTTAGTAACAGCTGATCGAACATTTAAAAACAGTGAACAGAATAATTTAAACACGAAACACGTAAGTGCTAATTTGTAATCTTTGTAGCTTGTTAGAAGTTTTTCAAAAATTCCATCGGTACTTGTAGGAATTTTTAAAATAATTATTTTATTAATCCAATCATTGCAAATAGAAAAAAATATCACCCTGTACACATACAACTGTTAACATTATACAATAGATACTATGTACCTAACTTGAAGTCGATCTAGATTTGAACTAAATGTTTTTAAAACATTGCCCCACCTCAATGTTTTGCGTAACACCAACATCCCATGTGTTAATTTAATTAACAATATTGATTTTTTTTTAAATAAAGCTTAATAGGATTGAGTTGAGAGATACGAGTAAGTATCAATTTTTACTTAGATTTTTACGTGTCTAGAGCTGCAGAAAAGCCATGCAGTACACACAAACTAGGGTTCCCTTTCTTGTATTCGAATGAAACATGCACAAAACTAATCAATAATAAGACCCACCGATCGTCAGACACTCGACTGACTTAATTAATAGATTATTGATTAAGTATCCTTACTTTATTAGCTAAATAATAAGGGAGAGATATCCTTTGAATAATACAAGCGAAAAAAGGACAGTCGAAAGTCATCAAAGTGTAATAATTTTCTCCGGAAATAATAATTTCTTAACCAATGCAGTGGTCAGTCAGTATTAAACACATCGTTAAGGTTAAGGTTAGCATCTTGACAGATTGCAGAATCAACGACACACCGCTAATGAAAATGACGTAAGTCAAGAAATTTAAATATGTACGGACTCATGGAAATACGAATACCTACTTCATAATTTATATGGCATTGTTCTTTCACATTCATATTCATTTAATTTTCACTATAAAGTATTTGTAATGAACGTCATATTTATTTGCGGTTGAAGCTACCGAAAAGGAAACGTAACACGGTTGCATTTTTAAAATTGTATTAAATTAAATAAGCAATTTAATAATTTGATACAGGTAAATTATTAATTATAGATAGATCAGTTTTGAGGTTGTTTTTTTAAGGTATCAATCAATCTATTTTTACATACTTTTAGGTATAGTTAAAATAAAATTAGGAGAGTGGATAATTTAATTAGGTACTTTGTAATACCTATCATATTACACGAGTATTACTGTAGAACATTTTCTTAAGTAAAATGGTTCGAAGCTAGGGAGGACATATTGTTATTGGTGAAAATTCCTTACAATATAAAAGTAATATGTTTATTTTTTCGCTTACGACCTTATGTCGGGCGCCCTCGGTCAGCAACAGGCAACAGTGACATTTAAAGAGGACAGTTTAACCTTTTGACATAAATATAGAAGTATGGTTATATCGCAGACAAACAGATTTCATTCAGCTTCACCTGCTTATTTTTTTAACAAATTGATTTCATGCTTGATTAAATACTTTTATGCAAAAAGTTATCAGCTGTACGAACCAAGCAAAACCAATTAAGCTTAGCCCTTTTACCACTTTATTTGGAAAATTTAATGGAACTTGTCATTAGTTGCGCTTCTTGCGGGTAGTTTGAGTTTCGAGTCATTAATCTTATGCAGCATTAAGAGGGCATCAACGACGCATCAAGCACTTCCATTAATTTATATGCAGCAATAAATCAGCGAAAAATTTCTTTGTCACTTTATTAAACCCAGCGATACCGAGAGTTCTACTTGTCAAGAAGTCCTTTTTTGGTTGACGCGTGTGATGTGAACTCTTTCGAAGGCATCTTAGCAACATTGGGGAGTATTAGATCTTCTTACCCACTAAAATAACTGTCACTGAATACACAGTGCCCACTTCCCATCCCTTGGACCTGGTATCCCAGAAGTACCGTTATCTGCGACCCATAGACGTCCCACTGCCGGGCACAGGTCTCCCCCACAGACACTGCTGCGGGAGGTCTAGAGCATACTCCACTACGCTGCTCCAAAATAGGTCTCCACCTATCCAAGGGGTTAGTGACCAACCCAGTGTCGAATGTTCTCAAGCCACCCGAAGGTCTTCGACAAGGCTTAACGACTGTTTCCAGCATTGAAAACAACCGGGACCGACGGCTTTACGTGCCCTCCGAAGCACGGTAGCGTCCATGAAATTTATGCCACTAGCGGTCACCCATCGACAAACCGACCGCGCCCGTTATTGCTTAACTCTTTCGCGAGCCATTGTGCTATGGACGCTACAGCCGTAGCGTAGTAAAGTAACGTTTAGTCTTAGTTTAACATCATCTTACGTCAAGCAGATTTTACACTGTACTGCGGTCCCGAGATAGGAATTTTCCTGCAGTCTTCAATTTATTGTTGCTACAGGTTGTCCTAGTATAGTTCTTATTGACCAAATTGGTGTAGTATTTAAATGACGTAATTAAGCCTTTTCCCCAAACTCTCCGCGTCATTTATAACTATCGATTAGCAACGGCTTGGAATTAGTTTGAACGTAAACTATGTAATGCTTGTAAAGCTTGTACACGAAATCACAATTTATTTCGTGTAGTCTATCTAATCTACTACTCGAAACAAATTGCATAATGCAAACCTCCTATATTGCATATGCAAAACTCGTTTGAAACTTTGTCATAGTTCTAGCTCAATTTTATTCGCAATTTACAATTTTACGATTGTTGAAGTGCATCTTCTAACAATGGCAATCTTCGCCTCTGCCATGTAAATATAGGTTACGTTATTTTTGCAATATTGCCGTATATTACCGACTTATATTTTTGTGATTATAAGTCGGTAAAATAGGTTCGTCAAACCTAAGCAATTTTTATTACGTCATTAAAAAGGTAAAATGACTTACCTATGGATTTTAGTGACGTGAAGCATTGATCGCTCGTCCAGGAGTCAACAAGGATTCTCGTTTTAGAGATGAAATCGGCATTCCCGAGACAACGGGAAATCCGAAGTTAAAACATTATACAGCACTAGCTGACCCCGCAAACGTTGTTCTGCCATATGAAATGTCAAAGTGACGCGACGCTTCACGTCAATGAACGACGATTAAAAATAAAAATACTAAAATAGTGTTTAAAAAACATTTTCTAGTGGACCAAATTGTGAATCTAAACCATTCTCGAATCCCCTTGAACACACACAAAAAATTTCATCAACCTCTGTCCAGCCGCTTAGGGGGAATTTACTGTCATACACACGAACACAAGAAATATTATATATCAAGATTATTGAACAATATTTTTTTCATTAACGTTGCCAGTGAATCGACGCTTGAAAATCGAGTGCTGGTGAAATGTTAAATCAATAAGCAGTGTTTTTCATTTCGGTACAGTTTCGTCAAATCGAAACAATCTCTGCTCCTGGACGGTGAGGGGCGATGGCAATACAGCTGCACAAGTTTTTAATTACTTCGCTTAGAACAAGCAATGAACAGGTAGGTAGGTTAGGCTTACCACAGCTGTTTGTTAACGGAATTGCAGAGTAGCGGATACGAATCAGGTTGCTATTGATCTGATCGCCGCTGGCGGAAGGCACAATGATTTGCCTCCAAGAACGATTCACTAACGTATCCCATAAAACCCTTAGCTAGTTAGTTCTTCGATCTTTTTTCGCGTAAGTGTAACTGTGTTCTACATTTACACTTACGCGAAAAAAGTGTAGGTAAGTGTAACTGTGTCCTACAGTTACGCTAAACATAAACTTTAATTTAATGAAAATTTATTTATTTTGCTGCTAGACGACAAATCTTGCGAAGGTGACCACTAGCCATGAGGTGGCCCGTCAGGTCGGTCGTTAGGCTTAAATCTATAATTAAAAATAAATAAATTTAAAAAGCTTTTTATAACTTTTTTTGTTTTCGTGCATTGTCATCGGAACCAAATATGTGTGCCGAATTTCAGCTCGATAGCTTCAGTGGAAGTGGGTGAAATATTGATTGCAAGATTCCAGGACATACTACATACATACATACGAGTGAAGTTAAATAAAAGCTTATAACAAAGATGTCTGGAGAAGGTTCTAGGGTCAATATGGATCGACCTTCATAGGAGAAAGAAATCTCGAAATACATATTTATTGATATCTGGTAGGGGTCAAAGGTCATCCTTTTAATGTCGGTCAGAGGTCAGCTATAATTAAGACAATGTCTCTTATGGCAAATTAATTGTATAACTACTTACATACCTAAATGTCGGACAACGCAAAATAACCTGTATATCCGAAAGGTTTGACAGAAGTGTGTACCTAATACCACCACCAAAACCACAACGTTTTCTATGTCCCACTGCTGGGCACGTGTTTACCTCTCGGAATGAAAGGGGCGAGTAGTCCGCCACGCTGGCCAAGTACGGATTGGCAAACTTTAACGTTTCCTCGCGATGTTATCTATCACCATTACAGCAGGTGACTAATTACTAATTTATTAAAATCACACATAAATCTTAGAAAAGGTGCCGCTTGGATTTAAACCCACACCCCACCTGGCTGTCAGGCTGCCATCACTATAATACACCACCTAGATTTTTGTGTGGCGTCCATAGCCCAATGGCTCGCGTCGATTCAATGCGATCGACAGAGTTAAGCAACTACGGGCACGGTCGGTTTGGATGGGTGACTGTTAGTGGCAAAATTTCATGGGCGCTACCGTGCTTCGGAGGGCACGTTAAGCCGTCGGTCCCGGTGGTTTTCAATGGTGAAAACAGTCGCTAAGCCTTGTCGAAGACCTTCGAGCGGCTTGAGAACATTCGACGCTGGGTTGGCCTCTAACCCCTCCACCAATCCGCATTTGAGCAGCGTGGTGGAGTATGCTCTAGACCTCCCGCAGATTTGTCTGTGGGGGAGACCCATGCCCAGCTGTGGGACGTCTATTGGTTGTAGCTAAGGCTAAGTGTTATGTGATGAGATTGCCATAAAACACAAATCGGGTGGTACGTAAGCTCAGTTGCTACTTTCATTCACTAAGAAAACAAAGGGTCACAGTGGATGTCTAAGACAATGATACGCAGTAATTAATGAATCGAACAACGATAGTGTACAGATAATGGCATGTAATCGCTGTTAATGAGTCTGCGATTGAGGAAGGAAATAATAGTAAGACAGACACGTTCGTAGTCCACCCGTGGACGTGGCAGGTGCAGTGGGTCACACATAAAACAGCCCAATTTAATAATAATTAATAATAAAATCTACTAAATAATAATTATACCGTTAAAATTTTTTAAATAAATAAAAAACAAAAGATTACATACCTATAACAATTTTTAAGTACCTATTGCAATTGAAGAAAATTCTCAAAATAACATAATATTTAATAATGTTAATATTATTTAATCAATGATTGCAGCTGTTAATATGGACGTTTGTTAGTCAATTCATTTGTTCATACAAATGAATCAGACCTCATCTACAGAATTGTAGTAGTTGTACGAGTAGGTCCCAAAGGATTTTCAGCTTTCAAACAAACATTTTTCAATGACAAGATTTCTTAGAAGGATCTAACGGGCCAGTTGGGGCAATCGGTGACCCTGCCTGTTGCGCCAGGGGTCGTGGGTTCGAATCCCACTCAGGGCAAACATTCGTGTGACGAACACTTGTATTTGTTCTGTGTCTGGATGTTAATATTATCTATTTAAGTATGTATTTATTAAAAATATCTATGTATAGTCAGTCTCTGAAACCTAGCAGGAATCTAAGAAATCTAGCAGGACCTAACCCATAATTGATCTGATCACAGAGTAGGAAATAATATAATCTGACGTCAAGCTTTTCAGCTCTATATTCAAGCAGCAGCAGACATGCAAGGTCGCCGCGCGCCATACGTGGCCGTGCACGTGAGACAGCCACGTAATGGAGGCATTACCCTACATGTCATGCGCTCCTGGTCATTATTGATCGAACTCGCCTGTTATGTAACTATTAACGGCCGAAATTAATAATAACCTATCTTTGGATTTATTTTCCTATCCGGGATAGTTATTTGACATATGCTCCATATAAAATGTGTCAAATAACTATCTCAGATAGGCAAATCAATCCAAAGATAGGTTATTAATGTCGGCTGTAAGTAAGCTCAGATAAATAGTAAAGCTCCTCTCAGCTCAGCTCTCCTCTCAGAATTATTTACAGATTAGGCCTTAGTCTACCACGCTGGCCAAGCGCGGATAGGCAGATTTCACCTGCCTTCGAGAACATCATGAAGAACTGCCAGGCATGCAGGTTTCCTTACGATAACGTATGGAATCAGCTATGGATTGTCACTGAAAGTTAGTATCTATAACTCGTATTGCAATGAATTATGATAGTCCAGTTTATTAGTCCTCTTAAAACTAATACAAATCAAATACGTAGGAACTAATTCTACCACCTACAGAATTTCTTTTACTAAGTTCTACTTACTTTGATGAATGAAGGAATATTCGATAAACATTTTTACTAGTCAATTTTAAGGTTTTCACAAAATTTCGAGACCATTCCATTCATATCCATCCATCATTGAGTTATTTTCCGTTCGTGATAGCTAGTCCTGCTCGGATGATGGATAGGGCGCAGAATAATTGGTAAATGGATGGTGTTCTGTCATAATTAGTCAAAATGTTGACGACTCGCGGCTATCAACATTTGGTCAACGACTCGGTAGTGAGGGTCACTACCGCTGGCTGCCAAGTTGTAATACCGCTGAGGTAGATATTACACTTCTTCATCTTAGATTTCAATGGATCGTTCAAATACCGGAGTGAAAAATTTTAGGGAGCTATTTGCTTCAGCACAAGAAGTAATCAGTATTTCCCAGGTGAGTTCATATTTAGGAACAGACTTCAGCAAAGAGGGTCAATAGGTCCAGCTGAAATCTCATGCGCCGCAAACTCCGGCCAACATCAGGGCCATGCCACTCGTATCAACTCAGCATACTGACTCAATTAATTTGTTAAAATGCACCGATCCCTCGACCGGTGCTTTGCATATTCCAGCCGTACGATGGGCGGTGCATCGGAATAACAAAGTGCTGTTGCGATGCTGGCTCGCGTCCAACGTGTATTGCGAATGCACCACTAAGTGACTCTTTGTGCTATGACAACAGATTTTAACGTTGCAATGAGCTGTTGCAATTCCATTTGTCACGGCCGATTCGGATCTAGTTGTTTTTGTAAAGAGCTAAAGCCTCATTACTGCAGGAGGAGTCGTTCATGAGATCTTGGGACTGGTCTCCTTTTAGCGTGAGCGTCAATATCAATAAGTCCTTTCAGATATAACGATATGTATAACGATAGATAGATATAACGTATATGTATTATCCTTACAAAGAAAGTAAGTGTTGGTTACGGTTATTCAGATTTTCATGCTGGAATCATGGATATCTTG
This sequence comes from Carterocephalus palaemon, assembly GCA_944567765.1. Lineage (NCBI taxonomy): Eukaryota > Metazoa > Arthropoda > Insecta > Lepidoptera > Hesperiidae > Carterocephalus > Carterocephalus palaemon. Next base: position 1,265,669 of record OX155645.1, read on the forward strand.
ATGTTTCCCGTGTGGGGATACACACGGGAAACATCCACAGCGGTTAAAGCTATCGAATACGCCTTCATTCATGGCTATCGAATTTATTTCTCACTCGAGCGGTCCGGATTCATATCCAAGTGACACGCACCATAGACTTTCTCCATAAAGTTTTCAAAGGCTTGTGCAGTCTTCCGATCCGCACTTGGCCAGCGAGGTAGACTAAGGCCTTACCCCTCTCATTCCGAATAGTGCGTTAAGCGAAAAGTGGTGCGTTACTCAAGCCAAGTGGAGTAAGTGTGTAAGCATTTATTGGATATCTCTTGCTAGGATGGAACTGGGCGTGCGGCTGATAGGGTTCATCCTGCGGATGCTCTGCTTCTTCCTGCAGCCGCTATTCTGGCTGCGCGCGCGCGACCGCCGCCGCCTTCCGCCCGTGGAGGAGCCCTTGCTGATGAGGAGCGCCAAGGAGCTCGCGGCAGCCATACGGGCCGGCGACGTGAGTACCGGCAGAATAGGAAAAACTTTATTACTTGTACACCGCAGCACAGGAGTAGGAAGTGGTAACACTTCTCTTGAGGCGACCCACTGTCAAACTGACCACTAATGTTCTTATTATGTAGCGTCCATAGCCCAATGGATTGTGTCGGTTCAATGTGATCGACAGAGTTAAGCAACGACGGGCGCGGTCGGTTTGAGGATGGGTGACCGCTAGTGGCAAAATGTCATGGGCGCTACCGTGCTTCGGAGGGGACGTAAGCTTCGGTCCCGGTTCTTTTCAATGCTGGAAACAGTCCTTCGGGTGGCTTGAGAACATTCGACACTGGGTTGGCCACTAATACCTGCACCAATCCGCATTGGAGCAGCGTGGTGGAGTATTCTCTAGACCTCCCGCAGATTTGTCTGTGGGTGTGACCAAAAGTGGGACATCTATGGGGCAACCCATATTGCTGCTGCAAAACAGCAAAATAAAATTGGAACTAGCAAACGAAATAAAAAGATAATTTACGAATTTGAATGAATTTTAAAGAATACCTACAGGATGCAAAGGTTTAGAAATGAGTGTTTCATTATTTCAGTGGATTAAGATATTAATAATTACTAACATGACTATTACTAACACCAACTAACAGGAATATCACTAACAGTACCCAGTTCTCATATCCTTCATCAAAATAATTCTCTCAACTAACTGCATTAACCACTCCAGTCCCTATTTGAGTCTTGTTCAAAGTTAGTTACAGTTGTCATTTAAAGCATCCATGTCTTATTAACTACAATTTTCAGTTAACCAGCGAATTCGTAGTACGCGCCTACATTAAGAGAACACAGCTGGTCAACATCTACCTCAACGCGGTGGTGGACGCGCGGTACCGCTCGGCGCTGGCGGAGGCGCGGGCCGTCGACCAGCAGATAGCCGAGGCCCGGCAGAACGGCACCCTGGACCGGCTGGTGGCTGAGAAGCCGCTGCTGGGTGTGCCCTTCACTGTTAAGGAGAGCTGTTCGCTTGCCGGTGAGTAAAATGATACCCAGGATGAGCTGGTGACTTAGAAATGGCTGATGTGTGCCCTTCACTGTTGGTTAGTTGAGCACAATCCATTAGTCTGTACATGTAGCTATAGCGTGGCGGACAAGTAGATAGTCTAATCAAATTTCAAGACAGTATCTTTCTGGAGCTGAGGCAGTGGCATTTTATCTTAACTTTTTCTTAAGCTACAACCCATAGACGTCCCACTGTTGGACAACCCTCATAGCCACAGCTGCGGTAGGCAGGTATAAAACATACACGGATTGGTGGAGGGGTCAGTGTCGAATGTTCTCAAGCCACCCGGAGGTCTTCGACAAGGCTTAACGACTGTTTCTAGCATTGAAAACAACCGGGACCGACGGCTTAACGTGCCCTCCGAAGCACGGCAGCGTCCATGAAATTTTGCCACTAGCGGTCACCCATCCACAAACCGACCGCGCCCGTTGCTGCGATCACAGAATCGACGCGAGCCATTGGGCTATAGACGCTACGTTACGCTATCAGCTCAATACTGAGTCAATGTTGTCTCCGCTATCCAATGGACGGGTCACCCATCCACAAACCGACCGCGCCCGTCGCTTAACTCTTTCGATCACAGAATCGACGCGAGCCATTGGGCTATAGACGCTACGTTACGCTATCAGCTCAATACTGAGTCAATGTTGTCTCCGCTATATATCGTCGGTACAAAAGTCAAATAGCCAAAGTGTTTTTTTAGCAGTAAACTAATCTCACATAGATTAGTTCACTTTTGTAGAATTTTTACTTTTTTCAGTTATGTAGAAAAACGATTTGTAATAACATTTATATTTGAAATGCCACAGATACAATATTTTGCCACAGTATGCGTTGTGTCAAGATATTGATGTCCATATATATATTTTTATATGTATATGTAAAAACTGCCAAAATGACACTTTGGCTAGTTGACTTTTGTACCGATGATATGTTGTCTCCATACTGTGTTTTAAGCAAAATAAATTGTATTCTTCTTCTTCTTCTTCAATCCAGGGCTGTCGAACGCAGTAGGCTGCCTGGAGAACGCGGGCAGCCGCGCCACCGTCGACGGCGAGGCGGTCGGGCTGGTCAGGGCGGCCGGCGCGATCCCGCTGCTGGTCTCCAACACCCCGGAGCTGTGCCTCGGCTGGGAGACCACCAACCTGCTGAGGGGAACCACCAATAACCCTTACGACTTCAACAGAACACCTGGTGGCTCGTCGGGTGGGGAGGTGGGGGTTTGAGAGAGCATTTTATTATTATTTATCTATTTACACCAACCTGCTGAAGGGAACCACCAATAACCCTTACGACTTCAACAGAACACCTGGTGGCTCGTCGGGTGGGGGGAGGTGGGGGTTTGAGAGAGCATTTTATTATTATTTAACTATTTACACCAACCTGCTGAAGGAACCACCAATAACCCGTACGACTTCAACAGGATACCTGGTGGCTCGTCGGGTGGGGAGGTGGGGGTTTGAGAGAGCATTTTATTATTATTTAACTATTTACACCAACCTGCTGAAGGAACCACCAATAACCCGTACGACTTCAACAGGATACCTGGTGGCTCGTCGGGTGGGGAGGTGGGGGTTTGAGAGAGCATTTTATTATTATTTATCTATTTACACCAACCTGCTGAAGGGAACCACCAATAACCCTTACGACTTCAACAAAACACCTGGTGGCTCGTCGGGTGGGGAGGTGGGGGTTTGATAGAGCATTTTATTATTATTTATCTATTTATTTACGAACTAGTGGACGCCCGGAGCTTCGCTCGCGTGGAATTAGATACAACAATAGTTTCGTTTACACCTGGTAATATTATTTTATTTATTTGGTTTATTTATTTGGTTTTTCTCCTCACACTGTCCTTACAGAAAAATCCAATTCGACAGGAAGGGCACTTAACATAGTCGACACGTTTAAAATACACATTCAATACAATTCACTATAATACCTTATATCTAACTACCAATTACCACCACCCACTTAAAAACAAATAAAAATAAAAAATAACGCACATCATATTTCATTTATTATATAGCCTATGTCACTCAGTGAAGATGCAGCTTTCTAATTGTGGAAGAATTTTTGAAATCGGTCCAGTAATTTTTGTGTCTCTTTTTAGTAGCTTATTTGTACTCTTTCGATCACATTGAATCGACGCGAGCCATTGGGCTTTGAACGGCTAATTCGTTAGCTTAAACTAAATTATACGACTGCTGGGCAATCATTTTGATGGTGCACACGTTTTGCGCTAACCTGCAGTATCGATTCGCTGTGACCCATAGACGTAACACTGGTGGGCACGGGTCACCACAGACGCAGCTGCGGAAGGTCTAGAGCATACTCCACCACGCTGCTCCAATGCGGATTGGTGGAGGGGATTGGATTCATTCGTTGTTAGCTTATTTTAGTACTAGCTTTTACCCGCGGCTCCGCCCGCGTGGTCAAAGGGAATTAACAATGAGTTGTTTATCATATTTGTGGTGGATAAATAATGACAGTTCCACGATTAAAAGATACTTAGAGGAACCAGAGGTAGTGCTGACCGCAGATAAAGGGTACGTAATCGTAAATAATAAAATCTATTAACAACATCCGGAACTAAATATATAGCAAATAACAAAACATCGATATCTTCCCATGGGGATGTTTTACCGCGGTAAAAAGTAGCCTACGTCACTCTCCACCCTCCTCACTATCTCCACACACATAAAACCATACCATATAATAGCTTCGTTGCGACGTGAAAGCCGGACAAACAAACAAACAAACACACTTTCACATTTATAATATTAGTATGGACTAGTATGGATTGAACGGTGGTGGGCGGGGTGTTGCAGAGCGCGCTGCTGGCGTGCGGCGCGTCGTGCTTCAGCGTGGCGTCCGACATCGCGGGCTCCATCCGCATCCCCGCCGCCTTCTGCGGGGTCTACGGCCACAAGCCCACGCCAGGTACCCCCACAGATCGTTGTATAGATAATGGTACGAAACCCTACGTGCGCGATTTCGACTCGCTGGTATTTTTTTGGAAACCGACATGTGCACTGCTGCGGGAAAAAGCTAGTTTATAATATCTATTGTATTCTCTGGCATCAATAATATCTAATATTATCTCTGGCATCTATAATATCTGATGTATTCTCTGGCATCTATAATATTTTTATTTATTTATTTATTTATCTTTATTGAACCACATACAAATGTACAAGGTACAAATGGCGAGCTTAATGCATAAAGCATTCTCTACCAGCCAACCATTGGGCTAACCAGATAGTCACGAACAGCGGTTTTAATTTTAATATTTTAAACACAAAAAAAAAGATATAATATAATATCTGATGTATTCTCTGGCATCTGTAATATCTAATATATTCTCTGGCATCTATAATATCTGATGTATTATCTGGCATCTATAATATCTAATGTATTATCTGGCATCTATAATATCCAATGTATTCTCTGGCATCTATAATATCTAATGTATTCTCTGGCATCTATAATATCTAATGTATTCTCTGGCATCTATAATATCTAATGTATTCTCTGGCATCTATAATATCTAATGTATTCTCTGGCATCTATAATATCTAATGTATTCTTAGTTTAATAGTATTAGTATTGTTCTTAGTTGACTAGTACTCTCCGCTTGCTCAAACTGCTCGACAACTTAGGGCTGTGCTGAAAATAAGCAATTTGGCTGAGCACTGTCCTTTTTTGCCATGCAGCGAGTTATCGAATTTTCTTCCTTTTTTATTACCTGTACTTTTCAATTTATTAATTTTTGATTGTTACTTGTTGTGTGGCAAAATAAATAAATTCTTATTCTATTCTCTGGCATCTCTCCACATCTTTATATATCTAATGTATTATCTATGGCATGCTGGCGTCTATAATATCCAATGTATTCTCTGGCATCTATAATATCCAATGATTCTTTGGCATCTATAATATCCAATGTATTTTCTGGCATCCAATGTATTCTCTGGCATCTCCACCTGCAGGTATTATCCCGATCCGTGGCCACATACCGACGCTGAGCGACGAGATGTACGAGCGCTACCTCACCGTCGGGCCGATGGCGCGCCGCGCGGAGGACCTGCCGCTGCTGCTGGCGGTCATGGCCGGGGACAGGGGGGGCCTGCTGCGGCTGGGGGAGCCCGTCGACATGGCTCACGTCAGGGTGAGTGGATTGTGATATGTGTACGTGAAACACTTTGTTGGTTTGTCATTCCCCTCAACGAAATAAATAAATAATACATGTACATACAATGACAGGCCCGTTGGCGCAATCGGTAGTGACCCTGTCTGTTGCGCCAGGGGTCGTGGGTTCGAATCCCACTCAGGACAAATATTCGTGTGACGAACACTTGTATTTGTTCTGTGTCTGGATGTTAATATTATCTATTTAAGTATGTATGTATTTAAAAATATCTGTGTATGTATATCAGTCTCTGACACCCATAACACAGGCTCGCGCCTACTTTGGGGTCAGATGGCCGTGTGTGAGAATGTCCAAGATATTTATTATTATTATGATTTTTTATTAAAATTTTGCTCTCCGAAGAGGTGAAATGTTGCACAGGCCGAAGCCAAGTGCTTATTGCTTAAATATCTAACGAAAGGAACTTTCTAACTATTCTACACGTATTTAAAATGGTTGCTTTTTGGTTATTATTATTATTATTAAAAAAATATCTTTGTTTCCCTGTTTCTGAGTAATCGTAATTACTCAGAAACAGGGTCTCTCTCACGCCACCAGTATAGAGCATACTCCATCACGCTGCTCTAATCGTGGATTGAAGGGGTTAGTGGCCAACTCAAGCCACCCGAAGGTCTTCGACAAGGCTTAACGATTGTTTTACTATTGAAAAAATCGTGATGTTATCGTGTTTTTCAAAGCACGGAAGCACCTATGACATTTTGCCACCAGCAGCGATACCAATAGCTTATTTTATTATTTTATATGCATTTTGTTACTATTATTTTTTTGTTAAATTGTCGAAATAAATCTATATTCTATTCTATTCTATTCTATTCAATAGCGACTGCGCCCGACCTTGCTTAACACGGTCGATCGCATACCATCGACGCGAGCTGTTGGGCTTTGAACGCTTGTTTGGATACATTGCAATGAACGGTTATAATTTAAATCATTGTTAGGTACACTACATGCTGGAGTCAACGAACTCGCCGGCGCTGATAACCGTGGAGCCCATCATCAAGACAATGATCGTGCGCGCCGCGCAGTACCTCGCCACCGTCTGCGGAGCCACCATCAGCGAGGTACCATCATTACATTTTGAATTAATGATTTATTCATCTTCTTATCTTCTCTTATATATAAAAATGAATCGCAAAATGTGTTGGTAAGCGCATAACTCAACAACGCCTGGACCAATTTGGCCAATTCTTTTTTTTAAATGTTCGTTGAAGTTCAAGGATGGTTTTTACGGCGAGAAAAATTTGAAAATTCACCCCCTAAGGGGGTAATACGGGGGTGCAAAGTTAGTATGAAGCGTAACGCGAGCGAAGCTGCGGGCGTCCACTAGTACAAAATATAACAGCACAAAGAGTAACATAAAATTATACAGAGAATATAAGACATACAGAGACATACATAAAACAAAATTTTCTTAAGCCTATGAATAATGAATATTATTTAATAAACACAGTATCAGCATTTTGTACTGCAGCAATTTGCACAAAAAGGAGCTCACTCAGCATATAAGCTGAAAAACAGCACTGATTTTCAGTTAGTCCTACGGAGTAGTTTAGAACTAGGTGGCAGCAAATAAAAAAAGAAAGAAAGATTCAAATTAAATGTAAAAAAAAAGAATAAAATAGCTTGTCAAATAACAAAACTCACTATACAGACTCGCTCGCTGCGACCCATAGACGTCCCACTGCTGGGCACGGGTCTCCCCCACAGACACTTCTGCGGGAGTTCTATACTATACAGACTACAGACACTAAAACTAGAAGAAATACAAATACAAATTTTCTACGGCCCATTGCTGGGCATAGATATGCTTCATGAATGTGGGGTAAGGCTGGCTGATAAAGGATTCGCAGACTTAACATGCTTTCGAGAACATTCCACAGTCTTCGCCTGCAGTTGCCATAAGGAGTTAAAATAGCTTAGATGAAAGAATAACTATCGAGTTTCTTGTCGTGTTCTTCTCGGTAGCATCAACTTTGTGAACCGGTGGTAGATAAAAAAATTGTTATGACGTTCATTAAGCGTATACAAAATACCATATTATAATAAATTATGTGTATTCTGTTAATTTTTTTTAAAAATCTTTTATAACTTTTTATTTTATTTTCGTGCTTTGTCATCGGAACCAAATATGTATGTGTGCCAAATTTCAGCTCGATAGCTTCAGTGGAAGTGGGTGAAATATTGATTGCAAGATTCCAGGACATACTTTTATTTAACTTACTCGTATGTGTGTATGTAATACATAGGAGTGAAGTTAAATAAAAGAAAAATAAATGAATCTGAATTTGATGTCATTGTCATTGAGGTGTGCCTCTGGGTTTTGAACCGGGATCGTGTCGAGTAATCGTTTATTCTTTGCCACTTAAACTGCGAGTATGTTAATCAGTTTATGTTTCCAGGAAAAGTTTGTCGACCTTGAGGATTCTGTCGAGATTTCGGTGTCAGAATTTTTCTTGATGAAGGACATTCCTAACATGTTGCAGGATCCGGCTAACCCAAAGGTATGTTCACATCTTAATATACAGGGTTATTGGTAATTCGACGTATTCCCGTTAGGAGGTGATAGGGGTGACTATTTGTGATAATTTTAACCCCCATATGCATTATGCAAAAGTTAACGATTTTTGAGTTATCGTGGTTTTTAACATTTTTCAAAATAAGTCGAAAATGCAACATAAAAAATTTATTAAAAAAAAAGTATCAATTTAAATCTAATATTTTCTTTTGATTTATAAAAACGATTAAACAATGCTTATTTATCAATATTAAAACATCAGTTATCGGTCCAACTTTAAAAATGCGAGTCGACAAACGATACTGACGACGATTGTGCTGAAAATCAGCAATTTGCCATGCAGCGAGTTATCGAATTTTCTTTCTTTTTTTATCACCTGTACTTAAAAATGTTGTATTTGTACTTTTTGTGTGGCAAAATAAATAAATTCATATTCTTATTCTTAATTCAACGCGAGCGGTCCTTAACTAGTTTACGAATGAGCGTCGTATGCGCTAAATATTAACGCCGGTCTACCGTTGCAGCAAGACAAGAGCCTCCTGTGGGAGATGGTGCGCTACTGCTGCGGCGGCGGCCGGCGGTCCCTGCAGGGGCTCGGCTTCTCGCTGCTGCGGCGCCACCGGCTGTTCATCCCCGCCGCCCGCCGGCCCGCCTACACGCGCAAGGCCGCCCGTCTGCGCGACCGGATCACGGTGATCACGCCGTCTCTCTCTCTCCTCGCTACTGCTGCGGCGGCGGCCGGCGGTCCCTGCAGGGGCTCGGCTTCTCGCTGCTGCGGCGCCACCGGCTGTTCATCCCCGCCGCCCGCCGGCCCGCCTACACGCGCAAGGCCGCCCGTCTGCGCGACCGGATCACGGTGATCACGCCGTCTCTCTCTCTCCTCGCTACTGCTGCGGCGGCGGCCGGCGGTCCCTGCAGGGGCTCGGCTTCTCGCTGCTGCGGCGCCACCGGCTGTTCATCCCCGCCGCCCGCCGGCCCGCCTACACGCGCAAGGCCGCCCGTCTGCGCGACCGGATCACGGTGATCACGCCGTCTCTCTCTCTCCTCGCTACCGCTGCGGCGGCGGCCGGCGGTCCCTGCAG